>CM060931.1:401202922-403702922 GCA_030765085.1 Allium cepa
AACTCTGAGGGTGATTCCAAAATGAGTGTAACGAGATAATGCCTTCGGTTTTGTTCGAACCCGGAACGAACTTGTATGGATTGAATGCTTTCAGCACATCGTCAGGCGGACGATGAGCATTCTAAGAATAATGTTCAATAAAGGTAATCGCAGCCTCAAGCCTCATCAACCGGGAATGGCTAAAACAGGGGAGATGCAGCAAGGTTAGGTGGGTCATGCCCAAGCAGGACGAGGTCTACCCCTGTCTAGATGTCCCTTTTTATTTCGGCTTTGTGAGCAGTTGTTGACCACAACTGCGGGGTTATCTTGTTCGGGACTGTTCAGTAAGGAATGGTTCCGGCCTTGTGTTGTAGGGGATCGGGAGTGATCCTCGGTACGGTGATCTAGGCCCCGTACTGTGACGGGCGGTACCCCAGTAGCCCTGCCATTGTTGGAAACTCATTTTCCCTACGAGACCCTACGGTTTTGTTTTGAATTACCCCCTTTCGTGGCTAGTAGCTGGAATTTAATAGATGTAACAATTTCGGCTATTTTCTATTTTCTTGAAAACCCTATACACTATTATAATATCACTGAATTTCCTATAAAATGTTTGGGATAGCGTAAGGTAAAAACTTACCTGTATTTATTTATGGGGAGTCTTACGTGATACCTTTATTTTCAAAAAGATTTTCAAAGTTAAGCAATTTTAACCTGTTTACTCATACCAGACCCATGTCTGACCCGGAGTTTATATTTTGTTTTTCTTAAACTCTTGGGTACTCAAATTTTTATGGGTAGCCAAGTGATAGGTATTTGGAGTATTGATTTGCTGGAGGGACTTTTGGGAAAGAAGACCAGACGTATGTATCTATATATGTATTTCCGTTGTGTAGTTAGTGTATGCTGTATTTTGGATTTATATATGGACATATATGTATATGACAGTCCTGTTGTATGATATTGTATAACTCTTATGTATGTATAACTATGTAGTAGTTATGTGATGTATTATATTTTGTTCCATTCCGCTGTGAGATTCTGATGTTGTTATTCTTTCTTCCTATTCTTTTCTATTTCTATCTCTTTCTTTCTTATTAATGATACGTCCTTCTGGGATTAGAGAGGCGGGTCGTCACAGTTGATATCAGAGCACTAGGTCGAGCGAGTACCTAGGCTCTTGTGTTATATTTATCCTGAGAGTGCGTATTTGTATTTTCATATAATTATATATATATCTATCTAAATTGTTGAGTTACCTGTTCAGATGGCCAACATGAGTTCCGGAAGAAGAGGTAGAGTTAGGGCCAGTACTTCAACAGATGATGGACGGAGTCAAAATGCTAGTGAGGCTTTCAATCCAGTACCGCCTCAAGTTAGTTTTGCAGCTTTATGCAAAGATTTCAAAAATCTCGGATGCCAACCATTCAAAGGTTCAGAGTCAATAATTGAAGTTCAAGCCTGGCTACGCTCTTGTGAGCGTATTTTCAAGAGCATGAAATTGTCTGATGAGCGTAAGAGGCAAATGGCATCGTGGCAACTGCAGGGTGGTGCAGCAGCATGGTGGGATTCAACAATTGCAAATATTTCTGAGGATGACATTTCATGGGACAGATTTAAGGAATTGTTTGAAGAGAAGTTTATGCCGACGGCAGGCAAAACCCAATTGTATCAGGATTTTCTGTATTTGAAGCAGGGTAGCATGTCTATTTCGGAGTATGAAACCAGATTCAACGAACTCTCTTATTATGGACCAGGACTCATCGATACTCCTCTTAAAAAGAATGAGAAATTTGTGCAAGGATTGAGGCCTGAATTCCATGGAAAATTGACGGTGCTTTTGAAGGGATCTTTTGTTGATTTGATTGATATGGCATTGAGGTATGAAAGTCTGATGGGTAAGAAATCTATGGCTCCAGTTGCAGCTTCATGTGGGAATTTCACTAATTCAAATAAGCGAAAGTTCGATCCCAAATGGAGAAAGCCGAATAAGAAGAAACCTGGGAATAACAACGGAACTAGCAAATGCTACATTTGTCAACAGGAAGGACATTTGGCAAATAAGTGTCCTAGAAAAGGATTCAAGCAGCAACCGCATCAGAGTGGCCCAGGATCAGCTATGGTACAGAGATCATTGTGCTTTAATCGTCATCAGCCAGGACACATGATCAAGAATTGTCCACTTCTACAGAGAGCACCTCAGAATAAAGTTTTTGCTTTGGAAGCCGGACCATCTTCTTCTTCGATGGGCAAAGGAGTTTTAGAAGGTACTTTACTTTTAGATGGAAAATATATTAAAGTTTTGTTTGATTCGGGTGCTTCCTTGAGTTTTATTTCTTTGGACTCTGTTGAAAAGTTCTTTCTTACCCCTAGTTCTGTAGACAGTCCTATCTTGGTATCTAATCCTATAGGAGGGGTGACCAAATTAGACACTATCTGTAAGGACTTGAAGATCTCTTATCTATCCCACTGTTTTTCTTATGACCCGTATGTGTTGAATTTTAAGGAATTTGATCTTATTCTGGGAATGGATTGGCTGGATAAGTATAAAGCCGTTTTGAATTGTGATTAAAGAATAGTTTCGTTGGAAACTGATCTGGGTAGAATTGTCGGAGTGTCGTGTGATAATTCTGGACTTGAGCAGTCTTTTGCATGGAATTGAGACTTCTAAAGAGAAGGTTGAAAATATCGATGTGGTTCAAGATTTTGCTGATGTATTTGAAGAAGTAAAGTGTCTGCCACCACATCGAGAAATAGAGTTCCGTATTGATTTGATTCCAGGAGCTGTGCCGGTGATTCAGCCCAGTAGGAGAATGCCTCCTAGGGAAAGAGAAGAGTTGATTATGCAGACTCGGGATCTTTTAGAGAAGGGGTTGATTAGACCCAATTTTTCTTGTTGGGGTTCGGCGGCAGTGTTTGTAACTAAATCGGATGGATCGCTGAGATTCTGTGTGGATTATAGAGAATTGAACAAATTGACTATCCGTAATAAATATCCTCTTCCTCGCATCGATGATCTTTTTGACCAGTTACATGGTGCTTCTATCTTTTCTCAACTAAATCTAGCTTCAGGTTTCCAACAGTTGAAGGTAGCTGAAGACAGTATTCCCTCGACTGCATTTAGGGGACCGAATTGTTTCTATGAGTGGTTGGTTATGCCTTTAGGGTTAACCAACGCTTCTGCCTACTTTGTTGACCTCATGAACCGAGTCTTTAGGGATGTATTAAATAAGTTCGTACTGGTATTCACCGATGATATATTGGTCTACTCCAAATCCGAAGAAGAGCACAGGGAGCATTTGAGGATTGTATTGGAGACTCTGAGGAAGCATGTGTTGAAAGCGAAGTTTTTGAAGTGCCATTTCTAGAAATCGAAAGTTAAATTTTTAGGGCACATTGTTTCTGGTGAAGGCATTTCTGTAGACCCAGCGAAAATTGAAACTATTCTGCAATGGAAACAGCCGAAGACACCGATGAAAGTTCGCAGTTTTCTAGAATTGGCTGGCTACTACAAGAAATTTATCAGGGATTATTCCAAGATTTCTTCACATCTGACTATGCTGACTAGAAAAGGAGCTAAATTCAAATGGACACCCCAGTGTGAAGAAGCTTTTCAGGAATTGAAGACAAGGCTTACTAGTGCACCAGTGCTTGCTATTCCGGATGGGAAGAGCAAATTCGAGGTTTATACTGGTGCTTGTATGGTGGGTTTGGGAGCATTTCTGATGCAGAACGGAAGGGTAATTGCGTATGCTAGTCAGCAATTGAAGCCACACGAGAAGAACTACGCAACGCACGATCTTGAACTGCTAGCCATTGTTTTTGCTTTGAAAATCTGGACATTACCTTTTGGGAGAGAAATTCGAATTGTTCACGGATCACAAACCGTTGAAATATCTTTTCTCTCAAAAAGACCTTAATTTGAGACAGTACAGGTGGGTCGAATTTCTAGCATCCTATGATTTGGATATTCTGTACACTCTGGGAAAAGCAAATGTTGTAGCTGATGCTCTCAGTAGGAACGCGGTTCTATCTCTACTGGAAGTGGTTCCATCTCTTATTGAAAGGATCTCAAGCAAGCAAGAATCTGATAAGATGTTGAGGAGGATCATTAAAAGAGTTAGGAAGGGTCAGTGCCCCAGTTTTGAAATTGATGGCTAAGGAACATTAAGGATTAACAGGAGAATCTGTGTTCCGAATGATAGGGATCTAAGGCAGGAAGTGTTGTCTGAAAGTCATCGCTCCAAATTGAATATTCATCCTGGAATTTCGAAGATGTACAAGGACATGAGGAGAGTTTTCTGGTGGCCGGATATGAAGAAGGATGTTGCTAATTTGTGAACAGTTGTGTCGTCTGCCAACAAGTTAAAGGTGATCAACAGAAATCTGCCGGATTATTGCAGCCTTTGGAAATTCCGAATTGGAAATGGGAGATGATCTCGATGGATTTTATCGATGGTTTGCCTAGAACCAGGAAAGGAAATGATGGTATATGGGTTATTGTAGATTGTTTAACTAAGAGTGCCCATTTTATACCGACTAAGGCAACTCGTACTGCAGTTTCTCTGGCGGAAATTTTCTTAAAGGAGATAGTTAGATTGCATGGTGTTCCAGTCAGTATAGTAAGTGACCGTGATCCTATTTTCACTAGCAAATTTTGGGAAGCTCTGCAATCAGCAATGGGAACAAATTTGAGATTAAGTACAGCCTATCATCCTCAAACGGACAGACAGACAGAGAGGCTTAATCGTATTCTTGAGGATATGCTGCGGGCTTGTGTTTTAGATTTTGGAGGATCGTGGGAAGACCATCTTCATCTAGTGGAATTCTCTTATTATAACAGTTATCAGGCAAGTATTAAGATGGCTCCTTATGAAGCTTTATACGGAAGACCGTGTAGATCCCCATCTTGTTGGATTGAATTGAAGGATCGTCTTGTACTCGGACCCAATCTTATTCGAGAAGCTTCTGCGAAGGTTGAGCTTATCAAGAAAAGAATGAAAGCTGCTCAAGATCGTCAGAAGAAATATGCTGATAGAAGACGAAGGCCATTGGAATTTGAGATCGGAGACTTGGTTTCTGTTAAAGTTTCCCTAATTAAAGGTGCTATAAGATTCGAAAAGATGGGAAAACTTGCTTCGAGATACATTGGACCATTTCGAGTGTTGGAAAGAATTGGAGCTGTAGCATACAGGATTGAATTACCAGAACAAATGTCTGGGATTCATAATGTGTTTCATGTATCGCATTTGAGGAAATTTGTTCATGATCCATCACTGGTTGTAGAACCAGTAGTGCAAGAAGATTTGGAAGTAGAACCCAATTTGACTGTAGTCAGAAATCCAGTTCGGATTGTGGATCGGGACGAGAAGCAACTCAGGAACAAAGTGGTGAAACTCGTCAAGGTGCAGTGGAGTAAGGATCCCAGAGATTGTACCTGGGAAACACTCGATAGCTTTAGGAAAACTTATCCGGATTTATGTTCGAATAACTAGTGATGTTTGTTAGAGTAGACTATTTGATTGTGTTATTGTATGAATGATATGTATGTTTGGATTGTTAATATAAAAGCTTTTGAATTAACTGTTGTTTTAAATTTCGGGGACGAAATTCTTTTAAGGAGGAAGGAATGTAACAACCCGGAATTTTTGACAGCATATTTTAATAAATATTTAATCTAATTTAAATTAAATACAAGCTTCTAAAATTATAAGGTGATGAGATCTTAATCATTTACCAGTTATATATGTGACTGTAAAGAAAATTTTGGATTTGGAAATTTAAAAAACAATCTTTTAGAATTATTTATAACAGAATCTCTCTTGTTCAATAAAATCCTAAGACTCTATATTTTTTTATTTCATAATATACATATGAATATAATTGTGGTTTTTAAAATGATAATGCTTAAAAATATAAACAAACATAGTAATACTAAACATAAACATGGAAATCTAAAACATAAGTATAAAACAATATAAATGGTTATAAACATAAAAATAAAAAACAAGTATAAAACATAATTATAAATTATAAGAGGTAACTAAAGATACAAATATACGAATATGAATTATAAACTGAAATATAAACATAAAAGCACAACGATATGAATCAATGTTTGATAATTAAATTACAAATAGAATAAAATTTTGAAACTATGATAACTCTACATATATACATATAGGGTAAGTTTGGGAAACATATATTACTACATAATATATGCATATGTACAATTTAAAGAAGACAAACTATTTCTATAACCTGTATATACTCATGAATGATGCAAAGAAAACAAATATTCACATCACATTCAAAATATCTTTGTACAAACATAAACAAAAATAAGAATCAATACATAAGCTTATAGGGGTTAGGCATAACCTGTAGCATACATATGTAATACAAAATGTTCAAAAAGATCATTGTCCAGAAAAAAAATATTAATAAAAATAAAAATAAAACTTATGTGCTGCTGTAAGTTTATAGGCATAAGAAAACAAAGATTTTCACTTCAATAAAATAAAATAAATCTTTTTCTTGTACAAAAATAAACAAGAATCTGAAGCCATTAATTACATGTTATCATAAATGAAGCATAAGCATTAAATTAGCACAACATCTTGTTCAAGCAAAGTACTGCAGCCAAAATCCCTGTGATAATTTCGTTTTGTAGAATATAATACTTAGCTAAATAAAAAGCATGGCAATACGAATAAAAACTATCTAAATACAACCTACAGCTGTTCAGTTACTCCTATATATATCCATCATATATTTATGTTCGTTTATAAATAAACTTAACAACAACCTAAAAGCAGACCTGAGAAGAAGAAAACAAAGAAGGAAGCAAAATAAACATTGTTGCTTTGCAAACTTAAATAGAATTCAAAACAGAAAAACAAAAGAAAAGCTTCAGGGAAATTTCTTCTACGGTTTCTTCAACATATCACCTTCTGTTCAAAGTTTTATCCTGGTGAGTGAACTCTCTTTCTTTGAATTTGGTTATGATACTTAGCTCCTGAAGGTTGGGTTGCTACAGATTGAAAATAAGAGAACTTGTACTTATTTTTATATGTTGGAAGCTTTCTGTTCTTCATTTCTTAAGTTTCAGAGTATATAGATGTATAGAATATTTATACTGATCCACTTAAATCAATTTAAAACCTAGAGATGTAAGTTAATTAGGACTGTTTAACTTAAAACAAAGTCTGAGAAGTTATTTGAAGTATAACAGGAAATATAGGGATTGTTATTTAAGTTACAGATAAAATAATAAATTAAAAACTAAAATTTGAATATTTTAAGTGGTGAATTTGATCACATAACTTGGTCACATACACAAAGATAAGATTTTTAGCTTGGAAATTAGGATTTTTAAGTGTATGATTAAGGTATAGTTTGAATATGAACAAAAGTTGCTCTTTTGTTGATTACGGGAGATTCAGTTAATTTCAATTGTTGAAAATTTATATGAAGAAAGCTTGAAGAAAATTTAACACAAGAAAAATGTCAAAAAAAAATTCGAATGTACAGATTTTGAGTTTGAGATAAAGGTAGGGTTTTGTTCTTAAGTTTTACAGTGCTCTGTAAATTTCCATTTGCGACACCCTCGGTTGATCGAGTGTGACGTGCGTCAAGGTGGAGATTGAGGAGGGTCTGGTCATGGTGTAGGCGAAGTGGTTTTGCCTTCGGTGGTCGAAGTTGGTAGGGCGAAGCAATTTTTCTCAGTATTGTTCGAACTTTGGTTCGAGCTTCAGGCCATTTTTCGATTTGACCATCTTTGAGAAAAATTGAGTTTTAATTTTAGTTATTTGGACGATTTGGGGTTTGGGGATGATGACGCGAGTCGCCGGAGGCGAGGCGAACCACCGTGCACGTGCACGGTAGCATGGGATGTCCGATGGTCAGTTTGGGTTGTCGCGTGCTTGTGCTCGAGGCTTTGGGTGTTTGCCACGAGTTCAACACCGGGTCGCATGCGTGAGATTGGCATTACAGTTTCATCTATAACTTAAGTAAAAAAAAAGAAATGAGAGGAAGAAAAGAAACAGGACAAAGAAGAAGAGGGTAGGGTAGAGAGAGAGTTCGAGAGAAATAGGGGAGGAGGCGGGTTTGTCACGAGGAAAACATGGTGTTTGCCTCAGGTTTTTTGGTCTTGCCTAATTACTTTATGTATTTTGTATAACCAAGTTAATAAAGTAATTAGTTAATATTTGATTTAAAGGTTTAATAAGAAAAGTCTGTAAAGGTAGTTGATTAATATAAAGAAATTAGAATGTAAATTAAATTTTTACTTGAAATTAAATTAATAACTATAATTAAATTTGTAATTAAAAATTAATCATGTGTTAAATCAATTTAAATCTTAAGAACGTTAGCTAATTCCTTGAAAGTTAATTAATAAATGGTAATTAACTTAAGTGATTAATTAAAGATTATATAGTTAATAAAATTGATAATAAATGATTAATTTAAATAATTTATGATAATTAAATAAGTAATTAATTTTTAATAAGTAAGTTATTAATTAACAATTAAGAATAAATTAATTAACTAAGTAATTAAGTAATAATTGATGAATAGAAGTTGAGTAATTAAATAGTTAATTAAAGATTAGATGATTAATAAATTGATAATTAATGATTAACTAAGTAATTAATTGATCATTAATAAGTTAATTAATCAGTAATTAATTAAGCAGAATAATGTAGTTTATTCTTAAGCAAAAATTAATTTAAGTAAACCAAACTGTTCTGGTATGAATTGGTAATTCTGTTTGATTGACTTTGATATCTGTTTGATGATATTCTATGATATGTTGTGATATATTCTGGATATATCTATGATAACTGTATATGATTTATCTGTGATATCTGTTATGTGAATTCTTAATATTGAATTGAACTGTTAAAAATAAATAGACAACTTGGCCTTTAAAATGGCATTTGGATTCCGATGAGACCGGGATCAGAAGAATCAATTTTGATTCTCTGAAAACCACATCGATCCAAATTAAATGATAGGTCGTGACTTGTCAATTGGAGATCGAGATAGTATTTCAGAATGCAAGGGTTATCGTCGTTAACTCTGAGGGTGATTCCAAAATGAGTGTAACGAGATAATGCCTTCGGTTTTGTTCGAACCCGGAACGAACTTGTATGGATTGAATGCTTTCAGCACATCGTCAGGCGGACGATGAGCATTCTAAGAATAATGTTCAATAAAGGTAATCGCAGCCTCAAGCCTCATCAACCGGGAATGGCTAAAACAGGGGAGATGCAGCAAGGTTAGGTGGGTCATGCCCAAGCAGGACGAGGTATACCCCTGTCTAGATGTCCCTTTTATTTCGGCTTTGTGAGCAGTTGTTGACCACAACTGCGGGGTTATCTTGTTCGGGACTGTTCAGTAAGGAATGGTTCCGGCCTTGTGTTGTAGGAGATCGGGAGTGATCCTCGGTACGGTGATCTAGGCCCCGTACTGTGACGGGCGGTACCCCAGTAGCCCTGCCATTGTTGGAAACTCATTTTCCCTACGAGACCCTACGGTTTTGTTTTGAATTACCCCCTTTCGTGGCTAGTAGCTGGAATTTAATAGATGTAACAATTTCGGCTATTTTCTATTTTCTTGAAAACCCTATACACTATTATAATATCACTGAATTTCCTATAAAATGTTTGGGATAGCGTAAGGTAAAAACTTACCTGTATTTATTTATGGGGAGTCTTACGTGATACCTTTATTTTCAAAAAGATTTTCAAAGTTAAGCAATTTTAACCTGTTTACTCATACCAGACCCATGTCTGACCCGGAGTTTATATTTTGTTTTTCTTAAACTCTTGGATACTCAAATTTTTATGGGTAGCCAAGT
The DNA here is from genome assembly GCA_030765085.1 of Allium cepa. Taxonomy (NCBI): domain Eukaryota; kingdom Viridiplantae; phylum Streptophyta; class Magnoliopsida; order Asparagales; family Amaryllidaceae; genus Allium; species Allium cepa. The sequence goes on from CM060931.1 coordinate 401,212,767, forward strand.
GATAGGTATTTGGAGTATTGATTTGCTGGAGGGACTTTTGGGAAAGAAGACCAGACGTATGTATCTATATATGTATTTCCGTTGTGTAGTTAGTGTATGCTGTATTTTGGATTTATATATGGACATATATGTATATGACAGTCCTGTTGTATGATATTGTATAACTCTTATGTATGTATAACTATGTAGTAGTTATGTGATGTATTATATTTTGTTCCATTCCGCTGTGAGATTCTGATGTTGTTATTCTTTCTTCCTATTCTTTTCTATTTCTATCTCTTTCTTTCTTATTAATGATACGTCCTTCTGGGATTAGAGAGGCGGGTCGTCACAGTTGATATCAGAGCACTAGGTCGAGCGAGTACCTAGGCTCTTGTGTTATATTTATCCTGAGAGTGCGTATTTGTATTTTCATATAATTATATATATATCTATCTAAATTGTTGAGTTACCTGTTCAGATGGCCAACATGAGTTCCGGAAGAAGAGGTAGAGTTAGGGCCAGTACTTCAACAGATGATGGACGGAGTCAAAATGCTAGTGAGGCTTTCAATCCAGTACCGCCTCAAGTTAGTTTTGCAGCTTTATGCAAAGATTTCAAAAATCTCGGATGCCAACCATTCAAAGGTTCAGAGTCAATAATTGAAGTTCAAGCCTGGCTACGCTCTTGTGAGCGTATTTTCAAGAGCATGAAATTGTCTGATGAGCGTAAGAGGCAAATGGCATCGTGGCAACTGCAGGGTGGTGCAGCAGCATGGTGGGATTCAACAATTGCAAATATTTCTGAGGATGACATTTCATGGGACAGATTTAAGGAATTGTTTGAAGAGAAGTTTATGCCGACGGCAGGCAAAACCCAATTGTATCAGGATTTTCTGTATTTGAAGCAGGGTAGCATGTCTATTTCGGAGTATGAAACCAGATTCAACGAACTCTCTTATTATGGACCAGGACTCATCGATACTCCTCTTAAAAAGAATGAGAAATTTGTGCAAGGATTGAGGCCTGAATTCCATGGAAAATTGACGGTGCTTTTGAAGGGATCTTTTGTTGATTTGATTGATATGGCATTGAGGTATGAAAGTCTGATGGGTAAGAAATCTATGGCTCCAGTTGCAGCTTCATGTGGGAATTTCACTAATTCAAATAAGCGAAAGTTCGATCCCAAATGGAGAAAGCCGAATAAGAAGAAACCTGGGAATAACAACGGAACTAGCAAATGCTACATTTGTCAACAGGAAGGACATTTGGCAAATAAGTGTCCTAGAAAAGGATTCAAGCAGCAACCGCATCAGAGTGGCCCAGGATCAGCTATGGTACAGAGATCATTGTGCTTTAATCGTCATCAGCCAGGACACATGATCAAGAATTGTCCACTTCTACAGAGAGCACCTCAGAATAAAGTTTTTGCTTTGGAAGCCGGACCATCTTCTTCTTCGATGGGCAAAGGAGTTTTAGAAGGTACTTTACTTTTAGATGGAAAATATATTAAAGTTTTGTTTGATTCGGGTGCTTCCTTGAGTTTTATTTCTTTGGACTCTGTTGAAAAGTTCTTTCTTACCCCTAGTTCTGTAGACAGTCCTATCTTGGTATCTAATCCTATAGGAGGGGTGACCAAATTAGACACTATCTGTAAGGACTTGAAGATCTCTTATCTATCCCACTGTTTTTCTTATGACCCGTATGTGTTGAATTTTAAGGAATTTGATCTTATTCTGGGAATGGATTGGCTGGATAAGTATAAAGCCGTTTTGAATTGTGATTAAAGAACAGTTTCGTTGGAAACTGATCTGGGTAGAATTGTCGGAGTGTCGTGTGATAATTCTGGAATTCACTTGAGCAGTCTTTTGCATGGAATTGAGACTTCTGAAGAGAAGGTTGAAAATATCGATGTGGTTCAAGATTTTGCTGATGTATTTGAAGAAGTTAAGTGTCTGCCACCACATCGAGAAATAGAGTTCTGTATTGATTTGATTCCAGGAGCTGTGCCGGTGATTCAGCCCCGTAGGAGAATGCCTCCTAGGGAAAGAGAAGAGTTGATTATGCAGACTCGGGATCTTTTAGAGAAGGGGTTGATTAGACCCAGTTTTTCTTGTTGGGGTTCGGCGGCAGTGTTTGTAACTAAATCGGATGGATCGCTGAGATTCTGTGTGGATTATAGAGAATTGAACAAATTGACTATCCGTAATAAATATCCTCTTCCTCGCATCGATGATCTTTTTGACCAGTTACATGGTGCTTCTATCTTTTCTCAACTAAATCTAGCTTCAGGTTTCCAACAGTTGAAGGTAGCTGAAGACAGTATTCCCTCGACTGCATTTAGGGGACCGAATTGTTTCTATGAGTGGTTGGTTATGCCTTTAGGGTTAACCAACGCTTCTGCCTACTTTGTTGACCTCATGAACCGAGTCTTTAGGGATGTATTAAATAAGTTCGTACTGGTATTCACCGATGATATATTGGTCTACTCCAAATCCGAAGAAGAGCACAGGGAGCATTTGAGGATTGTATTGGAGACTCTGAGGAAGCATGTGTTGAAAGCGAAGTTTTTGAAGTGCCATTTCTGGAAATCGAAAGTTAAATTTTTAGGGCACATTGTTTCTGGTGAAGGCATTTCTGTAGACCCAGCGAAAATTGAAACTATTCTGCAATGGAAACAGCCGAAGACACCGACGAAAGTTCGCAGTTTTCTAGAATTGGCTGGCTACTACAAGAAATTTATCAGGGATTATTCCAAGATTTCTTCACATCTGACTATGCTGACTAGAAAAGGAGCTAAATTCAAATGGACACCCCAGTGTGAAGAAGCTTTTCAGGAATTGAAGACAAGGCTTACTAGTGCACCAGTGCTTACTATTCCGGATGGGAAGAGCAAATTCGAGGTTTATACTGGTGCTTGTATGGTGGGTTTGGGAGCATTTCTGATGCAGAACGGAAGGGTAATTGTGTATGCTAGTCAGCAATTGAAGCCACACGAGAAGAACTACGCAACGCACGATCTTGAACTGCTAGCCATTGTTTTTGCTTTGAAAATCTGGACATTACCTTTTGGGAGAGAAATTCGAATTGTTCACGGATCACAAACCGTTGAAATATCTTTTCTCTCAAAAAGACCATAATTTGAGACAGTAGAGGTGGGTCGAATTTCTAGCATCCTATGATTTGGATATTCTGTACACTCTGGGAAAAGCAAATGTTGTAGCTGATGCTCTCAGTAGGAACGCGGTTCTATCTCTACTGGAAGTGGTTCCATCTCTTATTGAAAGGATCTCAAGCAAGCAAGAATCTGATAAGATGTTGAGGAGGATCATTAAAAGAGTTAGGAAGGGTCAGTGTCCCAGTTTTGAAATTGATGGCTAAGGAACATTAAGGATTAACAGGAGAATCTATGTTCCGAATGATAGGGATCTAAGGCAGGAAGTGTTGTCTGAAAGTCATCGCTCCAAATTGAATATTCATCCTGGAATTTCGAAGATGTACAAGGACATGAGGAGAGTTTTCTGGTGGCCGGATATGAAGAAGGATGTTGCTAGATTTGTGAACAGTTGTGTCGTCTGCCAACAAGTTAAAGGTGATCAACAGAAATCTGCCGGATTATTGCAGCCTTTGGAAATTCCGAATTGGAAATGGGAGATGATCTCGATGGATTTTATCGATGGTTTGCCTAGAACCAGGAAAGGAAATGATGGTATATGGGTTATTGTAGATTGTTTAACTAAGAGTGCCCATTTTATACCAACTAAGGCAACTCGTACTGCAGTTTCTCTGGCGGAAATTTTCTTAAAGGAGATAGTTAGATTGCATGGTGTTCCAGTCAGTATAGTAAGTGACCGTGATCCTATTTTCACTAGCAAATTTTGGGAAGCTCTGCAATCAGCAATGGGAACAAATTTGAGATTAAGTACAGCCTATCATCCTCAAACGGACAGACAGACAGAGAGGCTTAATCGTATTCTTGAGGATATGCTGCGGGCTTGTGTTTTAGATTTTGGAGGATCGTGGGAAGACCATCTTCATCTAGTGGAATTCTCTTATTATAACAGTTATCAGGCAAGTATTAAGATGGCTCCTTATGAAGCTTTATACGGAAGACCGTGTAGATCCCCATCTTGTTGGATTGAATTGAAGGATCGTCTTGTACTCGGACCCAATCTTATTCGAGAAGCTTCTGCGAAGGTTGAGCTTATCAAGAAAAGAATGAAAGCTGCTCAAGATCGTCAGAAGAAATATGCTGATAGAAGACGAAGGCCATTGGAATTTGAGATCGGAGACTTGGTTTCTGTTAAAGTTTCCCTAATTAAAGGTGCTATAAGATTCGAAAAGATGGGAAAACTTGCTTCGAGATACATTGGACCATTTCGAGTGTTGGAAAGAATTGGAGCTGTAGCATACAGGATTGAATTACCAGAACAAATGTCTGGGATTCATAATGTGTTTCATGTATCGCATTTGAGGAAATTTGTTCATGATCCATCACTGGTTGTAGAACCAGTAGTGCAATAAGATTTGGAAGTAGAACCCAATTTGACTGTAGTCAGAAATCCAGTTCGGATTGTGGATCGAGACGAGAAGCAACTCAGGAACAAAGTGGTGAAACTCGTCAAGGTGCAGTGGAGTAAGGATCCCAGAGATTGTACCTGGGAAACACTCGATAGCTTTAGGAAAACTTATCCGGATTTATGTTCGAATAACTAGTGATGTTTGTTAGAGTAGACTATTTGATTGTGTTATTGTATGAATGATATGTATGTTTGGATTGTTAATATAAAAGCTTTTGAATTAACTGTTGTTTTAAATTTCGGGGACGAAATTCTTTTAAGGAGGAAGGAATGTAACAACCCGGAATTTTTGACAGCATATTTTAATAAATATTTAATCTAATTTAAATTAAATACAAGCTTCTAAAATTATAAGGTGATGAGATCTTAATCATTTACCAGTTATATATGTGACTGTAAAGAAAATTTTGGATTTGGAAATTTAAAAAACAATCTTTTAGAATTATTTATAACAGAATCTCTCTTGTTCAATAAAATCCTAAGACTCTATATTTTTTATTTCATAATATACATATGAATATAATTGTAGTTTTTAAAATGATAATGCTTAAAAATATAAACAAACATAGTAATACTAAACATAAACATGGAAATCTAAAACATAAGTATAAAACAATATAAATGGTTATAAACATAAAAATAAAAAACAAGTATAAAACATAATTATAAATTATAAGAGGTAACTAAAGATACAAATATACGAATATGAATTATAAACTGAAATATAAACATAAAAGCACAACGATATGAATCAATGTTTGATAATTAAATTACAAATAGAATAAAATTTTGAAACTATGATAACTCTACATATATACATATAGGGTAAGTTTGGGAAACATATATTACTACATAATATATGCATATGTACAATTTAAAGAAGACAAACTATTTCTATAACCTGTATATACTCATGAATGATGCAAAGAAAACAAATATTCACATCACATTCAAAATATCTTTGTACAAACATAAACAAAAATAAGAATCAATACAAAAGCTTATAGGGGTTAGGCATAACCTGTAGCATACATATGTAAAACAAAATGTTCAAAAAGATCTTTGTCCAGAAAAAAAATATTAATAAAAATAAAAATAAAACTTATGTGCTGCTGTAAGTTTATAGGCATAAGAAAACAAAGATTTTCACTTCAATAAAATAAAATAAATCTTTTTCTTGTACAAAAATAAACAAGAATCTGAAGCCATTAATTACATGTTATCATAAATGAAGCATAAGCATTAAATTAGCACAACATCTTGTTCAAGCAAAGTACTGCAGCCGAAATCCCTGTGATAATTTCGTTTTGTAGAATATAATACTTAGCTAAATAAAAAGCATGACAATACGAATAAAAACTATCTAAATACAACCTACAGCTGTTCAGTTACTCCTATATATATCCATCATATATTTATGTTCGTTTATAAATAAACTTAACAACAACCTAAAAGCAGACCTGAGAAGAAGAAAACAAAGATGGAAGCAAAATAAACATTGTTGCTTTGCAAACTTAAATAGAATTCAAAACAGAAAAACAAAAGAAAAGCTTCAGGGAAATTTCTTCTACGGTTTCTTCAACATATCACCTTCTGTTCAAAGTTTTATCCTGGTGAGTGAACTCTCTTTCTTTGAATTTGGTTATGATACTTAGCTCCTGAAGGTTGGGTTGCTACAGATTGAAAATAAGAGAACTTGTACTTATTTTTATATGTTGGAAGCTTTCTGTTCTTCATTTCTTAAGTTTCAGAGTATATAGATGTATAGAATATTTATACTGATCCACTTAAATCAATTTAAAACCTAGAGATGTAAGTTAATTAGGACTGTTTAACTTAAAACAAAGTCTGAGAAGTTATTTGAAGTATAACAGGAAATATAGGGATTGTTATTTAAGTTACAGATAAAATAATAAATTAAAAACTAAAATTTGAATATTTTAAGTGGTGAATTTGATCACATAACTTGGTCACATACACAAAGATAAGATTTTTAGCTTGGAAATTATGATTTTTAAGTGTATGATTAAGGTATAGTTTGAATATGAACAAAAGTTGCTCTTTTGTTGATTACGGGAGATTCAGTTAATTTCAATTGTTGAAAATTTATATGAAGAAAGCTTGAAGAAAATTTAACACAAGAAAAATGTCAAAAAAAAATTCGAATGTACAGATTTTGAGTTTGAGATAAAGGTAGGGTTTTGTTCTTAAGTTTTACAGTGCTCTGTAAATTTCCATTTGCGACACCCTCGGTTGACCGAGTGTCACGTGCGTTAACGTGGAGATTAAGGAGGGTCTGGTCATGGTGTAGGCGAAGTGGTTTTGCCTTCGGTGGTCGAAGTTGGTAGGGCGAAGCAATTTTTCTCAGTATTGTTCGAACTTTGGTTCGAGCTTCAGGCCTTTTTCGATTTGACCATCTTTGAGAAAAATTGAGTTTTAATTTTAGTTATTTGGACGATTTGGGGTTTGGGGATGATGACGCGAGTCGCCGGAGGCGAGGCGAACCACCGTGCACGTGCACGGTAGCATGGGATGTCCGATGGTCAGTTTGGGTTGTCGAGTGCTTGTGCTCGAGGCTTTGGGTGTTTGCCACGAGTTCAACACCGGGTCGCATGCGTGAGATTGGCATTACAGTTTCATCTATAACTTAAGGTAAAAAAAAAGAAATGAGAGGAAGAAAAGAAACAGGACAAAGAAGAAGAGGGTAGGGTAGAGAGAGAGTTCGAGAGAAATAGGGGAGGAGGCGGGTTTGTCACGAGGAAAACATGGTGTTTGCCTCAGGTTTTTTGGTCTTGCCTAATTACTTTATGTATTTTGTATAACCAAGTTAATAAAGTAATTAGTTAATATTTGATTTAAAGGTTTAATAAGAAAAGTCTGTAAAGGTAGTTGATTAATATAAAGAAATTAGAATGTAAATTAAATTTTTACTTGAAATTAAATTAATAACTATAATTAAATTTGTAATTAAAAATTAATCATGTGTTAAATCAATTTAAATCTTAAGAACGTTAGCTAATTCCTTGAAAGTTAATTAATAAATGGTAATTAACTTAAGTGATTAATTAAAGATTATATAGTTAATAAAATTGATAATAAATGATTAATTTAAATAATTTATGATAATTAAATAAGTAATTAATTTTTAATAAGTAAGTTATTAATTAACAATTAAGAATAAATTAATTAACTGAGTTATTAAGTAATAATTGATGAATAGAAGTTGAGTAATTAAATAATTAATTAAAGATTAGATGATTAATAAATTGATAATTAATGATTAACTAAGTAATTAATTGATCATTAATAAGTTAATTAATCAGTAATTAATTAAGCAGAATAATGTAGTTTATTCTTAAGCAAAAATTAATTTAAGTAAACCAAACTGTTCTGGTATGAATTGGTAATTCTGTTTGATTGACTTTGATATCTGTTTGATGATATTCTATGATATGTTGTGATATATTCTGGATATATCTATGATAACTGTATATGATTTATCTGTGATATCTGTTATGTGAATTCTTAATATTGAATTGAACTGTTAAAAATAAATAGACAACTTGGCCTTTAAAATGGCATTTGGATTCCGATGAGACCGGGATCAGAAGAATCAATTTTGATTCTCTGAAAACCACATCGATCCAAATTAAATGATAGGTCGTGACTTGTCAATTGGAGATCGAGATAGTATTTCAGAATGCAAGGGTTATCGTTGTTAACTCTGAGGGTGATTCCAAAATGAGTGTAACGAGATAATGCCTTCGGTTTTGTTCGAACCCGGAACGAACTTGTATGGATTGAATGCTTTCAGCACATCGTCAGGCGGACGATGAGCATTCTAAGAATAATGTTCAATAAAGGTAATCGCAGCCTCAAGCTTCATCAACCGGGAATGGCTAAAACAGGGGAGATGCAGCAAGGTTAGGTGGGTCATGCCCAAGCAGGACGAGGTATACCCCTGTCTAGATGTCCCTTTTATTTCGGCTTTGTGAGCAGTTGTTGACCACAACTGCGGGGTTATCTTGTTCGGGACTGTTCAGTAAGGAATGGTTCCGGCCTTGTGTTGTAGGAGATCGGGAGTGATCCTCGGTACGGTGATCTAGGCCCCGTACTGTGACGGGCGGTACCCCAGTAGCCCTGCCATTGTTGGAAACTCATTTTCCCTACGAGACCCTATGGTTTTGTTTTGAATTACCCCCTTTCGTGGCTAGTAGCTGGAATTTAATAGATGTAACAATTTCGGCTATTTTCTATTTTCTTGAAAACCCTATACACTATTATAATATCACTGAATTTCCTATAAAATGTTTGGGATAGCGTAAGGTAAAAACTTACCTGTATTTATTTATGGGGAGTCTTACGTGATACCTTTATTTTCAAAAAGATTTTCAAAGTTAAGCAATTTTAAACTGTTTACTCATACCAGACCCATGTCTGACCCGGAGTTTATATTTTGTTTTTCATAAACTCTTGGGTACTCAAATATTTATTGGTAGCCAAGTGATAGGTATTTGGAGTATTGATTTGCTGGATGGACTTTTGGGAAAGAAGACCAGACGTATGTATATATATATGTAGTTCCGCTGTGTAGTTAGTGTATGTTGTATTTTGGATGTATGTATGGACATATATGTATATGACAGTCCTGTTGTATGTATAACTTTGTAATAGTTATGTGATGTATTATATTTTGTTCCATTCCGCTGTGATATTCTGATGTTGTTATTATTTCTTTCTATTCTTTTCTGTTTCTATCCCTTTCTTTGTTATTGATGATACGTCCTTCTGGGATTAGAGAGGCGGGTCGTCACATTCCTCCTCCTTTTCCTCTCGATCCACTCAGTATTAACAAAAATCTCCAATTACAACATCGAAGAGCGTAATGAGATCTTCGATATGTACGGCTACGATCGTAAATGGTGCGACGTGGAGGAAGTTATCGTGGCCGATAGGCCTCATGTTCATGCATGAAAAACGAGGTGAATAGGCGGCCGAGTTGCATAGGCTTGTGACTGTGGGTAGAGGCAGGTTGGAGCTTTGGAACGGTGGTGTTCGATCATGTTCTCGACGTTCTTGGTGGCCGTGAAAATTCAAGGTTTATGGCGACATTTGTGTTACTTGCATGCGTAGTATCCTGGTGTTGGAGAAGATTAGGCACACGGCCTGATGTTGGGTTGCAGAACGTAGGGTCCAGATTTCATTTAGGGTTTCCAAATAAAAAAAGAAAAAAAGAAATTGATTTGTCTATATTAAATTCATATGAACTTTGTAATAACATAACTTATTCATCCGAGGTCGGAATTGCGCGAAACGAATTGTGTTGCAATCGTATGGACGAGCACTACGCAATGGAGCTGGTTTGGAGTCATTTGGATCTAGTTTGAATTTTGAGTAAAATTAGACGCGTTTTTAATTTTATTCGAAATAAAACGCTACAACTGTTATCGGAAACTCAAGGTGAGAACTTCTCACTCAATCGAATTATTTCGATTTAAATTTTAAATAGTTAGATTTAAAATTGCTTGATTGTGTGATTGGATGATAGTTATTATCTGCTGTATTGAAATAAACCCTATAGTCGTATATTAAGCGGATGTTATTTATTAAACACATATACCGCGATAATTCCAACTTTTATGGAATTGGTATTATATATGTACTTGGAGTTGATTTCCCACATTATATAGCGGATAATATTTTATAAATCCCATATACCGCGATATTTCACCTTGAAGTGGAATGGTATTGTGCTAACATCTTTGGATGCAGGGAAACAGGTTGGAGGGATCCAACTGGATTCCTCAAATGATTGAATTTATTTCAATGTTGTGTGTTGATCTATTTATAATCTGCGTGATTATCTTTGTGATTGAAATCGTTAAAGGCTAAATTTTAGCCGAATATATTTTTGGTATCGTTAGATGCCGAAAATAAATAAAATTTGATTTTTGAAAATTTAAGTTGAGAATTCATAACAAAATTTAATTTTGGAATTGATTCATTTTAAATAAATAAACGTTGAAATTTTTATGTTATAAAAATTATGATTTTTGTGAAATATAACAGAAATGTGATTTTTGAAATAAATAGTTGATTAATTTATAAAATGGTTTAAATTGGGATTTTGAATTATTATAAATGATTTATATAAAAGATTTATAAAATTGATATTTATAAATTAAAATATTGGAATTATAAAACGAGTTTTTATAAGTATCAGAATGAAGTATAAATGGATTTCAAAAGTGGATGAGATCTATAGATTTATAAATTGTGAAGTTATAAAATGAATAGACTTTTGTAAAATAAAAGATTTTAAGTAATTAACTTATAAATTGGACTTTGGCGTGTAAATGGAATATGGATAGAATTTGTTAATAAAGTGATGTAATAAGTTGAAGCTGTTATAAAGTATAAATGGAATTTATAAACGTTGTTTTATAAATCCGAAATCGACTTATTTTAATAAGTTTAATTATTATAGCTTATTAAAGGAAATATATCCACGATTTTGGACAGTGGATAATCCTTTAAATAAAATATGAAGAAATTGAATTTGGTTAACGAAGTATATTGGACGGTGAATAATATATTAAAGAAATATTTTGGGAAAGTGGTATTTTAAATAGAATTAAAACGATTCAAAAATGTTTTAGAATGTATTAAGTATCGAAATCATTGATTTCAACATTCATTGTTGAAATAGACGTTTTCGAGAAATAGAACGAAATGGTGGACTATAACACTGTTGTTATAGTAAATGATTTCCGAAAGGAAAAGTTCTGTATAGTGTTGGGGTTTATATATCTATCTTAATTTCGAATCCCTATACTAGTGATTTAGGGTTGTCGTAACGATGTTTTACGCAACATTCATTTTGACTCAAATAAATGCGTTTAAGAGAAGTTTTCCTTAAAGAATAAAATATATATTTAATTTGGATTTAAGTATATTGAATATTTTCCAAATGTTGAAAATAAATGGATTTGTGAATTAATTATTATTGAATAAGTATGGAAATGTTTTTCCAATATGAAGTGAACGTTTTGAGATTATATCTTTTAAAGATAAATTGAAAGTGAATAATTGAAATCGATTTGAAAAATCGTATAAAAAGTGAATATTTGGAAATGTAAATTCACAATGGAAATTTATAAGGGAAATTTGTTTTAAAAATAAACATTGATTTATTTTTAAAAGTGTGGAATAAATTTACGAATTTGGAACGTAAATTTAATAAATCGGTAAGGATTTATTTAATTGGTTTAAATGAACCATTTTGAAATGAAAATTGTAAAGGTAAAAAGTGGTTTGAAATCTGTTTTCAAATGATTGAAGTGTGGAAAATATATCTTATAAAGATATTTTTGAAAATAAATAATTTGGGAAATTATTTAAAATCGGGTGATGTTGTGTATATTGATTGATAGTTAAATAACCGACTATCAATATTTACCCTTGAATGGCTATTTGTTGTGAATTGGTTGAAATTGAATGCTACACTTACTTTTAAATTATTGCGCTCGTTATTCGGATTACCGATTCCGAATAGTGATACGACGTAATGGATAGTATTGAAGACCGGTGTTGAAGACCGGGTAATTGTGAAAACGATAGGATGACCTATCGATTGTCTCTGCACCGTTAACTATAGTATGAATATTTCCTTTGTGATGGGGAATTCAATCGGGATTGTGAATACCCGGATTGCAAGGGCTTCTTTGGCAGCGCCTTCGGTTCTGTTCGAACCCGGAACAGACTTATATGGTTACGTGTCTGACATTAAATTTTGAGATATAAAGCAGATTTTTTTCAAATACATTTCTGTTGGTGCTGGAGAATTTATTCTCTTAGCTTAACACCCTTCTCTGAGACGTACGAGCTCAAAGGTTTTGTAATTGAAGGTTATCAGCGATATTCTTCCAATTTGGTAATGTGGCATGCTGAGTGTTGCTGTGTGATGATTATTTATTGATCATTTGTTGATCAAAGCGTGGCTTTATGAAAAAGCGTAGCTTTGTGGACGAGACTTCGTCAGACCTCACACCCCGGAAATGGTCGAAACAGGAATATGCGGCAAGGTTATGACGGTCGCGCCCTTTAGGGAATGTCATTTCCTTCTGGAAAAGGGTGGTGTCAGGTATGGAGCCCTGATGCTTAACCTATGTGGTTGCTCCAATCACATTTTTCTGTGTGCTTGTTGCTTTGTGATCGAGGGCCCTCGGATAAAGGTCCCAAAGGACCGGAGGGTGGCATATTCGTGTAGTAGTTACACAGGTAACCCGGCCTTGTGTTGGCAGAGAGCTGGTTCAGTTCTCGGGATGTCCCGCCAGAGGCGATCCCATGTGGCAGTAGGAAGTTCCTTAGCCTGACCATTTGTTGGAAATCCAAAGAAAAATACGAGCCTTCTACGGCTTTAGTTGTAGAACCTGCCATTTAATACGGTAGCTATAGTAGGCATACTATAATGGTACCTATGCTGGCTAAGATTTATATTATATTTTCAAAATGTTTTCATCACTATGCACTAATAATAATATCAAAAATGATTTGTTTTGCGTAGTAAGCATCTTTGACTATCATAAGGAGAAATCTCCTCCAATTCTGCGTTTGCATTGTGTGTGTGTGCAGGGAGGCCTTATGGTAGTTTCATTTTCCAAAAGCATTGCGAATATTCTTCACTTCCCTTGTTGTTGTTGTTTTAAAAGATAAATAACTGTTTTGAGTTCTCACACCAGTCCCATGACTGACCTGGAGTTTATTGTTCTCTTCCTAAACTCTGGGTGCCCACAATTTTCCACACGGGCAGCCTAGAGTCAGGTTATCAGGTCATTCTGGATTCAGGAGTGCTATGGAGCTCAAGTGGCGAGCTGGATGGCGAGACGTATTACTTGTATATGATTTTATCTTTCAAAGTTGTAAATTCACTTGTAAGGACAAATTCATATAATTGTCCATTGTTTTGTTGTGTTGTATATTGTTGTTGTACACTCTGATGATAATGTAATGTAATAACTGAGATAGTTCTTTGTTTTAAAGATTATTCATTTATCAATTATATGTTGTTCCGCTGCGATATGTGAGATTCTGATATTGTTCTGTTGTTCTTCTTTCATTCTAACTACTTCTTCTATCTTTTTCTTCTACCTCTTCTTTTTAACCATAACAGTTCGGTTTTTCGGCATTCAATTATGCAGCATTAGATACAGTAGACGTAAGAATGCCGACCTTCGGATCCCAATAAAATCGATACGTTACAAAATTATTTTAAATTCAAAAAATATTTTTACAAATATTTTAGAAAGGTTTTTTACGTGTTCAAAGTAATTAAAAATTTTGTTTAACATTATTTATTAAAATATAAAAGTTTGAAAATAATTTAAAAGAAAAATCATTTTTCAAAATGAACAAGGGTATGTCGATATACCCCTTCTAGATATGTCGACATACCGACCGTTGGTTTGTTTTTTAAAATTTGACAAAAAGTATCTTGTGGACTCATCTCTTCACGTATGGATACTTTTTTATTCACTATATAAAGAGGAGTGCAAACGAATTTTTCAATTATTTTTCTCGCTTTCTACTTACACCTTACTCTCTTGTTCTATTTCTTGAAGACTACTTTCTATATTCTTCAAAATCTACATAGAATCAATCCATACCCTACTGGATTGATTCTCTACAAACTATCTACTATTTTGGAAGCATTCCACTACAAGGAATATATTTTATTTCCGACGGCTCCAAGCCATCAGCGGCTGTCGCAAATGCCATCGGTATATAGAAACAAATTTTGATTCTCAACATTTAAATGATAAACAATTATAATAACAATCTAATTAGCATTCAATAAGGTATAACAAAAAATCAAATAGGGTATTATACAACTATAACAATAAATTAACCATAATTTAACAAATCAAAATTAATTAGAGTTTAGGAGCATAACCTTATTGGAGATTGATGAACGGCCTGGGCTTGTCGAGAGTGGACAATGATCAAGTTGGAGAAGACCCGGTAGGCACAAGGGTTGCCTGATGACATGGAGCTGGTGGTGGGTTACAGATGATAATGAAGATGGCTCTTGGCCTGGAGCCTGTATATACGATATTTTTCGAAGGCTTTCGACAGCCGTCGATGGCTAATTTACGATGGCTTTCGATGGCCATTATATTTTATTTACGAAAAGGTCATGGAGTTCGTGAGCTGTCGGGTAGCAGTCGGAAATTGTCGTCGAAAATCATCATCGGCTTACGTCGCTATTTATTGTATTCCTTATAGTATTCCCTTTACAAACTCAAAGATCAACCGCTATCAAAGGGGCTATAGGATATCTTATACCACTAGTACAACTGTTTGTATTTGAAAATCAACAACTCTACTCTTATTTTTTTGGGTGTGCTTGTTGCCCGTTCAAATCAAGTGTGTGCTTAGTAGCTCATCTAAATCTAGTGGGTGATCTTTTTTGAAGTTAACCATAGACTTGTGAGACAGAAGGATGTATCTCATAGCCTTGAAATCGAGATTGTATTCTAGTTTGCTTTGCTATATAGTTAAAGTAGGCGATTGAAAAGAAATCTATACAAGAAATTATACATAACTGGATGTAGGAGAAATCCGAAGCAGTATAAATCTCCTGATATTATTTAACATCCCATATTTTTATAAAATTATTTAGAATAATTAATTGAGTAAGTAAAATAAAATAATGTGAAGATAAAAAGGTTGATATTTTATTAACAAAGGGTAGTCGTTCCATGTTAGTGTGTTAATTAAAATCAAATAACCTAAGTTAATGTGTTAGGATATGAGAAGGGCAATATGGAAAATAGGTAAGGTTTATACCCTAAACCCTTAGGAATGTAACTCACTTTAATTTCATTTTACCCAAACTAAATTTCCTAAGGCCGGCCACCATTATTATTCTCAAGAAGAAGATTAAAAGCTAGGATTCAAAAAAAGGAAGAAAAATCAACTAAATCAACATCAAATCTCATATCTATAATCTTAAAGCTAAGGAGAGTAATTACTATATCCCAATTTCTTTCAGTTTTCGGTTTTAAGATTAGCGCCAAAATGATTTTGCAAGTACATGTCATGTTTTGATAATTAAAATTATATATATATATATATATATATATATAATGTTGATGGATTATATATGTGCATATTAGTTTTATTATATGATTTACATGAAAACCCTATTAAATTAAATCCAAATGATTTGAAAATTTAAATATAGGTTTTTTGGAAATGAATTTCGATTTTCATAATTTTCTAAATTAATATGGATTTTATATTAATTTCTAGTGAAGGAAATTGTTTACTGGGTTATAGATTATTTACAACTAAAATAATGATTATTTGGGTTTGAAATTTTTATACGTTGGAAAACATATTAAAATAGATTTTTTGGGATTTTTACAGGTTTTTCCTACATGTTTTTGATGAATATATAAAATAATTTAAGGCATGGGACTTAAATGTTTCATATATTTAATTAAGGAGAAATGGATATTTTGTAAAATAAAATGATTATTTAGTTTTAAAAATAGTGGCAGCACATTTGTGAAAAGTAATTATTAACCAATGAGAATTTGATAAACAAAGGTAGGTTAGTTGAAAAGATTTCCTTTTTAAGTTTAAAAAAAAAAGATTTCCAAGGTTTGCTTTTTAATGGGTTCGAAAGGTTTGAAGAATGGTTTCGAAAGGTTTGATGTATGATTTCGAAAGATTTGAGGAATGATTTCGAAAGGTTTCATACTAGTTTTGAAAGATATGATTTCAAAGGTTTCGAAAGAGGTTCTTTCAAATGGTAAATGTTTTCATCAACTAAATTTTGAGTAAAGTGTGTGTGTGTGTGTGGCACGGTGATATGATTTTGAATAAACTATAAAGATTATATACTTTTCTTTATTTAAGTTTGATTTAAAGGTTTTTAATCATTTTGAAAAAAATTCAAGGAAAATAATGAGAGGGGATCCTTAAGTAAAAATGACTCGGTTATTAGAAACACAGATGGGACTATTATAGGATCGTGCCCTATACATTAGCTAATAGCCCCAGCTATTTGTTGTCCAAAATTCCAGTGTGTAGGGCTTTGGCATAGGTATAATAAATCATGATTATGCACCAAAAGGAATATATGTTTGTATACAGATAGATTACTGGTGAGCCCCAAAAACCATTAGGATCGTGAAGACCTGGGAGATGATTAAGTTAGGGATTGACCGTCCAGAAGTGAAGTATTTAACAAATAGACAAGGACAGACCATCCAGATGGGAAACGTTTAACATATAATTAAGGATAGATGATCCAAAAGAAGAAAATCTAACGGGTTCTAGGTTAATTTTGATTATATTGTCTGGTAGGCCTGAGTCAGCCTGTCACAACCAGAAATCCAATGTTTGAAAATTGACATCAAATACCTTACTTATATTCGACTGCCGAAGATTCAAATCATCGAACTCCGATCGGATGGAGCTTATAACAACATTAGATGAATATAAAATTAGCGAAAACAAAATGAATATCATTCATTTACATCACAGGTACAACATCACCATAATATCCATTACGACATCAACATCAGAGTATTTTTTTATACATATATATAACACAACTTTAAATAGAACATCACAATAGAACAACAAGTGATCACATTCCAAGAAAGTCCTCAAAGAAATAAAGTGATGGCGAACTTCCAAAACTAAGCACCTTGAGATCCAAAAACTTTCAAAATATCTCCAAGTCAAAATCCTTCAAAAACCGATAGCCTCCAAAACATGGAAAACCTGCTAGTAGGCTGCCCGTATGGAAAATATGGGCACCCAGAGTTTAGAAAGAAATAATAAACTCCAGGTCGGTCATGGGACTGGTATGAGTAAGCAAAAACAGTTGCTTTAAATAAAGACAAATTTATTAATGAAAATCGATATGCTTTTTGGAAAATGAAACTACCATAAGACCTCCCGCCACACACATAATGCAATCGCAGAATTGGAGGAGATTTCTTCTTATGATAATCAAATATGCTTAATACGAGAAAAATTATTTAATGTTATTACTAGTGCATAGTGTAGAAAAACATTTTGAAAGTATAATATTAATCTTAGCCAACATACATTTCGTACTATGCCTACTATAGCTACCATCTAGACAGTGGTGACCACCATAAGTAAATGGCAGATTATACAACTAAAACCGTACTGGGTTCGTATTGAGAGTTGGATTTTCAACAAATGATCAGGCTAAGGAACTTCCTACTGCCACATGGGTACGCCTCTGGAGGGACGTCCCGAGAACCTACCTGGCTCTCTGCCAACACAAGGCTGGGTTACCTCTATAACTAGGTAACTACTACTCGAGTATGCCACCCCCCGGTCGTTTGCGACCTTTATCCGAGGGCCCTCAATCACAAAGCAACAACCATGCAGTAATGAGATTGCAGTAACCACAGAGGTTAAGTATCTGGGCTCCATACCATGATACCACCTTTTTTCAGAAGGGAATGACATACCCTAAAGGGCGCGACCCTCATAACCTTGCCGCATCTTTCCTGTTTCGACCATTTTCGGGGTGTGAGGTCCGATGAGGTCTCGTCCACAAAGCTACACTTTACACGAAAGCCATGCTTTGATCAAAATTGATCAACAAATGATCATTGACACACAGCAGCACTCAGCATGCCACACTACCAAATTGGGAGTATATCACTAATAACCTTCAACTACATAACCTCTGAGCTCGTACATCTCAGAGAAGGGTGTTAAGCTAAGAGAATAAATTCTCCGCCACCAACAGATATGTATTTGAAAGAAATCTGCTTTATATCTCAAAATGTAGTGTCAGACATACAACCATACAAGTCTGTTCTGGGTTCGAACAGAACCGAAGGCACTTCGTCTAATAAAAGAAGAAGCCCTTGCAAATCCGGGTATCCACAATCCCGATCGGACACCCCATCACATGTGGAGATCTCTATACCAGAGCAACTCAGTGCAGAGACATTCGATAGGTTATCCTATCGTTTTCGAAGACACCCGGTCTTCACCACCGTCTTCAAATGCTATTCATTTCGTCGTATCACTATTCGGAATGGGTCATATGACACAAAGGCCTCTCCTGGCTAAACCGAATAGTGAGCGCTCAATTTTAAAACACGTGTATGTATTAATCACAAAGATTCACGTTCAGGGTTCGATGTGGGTTTTGGATAACCAACTAGAATCCGACTCCATGTCGCATCGAAGTTTAAATGCCGTTTTACGGGCAAAAGGGTTTTCACATACACACAGAAACAAATCACAAATCACAGTTCAGCACAAAGCAACTCACATCACACAGTAATCACAATAACAAACAGAAATATCAATCCAGTACACACAATTGATAATAGTCAATCATCTTCAATTAAGATGAATTAATTGTGTGATTTAAATTAATTAACCACGTAATTATTTTTATTAATTATTTTTAATCAATGATTAATCATTCTTAATTATAAATTAATGAAATCTTAATTAACTCTATTAATTAATTATTCCTTAATTGATTATCTTAATTAATTAATTCCTAATTGTTAATTGATTAAATCTTAATTACTTTTATTAATTAATTATGCTTTAATTAATTAATTATTAATTACAAAGTAATTCCAAATCATTAATTATCTAATCATTATTTAATCATCATAAATAAATTTGTTTTTAAGTTAACAATTTGAATATTTGATTAACTTCTCAATTATTTTATTAAGTTAAATTTAAAACAATTTTATTTAAAAATATATGTTTAAAACATCTTTGAACTTAATTAATTTCAAATAATTATTTCAATACCATTAACTTCACATTCCACTTAACAAACTATCATCCTTTTATAAAGAATTAATCTAGAAATCATTCAAACTTATATTTCTAAAAATTTAAAAACTGGAAAAGATGTTTCCACAACCAACCCGAGGCTATCTCGAGTCACCATCAAGAAAAAGTGCTCCTTGCTTCGAGTTTTCCATAGATCGACCCGTGTATAAATTTTTTTCCAACTTAAATTTGTTTAAGTTTTAACCAACCCAATGTGTAACCATACCTACTCGACCCTAGCTTCGAGTCATCCTTTCTAACCCCCGAGTGGTACTTCGAGTCAAGCATCTTCCCTTCCAAAAAAACAAACAACTGACAAAATGAAGGCGTATGCACGCTGCACACCGTTTCGGTCATCTCTGGTCGAGGCTACGACTATTGTCCAGTTGACGATTTACTCTTCGACCCATCAAGCCACCCCGTAGCACGAACCAACATCACATTCGAAATCGAGCCTCACGACCCATAATTCATCAAAAACCACCATCAGGAAACTGCCTCGTCCCTCCACCTCTGGCCATCAAAGGCCACAAAAATTCGACCGAAGTTTTGCCAACATCTGATGCCTCGATTGGCACTAGTGCCGAAGATTCCGATCACCCAACGGCAACACAGCACATCCGTTTTCGATTACGAGTACATATGGGTTTTCAACCCTAAATCAATCTCGAACCAACACTATGATGATTTATAAATTCAACTTACATTTTTCTGAGGATTTCAAACCCTCAAGCTAGCCGCGACTACGATCTCGAGGCCCACAAACACACAGATCATCAGAATTTTACAAAATCTCATTTTCCGATCAACTTACAATTTCTCAGTCAAAATTGTATTAAAAATTTAGATTTAACTTTCAAAAATCATTATTTTCAATGAAGATTCAGATAGTATTTCTGAAATTAAAATTTATGATATTCGAATTTTTACATAGTTTGAATTGTGGCTGTGTTTTCAAATTTTCCAGGGAAAACTAAATTGTTTTTTCTTTGATTTATTTTTTTTAAAACATAATGCATGTTAAAACAAACAATTTATTTTGTTTAGATTTCAATTCTTGAAGAACAACAGAGAGAGGGAGATTTGGATTTAGACATGGGTTTACTCTGTAAACCTGAATCTAAGAAGAAACAAGGATGGAAGACCCTAAATATAAACATGCTTAGGCAAAGATACACATGCACACAATTTTATTCACATGCAAAGGGTTTCAACATCATTTCAGGAATGCTTATAGCAACAAATAAACTGGATAAATCAGAAGTTTACTCACCTGACAAAATTCGAACAGAAGCTTCCTGACTGGTTTCAAAATAAAGATGAAAGCCTGGATATTTGTTTTTTTTGCTTTGATCTTGAAATTTTATCTGCAACTTGTTAATACAAATTTTATTAATCTCTGTCGTATTTGTTTACATAATTCATCAATAACAACAAAAATTCAAGCTTACTTACTGTTTTATTTAATGCAACAGAGAACTTTGGTATGCAGCTTGAAATTCTGAAGCTAATTTAGTCTTTGAAACTTGACTTTTTTCTGCAACTGATTGATACACCTTGCTTAGTTCTTGCTTTATTATTGATTAACAAATTCAAACTCAAATTTTAAAAAGAATTTACTTGCCTTATGCTCTGCTTCTTGGGGAAAACTGGAGCATTGGTTTCACCGAGCTGCAGTTTGAAACTTTGATGTTAAAACTTGATTTTCGAAATTACTAATTCACTTATGAAGTTTAAAACTTACCTGAGATATGGAATTAAAACTAATACTTTGATGCTTGAGATGATTCTCAGCTTTTAAACTTTGAATTCAAAAAGATGTTGCAGTTTCAGATTTTCTTATTTTCTTTGGTGTTGAGGTTTGTAATGTTTAAGATTTTTCCTTTTCTTTCAGAATTTTGAGAAGCTAAAGATTGAAAAAGAGAAGCTGAAAAGTTTTTTATGAATTTAAGTTTTATTATTATTTTTCAATTAACTAAATTGAATGCCACTTGTTAAAACTGATCATGAGATTACTACACTTGTTCATAATCACACCATCTTTCTCATGAATTCTTAACACTTGTATTTTTTACAAAGATAAAAGAATTTCAAGTAAATTCTATATTAAATTCACTTTATTAATAAATACATCCCTTATTCATTTGTATATACAATGTTAAAAGAAGAAATGTTTTTAACCAATCTTTTACATTATATAAATTACACATTTATGATTTCAAATGCAAATTATTTTTCCACAACATTTATTTCAAAATTTAAATTCAAATTCCAATTCAAACTTGAATTATAATCCATTTTTCTCTATACATATACTCATACATATACTTGTATAATTTAAATTCAAATTCAATATATACATTCAAATCTACTCATATATGTATTATATATATATATATAATTTAAATTCAAATGATTTTTAAAACATTTATTATTTCAATTTTTAAATTCAAAAGAAATTAGAATTTTATTCATATAAATTATCACTTATTTTATTTGTTTTGAAACTTTTCAAATTATTTTCAAATTAAATTCCAAAAGTTCAAATGAATTACCAAATTTAAACCGATAAATTTTGGGATGTTACAGATATCCCCCCTTAAGAAAATTTCGTCCTCGAAATTTGAAAGATGGTGAAAAACAAATAGAGAATATATGAATTCAGAAAAGGGTAGAGAGATGGCTTACCAGTTTAAGCCGAGATATCCACTCTGCAATTGGGATATGATTTCTGTATATTATCTTTAGTTTCCCAAGTGCAGTCCTTTGGATCGCCACTCCACTGTACCTTAACCAGTTTCACAACTTTGTTTCTCAATTGCTTTTCATCACGATCTACAATCTTTATTGGTTCTCTTTTAACTTTTAAATTGGGAGTGATTTCAAGATCCTGTTGAGTAGATTCTTCAATAATACTATCTGGATTGTGCACATACGGAGGTTAGAAATGTGAAACACACCATGCACGCCAAACAACCAGCTAGGCAGCTGCACTCGATAGGCTAAAGAACCGATCCTCTCCTGAATAGGAAAAGACCAATATATCTTGGTGCCAGCTTTTCGGTCTTTCCAAATCTTAATACACCTCGCATTGGAGATACTTTGAGAATGACAGAGTCTCCAATCTAGAATTCCAACTCCCTTCTTCCGCGATCATAATAACTCTTTTAACGACTTTGAGACGTTTTCAATTTCTTTCGTATAAAATCAACTTTTTCATTGGCTTCTTTAATCATATCTGGTCCAAGGATGAGTCTATCACCTGCCTTGATTCAGCATGCAGGTGATTAACACGGACGACCATATAAAGCTTCAAAAGGAGCCATCTCTATACTGGCTTGATAGTTATTGTTATATGAGAATTCGACTAGATGTAAATGGTCCTCCCAAGAACCACCAAAGTCAAGTACAGAAGCACGCAATAGGTCTTCTAAGATTCGGTTAATCCTCTCAGTCTGCCCATCAAACTGTGGGTGATAAGCAGTGTTGAAATTCAGTTTTGTTCCCAATGCCTCTTGAAATGCCTCCCAAAATCTACCAGTGAAGATAGGGTCACGATCACTCACCATACTGCTAGGAATACCGTAAAGACGGACAATTTCCTTTATATATAGTTCTACTAAACTTGCCGCTTTGTGGATAAATTTCACTGGCAAAATATGGGTTGTCTTAGTCAAACGGTCCACAATGACCCAGATTGCTTCATTTCCTTTCCGAGTACGAGGCAACCCGTCAATGAAATCCATCGATACTTGGTCCCATTTCCACTTGGGTGCCTCTAAAGACTGAAGTAAACCCGCTATTTTTTTTTGATCGCTTTTAATTTGTTGGCAAGTAGAACAACGACTCACATATATAGATATGTCCCTTTTCATCGTCTTCCACCACAAAGTTCTTTTGATATCACGATACATTTTATTGACTCCTAGATGGATGCAAAGTTTGGACTTGTAGCATTCATCTAAAACTTATCGTTTCAGATCAAGGATGTCTGGAACATATATTCTGCCTTTTAATCTTATAACTCCTCTACTATCAATCTCAAAACTAGTGTCTTCTCCTTGGAATATTCTTTTATAAATTCCTCAAAGAAACTCGTCTTCATTCTGCTTACTCGCGATCCTCTTAAGAATAGTAGGAGCGATAACAAGAGGGGAAGAATAGCATGCTTTCTACTCAAAGCATCGGCAACTACATTGCCCTTTCTGGACGTATATAGAATGTCTAGGTCATAAGATGCCAGAAATTCCAACTGACGTTGTTGTCGTAGATTTAAATCTTTCTGGGTGAAGAGATATTTCAGAGATTTATGGTCGGTGAATAATTCGAATTTTTCACCTAAAATAAAGAGAGTTCATTAGGTATATTTATTAAGTTAAATTAAATTCGTAAATTGTTAATAAAGCTGAAAGAGGTTCTTACCCAGAAGATAATGTCGCCATATTTTCAAAGCAAATACAACAGCTAAGAGTTCCAAATCATGGGTTGGATAGTTTCTTTCATGAGGACGTAATTGTCTACTCGCCTAGGAAATTACCTTCCCATTCTGCATTAATACCGCACCCAAACCATCACCACAAGCATCGATATAGATAGATAAACCCTGGTTCCCGTTAATGATAGTGAAAACAGAGCAGTGGTTAACCTCTTTTTCAACTCCTGAAAAGCTTCGTCACATTTCGGAGTCCAATTGAATTTTTCATTCTTCATCGTTAGCTTAGTCAATGGACTAGCTATCTTAGAAAAGCCTGAACAAACTTCCGGTAATAATCCACTAAATCCAAAAAGCTTCGAACTACTTTTGGGGTAGTGGGTTTCCTCCAATCAAGAATAGCGGAGATTTTGCTAGGATCAACAGAAATCCCTTCTTCATTAACAATATGCCCGAGAAATTTGACTTCTTTGACCCAAAAATGGCATTTAAAAAATTTGGCGAACAGAATATTTCTCCTTAATATCTCCTAAACGATTCTAAGATGCTGGGCATGCTCCTCTTTGGTCTTGGAATAGACCAAAATACCGTCAATAAACACGAGCACAAATTTATTCAATACTTCGCGGAACACGGGTCATAAGATCTACGAAGTATGCTGGAGCATTGGTTAGCCCAAAAGGCATGACTAACCATTCGTAGAACATATTAGGACCCCTGAAGACAGTCAAATGAACACAATATTCGGCAATTCATAACTGATGGAATCTCTAGGCTAGATCCATCTTAGAAAAGAAACGAGCGTCGTGCAATTGATCAAACAGATCATCAATTCTAGGTAGAGGAAATTTGTTCTTAAGAGTCAGCATATGGAGATCGTGGTAATCCACGCACAATCTCAAAGATCCGTCCGATTTAGCAACAAACACTACTGCTGAACCCCATTTAGGAACGCTAGGACGAATTAATCCTTTATTCAGCAAATCTCGAGTTTGATTGACTAATTCAACCATTTCCCTGGGTACCATCCTGCGACTTGCGTGAACGACAAGACGTTATTTCTCGATGTGGAGGTAAGGATTTCACTTCTTCGAACATGTTTGGAAAATCTCGGACAATGTGTATAGACTCCAGACAGGGTTCGGGATAACCCAAGTTATACATCAACCCATCTCTTTTAGGACTAGGGTCCTCATAAGAAATCTCAATGAAATCTCCAAATTTGGTTTTAATCAAAATCAATCGATTGTTACAATCCAATTTGGCTTCGTATTTGATTAGCCAATCCATTCCGAGTAAGATTTCAAACTCATTAAAATCAAGGACAAAGAGACCGATAGGGAATTGGTAACAAGAATATGAGATAGGAACACCTCTACATCGAAGACAAAGGTTTGCGGGGCCTCCAACTGGATTCTTTACGCATATAGGCTCGTCAACAAAATCAGGTTCAAGATTTAGTTCATTTATAGCTTGCTGAGAGATAAAACTATGTGTAGCGCCCGTGTCAAACAGAACTCTAACAATGCTATCATAAATAGTGAGTTACCTTCCATAACTCCTTTCCCTTTTTCTACTTTGGAAGATGCAGGTTTGTCTTTGACTGTGTACACCTTGGCTATCTGAGCTTGCTTCATGGTTGGGAATTCTTTAACCTCGTGTCCCAATTTCTGACAATGATAACATCTCCTAGGTTTTGCTTGTACGGATTGATCTCTCTTTGGCTTCTTGCAGCTGTTTGACTAGCGGCCCTTTTCTAAGCAATTAAAACAAGTAACATTCTCTGCCGGGCTTCCCTGATTGCTCTTCTTTTTCTCCTTACCCTGCTATGGTTTCTTGCCTCCAAATTTCATTTTCTTCCAATTTTGATTGCTCGAATTTCCTTTCTCTACCGGGGCTTCTTGCATATCTAGTGTAGCATATCTGTATCCCATATCAATCAGATCTAAAAAAGATTCTTTGACGTGGCCAGTCATCCTTTTGTAGAACTTCTTATTCATCCCACGAATGAACCTTTCATTTTGGACCGAAATGAGACAATTCATTGAATTTGTTTAGATACTCCTCGAATGACGAACTCCCTCGCTTTAAATCCATAAATTCTTGGTACATTCGAGAAATTCCTATTGATGGCATATAACGCTTCTCAAATACTTCTTTAAATCTCTTCCAAGTAAACTCGTCTTCTGACTCATCTATAGTGACTGTCTCCCACCATGCTAAGGCTTCTTCTTGAAGTTGCTAAGAAGCTATGAGTCACATCTGATCGTCTTGCAGCTTTAGCCCTTTAAAGATTCTTTCACATGATCTGATCGATACTTGGGCCTCGACAATCGACTCCTTACCGGTGAATGGCTTACCACCAAGTCTTGAGAAACTCTTATATAAATCAGCCAGATTCGGCTGATGCTGAGTAGATAAAGCTGCTTCTGCTGTTGGGGGAACTTGACTAGCTGTTGTGGCATTTCCTTGATGCCTAGCTCTCCCTCTTCATCCGCTCATTCTTACTATTTGTAATTAGTAAGAAAACTTGATTTAGATATATGGACGAGATATCTTAAGGAATATCAGCAGTTAAAAGAAATAGACTAAGAAAATTTAGGGTTTTGGTCTCGGGTTATACTTATTCTGGAGTATACCTCACCCTATCTCTAATGAGTAATCTAATGTGTTATACTCCATAGCTAAAATTCTAAAATTCTTACTCAACCTTTAGCTCTGATACCACTTGTCACAACCAGAAATCCAATGTTCGAAAATTGACATCAAATACCTCACTTGTATTCGACTCCCGAAGATTCAAATCATCAAACTCCAGTCGGATGGAGCTTATAACAACATTAGATGAATACAAAACAGCGGAAACAAAATGAATATCATTCATTTACATCACAGATACAACATCATCATAATATCCATTACAACATCATCATCAACATCAGAGTATTTTTTTATACATATAACACAACTTCAAATAGAACATCACAATAGAAAAACAAGTGATCACATTCCAAGAAAGCCCCAAAGAAATAAAGTGATGGCGAACTTCCAAAACTAAGCACCATGAGATCCAAAAGCTTTCACAATATCTCCAAGTCAAAAGCCTTCAAAAACCGATAGCATTCAAAACACGGAAAACCTGCTACTAGGCTGCCCGTGTGGAAAATATGGGCACCCAGAGTTTAGAAAGAAACAATAAACTCAGGGCCAGTCATGGGACTGGTATGAGTAAGAAAAAACAGTTGCTTTAAATAAAGACAGATTTATTAAAGAAAATCGATATGCTTTTTGGAAAATGAAACTACCATAAGACCTCCCGCCACACACACAATGCAATCGTGGAATTGGAGGAGATTTCTTCTTATGATAATCAAATATGCTTGATATGAGAAAAATTCTTTAATATTATTACTAGAACATAGTGTGGAAAACCATTTCGAAAGTATAATATTAATCTTAGCCAGCATAGACATTTCGTACTATGCCTATTATAGCTACCATCTAAACAGTGGTGACCACCATAAGTAAATGGCAGGTTATACAACTAAAATCGTAGTGGGTTCGTATTGGGGATTGGATTTCCAACAAATGGTCAGGCTAAGGAACTTCCTACTGCCACATGGGTACGCCTCTGGAGGGACGTCTCGAGAACCTACCCGGCTCTCTGCCAACACAGGGTCGGATTACCTCTATAACTAGGTAACTACTACTCGAGTATGCCACCCCCCGGTTGTTTGCGACCTTTATCCGAGGGCCCTCAATCACAAAGCAACAACCACACAGTAATGAGATTGTAGCAATCACATAGGTTAAGTATCTAGGCTCCATACTATGATACCACCTTTTTCCAGAAGGGAATGACATACCCTAAAGGGCGCGACCCTCATAACCTTGCCGCATCTTTCCTGTTTCGACCATTTCCCAGGTGTGAGGTCTGAAGAGGTCTCATCCACAAGGCTACGCTTTACACGAAAGCCATTTTTTAATCACAAATGATCAACAAATGATCATCAACACACGGCGGCACTTAGCATGCCACACTACCAAATTGGAAGTATATCACTAATAACCTTCAATTACATAACCTCTGAGCTCGTACGTCTCAAAGAAGGGTGTTAAGCTAAGAGAATAAATTATCCGCCACCAACAGATATGTATTTGAAAGAAATCTGCTTTACATCTCAAAATGTAGTGTCAGACATACAACCATACAAGTCTATTCCGGGTTCGAACGGAACCGAAGCCACTTCGTCCAATAAAGGAAGAAACCCTTGCAAATCCGGGTATCCACAATCCTGATCGGACTTCCCATCACATGTTGAGATCTTTATACCGGAGCAACTCAGTGCAGAGACATTCGATAGGTTATCTTATCGATTTCCAAGACACCCGGTCTTCACCACCATCTTCAAATGCTATTCATTTCATCATATCACTATTCGGAATGGGTTATATGACACAAAGGTCCTCTCCCGGCTAAATCGAATAGTGAGCGCTCAATTTTAAAACACGTGTACGTATTAATCAAAAAGATTCACATTCAGGGTTCGATGTGGGTTTCGGATAACCAACTTGAATCCTACTCCCTATCGCATCGAAGTTTAAATCCCATTTTACGGGCAAAAGGGTTTTCACATACACATAGAAACAAATCGCAAATCACAGTTTAGCACAAAACAATTCACATCATACAGTAATCACAATCACAAACAGAAATATCAATCTAGTGCACACAATTGATAATAGTCAATCATCTTCAATTAAGATGAATTAATTATGTGATTTAAATTAATTAACCACATAATTGTTTTTATAAATTATTTTTAATCAATGATTAATCATTCTTAATTATAAATTAATTAAATCTTAATTAACTTGATTGATTAATTATTCCTTAATTAATTATCTTAATGAATTAATTCCTAATTGTTACTTATAAATCTTAATTACTTTTATTAATTAATTATTCTTTAATTAATTAATTATTAATTACAAAGTAATTACAGATCATTAATTATCTAATCATTATTTAATCGTTATAAATAAATTCGTTTTTAAGTTAACAATTTGAATATTTGATTAACTTCTTAATTATTTTATTAAGTTAAATTTAAAACCACTTTATTTAAAAATATAAGTTTAAAACATCTTTGAACTTAATTAATTTCAAATAATTATTTCAATACCATTAACTTCACATTCCACTTAACAAACTATCATCCTTTTATAAAGAATGAATTTAGAAATCATTTAAACTTATATTTCTAAAAATTTAAAAACTGGGAAAGCTGTTTCCACAACCAACACGAGGCTATCTTGAGTCACCCCCGAGCAAAAGTGCTCCTTGCTTCGAGTTTTCCACAGATCGACCCGTGTATAATTTTTTTTACAACTTAAATTTGTTAATGTTTTAAGCGACCTGATGTGTAACCAAACCTACTCGACCCTAGCTTTGAGTCATCCTTTCTAACCCCCGAGTGGTACTTCGAGTTAAGCAGCTTCCCTTCTAAAAATAGAAACTGACACAACAAAGCCGTGTGCATGCTGTATACCGTTTCGATGGTCTCTGGTCGAGGCTACGACCATATTCCAGTCAACAATTTACTCCTCGACCCATCAAGCCACCCCGAAGCGTGAACCAACGTCACATTCGAAATCGAGCCTCACGACCCATACTTCATCAAAAATCACCATCAAGAAACTGCCTCATCCCTTTACCTCTGGCCATCAGAGGCCACAAAAATTCGACCGAAGTTTCGCCAACATCTGATGCCTCGATTGGCACTGGTGTCGAAGATTTCGATTACCCAACGGCAATGCGGCACATCCATTTTCGATTACGAGTACATATGGGTTTTCAACCCTAAATCGATCTCGAACTAACACTATGATGATTTATAAATTCAACTTACATTTTTCTGAGGATTTCAAACCGTCAAGCTAGCCGCGACTACGAACTCGAGGCCCACAAACACACAGATCATCAGAATTTTACAAAATCTCATTTTCTGATCAACTTACAATTTCTCAGTCAAAACTGTATTAAAATTTAAGATTTAACTTTCAAAAATCATTATTTTCAATGATGATACAGATACTATTTATGAAATTAAAATTTATGATATTTGAAGTTTTACATAGTTTGAATTGTGGCTGTGTTTTCAAATTTTCCAGGGAAAACTAAATAGTTTTTGCTTTGATTTATTTTTTTAAAACATAATGCATGTTAAAACAAACAATTTATTTTGTTTAGATTTCAATTCTTGAAGAACAACAGAGAGAGGGAGATTTGGATTTAGACATGGGTTTACTCTATAAACCTGAAACTAAGAAGAAACAGGGATGGAAGACCCTGAATATAAACATGCCCAGGCAAAGATACACATGCACACAATTTGGTTCACATGCAAAGGGTTTCAACATCATTTCAGGCATGCTTACAACAACAAGTAAACTGGATAAATCAGAAGTTTTCTTACCTGACAAAATTCGAACAAAAGCTTCCTGACTGGTTTTAAAATAAAGATGAAAGCCTGGATATTTGTTTTTTACTACTTTGATCTTGAAATTTTATCTGCAACTTGTTAATACAAATTTTCTTAATCTCTGTCGTATTTGTTTACTTAATTC
The DNA here is from genome assembly GCA_030765085.1 of Allium cepa. Classification (NCBI taxonomy): domain Eukaryota; kingdom Viridiplantae; phylum Streptophyta; class Magnoliopsida; order Asparagales; family Amaryllidaceae; genus Allium; species Allium cepa. Next base: position 401,243,255 of record CM060931.1, read on the forward strand.
ATCAATATTAAACAAAAATTCAAGCTTACTTACTGTTTTATTTTAATGCAACAGAGAACTTGGTCTGCAGCTTGAAATTCTGAACCTAATCTAGTCTTTGAAACTTGATTTTTTTCTACAACTGATTGATATAACTTGCTTAGTTCTTGCTTTATTACTGATTAACAAATTCAAACTCAAATTTTAAAAAGAATTTACTTGCCTTAAATTTGATTCAGAAGAACCCTGCTCTGCTTGTTGGGGAAAACTGGAGCACTGGTTTCCTGAGCTGCAGTTGAAACTTTGATGTTAAAACTTGATTTTCGAAATTACTAATTCACTTAATTATAAAGTTTAAAACTTACCTGAGATATGGAATTAAAACTACTACTTTGATGCTTGGGATGATTCTCAGTTTTTAAACTTTGAATTTAAAAAGATGTTGCAGTTTCAAATTTTCTTATTTTCTTTGGTGTTGAGGTTTGTAAAGTTCAAGATTTTCCTTTTCTTTCAGAATTTTGAGAAGCTAAAGATTGAAAAAGAGAAGCTGAAAAGTTTTTTTATAAATTTAAGTTTTATTATTATTTTTCAATTAACTAAATTGAATGCCACTTGTTAAAACTAATCATGAGATTACTACACTTGTTCATTTTCACACCATCTTTCTCATGCATGCTTAACACTCGTATTTTTTTACAAAGATGAAAGAATTTCAAGTAAATTCTATATTAAATTCACTTTATCAATAAATACATCCCTTATTCATTTGTATATACAATGTTAAAAGAAGAAATGTTTTTAACCAATCTTTTACATTATATAAATTACACATTTATGATTTCAAATGCAAATTTTTTCCAAAACATTTATTTCAAAATTTAAATTCAAATTCCAATTCAAATTTGAATTATAATCTATTTATCTCTATACATATACTCATATATATGCTTATATAATTTAAATTTAAATTCAATATATACATTCAAATCTACTCATATATGTATTATATATATAATTTAAATTCAAATGATTTTTAAAACGTTTATTATTTCAAATGTTTAAACTCAAAAGAAATTGGAATTTTGTTCATATAAATTATCACTTATTTTATTTGTTTTGAAACTTTCAAATTATTTTCAAATTAAATTCCAAAAGTTCAAATGAATTACCAAATTTAAACTGATAAATTTTGGGATGTTACTGCCAAAGATTAAAAGTTATCCAAACAAAAATTATATGTTTGAACAGATAGTTCATTATTACCAGATATTTATGCATGTTTACATAATGATTGCATTATAGTATTTAATCATTGTGGATGCAAGAGCACAGTATATGGTTTTATGAAAGGTTTTGCAAAGATATGTTTTAAAAGGATGTTAGTGAGGGGAAACACTTTTCGCAAAGCGGAGTGGTCTCACTTAACATAATTATTCCAGGATGTATAATATTATTCACACCATCCTTTATATCTAACTTGAAGTTTATGTTTTCCCCTTAAACTCTTGGGTGCTCAAAATTAATTTGAATAGGCTGAGGGGTTAAGGTCTCTTCAAGTTTACTAGGATGATGAATAAAGCTACCAAAGGCATGCAGGAGGAAAACAGATAGCTATTTAGAAATTGCAGTTTTATGTTTTTTTGTATTTCCACTGTGTTTATATTAAGTCTACTATGACTATATAACTTTAATCATCAAAGGGGATATCTTCATATACCGCTCTTGGCATATTTTGTATTATGTATATTTTATCTATGTCTGGGAACGTATTGGGATTATGTATTAAGAATATGGAACATCTGTTTTACATGTAACGGAGAAAAATTGTTTTGAAATTTGTGTTTTATTTCATATTCAAGTGCTTTTGATATTATAGATACCATTAACATAGCCATATTTAGTCGTCGGAAGCTATACTATAGATGACTACAGCATCTATAGCGCTTAGTTTTGGTACTCTAGATAGGGGACGTTACAGCTTGGTGTCAGAGCATGGTTTATGAAATACTTTAACTAAAGAATTATTTTTGCAAACATAATCCTTAGAAATTAGAGTTAAGATTGAGGTGTGGTATAAAGTTATAGTAACATACTTGTATTTGCTATATATATATATATATATATAAGTACACGCTATATCTCTAGGCGCATATCTTAGTTAGGCTATTTATCTGTATCTCATGAGGTTTGAACACAGATATGGAAGGAATAAAAGGTAGAGTAAATCTTGGAGGACATAGCACCACCATTAATGGAAATGTCTGACCAAATACTAGGAGAGGTCCCAGTTAGGCACAAGCTAAAACTGCTGGTGCAGGAGCTCCCCAGATGGACATGGGAGCAATGTATCAGTTCTTTGAAAACATGACGTATACTAGAATAGCAGTCGGAGTTGTCAAAGGTAATTCTGCTGGAGGTGGAGCTCAGGAAGTTTCGATGGTCAATCAATATGCTAACTAGAGTAGAGACTACATCAGGCTTGGAGGGAAGCCGTTTATTGGTACTGAAGATGCGATTGAGGTGGAAAATTGGCTATTGCATTGCGAGAGAATTTTTGCTAACTTAGGATTGAATGATGCACAGAAGAGGAGATTGGCTTCGAGGCAGCTGCAAGGAGCTGCTCTATTCTGATGGAATACTGTTACTGCTAGAGTTGATGAGGAAACCATAAATTGGGAGGAGTTTAGGAGAATGTTTTCAGAAAGATTTACGTCGGTAATGGCGCAGTTGGCATTGATGAGGAAGTTTGCAGAGTTGGAATAAGGAGATATTTCCGTCTTGGAGTATGTGAGGAAGTTTGAGGAGTTGGCCCGATACGGGTATGATTTGGTAGACATTGTGATAAGGAGGAATGAAAAGTTTATAAAGGGCTTGAGGCCAAAGTTGATAAGTGTCACTTTGCCGCATTTGAGAGATCTCAGTGATGTAGTGGTTGAAATGGCATTAAGGCAAGAAGAGGCGTTGGCTTGCTTGAGGAAGAAGATGAAGGAGGCCCAGATGGGACAGGGCCAGAAAAAAGAGTTTTTCTTAAAAAAATGCTCAGAAAGGGGGAGCAAAAAAGAAAGGAAAAGCCGAAGTGGTTTGCTACAAATGCGACAAGAAGGGACACTATGCTAATGAGTGTCGAACTGGTAAGGAAAAGGAAAAGGGGCTAGTGGAAAGAAGAATGTTAAATGTTTTAATTATGATTAAATCAGTCATTACAAGAATAAGTGCTCAGATCCTGTAAGAGATGAAAGGGAGTAAGTTTATGCTTTGGAGCCCGCAACGAAGGCCGGTTGTGAAGGAGGGTGTATTAGGAGGCTCGCTGTAGATTCACGGTATGTCTGTTCGCGTTCTATTTGATACTGGAGCATCTCATTCTTTTATTTCTCAATTTTTGGTAGATAAGATTAACCTAGAACCCTTAGAGTTGATTACTTCATTAAGGGTTGCAAATTCGATAAGAGGGTATGCAACAGTTGGGATGACGTGTGACCATTTAGAGTTTGATTTGCTAGGCCAAAATTTTGATTGTTGTTTGCACGTGTTTGACTTTATGGGACTTGGGATTATCCTTTGGATGGATTGGTTAAGTAAATATGATGCTAGGATATTTTGCTATGATAGGAAAATATCACTTAGTCACCTAGATTGTAGTGATCGGATAGTTTATACCATAGAGAACCCTAATTGTGAAGTGAATGCTTTATTGGGTATTATGGAGTTGGAGGATGAGTTGCATCGAGTCTTTGTAGTTGCAGAATTTGCTGATGCATTTGAGCCGATAATTGGACTGCCATCGAAATGAGCCACAGAGTTTTGGATTGATTTGGTATCTGGAGCAGAGCCAATGAGTAGGCCATCGAGCAGGATGACACCCATTGAGATGAGAGAGTTGAAGGTGCAGTTGGTGGATTTGGGAGGCAAGAGTTTTATCCGACCAAGTAGTTCACCACGAGGGCTACCATAGTACTTGCGAAGAAGCCAGACAGATCGTTGAGGCTATGTATCGATTATCATAAGTTGAATGAGAAGACGAAAAAGAACCGATATCCATTACCGATTCGACTAGTTAAGTGGAGCCAAGGTACTCTCTTAACTGTATCCGGCGACGAGATTTCGTCAGCTTAGAGTGATAGAGGATAGCATTCCTTTGATGGCATTTAGGATAAGGTATGGATCATACGAATGGTTAGTTATTCCATACGGACTAACTAATGCGCCAACATTCTTTGTGGATCTGATGAATAGAAATTTTCAAGAGAACTTGGATAGATTTGTGTTGATCTTCATAGATGACATTTTGATATATTCTAAGGATGAGAAGGAGCATGATGTTCATCTTAGAGTTGTGCTCGAAACATTGAGGGAACATCATTTGGAGGCTAAGTTTTCGAAGTGTCATTTTTGGAAAAAGGAAGTGAAGTACCTTGGTTATGTCATCTCTGAGAATGGGTTGTTTGTAGATCCGAATAAGATTAAGGCGGTGAATAATTGGAAGAGACCCGAAACGATGATCGAGATTAAGAGCTTTTTTGGATTGGCTGGATATTATTGGAGGTTTATAAAAGATTTTTCATGGATAGCTACACTTATGACTAAGCTTACGCGAAAAGATGTGAAGTTCCTATGGACTAATAAGTGCAAGGAAGAATTCCAAAGCTTGAAACACTTATTAACCCATGCACCGGTGTTAGTGGTTCCAGAGGGGAATCAAGATTTGGCTGTTTATTCTGATGCTTGTTGAATTGGATTGAGAGCTATGTTGATGCAAAGAGGCAAAGTGATTGCTTATGCTTCCAGGCAGCTCAGACCACATGAAGTTAGTTATCTTACGCATGATTTGGAGTTAGTTGCCGTTATATTTTCTTTGAAGGTGTGGCGGCATTATATTTTGGGGGAGCGATTTGAGCTTTATACGGATCATAAGTCGTTGAATTACTTATTCTCTCAGAATGAGCTAAACATGAGACAGCAGAGATGGTTGGAGTTTATTGCTGGTTATGATTTTGGAATTGAGTACACGCCGGAAAAGGAAACAAGGTGGCAAATGCACTCAACCAGAAACATCAGAATGCAGATTGGCTATGATTGCTAAGTAGAAAGATTTGAAAGCATTATTAGCTTGTAATATGTAGTTTAGATCCGAGGTAGGTTAAAGTGCAGGAAGTACAATGTTGTCTTGTTTAGAAGTTCGACCTGTATGGAGGAATTCTACCAGAATGCTAATCTGTTTCTACGATTGGAAGAGGTCAGTCTAGCTGTAGGTAAGACAGATGATGGATAATTGAAGCAAGTTATCTAGAGCAACGTGGCGATTAAACAAGCTGGAGAAATATCTAGTAATATAGCGGATAATTTTGGAAACTATGGTAATTAGAAGAAAAGGAATCAAGGCCCTAGCGGTAGGCGCACTGAAAACAAGAAACGCCCAAGAAATATGAAACTAGAAGACTATATGCCCCTAAATGATACACCAAAAAACATATACCTTGCTAGTCAAGGAACAGAACGATATAAAAAGCAATCCAAAAGGGAGGCAACTAAGCAGAAAAGGCATTTCGAAAAGTACTACCGTTTCCATGGAACCCATGGACACAACACGAATGAGTGCCGACATTTGAAGGATCCCATTGAAGAGATGAGGAAGAGTAAGCTCCAGTAGTACATTAAATAACCCGAAGAAGTTGGTTAAACTACAAGACCCCAAGGGCTATCTGAATAAGGGAATCGGCCTGGACTAAGTGGAGAAGGGACTATGTGAAATAATGGAATGATGGTTGTCAATACCATAACTAAAGGACCTCGTCCAACAAAGAAAAGCTGGAGGGAAGTGGAAGGGTATACGAGCTCGCTAAAGCATGTACTGTACGAAGATTGCTTTGATGTGGAAGACAAGCTCTAGTTAAGCGACAAAGGATGATAACAGATGTTGTTGTGTTCAAAAATAAAGGTGTTGATGGAGTCGAAGCACCAACTTTCGACTTCATGGTGACAACGGTAGGTATTGGACCGACAATAGTACATCGGGTCCTGGTGGATATTGGAAATTCTATGAACATACTATTCAGAAGGACATTCGATCAAATGAAGATCAACATGAAGGAGGTTATGGCTTGCAAAACCAAGATCCAAGGATTTATGGGTAAAGCCAAACAACCAATTGAGACGATCGATTTGCCTATGGAGTTCGGTAAAGGAGATCGTAAGATAGTCCAGATTTAGAAATTTGTTATAGTGAATGAATACTTGACGTATGCCTTTTTAGGCCGACCCGCCCATAGCGATTTTTGAATAGAACTAGCTCCCTAGTGTCTAACGATGAATTCCCAATAGAGAATGGGGTCGAATCGGTAAGAAGAGACTAAAGCATGGGATGGGAATGTACTGTCACGGAGTTGAGAGAAGAAAGCAACGAGAGAAAGGCAAGAATGTGGAATGAACTCTTCTCATTTGAGATTTGCAAGAATAGCAATTAAAGACCTACCCTAGCTTGGGAGCTATAGCAGGTTTGATAAGGCTATGGATCCGAGGAAGAAGTCAGGGGAAGGGCGAGCAACACCAACTAAGCTAATAGTGAATGTTCCAATTGATATAGACGATCCTACATGGGTTTTAAAGATTGGATCTCAGCTTAGCATTAACTTGAGGAAGGAATTGGTTAGTTTCTCTAAGGGAATTTAGACTTGTTTTCTTGGATGTGTTCGAATATGTGTGGGACATCATTGGAGATAGTGTGTCATGCACTGAATATTGATCCAAAGTTTGCACCAGTCAAATAGAAAAGGAGCGGTCTGGGTCCAAAGTGATCCACTGCATAAGGAAGAAGACGATAAGCGATGGAGAGAGCGACTTTATCCATGACGCTTTATACCCTAAATGAGTATCCAACCCTGTGTTGGTCAAGAAACCAAATGGAAAATGGCAAACATGTATCGTCTATACAAACTTGAAAAAGGCATGCCCGAAGGACAGTTTTCCTCTTTCCAGGATTGATCAGTTAGTAATGGGACTTCAGATTATGAGTTACTCTCATTCATGGATGCTTATTCAAGTTATAATCAAATCTCGATGCACATGTCGAATCAGGAGAATACTAGCTTTATAACAGATTCAAGGCTATACATTTACCGAGTAATTCCATTTGGTTAGAAGAATGATGGAGCCACATATCAGAGATTGGTAAATTCTATGTTCAAGAATTGGATGGACAATGGAGGTACACATGGACGGCATGCTTGTAAAATCACAAGTATCATAGAACCATTTGGATGATTTTTCTAAGATGTTCGAGGTTTTATGGAAAAATGGAATGAAACTCAATCCGTTGATATTTTCTTTGGGGTAGCTTTGAAAAAATTTCTATGATTTACTGTCAATGCTTGAGGCATCAAGGTTGACCCAAAGAAGATTAATGCCTTGAGGAACGTAACCTCCCCAACTAGGAAGAAAGAGCTATAGATTTTGAATGGGAAGGTCGTTGCTTTGAGTCGGTTCCTCTCAAAGGCAATAGACAAATGCATACCCTTCTTCGATGCCCTCTAGAAGGGTAAGAAGAATTTTGAGTCGAATCAGGATTGTCAGAACGTCTTCGAGGTGTTACTGTGGAACATGGAGATGCCACCAGTCTTATCAAAACTGCTGGACAGAAAGGACTTATTTGTCTATTTAGCAGTGTCCGCTCACACACTAAGTGCAGCATTAGTACATAAGGAGGCGAGGATTCAAAGGACGGTCTAGTACAATAGCAAGTGGTTTACATGAGCTTTAAAGAACTGACCAAAGTTGGAAACTGTCATATTGCTTGTTAATTGCATCGAGGAAGCTACGACCATATTTCCTGTATTATCTGATTAAAGTGCTAATGGATCAGCCCTTGAAGCAGATATTATACCAACCCGAGACTTCATGGAGGCCATTGAACTGCAACATAAAGTTGAGCAAATACGACATTACTTAACATCGTAGAAAAGCGATAAATGGATAGGCATTGGCATACTTCATCGCTGAGTTTACCACACAAGATGGTGAAGAAGAGGACCATACAACCACACTTCCTCATTAGAAGTTGTTTGTTGATAGAGCTTTGAACGAGCATAGTTCAGGCATAGGAGCAGTGCTCGAAACTGCAAAAGGACACTTGATTTGTTACACATTGAAATGGGAACAACAAATAAAGGGGCTAAGTATGAGGCATTGATGGTGGACTGAAGGTAGCAAAGAGCTGGAGATACTAACGCTGCATATGTTTAATGATTTCCAACTAGTGGTTTGTTAAGTTAGGAAGAAATATCAGGCTAAGGGTGTGAGACTTGCCTCTTACATGGCGAAAGCACTGGAACTATTGGATAACATAGAACACTACATGATAAAGCATATTCCAAGCATGGAAAACATAAAGGCTGATTCACTGGCCAAACTGGCCAATTTTGGGGAGGCACAGATGATGGTTTGGTTCCAATCGATGTTTTGGAAGCTCCAAGCATTGATCAAATGGATGTCGATTGGATTTTGGAAAGCGAGAAGGAAGAGCGATCATGGATGACTCCGATCAAAGAATATTTGCTTAAGGAGACTCTCCTAAGAGACCGAAGTGAGTGGAATAAACTCCTTAAAAAATAACCTCGATTCATGATGCAAGGAGTACTATACAAAAGCGGATTCTCTACCCCCACTTTGGTTTGTAACCATGGATAAGGCAAGGAAGATCCTCATGGAAATCCATGAGGGAAACTAAGGTGATCAAATCGAAGGGAAATCTTTGGAAAAGAAGATACTTCGTTAAAGATATTTCTGGCCAACGATAAAATGAGATGCAGCTGATTACACCAATCGGATGACCGTTGCTAGTGATTTGCAGAGATTCCTATAGCCCCATCAACAGAGTTTATGCAATTTGTTAGCCCATGACCATTCGCGGTTTAGGGAATCGACATTATCGGTCGCTACCAATAGCGAAAGGAGGAGCTGAATATGCAACGGTTGTAGTAGATTATTTCATGAAATGGGCTAAAGCGGAACTGCTTGCCACGATCATAACGAAAATGGTGATGAACTTCATGATAAAGAACGTCGTTTGCGAGTTTGGAGTGCCCCACAAGTTCATTATAGATAATGGAACTTAGTTCGAAAGTAATGAGTTCAAGGATTTCTGAAACTAGTATCAAGTCAAGAGAGCTTCCTAAAAGTAGCACATCCACAAGCGAATTGATGAATGGAGGCGATGAACAAAATCATCATGTCCACCTTAACTAAAGCTAAAGGTGTAACGCCCCTTAAAAATTAATAAGAAATAAATAAATTCAATAAATTAATTAAATAAGATGCGGCTAAAATGAAAATTTTGCAAAATCAAAATTTGACCGCGGAAGTTGTGTCATTACGTTCGTGACGATTTTTGATCAATTTCCGTACATAATATATTGAAAATGGAGCTCAAACGAAAAAGTTGAGAATGTTTGAAGTTTCGAATTCAAATTAATTCAAATAGAATTCAAATTCAAATCAATAATTAACTCATAAATTTGAAATTCAAAAGGTAATAGCAACTAGACTTGGGGTTAAGTAAACGTTAAAATAAATGTTAATGTTAATTGGTTAATTAATGAATAAAATTAAACAGCAAACAAAACATTAAAAACATTCCCAAAATAGCTTCATCGGTCGACCTCTATCACTTGACCTATAGGGGAGGGGCGGTCGACTAATAAATGTTGTTGGCGGCTAGGATTTTTGCATTTGAATGTACCAGATTTTATTATTTTAAACCGATTTAAATCCAGTGGTCCTGGTGCATTTTAACCACTATAAATAAGAGCCAAGCCACCTCACTTTTAGTCACATATTATTTTGAAAACCAGGCGAAGCTCTATCAGTCTCTCTCTTTAAAGATTTAGAGAAATTCTTTAGAGTTTCAAGTAACATATTCTTGATGTTTATTATTTTATTTCTAATTCTATTCTTCTCTAATCCCTTAATTTCTGAATCATATCTATATATACAAATCCATTGTTGTATATATCTAAGAGGGAAGATCTGATATATGCCTTAGGAAATTTTGGTTTACAAAAACATCAAATTAAGACTCCTTAAATTTTCTCAAAGTGGAATGTCAATTCTTAAGTTGGAATCTCAATTGTTTTATATTAAAATAATGAAATTTGTATATATTTTGCAATTTCAATGTTTTACCTTCAGTTCCACTTCTTATCTTTTTCTTTGGATCTGATTAAGTGTTTTGTTTAGGAAATGGTTTGTAAGGTACGAATTCTTATTCGTAGTTTGCACCACCTATTTCCATAATTTGAATAGAAATTCCCTTTGTCCGATTTCATGTAAAATAAAGTTGAATATAGTATAAAAGTATGTAAATGGTAAGTTTCTATTATTGATTTATTCTGTGGTTTTGATGTAAAATAAGTGGGATTGGATTTTGTTTCGATGCAAGTCTATTGATTGGATTTATGATATTCGATTTATGGTATATGTTTTAATATGGAAATGGGACATATAATTTTGAAGTTTTGACATTTAAATGCTGGTTTAGGGTGTAAACTTCACACGCTTAGAAATTTACTAAGTGGGTATTTGTGTATATGTGTATATTAGCATAAAAACGTAAGATTATAATGGATTAATCATGTCGTTAATAGATTATCAGTTATTATTGATTTCCCCCTTAGGAAAGTAATTAATTATAGAGGCAAAATAAGAAGTTCTCTTATAAGGCCATAATTATGGATATGGTGAGACGTGTGATAATATGTTAAGGGAGCGTTATAAACTATGACTAAGTTACAAGGATGCAAGGTCAGTAAAAAGCACACTGAAGTCTACCCAGCAAATTTGGCTACCAGTGATGTGACTTTGGGGATCATTTGAGACATCATCTATAGTAAGTAACTACGGATGATGCAAGGTTAGTCCAAATTATGTAGTGTAACAACCCTAGATTTTGAATATAATTTTAAAATTTAACTTTATTTTATTTTGAAATTGTTTTAAATTTGTTTTATTGCAAGATTTCATTTATAAATATTTTTAAAGTGATAATAAAAAATTTCCAAAATTTATTGCATTTATTTTCTATTTTTAAAGCCTAGTTTTCATTTTTCTGCTATTTTCTTTATTTGATTATATTTAATTAAAATTTATTTATTTATTTTTATGCATGCATTTTATTTTTGTGTTTTTATATTTATTTATAATTATTTTTCAGGTACATAAAAATTTTCCAAAATTTATTGCTTTTATTTTCAAATTTTTAAGCCTAGTTTCCAATTTTTGCTATTTTTCCTAATTTAATTAATATTTATTTATTTATTTTTGTGCATTCATCATATTTTCATGTTTTATCTGTATTTATAAGTATTTTACATGTATTTAAAAATTTAAATAGAATTAGTGAAATTTGAAAAGTTTGTGACTCTTTAAGTGTTGTGCCTTTTCCTATTCTAATCACCTTTTCACCAATCAATGCACCAATTCAATTTGCTGCCTTACTCCTTGCTTCAGTCTACTTTCTCATTATTTCTCACGTGAAAATTTTCATCTCAAACCCTAAACTATCGACCATCTTCCTGAAGCAAAGTTTTGGTAAAATCTTTCTTTCTTTTTTCATTTTTTTCATTTGTTTGTTGACTTTTTTTACTTGCGTTCACCTTATGCAGTTCGGCCCCCTTACCTCCAGGCCCTTGGCCGCCTCCACCACCACCTACTCCAGCCACCATACACTCCTCTCCACTTCCATCCCATGGCCGAAGTCATCCATGATGTAGATCCACTAGAAAAATGACAAACTCCACTTTAAAACTTCATAGCCGAGCTCTATTTGTTGCCACCACTTCAACCACCATTTTGGCCGGCCATCCACACCACCACCAGCCACAAACCTAAGCCTAGGACCCTGCCACACCTGTACATGCACTCACCAGATCAGGCCGTGCCCAATCCATGCTTGGCCGAAGCCATTTATGCCTTGTAACCCACTTGTAGTTGCCTTGTTTTTGTAAATGCATGCACACATACCTTCATCTTCTTTATATTGTTATGGCCGACCCCTGTTGGACCTCAACCTAACCTTAACTTGATCCAAAACCACCCCATTATAGTGCTTTTCCTATCCATAGCTGAAGCATAAGTGGTTGAATGCAAGTGCAAAAAGTTTAGCTATGTATTGTGCTTATATTTCTAGCTTTGTTTATAATAGTTTGGTTTGAAATTTATGTATTGTACTTTGTTTTATTTGTTATGTAACAAGGCAATTAGCTTTGGCTCTCCCACTCTCGAATCATTATCGTGCTATCATGCCTTTGTGGACCCTAGTTTATGTACTTTGGTTGTTGTCTTCAGCTTATACTAGTGAGTTATTCTCACCAGACAGTTTTATACTTATATGACTAGTAAACTGATCACATTTGAATTTGTAAACTCATATCACCATGCTATATCTGCTATGCTATGATTATATGATGTTCACTCATGCTTATTCACCTATTATACCATCTGTTACTCTTATATTATGATATTCTATTATTTATATCAGTTTATCACACTGCAAGTTCCCTTTAGATTAGAATCACTATGGGTTGAAATGATACATACCCGAACGGACTTTAGAATAGGGAAAAATCGTTATGGCCTGAAATGATAGGCCTGAATGATTTTTAATTATTTCATTTTACTTGAAACTGTGGGTTTGAAATGATAAAACTCGGGTTTTCTTTGTAAATTACGGATTGAAATGATATATTATCCATATCACTTTACCTAGTGTAGAAAATGATATACAGACCCATGGTTAAAATATATTTTTCTAAAAATTTTAAAATATTTTAGAAATGTAAATATTATAATATTTTGATTTAAACTTAATTAAAAAAAAATTAAAAGTATTATTGATTTTCTAATAATTTATAAGTGAAATAAATAAATGGTAAAGTAGAAATTTGAAATATAAGTTACTTTGGAAATTTTGATTTGGTGATAAATGGAATTTAAATTAAGTAGGAAAATATGATAAATAAATATAAAATTTGAATTAAAATTAATTTAAAATGATTTTTATAAAGTGTTAATGATTTTTGAATAAATTAAAGGGTGAAATAAATGAATATTTAAGTTGAATTTTGAAAGATAGCATAAATTGGAAATTTGTGAATTTTGTTTAAAGATGAATTTTAAGTTAAGTAAATAAGATGAAAAATAAGTTATATTTGGAAATTTAAACTTAAGTGTTAAGTTAAAATTTTAATTTAAAGAATTAAAATTTAATGCTTGAATTTTTATAAGTGAATTATTATTAAATTTTGATTTTTGAATGGAAATTTAACTTTATAAAATCATTAATATAAGGGTATTTAAATGATTGTATTAAAAGTGAAAATATACGATTTTATAAGTTTAAAATGGTTTAAATAAAAATTTAATTGTTTGAGAAATTATATTGAATATTTGGAATTTAATTAACAACATTTTTGAAATGCTATTATTTTCTAATGTAAAGGGTATTACAGCATTTGTAAATGTCGTAGTTGATAGAAATGAACTAAATAGCTAAACTTAATTAAGAGCTATTATAGAACTTTGTAAGTTCTGTAATTGCTAAATTTAACCAAGATTTTATTTGAACTAAAGTAACCCTATTACAGCATTTTTAAATGCTGTCTTTTGTTAAATTGAACTGTTTTAAACATAACTTTCAGTAGCATTGTCTAAATGCTACGGAAGGTGAATTTTCACTGTTTTGATATATTTATGTGAATAAATGAACTTTGAAAAGTTTAAAATTTTGAAAATTTATGATTTAATTCTTGAATATAATAACTTCATTTTTATGATTTAAAATGAAGTCTGTTTTGAAATTTAAACTATTTTGAAATGTGAGTTGAAATGGTATTTTAAATTTGAATAAAAGGAATGTTGTTTTGAAAAGATATGATCTTTTGATTATTTTGAAATGAATTTTGAAATGATATTTGATTTTTGAAATATAAATACCATTTTTAAATTATAACCACGGGTTATAATAACGATTGGTTGTTAAAGAGACCGGGATCGGATATGGACATACTCTCTGTCGATACCGGAAACCAATTTAACAACTGTGTATGCGGTGGAGATTCCAGAATGAAGTAGGATGGTGGCGACGCTCCTGAGGTACATTACGTGGACCTGACTCCCGTGAGTTAGCTTAAGGTAGCTAAAACAGGAGCGATCTCGGGCCAAAAGGGGTAGCTCCTTTGGTCGGACACACTTCTTCGATACCATTCTATTACTGTTATGATTGATTGGGTGCACCCCTTGATTTTAGAGTGTTGTTCGGGGTAGGCGTAGTGGCTGCTACGTTACAGCCAGCCTATGTGCGTAATTGGTATATCTACCCTGGCATTGCCTTGTGTGCCGTGTCACCTACCATACCGAGCCTTTACTACAAGTTTGTTTTTCTCCCGTAGCCCATAGAGTATTTAAGGTAGTCTCCCGATCTGGAGATACGCTGATACTGGATGGACTGCTGGGACTATTACGTGTTAAGGGTAATATTGGGTCACTCCTTAACGCTATTTTAAAGTATGTTTATTTTACTGTAGACATTATTATAATAGCGCAATATTACTATATAGTAAATAGTTTAACGGATCCTTAGAGGATGGGCGGTCCGAGGCATCCTTTAAGTTACTTGTACCTTTATTGCAGTTCACTTGAGTTGGTTTACATTATATAAGTATATATTGTCCTGACTCGAGTGTTTTGTATTTTGCTTTACGCTAGGGTCAGCCTGAGTATTCACAGCTTTGAATTCTCTTTCTGGAGCTGTTCTTTGCTGGAGATTCTGCATATCTAGTTTTTATATCTATTTCTTTTTCAACTGTTCTAGTTTATCTCATGTACTAGTGAACTTCTATGTATTTGGGATTTCTGTTATGTTGTTTCAGACTGATATTATGTATTTGTTTTGAGACTTTGTTATAGTAGCTTCATGAACTACTATGTTATTTTATATTCCGCTGTGAGTTATTCTAATTGTTCGTGTCTGTGATTCTATGTATTTGATTTCATTTGCTCCAAATTTATTTATAATTTTTTATTTTGCATCATTCAAGTCTGACATGTGTGGATTATTGTCGATTTGAATGATACGAAATTGCGGGTCGTCGCATGTAGGGTAAATCTACCCAGCTAACTGGCCACCAGGATCTATGAATAGTCAAACTAATGTGAGACGTCACTGTGGGGTATGGGTCATGATATAAAAGACCCGCTTCAAGGATTAAAGGTATTAAGTTGTTGGGTAAGGTCGTGCCTCTTCCCTATAGGAAGTAGTAAATGGTCGGGTTAAGGTTAAGGGTTAGGCATGGTAATGGATATCTTGAAAAGGGTTCGCTTGAATATGAAGTAATAAGGAACCAAAAGATTCCGTATAATGTTAACTAGATAAGTACCGGTGAGGAGTCCTCCTTGGGATAAATCTTACATGATGGGGGACCTGCTTTAAATAATGTATTAAATGGTTAGGGTCTACCTAATTCCTATTAAAAGGTATTAAGTGGCTTAAGTGCCATGTCTTATATTGATAGGATATTCATATCGGTTATTGGGTTATAAGAGTAACAATTATGGAATTGGAATTGGAAAAACCTTAGGGCTTAAAGTTGGAAAGACTTAGAATGAAGCTCATATGCGAAAGACATATTCCTATTTAAATTGTACTACCCAAGTACTATTATAGTAAGAGTCGAGATTTTTATTCACCAGACGTATATTATTCTGACTCCCTCCTTATCACAACCTTGATTAGGGAAGGCAATGCTAAAGGTGAAGACAAAGAGGAACTTTTGGCAGTTTATATGTTTATCGATCATGATATTTTCTAATGTACCTATTGAAACATAATGTTGTATTTTGAAAATGTTGTACCAAGATATGTGATGGTTGTTATTGGGATTGTGTTATTGACTTTATGACATTTGGATTTTAAATGAAATGGGTACTATGTCTATCATTATATTTTATCCATCCATTGTGAGTTCTAAATGTGTAGATAAATAGCTCTATATCGTTCTTTATACCAACCAATTGCTAGCTTTGGAATGGAACTAAGTTTCAATGAGCCTTTTCTAGGTTATAATTTAGGTTCTCTTCAAGATGGGTTGAAGCATGATAGGGGTTCTCGCATTGTGAACCATGGCAAAGCTTTGTCTCTTACCCCTACATGCCCTAAGATGGGTTGTCAGGAAGTCTGAGGACTGGTTTAGGCGTTCGAGAGGTTAGTCGTAATATAAGTTGCTAAGGTTACCATTTGTAGCCACCATAATTTAGGGTGACTGTTACATTTGGTATCGGAGCTTAGGTTACCCGAACAACGGGGATAAGTATATGTATGAGTGGTGTATTTGTTATCTTTGACAGTATTTTTTATTAACACTACTATATATATATATATATATATATATATTAAATATACGCTTAATTCTATAAATTCTTACTATGGAAGTAGTTGTGACCATACTCCGAAAGGATGGACAAAACGAATATGGGTTGGAAAAATAAATAGAGTTAAATTTATACTCTAACCCTGATTACCCATGGGGCGAAGGTCGTATCATTAAGAATGGACCGAGGATCGTAAGATGGTGACATTTGGAAGCACCCAAGAAGCCGAGTGATATTTGACTGCTTTGTTGGACCTAGACCTCCTTATAATTGTGGACTCGATAAGCGTAATACATATCGATGTCACATTAGCTATAATTAATGTAATAAATAATAGGAATAGGAAATATAGATGGAAAAGACTGTAAATCCGAAATTAATAGGGCAATAAATTAGGAGGTACAAAAATTTAGTAAGGACATAAATGGACTGATTAAAGAGATTATTAGGTTAATTATGGAGAGATAATGAAGGCATAATAAGAAAAATTGGAATGAATAAATAAATGTCTTTAGAAATTGTACGGTTAGAATAATAATCATTTATTATGAACAATCAACTTTTATAGAAATAGAAAACTAACATGTTAGGTAGTAATTAAATATTATAAGACAATATAGTTGAAACATCAAGAGTAAGGAATGAAAGGACTACAGCAACATGTGAAAAAGAAGTGAAGCAAGTTCCCGTCAGAATGTATACATTAATCATCGCATGAAGACAACCAGATTTTATAAAGATTGAGAATGAAAGGAATGTTCAAAAGAAGGAAACGATTAAAATCAATTTCTAAATCCAACCCCATGAAATAAAATTTGATAAAAGGTTTTTGGAAAATTCTTCGAAATGTTTTGAATACGTTTTTTCAAAGGATTTATTTGAACATTATTGTTTTAAAATAGCAAGGGAATTCATAATTTGAATTTTTTTGGTGAGTCAAAAGTTTCTAAACAAAATGTCTTTGTACAAAGGGTTTTTCATTTTTGAAACTCTTAGTTTGAAAATGGTTTGAGTCAAAAAGTTTTCAGTTCAAAGATTTTAGATAAAAGGATTTTCGTTTTTGACATAAATAATTCTTTTTAAAAAAGAGGATAAACGGAAATGAAACTTTATTGAAATAGGATTAGTAATTTAGTTAGAGATAGTGTAGGAAAGAAATGATGGGAATAGGATAGCAAAATGATTGGATAAAAGTTTACCTTATCTACTCTACTTTTCATTATTTAGGTTATAGTAGATGTTTTTGAACGTTTTGAATTAAAAGGCCAACTTTTAAAGAAATAAATCTTTGATGTAGAAAATTTTTGAACAAAGGAAATTATTTGCTCCTTTTTGGAATTAAAAAATTCTTTTTGAATTTCTAATTTAATAATAGTTTGCTTTAATAATTAAATTTTTGAAAGTTTTGGGTTATTTATAAAGAAGTAAGTCTGTGAGGTAAAATTCTTTGAGATGATAAATTATCTTGCTAAGCAACTTTTGAATACAGAGACAAGAATAAAGTGGTAAATGTTTTGAAAATTGTGCGAACGCTTTTAAGAAGTTGGGTTTAAATGTTTCTGGAAAGTTTTGTTTAAGTGTTTGATAAAAATGAAATAGATATATAAAATAAAATATGGCATTTAAATGCTTTTGGAAATTCGAATACCCAAACTGCTCTGGAAGTTGGAAATATTTTTGGAAAATATGCTTAGAAGTTTTCTTTTGAGATGAGAAGATTTCTGAATTTCAAATTTCACATAGTGGTGTAATAAGGGTTTCTAAATTTATATTTTCAAAGGCAAAAGTTTCAGATTAGACACTTCATGATTTTGATATTTTAAGAATGGTGAGGACTAAACCAAACCAAAATATTTTATGGACTAGATAGAGATCTGTGATGTCCCGAAAATTTAGGCAATATTTATTTAATAATTTTCATTTATAATTATTTTAAAATGTGAAATATTGATTTAATAATCTAATTCAAACAGAAATTATCTTTTGAAAACTAATAATTATTTAGTTTGACAAATGTTATTCTTTTCAAAATTTATAATAATGATAATAATTTAATTTGGGAATTTTTATTCTTTTCAAAAGTTAAAAATATTTAAATGATAAAATTATCTTTCTAAGCTAATTCAAAAGATATTTTATTTATAATGTATATATGTGTATACATTGTAAATAGGGAGTTTGATTTTAATTTAAATTTAAATTTAATAAGAATATTTTCAAATTTATAATATATATGAGTATAACTTGTGAATTGGAAAATTTGATTAAAAATTAGTATAGAATGTGACGCCCCACCTCTATACCCACGCTAGCCAAGAACATTACGGTGAATGCTGTCGACTAGCAGGAGAATAAGGCTGTTGAGGAGCGACCATCCGTGTAATTTCTTTGCGCGAGCACCGATATTTCAGATAATATAACATGCATTCTATTTCAAGAGGAAATCCGACATACCGATACAAACTCAAAGCTACTACACGGTGGCTATATAAATCCTTCGAAAAACAAATATAGAAATAAGCATAACACAAATCAGTCACAGACAATTCATATCACAAAGGCGGAAATAGATATGAATAAAACACATGAAAGTGTACATCAGAGTAGTGGTCAAAAAGATCCACAATAATACAAAGGAATATATACAAGTGCTAGACAAAAATATGTATACATCAAGGAGTCAGTATCTCAAATGTATACAACAAAAACTACTAAACTTAAGTAGTTGGCCAAATGATCATATGAAAGTCCGATAAGCAGTCGAGCAGAAGCACCTGTAACATCTCAGTCTGACCCGAGTATTATTTAAGAAGAAAATAATAAACGGATCAGTCTAGCTATAAATATCAGATGAAGTGATATATAATAAGAGATATGACATAAACATATAATAATCACAATGCCAAGCTGTGATAAATAAGTAATTGAAAATCAACAAGAGATTAGTCAATATCACAATAATCTACTCAAGATGAAAAGGAATGTCATACTCCTAATTTCAATCACCAAGCCACAATAAATGACATATATATCCATGCCAATCGTAAAAGTTGGTGAAACATAAATTCCAGAAATCAACACACGAAATCCAGAAATCACAATAAAAGGATGGCCAATCCCAGAAAAATAAACTCCTCCTGACAGGGTATAGTCCCCCATTGCGGACTTTGAGCCGAAGCTCCTCCTGCTGAGCCGAAGCTCCTCGTGACAGGGTATAGTCCCCCATTGTAGTCCCCCATTGCGGACTTTGAGCCGAAGCTCCTCCTGGTGAGTCGAAACTCCTCGTGACAGGGTATAGTCCCCCATTGCGGACTTTGAGCCGAAGCTCCTCCTGGTGAGTCGAAACTCCTCCTGACAGGGTATAGTCCCCCATTGCGAACTTTGAGCCGAAGCTCCTCCTGGTGAACCGAAGTTCCTCATGACAGGGTATAGTCCCCCATTTCGGACATTGAGCCGAAGCTCAATAAAAACGACGTACAGTCCTCTACGTGGACAAAGAGACATCGCACAATGCTAGTCTAAACCATAAAATGATTGTCATGATCAAAGAGAAGTGTCGATTACAGTAAGCTAGTAAATATATGAGCTTAGCTTCATGTCCCATAACCACTGGCTTAACTTAAATATTTACGAACAAATTGTAGATCTCCACTAGGAAATTGTCACAAGAGATTCAATCGAACAAGTCCAAGAATTAACCGACGAAGTAAACGCAATCGTTTCATACCACTTATTTTACTAAGTCGTTTAATTAGATTTCTCATACGAGTGAGGTAAAGGCTTGTATATACTAATAGATTAGAAAACGGTTTGAGAAAACGAGCTTTGTAATAAAATAGTGTTGAATTCATTTGAAGAAAGAGTTTTGATATTTACTACTAGTATAGAAAACCTTTATATTTTTAAAGTGACAAATCACAAAGAAGATTGTAGGAACAATCAATCACTAAGATTCACATTCGAAAACGTGAATAAAATCCAAAGAAATCGATATCAAATCCATCAAAGTGGATATGTCTAAAATTCTCAAAGAAAAGGTCATCAAAGTCGATAATAAATGACGACAACAAAAGGGAGACAACACAAATCGATTAAAGTTGGATATTCAAACGAATTAGCAAAATAGGCTAATCTGGCAAATAGAAGCAGGTCGGTCGACCGGACTCCCTGAGTCGGTCGACCGAACCATAGGTTGGAATGTGCTCGGGACAGCAGGTCGGTCGACCGAACTAGGGGGTTCGGTCGGCCGAACCTTAAAACAGAAAGTGCTTATGCACTTGGAAGCAGGTCGGTCGACCGGACCAGGGGGGTCGGTCGGCCGAACCTGTTTCCAGCCTCTTCCCTGCCTATCACAAATGAGGTTCAATCTCGACCAAAATTGCATTCGCACGAGCAACGGCGCTAAGGGTTTATGTCAATCGACTACCCGGCCCTATAAGCTCCTCGATGCATCACCAAAAACATGTTCAAACATCAAAGTTAGGATTTTTAACGAATTGAACTCAAAACACTAAAAATTGGAATATTCACAAAAGCAATCCAAATCAAAATCAAATGCACATGAATAAGTGTTAGGAATTCATATCTAACAATAGAAGAGAATTATAAGCATAGATGTGAGATTAAAAATCTCACCTTTGAACTAAAATTTATGAAGATGAAGCTTGAAAGCAATGGGAATCAACCACACTTCACATCCAACTCAAGAAGCTTCAATCTAAGCTTAAAAGAGAAGCATTTCCTAAATTAGGTTTAGGAAATTTCTGAAATCAAGGAGAGAAAGAGTTGAAGAAGGAGAAGGAGTTGCTTACCAATGGGTTCTCTTGAGTTTGGAGCTAGAAGATGGATTTGCTAATGGAAACTAGGGCTTGGAGTTTCTAATTCCCTTTCCTCTCCACCATTTTCAGTTTGGAGCTTGAGTTTGAGGAGTTAGAATGAAGTAATGAAGAGTTGGAAAGGGTTGGGACTGAATACATAAGTGGGCTCAGCCCAAACCAAAACCCTAAGTGAAAAGTAGCAAAATTCAACTTTCTCCAAACATATCGAAGCTTATACTAAAAAAGGTCGCAAACGGCATTTTGAACTCAATGGAAGTGGTCTCGAGTCCTAATTCGACTGTTTGCAAAAAGTAGCTTTTCGGACCAAAATCCGACGAACGATAAAATATTTAAATAAAATATTTAAATATAAAATCGATAAATATGCGGGTTGTTACAGACTCCCCTCCTTAAAGAAATTGCGTCCTCGCAATACTTAAGAGGAAAATAAGAAGTAACAACCATGGAAGCATATCAACACAAAAGAAAATTTGAAATAGGAAGTTCACCATAAAGTGCACGAAAGAGTTAGCACGAAAGGGATCGCTCGATGAATTCTCCGGATTCCCAAGAGCAATCCATAGGATTTGAGAACCATTGAACTCTCACAAGAAGAACATCTTTATTCCGAAGGCGCTCAACCTCCGAAGCAATGACGCGAATGGAATGTTGCTCATAAATCAAACCTGGTGAAACTTCAATTTCAACAATATCACCGGGCTCAAGAATAAAAATTCGGAATCCCTAAGGCATTTCCGTAGATAAAAGACGTGGAGAACGTCAAAAATAGCAGAAAATTGAGCTGGTGTAACGACGTAGTATAATAACAGTACGTCCGAGAAACTAGAAACTCGAATAATTTGGAACATCAGCGTAGTACAAAAACGGTACGCCAAATGAACCAAAGCCCAAATAATTTCGGAACAGCGACGTAGTACAAAAACGGTACGTCCAATGAGCCGATAAACCGGAACAACGATGTAGTATAATGGTACATCCATTGATCCAGATAAGACGGAACATCGATGTAGTATAATAATAGTACATCCGATGAACCGAACACCATAAAAGAACACCGGACACTAGTCCATAAAAGAGATGAGATGAAACTCAATAAAACGAAGTACATCAAAACGTCCGATGAACTTGATAAAAAGATAATTCCATTCAGACATCATCAAAGAATCAACCACCTGTTGCTTACGACAAAGCGCATTGGCAACACGATTTCCCTTCCGGGAATAAAAAGAATATCAAGATCATAAGATGCCAGGAACTCGAGTCAACATGAAGTTCCTTAAGAGAACATAAATATTCCAAAGATTTATGATCGAGGTAGAGAACAAATTTCTCATCCAAATATGATGATGGCAATTTCCAAAAGCAAAAACAATAGCCGAGAGCACTAGATCATAAGTGGCATATCTAGTCTCGATAAGCTATAATGATTTAGAAGCACAAGTGATAGCACGTTATCTTTTGCAAGAGAACGGCATCCAAACCAATACGACTAGTATCGGTACAAATAGCAAAGTCTTGGTTCCCCTTCAGGAATCACAAGAAAGAATAAGAGTATCAAAAAGAATTCTTTCAAATAATTTTCTTTCCCGAAAAGCTAAAGCTTTCAAAAATCAAAATTATCTTTATGTAAAAATCTTTCTAGAAAAATCTGCATCTTACAAGTCAATTTATTGTGTCTGATTGTCACATCAAAGCGTTTAGGAAATTCCTATCGATAACGTTGATCAAGCGCATCGACCAAAATTCTTAAAGCACTCAACGGGCAATACAATCACAAAATCATCTTTTATAGGATAAATAAATCTCTTAAAAAGTTTTAAGAATATTCTTTGTTCGTTTCAAGAACAAAATCCAGTTTTACTTATAAATAAATCTTATGAAAAAGATTTGCAAAATTTTGAATTACTATTTTCATCCAAAATCAGTAAATACAAGAATAGTCTCATCGAAATATTCATAGAATATTCGATTTATAAAATGGATGAAATAAGCTGGACAATTTGAATGACACAATAAGTCATTCATAAGAATCATAACAAGTGCGGAATGCTGTAAGTGGAATGCTATTTTCCGCAACTCGTAGCAAATGAAAACCGGTGGCAAGGTCAAACTAGAAAGACCTTAACACCACACAAAAGATTTCTTAGGTGACAATCCTAAGACAAACTCAAGAATACCGGAAAATTTCTCAAACTACATGAATGAGAGAAATAACACTTTCCTTATAAGTGGGCTTTAAGGAATAAAATGATGCCATCAAATTGGAATCAAAATCATAAGGAAAAATAGAAATCTGCTTAACAGATTGAAAATGTCGAAGATGAATAGTCCACTCGAAAAATAGGATATGGGCTTCACAATAATTAAGCCGATCTTTTCAAAAAAAATCAATTCCGAAGCCTAAGTAAAAATATCGGCTCGGAAAGAAAAGTCTCATACAATAATTTCGACATCAATAAAAAAAACAAATTGAGTGTTGCGGATCAACCATCCGGATTCACAATCCTCAAAGAAGTCAACAAGCCCAAAATATTTTCAAAGAAAAAGAATCAACAAGTTCTTTTGATATAAAATAGTGAGATGGAACCCATATCAAAAAGAACTCAAATAGGAAGCTCACGAATTAAAACAATGCCATCAAGGATTGAATGAAAATACCGTGACCACGAGAAGAGTTGCTAAGGACTTGCAGCTTTCCTTCTCTCTTGCTTTGACGCTTGGGACACGAAGATATATAATGATCCGCACTTTTGCAATAGCGGCAAGAAATAGGCCTTGGACACCTATTTATAAAGTGGTCCCTAGAGCCACAATTGTAGCATTCTCCGCGATTAGGGATAGGAGTATTTGCTATAGAAGTCTCTTGCTTCGCCCTCTTGTTAGGATTAGGACTTTCAAACCTAATAAAGGGATGCCTCTTCTTGTTGTTGTTGGCGCTCGGTTTGGCACTCCCAACCTCGACATCACTTTCTCTATCGGCCTCTTCAAGACGAAGAGCGATATCAATAAGCTGATCAAATGAAACCTCAAGTTTCAAAAGCAATGGCTTCTTAAGATTCTTATTCAAGCCATAGACAAATCTCTGATTTTTCTTCATCGGGGTATTAATATACTCAACCCCCTATTTGGAAAGAAATTCGAAAGATGCGACATAGTCTGTCACAGAAGATTCACCTTGAACAAGGTCTATGAAACGCCGGGCTAAAGTTACTTTTTCAGCCTCCGGCATGAATTTCAATTCGAATCTTCCCCGGAATTGCTCCCAAGTAAGATCCGCCTCAACGATTTCAGAAACTAAAAGCTCATACCAATCTAACACACTTTCTTGGAGCATGCTAGAAGCCACTTGGACTCGATGAAGGTCAATAAGGTTCATGCGAGAAAAGATGCGATCGCATGATTTGAGCCAAGCTTGAATTTCTATAACATCTCGGATCCCTTGAATGGCCTTCCACCCAAATTATGATAGTCTCTGCACAAGCGTGCAAAACCGGATCTAGGATGAGTAGGCTCTGGACTGGGACCGGCAGCTTGAGCATTCTTAACAAGATCTAGAAGCTGCTGGGCAGACATAAATACTCCATCCTGGGGAGTAGCACTAGATTGACCGGCGCTGGGACGGCCTGGTCTAACCATTTCTCTTCTTTAAGAAAGAAAGAAAGAAGAGGAAAAAGTTATTCTCAAAGTAAATTTCAATCAAACTTGATTGATAAAACAAGGAATCATAAAGAAAATAGGATGAATTGGTATGAATACTCGAATAAAATCCTAAAGCACGACTCCTAAGAAAGACTTAGGACGATGATCCTTGTTATAATATTCCATATTGTTCCGAAGTTTGGCTTTGATACCAAGCGGTGACGCTCCACCCTATACCCACGCTAGCCAAGAACATTACGGTGAATGCTGTCGACTAGCACGGAGAATAAGGCTGTTGAGGAGCGACCATCCGTGTAATTTCTTTGCGCGAGCACCGATATGTCAGATAATATAACATGCATTCTATTTCAAGAGGAAATCCGACATACCGATACGAACTCAAAGCTACTACACGGTGGCTATATAAATCCTTCGGAAAACAAATATAGAAATAAGCATAACACAAATCAGTCACAGACAATTCATATCACAAAGGCGGAAATAGATATGAATAAAACACATGAAAGTGTACATCAGAGTAGTGGTCAAAAAGATCCACAATAATACAAAGGAATAGATACAAGTGCTAGACAAAAATATGTATACATCAAGGAGTCAGTATCTCAAATGTATACAACAAAAACTACTAAACTTAAGTAGTTGGCCAAAAGATCATATGAAAGTCCGATAAGGAGTCAAGCAGAAGCACCTGTAACATCTCAGTCTGACCCGAGTATTATTTAAGAAGAAAATAATAAACGGATCAGTCTAGCTATAAATATCAGATGAAGTGATATATAATAAGAGATATGACATAAACATATAATAATCACAATGCCAAGCTGTGATAAATAAGTAATTTAAAATCAACAAGAGATTAATCAATATCACAATAATCTACTCAAGATGAAAAGGAATGTCATACTCCTAATTTCATTCACCAAGCCACAATAAATGACATATATATCCATGCCAATCGTAAAAGTTGGTGAAACATAAATTACAGAAATCAACACACGAAATCCAGAAATCACAATAAAAGGATGGCCAATCCCAGAAAAATAAACTCCTCCTGACAGGGTATAGTCCCTCATTGCGGACTTTGAGCCGAAGCTCCTCCTGGTGAGCCGAAGCTCCTCGTGACAGGGTATAGGCCCCCATTGCGGACTTTGAGCCGAAGCTCCTCCTGGTGATTCGAAACTCCTCGTGACAGGGTATAGTCCCCCATTGCGGACTTTGAGCCGAAGCTCCTCCTGGTGAGTCGAAACTCCTCCTGACAGGGTATAGTCCCCCATTGTGGACTTTGAGCCGAAGCTCCTCCTGGTGAGTCGAAACTCCTCCTGACAGGGTATAGTCCCCCATTGCGGACTTTGAGCCGAAGCTCCTCCTGGTGAACCGAAGTTCCTCATGATAGGGTATAGTCCACCATTGCGGACATTGAGCCGAAGCTCAATAAAAACGACGTACAGTCCTCTACGTGGACAAAGAGACATCGCACAATGCTAGTCTAAACCATAAAATGATCGTCATGATCAAAGAGAAATATCGATTACAGTAAGCTAGTAAATATATGAGCTTAGCTTCATGTCCCATAACCACTGCTTTACTTAAATATTTACGAACAAATTGTAGATCTCCACTAGGAAATTGTCACAAGAGATTCAATCGAACAAGTCCAAGAATTAACCGACGAAGTAAACGCAAGCGTTTCATACCACTTGTTTTACTAAGTCGTTTAATTAGATTTCTCATACGAGTGAGGTAAAGGCTTGTATATACTAATAGATTAGAAAACGGTTTGAGAAAACGAGCTTTGTAATATAATAGTGTTGAATTCATTTGAAGTAAAAGTTTTGATATTTACTACTAGTATAGAAAACCTTTATATTTTTAAAGTGACAAATCACAAAGAAGATTGTAGGAACAATCAATCACTAAGATTCACATTCGAAAACGTGAATAAAATCCAAAGAAATCGATATCAAATCCATCAAAGTGGATATGTCTAAAATTCTCAAAGAAAAGGTCATCAAAGTCGATAATAAATGACGACAACAAAAGGGAGACAACAGGAATCGATTAAAGTTGGATATTCAAACGAATTAGCAAAATAGGCTAATCTGGCAAATAGAAGCAGGTCGGTCGACCGGACTCCCTGAGTCGGTCGACCGAACCATAGGTTGGAATGTGCTCGAGACAGCAGGTCGGTCGACCGAACCAGGGGGGTCGGTCGGCCGAACCTTAAAACAGAAAGTGCTTATGCACTTGGAAGCAGGTCGGTCGACCGGACCAGGGGGGTCGGTCGGCCGAACCTGTTTCCAGCCTCTTCCCTGCCTATCACAAATGAGGTTCAATCTCGACCAAAATTGCATTCGCACGAGCAACGGCGCTAAGGGTTTATGTCAATCGACTACCCGGCCCTATAAGCTCCTCGATGCATCACCAAAAACATGTTCAAACATCAAAGTTAGGATTTTTAACGAATTGAACTCAAAACACTAAAAATTGGAATATTCACAAAAGCAATCCAAATCAAAATCAAATGCACATGAATAAGTGTTAGGAATTCATACCTAACAATAGAAGAGAATTATAAGCATAGAAGTGAGATTAAAAATCTCACCTTTGAACTAAAATTTATGAAGATGAAGCTTGAAAGAAATGGGAATCAACCACACTTCACATCCAACTCAAGAAGCTTCAATCTAAGCTTAAAAGAGAAACATTTCCTAAATTAGGTTTAGGAAATTTCTGAAATCAAGGAGAGAAAGAGTTGGAGAAGGAGAAGGAGTTGTTTACCAATGGGTTCTCTTGAG
The DNA here is from genome assembly GCA_030765085.1 of Allium cepa. NCBI lineage: Eukaryota > Viridiplantae > Streptophyta > Magnoliopsida > Asparagales > Amaryllidaceae > Allium > Allium cepa. The sequence goes on from CM060931.1 coordinate 401,270,940, forward strand.
TTTGGAGCTAGAAGATGGATTTGCTAATGGAAACTAGGGCTTGGAGTTTCTAATTCCCTTTCCTCTCCACCATTTTCAGTTTGGAGCTTGAGTTTGAGGAGTTAGAATGAAGTAATGAAGAGTTGGAAAGGGTTGGGACTGAATACATAAGTGGGCTCAGCCCAAACCAAAACCCTAAGTGAAAAGTAGCAAAATTCAACTTTCTCCAAACATATCGAAGCTTATACTCAAAAAGGTCGCAAACGGCATTTTGAACTCAATGGAAGTGGTCTCGAGTCCTAATTCGACTGTTTGCAAAAAGTAGCTTTTCGGACCAAAATCCGACGAACGATAAAATATTTAAATAAAATATTTAAATATAAAATCGATAAATATGCGGGCTGTTACATAGAAACTTTTCATAAGTTTGTTTAAAAATCTATCTTATACTTTCGAAAGAAATTAAAATAAATATTTATTTTGTTTAAAACTACTTTAAATTGTATTTTGTAATAAAAGTTTATTTTGTTTTCTTTTAAAAATTGTTTTTTGAAATAGACCTAGTTTATTTCCAATAGAGTATAATATTTTAGTTTGAAATTTAGAAATAAAATTTAATTCAATTTTTTTTTCTTTTTAAATTTTCTTTCTTGAAAATTTTGCTTTAAAAATATTATTTTAAAAAATTACAAATAAACATCAAAATATGTAATTGTGTAAAGGTAATTTATATGTAATCATTTAAAGGCTAAATGTAAATAAACATTTAAAACATGATAACATAAATTAGAAATGGATTTCAAAACATTTATAAAATTTAGAAATTTATTTTAATAATGAATAGACATTTAACTCTTAAGGGAGACACTTGTAAATTAATCTACACCATAATGTAACAAGTGGCATGATTTTATTTATTTTAAAAAAAACATTTTTATTGAAAATATATTAAGTAGAAACTTAGCAATTCATTTTAGATTCAAAACATTCTCCTCTAAAAAGAAAATCTGAAATCAAATTAAAAAAAATTCAAAACCAAATACAATATAAAATTTGCAAAACCAAATCTGCTCAAATTTTCAACTTCAATATGAAGATCAACTCATACTCAAGCAAAGGAAATGGGGGTCTGCATGCATTTAAGACTAGGATCATCTTCATCAAAATGCAGTTTTAAAATCAACTAACAAATCATCAAGTAATTCGGTAATCAAAATTGGAAGTAAACACCAGATTCAACAACAAGCTAATGCAAAACTTCAAATACATAATGCAGATTCAAATTGCAGTTCTAGGAAAATGTAAATGCATCAGAGTGTTCTCTGCTTCTATAAATTAGTGAGTAAATTTCTATTTTAAAAAACAGTTCTTTCTTTTTAAAATCAATGCTAAAGCAAATACTAGGACTCAAGTTCAAATGCGAACGGCTTTATTTTTCAAAAATCAAACTACTATGAATAAAACTGCTCTGCCTTCAAAAAAAATTTAAGGTGAACAACTTCACAATTTAAAAGTTTAAAGTTATTTGTTGCATGTGGATTGATAGAATAAGTTTGCTTTGTATGATTGCATTGTGATGAATATTCAGTGTGTATATGGATATAAATATATATGTGTGTTGTTTGCAGGTATCTGTATATCTGCTCATGTTTTTAAAACTAAGATTTTAATAGAAATCCTTTATCACCTAATTTGCTCTCATCTAGGATTTGAGATGTAAACAAAAATTGTTTGTTTAGTATGAAATTAAGTTTATAAATAATAATTAAGATAAATTAAGATTCTAGTTGTCTCTGTGTACTGTAAGGACAGTTAATATTTCAAATAAGAAAATATCAAACTTCTTAAATTATTAAAACAGGTTTATAACTTGAATGCACATATGAAATTATGATTTTTAAAATAAAAATCACATTTTTTTAATTAACTATGGAATGAGTATTTCTGGGTTGAACAGAATAGGGGTTTTGGGGTTTATCTGGTGATTCAGTGGATTTGGGATGTTGTAGTTCTTCTTGGAGGTGGAGGAATGATAGGCGAGTGGGGGGAAATTATCAGGTGGATGGTCAGAGTTTGATGGCGACGGTGGTTGCCTATTCCAGTTTCTAAACCTAGTTTTTGGATGGTCGAAGTTTTGTTGCTTCTCGTGTTCTCTGGTGCACCGAATGTTGCAAGGCTTTGGGGATTGGAAGAGGGGATGTAGATGAAGAATTGGCCGGAGTCGCAGTGATTCTGATGGTCGAAGATGAGATTGCGAGGTGTTGACAGGTTTGGGGTAGTGTGCAGTGTAATGTTCCAGGTTGGTTTGGCTATCTCGATTTTGATTTCGAGATACTGTGTGAACTCTGGTGGTCGTGATCATGTTTGCGGATGGTCGGCGACGTGATTAAGGGGGTTATGATGGCTGGAGGTTGCCAGAGCGCCGGTGCGTATGCACCGTGCATATTTTGTTCTGATGAACTTTGGGTTTGTGCAGGAGAGTAGAACTCGAAGTTTTACTCAGGTAGTTCGTGTTTTTGTCTCGAAGGAGTTAGGGTTTTGTCTTGAAGCAGAAATAGGTGGTCTCGGGTATTGTTGGGTTTCAGGTTTTTATAACCTGACAGTGTGCAGTTTTTAAAATTTGAATGAAATTTAAAATCTAAGGTAGGGATTTAAACAGGGTTTTTAAATGCGAAGTTTAAATTTGAATTCAACTGAACTTTTGAATCCAAAGTTTTAAAAATGAAAATTTTAAATTTAAAGCAAGATTTAAATCAAGTTTAAATATGAGTTCAAGTCTAATATGAACCCAGATTTTGATTTTAAACGGTTTTGTAAATTTTAAATGTTGAACATGTTTAAATGTTTTGAAGTAGATTTTGAAAAAAATGAGTTTGTTTTTAAATAAAAGTTTAAACTTGATAAAATTCTTTATAAAGGTTTTCTTTAAATATTTGAATAAAAATTATAAAGTGCTTAACTTAAATTTGGAAGTTAAATAATCAATTTATTTTTAAAGCTTGATTTCTTTTAATAAAATTAAGTAATTTAGTTTTAAACTTTTCTTATATAAGTATCTTATATAAGTAATGATTGTTCTTCACTTTTATTTTAAGGAATAAATTTATTTAAAATTTGGATAAATGTTTAAATAGTTAAACATTTTGAATCTTAAATTCAAAATGGAATTTGAATTTAAATTTAGAAGTGTAATGTTTTAAATATACTTGAATGTTAATGAAGTCATTAATAAAGTAAATGAATTATATTAGAAATAATTGAGATAATAAAGAATTTAATTTATAAGATAATAAAGAATTTAATTTATAAGAGAATTAAGGAATAATTTATTTGATTTTTAATTAATGATTTAGATTAATTTATAATTAATAATGATTAATCTAAGATAAATTTCTTAAGAAAGTAATTATAGAAATGTTATTAGTTAATAAAGATAATTATCTAAGGATTATTAGGTAATTAATTAATGTGATTAATTTTGATAATTAATTAGATTAATTTATTGAAGATAATCAATTGTAAATTGTTAAGCATAAATACTTGATAAAGTAATTAAGGGATTAATTACTTATTTTAATTAATTATGATAATGTGATTAGTTTAAGTTAATTAATTTAGTTTAATTAATTTAAGATAATCATTTGATATTTAATAAGAGTAACTACATAATGTAATTAATGGAGCATTATTACTTAAGGAAGTAATAAAGGATAATTACTGGAATGTAATTAGTGAGAGATGATTTATAATGAAGTAATTTGGGTAATTACTTTTCTAATTAATTAAGGGGTTAATTAATAAAGATAATTAATTATGGGATAATTAATTTGTCAGTGAGTAATTAATGGAAGTTAATTACTGGATTAATATTAATCAAGGGTGATTAATAATTGTATTTTAAATTTTAGATTAATTACTAAATGTAATTAATTTTAAATAAAGTAATTAATTTAAATATAAATTAGAGATCATTAATTAATATAATTAATGATGTAATTAAGAATTTTTTAATTAAGGAATAATTAATAATAAAGTGATTAATTAATGTAATTAATTAAGGATAAATGTAATTAATTATAGTTAATTAATAAATAAAGTAATTAAATATTAATTACTAATGATTAAGGTTAATTAATTTTATGATTAAAGACTAATTACTTATTGTAATTAGAGAATGATTAATCAAATGTGTTTAATCAAGATGAATACTTAGAGAATGATTAGTTAACTAAGTTAATTAATTAATGGATATATAAGCAGGATTTATAGATGTAATAATTAATTTATTTATTTTAAATTAATTAGAGCTAGAAGTAATTAATTTAATTCATTTTAAATTAATTATAGATGGTGGTTAATAAATCTTTGCTTATGGATGATATTGATATTTCTTTGGATGATTGTGACCTCAGAAATGAGATGAGAAATATCTTTATGATATGGATGCTTAGTTAAAGTATGATAATATGGATTATCTGTTTGTGATGATTATCTGTTTGTGATGATAATACGGATTATCTGTTTAGGATGGAAATGTGATTATCTATTGTGATATGTGAATTATCTATCTGTGTGTATATAGATAATGATGAATTGGATTAATTGTTCAAACTAAATTCACTTGGACAATAAGATGGCATTTGGATTTCGATGAGACCGGGATCAGGTTTCCAAATTTGGAATTTCGAAAACCACATCGATCCAAATAAAACGTTAGGTCATGAATCTCAAGTGAAGAGTGAAGACTCAAGGTGTAAGGACTATTCGTGTTAATATTCTGAGGGTGATTCCAATACGAGTTTAACGGAGGTAGTACTTTCAGGTTCAAGATAGACATTCAGAGTGCAAGGGCTATTGTCGTTAACTCTAAGGGTGATTCCAAAACGAGTGTAGCGAAATAGTGCCTTCGGTTTCGTTCGAACCCGGAACGAACTTGTATGGATTGCATGCTTTCAGAACATCGTCAGGTGGACGATGAGCATTCTAAGATTGATGGGTCCTATAAAGGTAATTATAGCCTCAAGCCTCACCAACCGGGAATGGATAAAACAAGGGAGGTGCAGCAAGGCTAAGTGGGTCATGCCCAAGTAGGACAAGATTTACCCTTGTCTAGAGGCCCCTTTTTATTTCGGCTGTGTGGGCAGTTGGCGACGGCCATCTGTGGGGTTGTCTTGTTCGGGACTGTCCAGTAAGGGATGGTTCCGGCTTTGTGTTGCAAGGGATTGGGAGTGATCCTCGGTACGGTGATCTAGGCCACATACTGTGACGGGCGGTACCCCGGTAGCCCTGCCATTGATGGAATCCAAAATCCAATAAGTGCCTGTATGGTTTTGATTGTGCCCAACTATGTTGGAACGTGAGATGTAAGCATTCCAGGTATTTCTGTATTTTATTTTGAAACCCTAGACATATCAGGATTTCCTATCAAACGTTTTGGTTAGCGTAAGGTAAATACTTTTCCATGTTTATGTGTGGGAAGTCTTACGTGATACCCTTTGTTTTCAAAAAAAATTCAAAGTTAAGCATCTTTAAACCCGTTTACTCACACCAGACCCATGTCTGACCCTATTGTTTATTTTCTGTTTTATTAAACTCTTGGGTGCTCATATTATGTATGAGTAGTCAAGTGATTAAGGATTTCTTTGACGAGTTCTGGAGGAGAAATGGAGCAGGAGGCTTCAGCGTGTAGATATATATATAGTGGTTCCGCTGTGTTTGAGTTGTATCTGTTTTCTCTGATGTACTTGAATTGTAATAACTAGACATGTGTTTATAACTGTCTAGTTTGTGTTGTAATAGCTGTATAACTCTGATGTATATGATACTATGTAATGTTTTATGTGATATAATATAATTTATTCGTTCCGCTGTGAGTTTCTGATGTTGTTTGTTTCTTCCTTTCCTATCTTTTCTCTTTTCAATCCTTTTCTTTCTTCTTAATGATGCGTCTTTCCATGGAATGAAAGGCGGGTTGTTACATTGTGGTATCAGAGCGCTAGGTTGAGCGAATATCTAGGCTCTGGAGTGGTGTCTGTCTTGAGAGAGCGTATTTGTAATTTTGATTATATATATATATATATATATATATATATATATATTTATACCTATTCGATTGGGTTACCTGTTCGAGTTTTTCAATATAAGTTTTAGAGGTAGATAGGGTAGTGGTGTGTGTAACACAACTACGAATGGTTGGAGTCCGAGTGTTTGAGGTTGGAAGTGAATCTGCTAGGACAGTATTGGGCATCTTGAGTAGTTTTGCAGTTTGGTGTGAAGGATTTCGCCGATCTCTGAAGGAAATCTTTTCAAGGTTCGGAGTTCATCTTTGGAATGTAAGCTTGGTTACACTCATGCGAGTGGATTTTCTTGAGCTTGGATCAGTCGGAAGTATTGAAGCAGTAATGGTATCTTGGAAACCTTAGGAAGGAGTTCTGTCTGTATTTAAGTTTGAGACTTAGATTGACAAGATATTTGTGCTTAATTTGAAGTCGAGTTTCCTAAGAGATATCTGTCTATCTGGAAGATTCGATTATGGAAGTGGCTGATCGAGCTTTGTGATTCGATAAGCTTTTGAATAAGAAAGTCTTTGGCAGCAGTAGCAGCTCGGAGGTGATGAGTGTGCTATCAGGATAGTCTCTTGGCTTAGCAGTATCCTAAAGATGGAGTCCGGAAGTAGTAGAGTGGCATGTTTCTTCGTTGGTTCTGAAATCTCTGTGATTCTTTTGTCAGTAGGCCGAGCAGATGGTGAAGCTTGTCCATTTCTTCTGGAAGCTCAGCTAGGTGTGATGTTTGTGGTTGAAGGTGGACCACTAGTTTCTTCTTTGGATTAGAAGGCTTAAGCTGTTCTGATTATGAAGAAAGAACGGTTTCTTGGAATCTGAACTGAATAGAATCAAAAAAGTGACTTGCGATGGTTCAGAAGTTCTCTGAGTAATCTTTGTTTGGACTGAAGCATCTCTAGAGGATGTTAGAGTTATCGAAGTGGTTTGGTATTTTTCGGATATCTTCGAAGAAGTCAAGATTTGCATGCGCATCAAGAGATTGAGTTCTGTATCGACTTGGTTCTTGAAGCTTTACCGGTGGTTCAGCTTAGTAGGAGGTTCTTTGAGAGAGAGATCTGTTTAAGCTAGTAGGATTGGTCGGATCTTGATTTCTAGTTGAATTTTTGCTGTAGTGTTGTGACCGAATCAGATAGGTCACTGAGATTTTATGGAATTTGATGAACAATGTTTCCGGAGTGGATTGATCAAGTTTGTACTTGTGTTCATCAACAGCATTCTCAAATCAGAGTTGTGCAGTGGAAGCACGGTGGCAGTTGTTCCAGAATAGAAGCAACACCCGATTCATTGGAATTTGTGTTTTGTCTTGGATCAGAGGATTTCTATAGGAAATTTAATTTTGGATAAAAATTTTCTCCAATCATAAGAGCTATAAGATTGGGTAAGTTTGGAAGCTAGCTCAGAAGAGTATTGTATCTTTCTGTTTTCTCTTAAGGGTTAAGTGTTTGGTCTACAGGATTGTATTGCCAGTTCGGACGGTTGGAATTCATTATGTATTTCACGTATCTTTGAGGGAATACGTGTATGGTTTATCACTGGTTTTAGAATCAGTAGTTCTTGGAGATTTGGAAGTTGATCAGGACTTGTCCGTGGTCCAGTATCCTGTTTAGGTGGTAGATCTAGATACATAGGAGCTCTAGATCTGTGTGGTGTAGCCAGTTTAGATTCTGTAGAGCGAGTATTCTGGTGTTTGTACCTGGGAAACTCTAGGAATCCTATCTAGAATTTTATCTGAAAAGTTAGAATTGTATGTTTGAATTGGTTGTTACGGTTGCTAGTATTTGGTTGATAACATATGCTTGCTATTTTAAAATTAAAATATGTATGTGATTATTAAATTATCTTTGCTTTTAAATTTCGGGGACGAAATTCTTTTAAGGGGGGAGAATGTGATGTCTTGGAAATTTAGGCAATATTTATTTAATAATTTCCATTTATAATTATTTTAAAATTTGAAATATTGATTTAATAATCTAATTCAAACAGAAATTATCTTTTGAAAACTAATAATTATTTAGTTTGACAAATGTTATTCTTTTCAAAATTTATAACAATGATAATAATTTAATTTGGGAATTTTTATTCTTTTCAAAGGTTAAGAATATTTAAATGATAAAATTATCTTTCTAAGCTAATTTAAAAGATATTTTATTTATAATGTATATATGTGTATACATTGTAAATAGGGAGTTTTATTTTAATTTAAATTTAAATTTAATAAGAATATTTTCAAATTTATAATATATATGTGTATAACTTGTGAATTGGAAATTTTGATTTAAAATTAGTATAGAAACTTTTCATAAGTTTGTTTAAAAATCTATCTTATACTTCCAAAAGAAATTAAAATAAATATTTATTTTGTTTAAAAATATAATACTTTAAATTGTATTTTATAATAAAAGTTTATTTTGTTTTCTTTTAAAAATTGTTTTTTTGAAATAGACTTAGTTTATTTACATTAGAGTATAATATTTTAGTTTGAAATAAAATTTAATTCAATTTATTTTTTCTTTTTAAATTTTCTTTCTTGAAAATTTAGCTTTAAAAATATTATTTTAAAAAGTTACAAATAAACATCAAAATATGTAATTGTGTAAAGGTAGTTTATATGTAATCATTTAAAGGCTAAATGTAAATAAACATTTAAAACATGATAACATAAATTAGAAATGGATTTCAAAACATTTATAAAATTTAGAAATTTATTTTAATAATGAATTATAACATGTGTAGACATTTAACTCCTAAAGGAGAGACTTGTAAATTAATCTACACCATAATGAAACAAGTGGCATGATTTTATTTATTTTTAAAAAAAACATTTGTATTGAAAATAGCAATTTATTTTAGATTCAAAACATTCTCCTCTAAAAAAAATCTGAAATCATATTTAAAAAAAATTCAAAACCAAATACAATATAAAATCTGCAAAACCAAATCTGCTCAAATTTTCAACTTCAATATGAACATCAACTCATACTCAAGCAAAGGAAATAGGGGTCTGCATGCATTTAAGACCAAGATCATCTTCATCAAAACGCAGTTTTAAAATCAACTAACAAATCAGCAAGTAATTCAGTAATCAAAATTGGAAGTAAACACCAGATTCAACAGCAAGCTAATGCAAAACTTCAGATACATAATGCAGGTTCAAATTGCAGTTCCAGGAAAATGTAAATGCATCAGAGTGTTCTCTGCTTCTATAAATTGGTGAGTAAATTTCTATTTTTAAAAACAGTTCTTTCTTTTTAAAATCAATGCTAAGGCAAATACTAGAACTCAAATTCAAATGCAAACTGCTTTTTTTTCAAAAATCAAACTGCTATGAATAAAACTGCTCTGCCTTCAATTTTTTTTTAAGGTGAACAACTTCACAGTTTTAAAAGCTTAAAGTTATCTGTTGCTTGTGGATTAATAGAATAAGTTCGCTTTGTATGATTGCATTGTGATGAATATTCAGTGTGTATATGGATATAAATATATATATGTGTGTGTGTTGTTTGCAGGTATCTGTATATCTGCTCATGTTTTTAAAACTAAGATTTTAATAGAAATCCTTTATCACCTGATTTGATCTCAGCTGGGATTTGAGATGTAAACAAAAATTGGTTGTTTAGTATGAAATTAAGTTTATAAATTATAATTAAGATAAATTAAGATTCTAGTTGTCTCTGTGTACTGTAAGTACAATTAATATTTCAAATAAGCAAATATCAAACTTCTTAAATTATAAAAACAGGTTTACAACTCTAATGCACATATGAAATTATGATTTTTAAAACAAAAATCACATTTTTTAATTAACTATGGATTGAGTATTTCTGGGTTGAACAGAATAGGGGTTTTGAGGTTTATCTGGTGATTCAGTGGATTTGGGATGTTGTAGTTCTTCCTGGAGGTGGAGCAATGATAGGTGAGTGGGGGAAAATTTACAGGTGGATAGTCAGAGTTTGGTGGCGACGGTAGTTTCCTATTCCAGTTTCTAAACCTAGTTTTTGGGTGGTCGAAGTTTTGTTGCTTCTCGTGTTCTCTGGTGCACCGAGTGTTACAAGGCTTTGGGGATTGGAAAAGGGGATGTAGATTAAGAGTTGGCCGGAGTCGCAGTGATTCTGATGGTCGGAGATGAGATTGCGAGGTGTTGACAAGTTTGGGGCAGTGTGCAGTGTAATGTTCCAGGTTGGTTTGGCTATCTCGATTTTGATTTCGAGATACTGTGTGAACTCTGGTGGTCGTGATCATGTTTGGAGATGGTCGGCGACGCGATGAATGGGGTTATGATGGTTGGAGGTTGCCAGAGCGCCGGTGCATATGCATCGTGCGTATTTTGTTCTGATGAACTTTGGGTTTGTGCAGGAGAGTAGAACTCGAAGTTTTACTCGAGTAGTTCGTGTTTTTGTCTCGAAGGAGTTAAGGTTTTGTCTCGAAGCAAAAATAGGTGGCCTCGGGTATTGTTGGGTTTCAGGTTTTTATAACCTGACAGTGTGCAGTTTTTAAAATTTGAATGAAATTTAAAATCTAAGGCAGGGATTTAAACAGGGTTTTTAAATGCGAAGTTTAAATTTGAATTCAAATGAACTTTTGATTCCAAAGTTTTAAAAATGAAAATTTTAAATTTAAATCAAGTTTAAAATCAAGTTTAAATATGAGTTCAAGTCTACTATGAACCCAGATTTTGATTTTAAACGGTTTTGTAAATTTTAAATGTTGAACATGTTTAAATGTTTTGAAGTAGATTTTGAAAAAAATAAGTTTGTTTTCAAATAAAAGTTTAAACTTGATAAAATTATTTATAAAGGTTTTCTTTAAATATTTGAATAAAAATTATGAAGTGTTTAACTTAAATTTAGAAGTTAAATAATCAGTTTATTTTTAAAGCTTGATTTCTTTTAATAAAATTAAGTAATTTAGTTTTAAACTTTTCTTATATAAGTATCTTATATAAGTAATGATTGTTCTTCACTTTTACTTTAAGGAATACATTTATTTAAAATTTGGATAAATGTTTAAATAGTTAAACATTTTGAATCTTAAATTCAAAATGGAATTTGAGTTTAAATTTAGAAGTGTAATGTTTTAAATACACTTGAATGTTAATGAAGTCATTAATAAAGTAAATGAATTATCTTAGAAATAATTAAGATAATAAAGAATTTAATTTATAAGAGAATTAAGGAATAATTTATTTGATTTTTAATTAATGATTTAGATTAATTTATAATTAATAATGATTAATCTAAGATAAATTTCTTAAGAAAGTAATTATAGAAATTTTATTAGTTAATAAAGATAATTATCTAAGGATTATTAGGTAATTGATTAATGTGATTAATTTTGATAGTTAATTAGATTAATTAATTGAAGATAATCAATTGTAAATTGTTAAGCATAATTACTTGATAAATTAATTAAGGGATTAATTACTTATTGTAATTAATTATGATAATGTGATTTGTTTAAGTTAATTAATTTAGTTTAATTAATTTAACATAATCATTTGATGATTTAATAAGAGTAATTATTTTGTAATTAATCAAGGGATTAATTAATGAAGATAATTAATTATAGGATAATGAATTTGTCAATGAGTAATTAATGGAAGTTAATTACTGGATTAATATTAATCAAGGGTGATTAATAATTGTATTTTAAATTTTAGAATAATTACTAAATGTAATTAATTTTAAATAAAGTAATTAATTTAAATATAAATTAGAGATCATTAATTAATATAACTAATGATGTAATTAAGAATTGTTTAATTAAGGAATAATTAATAATAAGGTGATTAATTAATGTAAGTAATTAAGTATAAATGTAATTAATTATAGTTAATTAATAAATGAAGTAATTAAATATTAATTACTAATGATTAAGGTTAATTAATTTTGTGATTAAAGACTAATTACTTATTGTAATTAGAGAATGATTAATCAAAGGTGTTTAATCAAGATGAATACTTAGAGAATGATTAATCAACTAGGTTAATTAATTAATGGATATATAAGCAGGATTTATAGATGTAATAATTAATTAATTAATTTTAAATTAATTAGAGATAGAAGTAATTAATTTAATTCATTTTAAATTAATTATAGACGGTGGTTAATAAATCTTTGCTTTTGGATGATATTGATATTTCTTTGGATGGTTGTGATCTCAGAAATGAGACGAGTAATATCTTTATGATATGGATGCATAGTTAAAGTATGATAGTATGGATTATCTGTTTGTGATGATTATCTGTTTGTGATGATAATACGGATTATCTGTTTAGGATGGAAATGTGATTATCTATTGTGATATGTGAATTATATATCTGTGTGTATATAGATAATGATGAATTGGATTAATTGTTCAAACTAAATTCACTTGGACATTAAGATGGCGTTTGGATTTCGATGAGATCGGGATCGGGTTTTCAAATTTGGAATTCTGAAAACCACATCGATCCAAATAAAACGTTAGGTCGTGAATCTCAAGTGAAGAGTGAAGACTCGAGGTGTAAGGACTATTCGTGTTAATACTCTATGGGTGATTCTAATACTAGTTTAACGGGGGTAGTACTTTCAGGTTCGAGATAAAGATTCAGAGTGCAAGGGCTATTGTCGTTAACTCTAAGAGTGATTCCAAAACGAGTGTAGCGAAATAGTGCCTTCGGTTTCGTTCGAACCCGGAACTAACTTGTATGGATTGAATGCTTTTAGAACATCGTCAGGTGGACGATGAGCATTCTAAGATTGATATGTCCTATAAAGGTAATTGTAGCCTCAAGCCTCATCAACCGGGAATGGCTAAAACAGGGTAGGTGCAGCAAGGCTAAGTGGGTCATGCCCAAGTAGGACGAGATTTACCCCTGTCTAGAGGTCCCATTTTATTTCGGCTGTGTGGGCAGTTGGCGACGGCCATCTGTGGGGTTGTCTTGTACGGGACTGTCCAGTAAGGGATGGTTCCGGCTCTGTGTTGCAGGGGATTGGGAGTGATCCTCGGTACGGTGATCTAGGCCACGTACTGTGACGGGCGGTACCCCGGTAGCCCTGCCATTGATGGAATCCAAAATCCAATAAGTGCATGTACGTTTTGATTGTGCCCAGCTATGTTGGAACATGAGATGTAAGCATTCCAGGTATTTCTGTATTTTATTTTGAAACCCTAGACACTATTATAATATCACTGGATTTACTATCAAATGTTTTGGTTAGCGTAAGGTAAAAACTTTTCCATGTTTATGTATGGGAAGTCTTACGTGATACCCTTTGTTTTCAAAAGATTTTCAAAGTTAAGCAACTTTAAACCCGTTCACTCACACCAGACCCCTGTCTGACCCTAGTGTTTATTTTCTGTTTTATTAAACTCTTGGGTACTCATATTATGTATGAGTAGTCAAGTGATTCAGGATTGCTTTGACGATCTCTGGAGGAGAAATGGAGCAGGAGGCTTCAGCGTGTGTGTGTGTGTGTATATATAGTGGTTCCGCTGTGTTTGAGTTGTATCTGTTTTCTCTGATGTACTTGAATTGTAATTGCTAGATATGTGTTTATAACTGTCTAGTTTGTGTTGTATTAGCTGTATAACTCTGATGTATATGATACTATGTAACGTTTTATGTGATATAATATAATTTATTCGTTCCGCTGTGAGTTTCTGATGTTGTTTGTTTCTTTCTTTCCTATCTTTTCTCTTTTCTATCCTTTTCTTTCTTCTTAATGATGCATCTTTCTATGGAATGAAAGGCGGGTCGTTACATGATCACTATCTTGGTAAGAAAGGTTAAAGGTTTTAGGATATGAATAAAATAAGAATAATATATATACAGCCTGATCTAGAAATTTGAAATCAGTCTCAAGTATTTGTTTGTATACTGTTGGTAAAGTTGTATAGATATTCTAGATCTATAATTGGGTTGTAATCCAGTTTGCTCTAGTTGACTTGGAATGTGAATTTTCATGTTTTAATTATTAGTAGTGCATTCCGAGTAAATTCCGTAAGTTATCTAATCGTAAAATATGCATAAAAGTGTGTAATTTAAATTAACAAGGAATATGATAGAAAAAAAGAGATGCGTAAGATATGAATTTTTTTTCTATAGTTTACCACTGTCTATTTTGAAAAAATAAAAGAAATAATTCCTTGTAATTTCAAACAAAATAGAAATCTGACATGTGGTAAATTTACGGAAAATTATAACAGTATCTTTTTTAGAAGGATAGCTCTGATAAATTAATATGTGAAAATAGATTTTTAGTTTAGAAATTAATAGCTAGAAATAGAAATACATACATACATACATACATACATATGTATGTATGTATGTATGTATGTATGTATAATTCCACCTAACGACTAAAAAAAATATATACGTGAACAGCATAATTTATGACTATATACGTATTAGTTAGTAATTAACGGATTAGGATTTGTGGACTTTAATTGCAAATTTAAAGGGCAATAATTTTGTAATTAATGAGTGTTAAAGGAATTGAATAGGGACTAATTAGGGAATTCAATATGGCATTTACGGAGGAACTGAATTTGCAAAATAGATGGATTTTGAAATTAGTAAAAAGATTAAAAGGGATTTAAATGAGGATTGATTAGAGAAGGTCCACTTTTGACATTAACGATCAATTATTACGAGTATATCAATTAAAGTAATGATTGGATCACATTTATTAGAAACAAGAATAAAAATTAAGGAAGCTGGGTGATAGTGGAATGACATATTAGAAATGTCCATGTTAGTTTAGTAAGGAGTGCTAGGACTACAATGTTAATTAACACTAGTTGATGATAAATGGTAGCTTTTAGGAAATTTTTTTATAATTTTTAGGTTGTAATCGCTAGTTGTCATCCTTAGGTTATTGGAAAAGCATATAATAGTATGTTTCTATTTTATCCCTATGTTGTGGGGTATTAAACCACTTGATAAATGCATACATCTTGAGAAGCATTGTAAATAGGAAAATTTTATGGGGACACTTATTAGTGAAAACTGTATATAAGATTGGAAGTTTATGAGGAAATTAGGTTAGCAAGCAGAAATAAAATAATGCTTCAACCCCAAAAACTTTAAGATTTTAGGATTTTTTTTGCACTAATAGCGGTTAGGCCGGCATTGATGAATCGCATTGAACTTGAGCAAAAGAAAGATAAGGAGATAATAGATATTTTCTGTTGCCTAGGAGCCAAAGAGGCAATAACACAATTTGGGTCATAGTGGAAATACTTACTAAACCTTAATGATAATATATTTGGCCTATTTCTTGAGAGCATCAAAGAAAGGCCTGCATCGTCTCTAACACACATTTATATCAAGAAGATGGTTGGACTTCATGAAATTTCGATTAGCATTGTTAGTGATATGACCCCTTATTTACCGGTGAGTTTTGGAGGAGTTTGCAAACAACTTTAGGGACTTTGTTGAATCTTAGTACTGCTTACCACCCACAGGCCGACGGAAAAACTGAATGAGTGAATAGAATCTTGGAGGATTTGTTGAGAGCTTGCATCAAGGACTTTGGAGGACACTATAAGTAGCACCTACGTTAGTCGAGTTCGCGTATAATAATAGTTTCCAGTCGATGATCGGTATGACACCCTTTGAAGTACTCTATGGGAGGCTATGCAAATCTCCAAACTGTTGGTGGGAAACCACCGGTAAAGTATTGCTCAGACTAGATTTGATTTGTGAAACTTTGGATAAGGTAGAGTTGACTACGCAATGTATGAAGGCAGCGCAAGACCACCATAAAACCTATGCATATAAGAGAAGAAAAGAGTTGCGGCTCAAGGTTGAAGTCATGGTGTTTATGAAAGTTTCCCCTCTTTGGAAAATCGTGAGATTTTAAAAATCAACAAAGTTGGCGCCAAGATTTGCTGGGCCTTTTCAAGTTTTGGAAATAATACGAAAACTTGCTTACAGCGTAGAGTTACCAGATAAATTGGATGGAGTCCATAACGTTTTTCATGTTTCACACTTGAGGAGATTCCTTCATAGCACAACTTCTGTTGTAGCGCCTGACCAATTGGGGTTTATCGAGACAGAGTCAATAGCATCTCGTGCTACTGCATGCATTGTGGAGCATAGAACTAGGAAATTTCGCAACAAATAAATTAGACTTGTTCGAGTACAATGAAGGGAAAGTCCAACAGAAAGCAAGAGGACTTCTCATCCTAAGCTTTTCTCTAGCAAATATTTTTCTCTAATATTAGGTTTTTGTTGCACCATGGTTGCTAGATTGGATGGTATGGGATGGTTGCTACATTTTTCACTATCACTTTGCACTCATGTAGAAATTTTATGCAAGTTTAGGATGTTTGCATACATATTTATATGTCATGATCATACACTCATGCTAGGATTGAGCTTACATATAGTATGTCTGCACATATAATCACATTTGCACTTTTGGTTGAGTAGATGATTTGTATATAAATTGGTGGTATAACATGAATGTTTATTGCATGTTACGCTATCCGCGCATTGGAAAGATTTCAGGGATGAAATCCTTTTAAGGGGGAATGTAACACCTCGTAAAAACTAATAAGAAATAAATAAATCTGATAAATTAATTAAATAAGATAAGGCTAAAAATGGATATTTTGCAAAAGTTGGAGTTTGACTACGAAAGTTATACAATTGTGTTTGCGGCGATTTTTCTAACCATTTCCTATATATAAGATGTTGAAAACGGAGCTCAAATGAAAAAATTGTGGTCGTTTGAAATTTTAGATTCAAATTAATTTAAATGAAATTCAAATTCAGATAAATAATTAATTCTTAAATTTAAAATTCAAAAAGTAACAACAGTTAGACTTGGAGGTTAAGTAAATATTAAAATAAACAATAACGTTAATTGGTTAATTAAGTAATAAAATTAAATGGCAAACGAAACATTAAAAACGTCCCTAAAATAGCTTTACCGATCGATGGTCTACCTTGGGCCAATCGACTGGTAGGTTAGGGGGTCCATCGGTAAATGTTGTTGGCAGCTAGGGTTCCTGCATTTGAACGTACTTAATTTTTTATTTTAAATCGACTTAGATCCGACAGTTCTGGCTCCTTATAACTACTATAAATAAGAGCCTAAGCCTCTCACTTTTATTCACAAATTATTTTGAAAATCAAGTGAAGCTCTGTCAATCTCTCTCCTCAAAGATTCAGAAAAAATCTTTAGAGTTTTAGGTGATGGATTCTAGACATTTATAATTTTATTTCTTATTCTATTCTTCTCCAATCCCTCAATTTTTGAATCTAATCTATACATACAAATCCCTTGTTGTATATATCTAAAAGAGGATATCTGAAAGAGATTATTGAAGGTATGATAAATACAAAAGGAGTAAGAGCTAAGATCCTATTGTGAGTGGAAATCTTTTTCTTTCTCTTTTAGTAATTAAATAGTGTAGTTTGGATTTGATATATGTCTTAGGGATTTTGGTTAACGAAAACACCACACCATAACCTCTAGAATTCTCCTAAACCGGAATGTCAATTCTTAGATTGGAATCTTAATTGTTTTATTTCAAAATAATAGAATTTATGTATATTTTGCAATTTCAATGTTTACCTTTTATTCCACTTCTTATTTTTTTAATCGATTCTGATTAAGGGTTTTGATTAGGAAATGTTGTGTACAGTACGAATTCTATTTGTAGTTTGCATCGCCTATTTCCACAATTTGATCAGAAATTTCCTTTTTCTAATTTCATGTAAATTGAAGTTGAATATAGCGTAAAAGTATGTAAACTATAAGTTTCTACTATTGATTTATTCTGTGGTTTTGATGTAAAATAAGTGTGTTTGGATTTTTTTTCTATACAAGTCTATTGATTTGATTTCTGGATATTGGATTTATGATATATGTATTAATATGGAAATGGGACTGCATACTTTTGAAGATTTGACAATTAAACACTAGTTTAGGACATAACCTTTACACGTTTAGAAATTAGTTAAGTGTGTATTTATGTATATTAGTATAAATAACATAAGGTTACAACGTATTAAGGGCGTAGTTAGTAGGTTATAGGTTATTATTACTTCCCCTTTAGGAAAGTAACTAATTTTAGATGAAAAATAAGAAGTTTTCTTATAAGGCCTTAATTACGGATAAGTGAGACGTGTGATAATATGTTAAGAAAGTGATATAAATTATGACCAAGTTATAGTGATACAATGTCAATCCAAAGCACACAGAAGTCAGCCCAGTAAATTTGGCTGCTAGTAGTGTGACATTGGCGCTAATGTAAGACATCTCCTATAATAAGTAACTACATATGATGCAAGGTTAATCCTAAATTCTATAGAGTTAATATACCCAGCTAATTTGACTACCAGTACCTACAAATAGTCGAACTAATGTGAGACGTTACTATGGGGTACGCGTTGTAATAGGAATAACCTGGTTGAAGTACTAAGTGGATGTGTGAGGGCCCGTCCCTTCCGTATGTAGGAAGTAGTAAATGGCCGGGGTTAAGATTAAGGATTAGGCAAAAAAGTAGATATTTGAAAAAGGTCCGCTTCAATATGAAGTATTAAGTGAACGAAAAGATTCCGTGCAATATCAACTAGATAAGTACGAGTGAGGAGTCTGCCTTGGGGTAGATATTAAACGATGGGGGACATACCTTAAATAAGGTATTAAATATTCAGAGTCTACCTAATTCCTATTAAAAGGTATTAAGTGGCTTGGGTACGATCTCTTACATTGATAGGACCTTACTGACGATAAATATGAGTTATTAGGTTGTAAGAGTAACGTTATGGAATTGGTATTAGGAAAGCCTTAGGGCTTGAAGTTGGAAAGGCTTAGAATAAAGCTAATAAACGAAATCAATATTCTTATTTAAATTATATTTCCCAAGTACTAGTATAATAAGGCCCGGAATTTTTATTCACCAGACATATGTTGTTCCAACTCCCTTCTTATTACAACACAGGTTAGAAAAGGTGATGCTGAAGGTGAAGGCGAAGAGAAAACTTATGGCACTTTATCTATTTCTCCATTCATGTTATTTTTTTGATGTACCGATTGAAAAATAATGTTGTATTTTAAAACTGTTGTACCATGGATATGTGATGGTTGTTATTGGGATTGTGTTATGGATTTTATGTCAATTGGATTTTAAATGAAATCGGTACTATTTCTGTTATTATATTTTATCCTTCCTCTGTGAGTTTCAAATGTGTAGAGAAATAGCTTTGTGTTATTCTTTATACCAACCAACAGCCATATTTGGAATGGTTCTAAGTTTCGATGGGCCTTTTTGGGTCTGAATTTAGGTCCGTTTCAGGATGGGTTGTTATAAAAGGAAATTGAGTCAATGAGCTTCCCCTAGCATTATAGGCTTATAGGATAACCCATGAGTCAGCAACTGGACATACACCATGTGCTTTGGCTTATAGATTAGAAGCAATGATCTCACTAGACTTGGAATTCCCTTTTCATCGTGAATGGTTTTATAATCCAAAGGAAAACGAGGAACTGTTGCTTGAGTCCCTCGATTTGGTTGATGAGAAATGGAAAGAAGCGGAATTGAGGATATTTGCTCACCAGAAGAGAGTAGCATGACACTTCAATATCCAAAACTGTACTTTTGAGGTAGGAGATCTTGTTCTAAAATGAGTTCTCCTAGGTATGGGGAGTTTTGGCTAGAATTAGGAAGGTCTTTACGCGATCGAATGAACGCTAAGAGACAGAACATTCAAGCTAGCCACGGTCGATGGAATCCTGATTCCACGGGCATGGAATAGTGACTTGCTGCATCATTATTACACTTATTTTTATTTATTTTATCTTCACATATAATCCACCCAAGGATTTTTCGGGCAATGTAATAAGGCAGGACTTGCCACGCTTTTTATTTATAAACACAATTCACTTCTTAAACCGATAGAACCGAGTTCATGCAAGCAAAAAATTTATACTACGTGATTACGGTTGAGAACATACTCCTATGGCCTAAGATAATGGTCAAGAAGTATACTTTTAGGGGTCAATCAGATAATTCAACCCCGTCTTCCAATCACAAACTCCTTAGGCTTGGGATCATAGTCAGAGAGTATGACTCAAGGTTGATTAAATAATCCGAACCAATCTCCCAGGGTCGATCAGATAATTCAGCCCCCATTCTCGGGTCGATCAAATAATTCATCACTTAGGGCCGATCAAATAATTTGGCCCTACCTTCCTGGGTCAATCGGATAATCCGACCTTATCTCTTAGTGCTAATCGGATAATTCGACCTCTTTCTAGGTCGATCGGATAATTCAATCCAGCCTTTCAGGGCTAATCGGATGATTCAGCCCCACCTTCGAGGATTAATTAGATATTTAAATCCCAAACCTTTAACTGCACTAACTTTCAAGGTCTAGGATCAGGACCAAGAAGTAGAATTATAGTGGGTTGATCACACAATTCGACTTCGACCTTCAGGAATTTTCCACTGCCCGGAGTCTAGCATGTTCAAGAAGGGAAGACCATGCGAGAGTCGATCAAATAATTCAAACTCGACTTACAGGTATTGGTCATTGCCTTAAAGTTGGAAAAGTCAAGAAGGAACACTCGAAATCAAGCAATTAAACCACCAGTTCTTGGAGACAGGAACTAATGTACGAACTAGATTTCTACGGCTACACTATCGTCCTAGGGGACACGCTTGACCGAGGATAAGTAAGGATAGTCGTTAAAAATTAAGGATAGGTATTATCAAACTCTTTTAGTCTAGGATCAGTATTGGGAAAGCGCAATCAGACATGGGCATTTGGATACTTACCCTATAATGTTTATCTCCTACCAATTCCCGGGTTTTGGCATTTGACAAAGCAAGTTCAGCAAACAGGATTTGGTTATTGCGGAAATATATATAAATAGGAAGTAAATATTTTAGTTGATGCTCCTTGGAAATATGGGAAACATGGAACTTGGACTATTTATGGTAGAAATCGATCGAAGGAGACTTGACTTAACCAAAACTGGAATAACTACAGAATTGGTCCAATCATGATTCTGTTTTGTCAAACAGAACACATTGACCGCTATAAATAGGGCTGAATAATAGAATATAACTAAAGTAATTGTTGAAAATTTATTTATATGCCAAGAGTTGAAGTAGATAAATGCATTGCACAAAAACAGACAGATATAATGATGGTAAATTGCAATACATGCAGTTATATTATATATGCAGGTAGTTATTCATAAATATGTACAGAATATAAAATATGGAAAAGTAAATGGAATAATGATTATAGAACAAAAGGTGATCTTTTATTACTACAATTTTTATATACAAAAATGACGGGGGTTAGTCCTGCACAGACATGGTCTGCTTATAAAAAAAGGTACAACAAAATGCAAGCTACTGTACCGATAAGCTTTATGAGTCTTCTATTTCTTCTTTCCTCTCCTGCGGACCTTACCGCTCGAAACGCTAGTCCGTTTCTTATGCTTCTATCTGCCTTTAATCTTTCCCTCTTATGGGGTGTCACCCTCTAAAGTTGTGTTTCCACCCTTGGTTTTAACAAGGGGTTAGTCAGATTTTCTAGCACGGGCATCTAAGGGTTTGATCTTGAGAGGTTTCAGTTTTATAAAAAGAACTTCTGCAAAAGGCTTGTGGGAAAGGAGCTGACAGGCTTCTCAATTCTAGGCTCCTTTTTAATCTCGACCTTATAAGGTTGATCTTAGATCTCTCCGCCATTATAATAGGATTGGTTAGGCTTGTAGCGCTAGTCATTGAAACTCTTCCCTCTAGGACTGAGAAACGTCCTTCAGCCCTTCCGGGGTCCTAATCTTTTGAGAATCGGGACCAGCTTTAGAACTGGGAAGGAAGGATGAAGCAGAAAGTCCCGTAGAGATAGAGGTCGATGAGGTGAAGACAGCCATGATGCTTGATCCTTGAGTAGCTGGAGGCGGAGGTGGAAGATGCGGATGATCTACAAGTTAACAATCAGAATGGTGAAGGTTAGAAACGGATTCATGCGAGAATTGGAGTTTCTCAAAAACCAGTGAACCTAGAGATATACCTTTGCCCCAAGTGGATTGTGAAGTAGGAGACTTGGAAATCTCGCCCCTTCAGACGAGTGCTAGATCGGTGGGTCGACAAAAGGGGGACATATGGCTCAACATAGGTAGCCGTTACGGATGATGGAATAACTTGAGTGGCCTTGGAGCTGGCCCTCTCAACCTTTGAAGTTTCTATTATAGATTCTTTGTACTTTGGAATGGATAATTCTGCTAGGCCCATTGCACTTAGACTAGTGAAAGCCTCTACAGTAGTGGCAGCAGCGGCATCTTCTACAACAAGAATGGCCTTTCCCTCCACGAGTTTAGCAATATCTTCTGCATTGAGGTACTTGGCCATTAGTTCTTCCTCGTTGAGGCCTTCATTGGCTGCTTCAGAATAACGTAACACCTCTCCTACGCATCTGCAAGAGTTTCAGCATGTGTACTCCCTAGCCACTTCAAATTTTTATACTGGATTGTGCTTGCGAATAAGTGCTGGAGAGTATTATTCAACTCTTCTTTCTCTTTAGCCATTTCCTCCTTGACCCCTTTAGGCTTCTACACAACAAATATATGGTCTAATTCATCATCCATTTCTCGACCTTGATTAATAGCAAATTGTTGGTGAGCTTCTCATTCTCCACGCAATGCCTATGAATCTCGATGGCCTACTCTCAATGATCTTGTTCTTGTCCCGGATAATTTTGTCTTTTGAAGTAAGGACTATGACCTTGTTGTCAATTTGAGTTTTCAAAGTAGCACCCTAATCATGAGAAATTTTAAGCAAATATTTTAGCATAATCTCTGCATTAGTCTGGGTCGTCCTCATCTTCGCCATAAGATTTTGGCCTTAACCTTGGATTTTAGAGCATCGTCTATCTTTGCTATCATCTTCTTCAATTCTCCCTTACACCCCTCGATGAGGCTATCATAAGTCTTCTTTTCATGCTCAAAAGACTGGATATTTGTGTAATTGGTGCAGTTAACCTTCGAAAGAGCATGGTAAAGCCTTTTCCATTTATAGCATGATCTATGTGCTTTCGAATCCATTGGACGTCACGGTCTGCTCATCCTTTAGAATGACTTGGATATCACGATCGAACATGACACATCGCAAGAAGGAATTGAGAAAAGCAGCCTAGGCGAGGTGGTATACCAGGAAAGGGGATTGGAAGAATGGAGATCCTTTTAGATCAAGGAGGCATGGTTGAAATTAAGGAGAGAGACTTGAGTTTGTTGGAGTGGAGGAATTTCAGGACCCGAGTGAGTTGGACGAATGTTGGAAGAGGGATCATGGCAGTCGTGCAAGTCTTTGTGCCACTTGCTTAGATCATTGGGCAGCCTCTGTTCAGCCTGTTTTTTCTTATCCTCTCGCCCGTCGTGGCGATCGTCTTCTCCTCTTCTCTCCTTTTGTCTTGTCCTCTCCTCCTTGAATTCTAGGCCTCGATGATAGCTGGAGCGAGATGGATATGGATCTGAGGTTTTCCCTGGACTCGTCAGTGCAATACCGAATCTTTCTATATCTATATTTGTCCATGGAACCCAAATGAGAAGAAAGGTGGTATAAGTATTTGAATTTTGAAATACAATTGAGTGCAGGGATGTGTGTTCGTGATCCTAATGAAGTGCATAGTGTCGAGACCTCTTAAGTACTCTATAGACCATGTTCACATAGAAGTAAAGACAGAGTCTTGCCACCTTCATCTAAGATACCCTCAGGCGAGAAGTTGAAGTTTGGAAAAACCTCGGCCAGGAGATCGCAAATAGAGATATCAAAATCACTCAAGCCGGCAAAGATGTCTCCTAAGGAGCAAGCTGGAAAAGTTGTCTTAACAGATGGCAGTGTGCTTGGTTCCTCGGCTTTCTTAAGAAATTTGACGACGATGCGATTTATAAGAAGTGTAGAAGGAAGCTTGGTTCCTTCGGGAGACGTCTCACCACGCGATTTGTCTTCCTCCAAAATGGCAGGATATTCATTATCGCCCTCATCAGCGTTTTCTTCCGCCTCCTTTCCTTCCTTTCTTTGATCTCTTCCTTCCCTTCTCTCTTCCTACACTTTCACTCTCCTCTAGGATCGGTAGCATTCCGACTTCTTCATCCTTTTCTCTTAGAGTGTCACCGATGGCGGGTGCATCTGCTATTTTATCGACGGATTCATCACCGTTTAACACATCGAAAGGACCTTCCACTTCCCCATGGAGATTATCTCAAAAGCCATGTGCGGGGATGAAGGACATATTTGGAACCTAGAGCTGCTTAGTAAAATTTCACCAAGAAGGGCAATGTGATTAGGGAGAAGAAGGTTGCAACAATGAAGATTTTCATTCGTCGAAAGGTATGGAGTAGAGCGATTTTGAGCCGAAACTCTTTTTAGAGTGTCCAAGGTATTGCCAGGTGCTTCATTGGTATCGCGAGCTGGAATATACACGAAGGAATTGGGTCAGGAATTAGATGTTGAAATGATGAAATTTCAGGTGTGAAAGGAAAAAATAAAGTAATCTTACTTCCAGAGAGCCAAGGTCGATTAAAGCCAAATAGACATAGCACAAAGAAGTATTCGTTCTTAAAGTAATAATGTTTGTTGTGAAGCTTCTCGATGATCTTACACTTACACCAAGCCTCGATAATCATATACGATGGCGAGTCATGCCTTTTTTGAAGTGTAAAAGGTAAGCAAGCTCGTCGAAAGTCGAAGGACATCGGAATCGGTTCATGAAAAGCACGTATAGAGAGCTCAAAAGAGCGTACCTATCGGGATGAATTTGAGACTACGCTAACCCGAGCTCTTAGAGAACCATGCAGTGAAATAGATTAAAGGGCGGTACGACCGCGCCCAAGCATATGTATCTATTGCAAGTCATATATCCCAACGGAGGATTGTGCGTTCGTTAACCCTATGTTGGGAGAAGCACATCACCTTCGGGGATCCCATGTTGGCGATATATATATTTTAAACCATCTTCAGAGTAAGAATAGTCAGCGCTTATTCTGTCGGGTCATCCAGGACTCTTAGACCAATATACTCATTTAGGGAAGGAGACTAATTTTCCAATAGATCCACTAGAACGACCATGCCTTGTAACTCGATAGTGATTGAACATCTAAGCCTAAGAGGTATAGAAGGCAAAGCCTGAGCTGTGGAAGACTCGTCTTCGGGAGGAGTAGATGTCTCGATGCCAGTCTAGAAGCGTTTCAATTTATGAGTCAGTCTGGAAAGGAAAATTTAGAGTTCAACACAATTAGGTATGTTTTATTTAGATATTAGACCCATGTAACCGATGAGCAGAATCCAACAGTTGTCAATGTGTGTCGACCAATTGGATTTTGAATGTCAACCGAGGTAGGTGAAATTGTTAATATATGTAGTGTGATCCCCCCACCCATACGCGATGAATGGACCATCCTGTGTAGATAGCTCGCTCGTGCTAGAGAAACTAGCCACGTCACATGATGGAACTATGCATCGGATCTGAGCCATTATCGTCGGATAGTCGATAACATAATGTTATCCAGAGCGATGTGAAAGTTTCTCTTTTATAGGAGTGCTGGAAATGCAATAGCGGAGAATGTTATGAATAGGAATATTCAGATAATGAAGATGCTGGGTGATGGAATCGTTCAAACTTTGGAGCCTAAACAATACGATCGTTTTTTGAAAAAGAGCCATCCTATTGACATTGGAATGATGATAGTTGGTCGATCGAGCATTGGTTGGAACGAATCAAAGGCTCTGCAAGAAGAACTTGAGTTATGATATTGAGTTATTTCCCTCGAGTACGTCCAAGTCGAACCCTGATCCACATTTGGTTAGACACATGCACTACCTTGGGAGAACACAGGAGTAGCACTGATCTAACACTCGCCGAAACAGTCCACATCATTGTTACCCTTGCTGGCCATGGTGCAAATGACCATGACCAGATCGCCAATCGACTACCCACCTCAATGACATGCCAAATGGACAGGAAGGTTTGGTGTGATGACCGCCCTATGCCACCAGCACCAGTAGAGTATAAACAATGTGTTGCATTTGTGCCGTTCGATATAGGACGATCATCCGGGTTTAGAATGAAAAAATATAGCATAGAACATGTTGTAATCTCACAGCGCATGGACAAAATATAGTATCACATATAAACAAGAAGAGACATTAATAAGAATGTAAGCAAATCATCATCGGAGTATAATATCTACAGAGTTATACATAAATAGTAGAGTTTATAAAATGGAAACAAAGTCAACAACTATCTTAAATAAAAATAGTAGATTGTAACTGCTAAGGCTCTTTAGTACTACATATCAAAATAAGCGTAGACTCCATATAAGTATATAATACGAGATAGCTCCATCCAGCTCATCCTATGAACAGCTACTGCATCATCTAGACCTGTTATCTAGTCTACGCATTTAATAGTGCCCAAGATAATATGAAGCAGGGGATAAAACCTTGGGTTAGACAATAATCTAGTGTGAGAGGTAAATAAATCTCAAGGTACAATATAGATAAACATTGTAAGGAACAAGCGTACACGAAGCATACCTGACCTGTCCCTACAACCAAAGAGTTAGCACAGAACAGTATAGTACACTACTCTACTATATCATAAAGGTATATTATAAAGTACCACCATGGATGTTCAAATATCCCTATCTCTGATACCTACTACCAATGATATCCCCGGGTGATAGCCCATTAAAGAAAAGAAAATAAAGCAACAATAGCATTCATCAAACAGGACTCGCTATCACTCACCCATGTGCTCTGAATATGTGGTGACTTGTATGGCCTCCTTACTACTAGGGACTAATGGAAATCTCAGTTCTCTGTGTAATCTCGTAACATGTAGCCCAAATCTCGATATGTATCTCATAGCCCCAACCAAGACATTAGACCCTAAGCCACTGGTCCAGGGTATTCAGATCCTCATTACCAGTCCACGGGCATCCCCACTCATAATACCTCTACTTCGAGTACATAAGAAAACACTCCAAGCATCAATGATGCCTTAGCACATACTTATCCAAGCCCTTCTTTGCTACTTTTGGACACCGAGCCTTTCTTTCTCAATCTAGTTCCCATTATTCACGAGAAACCCTTCCACATTGCCCATCCCACGGCTTCCTCCATTACCGAGCCGCCATCTTCGAAACCTACTTCAATTACAAGCCAACATTCGAAGATTCTAGCTTTTCATCATGATGTTACATCATCATCCAACCCTGATGCGAACGAGCCAACACCTCCTGCATGACCTATAAAACCTCTACACCATTCCTCAAAAGTTCCACTCCTATTGGACTCACTAAGACAAATCGGTACCGACCTCTTCATGTCTGTGCTAATCTCTCTACTCGGTCAACTAATGGTTGAGTTTTCTTCCACTCCTTCCTTGCTTCCAATACTCCATGCCTAGATGCTTTGACCCTCAACTATCAACCCAAAACAAGTCGCCATAGTAACAAGTCTTCCCTTCAAAGAAATCAACTCCATGTTACAGAAACAAGTCATTATAGCCTCCAACACTTAGCCAATCACCAATCCATCACCTTGGGCAACCTCCACTAGCTTTGCTCTTGCTCTCCCCAAAATCGGTGGCCCATAATACCAACCTAAACATGTCGTTAATGAGTTCTTCATGTCGATGTCGACATGTGTACTTCATGAATTGGAGCTCGCAACTTGAACCCTATGCTCTTCCCATACTCTAGAGCCTCCCTTCCAAGTTTCATGCAATTCAAATCCTCTTTGCCTCTGATATGCTCAATTCTCCTACCTATCTTTTTAAACATCCAAAACGCTAGCAAACAACATCATATCACATCATAAGAACATAGAACAACAAGCAATTCAATCCATTCAAACTTGCAATCCATAAAAATAAGATAAGTAAGTCAATCTCTAACATAGATCTACATATATCATGAATCTATGAATATAAAAAGGTTATTTCTAATCAATATATATCATATGCATGGGTTAACATGTAACTAGGGTTAGAAAAGGTTTTATGGCCAAAAATCAATTTAAAACATGTTAAATCCTATCATTCTACCATATAGCATGCATGATATAGTGAGAAAGCATAAATCACTCACTAGTTACCAAATTCAACAAATTTGTGTGTAGATCTAATCCAGATGGCAAAGAAATGCACTCCAAATCAAGAAAATTGATGAACTCTATCTTCTAATTGAAGATCTAATCACTAATCCACAATCTAGTTTGATTTTAGAGAAATTTGGATGAATCGAAATGGATTTAGGGTTAATTAGGGTTTAAACCCGATGTGGAATGAGAGCAAAATGTTTTGTATTGACTCTCCAACCCTCTATGTATAGTGGTTCTCTAATTAGACTAGTGAGCTTAATTAATTATACACTAATTCTGATCAACAATTTTTAAGACTTAATACAATCATAACTCCCTTACCGTAAATCTGTTTTCTATTATGACTACTCCACATAAAGGGAAACCATCATTTTAAAGCAGTAGAACTAGTTTGAGATCCTTATTTGACTTCCATCAAAAGGTATAGCCAAATAAGATTTTTTGGGCCAAAATGGTCACATAGAAATTTGGGAAAAATCAAAAGCATATAGAATGTCCCTAAGAGTCATATCTCAAAATTATAGAGCCATGCAACCTCACATAAATAAAATAAAAATATTATATGATCCTTTGATACGTAAAATACAGGTCATTATATTCTCCCCTCCCCCCCCCCCCCCCCCCCCCCCCGGGAATTTTTGCCCTCAAAATCCCCAAACGAGCCTAAGTATAAGTAGCCATAGTTATCTCACATTCCTACTAATCCTTAACAACTACCACACATATTAAACAAGCAACCATGCAATTAATAGTATATATGATCTATCTTAGCATGCAGAATACAAACCTATCGATATAATATGCAATGGTGAAAGTAGATATGCTACGCTGGGTCTTACCATTCAAAGAGCTCTGAATACCTAGTCCTCATGCTCTCCTCCATTTCCCACATACAATCATCACCTCTTCCGTTCCATTGTACTTTAACTAGTTTCATCGTCTTTCTCTTAAGCTATTTCGTGTTGTACCTAACAATGCAAACCAGTTTACGAGATATACAAACTTCTGGTTTTACCACAACATCTTCTAGCTGATCCGGTGTAATCATCACGCCTAGGTCATGCATAAACTTTCATAGATAAAAGACATGAAAAACATTGTGCACGCCCGCCATCTTTTGAAGTAAGTCGAACCTATATGCCAGCTTTCCAATCCTCTCGATTACTAGAAAAGGACCTATGAATTTTCGCGCCAACTTCCCTTTTCAACCGAATCAAACTACATTCTTTAGAGGAGAAACCTTCACAAACACCATATCTCCGATAGAAACTCTAAATCCCTTCGTCTTTTATCCACTTAGCTTTTTTGTCGATCCTGCGTGGCTTTTATTTATTGCAGAATGATCTCAATCTTCTCTAATCTCTCTCTAATCATATCTAGTCCAAGTATCGATTTCTTGCCCATTTCCTGCCGACATGAAGGAGCATTACATGATCTTCCATACAATTCTTCATATGGAGCCATTTTAATACTCGATTGATAGATGTTGTCGTATGCAAACTTCATCAAATGTGAATGATCATCTCATGATCCACCAAAGTCTATAATGCACATAGGCCTGTAAACGGATGCAGTCGGATACGGATAGTGCTGTATCCGTATCCGAAAACGAAAATCCGTATCCAAATCCGTATCCGATATCCGCGAACACCCATTGAATATTATCCGTATCCGCTAATATTTTCGAATATCCGAAAATATCCGTATCTGGCTTAGTGAATACGGATATTTTTGGATATCCGAAAATATCCGTATCTGAACCGTAAAATGTATCCAAAAATATCCGAAAATTAATCAATATAATGCATATTTCATTTTTTTTGACTGAAAAAAAGATGAAAAAACCTTGTAATACATAAATTACATCAAATTAACAATAGGTAATCCAATCACACAAAATCCGCAATAAATTAGTGTATTTATATTAAATTTATGGATATAAAATAACATATTAATATTTAATTTCAAATCGGATGGATATTTATCGGATACGCATATGGCTGTATCCAAAATATGTTTCGGATATCGGATATCTGCATCCGCTTTTCGAATATCGGATATTTTTCATGTTTTCGGATACGGATGCGGACGGATTTCGAATATTTTGGGTATTCATTGACAGGACTAAATGCACACTCGCAAGAGATTTTCCAATATACGATTTACTCTCTCGGTTTATCCATCCGTTTGTGGATTATAAGCCATACTAAGGTGTAGCTCAGTTCCAAACGCCTCTTTAAGATCTTCTGAAATCCACTAGTGAAAATGGGATCTCGATCGCTCGCAATTCTCTTTAGCACACCATGAAATCGTACTATCCACTTTACATACAACTTCACTAGCTTGGATGTTATTCTACTTGACTTGACGGGTATAAACCTAGCACTCTTAGTCAATCGATCTACTATGACCCGAATGCTATCATACCCTGCTCGAGTCCTCGACAATCCATCTATAAAGTCCATCGATATTTGCCTCCATTTCCACTTAGGAATCTCTAATGGTTTCAACAATAAACTAGGTTTCCTTTGCTCCGCCTTTACCAATTGGTAGTTCATACACTTCAAAATGAATGCCCTAACATCCCTCTTTATGCATTCCTAGTAGAGAGTTCACTACATATCTTGGTACATCTTGTTACCACCGTAATGAATAATCAATCAGGAATAATGACACTCTCTTAGCACTTCACCGTGCAATCCATCAACATTGCAAACAAATAACCTCCCATCTTTAGGAAGCCAACCTTTTCGGTCAAGTTCGTATTACTTCATATCTTCATATTCTACTCCTTCCTCTATCTTCGTTATGATCGCTGCTAGCCTTGCATCTCGCTTCTGACCAGTACTGATCCTTTCTGTAAGAGTAGGTCTGATCGAAAAACTTGCTAACATTTTAGGTTCTAACTCACAACGAGGCCTGGAATCAAATCCGACAACGTACTCTATCTTTTTCCCGTTCCAAGAACATTGCTCCCAAATTAGCATGTCTTCTACTTAATGCATTGGCAACCGCATTCCCTTTATCCAGTGTACAGGAAATATCAAAATCATAAGAGGCTAAGAACTCTAACCACTGTTGCTGACGAAAGTTGAGATCCTTCTGAGAGGAAAGGCACTTCAAGGAATTATGACCCGTAAACAGCTCAAACCTCTCTTCCAATAGATTATGCCTCCACATATTCAAAGCAAAGACAATCGCTGCCAACTCCAAATCATAGGTCAGATAATTCCTTTCATGTAGCTTTAGCTGTCGACTAGCATTGGCAGCAACGTTTTCTTTTGTATCAAAACTGTCCCCAATTCGATACCACATGCATCTATGTATACTGTCAACTCTTCGTTTCCAGTTGGAATGGTCAACATTGGTGCACTCGTCAACCTTTCCTTTAGAATCACAGATGCATGCTCACATTTCGTATCCTATACAAAAGTCTGATTATTCTTTGCTAAATTGGACAAAGGTGATGCTACCTTCGAGAAGTCCTTTAAGAAGCGTCTATCCTTTACGAAGCATCTATAGTATCCCTCCATTCCTTAGAAACTTCTTACGTCCGTAGCATTCTTAGGTTGACTCTAATCTTGGACTGCTGCCACCATCATAAGATCCACTGCTATACCTTGTCCTAAAACGACATGACCTAAGAATCCCACTTCTTCTCTCTAGAAGTGACACTTACAGCGCTTCGCTCTTAACTGGTGTTTCCTTAATATCTCCAGCATAATCCTCAAGTACGTCTTGTGCTCCTCTTCAGTTCTGGAGTAGATCGAAATATCGTCCACGAACACAAGCACAAATTTATTCAATTGGTCTCTGAAAACCAGATTCATAATATCCATGAAGTATGTCGAAGAATTTGCTAACCCAAATGGCATCACCAACCACTCATAAAAACCTGATGGTGTATGAAACACATAATAGGCACACTCTTCTTTGCTAAACTAAGTGGACGAAATCCCATCGCCAAATTCATTTGAGAAAACACCTTCGCACCGTGCAGCTGATTGAATAAGTCATCTACACATGGGAGTGGATACTTGTTCTTTTTCATCACTTTACTTAGCTCATGATAATCCACACATAACCTCAAAGAACCATTCTCCTTAGTTGCGAATACAATAGGCACACCCCACTTGGATATATTTCTTCGAATGAACCCCTTCCTCAATAGGTCATTCACTTGCACCTCTAATTCCTCCTGCTCTATGGATGCCATATGCTTCAAGGGAATAAATATTGGTTTGAATCCTTTACTAAGTCTATTTGAAACTCGGTCTCTCTGTGCGGCAGCAATCCAATAACTTCCTCAAAGACATCCAGATACTCTCTAGCGATCGGCATAGAAGACAACCCCTCCTATGGACCCTCAAGCGAATATATAAAACTAACCATCACCCCGTCCTATAGTAGGCAGCTAATCACTATTGTTCACCCATCCACATTTCTAATTGCCACCAATAGCTTCTCGCAATTCACTATAGCCGCATACTTTTTAGCCAGTCCATTCCCAAGGTAATCCCGAACCCAACGAAATTCAAAAAAAATCAATCGCAAACAAAAGAAGATCCATGACTCGCTAAAACAAAACCACTATAAATCATGCATAGGCTGTCGAGCCTCAACCAAAGTTTTTCATGATCAAAGGCTAGTCTACTATCTCGAATCTCAATTCTAATCTAACTACTAGGCCATTACATATGAATGAATGTGAAGCACTGGTATCAAACAAAACTTGAACATCACTTATAGAAAGCATACTTTTAATGATGACTCATTTCTCCTTCGCCGAGGGAGCACTTGACGAAGTCGAGACTGCGTCCAAAGCATATGCCTTAATTATCTGCTTATCCTTCACCGGTTTCAGATAATCCTTCTTCAAATTTCCAGGCTTATTACAATTGTAGCACTTCTTCTTCTCACTCGCCTTACAATCCTTAATCACGTGCCTTCTCCTTTCATCCATAGCAAATAGGTTCTCATTTACCCTTCTTCTTACCACCCTTTCCCTGGGACTGCTTTTTATTTCCATTTCGCTTCTTCTTGCCTACACTACCATGCTACGGCTTTGACTCCTCTTTCTCAACAGAAACAACAATTACAGCTCTAGCCTTAGAGTACATATTTTTATAGCGAGTGCATTCTCTACCAGCTTCTCAAATGGCTCATCAATATGGTTCACTAGCTTCTCCCCAAGATAGTCTTCAATCCTGTGATGAAATTTTCATTCTTCTTTAAGGGATGTCAATAGGTGACATCCCATACTTAGACAAAGCATCAAATTCTACCACATATTCAGACATTTCCATCTCTTCCTGCTTGAGATCAACAAATTTCTTGAACAACACCGATTTTTGAGCAGTCAGAATAAATTTCTCCTCAAATCTCATCTTAAACTGATCCTAAGAAAACTGGTCTTCTAGAGTAGCTATAACGACAGCATTCCACCAATTCATAGCTCAGCCCTGAAGCTACCTAGAAGCTAACTTCTTCTTCGTAGCATCCTCAACCTCCATACCCCTGAAGATGCGCTCACAAGTATCAACCCAGTCTTGCACTTCAATGGCTAGTTCTATTCCGTGGAATTGCTTCCCTCCCAAAGTGGAGTAATCTTTGCATAGTTTGGCGAAATTAGCCCTTGGCACTTGCACTGGAGCACCTCCATGCATCACCACTCCAGGAGCACGCCCCATCATATTAGCCATCATAGTATGTCTTGGAAATCAAGCATAGCAGCTCTTGATCCTGCTCCTTCCTCCACTCCTGAAGTAGAATTCCTCACACTTTCTTTGTATGCCAGCTCATTGTTATCTGTCATAAGAATGATCAATCTCTCATAAAGAAAACTGTGTCTATAGTGCTGATGTGCATGCAACTTATACGATATTACTATATAGTTTTAAAAACCAAACTCATAACAAGTATGCACTCTCTCGTGTATATACACTCTTAAACCATTCTAAGGTAATAACTCCTTATTTATCCCTACTGGATCACGGTATCAACTTAGATTAATCACGTAACCAAACTCTGATACCAAATGTGACGACCTCCCAATACCATCGACACCGGTAGAGTATAGATAATGTGCTTCATTCGTGCTCTGCCGATATAAGACAATCATGGTTTAGAATGAACAAATGCAGTATATAACTTGTCGTATAACTCACAACACATAAACGAAATAAAATATCACATATACAATAGAAGAGACAGCAATAATAATATGAATAAATCTTCATCAGAGTATAATATTCATAGAGTTATGCATTAATAGTAGAGTTAATGGAAATAAACTCAACAACTATCTCAAATAAATATAGTAAACAATCACTGTTAAAGCTCCTCAGTGTTGCATAGTGGAATAACCATAGACTTCATATAAGTATATAATAAGAGATAAATCCATCCAGCTCGTCCTTCGAACATCTGTTGCATCACCTAGACCTATTATCTATTCTACTCATTTAAGAGCGCCCAAGATGATAAGAAGTAAAGCATAATACCTTGGGTCAGACAACAGTCTGGTGTGCGCGGTAAATAAATCTCAAGGTACAAGTAAATATGGTAAGGAACAAGAGTATACAAACCATACCTAACCTATTCCTACAACCAAAGAGTTAGAATATAACAGTATAGTATGCTACTCTACTATATCATAAAGGAATGATACAGAATACCACAATGGATGTTCAAACATCCCTATCTCTAGTACCTATTATCAATGATATCCCCAAGTGTAGCCCACTAAAGGAAAGCAAAAATAGCATCCATCAAACAAGACTCGCTATCACTCACCTTTGTGCTCTGAATATATGGTGACTCGTATGGTCTCCTTACTGCCAGGGACTAATGGAAATCCCGGTTCCTTGTATACTCTTATATCATAAAGACCAAAGCTCGATACGTGTCTCATAGCCCCAAAGCTAGACCCAAAGCCATTGGTCCAGGATATTCGGATCCTCACTACAAATCCATTGACATCCCCACTTATAGTACCCCTGCTTCGAGTACACAAGAAAACACTCCAAGCATCAACGATTCCTCAACACATACTTATCTGATCCCTTCTTTACTCATATTGGACACCGAGCCCATCTTGCTCAATCCAGTTTCCATTATTCACGAGGAACCCTTCCACATTCCCTGATCCTACGGCTCCCTCGATTACCGAGCCGCCATCTTTGGAACCTATCCAACCTTGATACAAATAGGCCAACACCTCCAACACGACCTACATCATTCCCTAGAAGTTCCACCCCATTAGACTCACCAAGACAAGTTGGTACCGACCTCTTCATGTCAATGCCAGTCTTTCTACTTACCCAACTAATAGCTGAGTTTTCTTCCACTCCTTTGTTTCTTCCAGTACTCCAAGCCGAGATGCTTTATGTAACGACCTGCCTTTTTCGACGTTTTAAGCAGACACATACGTCTAACTCAAACCATTCAAAAGAGAAGATTGTTATGGGGTAAATAAGAAAAAGAGAAAGAAATAAAACAAATACAAAATCTCAAAGCGGAATGATAAAATATAATAGTCAAATAACAGTTCACGAAGCTGTTTTATAAATACAATTGATTTCTTTACAACACAAACATTAGAGTTACATAAACATGAATAAATAAATAAATGCAGCGAAACAACATGATGTCGTGAATAAATATAATAATAATAGTACAATTCTTCGTCTCCGTCCTCTAGAAATAAGGTCTTCAAACCTGAAATGCTCAAGCTGACCCGAGCGAATTGAAAAGTCAAAACACCCGAGTCAGAACTAGAAGATTTTATGTAAGTTAAATCAACGGTAAATATGCATGTGATGTCGTCAGAGATGTTTACGGGGTTTGACATCTCCTATCCAGTGTCTAACGTGGGTGCAGTAACTCAAGAGATGTTCGGGATTCACATCTCCTAAGGATCCGTTAAACTATCTACTGTGTAGTATAATACGCTATTATAATATGTCTATAGTAAATTAAAAGTATTAAAACAGTGTTAAGGTATTACCCATATCCCCCTTAACACATTTTATATATTCCCGTAGTCTATACAATGTCGTACGCTCCACCAAAATGGTGGTTTACCCTAAGGACATCACATAAGTACGGTACAAAACAAACTCATAGAAGGTGCTCTAGGGCATGTGAACATGGCATTCGAGGCAATGCTAGGGTAGATTTACCAATTGCAGAACCAGGCCGGTGATAACGCATAAAAGCTACTACCGCCCACTTCGGAACACACTCCCAAATCAAAAATCAAGGGGTGGCTACCAAATCATCACAAATGTCATAATATAGTATCGAAGAAGCATGTCCGATCGGAGGAATGACCTCACTTGGCCCAGGTATAGCTCATGTTTTAGTCACATCTAAGCTGGGGGGTGTCAGGGTCACGTCATACCTTATACAGAAATCGTTCGTCAAACCATCCTACTTCGTTTCTAGAATCTCCACCATGTACACAGCTGTTAAAGTGGTTTTAGGTATTGGAAGAGAGTATGACAATATCTGATCCCAGTCTCTTTAACAACCGAACGCTTATTTCACACCGGATGGTTCCTTTACATTGCGGAAGACGATTCACAATTTAGATCAAAATATCATATTCAATTTCAAATCATATCTCTTTCAAAACCATATTCATTTTCAAAATCATACCACATTTGAAATTATATCGTTTTCAAAATCATATTCCTTTCAACAACCGTATTTCCAAAATAGGTAAACCCTTATTCAAAATCATCATATTGAATCAATTATGTTATTTAAATCCTAACTTAGGTTATAATGTCATTTAACCATATTCACTTTAAAATCAAGGATTTGAATATAAACACATCTACTTTACTTAGTTTGAAAATTTTGAAGATAGTTTAGATAGTTATAAATAGTTTAAATAAATTTTTAAATAGTTAAAATACTCTAAAATGGTTTAATATATATTAAAAATAGTTTTAAATTGGTTTAAGATAGTTAAACAGATTTCAAATAGATTAAATATAATTAAAATAGATCAAATAGCTTTAAAATAGATTAATTAGATTTAAAATGGGTTAAATAGTTTTAAATAAATTAATTGGCTTAAAATAGGTTAAAATGATTAATATAATTATTATAGGTTAAAATAGTTTAGTAATTTGAAAATTTTAATAATTAGAAATTTAAAATAATATATTTTCAACAGTTTACATTAAATATGAATCTTGAGGTTTATATCAATTTTAAACTATTTCTTTCTTTCAACACATTTGACCCATTTAAATTTCTAAATCAACAAAAACCCAATTTCAAACCTTTCAATTTAAATTCTCAACAAACTATTGAATTTTATATCGATTTCAATCCATGTTCAGATTATTAATTCGAATTACTCAAATTTCAAAATATTACAAAGCTATATTTCAAACAAATTCCAATAACTCAAATTTCGATAAACTCCACTTATATTTCAAATTTAACTTTAAAATCTCAATTTAATATCTTTAACAATTCCTTTAAACCAATTCCAAATTTTAACATAACACTTGAATTTCGATAATAATTCAATTTATATGAATCAAATTCTTATTTCAAAATATCATTTAACCGAATTCAAAAATTTAGAATTTTAAAATCATTTAATTTAACCAATCCGATGTTCGTATATAATTCTCTGCCCTAGGGTCAAGTGATATGGATATTTATCATTCAATCCATAATTTAAAACTTTACAGTTATATATCATTTCAAACCGCAATCCCGAATCAAATAAAATCCATAAAATCGCTCGAGTCTATCATTTCAACCCGCAATGATTTTTTCCTAACCTATAGAACATTCGGGTATGTATCATTTCAACCCATAGGGAACTTGCAGAGTGACAACAGTATATAAATCAAACATATCATCCAATCATCCAACATCAACAATCAAACATCCATCATAATCACTATTCAATTCAATTAATAAATATCAGCAATTAACGAATTGTCAATAGCAGGTATGTGACTGGCAATTTAAATTCAATAATAAATTAAATAACGATTTAATTCAAATAAATTCAAATTAACTGAGACGACGATTTAAAATATACCAACAGCCATAAATAAATTTCTAAACACATCATAAATTTAATTTAACAAGCATAAGAAATTTGGAAAGTTGTGAGTGGGTCAAAACACTCATCTTTGAATTTAAATCGAAATTAAAACCAAATTAGGGCTCAAAATTCAACAGTCTCAGAATCCATCCAAACCAGCATCAAAATGTCCAGAATTTCGATACAATCCCGGCGAAACAAACAGTGCGTGAAATGGACCTCATATGTAAAATTTATCCATGTTATAAGTTAAACTATTTACATTAAGAATAAATAAAAAACCAACCAGAACGAGCCACCTCACCAATCCTGATCTACAACAACACGCATATGTGCGTGAACGAAGATCCACCAAAAACCAGAGCCACGCCGATTCGTCGACCATGTACAGCCGCATACGGCCCCTGGCGACTACGTGCCCTAGTGCCAAAAGATGCGCCATCACGCCTACGCCTTTCGACTTCCGACCTGGGCACCGCCCCGGGGTCACCACATACAATAGCCACCACTTGAGATAAAACCCTAGCCAATTTTTTCCGTCGATCAAGCCATTGAAGCATCAAACGAACTGCACCACTGAACTCCACTCGTCGATCTCCACCCATCCATACCCTTGAATCGCCGATCCATCGCAGTTGATCGAAGCGCTACGGACGGTCGAGAGTTAATCCCCCAATTATGGCCATACCGAAAATCAAATCGAAAAACAGATTATGGATTTGGGTTGCGCTCGTAGAGAGCTTCAAATCGATATATAATTCGATATATTTTGAGGATTTTAAATTTTTGATTTGATTTTGAATTGCATTTGAATTGGAGATTTGTTTGGTTTGTCTGCCACTGAGAAGAAGAAGCCAGAGAAAATTGTACGTATAGACAAATAAAAATAAGAAGTAGCTAGGTTTTATAATGGGCTATTTATAGGCGAAGCTGAAAATAGAATGAATGGACAAGATTTGATTTGCACGTTGAATGATAAATGACCCGAAAAGCTCGTTCTGTCTCTGGAACGAAAATGGGTCATCCCATATATCAAAATAGATGTTTCAAATATTTTTAAACTCGATTTAATGGGTTTCGAGTCATAATTCCATCGTATGAAGAAGTTATGTTAAAATCAGCTTATTTCAAATTGATCTCAATTGAATTGATTTCTATGCGTTTCGAGTCCGTACGATCAAAGGACAAGTCCGATCGCTATGAAACTTGAGATCTTATAATAATTCACTGTTACGGATTCGATGAAACTAGTTTCGTCAAAATCCGAGATAGTGGCCAAAATGGCTATTTCTACGTTAATTAAATAAATTAGTATTAAATTAATTAATCACTTTTTAATTCAATATTTAATTATTTACAATTTCTATCATTTTAGATTACTAAGTAATTTATAATCCTTTAATCAAATTTTCATATCAATTTATTATTGAATATTTCACCAATTTCAATGTTTAATTTCAAATTTCAATAAATTCGGTAATTATAACTTTAATTTCCAATAATTCCATTTAATTGAACTTTCATCATATTATTCAATCCATTAATATCAAATGGATGAAATTAATAGTGGTTCATGATTTATTACATTAATATTCTCAAACTTCATCTAAATTTCCATTAACATAATATTTAAATATTTAATTTCATTTAGTTGCAATAAATCCAATTATTATAATTTAAATTCCAATAAATTGATAAATCTTGATTTTCATTCTTTTTATTCAACCAATTGTCATATTATGAATAAAATTAACATTATTTTCAATTATTACCTTAATTTACATTAACGTAATATTTAATTAGATTTATTGCAATTGATTTTCAATTTAATTTAACAAACTAAATAAGTGGGTAACTTATAATAATTGTTACCATTAACCTTTAATCGCATTATAAGTTTATTATTTACAAATATGTGTTACCATTGCTTACATAACACTAATTTTATTCAATTACCATTAACTATATACTATTTCACAAATTAGTTCAATATTTACATTTATTTTCTTATATCCACTTTATAACCAAGTATGACATTTAAATTATTTCAATTAATTTGATTTCATTCAAATTGTTAATAATTAACTTAAATTACATTATTATATTCCATTTTAGTTATTATTTCATTAATATCTCACAGTCTTTTTCTTTCAATATTAAATTACCAAAAATCTTATTAAATTAACTAATCTAAACTATCAAAAATTACGAGTTGTTACACTTTGACCCAACTTATCGACCCAAAACAAGTCATCATAGGAACAAGTCTTTTCTTCAAAGCACTCAACTCCACGTTCTAGAAACAAGTCGTCATAGCCTCCAACACTTAGCCAATCACCAATCCATCACCTTGGGCAACCTTCACCAGCCTTGCTCTTGCTCTCTCTAAAATCGATGACCTATAGGACCAACCCAAACATGTCGATACCGAGCTCTTCATGTCAGTGCCGACATGTGTACTTTATGAACCGGAGCCTGTGAATTGAACCCTATGCTCTTCCAATACTACAGAGCCTCTCTTCCAAGTTTCATCCAATTCCAATTATCTTTACCTCCGATATGTTCAATTCTCCTATCTATCTTTCTAAACATTCAAAATACTAACAAAGAACATCAAATCACATCATATAAACATAGAACAGCAAATAATTTCATCCATTCAAACATGCAATCCAAAAAATAAAGTCAATCTCTAATATAGGTTTACATATGGCATGAATATATGCACATAAACAAAGGTGATTTCTAGTAAATTTATATCATATGCATGGATTAACATTTAATTAGAGTTAGAAAAGATTTTATGGTCAAAAATCAATTTAAAACATGTTAAATCAAATAATTCTACCATATAATAATGAATAGTATAGTGAGAAGGCGTAAGCAC
Source organism: Allium cepa (assembly GCA_030765085.1). Taxonomy (NCBI): domain Eukaryota; kingdom Viridiplantae; phylum Streptophyta; class Magnoliopsida; order Asparagales; family Amaryllidaceae; genus Allium; species Allium cepa. Next base: position 401,312,062 of record CM060931.1, read on the forward strand.
TCATCAATTACCAAATTCAACTAATTTATTTGTTGATCTAATATGAACATAAAAGAAAACCCTCTAAATTAAGCAAATCAATGATCTCTATCTTCTAATTGAGGATCTAGTCTCTAATCCACAATCCAGTTTGCTTTAGAGAAAAATTTGAATGAATTAAGAAGGATTTAGGGCTAATTAGGATATGGACTTAATGTGGAATGAGAGGAAGAAGTTTGATTTCTCCCTAGCCCTTTGTTTATAGTGGTTCTCCAATTAGACTAATGGAACTATTAATGGGCTTAATTAACTACACACTAATTTTGGCCAGCTGCTTTTAAAAATTAAAGCAGGTATAACTTCCTAACCGTAAGTTCATTTTTCTATTATGACCACTCTACGGAAAGGGAAATTATCATCCAAAAACAATGGAACTAGTCGGAGACCTTAATTCTACTTCTCTCAAAAGTTGTAGCCAAAAAAAAATTAAAGTTAAAATGGTCATATGGAAATTCGAGAAAAATCATAAGCATATAAAATGTCCCTAAGAGTCATATCTCAAAACTATAGAATCATATGATCTCACATGAAAAGAATAAGAATATTTTACGATCCTTCGATACGTAAAATACGAATCGTTATATTTGTGTCAATTTGCAACGAAGAGATCGACAAATATAGCTTTGGGTCTTTGGGGCAGGCTGCGATGGTCGGCGGTCGTTCTCTAGCTCTGGTTGTGGTGCTTTGAAGGTGGTTATAGAAGTCGGCACCGACATGAGCACAAGTAGGAATCGATCACGAAAACAGCTAATGAAAAAGTGATAAAAAAATTGTAAGTCCTAAGTACTTATAGTACTAAGGATAAAGCAAAAACACTTTGTACTAAGACGAACCTCTCGGTACCGAGTTGAATATCTCAATTAAAAATTATGGTGAAGGCAATAGATAAGAAAGGCATACCAGGCCGAGGTAAGGAACAGTCTCTAAAGAGTAGATCTTATTCTTAGCTCGGAAATAGAATCTCATGTGTATAGAGCGGTCGAACGGGTGCTCATGAGATGGAGACAATGTTGTAAAGTAATTCCTGGATGAACGATGAACGAGCATGGGTAATAGTAAATTCTTATTTTGTTCCAAAGCACGTTTTGTTTTCAACGAAAGCATACTTTGGGGCGCAAATGATATCTGGCTTTTTGACCAAGCAGATTCTCACTGGAATTAGAACGTCAAGATGAAGACAAAACAATTCATAGACTTAGAAACATGCTTAGAAGGGCAATATAAACATATTCAAGAAGTTTCAAAGGCATAGGACACAAAGGACCACTCATTACGGATCCCAACCACTCGGCACCGACCCCTTTGGTTGCCCATTGGAACTCCAAAACCACTTGTATGTGAGGCTCTATCACAAAAGGTAACCATGAAGTATAGTTCTCTAGAAATAAAAAGAACAACTCTAAGCATTCTCCAGAAGAAAGCAAATAAAGTGAACAAGCACAAGTAATAATCAAGGAAATATAAAAACCACTCAATATCAAAGGGAACGTGTTTGGAAACACAATAGAATGAAGACAAGAGGTGGAATATAAGATGGAGGAAAGGTAACCCCTATACAAACCAATTGGTGTCGAGTGGAACCACTCGATATCGAAAGCTATCTATCGATGTTTGGTCCTCAACACTCATTTGTACACACTCGGACTTGTACATGGCTTGGTATTTCATGGGCCCTTGGTTATGCTAGATGATTTCTCTATAAATACAGACCCTATGACTATTGAAAAAGACTTTTGGCACTTCATCTTTTATCTCTCCTCCATTAAAGTCGATAAGGCAGATACAGCTAGCTATTTTAGGCTATAAAAACTTTTTAATTCCTTATACTAGGGACTCTCAGTCATATAATCAATAAATTAACAGTGGGCGTAGGTCAGAGATTATCGAACCACTATTAAATTCTAGCGTTCTCTTTATTTTTCACATAGTTTTTGCTAAATCTCTATCATTCTAAAGGACTTTAGGTGTTGATCCATTTTTGACATCAATAGTTTCCTTGTTTGCATAAATAATCCTTTGTTTTAACTATGATTCAATATGTTAATTTTATACATACATACATATCCTTAAAAGATTTGATATAAACATTACAAATATGGAATACAATAGACAATTGTAAATGTAAATGAGAACTAAAAAGATTTTGATTTGACATTAAAGAGTCATTAAAAGAGGATAGCAGTTTTTAATTTGGCATTTGAAATACAATTAATGAGAGTTTTCTCTCCAACTCCATTATATTTTTGCATAAAGTTAATTTTATAATAACATAACTACACATACACATATACATATACATATACATATACATATACATATAAATATACATATACATATACATATACATATACACACATATTCATTCATTATTGTGATAGCATGTTAGTGTATAGATACATACAAGATATATTCAGAAAAATATTTATAAATTTAATTAATATGACGATAAATTAAATAAATATGAAATATTTTAAAATAAATATGATATTATTTTAATAAAATAGATTGGATCTAATGCTAGTTAATGGATTACATAGGCCCATTAAGGTCTAAATAGGCAATTTTTTTTGAAATTTACTCATTTCACCCACTGCTAGAATAGATTGGACCCAAAAAATAATCTGTTAATTTAGTTATGTTAATTACAAAGGAGTGGGCGGTCATATAAAGTTTTATAGTGAGTTCATAATTAAATTTTACCTCATTACAACGTTTGACACGGTAACGGGATAACTATTAAGATTGCCCAGTTGAAGTGGCATGTGGAAATTAATCTGTCGACTTGAATGCGTCCGATCCAATGGTAAAATTGGCCAATGGTCATCTCTTACTCTTCCCTATAAATCTCAATCTTCATTTCTCTTCCATACCAAAATCAACACATTTTCCCTCTTCTACCACTTCATTTATCATATTTATATAAAATGTCGCAAAGACAGTGCAAAAGTCTGAAAATCAGATTTACTACAACAACTACGTACTTCTTTCGATGCGCAGCTGACGCATATGATGCTGCTGACACTAACAAGAAAGAAGTTCACAAAAAATAGCAGTTGCACTTAACAGTGTCCTGAATGAATGTCCTGTAGAAGTAGATGTGACGGACGATCAAGTCCAACACAAATACGATATGCTTAAAAAATAGTGGTGGATTTGGCAACGTCCGTGTACCAAAACTGGGGCTTTGTGGGTCTTCTTAAGGAAACTGTATCTGGTACAGAGAAATGTTGGACCAATCATGTGGAGACATATCATTTTCTTTAGTTTTGTGCAAGTTATTTATAAGTAATTTGCTAAATAGTTTCTATTTTAGAAATTTGGTACTACCATTTTGAAGTATAGGAGAGGGCCAACAGAAAAAATGGACATGCTTCAAATTATATTTCAAGGTATACGTGCAGCTGAAGCTGTTTCACGCTTGCTACCGCCATGAAGATAAGTTCACAAACATTCCACGGTCTTTATCGAGTTCCCAAACATTCCAAATGCCTTTCGATCGAATGTGGGAAGTTGATTCAATGTACAAGAATCTCGAAGATGTTCAAGTCAACCAACGCATTTATTCCTAGTATGGAACAACTATCTACGTCTCACCACATACCGCTCTGACATAAATATTTGACCAAGGCTTTGTCTTTGGATACTAAGGTTGTAGTGGGGCAGGTAAAAAATGCGTGAAGAATAAAATATGTTAAAAAAATATAAGGTAACTACACTTGTTGATCAAATTCACAAGCGACGGATGAAGAAATCTCATTGTAATAGGGCAAGCTGTAACACTTATCCGAGTCCAAACATTGTAGACTATATCGGTTCGTCTTTATCGTATACCGCTTTAACTAATCGGATGAAGTTGATTAGCCAGCTTGATGTTGATGAATCAATAACAATTCTTATGAACGAAGAGAAAGGATAAATGTTTAATGCTTTGAACAATGATACTAGATTGTGCTGGTTGACTGTTGAGATAGCACAGATAAAACACAACATTCCATACTAGCAATACTTATCAACAAGTCCAACTCTAATCCATAGAATTTGTTTATTTTTTTCTCTGTATCTTTTAGCATTTTCTTTTTATTTGCATTGTTTATATACTTGTTTTCTTAAATGCAGCGTATTTATTAACATTACAATGTATAGGTTTTTATTTATTTAATTTATTGTTTTTTTGTATTAGTCTATAATTTAACATTAATTATTACCATTGCTGGTTACTGTAAAGTACTTAAAGTGTGCTACAATTGGTATCATGTTTTTTTCTTCCGGGTTATAAAAATATTAGATGTTAATATTTTTCATGTAAAAAAAGAATAAAGGCCCAGAAAAAATTACTTGCTTTTCGAGACCCTGTTATAAGTTCTATCCATATATGTTCTAATCGCCAGTTCATACTATACTAGATCCGATTGCATTCGATTGGAATTCAGAAGAAAAAATTGCTTTTAGCCACCATATTCTTTTCTTCCACTCAGCCCTAAACAGCTGTTAGTTTGCAATGAAACACGATCGTACATGGTTGCATGATTGTTAATGAAACCGTCTAGTATAAAAAATATTTTGCTTGGCTCTTTATAACTGAAGCATGTAAATGGTTAGTCGGCCATAAAGCAACAATGGAGCTATACTAAATTGATTTTAATAATTATCAGGAGATTGGTTTTGAATCTCCGTTCGGTTGTTTAATTATGCGGTTGTAGATCGTCGTACGATTGTAGAAGAGACTATCCGATACATAATCCATTTGAACAACTATTTATAATCGAAGCTCGTGTAAGAGGGTGCGGCCGTAGTTAGAGGAAGTTTTATGTTTTATGTTGTTTAACACGGTGCTTAATAACCGATTGCTTCTCACATTCGAACGACCCATTGCAATCGAACAATATGGAATAAAACTTACTCGACTAAAGCGACGAGATGGACTTCTGGCTTTTCGGTTGAGACGATCGACTAGTTTTCCCTATTTGATGGTGGCGGCTGTAGTAGTTCGTGATGAGAAATAATGGCTACGGCCTGGTGATTTGAAAATTCATGCATTGTTTAGTAATAGGGTGCACAGTGAGATGAAAGAAATAATACGTGGTGTTTGAAAGCGGAGAAGTAAAATTGTGAAGGTAACTTTTAGCTTGGATGATCAAAAGAAATATAAATGTACTAATAGTAACACTCTTTTAAAATAAATAAAAATCAATCATAAAATAAAAACAATCGTGTTTTACTTTTGAAACTTTTTCTAGCATAAAAACACATCCTTCTTCGATTGACTTGCACAAAACTTACCCTTTAGAAAAATAATAGAGCTTGGCAAAGTTTGAAGTATTCATCACGACTCAGGTTTAAATTGAATATAAAACTGAAATGCAAACGTCTAAATGGAACACGCACACAGGATCGTTGGGAAATTCAACGCAATCCTTCTGACATCGCTTAGTTTTATACTGTGGTCTGCCACTTTCATTTCAGTCCTTGATTACTATTTACTCGTTTCCATTTCTCCTCAATATTGATTTGGACTATTTCCGAATCAAGGTGAGCAATTTATAATCTATTTGTTTTAATATTTAGTGATTCTATATTTTTCGAAATGATTTTTGCTATGCTGTTCAAATCATTGTGTTGCAGCAAAAAGAATTGAACTCTTACCATTTTGATCTGCAGAAATCGTATTTTTGTGCTTAAAGCCTTTGTACTAATTGAAGTTTAACTCCTTCCATTTTGATCTGCAGAAATATCATTTTTGTGCTTATGCCTCCGAATATATTGAAGTTTAGTATCCCAAGTTTACGTCTATTGAAAATATCAGTTAACTTGACAACGATATTCTTTGAGTCTTAAATGCTTCTTTAATCAATATGTTATTTCCTGTTCCTATTTGAAAATTTATGGTGTGATATTAATACAACTTCAACTATAAAATAGAAGTAAAAATATTGAACAGTTGAACATTCACCTGGCTAACATGATTTAATCTATCCAAAAATAAATAAAAAATGCTAGTCATATTTTGATCTATTGAATGATCACAGCCACAAAAACACACACCTTGATTCTACATGTAACCAATAATAATATTTTTTTTAAAAAGTGTTGTTTTTGTACTTGAAAGGGTGAAAACATAACTGATAAGAATAATTTATCTCACATTGCCTTATTGGTCATAGTTACCTATTACCAACCTGTGAGTACTCTATTACAAATTATGTCCAAATTTGCTATAAAAGCCATGTATATATCCAGAAACTAGACAAACTTTTGAGCATTAGTGTGTGTTTTTTTTTCTTTCCAAAACACAAAGTCTAATTTATGCTGATTCTGCTCAAATGTTTAGGTGTTAGATCAAAGGACTTGTGTACTTCCTTGGCTATATATCATGAACCCTTATGTTGTGGGTATATTTGTTCCCATTGTATTCTCGTTCTTGTTTCGTAAAAAGAGCGAGAAGAAAAGAGGCATACCTATTGAGGTTAGTGGAGAACCTGGGTACACAATACGCAACTATCGCTCTGCCACACCAATTGAATCATTGTGGGAAGGTGTCACAACACTTGCTGAGCTATTTGAATATGCATGCAATAACTTTTCTAGCAAACCTTTGCTTGGCACTAGAAAGCTTATTGCTAGTGATATGGAAGCTGGACCTGGTGGTAGGTCTTTTGAAAAGCTTCATCTTGGTGATTATGAATGGTTGATTTATAGTCAAGTTTATGATGCGGTGTGTAGCTTTGCATCGGGATTGGTGCAAGTTGGTCACCGTAGAGGAGAACGTGTTGCTATATTCGCAGATACACGGGCAGAATGGCAGATAGCTTTACATGTAGTTTTTTTTCTTTCTTTCTTTTATCTGTTTATGGTATACCCAGAATGTGTAATCCCACATAAATAAATAAATGAAAATTAGGATCCGTCCTTTATTTTCAAACTTAACAGCTTAAAAAACCTTTTCAAATATAAGTTTCATGAAACATTTCTGTTAAAAATTCTAGCAAAATAATGCATTCTAAACTGCGTATATTTTATACATTTTTGTTAAAATAAAAAATAAAAAAAAAATACTACTATGTGAACTGCAAACATTTAAAGTGTAGAATGCACATTCTTGCAAGCGTGGACTGCAGAATTTTCATTTTATAAAAATAGGCAGTTAAAACCGCAAATATTTGCAGTGTAGAATGCAAATATTTGTAGTTCTGGCTGCAAATATATGCGGTTTAAAATGTATATTTGAAGGGTATTTCGTGATTTTTTTTTTTGAAAGGGGACGGAAGTGAATTTTTAAACTTTTTAGGGTGTCTGAAATTATTTATGCGTCCCTCTTCATGTTAAGAATGCTTTGTTTTGATTTATTTCAGTGCATGCTTTGCGTGTGTGTAGAGGTGGGATCCATTTGAAACAAAACAAGTTTTGTAGGTATAATCTATTTGATATCCTTGTCATCTACACAAACAATTGAATGTTTGAAACTTCTAATTCTTTCAAAATCATAATCAATGTGAGCCATCCAGTCTCTCTCCCTCTCCCTCCCTCCCTCTCCCCGTGTACACACATACACATAAATGTACATATGTATGTATTTGTGCGTGCAAGCACGCTCATGTGTGTGTATTTGTAGTATATCTTCCAACTTCCATCATAGAACTAGGTGTAAGCACTCAGACATATTTGATATTTCATCTGTATTTGTCCTTAACCTTTTGATTGTTATTGCTTAGAAGCCTATCAATTTACATCTATTGAGGACTATTTTTTGGTAACTCAAGGATAGGGTTCTTATTAAAATGTAATGCTTCAAAATTGGTTTCACAGATCAGTTATACGTGTTGGCATCGTCAATATAACAACTGTTGACCATTTTCCTCCATTGCTTGCTTAATTCTGATTTATTTATTTCTGCGTATAGGGTTGTTTCAGACGTAATGTCACGGTTGTCACTATTTATGCATCTTTAGGTGATGAGGCGCTTTGCCACTCACTGAATGAGGTTCTCTCTGACTTTTAAAATGGTTGAATAGATGCCTAAAGTCAATTTTCCTTTTCTGATTGTTCATTCATGAACTGATATATGTCGATACAGACCGAAGTTACAACTGTGGTATGTGGACATAAAGAATTGAAAAAGCTGATTGGTACAGCAGGGCAACTTAAAACATTAAAAAATGTGATATACATGAATGGTGAAGGAATTGCGAAGGAAGTCTCATTAGCTGAAAAGAATACACAATGGGTAATCACATCCTTTTCAGAAGTACAGGAAATGGGAATAAAAAATCCAGTTGATGCAGAGATGCCCATTTCAGCTGATATTGCAGTCATCATGTACACCAGCGGAAGCACTGGTTTGCCTAAGGTTATTGTCTCCATATCTTAATTATCTGTGAAACCTTGTCTTTGCTTCTAGATTTTGATGATGTCTTCTAGTCTACATACTTATATTACACACTATTTTTCACCTAATACATAATTATGGAACACTTCTATATACGCTGACTAGGAACTAATTATTTCTCTGACATGCAGGGACCAAGCCATAAATTTTCTGAGAGGGAGCCAAACTCCAACAAATATATTTGTACTTAAAAAATTCTGTATATAAAAGTTTGGCATTGTTTTTTAAAAATGCATTGCAGACATTCTTTTTTCTTCTGAACGAGGTTTGTTAATGCCAACAAGCGTCGATCTCAGGGATCGAACTTGTGATCTTTAATCTCATAATCTAAACTACCAACCAATTGAGCCAACCATGTTAACTACTATAGACATATATTCTTCATATCAAGCATGGCAATTATTGCATTGCATCAAAACTGAAGATCAAGGAATTTGGGATGCTTTGCCTAAAAGTTATATTTCACTAAAAGAATGCAATATGTAAAATTTATAATGACAGAAATTAATATGTCAATCAAAGGTTAGTATTGGTCGATAGAATTAAATTCAAAATATCAAGTAATTATACATCTTGGAATAAGTACCATGGCAGGAGTTTCCTCTTTTATCGTTCTCTAAGCTCCCAGTATAACCCATTTCTGGAAAAAAAAAACTACTTAATTTTCTGCAAAAGATGTACAAAAATTTAAAGGGGGGCTATGGTACACTTATAACCCCCCCCCCCCCTTCCCCCCCTTTCTAGTTTCGTCCCTTTGGATACGTATTAAGTCAGGTCTGGATCTCTGAGGTTGATGATACTGTAGTTTGTGCCTGTGTGGTAATTGTACTATTTTAGACATTTAAACTGATTGTGGTGATGATCATCAATGGATTTGCTTGCATACGACATCTTTCCTTTTCCATATCACAATGGTTCAATGATGATGATATTCATGTAGGGAGTGATGATGACGCATGGTAACATTCTAGCAACAGTTTCTGCTGTAATGACTATTGTTCCTAATCTTGGTAGCAAAGATGTATATTTGGCGTACTTGCCTCTTGCTCATGTTCTTGAGTTAGTAGCAGAGGTATAAGGCCATCAAAGTTATAAGAATATATTAAGAATTTCATCTTGGATTTCATTAGTTTGAATTTACTTGGTATATATTTGCTTTGCAGTGTATAATGGTTTCTGTAGGAGTTTCTATAGGCTATGGATCACCTTTGACTCTGACAGATACATCAAACAAGATAAAGAAGGGAACAAAAGGCGATGCTACTGTATTAGGACCTACAATCATGGCTGCTGTGCCTGCAATCCTTGACCGCATCAGGGATGGTGTGATGAAAAAGGTTTGCCCCTAAAATTCATATTGTTATGTCAGCAAACACCCCAAGGGTTTCTTAGTAAACCCCAAACCAATAAAATTAAATAATTTATGATTAAAGCCAGAATAATGGGTCAAATTCATACATTGTATGTTGAATAAACCCATTGCATCTTCCAATTTGATTCTGTATTAGCATACGGAGCAAAATCTATATTTACATAAATACTAAACTCTAATCTTGTATTGAAGTGTGCAAAGCTGATAATTGTCTATTACACAGGTTTGAAAACCAGATGTAATTTGATTATGTAAAAATGTAAATGATTTGGTGGTCTCACTAGTGGCACGTTAATATAAAATATTGATTGTTAAAGAGAAGGCTGATTTGAATTATGGGGAGAAATGGTAAGGAAAAGGTAAAATAAATTTGGTAAGGAGGTAACTGATTTTGAGGCAGCAGGTTTGCTTTTTGCTAAAACGACAAAATTGTCTCTTAACTTATTATGTTAAAAATGAAAGTGTGATTTGAAAGAATAAAATAAATCCATTCTCTCTCTCTCTCTCTCTCTCTCTCTAAATAAATTATATATATCCAAAACAGAGAGCGACAGAAACAGAAACTTCTTGAATAGTATCTTTTTTCGTATATTTGCTTATACTGCTGCAAGAGTATTTGCTATAGTGTTTCTGGATTTGAACTATTTTAGTGGCAACTTGAAGGTTTTTATCCCAAGGGTGCACTAAATGAATGTCTAGGTAAGGAATTAGGAACCTAATTACTTTTATCTTATTTATTATTTCAGAGTATTCTAATTTGTTACTTAGCATTTTGTAGTTTTTCCGTTCTCGTCTTATTTCACCCGTCAGTTATAGATCATAATAAAGATTTATATCATAATCATTATCAGGATAATATAAATTTTCTTGGTTTTCTTCTTCTTCTCTTTGTTTTTTAAGTATTTTTCTAAATTCTTCACAGAATTTTTTGAAAGTTCTATTGCTGATAGGTTTTGTTTGTTTTGAATTATTTATTACCATAGTTCTGTTATACTAATTATAGTATAAAATATGTCTATTTGTAGATCATCTGTTATGTCTATTAATTCTTCCGTATATTTGCTTTTAAAAATAGTTGCTAATTCATATTGTTGTTTATTATTTAAATTTAGGTTTTTCATTACATAAAATAGTTTTCGATAGAAAATTCTCTTCTAAATATTGTTCTAAAATTTCCATATACTTCTCTGAGGGGAAAAGGATTTTTATGAATGTTTTTGCAATTTTTATAAATTTCTTTTTTATAGCAAATTTAGGGTTGCTTTTGATCTGTTGCGAGAAAGTGATCAAAGCTTTTTGGAATAATCAGATAAATTTTTATAGTATTAAAATCTTAAATAAACCTTTTTATTCTTTCAGAATTTTTTACTTAATTTTATGGAGATTTGTAAGATCGTGCCTGAAAATATTATTCATTTTTACCAGAAACCTTTTTCTTAACAAGCAAAAATCTCCACCTTGTCACTCTCGTCCTAATATTTTTCCCTAATCGGCACCTTTTACCTAAACGGGTACTTTTCAATCTTAAACGAGTTTACGTCTTTTCGATTAAATGGTTAAGAGAGATAATGATAGTCTCAGTTTTTGGTGTCAAATTCATGATATTTCAGACACGAATTACAAATATCATAAGACTTAATAATAATTATGAAAGAACAACTTTAGTTTAGATGGATCTTACATACATGCAAAGCTTGTCTTTTCTTCCTTAAGCTTTGATCCAAAAGGTTTAGTTGCAGATCATTGAATTAAGAACAAACGCCATTAAACAAGTACAAGAACTTTGAGTTGCAGTGGAATGTTACAATGGTTTTTGGTACAAGTGTTTTTTTGATGATTACAAAGACACATTTCTACCAAATATATAGAGCTGAACAACCAATTATAATAACATACGGCTGTGCAAACAGACCGACATCTCATAATCTACTACACACTTCTATTCTTTTATGATAAAATACAAATACAGAAAGCTCTTACATCTTATCAATTTTAATGGAGCACTACAAAAAGTAGAGTCCATCAGGGTAATAATTTACATGTCTGTCTTCTTTATGAGATTCCTTTTTATCTTAGTGGGTAGGCTATATGTCACATCTTATATGCCTGTCTTCTTTATGAAATTCCTTTTTATCTTAGTGGGTAGGCTATATGTCACATCTTGCCCGCTGTTTTGCTTTTATTCTTCTATGGATTGTACCGGCTCTTTATCTTCGCTTTGTTGTGTGCTGAGTAGTCTTTTGAAATTGCGGTTTTGGATGGAATACTTTAAAATCTCTGTACATATGGCCGAATTCTTCTATAGTTTTACTGATATATAATTTCATAACTTGGGTTTCAGCATATAGTTTGAAATCTTTTTCTTCATTCTTATCCCATTTGAGATTGGATCCAAGAACATAAGCTCTATACCTTTCATAACTTTATTGCTCTATCATTTTATCAGTTGACATGTCTGGAGAGTCAGACTGGTTTTCTTATTTATCATAATTGAGATCAAAATTGTAAGCTTTAATTTTTATGATATGCTTAGCTGGATCATGTATTTCATCTCCAAAATGAGGAGGTACAGAAAATATTTTTAAGCATATCGGACTTTAGTAAAATAATCGGCAATGGAACCTAAAGGTTCTGGAAGATCAGTTTGGTTCCAGCTGTCTACATATATTTTTATTACAAATCCATAGTTTAGCAATAAGGATAGTTCTATAACTATATTGTTTTGAACCAAATATTTATATTGGGTAAGCTTTAAGTCTACCTGGGCATGGAGGCAATAATTGTGCATCGACAATCTGCCATATAGTCTGAACAGTCCTTATAAATGTTGGCGCATGGAATACTGTTATTTCTAACAATTTTTCAATTTGTATTAATTCCAACAGTCTGCCTTGTAGATAATCATGCCAAGAGTTTATATAGCATTTTGTAGGTTGTTATATCATGATCTAGTGGAAAAATGAGAAAATATAATTCTTTATTCAATGGTTCAGAAAATGTTGAAGCTGGTTCTTTCTTTTTATGGGTTTTTTGTATTGTATTTGAAGGGGTTCCAAGAACAACCATTTTTCTCTTTTGTATTTCTTTGGCAGTAATATATGCATAAGTTGTATTTGGTTTAAGCTGTAGAGAAGATGTAGAGGTGATATATATATATATATATATATATATATATATATATATAGCAAAAGATTTTTGAAGACATATAAACAAAATAAATTCGTCACTAAAGTACAATTATTTGAAGACCAACATAGGGTACTAGACAATATATGGAATCTTCCTACTGCTTCTCAAGATAATAAACAAAAGATGAGTATTCTATATACATTGGTAGATATATTCTCTAATACTGAGTATAGAAAATTTTCCCATTATGCCCTTTTCAATGGACCAGATATCGGAATATATATATATATATATATATATATCTTGGAAAGAGATGATCCTAAAAATAAATTATATAGAGCAAAATCCAAAATATGGGAAACCTATATATAAATGATATAATGACATAGAGACGGCCAAGAAAACGATAGAGAAAATCCTTGGAAAGGATTATGTATTATCAGATTCAATAATACAAATAAATAATATAGCAACAAGAATAATGATAAAAGAAGAAACCTCTACACCTCCTCTAAAACTCAAACCAAATGCAACTTATGCATCAATTGCTGCCAAAGAAATACAAAAAAGAAAAATGGTTGTTCTTGAAACCCCTTCAAATACAATACAAAAAACCCATAAAAAGGAAGAATCGGCTTCAACATTCCTGAATCATTGAATAGAGAATTATATTTTCTCATTTTTCCACTAGATCATGATATAACAACCAATAAAATGCTATATAAACTCTTGGCATGTATCTACAAGGCAGACTGCTGGAATTAATATAAATTGGAAAATTGTTAGAAATAACAATATTCCATGCACCAATACTTATAAGGACTGTCAGACTATATGGCAGATTGTCGATGCACAATTATTGTCACATGCTTAGGTAGACTTAAAAGCTTACCAAATATAAATATTTGGTTCAGAACAATATAGTTATGGAACCATCCTTATTATTAAACTATGGATTTGTAAGAAAAATATATGTAGACAGCTGAAACCAAACTGTTTTTCTAGAACTTTTAGGTTCCATTGTCGATTATTTTACTAAAGTCCTTAATAATGGGATATGCTTAGAAATATCTTCTATACCTCCTCATTTTGAAGATAAAATACATGATCCAGCTAAGCATATTATAAAAAATAAAGCTTATAATTTTGATCTCAATTATGATAAATGAGAAAACCAGTCTGGCTCTCCAGATATGTCAATTGATAAAATAACAGAGCAACAAAGTTATGAAAGGTATAGAACTTATATTCTGGGATCCAATCTCAAATAAGATAGAATAAAGAAAAAAATTCAAACTATATGTTGAAACCCAAGTCATGAAAATATATATCAGTAAAACTATAAAAGAATTCGACCATTTGTACAGAGATTTTGAGGTATTTCATCCAAAACCGCATATATAAGTAATTTCAAAAGACTACTCAGCAGTCAACAAAGCGAAGATAAAGAGTCGGTACAATCCACAGAAGAATAAAAGCAAAACAACTGGCAAGATGTGACATATAGCATACTCATTAAGATAAAAAGGAATTTCATTAAGAAGACATGCATATAAGACGTGACGTATAGCCAACCCACTAAAATAAAAAGAAATCTCATAAAAAAGACAGACATGTAAATTATTGCCCTGGTGAACACTACTTTTTGTAGTGCTCCATTAATATTGATAAGATGTAAGAGCGTCCTGTATTTGTATTTTATCATAAAAGAATAGAAGTGTAGTAGATTGTGAGCCATCGGTCTGTTTGGACAGCTGTATGTTATTATAACTAGTTGTTCTGCTCTATATATTTGGCAGAAATGTGTGTTTGTAATCATAAAAAAACATTTGTACAAAAAATCATTGTAATATTCCACTGCAACTCAAAGTTCTTGTATTTGTTTTAATGGCATTTGTTCTTAATCCAATGATCTGCAACTAAACCTTTTGAATCAAAGCTTAAGGAAGAAAAGATAAGATTTGCAGGTTTGTAAGATCCATCTAAACTAAAGTTGTTATTTCATAATTATTACTTAAGTCTTATGATATTTGTAATTCCTGTCTGAAATATCATGAATTTGACACCAAAAACTAAGACTATCCTTATCTCTCTTAACCATTTAATCCAAAAGACGTAAAATCGTTTAAGTCTGAAAAGTACATGTTTAGGTAAAAAGTACCGATTAGGGAAAAATATTAGGACGAGAGTGACAAGGTAAGGATTTTTGCTTGTAAAGAAAAAGGTTTCTGGTAATAATGAATAATATTTTCAAGCATGACCTTACAAATCTCCATAAAATTAAGTAAAAAATTCTGAAAAAATTAGAAGGTTTAGGTAAAATTTTAATACTATAAAAACTTATCTGATTATTCCAGACAGCTTTGATCACTTTCTCGCAACAGGTCAAAAACAACCCTATATTTGTTCTAAAAAAGAAATTTATAAAAATTGCAGAAACATTCATAAAAATCCTTTTCCCCTCAGAGAAACATATGGAAATTTTAGAACAATATTTAGAAGAGAATTTTCTATCAAAACTATTTTATGTAATGAAAAATCTAAATTTAAATAATAAACAACAATATGAATTAGCAACTATTTTTAAAGGTAAATATACATGAAAATTAATATACATAACAGATGAAATAGACATATTTTATACCATAAGTAGCATAAACAGAACTATGATAATAAATAATTCGAAACAAACATAACCTATCAACAATAGAACTTTTGGAAAATTCTATGAAGAATTTAGAAAAACAAAGAGAAGAAGAAGAAAATTTATATTATCTGGTTATGATATAAATCTTTATTATGATCTATACCATGACTGGTGAAATAAGACGAGAACAGAAAAACTACAGAATGCTAAATAACAAATTAGAAGACTCTGAAATAATAAATAAGATAAAAGTAATTAGGTTCTTAATTCCTTACTTAGGCATTCATTTAGTGCACCCTTGGGATAAAAACCTTCAAGTTGCCACTAAAATAGTTCAAATCCAGAAACACTGTAGCAGCAGTATAAGCATATATACGAAAAAAGATACTATTCAAAAAAATTATGTTTCTGTCTCTCTCTGTTTATACACACACGTATATATATAACCTAGTTCGAGGGTTTCAAAATTTCGGTTTCCCCCATGGTTTTTTCATTTGTTAAAGTCAAAACGTTGAAAGGAAAAAAGAAAACATTTTCAAGGGCTTAATGCAAAAAAATCCAAATTGGCTTAATTTTTTTTTATGTACATATTTTTGTAGAAATTTTAATTCTGTTCTTAAGATTTCGATTTTTGAAATAGATCTCAATAGAAGAAAAAATTGTAATTTTGTGTCTTTTTAGAAATAGATCTCTCAATAGAAAATTTGTAATTTTGCATGGTTTTAGAAATAAAAGCTTAAAGGAAAGTTTTATGGAACGACAATCAGGCATGCAATGTTGTATGGTGCAGAATGTTGGCTTACTAAAAGCCATCACGTCAGAAGATAAGCGCAGCAGAGATGCGTATGCTGCGCACACGAAAAGAGATCGAATTAGAAATGATGATATACGTAATAAACTTGGAGTAGCACCAATTGAGGAGAAGCTAATTCAGCATCGCTTAAGATGGTTTGGATATCTCCAATAGAGGCCGTCCGAGGCACCTGTGCGCGTTGGAATTATAGGTCGCGTCAAATACTCAAAGAATGGTAAAGGTCGACCAAGGTTGATATGAGAGGAAGTAGTAAAAAGAGACTTGAAGAATTGCAATATATCCGAAGAGCCGGCGACGGACAGAAGCGTGTGGAAGTTAGCGATCCACGTAGCAGAGCCATAAACTATGAGTTTTATAAGTTTTAAATTATAGGATTAGGGAACAGGAGCCTAAGACGTAGTGTTTGGTCTTTGATCAATAGTACTATTACTACCATTATTACTATTAGTATTATTATTATCTTTTTTCTTTATATATACATATATGCATAGTTTTAAATCTCCTATATATAATCCAAGATCTCCTCCGAAATCTCATTTTCACACTTAAACGAGACGAGACATCAAATCTCCTCTGTATCTCCCTTGACACTCATTTCGTTCGAGATATTCAAATCTCATCCGATATATGTATCAAAATTTCAATTCGAGATCTCACCCGAAATTATACATTTTTCTTATTTTTCATAGTATTTTTTATTTTCATATTGATTCAAAAGAAACTACTTAATACAATTATAATTTACCAACATTTTGAACATATTATTTACTTTTTATCTTAATGAATCATAACAAAAGGTTTCACTTCTTTATTATGTTCAAATAAAAGGATATCATTCAATCATTGTCAAATCGATTAAGCTAATCAAGCTACTACTCTTTTAAAAATATTTCTTTATCCATGTAAATCAAGTATGTTACCATTTTTATTTTTACTAAGAAAGTTATAAGCGTTAAATAAATTTTTGACACATCAATTTTAGACACATAAGTACATCCGAGATATTCTCGAAATTGATTATAAGGCGCGAGATGTCAATCCAAGATGTACACCCGATATGTACTCATCTCATCCGAGATCACCCCCGATACGAGATAACTTGTGTAAAATTCCGAGGCGAAACGTGACCGAAATCTGATATTTAAAACCTTGCGTATATGCATATTTATATTTATTTTTATTTACTTAGTTATTATTATTAGTAACTTACTTATTTGACTTTATTTTATTATTGTTGTTATTATTGTTGTTGTTGTTGTTATTATTATTATTATTATTATTATTATTATTATTATGACTTTTAAATCGACTTTGTCATTTAGTTTTGGGCTCCATCTCTAGCCAACACCAACTTGTTTGGGAATAATGGCTTTGTTGTTGTTTAGAAATAGATCTCTCAATAGAAAAAGTGTAATTTTGATATTTCTTTTTTTTAATCTGAAGAAAAAAAGTTCAATTTCAAAAATAAAATTGTGGGTTAGTTTATATGAGTTCTCGAGGGTAAATTTGGAAGAAAATTTAATAGTGCCTTCCCCTAAATTTTTTAATATGGTTCAAATTTCAAAATTTATGTGCTTTTGCCATAGTTAAGAATTTTAATACTTCCTGTTATGCAAATTGAATTTCTTTTTACCAGTTACCCCAAAAGGCACTACACTCGTATTTGGCTATATGTTAAGCAAATGCTAGTATAAATTTTACCATTTAGTAGGAAAAGTAAGAAATGTACGATCATGCTTCAATAATTTTGATTTAATAATGGTATGTAAAGTATGTCAAAGAAAATGCAATCAATACTTCTTATCGGATTGCATAATAGCATTTGCCCATTTGCTTATAGGGTAGTAAAATATCATTTAGCATTTACGCTAAACTGGGAGTGGTTAGCTGATCTTCATTCCTTCTGTATAACAATTGAACCACATCATAGTGATCTTTTGTTCCCTCACTCTTTTAGATCTTTTATTTCCATTTACAGGTTGATGCAACAGGTGGGCTATCGAAAAAATTGTTTGACATTGCATATGCACGTAGACTGGCGGCAATTAATGGAAGCTGGTTTGGGGCATGGGGGTTGGAGAAAATGTTGTGGGATGCCCTTGTGTTTAGCAAAGTTCGAGCCATTTTGGGTGGTCGTATACGCTTTATACTTTCAGGGGGTGCCCCTCTATCTGGAGATACACAGAGATTCATAAACATATGCCTTGGGTTAGTATGACCTAAAGTGAAGGGTGGTTGCAACCGATATCATTACATGCACCTTATTAAATATGTTGATAGGAACTAAAACATGAAACATAATCTAAAACATAAGATAATTAGAAAAAAAAAGAGAGAGGGACTTTTGGGATCACCCCAAAAAGTTTCAAAATAGGTAAATTATCTCTCTAATTAAATCTTATAAATTGCACCATTAATTTTTAGATCACGTATAAATCATAGAAAAATGTCAAAAATCAATGTGCAGTAGCACTAGTTTATTTAATTAGTTTTTCTCTTCACATATGTTTTAACTAAACAAAAATGACCAAATTGATAAAAAAAAAAAAAAAATTATAATTCAGACTAGCATTTAGAGATATTTGCAGAAAAAGCTGCAATACTGCAAATATTTGCAGAAAAAATTGCTCATTTAAAATAATAATGATCTATTCTAGCTTAGATATAGGCATGGTTTAGTGTATATTCAGTTGTGAAAAAAGAGGGACAGAAGGACCCCAGGGGGGGGGGGGGGGGGGGGGTTGGTGGGGTTGTTGTTTGGAAAGTTCGATTGAGGGTGGGTGGGTCCTAATAAGTTTCTAAATATCGTATTTCTAAATACGGGCCTAACGCCATTGGCACATAAAAAAGTACAAATACTATAATGATATATATAACACATGAAATTCCATTTTCCCGTTATATGAAATTCCATTCAAGATTGGTTATTTCAAAGTTGAGTATCAACGTGTCATTTTAAATAAGTTGAATATATTTCAATATTGATATTCTTGTTGATTATCATGCTAAATTATGCTTATTGCTTAATATGTTCCTATAGTTCGATAATGGAAAACATTCTCAATTATCATTGTCGGGATTATAATTCCATTTGTATCAGTTGACTTGCTTGAAAAGTATATTACAGTTTATCATGCTATTTTAATCAATTGCATTGATTTGTTAGGGATTTTAAATCTTTCTCAACGCCGCAAAATTTTGCTTATATTGCCATCATAGATCTGAATCGCATAAAATATAACATTACTTAAGTCAATGAAGATCTGGATGTAATTTTCAGTAAGCAAATTTGTTAGTTTTCTACAAATGGATAGTCCAATTTTTTGTACGTGTAACCAATATATGAGACAACAGTTTCCTCTTAGATCTGTCAAAGTCAGGTTAGGTTTGAATGATGATTTAACATTGACTCTTATTGTTAATGGGAAACCCTATGCGTTGTGTTTCACAGTTATAAATAGAGTTCGAAACTATTCTGCTCCATGAAGTAAATTATATATATATATATATATATATATATATATATATATATATATATATATATATATATATATATATATATATATATATCAGTATCACAGGTTTAAGTAGTTCATATCGATTTTCCCTGTTAGAAAATCTCTATTTGAATTCTTCCCTTTCAGTGCTTCATTTCTAATAATTTGTACTAACGTTCTGTGCTTTGTGCTATATATAAACTGAATAATAAACATTGGTCTTTTCATCAATGTGTCTATTATCAAGTAAAGTTTGTGCAATTTGTAGCGCTCCAATAGGTCAGGGCTATGGCTTGACTGAAACATGTGCTGGTGGAACGTTTTCTGAAGCTGATGACCCGACTGTTGGTCGTGTTGGTGCACCACTTCCTTGCTCCTACATAAAGGTAAGAAGAAAGCATCAAAATTTATTATACTCTTCTATTAAGGCTATAGCTTTACATCAGCAAAAAGTATCCAGATAGTGTCTACTGAGATTAGGTCAATTTGAGATGAGGCAATGAAACTTGGTCATATTTTCAAGGAGTCGTGTTTCACAGGAAAATGATACATGACGAAAGCGGTAACATTATTGATAAATTTTATTCAAATGCTGATTTAATTACCTTACTTGTTAGTTGGTTGACTGGCTAGAAGGTGGTTACAAAACTGTGGATACACCAATGCCTCGCGGTGAAATAGTAATAGGAGGGCCCAATGTTACCACAGGATATTTCAAGAATGCAGAAAAAACCAATGAAGTGTACAAGGTAAAAGTAAAACAACAAATTGCCTATCTATAAAATTAACATGTCCATCGGGAGTCTTAATTTTGTCGTGGTTTACTTATAATAAAGGTTGATGAAAAAGGGATGCGATGGTTTTACACTGGTGATATCGGGCGTGTATACCCAGATGGTTGCCTTGAGATCATTGACCGAAAGAAAGACATAGTCAAACTTCAACATGGTGAATATGTTTCTCTGGGGAAGGTATATTGAAGCATAATTAGATAATTTATTTTCTGTGGCGTAGTATTTTTACCAATAACCTTTAGGCCAGTATATAGTGGGTGTTTACTCACGCTGACAATCGCATGCCCTTTAAGCCAGCATGGCGTGAAAGGCATATCTTCCTGCTCCGAATGTAGTGGTTAAAGATTTCTGTGGCATAGTATTTTTTTTTTTTCAATAACCAGGTCATATTAGTGCAGATTACTGAATATGAACACTGCAGCAGCAGCAGCAACAATAAAGCAAAAAACATCTATTCATCTGCATGAATGTACAAATTTGGCAGAAAACTTGCCTGCATTTTAATCATCATGTAGCTATATACATGGCTGAAAGAAGAAGAAAAAAACTAGATATAGATGGTCGAACAATTGTCTTCTTTTACTTGAAGTACCTTGTTCCCCCTTGTTGTAGGTAGAAGCTGCACTTAGTGTGAGTCCTTATGTAGATAACATCACGGTGCATGCTGACCCATTCCACAGTTACTGTGTTGCACTTGTTGTGCCATCACGGCAAGCAGTAGAAAGCTGGGCTAAAGCTCAAGGAATCAGATATGATGATTTTTCAGATTTATGTAGAAAACCAGAAGTTATCAAAGAAGTTCAGGAATCGCTAATGAAGGTATGTATAGGTTGTTGCTGCCCTCTTCATTCCTTCAATACCGTTGATTAAGTTGGATATGTTCCTACAGTAAAAGATTAAGCTTCAACAGGATTTGTAAACGCATATAGTCTTTCAATAATCTAAGCTAAATTATAAGAAAACCTTGGATCTCAGTGATTCGCAGGACTTTATATTAATTTAACAAGACTTGTCGCTTGATAAATTGCAAATACATACTTTAAATTGATTTTTGTTTAGTGGAAATAAGGATTCATCCCTTATTTTCAAAATTCATCCCTTATTTTCAAACTCAATACACAAAAAAACCTTTTAAAAAACAAGTTTCAAATTACACCTTAAAATTATTTTTATTTATTTAAAGAAAATCTGCATTTGATCAAAGATTAATATAACCAAAATTGAACTTAACATTTTGAATTTTTTTTTGCAGAAGCGAAATTTTTTGCACTTTTCACTATAATATTTGCGGTTTGACTGAAATTAAAAATATGGGTGTTTTATGAAATTTGTGTTTTGGGAGACCTAAAGAGGGCGTTTGTGACGACCCGTCTCCTCGACCCTCGGAAATCGAAGACGGGTCGTCACAGCGTTCTACAAAACTTCCCCTTTTGTTTATCGTATTCCTATGTAGTATCTTTAGCATATTCAAGATACCCACAGCTAAAATATCTCTAAAATTATTCTGTCGTTTGCACTAGTGATGGAGTAAATTCTCGGCATTATGTGCTTAATGCTTGAAAATTACTTAAATTTAAGAAAATACTGAAACTTCGTTATTAGCAAATATTATAATGAATGTGTATTCACATATAGCTGCGACATGTCTTCTGCATATGGTAAACGACTGTATGATCCTTATTGTTCTAGTGGCTAGCTCAAGGAATCATTTGTTGGTTACTGGTCCTTAGCTTAACTACATAACTTTGTTCTCTGTCTTCTTAAGGATGTTGACTTATTTCATCTTTTACTAGTCAACTGCTTCTCGTTCTAGACTCCGACTTGATACATTGAACAAACAAAGTTTTATATGAAATACAGGCTGGGAAAGATTCGAAGTTGGAGAAATTTGAAATTCCATCAAAAATAAAACTGATGGACGAAGCATGGACACCTGAATCTGGTTTAGTAACTGCAGCACTCAAATTGAAGAGAGAGGCTATCAGAAAAGCATTTGCAGAAGACCTATCCAAATTGTATGCATGAAACGTTGCTTAGTTGTTGCACAAGGCATTTTAATACGAATTTATCGATCTATTGCAAGTTCAAATGCATTGCCTGTATAAGCTGTTTTATTGTCAGTTGTGTAACTTTGATAAATATTTATTTTGTAGCTTTTCACTGTGATCAATGTCATCAGATAGCATAAGATGATCAAATTCAAATTTGTTTCAACATGGAGCTTTGATTTGAATAATTGAATAATGCAATATGTTTATCAGGGATGTTAGAAATATTAATTATGTGATTCTAAATTATCAAATGTTCACAAATGATCATCATTTGAAAAATGATCATCATTTGAAAAACGAGTAAACATGCAGTGTGAAATGCATTTAAGCACTTATCATTTGAACATGAAATAGGTATGTGATATGACATGCTTATTGTTGCAAAAACTCCATGATGATTGGTGTTAGAAATAAGTTGTATGCATTTTGCACCTCTAGCGTTAGAAATAGACAATGTGTACATATGATATCACATTCATAGCCAGCACGAACATGAATTTATTTGCATACATTTTGTTTTTAAATTTGAGGAAATTCATCTTTCTCATAAGGGCTGGATGGATTGTACCGAGATATTAAAATCGCAAAGTTGTGTAGATCATCTGCGATAATGATCTGGTAGAAACTGAATAAGATTCAACATGGAAAAATCACAAAATGTGGATTCCTAAAAATAAATGCATAGAAAAAAGCATCACATCTTTCAAATGCTGTGTGTTTATTTCTTTTTAAGATCTAACATTACAAAATTTCACATAAATTTCTCTGACCAAAAGTATCAATTGCAAAAATACTTGCAACCATTCTTCACGCAGTGGCAAAAATATACATATATTTGGAGTTATGAATTAGTAATTAATTTGAACTTCATAACCAAAATGATTCAAGTATCCATTATAAGCAACTAGCTATAGCTCGACTCAACTTGCATATCATCTGGGTCACTAGATGCCTCCGTAGTTTGTGGCGCTTTTCTAGGACCTGAGGATACTTTAACTTGGGCTGGTCTCAGAAGGCGGTCTCCAAGAATAAAACCTCGTCTAACTTCTTCAATCACAATTCCTGCCTTAATATTCTGAGACTCTTCTCTAGCGATTGCCTCATGAATCTGAAATTCAAGTATCAGCAATGATTAGAATCAACTGTCAATGGCTTTTCGCCTTATATATCATTGTGGTATAGATTAACATACTCTATGAGTAGAGAGATTTTGGTGACCAAAGCATTGCCTCCCGACTTGGCCACCTGATTACATTCTTCATACATTTTATACGTATCAATCAAGTAACATGTTACTATGATAAATTTGCCCACAGCCACCAATCGTATTTTCGAATTTTTTCCCTTCTCATTTGGACCAGTTTTTATAAAAATATTCATACATAAATCAATTACAAAACCTTTTGCAAAAACAAATCACTTTCTGGTTACTTGGCAAAAAATGTCACTTTGAACTGATGTGAGTTCATATTACCCCAGTTCATGTCTTTTTAAAAAGAGAAGCGTACTGGCCCATTTCAAAAAAAAGGAAGGAAGAAAGAAAGAAAAAACATACTGCACCAGTTCAAAATGGCATCTATTTGCCAATGTAGCCAATTTTTATTATTTAAGCTATCGTTTGTTTTTTCCAAAAAGCGCATTTTTAGCCGCTGGAAAGAAAAAGCTGAATTCAATCGGTGCTTTTTCGTTGTTTGCTAACATCCTTTGTTCAGCAAGAATTGTTCAAAATGGCTGAACAGTCATAAGCAGATACCTTTTGCTTTTTGAAGTGTTATTCAAAACAACGGTTAATTTACAGAGTTATCCTGCTCCTTTATAAATAATAGCACCTATCATCTTTTTATTATTTGCAACAATAGCAGCAACAACAGCAGATTTGTGGACATAAGCTCTATACTTCGAGGTAACTTTTATCTATGTTTGTTCATAAATTACATATTCCACTATTGCCTTTATTAGCATGGTACTGCCACTGCTTATATCTCACTCCTGTCTTTATTAGTACCGCACTGTTTTGTGAAAATCTTCAACGCTTTATCCATGTACTATCCATAATAATGAAAAGTAAAGCAAGGTAATTATTTATTTTTAGTATTGATCCTACTATTTAAATCCAAATTTTGTCGGTAGTCATTAACATCTAATGCATCCTTTTGGTTACAGTACACATATTTATGTGCTCCTCTATTTAATCTAATGCATCAAACTACATGTAATTCTGACCTAACAGTAAAGTTTTTGTGCAATCCGTAAGCATGAATGAACAAGCAGTCAGTTCTTTACCTATTTTCCAATTGTTTTTATATCATTATGTAAAAGCTCAGTGGTAGCCTATAATAAGGTTAGTTCGTTTTAAAAATGTGTGTTAAAAATATTCATTGATTAATTTATTATGAAAATTATGCACTGCCAAGAGACATAATTTAAGCTTTATAGCAAAAGAATATGTCTAACTAAGGAAATGTATTGTTTCAAACATTCATTGCATGTGTATAAACCAAAAGCATTCTAATAAAAAATGATATTAATGATGAAGGGCACATTTGTCAATGAAAAGTGTATTATAATAAATAAATAAAATTAATCAGCAAACAATCAAACAAGGTTTCAGATATTCCGCATTCGGCTTTCACCATTCAGCTTTCAGCATTAAGCAATAAGTATTCAGCCATTTTAACAAACGAAGCCATTCTAGCAATAGTTTTGTGCTTGGTACAACATAAAACATGAAATGTGTAAATGAGTATAAAAAAAACTACCTTCTTATCGTTTATAAGAAAATTCTTCTACTTCAATATAAAGAGAAGGAAAAAAGATTGCAACTTACTGAAGGATCAAATGGTTTTCCAACTGTCCCTACTGCAGAAACACGCAAGCTCCTCATGATCTCAACAAATTGTTTGTAAATGCCTTGATAACTTGTATCGATCTTCTTTTCGTTCTCAGTTTCAGGCTTTGAATGCTGCTTTGCCTTTTCAAAACTGTCGACCAATGGCAATAAACTCTCTATAACATTCCCTTGAGCATTAGATGTAAGATTCGAATGATCCTTTTCGATTCGTTTTCTATAGTTTTCTAGGTCAGCTTTTAGCCTAAGAAATTTGTTTTTCCCCGACATCACTTGTGCTGTCATTTCTCCAACTTTGCTGGATAGTGCATTTTTCTCCACCTCAATGAGGCATATTGCTGATTCTATTTCAGATATGCTTTCTTCATCTTCATCTAAAATTGCCTTTTTGTAAGATTGAATGAGCAAACTCATACTAGGCAACTCTTGTTGATGATCGTTGTCTTGTTGCTCATCTTCATTGATCGTCTGAAAAACCATAAAAACGTAACTTCGTGAACATTAAAGCCGATCATATAAGTAGGAGAGATCATCATAATACATGCATGCTAACTTGCATCGAAATATAAGTAAACTTTGGCATCATAAGTTGCATTCTCCAAAGAATTTTAAGGAATCTGCTTACAAATGACTTGTGAAGTTATGGTTTATGCACACAACAGTGTCAAGTGAGTTAAGCAGTGCGAAGGTCAATTTTAGATGGAGACTATTATCCCACCTTTTGGCAAGGCCGTGACACCAAAAAGTTGGCTGGAAACTAAAGACGGTTCATCGTAAAAGTTCGTTACACACGGTTTCACCATGGATATCGACGAATTTTATCCGAACCCGGATCAGGCTACAATTGATAGAACACGGCAAGCAAAGTCATGAGAACCAGCATTCCAAATTTCAAGTTAATCGAAGTTCGTATGAATGAGATATGATCGATACAAGTTAGAAAGAGCATGTTGTTTGTATCCATGGAGAGGTCGAGGTGATGGTCCATTCGAATCCATCGGGTTCGAATCCATCAGCATGACATCGCCTCGCTCCGTTCGAATCCACCGTGTTCGAATCCATCAGCATGACATCGCTTCGCTCCATTCGAATCCATCGTGTTCGTATCGATCAGAACGGCTGCACATTCGTATCCATCAACCTCGCATCGATCCATCAAGTGATCTCATTTCGTATCAATCGCATACCACCTACTTCGTATCCATCGGTTGGAGGTCCTCTCGTGTCTAGTTCGTATCCATCAGGTTGTCATACTTGTGTGGTTATTCGTATCCATCAGGCCGAAGCTAATGTTGCCCGTTCGTATCCATCTATTCCGATCGATGCGAACGAGAGTTGGTTTGATGGATACGAACGAGGCTACCTCTACCGATACGAATTAGACATCTCCCCCGATCCAATATATACAACGGTCATCGATGCAAACGAGGAGAGGTTTGTGGGTACGAATCGGTCAGTGCGCCACTAAAATCGGATCGATCCAGGCAACTCACTCCACGTCACTGCGCGCACGCGCTTCCGATCGATGCGAAGGCCATCGATACGAAACCATGAACTCGAACATGGCAGTGCACATGGAACTTCAACCTTGTATCGATCATATCTCACAAATCCGTGGTCCAAATGCTATGAAATTTTCACAGAAGCTTCCATACAAGGTAAAGATTGTTCCTGCCAAGTTTCAGCTCGATTGGGTCATTTTTTGATGGATACGAAATCACTTCGTATCGATCTCAGATCGAGTCGAAACTTGGTGGAGTCGATCGCGTGGGCCCACTCATGTGTCAGAAAAAGTCTCCCGAAGTTTGAGCGAGATCTGAGCCTCCTACGCCTATAAATAGCACCCTGAAGTCTGCAGAAAGGGGATCTTTTGGCCATTCGACGTCCAGACTCTGTCGGATTCAATTCTACTCTTCATTATGGCTATTGTAATCAAACTTCAGAGCTATTATCAACTATAATCCGCTGTAATTGACTGAGATCATCAAGTGAATCAATAAAGACATAAACTTCAGAGTGGACGTAGGCAAGATTGCCGAACCACTATAAATCTTGTGTTTCTGATTGTTATTGTTGAATTGTTGTGCTTGATATTGCTTAGATCTGAATTTTGTGTTGATTATTGCTGATTTGCATTCGTAAACGAGTTATTTCATGATATTGGGGTTTGTGACCAATTTTGGCGCAAACACTTTGGTGCTTTCACTGAGAACACTAACTCAGGAATACTATCAATTGAGAGTTGAATCAGAGAGTTTGGGAATTCGAATCTAAGAGTCATGACAAGACAAACAAGTAAAAAAACAAAGGCCAGAGAAAAGTCAACATGAGGGAAGTCAAAAGGCTTCTTCAGGAGCGAATCAAGCATCGATCTTCATCACTAGGGACGAGATGGAGACAATGATGAAGAAACGGGAGGAATTGATTCAGAGTTTATTTCAACAGATATGGCAACTTGGAGCACAGAACATAGAAGCTGATGGAGTCCAGGACGGAGCAGGACCATCCGGCGTAGCACCTGAATTAGGAGGCACACACATGAGGAATGCTGATCCAATCCTAGAGAGAGAGGAGCATCTGCGCAACCTGAAGGTAGCAGAGGAATGAACGCTCAGTCAAGGTGGCAAATTCCAGAATTCCCTCGTGAACTAGGGGGGGCAGGTCGAAAACGATGAACGAGGATTGCATCTTGGAGACAATGATAGATTGGCGGAAATGGTCAGGCGAGCCATGAGGGGCGGATTAATAAACAAAGATTTAGAAGATGTGAACATGAGTCTCTTCTCTCATGCAATTAGGATGGCTAGGAACCCACCAGAGTTCAAGTTACCATCATTGGAGATGTACGATGGGAAGACGGACCCCGCGGTCCATCTGACGAGGTACATGAGGCACATGGAAGTGCTGGGGGCATCACAGGAGGTTATGGCCCGGTGCTATCCATTATATCTGATAGAAATCGCAACATTATGGTTTAGGCAACTGGAGAGCGGCTCCATAGGAACATGGGCAGATTTAACTGAGAGATTCATGAGGCAATTCAGGTTTCACATCGCAAGACCCAAGAATGTGATGAGTTTGGCAACTTTGAAGCAGAAGGCTGGGGAGACTTTGAGGAATTTTCTGACGCGATTCAATGCGGCAGCAGCTTCGGTGGACCGACCAGATCCATCTATGGTTATGATGGCAGCTGTGTGCGGAATAGCTGATGACACAGAATTTAAAAATTCTTTGACTAAAGATCCACCTTTGGATCTAGGAGAATTCTATCACGAGGCAGAAAAGTTTTTACGACTGGAAGATGCTAGTGCAGAGAGAGGAAGGGATTGATGTCTTCGCAATCAAAGGCGAAAATCCACCTGGAAAGGGTGCGGAGACTAGTAAAGGAAAAAGAAAGGCCGAGGATAACGGTGATAGGTCAAAGCGGGCACGGAGGGAGCCGCGATTCACAACATACTCAGAACTGAATGATAGTTTGGAACGAATCTATCAAGATACCAGAGAGCAGGTTTCGTATCGTAGGCCGATGCGAAGGGATCCAACTTCTGACGAGAGGAAATCAGATAAATATTGCATATTCCATGAACTGAACAGTCATAGCACTAATGATTGCAGGCATCTGAAGGATGAAGTGGAAGGGCATATCAGGAACAGTATGCTACTTCGGTATGTGAGGAGACGAACTTCGACGGTGGAGCCAGAGCGACCACCGTCTACATCCGCTAGAGGCGACCCTGAATCGTGGCACCGTCTGATTATCAATTGATTGCTTGATTGAAATAATGATAAACAAGTCATAAACTTCTCACTGGCACAGTTAAATCATTTACACATGTATGAGATCGCGAACGATCCCCAGTCATGCTCTGAATGAATATTAACTATCTCATAGTGAGAATTTACACTTTGACATCTGTGACGCCCCACCTCTATACCCACGCTAGCCAAGAACACTACGGAGTAATGCTGTCGACTAGCACGGAGAATAAGGCTGTTGAGGAGCGACCATCTGTATAATTGCTTTGTGCGAGTACCGATATGCCGGATAAAAATATAACTTTTCATCTCAAAAGGAAATCCGACATACCGACACAAACTCAAAGCTACTACACAGTGGCTATAAAGGTCTTCGGAAACAAATATAGAAATAAACATAACACAAATCAGTCACAGATAATTCATATCACAAAGGCGGAAATAGATATGAATATAACACATGAAAGTGTACATCAGAGTAGTAGTCAAACAAGATCCACAATATCAAAAAGAATAGATACAAGTGCTAGACAAAAGAATAAGTATACATCATAGAGTCTGTATCTCAAATGTATACAACAAAAACTACTAATCTAAGTAGTTAGCCAAAAGTCAGATGATGGTCCGATAAGGAGTCAAGCAGAAGCACCTGTGAAATCTCAGTCTGACCCGAGTATTATTTAATAAGAAAATAATAAACGGATCAGTCTAGCTATAAATATAAGATGAAATGATATAGAATAAGAGATATGACTAAACGTATAATAATCACAATGCCAAGCTGTGATAAATAAGTAATTGAAAAATCAACAAGAGATTAATCAATATCGCAAAGACCTTCTCAAAGATAAAAAGGAAGGTCATACTCCTAATTTCATTCATCAAGCCACAATAAATGACATATATATCGATGTCAATCGTAAAAGTTGGTGAAACATAAATTCCAGAATTCAACACACGAAATCCAAAAATCACAAGAAAAGGATGGCCAAGACATTGATGTAGTGCAAACGGTACATCCAATGAATCACAAAGCAAAGACATTGATGTAGTGCAAACGGTACATCCAATGTATCAAAAGCATATCATTGATGTAGTGCAAACGGTACATCCAATGAATCAAAAGCAAAGACATTGACGTAGTGCAAACGGTACATCCAATGTATCAAAAGCATATCATTGATGTAGTGCAAACGGTACATCCAATGAATCAAAAGCAAAGACATTGATGTAGTGCAAACGGTACATCCAATGTATCAAAAGCATATCATTGATGTAGTGCAAACGGTACATCCAATGTATCAAAAGCATATCATTGATGTAGTGCAAACGGTGCATCCAATGAATCAAAAGCATATCATTGATGTAGTGCAAACGGTGCATCCAATGAATCAAAAGCAAAGACATTGATGTAGTGCAAACGGTGCATCCAATGTATCAAAAGCATATCATTGATGTAGTGCAAACGGTACATCCAATGAATCAAAAGCAAAGACATTGATGTAGTGCAAACGGTACATCCAATGTATCAAAAGCAAAGGCATTGATGTAGTGCAAACGGTACATCCAATGTATCAAAAGTATATCATTGAAGTAGTGCAAACGGTACATCCAATGAATCACAAGCAAAGACATTGATGTAGTGCAAACGGTACATCCAATGTATCAAAAGCAAAGACATTGATGTAGTGCAAACGGTACATCCAATGTATCAAAAGTATATCATTGATGTAGTGCAAACGGTACATCCAATGAATCACAAGCAAAGACATTGATGTAGTGCAAACGGTACATCCAATGTATCAAAAGCAAAGACATCGCACAGGCTAGTCTAAAACATAAAATGATCGTCATGATCAAAGAGAGGTGTCGATTACAGTAAGCTAGTAAATATATGAGCTTAGCTTCATGTCCCATAACCACTAGCTTAACTTAAATATTTACGAACAAATTGTAGATCTCCACTAGAAAATTGTCACAGGAGATTCAATCGAACAAGTCCAAGAATTAACCGACGAAGTAAACGCAAGCGTTTCATACCACTTGTTTTACTAAGTCGTTTAATTAGATTTCTCATACGAGTGAGGTAAAGGTTTGTATATACTAATAGATTGGAAATCGGTTTGAGAAAACGAGCTTTGTTATAAAATAGTGTTGAAATCATTTGAAGAAAGAGTTTTGATATTTACTACTAGTATAGAAAACCTTTATATTTTTAAAGTGACAAATCACAAGAAGATTGTAGGAACAATCAATCACTAAAATTCACATTTGAAGACGTAAATAGAATCCAAAGAAATCGATACTGAATCCATCGAAATGGATATTCCAAGAATTCTCATAGAAAATAAGTCATCAAAGTCAATAACAAATGATAACAACAAAAGGGAAACAACACGAATCGATTAAAGTTGGAAATTCAGACAACTAGGCAAAATAGGCATAGCTGGCAAATAGCAGCGGGTCGGTCAACCGGACTTCCTGAGTCGGTTGACCGAACCAGGGGTTGGAAGTGCTCGGGCACCAGGTCGGTCGACCGGCCCAGGGGCTCCGTCGGCCGAAGTCTGTAACCGGCACTTCCAAACAGAGGCAGGAAGTGCCTGGGTAGCAGGTCGGTCGACCGGCCCAAGGGCTCGGTCGGCTGAACCTGTTGCCAGCACTCCCCTGCCCTATTTCAAATGAGGTGCAAATCTCGATTAAATTGCATTCGCTCGAGCAACGGCGCTAAGGGTTTATGCCAATCGACTACCCGGCCCTATAAGCTCTTCGATGCACAATCAAAAACACATTCAAACATCAAAGTTAGGATTTTTAAAGATTTGAACCCAAAACACTAAAAATTGGAATATTCACCAAATCAATCCAAAACAAAAGCAAATGCACACGAATAAGTGTTAGGAATTCATACCTAACAATCGAAGATAATTATATACTAAGATGTGAGATAAAAATCTCACCTTTGAACCCAAACAAATGAAGAAGAAGCTTTAAAAACAAGCTAGGATCAATTCCTCTTCAATAACAACTCAAGAAGCTTCGATCAAAGCTTAAAAGAGAAACATTTCCTAAATTAGGTTTAGGAAATTTCTGAAATCAAAGAGAGAATGAGTTGGAGAAGATGAAGAGAAAGCTTACCAATGGGTTCTCTTGAGTTTGGAGCTAGAAGATGGATTTGCTAATGGAAACTAGGGCTTAGGATTTCCTAATTCTTTTTCTCTTCTCCCGTTTTTAATGAAGCTTGAAGGTTAGGAATATGAAATGAAGTAATGAAGAGTTGGAGTGGGTTGGGACTGAGTTAGTTGGGTTCAGCCCAAACCAAAGCCCTAATTGAAAAAGTAGCCAAATTCGACTAACTCCAAACATATGGAAGCTTATACTCAAAAAGGTCGCAAACTGTATTTTAAACTCAATGGGAGGAGTCCCGAGTCCTAATTCGATCGTATGCAAAAAGTAGCATTTCGGACCAAAATCCGACGAACGATAAAATATTTAAATATACAATTGATAAATATGCGGGTTGTTACAACATCATTGCTTTGCTTTTGTTTCGTTTTGATTTGGACATTTAGACTTTGCTTGTATGGACATTTCTATTGTGGGATTCGTGTGATTATTGCATTGATATTTGCAATTCTGTGAAAAAATTTACTTGTATGCCCGTTGGATTGCGAACGGTCCACGAGCACCTCTTGCATGGCGATGAACCGCCAAAGTCTTTGATTCGGAAACTCCCCCGAACATGAACTCCGGCATCGATAATACTGAGTCCCCCCCCCCCCCCCCCGGGCACACATAATTTACCTCGAACGGCACACGATCGCGAACGATCACAATTTGCCTCAAACGGCAAACGATCGCGAACGGTCACAATTTTGCCTCGAACGGCGCCCGACCGCGAACGGTCACGATTCACTTATTATGATATCCGATCTCGAACGGTCACAATCAGCCTTAAACGGCACTCGATCGTGAACGATCGATATTCGTCACGAACGACATCTGACCGCGAACGGTCCCATGTTACCATCCGCCGCGAATGGCATACGACCGCGAACGGTCCCATTCCATCCTTCGCCGCGAACGGCATCGACCGCGAACGGTCCCGATTCACCTCAAATGGCACACAATCCCGAACGATCGTCATTTGAGGTCATATGAAACTATCGAGCTCTTTACAGGTTGTTGACAGGATATGAACATCCAACTCAAGGCATTACAAAACACACCTTCCTACCGCAAGGCATGTTTTGGGGGGCATATGTTATCCCACCTTTTGACAAGGCCGTGACACAAAAAAGTTGGCTGAAAACTAAAGACGGTTCATCGTAATTCGTTACACACAGTTTCACCATGGATATCGACAAATTTTGTCCGAGCCCGGATCAGACAACAATTGATAGAACACGGCAAGCAAAGTCATGAGAACCAGCATTCCAAATTTCAGGTTAATCGGAGTTCGTATGAATGAGATATGATCGATACAAGTTAGAAAGAGCATGATGTTCGTATCCATGGAGAGATCGAGGTGATGGTCCATTCGAATCCATCAGGTTCGAATCCATCAGCATGACATCGCCTCGCTCCGTTCGAATCCATCGTGTTCGAATCCATCAGCATGACGTCGCTTCGCTCCATTCAAATCCATCGTGTTCGTATCGATCAGAACGGCCGCACATTCGTATCCATCAACCTCGCATCGATCCATCTCGTATCCATCAAGTGATCTCATTTCGTATCGATCGCATACCACCTACTTCGTATCCATCGATTGGAGGTCCTCTCGTGTCTAGTTCGTATCCATCAGGTTGCCATACTTGTGTGGTTATTCGTCCATCAGGCCGAAGCTAATGCTGCCCGTTCGTATCCATCTATTCCGATCGATGCGAACGAGAGTTGGTTTGATGGATACGAACGAGGCTACCTCTACCGATAGGAATTAGACATCTCCCCTGATCCAATATATACAACGGTCATCGATGCAAACGAGGAAAGGTTTGTGGGTACGAATCGGTCAGTGCGCCACTAAAATCGGATCGACCCAGGCAACTCGCTCCACGTCACTGCGCGCACGCGCTTCCGATCGATGCGAAGGCCATCGATACGAAACCATGGACTTGAACAGGGCAGTGCACACGGAACTTCAACCTCGTATCGATCATATCTCACAAATCCCTGGTCCGAATGCTATGAAATTCTCACAGAAGCTTCCATACAAGGTAAAGATTGTTTCTGCCAAGTTTCAGCTCGATTGGGTCATTTTTTGATGGATACGAAATCACTTCGTATCGATCTCAGATCGAGTCGAAACTTGGTGGGGTCGGTCGCGTGGGCCCACTCACGTGCCAGAAAAAGTCTCCCGAAGTTTGAGCGAGATCTGAGCCTCATACGCCTATAAATAGCACCCTGAAGCCTGTAGAAAGGGGATCTTGTGGCCATTCGACGTCCAGACTCTGTCGGATTCAATTCTACTCTTCATTATCGTTATTGTAATCAAACTTCAGAGCTATTATCAACTATAATCTACTGTAATTGACTGAGATCATCAAGTGAATCAATAAAGACATAAACTTCAAAGTGGACGTAGGCAAGATCGTCGAACCACTATAAATCTTGTGTTTCTAATTGTTATTGTTGAATTGTTGTGCTTGATATTGCTTAGATCTGAATTTTGTGTTGATTATTGCTGATTTGCATTCGTAAACGAGTGATTTCATGATATTGGGGTTTGTGACCAATTTTGACGCAAACAGAGACAAGAGAATTATGTAGCAAAAATGTCAATGTTAGAGATATAACGTAAAATTTTAAGACAGAAAATGATGATAACGTAAGTTGGTTTGAGTTATGGGCAGTGCAACATATCCTACCAATTTATATTCTTCTCCGCAAGAGATTAAATGGACCAAAAAAAGGCCAGGAAATATCATTATCAGTTTCATGTTAGAAATAATTTGAAAACTTAAGACTCGATTATCTATCATAATATACATTGAATCACAGACTCATAATACACATCTCACGTATTGACATCGATTCATTGATCCAGGTAAATCTTCAATTGGTCTTAGGGGTTTCCACGGAAGCTTAAAGGGAAGTGCTACAAAACGACAATCAGGCATGCGATGTTGTATGGTGCAGAATGTTAGCCTACTAAAAGCCAACATGTTCAAAAGATAAGCATAGCAGAGATGCGTATGCTGCGATGGAGCTGCGGCCATACAAAAAGAGATCGAATTGGAAATGATGATATACGTGATAAAGTTGAAGTAGCACCAATTGAGGAGAAGTTAATTCAACATCGCTTAAGATGGTTTGGACATCTTCGACGTAGGTCGTCCGAGGCACTTGTGCACGTTGGAACTATAGACCGCGTCGAATGCTCAATGAGAGATAGAGGTCGATCAAGGTCGACATTGGAGGAAGTAGAAAAAAATGGACTTAAAGGATTGAATTATATCCGAAGAGCTAGTGACGGACATGAGAGCATGGAAGTTAGCGATCCACGTACCAGAACCATTAGCTATGAGTTTTATAAGTTTTAGATTATAGGACTAGAAAAGGTCTTCGACCAATATTACCATTATCACTGTTAATATTATTATTATTATTATTACCATTTCTCTCCTTATACACACACATATTTTTATTTTACTTAGTTATTGTTATTGTTAGTTTACTTATTTGACTCTATTTCATTATTGTTATTGTTGTTATTTTGACTTTTAAACTGATTTTGCCATTTAGTTTT
The DNA here is from genome assembly GCA_030765085.1 of Allium cepa. Classification (NCBI taxonomy): domain Eukaryota; kingdom Viridiplantae; phylum Streptophyta; class Magnoliopsida; order Asparagales; family Amaryllidaceae; genus Allium; species Allium cepa. The sequence continues at coordinate 401,348,140 of CM060931.1, forward strand.
AGGTTCCATATCTATCCGACCTTAACTTGTTTGAAAATAATGATTTAGTCGTTGTTGGTCTTAGGGGTTTCCGCTAGCAACAAACACTAAATTATCTTAATAGCAATTCTCAAGACATTAAAAGCTGTATTATATAACCATCCTGATTCTTAGAACAACATCCATCATTTGAATGCTTAGTGTCAGCCCTGTGAGAAATATTTTCCAGTAATCCATGTATATTGAGTTTTCCAGCAATTTAGTGTCAACCCTATGAGAAAATTTGTCGTCTTTGGTGAATACACTACCATACTACTACATGTAATGCAAGTTTGAGAAGCAAGTTCCATGTTAAATTAAGTTTGCTTTAACAAATTCATGGAAACATAAAAGGTAATCAGCTGACTTTAAAGGAACAAATTTCTAATCGAATATTTTCTTTACATTGATTTATTTCACTAATCCAGTTTGCCATAACACATTCTAAAACACTTCTGACGTAAATGTAAATCGTGCAGAAGCTAACAATTCTGATCAATCATTTTAACAAACATATTACAACCGTCAAATTGCAGTATATTTTCTCTCATTACAAGTTTATAATTAATACTGGCAAATGATAAGTGATTCTCAGCCCATAATCAAATCTATATAAGTTCAATTATGCCACTTTTGTTTCAGTGGTCTTTACAATTGATATAAGGGGTGCAAAAATTTGATTCAGTACAGTATAACTAAAAAATAGGATAAGTCAACAATCGTCAACAGACTGAAATTTGAGACAAGTTATGAATCTTAATGAAGCGAAAACGAAAGTATAAATATAAATATCGAACCTTGGGATCAGTTTCAGCTACTTTGACCGAAGCTTTGAAATGCCTCCCGCGGAGTTGAGAAATAAACAATCTAGGACCATTATTATGGGTGTTATGAAATGGGAAAAATAACGATTGTGTGAAGCTATTGCTTTTGGATGGAAATTTACTAGGAGGAGAGAGAGAAAGGAATTGATGTGAAAGGGAAGCCATGGCTCGTCAAGTTTTTTCTTTCCCCTGTTTTGCTATCCAGAAATATATTTTTCGTTTGTCCAAAGCGAGTACCTCTGCGCTATGTTCCCACACATTTATGTCAACGTTCAGACCACGTTAATAACCAGATGTTTCTGGACATCCTAGCCGTTGGTCCAAATTATACATACAAACTCGTTTTTTTTAAAATATAGGTTATGATATATGTAAATATATAAGTGAATATGCTTTTGTGTTTTTCTATTAGTCCCACATCATGGAATATGTTCCATCTCATGCTCCAATGCCTATATATAAAGGAGCCTGTGTAATGTAATTGTATGAATCAATCTGATATAACCAATCTCTGAATGAATAAAATATCTCCATTCTTTTACTCTAATGGTTTCTTCTCTTATTTCTTTAAAACATATTCTTATTTGTTTATAACACGTTATCAGCACGATCTACAATTGTGATAATTTATTATGAAATCAGATCTATTCTTCTCCAGATCTAATTATAGATCTCAAAACGGTAAGTTGTTTTTCTATTATGATTGATCTAATCTTCCAAATTTTTTTTTATATATCTCATTCCATTCTAGATCTACTTCTTCAGATCTAAATCTACTGTATTATTTTTTAGATTTTATTATACTAGTCTTATAATTTATATCTTATATAGATCTAAACTTTGAGATCTAATTCTTATTTTGTTGGTTATTATATTTCAGATCTAATTTGTTTGTTGTTGCTATTTTTCTGATCATATTATATTGTTGATCTCAATATCATGCTTATTTTTATGTTTTATAGTTCATTTATTTTGGAATGCAAGTTTGAACTTGAGAAAATTTGATATTGTTGCTTCAACAAATTTATTGAATCTGATTGCATTTAGTTTGGATATGGATTTGAGAAATCAATCATGGTTGGTAAATGAAGTTTTCATTTTGAAAACATTTTGATTTGATTTAGATTTGATTGAAGACTTTGAAAATTATTTTGATATATGATTTATATTTTCAGAAGAAATATTTTATTGTTTTTTAGAGAAACAAATATAAAGATAATACGTATCTAGAAGATCTAAGTTTAGATCTAACATTGATTTTGATTTAGCACATCTGAAGTGAATGGAAACATTAATAAAAGCTTACATGATAAGCTTAATATCTTTCGATATTTCCTTTTTTTTTAAAAAAAAGGGAAAAGAAAAATAAAATTTGAGAACTTGTAGATAAAAGGTTGAGTTTTCATAAATCAACGAATTACAAGTTTCCTCAAAATAAAGAACCATAAGTTCTAACTAAAAAAAAAGGAGGATCAGAAAATTTAATCATTAAAAAAAAAAAAATAAGTTTGAACAACCTGAAGTTGTGCAAAGATTTTTTTTTCCAACCAGAAGTTGTATAACTCAAAGTCCAAGACCTGAAGTCTTGAATTATGAAAAGATTTTCTGACAATGTTTTAGAGATTTATTTATATTTATATTGCAAAATCTAACATCCCAGAAGAGATGTTATAGGAATTTTATTTTAAAATTATGTGAAAAGATTGTCTAGTAATACTAACCTGAAGTTAGATCATTTCTTCGAAGATGAAGGAAACTTCATTAATGATGAAAATCTAAGTGCAGTAATAAATGATATGGTCGAATTGACCAATAATAGCAGCCTGAAGTCTGCTATGTGGATTTTATTTTATTTCAGTTCAATAAATCAGTTTGAAGTTGGTAAAACCCAAGTATTGATAATCTTTGGGTGTGTTTGCCAAACTATATATTTGAAGAAGTACATTTTAATATTCTCCAGAAGAGATAATCCATATGACATACTCTTGAAGAGATGTTTTATGATTTTTATATTTCAAAATCCAAACATCCTAGAAGAGATGTTGTAGAATTATGTCAATTATGTAGAAAAAGATATTGATTATTGATGACATGCCAAAAACAATGTATATAAAGTATCTTTAGAAGTGATATGTACCACTCTAGAAGCGGTGTTTATGAAATATCCCCATAAGTGATATTATATCATCGTATAGCACTATAAAAGAATTGCCTATAAAATATTGTCAAATGTGATAATAAATTATCCAAAATTCAATCGTCTATTGTCATGGACCCGTAGCTCCATTAGACAAATAATGATATGTAACCTTTTACTTTTCAGAACTTACGATGAATCAAATATTATATGCACAACTATTCTTGAAGAAATATCTTTATATATGCTCCTAAAGAGATAATCTATATGTCGTATCATAATTTTCACTAAAGCTATATAAATACAGTCTTGAACAAATCGTTATGTGCAACCATTATAATTTCTTATTTTTATAACATTTCAAGGGTCCAGAAGATACTCTTATTTATGTTGTAAATATATCTATTTTACTGAACTCTCTAGAGGAGATGTTTATATATAATTATAAGTTAGTATATATTTTCTAATAAACAATCATAATTAATGTTCAATAGTAATATTAGAGATATGATCAAGGAATAATGATATTATTTTTTTAGTAATAACAATAATTTATTCAAAAAAAAAAAGGAATAATGATATTGAATACCAATGTTACACTCCAGAAGTAGTGGTTTTATCTCTTGCATCTTACTTTCAGTTGGTGAATCTAATTTTGTCACTGTATTTAAAGTTTGATATGCCATTTTAAAAGCAATTACAACAAAAATCTCCAACATGGATATTTTATGCTACTGTAAAAGTAGTAATTATGTAATATGTATAAAATAAACAGTGTATATTGATATGGCATTCAAATAGTGCATATATATAAATATATATATATATATATATATAAGAGAAAGTTCACTCCAGAAGTGGTGATACTAATATATCTCTAGAAGAGATTTATAAATTTGAAAATGATGACATATCTCTAGAAGAGATTTATTTATATATTTGGTAATTTTATTAAACCAAATAAGTGTACATAAACTTGATTATAAAGGATCCTAATTTAGCTTAGATTAGATCCTAAAAGTTTGAGAGCTAAGAGGAATTCTGTATCTGTAACATTCCAAGCATCTAGAAGATACTATTATTATTTTTGCTGTAATTTTTTTTACAGAACTCTCAATAGAGATGTGTAGAAATGTCTATATGCAATTAAAAATTACTCCTTGATAAGTAATCATACTTAGTGTTCAAAACTGATATTTGAGATATAATTGAGGAATAAAACTTAACAACTTGAAGTTGTGTTATATTTTGTTCGAACCAGAAGTTCGATATGGTTTCAAACCAAACGTTTTGAACATTATCATGCGGTTTTGACAGGTTTGCATTGACATTGATTTATAAATAGAAATTAATAGTTTTGATCCTTGTAATAGTTTGTTCCAAAAATCACTAATTCAAATGAGAAAGAATATGAAAATTTTACAATATACATGTGATACGTGGACGCACGTATACATCCATATATGTAAATATTTAGCTAACAACCTGAAGTTTGTGATAAGCTATTATTTAGTGATTATGCATAGATATTATTTAGTGATTTAAAATTCAATCAACGTAAATGTTGAATGACCTGAAGTCATGTATGTATTCAAATGATCTACACAATAAGTAAATTCCTCCAATAGCTTAGATCAATGAATGAGAACAAACTCTAATAATCAATATCAATTGAATGCATCTTACAAAAGAATTATCCTCCTATTATTAATATGTATGATGTATTTTTTAGTAGCAATATCATAATGGATCAAAATAAGAATCCAAAGATGATTATTATTTAATGTGACAATGTTTGTCAACATTGAGGGGGAGGATAAAGGGATACAAATTCATTTTGATCATCAGTGTTAAATATCCATTAAAATATACAATGATGCAAAATATTATCAATATTATCCCTAGTAGACTTTCTCCAATATAGATTTGAATCCCTGAAGGATCAAAATTTGTAAACCACATCTGAAATATGGTTCAAAAGTCAGTTCAAAATATTTTTGGAGTTAGTAATAAAGATGCCAAATAAAGGAGGTGGGTGTTCTTGAAGAAACACTTAAGGATGCTCTGAAAGAGATCCATGACATGATTCTCAAATAACCCTAGAAGTGGGTTAGGTACCTAAAACATAATTAAAGAGATCTCAATAATTCATGTCTAGAACTGACAAGAAATAATCATCGATGATAAATTTGCAAATAATAAAGCGCTTATATTTATAAATAGAATAAGAATCTTGAATTAGGGGAAAACATGACTGGCCATCATGAATTCCTTAATAGTAGAGAAATATGGACATGTAGTCCACAAAGTACCGAAAGTACTTGAAATGCATAATATACCCTGAAGGTATAAATGTGGTTTAAAATCATATTAAACAATGAAAGTATATAAATTCCTGAAGAATACAAATAACTTTCATTGTTATAAAGAATGCAAAGAACAAGGAGAGTAAATTTCAACCTATTTTTAAGTATCGTTGTAATGAAGCTCTTAATATCCATTGAAGTGGTAGTTGCAATATGCAAATACTTATTAAAGTATACAAATTCCTGAAGAATATATATAACTTTTGTAGTTATAAAGAATGAAAAAGACATGAAGTGTAGATTACAAATTTCTTCTAAGTATTGTTGTAATGAAAATCTTGATACATCAAGATGAGTAGATTACTTCCTGCTTTCTAGTAATGTTGTAATGAAATTTTTAATATTCATGAAAGATGTATAGTTGCAATGCGCAAAACTAATTTGAGGCACAAAAATGAAAGCACATGAAGTGTTTTTCATAAAAGTAGCATACAAATGCATAAAATGCAAAACATACTTGGAAGAAACAATCTTAGAAAATTTGATTGTATTGAAGCAAACTATTAATAAATTGTATTATTAATGAGATTCATATTTATAGATCCAGAAGTATCTATAACCAATTTGAGTTATCGAAAGACGAATATGAATTCAGAGGAAAATGTTAAATCAGGGGGAGCATCCATAAGTATTTTATAATGCACTCTTTTTCCTTAACTAAGATTTTTCCCACTGGGTTTTTATTAGTAAGGTTTTAACGAGGCATTATCTTGATCCAGAAGTATCAACTCCCTGTAACATTTGAAATAAGCTATAATGTACTCTTTTTCCTTATTTAAGATTTTTCCCACTGGGTTTTTCTTATTAAGGTTTTAATGAGGCATTATCTTGATCTAGAAGAATCAAACGTCTTTTCAAGAAATAACATCTCAAATATGTTATTTAAGTTAAATTATATTTTTATCCTTGACTAAGGTTTTTCCCATTGGGTTTTCCTTTGTAAGGTTTTTACTGACATATTAAATTGATCCAGAAGTATCAAACTCTATCTGATGCAGTAAATTATTGAAATATGACATACTATATTATACTCTTTTTCCTTCACTAAGATTTTTCCCATAGGGTTTTACTTAGTAAGGTTTTAATGAGGCATTAGTTTGATCCAGAAGTATCAAGCTTTATTTAAAGAAATAAGAAAATAACATATGTCATGGTACTCTTTTTCCTTCACTAAGATTTTTCCCATTGGGTTTTTCTTAGTAAGGTTTTAATGAGGCATTATTTTGATCCTGAAGTATCAAACTCTTATAAGAAATATCATTTTTAGTATGATATTTATGGTTTCACAAGTTGCACTCTTTTCCTCGTTCAAGGTTTTTTTTCCCATTGGGTTTTTTTTAATAGAGGTTTTTAATGAGGCAAATCTATGTCGATTGAATCGATAAATGCAAGCAAGATAATAATGAGGGGGAGCAATCATCATACACGTTTCGAAACGGAAATTTTCAAATTATCCGAGCATTCAAGATTTTGAAGACGCATATTCAAGGGGGAGTGTTATGATATATGTAAATATATAAGTGAATATGCTTTTGTGTTTTTCTATTAGTGCCACATCATGGAATATGTTCCATCTCATGCTCCAATGCCTATATATAAAGGAGCCTGTGTAATGTAATTGTATGAATCAATCTGATATAACCAATCTCTGAATGAATAAAATATCTCCATTCTTTTACTCTAATGGCTTCTTCTCTTATTTCTTTAAAACGTATTCTTATTTGTTTATAACAATATATATATAATCCAGGGTCTTTGCTGCAACAAAACGTGCAGAAATAAAGAAATGGTTAAACGGGAAGAAACAATAAACTTGTATTTTATCTCCACTCCGAGTTTTCTCTAGGGCTGGCAATCAGAAACAATAGACATGATTGGTTTGGATCATTCTAGCAAAACTAGCACGTACAAAAAAGTTGTTGGAGACTGTGGATTGTAACGAGTGGCACAACATCTGCATTAATCAAATCCGTAGAAATCGCTTTAAAGCATGATAACGCTTTTCTTATGTCGTTATTTGTCATCTTCATTCGTTAAGCAAATGAGTTGTGCTTAGAGTTGCAACAAATCGCGGTATTATGGAGCTTTAGAGGTTTTTCCCTCTAATCAACCGTGGTTGCATTAATGAGATTAATTCAAACTATCATACGGTTTACTACAGTGACAAGAGTTAATAGTTTCGAGTTTGTGATCTGCAGTATCCAAAACCTGATATATTAGATGGTGTTTGGTTTAAAAATGAATTTTGTGTTTTCGGTTTTCAATATACATTTCAAATATGAGAAGAATGGAGGGACAGCGGAAGGGATAAAAGAAAGACGGATGAGAGTATGAAGGGGATGAACGACGAAAGAATAGATAGTTTTACGTGCTTGTGTTATTTCCCGAAACGCGGAAAATAAAAAAAAGTTGTTTTCTATTTTGTATGTTAATTTCGTATTCTAAATTGGTCGTTTTCAACAATATAAATGTGTCGTATGCATTTTTGTATGGACGAAAACCTAGAAATAAAAATAATAAACCAAACACTACCTAATTTTTAAATAATAAAAACAGTTTTCGCCATATGCGATTGTTTATTATTGGCTTTAATCTCATCCTCTCCGATGTTTTTAACACGAAATCTCTAATAAGTCCTTTTGTAAATGTATCTACCAAGCATTGGCTAAATCTCACAAAATCTATGATAATTACCCATCAGTGAGCATTTTCCTTACTACACCATGTCTTAAGCCAAAATGCCCAGATCTGACATTATACACCTAGTTATATGCTTGTTACTATTGCTTGACTATCACAATGTAGAGATATCAAAGACATTAGTTTTGGTCGTATAGTCGTTGCTCAATTTTCTTGCAAGTATGATTAGCAAGTCGGATAAGGCAACACTCGACCCAATCAAAGCCTACCCAACTAATCTACGACCGATCCACTCATGTCGATCCAAACTCAAACTAGCCTGAAACCAGCCCATCTACTCAGTAGCACGTCAAGTCGACAACCGCCCGTTTAACCCGAAACGGCTTCAACATCCAACTCGTCAGACAAGGACACGACGACTAAGCATAGCCCAACCTGGTCCGCAACGCCCTGGCTCACCTAGGACCGTTCCTCTAATACTGGCCCACGCTCATAGTGGCTTCAAGTCAACCCGTATACTCAGCATCACTTCGAGTCAATTGACGGTCGGCATAACTAAAGGCAGCCTCAACACCCAGTTCATTAAGCATGATTATTGACTCGTCTTTGGCCCAAATTCATCATAGTCACATTACTTGAAAATGCTAATATTTCGACAGCACCTAGCGATGGCCTCCGACGTCTTTCGACGTTTTCCGACGGGTCGTCGACAACCGTCGAAAGCCGTCGGAAATTCACGAATTACAGGGCCCAGCCGCGCTTGCTTCTTCCTCATTTCCAGCACGAATTTTTTCCTCCAAAAATTCCCGAATCCCTCCTCTAAGCTTCCAATCACCAATTTTGAACTTTCGGATCCTCCACGGCTGCGTAACCAAAGTTTATTGCTCGCAATCTCAGGTATAATCTCTTATTTTCGCCAGAAATCTAATTTTTACCCTAAATCTAAATTTGCATAAGTTGATAAATTATGGCTAATTAGCGATTGCAGCTGTTTCCAATAGCATAATAATGGTATAAAGCAATACCTATTTCATATGTTATCGTGAAATTTTAAAGAGTATGTATAATTTATCATTGTGTGTGTATATATAAACCATTGTATATGTGTTGTATCTACCATTGTATTGTGTTAATTAGAGTAAGACATGAGTCGTATATCATCTTGACTTGTACAACAATAATGAATGCACCAGTCTAAAAAAAAATTGACTGTATTGGAAAATGACAACAATATTAAAACCGCCTTATTCGGTGAAATACGCGGAATATATATGGTAAATTAATAATTTTTTGAAATGTATAAATTTAGTAAATATATATCCTTTTTATAAAATACCTTTTTTACGTCCCTCAGAGAGTTTTTGGCCTCGTCCAACGGGTGTTGTACACGATCGTTATATAAATAGTCTTTTTTGTCACAAAACGATTTATATTCATCTGGTACAAAACTTGTTGGATTTGTCTCTGTATTGGACAAGTTATAAACACAGTAAAAAATTACATTTCGTACATTATTTCGTTTCAAACGGTTCACAAAATTTTGTCGTCACTTTTTTTTTGCATTTGTGTACAATATAGGAAACAAACGGGAAGTGCTGCCGAAATTTTGTAGAATCGTTTAAAACAAAATAATGTAAGAAATATAAGTGTTTACTGTATTTGTAATGGAAAGTAGGATGACCGACCATAAACCAACATTTCTATATTGTGTTCTTAAGTGGGGTAAAATTGAGGCGTATAAGTTTTTGTATCGATTCATTAAAAAATAAATGTGAATTCATAATACAATATTTATTTTTGAATTTGTGACATATTTTCTCAAATAGGAAAAATGATCGATTATTTTGTTGATCGGAGGAGATGGATGTATCAAAGAAAGGGGTTGAGAGGCTCAATAAAAGAAGATTTTTATAATGATATAAACGAATTTGTTGAATTTTCTTTAAGTAATAACAGAAACAATGTAAAATTTCGTTGTCCGTGTAGTAGGCTTAAACATTTGAAGTATTTGTTACTTGATATTGTGAAAGTCCATTTGTGTGAAAATGATTTCGTGCTGGAGTATTATGTTGGGATCGTCATGAAGAAGTTGTAGCACATACTTCTGCAGAGTCTGAATTAGACATTGCTGGTAATGAAATTGTTATGACGAACTCTATAGAAATATGGTTGAAGATGCAACATGATCAATGTTCTCTACGATTGAAGTTGGCGACAATAATGAAAATGTTGAAGAACCAAATACTGATGCAATTTTTTTTACGATTTACAGGATACTGCTAAGAAAACTCTTTGGGATAGCTGTAAAAGCGGCATCCAACTATCAGTAACCGCAGTATACATTGCGATGAAGTCAAAATATAATATCACCGAAGCCGGATTTATAGCCATTGTACAAGCTGCAAAAAGGCATATTCCATCTGATAATTTGATGTGCGAAAATCATTATGAAGTTAAAAAACTTATGTCTGCTTTTGATTTGCCTTATCAGAAAATAGATACATGTTTAAATGGATGCATGTTGTTTTGGAAAGAGGACATCACTCTTAGGAAGTATAGAATATGTAACGAGAAAAGGTACAAACCAAGAAAAAAGAAGGTAAAGAAAGTTCCATACAAACATATGCATTATTTTCCTAACACTCTTATACTTCAAAGATATAATAACCTGTAAATTTTCAATAATTAAATTTGTTGATTTAATAAGATTTTAGCAATTAAATCTGGAATAAATAAAATTTTGAAATTAGTTATTGAATTAGTAACGGGAATGAGATGTAACGATGTTAAATATTTTCATAATATAGTAATAGGTTGAATAAAAAGAATAGAAATTCAAGATTTATCAATTTATTGGAATTTAAACTTAACAATTGGATTAGTTAGAATTTTTGGAAATTAAATTTATAATTTCTGAATTTAATGAAATTGAAATTAAACACTGAAATTGAGGTTTACACTGAAATTGAAAATTTTGTCAACTCTAAATTTGTTTAAAATTAGTATAAATGATTAAGAAATTTGAAACGATAAAAATTGTCTATTATGCAATTGAAATTTAAAATTTGATTTAATTAATTAATTAATTATAAATTTATTTAATCAATGTAAAAATAGTCATTTTGGCCACTGACTCGGATTTCGATGAAATCAGTTTCATCGGATCCGTAGTAGTGAATTATAGTAGAATTTCAAGTTTCGTAGCAATCGGCTTGTCGTTTGATCGTACGGGCTCGAAACGTCTAGAAATCAATTAAATTGAAATCAATTGAAATCAAATTGGTAATAACTTGATTTTAGCATTACTTCTTCATACAATGGAATTTGGGCCTCAAACTTATTCCATTACGTTTAAAATATTCAAAAACATCTATTTTGATATATGGGTTGACTCAATTTCGTTCCGGAGTCAGAACGGGCTTTTCGGGCCATTTATCGTTCCACGATCCAAACCAGTCGTATATGTTTCTCTATTTTTGATCTATCTATATATACCTCGTTATAAACCCTAGCATATTTCTTATGTTCATTATTATGTACGTACAATTCCAATTGCTCCTCTTTCTCAATGGCAGACAAAATCTAAATTTCATAGTCAATTGTAAATTAAAATTTCTACTTCAAAATTCAAACTCTCAATACATACCAAATTATATATCGATCCGAAGCTCTCAACGAGCGCATCTCAGATCTACAATTCTTTTTCGGATTCGAATCATCATTTGACCAGAAATCACCAATTAATTTTTGGCCGTAAATTGTAGGATTCGTCGTTCAACGGTGGATCTTCGTTTATGTGACAATCAGGGGATGCTGGAGCGTAGAGCTTGACGTATGGAGCCGATCCATATGGTTAGTCGTCGAAATCATCGCCTCGATTCGCCTGAATCATGCCATGAACGGAAGTGGCCAGGTGTGCTCGAGAGGAGCCCGGAGCCGTCGCGCGTCACGTCGAGGGCAGGAGTTGGGTCGGCTCGGGGAGGTGGAGATGGTGGTGGCCTCTGATCGGGAGCGCCGTGCACGGCGATGTCGGAGATAATAGGGTTTAAGTGGCGGCTAAGGTTCGGCATCGTTCAAGGTGTTTCGTGTTTGAACGAGATGGTCTGGGCTGCATGCGCAGATGACAGATGATGTGGCAGGTAGCGATTCGTTGTTCAAAACTAATTTATATATTTTATAATTAAATTTGTTTAACGTTCTAATCGCCATAACTTTTGCATACGATGTCCGATTTACGCGCGGTTTCTTTTGTTAGGATCACACTAGAATTCTGGACATTTTAACATAGGTTTTGGACGGATTTGAGATTGTTTGAATTTTGGGTTTAAATTGGATTTAAATTCAATTTAAATTCAAAAGGTGAGTGTTTTAACCCACTCACAACTTCTAAAATTTCTTATGTGTGTTGAATTAATTTTTGATGTGATTAGAAATTTATTTATGACTATTTGGCATATTTTTAATCATCATCTCAATAAAATTGAATTTATTTGATTTAAATTGTTATTTAATTTATTATTGCATATAAACTGCCAGTTAAATAGTTATTTAATTTATTATTGCATATAAACTGCCAGTTAATAGTTATTTAATTTATTATTGAATATAAACTGCCAGTAAATGCCTGTTATTTATTATCTATTCTATTTTGATAAATGTTTGATGATTGATATTGGATGAATGGATGTTGTATTTATATTCTTATAAACTACAAGTTGTTATGGATTTTATTTCATTCGGGACTGCGGTTTGAAATGATATATAACCGTGTTTATATTTTAAATTGCGGATTGAAATGATAAATATCCGTATCACTTGACTATATGATAGAAAATTATATACAGACACCGTAGTCTATATATATAAAATTATTTTGAAATGATTTCTATGGTTTTGTAAAGAAATATATGAGTTATATAAATATAGATTTTAGATGTTATGTAAATGTTATTTTATTATTGATTTTTAGTTATGTATAAATTTGTTTTGAAATATAAAATAAGTTAAATAATAAACTTTGATTGTATTTATATAATATGGTTAAGCATTTGTTTAAATTATATTGTATATATAGTATATAATGACTTAAATAAAATTGGGGTTGGAAGATAAATATGAAATTGAGGTGAATTAAATTATTTAAGAATTATACTCGAATAAATTTGATTTGAAATATAAATAAAATTGAGAGTTTAAAAGGTATGATTTTTGTAACTTGATTTTGGTTTAGAGTGATTTAAATGAATATCAAGTTGATTTAAATGAATATACCAAGTTAAAATAATTGAAAGAATATCCAGTTATTTGAAGTTTAAAGTTTTACTTAAATGATATGGGATTTATTAAGTAAACATTTCGAATCTAAATAATAGTAATTGAATTTGATATATATGGAATTATCAAAGAATTAGTTTTGAAATGGTGGAATATTTAAAGCTTTGAAATATATGGAAATTGAAATGGTTTATTTGGGGGTTCAAATCTGTATTTGGATTTGATTTGTGAAATTGAAGAAGCTATTCTATTATATAAAGTAATTTAATATTTGAACCATTTAAGTGATGGAAGTTATGTTTCAAAGTTACGAGTTTCAAAATATTATGATTTGAAAGTGTTATAATTGCAAATGTTTGGTTTCGAAGTGTATGACATCGAAAGTGCTATGATTTTGGAAAAAAGATATATTTGAAATAAAAATGATATTATATTGATTTGGGTTTTTATAAAAATGGTATAATATTGATTTGTTTTTTTAAAACGGAAATGATATCGTATTTATATGGTTTTGAAATGGATATTATATTCTGGTTTTGAAGTATAATTATTTTGAAATGACCGCGGTGTTATATTAACGTTTGGTTGTTGAAGAGACCGGGATCAGAAGTTGTCATACTCTCTGCCAACTTCGAAAACCACATTAACAACTGTGTACGCGGTGGAGATTGCATAATGAAGTTGGATGGCGGCGGCGTTTCTTTTGAGATATATACGTGGACCCAACTCCCGTGAGTTGGCATAAGGTGGCTAAAACAGGAGCGATTGACGGGCTAAGAAGATAGCATCTTTTATCGTACACACTCCTTCGTTACCATTCTATTACTTTGTGATTGATTTGACACTTTTTGATTTTTGGGGTATGGCTCGAGGTGGGCGGTAGTAGCTGCTACGCATTACCACCGGTCCAGAAGCGTAATTGGTATATCTACCCTGGCATTGCCTAGTTATGCCGTATCACCTACCCTAGTGCGCGTTGTACGAGTTTGATTTGTGTCGTACATATGGAGTATCCTCTGGTAGCCTCCCGATCAGGAGGTATTAGAGTATTGTATAGACTGTTGGAATTTTTGTGTTAAGGAGAATATTGGGTCACTCCTTAACGCTATTTTAAAGTAAGTTTATTTTACTATAGACATTATATTTATAATAGTGAAATATTACTACATAGTAAATAGTTTAACGGATCCTTAAGAGATGTGAATCCCGAGCATCTCTTAAGTTACTGCACTCACGTTAGACACTGGATAGGAGATGTTAACTCTCGTAAACATCTCTGACGCCGTTATACTCATATTTAATTCTGTTGATTTAACTCACATAAGAATTTTAGTTTGGACTCGAGTGTTTTGTATTTTCAATTTGCTCGGGTCAATCTGAGTATTTCAGGATTTGAAGACTGTATTTCTAGAGGACAAAGACGAAGATTGTATTACTATTATTTATTATATTATTCCACTCATTCATACTGTTCCGCTGCATCATTTATTTTTCTCTGGTATGTGCAACTCTGATATGTATTGTATAAGTAAAATCAAATGTTTTGTAAAACAGCTTCATGAACTGTTTATTTGATTATTATATTTTGTCGTTCCGCTGCAAGATTCTGTTTTGTTTTTTTCTTTCTCTGCTTTTCTTATTCACCCCAATAACAATCCGCCCTTTTGTATGGTTTGAGTCTGACGTGTGTGGTTATCGTCGATTTAAAATGTACAAAATGGCGGGATGTTACGTCTGGTATCAAAGCTTTGGTTTAGCATAAACCTTAGCTCTGTGGGGTCTGACTCTTTACTAATAGGGTAGTAATACCCTATGACGAGTCGCTGAGTGTATATATATGAAAGAGCATATTTGTTAGTGTTATAAAAAGTTTTATATTGTGTTAATTTGTTCCGTTTTGTATTTAAAAATTCTGTTTGGTGCATAGAACGCTATGACATCAATAGGGATTTCTAAACATTTAATAGGACGAACCGACACAATATTCATTTTGAAATATAGGTAAATGAAATAATTTTGCCTATTGTATAGTTTTATGTATAAAATAATATTTTTATAAATGATATATATTTGGTTGTGATATAATGGTTGTTAGGTAGTGAAATCTATAAACATTGGTTGGAAATAAGATCTGAAAAGAAAATAAAATAAATGAAAGATTGGAAACTTAGAACTTGAGTTCCGGGATTTTTGGAATAATTTATTCCGAATGATTTTGGAATATAATAATATTATCATTTAGAAGTATTTTCTGATATAAATATTTCAATATAATTTGAAAGAATTGTTTTAAAGAAATTTTGAAAATGAACAAGGTCTGTACTCCCCTCTCTGTTGCTGGAAAATAATTTCGGTGATGAGTGCACACATCATCGACATTCATTTTTGAGTTTCAAAGTGGGAAGGCCATTGTACTGTAGTAGTTTTACTGCAGATTTATTTTGATAAACAAATATAAATTTCAAATTGTTTTGGATATATAAGTTGTAAGATTATATCTATCTATTATTTTAAAATGATTTGAAATTAAACCCGGTATTTAGTTCTTAAGTTTTTGTTAATTTATAGTTTCGGTTATTGTAATGAAATGGAATGTAACTAATTAATAATTGGAACCTCTAAATGAAATAAGTTAAACTTGTGTAATTTTCAATTTGCATTCTTTAACATTTATATACTTACCAAAAGATGTAAAAAGTTGAAATGTTAATAAGAAAATTTAATAAGATATTATACAAGTAAAAATTTGAAATAATGAAAGTATTCAATGAAATTCTTTAATAAATAAGAATATGATGCTGTAGTTGTTATAAACTTATGTTATAATTGAAATATTACTAAAATAAATTGTGATAGAAAGTAAGTATTATAAGAAAGTAATTAAAACTTAAGTAGATGAATTGATATGCTAAGAAATTGAACTGAACATAAATACTATAAACAAAAGAATGTAAATAAATGAAGTTATGCAATAATGAATGTAAATAAATGAAGTTATGCAGTAATTAATGTAATGAAATAAAAAGAAAATTTATATGATATGAATAAATAAAAATGAATTCATGTAAGTATAAGTGAAAATAAGTGAAATAAACATTGAATTAATGGATGAAAATTGAAAATTTGCAATAAATAAATGTAAAAAGAGATAAATCATTTTATAAATGAAGAGGGAATCAAACGATGAATGTTATGAAATGAAATTAATAAGAATGAACTTGATCTATTGTTTGAAATTGTTGTTTGTTTTGGTTTACGAGTTGTCTGGGTAAAAGATACTTTTAATTGCTTAGATGTATGAATAATCTATTGAGTTTATCTAAGACTATTGAGTAAGTGGAATACTTCATAGTTATTTGTCATTCTATATGATTTAAAGTGTCTTAACCCAAACAAATCAATTGTTTGTCTTGTCTGGATGGTTGATCTGTATTTGATGTGTATGCTGTTGGTTGCGAATGATTGTTGTTTATATTGATTGTTTGTTAGTAGTTGAAACTACTTTAAATATTTCATTTTATATAATTATTAACTCTTTTTGGATTATATAAGTGAAATACAGGTTATGGAAGCAATTGCTACTGCTTTTGGTTTCATAAAATAAGCATAAATTGCCGTCAAATATGCACATTTTCGGATTACGGTTTATAGCGTTATTATATTGTTTTTTCCATGTTGGGTTATATATTATTTTGGTAAATATATGTTGTATATTTTTATATTTGATATTATATTTTCTCCCGAGCCTCTCTGCACAAAGGAGACTCTACCGAAATTTTCCGTAAATTTTGGACTTAGAAATTTTTTAAAAATGTTTTCCAAACTTTATTAATTTAAGTATAAAAAGATATAATGGTTATAAATTGGTATATTTTATTTAAATTTATTTATTTTCTAAATTTATTTATTTATAAATTTAATATTTTAAGTAAGATATATTGATTTTTAATTCTTCTTTTCCCTTCTTTTTCCTTTTCGAGGACGAAAAGTTTTGAGTGGTGGAGAGTGTAACGACCCGTAAATTTTCAATAATTAAATTTGTTGATTTAATAAGATTTTGGCAATTAAATCTGGAATAAATAAAAATTTGAAATTTGTTAATGAATTAGTAACGGGAATGAGATGTAATGATGTTAAATTTTTTCATAATATAATAATAGGTTGAATAAAAAGAATGGAAATTCAAGATTTATCAAGTTATTGGAATTTAAACTTAATAATTGGACTAGTTGGAATTTTTGGAAATTAAATTTATAATTTCTTAATTTAATGAAATTGAAATTAAACATTGAAATTGAGGTTTACACTGAAAATGAAAAATTTATCAACTCTAAATTGACCCCTAAATTTGTTTAAAATTAGTATAAATGATTAAGAAATTTAAAATGATAAAAATTATCAATTATAGGATTGAAATTTAAATTTTGATTTAATTAATTAATTATAAATTTATCTAATCAATGTAAAAATAGCCATTTTGGCCACTGACTCGGATTTCGTCGAAACCAGTTTTATCAGATCCATAACGATGAATTATAGTAGGATTTCAAATTTCATAGTGATCGGGCTTGTCTTTTGATCGTACGGGCTCGAAACGTCTAGAAATCAATTTAAACTGAAATCAATTGAAATCAAATTGGTAATAACTTGATTTTAGCATAACTTCTTCATACAATGGAATTTGGGCCTGAAACTTGTTCCATTGCGTTTAGAATATTCAAAAACATCTATTTTGATATATGGGTTGATCCAATTTCGTTCCGTAGTCAGAACGGGCTTTTCGGGCCTTTTATCGTTCCACGGTCCAAGCTAATCATATCCGTTTCTCTATTTCTGATCTACCTATATATAACTCGTTATAAACCCTATTCTATTTCTTATGTTCATTATTATGTACGTACAATTTCAATTCTCCTCTTTCTCAATGGCAGACAAATTCTAAATTTCACAGTCAATTGCAAATCAAAAATTTCTACTTCAAAATTCAAACTCCTCAATACATACCAAATTATATATCAATCTGAAGCTCTCGACAAGCGCATCTCAGATCTGCAATTCGATTTCGGATTCGAATCATCATTTGGCCAGAAATCACCGATTAATTTTCGGCCGTAAATTGTAGGTTTCGTCGTTCAACGATGGCTCTTCATTTCTGTGACAATCAGGGGACACTGGAGCGTAGAGCTCGACGTATAGAGCCGATCCATACGGTTAGTCGTCGAAATCATCGCCTCGATTCGCCTGAATCGTGCCACGAACGGCGGCGACCAGATGCGCTCGAGAGGAGCCCGGAGCCGTCGTGCGTCACGTCGAGGGTAGGAGTTGGGTCGGCTCGGGGAGGCGGAGATGGTAGTGACCTCTGATCGGGGGCGCGGTGCATGGCGACGTCAAAGATAATAGGGTTTAAGTAGCGGCTAGGGTTCGACATCATTCAGGGTGTTTCGCGTTTGAACGAGATGGTCTAGGTCGCGTGCGCAAATGATAGATGACGTGGCAGGTAGCAATTCGTTGTTCAAAACTAATTTATATATTTTATAATTAAATTTGTTTAATGTTCTAATCGCTATAACTTTTGCATACGATGTCCGATTTACACATGGTTTCTTTTGTTAGGATAATATTGGAATTCTGGATATTTTGACATAGGTTTGGATGGATTCCGAGACTGTTTGAATTTTGAATTTAAATTGGATTTAAATTCAATTTAAATTCAAAAGGTGGGTGTTTTAACCCACTCACAACTTCTAAAATTTCTTATATGTGTTAAATTAATTTTGATATGATTAGAAATTTATTTATGACTTTTTTGCATATTTTTAATCATCATCTCAGTTAAATTGAATTTATTTGAATTAAACTGTTATTTAATTTATTATTGCATATAAACTGCCAGTTAAATAGTTATTTAATTTATTATTGCATATAAACTGCCAGTTAAATAGTTATTTAATTTATTATTGAATATAAGCTGCCAGTAAATGTCTGTTATTTATTATCTGTTCTATATTGATGTTATTGATTGAATTGAATGATGATTGTGATAAATGTTTGATGATTGATATTGGATGAATAGATGTTGTATTTATATTGTTATGAACTACAAGATGTTATGGATTTTATTTCATTTGGAATTGTGGTTTGAAATGATACATAACCGTATTTATATTTTAAATTGCGGATTGAAATGATAAATATCTGTATCACTTGACCATAGGATAGAAAATTATATACAGACACCGTGGTCTATATATATAAAAATATTTTGAAATGAATGATATGGTTTTGTAAAGAAATATATGGGTTATATAAATATTGATTTTAGATGTTATGTAAATGTTATTTTATTATTCATTTTTAGCTATGTATAAATTTGTTTTGAAATATAAAATAAGTTAAATAATAAATTTTGATTGTTTTTATATAATATGGTTAAGTATCTATTCAAATTATATTGTATATATAGTTTATAATGACTTAAATAAAATTGTGGTTGGAAGATAAATATGAAATTGATGTGAATTATATTATTTAAGAATTATACTCGAATAAATTTGATTTGAAATTTAAATAAAATTGAGAGTTTAAAAGGTATGATTTCTATAACTTGATTTTGGTTTAGAGTGATTTAAATGAATATCAAGTTGATTTAAATGAATATATTAAGTTAAAAAAAATTGAAAGAATATCCAGTTATTTGAAGTTAAAGTTTTACTTAAATGATACGGGATTTATTAAGTAAACATTTCAAATCTAAATAATAGTAATTGAATTTGATATATATGGAATTATCAAAGAATTAGTTTTAAAATGGTGGAATATTTAAAGCTTTGAAATATATGGAAATTGAAATGGTTTATTTGGGGGTTCAAATATGTATTTAGATTTGATTTGTGAAATTGAAGAAGCTATTTTATTATATAAAGTAATTTAATATTTGAACCATTTAAATGATGGAAGTTATGTTTCAAACTTATAGGTTTCAAAGTATTATGATTTGAATGTGTTATAATTTCAAGTGTTTGGTTTCGAAGTGTATGACGTCGAAAGTGCTATGATTTTGGAAAAAGAATATATTTGAAATAAAAATTATATTATATTGATTTGGGTTTTTATAAAAATGATATCATATTGATTTGTTTTTATTAAAATGTAAGTGGCATCGTATTTATATGGTTTTGAAATGGATATTATATTCTGGTTTTGAAGTATAATTATTTTGAAATTACCGCGGTGTTATAATAACGTTTGGTTGTTGAAGAGACCGGGATCAGAAGTTGTCATACTCTCAGCCAACTTCGAAAACCACTTTAACAACCATGTACGTGGTGGAGATTCCAGAACGAAGTAGGATGGTGGCGGCGTTTCTTTTGAGGTATATACGTGGACCCGACTCCCGTGAGTTGGCATAAGGTGACTAAAACAGGAGCGATTGACGAGCTAAGAAGGTAGCACCTTTTATTGGACACACTCCTTCGATACCATTCTATTACTTTGTGATTGATTTAGGCCCATTTTAATTTTGGGGGTGTGGCTCGAGGTGGGCGGTAGTAGCTACTACGCGTTACCACCGTTCTGGAAGCATAATTGGTATATCTACCATGGCATTG
Source organism: Allium cepa (assembly GCA_030765085.1). Lineage (NCBI taxonomy): Eukaryota > Viridiplantae > Streptophyta > Magnoliopsida > Asparagales > Amaryllidaceae > Allium > Allium cepa. The sequence continues at coordinate 401,369,006 of CM060931.1, forward strand.
CCTAGTTGTGTCGTGCCACCTACCCTAGCGCGCCTTGTACGAGTTTGATTTGTATCGTACCTATGAAGTATCCTCCAGTAGCCTCCCGATCAGGAGGTATTACGGTATTGTATAGACTGTTGGCACTATTTATGCGTTAAGGGGAATATTGGGTCACTCTTTAACGCTATTTTAAAGTAAGTTTATTTTACTATAGACATTATTATAATAGCGAAATATTACTACATAGTAAATAGTTTAACAGATCCTTAGGAGATGTGAATCTCGAGCATCTCTTAAGTTACTGCACTAATGTTAGACACTGGATAGGAGATGTCAAATCCCGTAAACATCTCTGATGCCTTTACACTCATATTTAATTCTGTTGATTTAACTCACATAAGATTTTTAGTTCTGACTCGAGTGTTTTGTCTTTTCAATTTGCTCGGGTCAGCCTGAGCATTTCAGGATTTGAAGACTGTATTTCTAGAGTACAAAGATGAAGATTGTATTACTATTATTTATTATATTATTCCACTGCATTCATACTATTCCGCTGCATCTGATTTATTATATTATTCCACTGCATTTATACTATTCCGCTGCATCATTTATTTTTCTCTAGTATGTGCGACTCTGATATGTATTGTATAAGTAAAATAAATGCTTTGTAAAACAGCTTCATGAACTGTTTATTTGATTATTATATTTTGTCGTTCCGCTGTAAGATTCTGTTTTGTTTTTTCTTTCTCTTTCTATTCTTATTCACCCCAATAACAATCCGCCCTTCTGTATGGTTTGAGTTTGATATGTGTAGTTTATCGTCGATTCAAAGCGTACAAAAATGTGGGATGTTACAAAAGATTATACATACCTTCTGTAAATTCATCTCATATAAGATGGCATAGTGTGAGAATGGAGGAAGAGAATACGTTGACCCATCCAGCCGATGGAGAAGCATGGAAGCATTTCGATAAAACTTATCCCAATTTTGCAGCGGAGAGTCGTAATGTTAGACTTGGATTATGTATGGATGGATTTTCACCATTTTCTCAATTTGGTGCTAAATATTCTTCTTGGCCCATTATCATCACACCTTATAATTTACCTCTGTAGATGTGTATGAAAATGTAATATATGTGTCTTACTGTTGTCGTTCCTGGCCCCGACGATCCGACATAAGGGATCGATGTTTGTTTACAACCGTTGATTGAGAAGTTGAAAACACTGTGGAACGAAGGAGTAGAAATATACGATGTTTCAAAGAATTTTTTTCTCGTATGTTTGCTTCTTTGCTGTGGACTATAAGTGATTTTTCTGTCTATGCAATGCTTTCAGGATGGAGTACATCCGATCGTCTAGCATGTCCATATTGCATGAAGAAACACGTGCGTTTTCTTTACCGAATGGTAAGAAAATTTTATGGTTTACCGCCATCATTGTTTTATCCATGTCAATCATCCTTTCAGAGGAGACAAGAAAATTTTTTTAGCTAATAGAGTAGAAATAGACAACCACCAACGATATGGTCAACCGAAGACATATATGAACTTGTAAGGGACTATCCAAAGATATATGAAACTGGAGTGCAAATAAAATTTGCAGGAAAATCGACTATTCATAATTGGTGCAAACAAAGTATATTTTGGGAGTTGCCTTATTGGAAACATCTTCTGCTTCGTCATAATATTAATGTGATGCACAATGAGAAAAATGTCTTTGATAATGTTTTTAAAACAATTTTGAATGTCAAGGGGAAGACTAAAGTTGATTTGAAATCAAGACGCGATATACAAGAATTATGCAAATGTTCTAAGCTTTATATGAAACCAATGACAGTAAAAAACCCAAAGCATCTTCTTATATAGATTTGAACGAGACCCCGGAACAGATTTATGTGGACACGGGGGGACAGATCACCTATCGGAAACCAGCAAGGAGAGAGCCCACATGCTGTGAAAGTACATCTGAAAAATATTTCCTATTCCATGAGCTGGATTGGCATAACACAAATGATTGCAAACACCTATGCGATCTTATCAAGGAATAGGTCAGAAACAACCAATTGCAAGAAGCCAAGTTACGGTGGTGGAACAAAAGCAACCATCATCCGCACCGAATGGAAATGACCTTGGATTGAGGTCGAGGATAGTCATCACATGATCAGAATGGATGGGGGTCGAATGTGATTCCCGCACTTTGTTTTTTCGTTTATTTTCTTGCATTTTTTATTTTTGTATTAAGCAATAAACATAATATAACCTTAGGTTTCTTACACATACTTGAGATCTTGAATGGTCCCTGGTTATGTTATAGGTCGGATGACTGAGATGACCACTTAGGATGGTAATAACCTCGGACTGCTTATACGTATACGAGACCTAGATTGGTCTCTAGGCACGCTCTAAGTCGGATGTCCGGGATGAATGCTTAAGATTTTTTCTTATTTTCTTATATTTGATTTGAATGTTTGGATTTTTGAAAAAACACATTCAATGTGATGACTAAAATTGATCATTTTAAAGTCGCATCCAAAGAGATAGGACTAGAGTGTAAGGTGCAAATCCTCTCGCTGGAAAGCAAGCAGATGGTTTTGTAGGATATTAATCACCTTAAGTCCCATCAGGAGGCAGGGATTGAAGTGCAAGAAGTAAGTCATGACCCCAAGCATGAGCGGTCATTAGTCCCCTCGTTGGAGAGTGAGTGGATGTGACGACCCGGAATTTTCAAGCATTTAAAATCAGAATATTTAATTGATTTTAAATATTCAATAGAGTAATTTTAACTTGAATTCAAATATCACAATTTATTTGATGATTTAATTATTGAATCAAATAATTTGAAGTTGGGAAAATTATTGAATCTAGAATTTTAAGCTGATTAAAAATAAGCTGAAGGCTTATAAAATTTATATTTATAATATTGAAGACAATAGAAGCGTTAAAATTGAAATTAACAGTGATTTTTTCAGTTTTGGAATTTTATAGTTTAAATTGAATTTAAAATAGATTTCCGAGGCACAGTCTCGGAATTTGACGAAACCAGTTCCATTGGGTCCGTAATATTGTATTATTATCGGATTTCAAATTTCGTAGTAATTGGAGCAGTTGTGTGAGTGTACGATATATAAACGCGCCGAAAATTTAATTGATAATAATCTAATGAAATTTAATTTAATTCCTGTCATCTAGTCACATACTTTCCCAATTCTAAACCGTTCAATCAACAATCAAAATGCTCGAACTAAATACAATCAAAATGCTCGAACTAAATATAATAATAATTATAATAATATAATAAAAGAAGAAGCTTCAAGGAGAAGCTTTTAGCCACGTTATATAAAAAAAAAACACGATTAGGGCCGAACCCCTTTTTGTTCTCCTTTACAAAACCCCAAAACTACTCGGTGAAAAGAAAAAAAGGGCGATCGTTTCCTACCATTAAATCGCGCTTCCCGTATCTCAAAATCGAAAGAATTTGTTCCAGCTTTTTCCCCCTTCCAAACGAACCGCACCCCACCAAAGTTGAGCCTCGAGTTCGATTCGCGTGAAGGAGGGCCGGCGCAGCGACGTTCGTGGAGGGATCGCGACTGACTCGTGGGCGCTGGCACTCACGCTCGAGTGAGGCGAAGTCGAAGGGGTTGTGGGACGCGAATAGTATTCTGTGATGAGGGTATTGATTTTGGGCATTATCGATGGCTGCTGCATGGATGATGACAGCTGCGTGGTTTGGGTGGTCGCGGCGTTCGAACTGGTAGTGGAGGCAATGGGTCGATGGTCGAAGCTCCGTAAGGTATTCTCGATTTTTATTCTATTTTCAATTAAGCATAATTTATAAATGTATGTGTATAAAGAATTTGAATTTTTAGTAAAAAGAAAATTTATATATTTTGTTGCTGTAAGTTTTATAAAACAAAAAGCTTTGGAATATATGAATATGTATATATGGTTAAATCCATATTTTGGGATTTTGTATGAACGGTTATTTATCTATGTACATAAATAAACTGGAATAGAATATATTTAAGATTGGTTGAATAAATAGGGATTTTTTTTTAAAAAAATGTTGAAGGATTTATATAAATTAGATTTTTATAAAGTTTACTTAACTTATTTTTTTATAGATATTTAGATGTATTTCAAATGAAAGGAAATAAATATACATATACCTCAATATCAAATTTCTAGTTAATTTTGAATAAATGGGGATTAATGTGTTAAGTTAGCTTACTTAATTACTTTAGCCTCTAAGAAATTTTGAAAAGAGGAATTAATTTAAAATTTAAAATGCTAGTTAATTAAATTATTAAATGGTAATTAATTGTTCGATTTATAACCAACATTAATAAGCCGTATAATATTGTTACAAGGCCCAAAATCGTAAGGAGACAAGCTGGGTTGGATTGTGATTGCAAATTTTAATGCAAAGGTGAGTTAATCTCACTCAGTTAAATTTAAATGATTAAATTTAAATAATTGATTGTATGGTTGAATTGATTGATGTGATATAGTATAGCATAATTTGTAATTGGCATATTATGTGATGCTAACGTCTTGGATGCAGGGAAAACAGGTTGGAGGGATCGAACTGGACCCCTCGACTTTTATTTAAATTATTTAATATTTTCTGTTCTGATTATTTGATATTCTATAATGAATTATGTGGATGTATTGAATGCGATGGCTTGGTTGATATAATTGGGTATAATGAATTACCAAAATATAAATTTGAATGAGAATAAAAGAAATGCAATTGCAAGTAAAATAATTATAGAATAAGTTTAAGAATGACTTGAAAAAAAAAGTGACTTTAAAATGGTAATAAATGAATCCGGAAAATGGAAGGGAAAATTTGAATAAACAGAAAGTTGATGAATTAAAGAACAAAACGTTTATTTTAAAGCTAAGATTTAAATTATTGAAAGAATAAAGAAGAAATTGGGAAAAATCCGGAATTTGTATATTTCAGTTAAAAGATTTAAAAATCAAACGGGAAATAATAACATTAATAATAAATCCATAACTAATGGATTTTTTGAAATGAACTGAGAAATTAAAGAAACTTATTCTAAATAAAATGAATTGGAAATCAATTTGGGGAAAATTGATTTAAGTGCTTGAAGTTGGAATTTTCTTTGGATGGCCAAGTACACGTTTTTAAAAGTAAATTTTAAATATAAATTAAATGTTTTAAAGTTGATTTTAAAAGAAAGCAAGTTTTGTAAAATTTGTTATTTCTAATATTTAAAGTCTAAAGTATTTTCTTTTAGTCTATTTTAGCAGTAATTATTAAGAAGTAACTTAGTATTTTGTTTTTAAAGGTAGAAATCTAGTTGTATATTTTATAAAGTAACCATATTTTCGAATATTCATATAGTATGGTATTTTTAATAAATTATTGATGTAGTTTTAACTTAAATGTTTTAAAGTATATTTCAAAGTAAAGTGTTTTAAATTATTTTAGAAATCTAGTTTTGTGCTTGGTGATTTCAGAGGAGATATAAAATATTTGGAAAAGTTTATTCTGAAAAGAAAGATGGTTTTGAAACTGTTTTCAAGAGTTGAAAATAGAAATATATCTTGTGAAGATATTTTGAGGTTAATAAATAATTTGGAAAATTATTTATTGGATGATGATTGTTGTGAATATTAATTGATAGTTAAATAACCGACTATCAATATTGGACAAATACGCTGATCGTTTCGAAGAGACTGGGATCGAGATTTATTTCTCGAAAACCACTTCGATCTGGGTTGTACGTTTCGTGAAAAACGATTTTGGATTCGAAGATGAAGCAGTGAAGTGCAAGGGCTAGTCGCTACTAATCCTGAGGATATTTCCAAAATGGATGTAGTAGGAATAGTGCCTTCGGTTCCATTCGAACCCGGGACGGACTTGTATGGATGAATGCTTGCGAAACATCATCAGGTGGACGATGGGCATTCTAAGAGATATATTCTAAAAAGGTAACGCTTAGCCTCAAGCCTCATCAAATGGGAATGACTAAAAATCAGGGGTTATGCAGCAAGGCTAGGTGGGTAGCACCCAAGCAGGGTGAGGTCATTCCTGTCTAGATGTCTCTTTTTATTTCGGCTTAGTGGTGCGGTTGCTGATCCCAACCGTGGGGTGATCTCACTCGGGATTATCCAGTAAGGGATAGTCCCGGCCTTGTGTTGCAGGGGAGTGGGCGTACTCCTCGGTACGGTGATCTAGGCCCCGTACTGTGAAAGGAGGTACCCCAGTGCCTAGTCATTAGTTGGAAATCCATTCTCCCTACGAGCCTTGTACGAGTTTTGTTTGTATTACCCACTCTGTGGCTAGTAGCTGGAATTTAATGAATGTAACAATTTCGGCTATTTTATAAGTATTTGTATATAGACCCTATTATAATTTCGGAGGATTTTATAAAAATTGTTTTAGCTATCGTAAGGTAAAAACCCGACATGTTTATTTGTGGCGTGGTCTTACGAGATGCTTTTGTTTTCAACGGATTTTTGAAATGTTAATAATCAATTGGGTGTGATTTTCTCACACTGGTTTCCCAGACTGACTCGGGTGTTATTTAACTGTAATGCTCAGGTCAGACCGAGTATTATAGAATACAGGATATGATGCTGTGGAGCTCAGGAGACGAGCAGGATGGCGATACGTACTCCCGTATTTGTATATATATATTATCCCGCTGTGTTTTGAGTTGTTGTGTATCTTGAGTTGTTGTGTATTATCATTGTATGATATTGATGTTGAGCTGTGATTGATGTACTCTGATGATGTAATATATATAAACAGATATATTTGATTTGAGTAAAAATCATTTATTTTCTATTATATTTTATCCCGCTGCGATGGTTAGATTCTGTTGTTGTTTTTCTGTTTTCTTCTTCTACCTCTTCTTCTTTAACCCAAATGGTTCGTATTTCTGTGCAACTTGAGTTGATTGTTGTAGAATAGTGTTGAATCAAGGGGTATGGTTTGCGGGCTGTTACAGTAGATCAGGCTCAGCAAGGGACCGGAGAGACCATGGATTTGGTTATCGCCTAGAATGGCCATGGATTTGATTAACAGTCCGGAGAAAACATAAATTTAACTATCGGCCCTAAACGAAGACAAATTAAATTAATGATCTGAAGAGATCACGTATTTATCTATCGGCCCTAAAGGACTATAAATTCACCAGCGATCCAAAGAGATCGAGATTTCAACGTGTGACTGCTAACTGCCAGATGAACATGGGATGATTTTGATTTACAGCATAATGAATGAAATAACAACTTTTGGGGAACAAAGAATGATTATCTATGACTTACGCCCAAACAAGGAATCAAACCCATGGCTATCACGATCTAGAATGACCTTTGGTTTATAAGCGAATCCAAAGGAACATGACGATTCATAACAGCCTGATCGCCTGATAAGCAGAAGATTTAATTACTAATGTTCAGTTGACTTCGATATTTGTTCTTGGTCAAAGCACACCTTCCATTCCCATGGCGTGCTTTGGAGGGCGAGTATTATCTTGCCTTTAGACCAAGCAGTATACAGACAAACTTGACGAGTCAAACTTGCAAACTATTAAGGTAGAAAGCCCTGGAGAGATAGCCTACAAGTCAAGACACTAAGCACAAATAGAGTCATAAGACGAAGGACAAGCCACCTCAAGGAAAAAGTAATCCAATTGCACCAAAATGTTGGATTAGAACCGATCCAACACCATGGATTGGTACTGATCCAAGAAACTTCATCAAAACTTGCCCACACTCCTTCTGTCTAATCTACTTGATGCCAGAAGCCTTCTTCAAGTGTTATTTTATTGATCCCATACAATTCACCATTGATCTCCATGAGTTCTTAGAATCAACAACTCCATTTATTCATAAATCCATCATTTGGCCTCGGAAACATGGAGATAATGTGCAAACAAGTTTGGAATCACGAAATTAACAACAACACGCACCTATCCATGATATTCAAGGCGATCCATAAGTCAAACTTAAGGATCAGTACCGATCCAGGACGATGGATCAGTACCGATCCGTAATGGTTGATGAATTGGCGACCAATTTTTCAGGAGAACTAGTCTATGATGTGGAAAATTATGTGGAGATCACGAGGGTGAGATTTCAGGCTTTCTACAGCTAATAGAGGGGCATGGCTGATTTTTAAAGATCTTTTTGGCTTCTCTACGACTCCTCTCCTATCTCTCGTAGTCGCTCATGGACTAATACCGATCTACAATGGATTTATACCGACCCGTAAGAACAATACTTGAAAACAACAGTATAATAAAAGAAAACTTGAAGTGGACGAAGGCCGGAGTACACTAAACCACTATAAATCTTGTGTGTTCTGTTTCTTACCCATTTTCAGTTATTTTCTTCACTAATTCTCTACTCAACCTATTAGGTGTTTGTGTCATTTTTGATTCAAATAATATTAATTAAATATTATTTGGTTAATTTTATATTATTCAAGTATAGCATTTTATATTGAATATTTATATTGTAACATTTATATTTATGCACACACACACACACACACACATATATATATAATTTATTTATTTAATTAAAAAATCAACTAATTATTATTAATTTCAAAAATTTCGTTATGTATACATACGTACTAACATTGTCTTAAATAATTCAAGACAAAGTAATATATATCATTATATTTTATATGTATATGTATTTTAATTAATTAACTATTTAATTATTTCTATTTTATTTTATCAATTCGATTAATAATTTGAAAATTTGAAAATAATTTTATCATATTTTTAAACATTTTGAAAAATTATATTATAACATTTTATATTATATTTCTTATTTTAAATTTAACTTTTAAATATAAAATTTTATTTTAGTTTCAAAAATAATTTTGAAAATTAGCCCAATGCCCAAATCGGCCATTTTCTATTAGAGGCAACCTTTGGTCTCACTTCATCTTTTGCGCCAAGGCGGTAGCCAGGTAGGGAAGGGTACTTGATTACCTAAACGCAGCCTAGACACTACTTTTCTAGACATCTTGCTAATCGAGTAAGCTTATTTAGTTAATCCTAACCTGATCAATTTGGACCGCATATGTTATTTGGCTTTGGTACTATTGTTGGATCTGGACTAGCACGTAGCAGGGTAAATGGGTAAATTTTAAAAAAATCCTTCCATTTGAATCTATTTGGCCTATGAAGTCTAAATTTATTTAGATCTTATCCATTTTTTTTAAATAAAATCAATATTTTATTTAATATATAAATTAAGTTTTATTTAGTGTTAAATTTATATCACATAGTATAATAAGTGCATGATATATATATATATATATGTGTGTGTGTGTGTGTATGTGTGTGTGTGTGTGTGTGTACGTGCACGTACAGCAGTAAATGGTGTGTATGGTTTAACATGCCCATGTATAGATGCTGGGATTTACATCACAACAGACATATTTGCCCCTTCTTATACATATACGCCGTCCGAATGTAAGTATGTTTATGTGTAAATATTTATATATAAATATATTATAAAAGGATATTTGTAAAACATATACAAGTTAACATATATATATATATATATATATATATATATATATAATATCATAATATGATTTAATTAAAATCTATAAATTCAAACTTAAATTGATATATTAATTTTAAATAAATGTATAATATATATATGTTTATATTTTGGAACTTAATAAATTTATTTTTAATCGTATATACATGCATATATATGCATATTAAATTGATATTAAGAACTCTATGTGTATATATAGTAAAATATAAATGTATTTTGATATAAACAAATAACTATATATATGTGTATATACATATTTTACATTATATACTTTTGGCTAGTAAGTATTTTTTTGGTTTTAACATTTTAACAATATATATAAGTTTTTTTAATTCTAATTTATGTATGGAAATCATTATATATATACACACACATAATTTTGTTTGAAAGCAACATTAAAGATGTATGAAAATTTTACTAAATAAATTTTTACATACTTTATTTTTATTTCATAGATAAATAAACATTGTAAAACATAAATATTTTATTTAAATAAATTATACAATATACAAAAAAATTGAATATCCGAAACATATAGTGAACTTACATAAAAATTTATATGTATATTAAATAAATAAATAGATATTTATACACACATACGTACACACACCATGTATATATATTTTTGACTAAACTAGTTTGAAATACTATTAACTTATCATTGTTGAAAATCAAAATAAAAAAATAAAAAAATTTCTATTGAATACTGTATGTATGCATATATGTAGAAAAAATTTATATGCGTATATAAATAAACATATTCATCAAATGTCGACGGCAATAACATATATGGATTCGTGATTTAATTCACTATCTATGTATGCATATAACATGACAAATATTTATAACATATATATGAAAATGTAAACAAGGATTTTACCTTAACTAAAGCTTTGTTGACACATCTTGCAATGCTGAATCAAATCACTCCTCAAATCAATTTTTGAATCCAAAAAACACCACCAGTTTGAATGAAGCTACCAGTAGTATATGAATTTGATTTAATTTAGTATTTAGGAGCTTGAATTTGTAGGAGGAGAGGGGGATTAAAGGTCGACTTTGGCTGGTATAGAATGAAGCAAAAGAGAGAATCACAAGAATATGGGTTGGAGGCAAATAAATAATAAAAGTCAAGGAGTGAAAAGAGGATCCAAATCTATCTTTCTTCTTATAAAATTCCCTCCTTTTGAATCCAAAATCCACACCCCCCTCATTGTCCCATTTTGGCCTCAAGCCGCTTCAAGTCCGATCAATAGATATTGCATTTAAATCTATTCAAATGCATGTCGATATTATATATCGAGACGTGTTTTTATAACTTTACGCACACACTATTTAATATTGATCAACACAAATGAAATAAAATTTTATAATTACTATTTCACAAATATTAATTAATTTATATAAAATATAATTAACTAAATCAAGTGGTAGTAGGAGTATTCTCCATTTCGATTGTGCGACTCATAGGTGCAAATTCGATCAGCGATTAATATCGAATGATTCATGGATTAACGTTTACACGTCACTTAGTAGGTCGTGTGACATTATGATCAAATTTATCACTTATATAGCTTCGGTAAAATCTAATTATACTTATTTAAGCATTACTCGGCGGTGACAATTATTTACACCAATTCTCTTAGGCAAAACTATATCAAATTAGGATTTATGAAATTTGATAATAGTCAAAATTCCAATATCATCCATATTCAACTTTATAGTCCAAACACAAAGTCCTTGGTTCAATTATTATTATTATTTATTAATCGATCTACCCTGTTGACTTTGAGTTGACTTCATTTGACCATGATACTAACCTTATATAACTAAGGAGATGGGTCCTCTCTTAAATAGTATTTCACTTCCAATGCTTCAACTTGACCCAACTATAGTCATTCGATGGACGTCGTGCCATGATTTAGCTATAATCAAAGTGGGGCTTTCATATTAAACCAACAGTGTTCTCAAGTCAAGAGAACTTATAATATTGTCACATTGATATTTTCTATTTGAGCTTAGTCATATTAACCAACGGAAAAATATCAAGTGAGTCATTCCATAGTTACCCAATAACTATAAGTAGATAAAAACTTGGCACCCTCAGTAGTCATGAGTAATACACTACTAATATTTTGAGAGCATTGCATACTCTAGCCATAACGGATACATCAATTTCCAGTCTCGATACATCTTGACTAGTAATATTTTAAATAACATGTTTATTATATTATGATAAAATACCCATGATTACAACTATTTGTAATTACTATCACAAACGCACCCTTTACGAATTTTATGTTAAATATACTTAAATTAAATAATTAATTAGTTATAATATATTATAAAAAGCTTATAAAAAAACCATAACCCTTTTATTACAAACGAAAATTTATTACAGAGTTAATAATTTACAATAAATTACAGAATCTCCTCTAGGGCGTACTCCTAACTTTATCACTTAGCAACATTCTGCTTTCTACAAGCCTTCAACAACTCACCCGCCTTGCTACATAGGCATGCAGAAGTTAATGACAAGCCGTATAGCCAGTTATGTTAACTGTTGTAGCAAAACGGCTGAAAACATACCTACTCCTTTAGTGGACCATTACCATGATTAAATGCAATAACTACGCCTAGTACAAATGGACAATTATCATGATTCTCAGCCATACAATCCTTTATGCCTTTACAACTATCTCCAATCTGCCCATGCGACCAGATCAATGGCTAGGCATGCTTCTCGCCTATTTTACTGTGAAATCTTAGTCATCCATTATCAACTGCTGCCACTACAAACACCATATGCATTACTATTTGAAAGAAGTTTGAAATTATAAGAATTCTAATTACCGTCTCCCTTCTAGAGATCCTCACACAATAAATCAAAACCTTTAATCTCTTAAGATTAGCTACTTCTTTAATCTTAAGTGCTTACTTTTTACTATTTACTTGTAATTCATTGCGACAGTTAGAGACATTGTAAGAGACCTTCATGGTGGACGTAGGTAAGATGGTCGAACCACACTACTTCGTTGTTCCGTTTACTTTGCTTTACTTGCTTTCTTCCTCATTTTTCATTTTTAGTGTAGTTCAAGGTTGGTCAATTCTTTAGTCAATAATTGGAATTTCTAATAGAAAATTTCCTTGCTTCTTTACTATAAGAAGCAAATGTTGTAAATTCAAGAGCCGTTGTAAAATCAGCAATGCATGTTTGTTTCTTTGAGGCCTAGGATATGTCAGTCCCCGACCAAGCATGAATATCCATTCTCTAGTTGGTTTATTATTATCTTCTCTTCCAGCATTCCAATGAGCATCCATGTATCCTTCTATCATACTTGGATGCACACCATACACATATGGTTCCCTTTAGGTACTTTAAAATCCTTTGTAAAATTATCCAGTGGATATGACTAAGGTTATTGGTGTATATACTCATTTTGCCAACAACATAAGCAATATATCATTTAGTGCATGTCATAACATACATTAGATTCCTAATTACTTTAGCTTATTCCAGTTGATCCATTGCTTTACGTGTATTATAATATAATTGCATGTTTAGGTTAAATGGGGTACTTATGTGTTTGCACTAAGATTAGTCGATCCTTTTAGGATCTATTCGATATAACGAGATAGAGTAATGGCCAGTCATTCTATTGTTTTTATGATTCTTATTCCTAGAATCACTTTAGCTTCCCTCATACCCTTCATGTCAAAACGTAAAGATAAAATTCTTTTTTACTTCTTTAATACTAAAAGTATCGGTACCAAATATTAACATATCATTAGTATAAAGGTGTATTATTACTCTTTACCAACATGGAATTTTTATATACACATTTTTTCTGATTCATTGATCCTTAAACCATTTGATACTATAGTTTTATTAGATTTCTCATGTCATTGCTTCGGTGCTTGTTTAAGATTGTAAAGTGGAATAAATTTGCATACTTTACATTATTGTCTAGACATCACAAAACCCCCTTGTTTTGACACACACACACACACACACATATATTTCCTTATCAAGTTCTCCATTTAAGAATGTGATCTTAACATCCATTTGATGAATTTAAAGTTTTTTAGATGGATGAAAATGCAATTGATGTTCTTATTGTTGAAATTCTAGCCACATGTGTGGTATATCCTTTAGCGAATTATTTAGCCTTAGTATGACTACCCCGCCGCTATGCCCAGTTTAGAAAAAAGTATTACAAGTAATATCGTCTGCCAATCCGAAGAATACGGCTGATTAAGGGAGATCGAATGTGAATATGTCTTTATACTAATACTGACACGTCTTATTTATCTTTTTTTAGGATCTGAACTAAAAATTTGATGGGTGCAGTATTAATACAAAGTAATAAACACACAGATTAAATATATTCAGAACAATATATAATATAGATAAATAAGAACCAGCGTCACAGATTGCAGTGGATTAATATACAACTTATTTCGTAATAAGATGTGAGTCTACAAAATGTTAATTCTAGACTCACTCTCACATCGTCATATGTCATACTCTATATTAGGTACAAAACGACTACTGAATAATATACATGACATGACTACTATATGTCAATATACATAACAATGACGTAGGCTAAAACTGTCAAATTAGTCCACTCCGAAGCTAACCCAAAATCCAAGAGTCAGTGAGTCCCTGTACCTGTAAAGTCTCGACCTGACTCGAGTATTAAAATAATAAACGGGTCAGACTATATCTAAATAAAAGGCGAGATACTAATATCGCAGATTTATGACTTAATGTAATGACCCGTAAATTTTCGATAATTAAAATAGCTAATTTAATAAGATTTCGTGATTTAGTGTTAGAAAAAAATTTGTAATTCGTTTGGAATAATAATAACTAGAATGAATTTGCAACAATAATTATCCAAGTAATGAAAATAAATGCTACTTAGTGAATACCTTTGAAATCAATAGTTGAATAGGATAATAAATATTGAATTCATTGGGTATAATAGAGTAATTGATTGATAAGTAAAATTTATTTAAAATCAAATATTGAATATTGAACAGGTAAATTGTTTAAATTAAATATTTAAAACTTATTGAATAATCGAATAACTAAAAAATGAAAATAGTGTTCTAAATTGTGAATTGGTTTTAAGGGTTGAATCTTATAAGTTAAATTTCGATATTTTAAAAGATAATGAATTATTGGATAAGCAAAATTGTTTAAATTAAATATTTGGAAATTATTGAATAATTTAATAATGGGAATTGAATAACCGTATAATGGAAATAGTTGTTCTATAATTTTAATTCATTTCAAAAGTTAAAATTTTAAGTTCGTTTTGAATATCTCAAAAGATAGTGATTTAAGAATAATAAAATTTGTTTAAATTAAATATTACGAATGTTTGAATAATTAAATTCCGAATTTGATATGATTAAATTGATATTGAAATTTAATATATGGAAATAGAGTGAATAATTGAAATTTGATTTGATATGATTCAAATTGGTTTCCAAAGTGAATGTAAGTTATATTGGGATTATAATAGAGTTAATAAGGTTTTAAAATTGGAATTTATTTGATAATTGAATAACGGGTTTAATATGATTAAAAATAATTTTTAAAATTTTATTTTATCATATTAAAGTTAGAATGATGTTGTAGAACTTTTAAAATCGAATTAAAAGTAAATTTGTGAAAATTGAATATTTTAATATTTAATTATCGACTGGAAAATAGCCAAACTTTGAACAGTCTCAGAATTGGACGAAACTAGTTCCATTGGATCCGTAATAGTTAGTTATTATCGGATTTCAATTTTCGTAGCAATCAGAGTTGTCGTTTGACCGTGGCAGCTCGAAACGCGTTGAAATTGTTTTAATATTAATTTGGCGAGTTAAAATAGTCATTTTTCAAACGGTCTCGGATTTTGACGAAA
The DNA here is from genome assembly GCA_030765085.1 of Allium cepa. Classification (NCBI taxonomy): domain Eukaryota; kingdom Viridiplantae; phylum Streptophyta; class Magnoliopsida; order Asparagales; family Amaryllidaceae; genus Allium; species Allium cepa. Next base: position 401,384,481 of record CM060931.1, read on the forward strand.
CTAGTTTCATCGGATCCGTAATGTGATATTATTGCAAGATTTCAAATTTCATGTCAATCGGATTTACCGTTTGTCCGGGGCGAGGCAAAACGCATAGAAATTCGTTTAAATCGATTTAATTCAAATTGATCGTTTATCGCTATAACTCCCAATGACGATCGAATTAGCTTTCAAAACCTATTCCATTGTGTCCGAAACGTGGGATAAACCCTAGAAACGCCGGTCACCGTGTGTAAATCGGAGTTCGAAAATTCGAAATGAATAGAGTTCGCCGTTTCCTATAAATAGCCCCTTGTCTTCATAAATTTGGAAAAATTTATAAACTAGGGTTTCAATTAGCTACAGGCCGCCTCCATTAAACATCAATGGCCAGAAAGCACCCATCTTCTTCCCTTAATCTCTTCATATCCAAGCATCGATTCGAGAAACTTTCTAAACGAAAAACGTAGAGCATTGAGAGATCTTCGATTTCATACGGCGATGATGGGTTATCGTCATCATTTGGAGGCACGAGATGGCCGCGTTCTCCACCGTTTTGCGCACGTCGTTCGAGGGTTGGGGACCACCGAGCTGGGCCGCACTCTGTCCGGTGATGGAGTTGACGTCGAGCATTCTAACGCCGGTCTCTGATCGATGTGAAGAAGCTTGTATTAGTTGCGTGTATTAGGGCATAGGGGCGGCTATGGGTATATGCGTGCGTTCTTATGGCCTGGGAGAAGAAGATGATGCCCACGGCCTGGATTTCTTTGCCAAGGAATGGACGGTGATGTTTTAGATTTAGGTTAAAAATAGAAATTTATGTTGTAAAATTTGTGAATAAAAATTCGTGTAACTTCTAAAATTCATATCTTTTTCATACGAGGTCGAAAACGCACGAAACTTTTTGCGTTGGAATCGTATCGACGAGCACTACGCTATGGAATTGGATTGGAGTCATTTGGAGCTAGAGAAAATTTTGGGTAAAATTAAATGCTCGTTTAATTTTATTCGAAATAAAACGCTGGAACTACATTAAAATCAAGGTGAGTGTTTTATAACGCTCACAACGTACTGAAAATCCTTATGCTAGTTAAATTTGATATTATGAAGTGATATGAATTTTATTTGTCGTTGTTTGATAGAATTTAATTGTCATTTGAATTAACCGTCGAAAATTAAATTGACAGTTAAATTTGAAATTAAAATTGAAATTGAATTGCGATTTAATTACCTGACATCAATAACTATGAAATTGCCATGAATTGTATTGCTTATTGGATGATGTATTTCGATGGATGCTATTGGTTGATATTTGAATGTTTGGATGTTTATTTGCTTATATATATCCTGTTATGCATACATATGAGACTGTGATTTAATTTAAGTGATATATATTCATCCCTGACATTTAATTGAAATAAATAATTACTTGGCCATAGGATAGAAAATTATATACGGACACCGAATTGGCTAAATTAATAATTTTTAAAATCGTCGATTTGAAATTTATTTAAATGTTTGATGTAAAAGTTATAAATAGAAATCGAATTTACAGAAATCGAATTTATCGAAAATCTGAGTTTGGAATGTTGAAATAAATTTTGGTTAAAGAAATTGTTAAATAATTTAAGTGGAGACTTTGGAATTTTAAAATTGGGATATGATTGAATTTCGAAATTTGATTTGTTTAAAGATTGAACCTTAATTCGAGCTTTGAATATTACTAAGTAAAAGTAATATAAAAATGATATTTTGAAATCGAGCTTGGAGTTGAATCATATTTGAAATTTGGATTTAAACTTGAATATTGATGGAAAATTTTGTTAAGTGTTATAAATGGATATTTTGAAAATCAAGCTAAAAATCGATATAAATTGAAATTGAATAAATTGAAGGTGGATGTAAAATTGAATTAATTTGAAGTCAAAGTTGACATTGATTTGAATTGAAATCGAAATTGAATCTGCAGAATGGAATTTGAAATTGATTTGAATTGGGAAGTTATAATTGAAATGGATTGGTTTTGAAGCTGTTTTATTTGTTTCCAAATTACTCGGTTATAAACCATTTTGAATACTTAACTATTTTAATCTATTTTAAATCTACTTAACCCAATTTAAATTAATTTAAACTAATTTATCTATTTCAAATCCGTTTTAAGATTTTAAGTATTTTTAACTATTTTAATTATTTAAACTACTTTTAAACTACTTAAAACTATTTTCTAAAATTCTAAGATGGTCAATAAGGTGAAATGTTTATATTTAAATCTTGAATTTAAATACGAATTGGGTTAAATGAAGTTGCAACCTAAATTGAAATTCGAAATGATTTTGAAATCGAAATGAGATATTGATGCGAAAAATGATTTTTGAAACGGAATCTTACATTTGAAAGGATACAATGATATTTGAAATGGATTTGATTTTTTGAAGCGAACATGATATTTTGATATCAATTATGAATCAATTTGAAATATAAAAGAGCCAACGGTGTAATAATACGTAGTTATTAAAGAGACCGGGATTGGATATGGACATACTCTCTGTCGATACCGAAAACCACTTTAATAACTATTATATGTGGAGTGTTGATCCAGAATGAAGTGGATGGTTTGGTGAACGCGTTGACTGAAGAAAGAGAACGATATTGGATGACCCCTGACATGACTAAAACAGGAGCCGCGCTGGGTCATTGAAGTTCGCCACCTCTAGCGGACACGCTTCTTCGATACCATTTCTATTACATTTGTGATTCGATTTGGGTGCACCCCTTGATTTGGGAGTGTTGTTTCGCGGTGTTGGGGTAGCTGGTGGCTATGCCCAACATCAGTCCGGATCACGCAACTACTAGTATCCTCGTTGATATCGCCTCATGTACCTTGTCATACTGATTATCCGATTCGCGACCACTACGTTATGTTTTGTGTTATACCTATGGGGTACCCTATGATAACCACCAGTTTACGGTGGGGCTTACGGTGCTGTATAGACTATGGCATTATAAAAATGTGTTAAGGGGAATTATGGTAACGCCTTAACGCTATTTTGATACTTTATATTACTAATAGGCATTATCTACTTACCGTACATTACTACATAGTAGATAGTTTAACTTATCCTTAAGAGATGGAAAATCCCGTAACATCTCTTGAGTTATTGCACGCACGTTGACACTGGATATGAGATGTCAAACCCCGTAAACATCTCTGACGCCTTTACACTCATATTTATTTATGATTGATTTAACTTTCATAAGGATATTTTAGTCACGACTCGAGTGTTTGGTCTTTTCATTACGCTCGGGTCAGTCCTGAGTTTTTCAGATTTTCGAAGATCTATTCTGGAGGATGAAGACGAAGATTTGGTATACTATCACTATTATTACCCTTGCATCATGCTATCTGCTGCATTATTTTAATTGTTCTGTTGTATATGTATAACTCTGATAAATGTTGTATAAATAACTGTCAAAGTATAGTAAATAGCTTCATGAACTGTTTATTTGACTATTATATTTTATCGTTCCGCTGCAAGATTCTGTGTTGTTTCCTTTCTTTTATTTCTCTTTCCTCTTCTTTTCTTTTATTTTATCATATTAAAGTTAGAATGATGTTGTAGAACTTTTAAAATCGAATTAAAAGTAAATTTGTGAAAATTGAATATTTTAATATTTAATTATCGACTGGAAAATAGCCAAACATTGAACAGTCTCAGAATTGGACGAAACTAGTTCCATTGGATCCGTAATAGTTAGTTATTATCGGATTTCAATTTTCGTAGCAATCGGAGTTGTCGTTTGACCGTGGCATCTCGAAACGCGTTGAAATTGTTTTAATATTAATTTGGCGAGTTAAAATAGTCATTTTTCAAACGGTCTCGGATTTCGACAAAACCAGTTTCATCGGATCCGTAATGTGATATTATTGTAAGATTTTAAATTTCATGTCAATCGAATTTACCGTTTGTCCGGGGCGAGCCAAAACGCATAGAAATTCGTTTAAATCGATTTAATTCAAATTGATCGTTTATCGCTATAACTCGCACAGACAATCGAATTAGCTTCTGAAACCAGTTCCATTGTGTCCGCAACGTGGGATAAACCCTAGAAACGTAGGTCACCGCGCGTAAATCGAAGTTCGAAAATCCGGAATGAATAGAGTTCGCCGTTTCCTATAAATAGCCGCTTGTCTTCATAAATTTGGAAAAATTTATAAACTAGGGTTTCAATTAGCTACAGGCCGCCTCCATTAAACATCAATGGCCAAAAAGCACCCATCTTCTTCCCTTAATCTCTTCATATCCAAGCATCGATTCGAAAAACTTTCTAAACGAAAAACGTAGAGCATTGAGAGATCTTCGATTTCATACGGCGATGATGGGTTATCGTCATCATTTGGAGGCACGAGATGGCCACGTTCTCCATCATTTTGCGCACGTCGTTTGAGGGTTGGGGACCACCGAGCTGGGCCGCACTCTGGCCGGTGATGGAGTTGACGTCGAGCATTCTAACGCCGGTCTCTGATCGATGTGAAGATGCTTGTATTAGTTGCGTGTATTAGGGCATAGGGGCGGCTATGGGTATATGCTGCGTTCTTATGGCCTGGGAGAAGAAGATGATGCCCACGGCCTGGATTTCTTTGCTAAGGAATGGACGGTGATGTTTTAGATTTAGGTTAAAAGTAGAAATTTATGTTGTAAAATTTGTGAATAAAAATTCGTGTAGCTTCTAAAATTCATATCTTTTTCATACGAGGTCGAAAAGGCACGAAACTTTTTGCGTTGGAATCGTATCGACGAGAACTACGCTATGGAATTGGATTGGAGTCGTTTGGAGCTTGAGAAAATTTTGGGTAAAATTAAACGCTCGTTTAATTTTATTCGAAATAAAACGCTGGAACTACATTGAAATCAAGGTGAGTGTTTTATAACACTCACAACGTACTGAATATCTTTATGCTAGTTAAATTTGATATTATGAAGTGATATGAATTTTATTTGTCGTTGTTTGATAGAATTTAATTGTCATTTGAATTAACCGTCGAAAATTAAGTTGACAGTTAAATTTGAAATTAAAATTGAAATTAAATTACTTGGCCATAAGATAGAAAATTATATACGGATACCGAATTGGCTAAATTAATAATTTTTAAAATCGTCGATTTGAAATTTATTTAAATGTTTGATGTAAAAGTTATAAATAGAAATCGAATTTATAGAAATCAAATTTATCGAAAATTTGAGTTTGGAATGTTGAAATAAATTTTGGTTAAAGAAATTGTTAAATAATTTAAGTGGAGACTTTGGAATTTTAAAATGGGGATATGATTGAATTTCGAATTTTGATTTGTTTAAAGATTGAACCTTAAGTCGAGCTTTGAATATTACTAAGTAAAAGTAATATAAAAATGATATTTTGAAATCAGAATTGAATCATATTTGAAATTTGGATTTAAACTTGAATATTGATGGAAAATTTTGTTAAGTGTTATAAATGGATATTTTGAAAATCAAGCTAAAAATCGATATAAATTGAAATTGAATAAATTGAAGGTGAATGTAAAATTGAATTAATTTGAAGTCAAAGTTGACATTGATTTGAATTGAAATCGAAATTGAATCGGCAGAATGGAAATTGAAATTGATTTGAATTGGAAAGTTATAATTGAAATGGATTGGTTTTGAAGTTGTTTTATTTGTTTCCAAATTACTCGGTTATAAACCATTTTGAATACTTAACTATTTTAATCTATTTTAAATATACTTAACCCAATTTAAATTAATTTAACTAATTTATCTATTTCAAATCCGCTTTAAGATTTTAAGTATTTTTAACTATTTTAATTATTTAAACTACTTTTAAACTACTTAAACTATTTTCTAAAATTCTAAGCTGGTCAATAAGGTGAAATGTTTATATTTAAATCTTGAATTTAAATACGAATTGGGTTAAATGAAGTTGCAACCTAAATTGAAATTCGAAATGATTTTGAAATCGAAATGAGATATTGATGCGAAAAATGATTTTTGAAACGGAATCTTACATTTGAAAGGATACGATGATATTTGAAATGGATTTGATTTTTTGAAGCGAACATGATATTTTGATATCAATTATGAATCGATTTGAAATGTAGAAGAGCCAACGGTGTAATAATACGTAGTTATTAAAGAGACCGGGATTGGATATGGACATACTCTCTGTCGATACCGAAAACCACTTTAATAACTATTATACGCGGAGTGTTGATCTAGAATGAAGTGGATGGTTTGGTGAACGCGTTGACTGAAGAAAGAGAACGATATTGGATGACCCCTGACATGACTAAAACAGGAGCTGCGCCGGGCCATTGAGGTTCGCCACCTCTAGCGGACACGCTTCTTCGATACCATTTCTATTACATTTGTGATTCGATTTGGGTGCACCCCTTGATTTGGGAGTGTTGTTTCGCGGTGTTGGGGTAGCTGCTGGCTATGCCCAACATCAGTCCGGATCACGCAACTACTAGTATCCTAGTTGGTATCGCCTCATGTACCTTGTCATACTGATTATCCTATTCGCGACCACTACGTTATGTTTTGTGTTATACCTATAGGGTACCCTCTGATAACCACCAGTTTACGGTGGGGCTTCCGGTGCTGTATAGACTATGGCATTATAAAAATGTGTTAAGGGGGATTATGGTAACGCCTTAACGCTATTTTGATACTTTATATTACTGATAGGCATTATCTACTTAGCGTACATTACTACATAGTAGATAGTTTAACGGATCCTTAAGAGATGGAAAATCCCGTAACATCTCTTGAGTTATTGCACGCACGTTGACACTGGATATGAGATGTCAAACCCCGTAAACATCTCTAACGCCGTTACACTCATATTTATTTACGATTGATTTAACTTTCATGAGGATATTTTAGTCCTGACTTGAGTGTTTTGTCTTTTCATTACGCTCGGGTCAGTCCTGAGTTTTTCAGATTTTCGAAGATCTATTCTGGAGGATGAAGACGAAGATTTGGTATACTATTACTATCATTACCCTTGCATCATGCTATCTGCTGCATTATTTTAATTGTTCTGTTGTATATGTATAACTCTGATAAATGTTGTATAAATAATTGTCAAAGTATAGTAAACAGCTTCATGAACTGTTTATTTGACTATTATATTTTATCGTTCCGCTGCAAGATTCTGTGTTGTTTCCTTTCTTTTATTTCTCTTTCCTCTTCTTTTCTTATTTACCCCAATAACCATCTATCCCTTTGAATGGTTTGGAATCGACATGTATATTTGATCGTCGGTTTAAACTGTCCAAAAAGGCGGGTCGTTACACTTAAAATGACAAGCCATATAAATATGCCGAACAAACAATTATAATAAGGCATATTAATTAAATTCACCACTTTATAAATCCATAAATGACTTAACTATAAAATAAGTCATCTCAAAATATGCCTAAAACCCAAAAAACTAAAAAGGCATATCAAAACAGTAAATACAGATCTTAAAATTTTGACTTAACATTAACCAAATAAGTCATAAATAGAATATGCCAAAAACAAATACTCAAATAAGACATATCTAACAGATCACTATTTCACAAATACATATCAAGTCTCAATAGACTATCATCTCAAAATATGGTGATAACCAATTCAAAATTCCTCAGAGCCATAAAGGATACGGAATATCATACTAAAAATCTTTGAACAAATAATCATCAATAATGTAATAATAATGGTAGTCATCTATCAGTTTAATACAGTGACACGCAATCTACTGAAAGAGACCGACTTCATAGAAAGGAAGCCTACCAAAAGAGACTACATATTAGGAACACCGCTCAAAGAAATGAGTAGCCATGTACCTAATCTGTCCTATGCGAATTTGCCTACCGAAAGAGGTCAACACAGTCTAACTGCATAGAACAAAATAAACCGATAGGTTGTAGTCTCTATAGACTACGATGCATGTAAAAATATGCTTTCCGAAAGAGATAACCGTATTTACACCATAACAGATCTTTCGAAAGAGATCTGCCTACCCAAATCTAAAATGTATCCAATCTTAGATCGATGAAAAATGAGTTACCTTCTCTCGAGGATCTCTCAAAGTTATAACATTTTCGAAGTTATAACATTTTCGAAACCGAGCACTAGAAATTATAACACTTTCAAAATGTAATACTTTGAAATTCATAACTTTGAAACATAATTTCCACCACTTAAACAGTTTAAATATCAAAATAATATATATAATAAAATAGTTTATAAAGTAAAATAATTTATATAAAAGAATTATAAGTTAAAAATAGTTTATAATAAAATAGTTAGTATATTAAAATAGTTTATTTTAAAATAATTTATAAAGTAAAATATAAAATAGCTTAAATTTAAAATTACTTTATAAAATAAAATAATTTCCTCAAACTTCACAAATTGATCCAAATCAAGTTAAATCAAAAAATTCAATTTGAATCAAATCTCAATTCATAAATTTCGACTAAATTCAGTTCGCAATAAACCGTTTCAATTTATATCGATTTCAAATACAAATTTGAACCTCAAATAAACCATTTCAATTTCAATATATTCTAGAGCTTTAAATATTTCATAATTTCAAAATTAAATTTTGATAATTCCATATATATATAATTCAATTTACTATTATTTAGTTTTGAAATATTTACCTAATAAATCCAATATCATTTAAATAAAAGTTTTAAAGTTCAAACAACTGAATATTCCTTCAATTTATTTAAAGTTAATATGTTCATTTAAATCACCTTAAACCAAATTAAGTTATATAAGAAAAAAATTCATATCCTTTAAAATCTCAAATTTAATAAATTTCAAATCAACTTATTTGAGTTTAATTCTTAAACAAATTTAATTTCAAATCAATTTCGAATTTATCTTCCAACCTTAATTTATTTAAATCATTGTAAAATCTATATAAAAATATAATTTTAAATAAATATTTAACCATAATATATTTTAATAAAATCAAAATTTATTATTAAACTTATTCTATATTAAAACAATTTATACATAGCTTAAAATCAAGAAGTTAACTATACATAAAATAACATTTATATAATATCTAAAATCAATAAATATATATAAAACCATATATTCCTTTTCAAAACTATAGAAATTATTTTGAAAATATTTATATATAGAACAACGGTGTCTGTATATAATTTTCTACCCTATGGTTAAGGGATATGAATATTTATCATTTCAATCCGCAATTTAAAATATATACGGGTATATATCATTTCAACCCGCAATCGCAAATTCGCTGAAAATCGCTTGGGTCTATCATTTCAACCTATAAGGATTTTCTCTTGTTCTACAGATCGTTTGGGTATGTATCATTTCAACCCATAGTGAATTCTATACGAATAAGAAACTTGCAAAGTGATAACAGATATGGTAGTAATATAACAACATGCATATATCATCAGTATAAATAACAGATAATGGTGTCAGATATCACAGGTGAACTGATATGGATAACAACATATATATAGCAATGTGAATAACTAACAGCAGCATATTTCAATTGTCGTTTCAATTGAAATCAAATTTAATAAATATAAGAACATTAACCGTGAGTGATTGCTCACCTTTCGAGGTTAGAGAAATTCAACATAGAAATGAGCTACGAATTCAGAGCAAAGTGAGATGGCATGAATTCGATGAAGAAACATGCACGACTGACCAAAAGTTGATACAATGGGAATCAATGAGAACAAACAATCAGTTTGATAGAAATAGAAGATATATATATATATATATATATATATATATATATATATATATCTTCTGTTTGTTATTATTTTATAAAATTTGAAATTTTTAACTTTAGCACCTATAAAATAAAATCTATATATAAATATATATTTTTGGAAACCAAACTCCCATAAATTGTATATATGAGCTAATATATGAATATATATATATATATATATATTAAACAATATTATATTAGCCTAATTTATACATGTACATATACTTTATATCAAAACGTACAAATGACTATCATATATATATATATATATATATATATATATATATATATATTCATATAATGCAGACAACTATAGATATACGTAGACAAATATATAACTTTGCATATATTACACATATTTACAATCAACAGGTTGAACTCAACCCGTTTAAACTTAAATATATAACTAACATATATTAGAAAACGGACACATATGTATAAGCTATCTATGCATATGTATAAGCCATCTACACATATGTAAGTTATATACCAACTGTCATATAACTAAAGTATGCAGACCAACATAAATCTTTAAATCAGGATATATATACTTATTTTTATAAATTATAACTTACTCAATAGCCATTATAACTATATATATATATATATATATATATGCACGTACATATTTACATACATATCCTTCAGCAACCATTCATACTAAATATAACTTAAAAACTAAATAATATATATACATATACACAGAGTATAGATAAAATCACTGTGAAACAGATACCTTGTATACTTTAAACTATACAAATTGCAAAACAATAAACGCTATTATAATATAATACTCGGCAATCCCACTTACATATATTAACCAAGACCTATGTATTACTTATATAAAACATATATCATATATATTATACTTAAACAAACATATGTGTATATATATATATATATATGTCAAGATCATCATAAATTTTAACTCATATAGTAAAATACATATATAATATACAGTAGTAACAGTACATGAAATCCCATCATAAAACAAATATTTTGTATTATATAAATAAACATTGTAACAGGAGAAGTATGACTCATCAATACTTATCACCATACTTATTTTATTTTGGAATGTATGCAAAAGATAGCAATATAATATATATACATACACAATAAACAGAATAGATATGAATAAATATATATAAGCTTTTTATAGTATACCTATATAATACTATCATAACTTTAAAATATAAAAATATAATACCTTGAATAAAGATGCAACAGACACTACAACACAATAACTTTATAAACATTATTTATATAAACATATTACTGGAAGAATACACTGTATAATATAATATATATATACATACCAAGATCATAAAAGAGGTAGGAAAGAAGAGAGGCTGGAGGAAAGCTCGGTTGAAAGTTGTGGTGTTTGGTGGCTGAAGCTGCATGCGCGGGATCGGCCGTGTGGTAGCTCAGGTTGCATGTGGCCATGCCAGAGATATAAGGAGGGGGAAGAGGTAGAATGTGTGGTAGCTGAGATGGAATAATCAGTGCAAGCTTCTACAGGAAGAGGAAACACTTTGCAAATCAATTCTTACCACTATTGTATTATATGGCATATTATTTTATAGAACAGACGAAAGTAATTGAGGAGAGGACGAGGAAATGTGGCCGGATAGCTACGTCGGGTGGTTCGAGGTGAGGCCTTGCATGGGTGAGGCCATTGTTGGTCAGCCACAGGTTGTTTGTGGTGTTTGGTGATGGACTTTGGTGGTCGTGGCCACAGCTACAATAGGAGATGAGGAGGTTGGCGATCTGCTCGGTCGGAGGGGTTTCGAACAGTGGAGGTTTGTGTAACGATACGAATTTTTCACGTTCGAAAATCGACATCCATACTTTGCATCGTACTCGAATGCCGCAGATTCGATCGTTCAAATCTGAATCGCCGGAGCTTATGACACCATTAAGTATAAAAACACAGCGGAAGAAAATAATGAACATCAATATACAACATCTGATACAACATCCTGATACAACAGATGATATAATAGATATCGATATACATCAGAGATAAGATACAATAAAATAGCAGCAGAAAGAAAGTAGATAACACCAGCAGCGGAACAATAACTCTAAGATAGTCTTTAAGGAAGAATTCCAGCAGCAGCTCGAATCAACATCATGATACATTAAGACAAGCAAGTCTCGTCCACATCCAAAGATTGAACTAGCTGCAGATAATCAACTAATCCTAACAATCTGAAAAACCCAATTCTAGACTGTTCGTGTGGAAAATAGTGAGCACCCAGAGTTTAGGAAAGGAACAATAAACTCCGGATCAATCATGGGACTGGTTGAGTAACAAAAACAGTTTGGTCTTTTAAAACAAACAACAAAAGAATTTAAAAGGAATCCGCAATGCTTTTTAGAAAATGAAACTACCATAAGGCCTCCCGCCACACACACAATGCAAACGCAGAATTGGAGGAGATTTCTTCTTATGATAGTCAAACATGCTTAATACGAGAAAATTTCTGATATTATTATAATAAGTGCACGGTGGAAACCATTTCGAAAGTAGAATATAAATCTTAGCCAGCATAGGTACCACTATATTATGCCCGCTATAGCTACCATTTTAAATGGCAGGTTCGACAACTAAAACCGTACAAGGCTCGTATTGTTTTGTTTAGATTTTCCAACAAATGGTCGGGCTAAGGAACTTCCCACTGTCCATGGGATCGCCTCTGGCAGGATGTCCCGAGAACTTAACCAGCTCTCTGCCAACACAAGGCCGGGTTACCTTTGTAACTAGGTAACTACTTCTCGAGCATGCCACTCCCCGGTCCTTTGGGACCTTTATCCGAGGCGCCTCTAAAGCAACAACCACACAGTAAATGAGATTGGAGCCATGTGACGCCCCACCTCTATACCCACGCTAGCCAAGGACACTACGGTGTAATGCCGTCAACTAGCACGGAGAATAAGGCTGTTGAGGAGCGACCATCCGTGTAATTGCTTTGTGCGAGCACCGATATGCCGGATAAAATATAACATGCAATTCATCTCAAGAGGAAATATGACATACCGACGCAAACTCAAAGCTACTACACAGTGGCTATATAATCTTCGGAAACAAATATAGAAATAAACATAACACAAATCAGTCACAGACATCCATATCACAAAGGCGGAAGAAGATATGGATATATAACTAACACAAGAAAGTGTGCATCAGAGTAGTGGTCAAAAAGATCCACAATAATACAAAAGAATAGCAACGCGTGCTATACAAAAGAATACAACTATGAGTCTATATCTCAAGTGTATACAACAAAAACTGCTAATCTAAGTAGTTAGCCAAAAGTCAGAGAAATCAATCCCAAGTGAGAAGTCAAGCTGAAGCACCTGTAACATCTCGGTCTGACCCGAGTATTATTTAATAAGAAAATAATAAACGGATCAGTCTAGCTATAAATATCAGATGAAACGATATAGAATAAGAGGTATGACTAACGCATAATAATCACAATGCCAAGCTGTGATATATATAAGTAATTGAAAATCAACAAGTGATTAATCAATGTCACAAAAATCTACTCAAGGATCAAAAGAAATGTCATACTCTGTATTTCGTTCACCAAACCACAAATATTGACGATTATATCAATATCAACCACAAAAGTCAATGACACACAAATTCACCAATTCACAAATATTGATTAAACTTATCAATGAAAATCACGAAAATTGGTGAAGCACAAATTCTAGAAATCATCTCAAGAAATCCAGAAATCACAAAAAGGGGAAAGGCCTATCACAAACGGGAGCATGAAGCTCACCAACACGTGTATCACAAACGGAACACTAATTCCATGGTTGCTAACCATCACAAATTGAGCCGAAGCTCCACAAACGGCCCGAAGACCATGGGTTGCTACCCCACCAATTTGAGTCGAAACTCCACAAAACGGGGTTTAGTCTCCCTCGCAGACAAAGAGACATTGCACATCACTAGTCTAAATCACAAAAATGATCGTCATGATCATCAAGAAGTGTCAATTACAGTAAGCTAGTAAATATATGAGCTTAGCTTCATGTCCCATAACCACTAGCTTAACTTAAATATTTAGAGCAAATTGTAGATCTTCACTAGAAAATTGTCACAAGAGATTCAATCGAACAAGTCCAAGAATTAACCGACGAAGTAAACGCAAGCGTTTTATACCACTTGTTTTACTAGGTCGTTTAATTAGATTTCTCATACGAGTGAGGTAAAGGTTTGTATATAGTAGTAGATTGGAAAACGGTTTTAAGAAACGAGCTTTGTAATAAAATAGTGTTGAAATCATTTGAAGAAAGAGTTTTGATATTTACTACTAGTATAGAAAACCTTTATATTTTTAAAGTGACAAATCACAAAGAAGATTGTAGGAACAATCAATCATTAAAATTCACATACGAAGACATGAATAAAATCCAAAGAAATCGATACCGAATCCATTAAAATGGATATTTCCAAAATCATGAAGAAAATGTCATCAAAGTCGATAATAAGTGATAATAACAAAAGGGAATCAACACGAATCGATTAACGTTGGAATTTCAAGCTAAATAGGCAAATAGGCAAAAATTGGCATATTCAGACGTCTGAAAGGTATGATTCAGACGTCTGAATCTGGAAAATAAAATACTTTCCAGGACAGAATTCAGACGTCTGAATCAATAAATTCAGACGTCTGGAAATGCTAAACTTTAGCCTATTTCCTTTCTGGTTCAATTCGAACCAATTCAGACGTCTGAAATCATATATTCGGACGTTTGAATCTGGGAATAGAAATCTTCCCAGAACAATATTCAGACGTCTGAATATTACGTTTCAGACGTCTGAATCTGGGGTTCAGGGCATTACCTGAACCTAGGCCAAAAATTGGCCAAACGGATACCGGAAGCGATCGATCGAGCGACAACGACTAAGGATTTACGCCAAGCGACAACCCAGCCTTAACGGCTCTTCGATACGCCTCAAATATCAATGTCCAAATATCCATAAAAGGATTTTCATAAATTTTGATTTCAAAACACCAAAAATTGGAATATACACCAAATCAATCCAAACCAAAATCAATTGCACAAGAATAAACGTTAGGAATCATACCTAACAATCGAAGATAATTACAGACAAAGATGTGAGATAAAAATCTCACCTTTGAACCCAAACAAACGAAGAAGAAGCTTGAAAGCAAAGGGAGAATCAACCACTCTTCAAATCCAACTCAAGAAGCTTGATTCTAAGCTTTAAAAAGAAGAACATACCCAAAGTTAGGTTTAGGAATTTCTGAAATTCAAGAGAGAAGGAGTTGGAGAAGATGAAGAGAAGGCTTACCAATGGGTTCTTCTATTAGTTTGGAGCTAGAGTTTGATTTGCAAAAGAAAACTAGGGCTTGGAGTTTTAATTTCCTCTTCCACTCTCCATTGTTATAAAAGATTGAGTATTAGGAAATGAGGAATGAAGTAATGAAGAGGAGAAGGGGTTGGGACTGAATACATAAGTGGAGTTATTGGGCTCAGTCCAAATCAAAGCCCTAAGTTAAAAAGTAGCAAAATCCCACTAACTCCAAACGTATCAAAGTTTACACTTAAAAAGATCGCAAACGGCGTTTTGAACTCAATTGGAGTGGTCCCGAGTCCTAATTTGATTGTTTGCGAAAAGTAGCTTTTCGGACTAAATTCCGAGTATCGATAAAATATTTAAATAAAATATTTAAATATAAAACCGATAAATATGCGGATTGTTACAAGCCACCACATAGGTAAACATCTGGGTTCCATACCATGATACCACCCTTTACCAGAAGGGAATGACACACCTTAAAGGGCGTGACCCTCATAACCTTGCCGCATCTTTCATGTTTTGACCATTTCCGGGCTGTGAGGTCCTGATGCAGTCTCGTCCACAAAGCTACGCCTTATACAAAAGCCATGCTTTGATCACAAATGATTAACAAATGATCAACACACAGTAGCACTCGGCATGCCACACTACCAAATTGGGAATATATCGCTGATAACCTTCAACTACATAACCTCTGAGCTCGTACGTCTCAGAGAAGGGTGTTAAGCTAAGAGAATAAATTCTCCGCCACCAACAGATATGTATCTGAAAGAAATCTTCTTTATATCTCAAAGTGTAGTGTCAGACATGTAACCATACAAGTCTGTTCCGGGTTCGAACAGAACCAAATGTACTTCCGAAGAAGCCCTTGCAAATCCGGGTATTCACAATCCCGATCGGACTTCCCATCACTTAGGGTATCTCTATACCGGCGCGACTCAGTGCAAAGACAATCGATAGGTCATCCTATCGCTCTCGCAAATACCCGGTCTTCACCACCGGTATTCAAATGCTATCCATATATGTCGTATCACTATTCGGAATGGGTTATATGACACAAAGGTCCTCTCCCGGCTAAACCGAATAATGAGCGCAATATTTAAAATATATGGATATGGGATTTCAGTTAAGTCACCACTTAATAGAAAACCAAAACTTTCTTTCAAATGGTTAAACAAATTTACCATTTCAAATCTTTAAACAAAAAGATGTATTTCACAAAGTTTCACCCAGGTTTCATAAAGATTCATTTACACCGCTTCCAAAACGATTCCATTTCAAAATTGGATTAACTCATCAAATTTTTAAATCGAAGATTTAATTGATAGCTTTCAAAACAATTTACAATTTAAATCTTTTATAATATAAAAGATTCACCCTTCAAAATTCTCTTTGATTTCAAAACAAAGTTCAATCATCTTCACAATGGTTAATTTATAGTCTTCCAACTATTTACATTTCCATTTAAAACTTGAAATCGTTTTAACACAAATTAGGGATTCATTCCTTATATGAAAGCTTTGTTATTTGGAAACAAATAGTTTTCGTTTTAGGAAAAACTGATTACAAATTAAAACCATTTAAGTTTAGAACTTGAATTCAAATTTACATTTCCAAAACCACATTATTTAAATAGTTAAGATCCATATAAACATCTTTATGACTTGTAAAATGTTTTAAACCAAAATTCCAAGAATTCAATCTCGAACATTAAATTCAAATTTAAATCAAATTATTTAAATTCCAAAGTTTATCAAGTTATTTAAAATAAATTTTATTTTTGAAATTCATTTCAAAAGTTCTTAGCTCAAAATTTAAGACTATTTTGGATTCAAGAATTCAATTTCTAAATTTGATACAAATCTGTGACTTAATCGATTTCCTCGTGAAATCCACATTTTTGTGTGTATGGTGTGGTCCAGGGGTTTAACACAATAGTGCAACATCATTCAATCTTCATAGATTAAAACATAGAAATATAGTTGATAAGCGATATAAACTGTAACGCTTATCATCCATTCACAAATTTACAGATAGTATACAAACGTAAATAATGAATAAACCATACACAGCTCAATCCACAGAACAAAATATCACAGATCAGATAGGACAATCAATTCAAGGCATCTCATACAATACGATCATTCATAAGTAAGGCCAAGCACTCAATAGTCATTTATAAGTTGGATTAATTGATCGTTTTAATCCTAATCAATTCAATTTATTTCCAAGTAATACTTACGAATTAATTACCCAATCTTGATTAATTAATTACAAATCATTTGATATCAATTAATTTATCAAACACTTAATAAATTAAATTATTCTTAATTAATCATATTAATTTAATTACTTAATAATCTTTAGTTAATTATCTTCATTAACTAATAACATTTCCTTAATTACTTTCTCAAGAAAATTATCTTGGATTAATTCATCATTTATCATTTCTAGTTATAAATTAAATCTAAATTACTTATTTATAAATTAAATAAATCATTCTTTAATTACCATATTAATTAAATCATTTTATTACCTTAATTATCTCTAAGATAATTAATTTCTTTATTAATGACTTCATTAACATTTTAAGTGTATTTCTATCATTACACTTTAAATCTTAGATTCAAATTAATTTCAAAATACACTAAATCATTCATGTTATTTAGAAAAATTTAAAATTCAAAAAAACTTCTTTTATTACAAAACTAAAGATTTAGATTGAATTCCAGATTTAAACTTTGATTAAATCTTTGTTAGAATTCATTTCTTTATAATTTTCAAATTCCATTTTAAATTCAAATTCTTTAAAACATACTTTAATTGCTTAAACTCTTTTATTTAAAACAATTTTAATTTTTTTTTTAAAACTAAGTTTCAAACTTGAACTTGAGTTATGTTGAAATGATACTTTGGTTATAAAAGAAATTTAAAAGAACTTAAATCAAACTTCTTTGTATTCACATATCTAAAGTATAACTTTATATTTAAATTAATTTAAACATTTGAATTCATAAAAAGAAAACTAGAATTCAGATTTTGTAGTGAAGTTCAGGTTTCAAGATTTGGTTTAAATTCCTTCTTCACAAATTCAAATTCCAATTCAAGTTCTTTTAAATTACACTTAACTACTTAACATCTCAAGTTATTAAACAATTTAATTTTTTTTTTAAAACTTGATTCATTTACGAACTAAGTTTTTCAAACAACTTGAATTTATTCTTTAAACTTTGCTTTAAATCTTGTTTCAAATTTTAAATTGAACTTAAAATCTGAAACAAATCAGGTTTCTAAAACCTGATACCACCCAAGTAAAATGACCCGAGCTCCCACTATACTGCTTCGAGCCCTACCCCTCAAAATCTCGAGTAAAGCTTCGAGTCAACACACACGAGTTTACCTTGCTTCTTCCCCACTTCCCAAAATTTTCCAGACCTCCAAAAAAATGCACGGTGCACGTGTACACTGCCGTTGACCGGTTTCTGGCATCCCCGTGGTGTCGAGCACGTCGCTGATCGACTCCAGAACGAGCTCCAACCACCTGATCCCTTCCTCCACCTCGAAATCGAGATTCGAGTTGAAATTCGAAACCTGGAACATTTAAACCCATTGCATCCCCACCTGTCAACGCGACGTCTTCGGCGCTCCAACCACTGGAGGCTACCCAACTTCGGCCGTAGCCTTATCCTCCTCTCCTCTACCAAAACCCATAGTCGCGTGACACTCGATCGCACGACGGCGTGGAACGAATCGAAAACATCAGCCCTTCCCAAACTAGGTTACCAGACTTAAACGCCTCGCCGCCGCTACCACAACCAACTGCACCACTATCCACCATTTGTCCCTGACCCACCGAAGACTCCTCTACCTCCAGTCCAAGTCCCGACCCCTCTGATCAATGAGACCGACCGTGGCGACCCAAAATGCGAAAATCGAACAAACCCTTATTGCTCCCTATCCCTATCTCTAAAAATCATGATACAACCTTTAAAAATCATGTTATTGTATACTGATTCATCTTGCATACCTGAAACTATAAATTAAGAAGTTCGAAAATTGAGGAATCTTAAGTTTGTTCAGATAGTTTGGGTTTCCAGTGACCATTTTAAGTTGTTTTAATCTTAAATGAATTTTTAAACTTAGTTTATAATGATACAAACAACTTTTGTTTGAATCTTAAGTTCAACCAACAATTAGAAAAAAAGTAAATGATTTTTGAAACCAATAGTTTGATTTTTTTGAACTAAGAACATATATATTTTTAGAACAACAGCCTGCATATTATACTTTCAATCTTCCCATATATATATATACACAGATAATTATATATGCACAAACATACATATCTTAGATATACTTGCATAGATTCAAACCTTTAAATTAAAGTAAAATGTTACTCACTTTCCAAACCATGGTTCCAGAAATGTCAAAGCTTTGAAACAGGCTATTGAAATTGCCAGCTGAACTTTTCTTGATCATGGTTTGTATTGATGATTATGAACTGAAGTTTATTTTAGTTTGAGATAACATTACTTCGTGTTTGCTTCCATTTTTACTCAGTTGTGATAATCAAACTGAAGTGATGATTGATGCATATAAAAAGAAGTATGCAGTATATTATTTGTATCATAAGCATGCGGAAGATGCTTGCATTAATTAGTTTGTACAATATTCATATTATTTTTCTTTTTCAGTTGTACAAATACATATATTTTGTTTGTACTGATACTTTGTACTTAGATACGTTTTTTTCTTTCCTTTGCTTTAACATGGTGGCCGATGAATATATGTTGTGTACTAAAGAGGATCTTGCATTAATTTCTCAAGTCCTTCCTTGTTTACAACTATGCTATTTAAATCATGCATATACAGTTTTGTTTGTAAATTTTCTGTTTACAGCCTCTTCTTATATGTACTTAGTTATAGATATTTGATGTGGCTTCACTTTTTTTTTTGTTTGGTCTTTGTTTCATATGTTTTCATTTGCAAGTGTACATTTTATGTATTTGTTTACTTCATTACTTAGTGAACTTCAAAATTTTATCTTATTTTTCTTTTTCTTTTATTATTGTTGTTTGTTTCTATTTGTATTATGATATTAAAATCATATCTTTACTTTATTTTGTATAAACTAAATATTTATTTATTTTGTAACATGGATGAATTTCTAGATTTTTATTTTAAATTTTAGCAAATGATTATTTACTTTATTTTTATCATTATCATTTGTCTTTAAACCATTTAGTTAAAATTTAACTCAAACTCAATGCACGTACATATATACATATATATTCAAATTATTATAAATCCATTTACTTGAAATTTAAATCCAAATCACATATGTACAATATTTAAATTCATATGATTTAATATATTTTCTATTTGAATTTAGGGAAACTCGTATCAATTTACTAATAAATTTTATAGATTTTAATTCAAAAATTAATTTAATTAACAATTTAAATTTAGTAAAAATTCGGGGTCGTTACAGACTTCCCCCCTTAAAAGAATTTCATCCTCGAAATTACACAACTCGTTTCATGAATTATACACACATAGAATAGACCAATGACAATTCAAACCATACTAGTAAATACATGGATTCTTACGGGTAATTCATAATATATATCTTATATTAAGTACTACTCATAATATTCGTACATATGTTATAGTCATACGTTACTCATTTAACATCCAACATTTACCACGGTTCTAAATCCAAAACACGTACATAAACGCATCCTATCCAAAAGAAGTCAACCCAACCCACTACATATCTTCACTATCAGAGCTCCCTCTCTCAGGCCCTGACAGTTCTCTAACCTCTGCATCATTGTCTGTCTCATAAACATCCTCTAGGTCAGATTCTACCGAAATATACCCTCCATCGTCTTGTTCTTCCACTGCATTATCCAAATTCCAAATGACCGCATCGTCATTTTCTGACACCACCTCTTCCTCGTCTTCAACTTCTTCTTCCACTTCGAATTCTTCTTCGTCTTCAAATTCTTCTTCTTCTTCGAATTCTTCTTCGTCTTCGATTTCTTCTTCTTCTTTGGGTTCTTCTATCTGCGATTGTGGCTTCTCCACCGGCTCTTCTTGTACCTCCTCATGTACTGACGGTTCACCCAAATCATCTCGAACCCTACTAGATGAACCATACTCACCGACTCTTCTGGCTTTGGAAAATGCTCCTCCCCTACTTATACTATAGGTTCTCTACAATCGGAACCAAAATCCAAAAATAAGATTCTAAGGTTTTAGAATTTTATAGAGTAAGAAATACATCAAAGTTTATATTGCAAAATTTATTATACTCAAGATAATATACAAAATTTCAAATTTTGGTTTTTTTTAAACACAATCGTTTTATTGATACAATTCAATTTTATCCTTATATTTTATTAACCAATTTAACTCAATTTAAAATTTCCAATTTATTCAGAATTTCCAATTTTTCAAATTTTAAATTTATTAAAATTTAAATCAAAAACTAATGAGAAATCGATGAAGATACAAGGTAAAAATTTTCCTACAATGATTCGTAGAGCCATCCTCATACCGAAACTTCTTCTTATAGCCTGTACGAAGCAATCAAAAAGAATTTAGAAACGAATCAAAGGAAATTGATAGAGAAAGTTCGTTTCCGCTGTTGCAGGGTATTGACCATTTATAGTCGTATTCTCCAGTCCGCTATCTCGTTCTCTTCTTGCACTCATACTCACTATCAGTGGATAGTAAGAGAATTTACTGAGACATTCGAACGGATATCTTAGGGATATATGCTTTCTAGGGTTTACTTCACCCAATCTCTAATGAGTTACTTAATGTGTTATACTCCTGAGCTAAAGTTCAACCTTAGCTCTGATACCACATGTAATGATACGAATTTTTCGCGTTCTAAAATCGACATCCATACTTTGCATCGTACTCGAATGCCGCAGATTCGATCGTTCAAATCCGAATCGTCGGAGCTTATAACACCATTAAGTATAAAAACACAGCGGAAGAAAATAATGAATATCAATATACAACATCTGATACAACATCCTAATACAACAGATGATACAATGGATATCGATATACATCAGAGATAAGATACAATAAAATAGAAGCAGAAAGAAAATAGATAACACCAGCAGCGGAACAATAACTCTGAGATAGCCTTCAAGGAAGAATTCCAGCAGCAGCTCGAATCAACATCATGATACACTAAGACAAGCAAGTCTCGTCCACATCCAAATATTGAACTAGCTCCAGATAATCAACTAATCCTAACCATCTAAAAAACCCATCTCTAGACTGCTCGTGTGGAAAATAGTGAGCACCCAGAGTTTAGGAAAGGAACAATAAACTCCGGATCAGTCATGAGACTGGTTGAGTAACAAAAATAGTTTGGTCTTTAAAACAAACAACAAAAGAATTTAAAAGGAATCTGCAATGCTTTTTAGAAAATGAAACTACCATAAGACCTCCCGCCACACACACAATGCAAACGCAGAATTGGAGGAGATTTCTTCTTATGATAGTCAAACATGCTTAATACGAGAAAATTTATGATATTATTATAATAAGTGCATGGTCGAAACCATTTCAAAAGTATAATATAAATCTTAGCCAGCATAGGTACCATTATATTATTCCCGCTATAACTACCATTTTAAATGGTAGGTTCTACAACTAAAACCGTACAAGGCTCGTATTGTTTTGTTTGGATTTTCCAACAAATGGTCGGGCTAAGGAACTTTCCACTGTCCATGGGATCGCCTCTGGCAAGATGTCCCGAGAACTTAACCAGCTCTCTGCCAACACAAGGCCAGGTTACCTTTGTAACTACTTCTCGAGCATGCCACTCCCCGGTCCTTTGGGACCTTTATCCAAGGCGCCTCTAAAGAAACTACCACACAGTAAATGAGATTGGAGCCACCACATAGGTAAATATCTGGGCTCCATACCATGATACCACCCTTTACCAGAAGGGAATGACACACCCTAAAGGGCGCGACCCTCATAACCTTGCCGCATCTTTCTTGTTTTGACCATTTCCGGGTTGTGAGGTCCTGATGCAGTCTCGTCCACGAAGCTACGCTTTATACAAAAGCCATGCTTTGATCACAAATGATCAACAGATGATCAACACACAACAGCACTCGGCATGCCACACTACCAAATTGGAAATATGTCGCTGATATCCTTCAACTACATAACCTCTGAGCTCGTACGTCTCAGAGAAGGGTGTTAAGCTAAGAGAATAAATTCTCCGCCACCAACAGATATGTATTTGAAAGAAATCTTCTTTATATCTCAAAGTGTAGTGTCAGACATGTGACCATACAAGTCTGTTCCAGGTTCGAACAGAACCGAAGGCACTTTCGAAGAAGCCCTTGCAAATCCGAGTATTCACAATCCCGATCGGACTTCCCATCACTTAGAGAATCTCTATACCGGCTCGACTCAGTGCAGTGACAATCGATAGGTCATCCTATCGCTCTCGCAAATACCCGGTCTTCACCACCGGTCTTCAAATGCTATCCATATACGTCGTATCACTATTCGGAGTGGGTTATAAGACACAAAGGTCCTCTCCCGGCTAAACCGAATAATGAGCACAATATTTAAAATATATGGATATGGGATTTCAGTTAAATCACTACTTAATAGAAAACCAAAACTTTCTTTCAAATGGTTAAACAAATTTACCATTTCAAATCTTTAAACAAAAAGATGTATTTCACAAAGTTTCACCCAGGTTTCACAAAGATTCATTTACACCGCTTCCAAAACGATTCCATTTCAAAATTGGATTAACTCATCAAATCTTTAAATCGAAGATTTAATTGATAGCTTTCAAAACAATTTACAATTTAAATCTTTTATAATATAAAAGATTCACCCTTTAAAATTCTCTTCGATTTCAAAACAAAGTTCAATCATCTTTACAAAGGTTAATTTATAGTCTTCCAACTATTTACATTTCCATTTAAAACTTGAAATCGTTTTAACACAAATTAGTGATTCATTCCTTATATGAAAGCTTTGTTATTTGGAAACAAATAGTTTTTGTTTTAGGAAAAACTGATTACAAATTAAAGCCATTCAAGTTTAGAACTTGAATTCAAATTTACTTTTTCAAAACCACATTATTTAAATAGTTAAGATCCATATAAACATCTTTATGACTTGTATAATGTTTTAAACCAAAATTCCAAGTTATTGAATTCAATCTCGAACATTGAATTCAAATTTAAATCAAATTATTTAAATTCCAAGGTTTATCAAGTTATTTAAAATAACTTTTATTTTTGAAATTCATTTCAAAAGTTCTTAGTTCAAAATTCAAAACTATTTTGGATTCAAGAATTCAATTTCTAATTTGATACAAATCTGTGACTTAACCGATTTCCTCATGAAATCCACATTTGTGTGTGTATGATGTGGTCTAGGGGTTTAACATAATAGTGCAACATCATTCAATCATCACAGATTAAAACATAGAAATATAGTTGATAAGCGATATAAACTGTAACGCTTATCATCCATTCACAAATTTACAGATAATATACAAATGTAAATAATGAATAAACCATACACAATTCAATCCATAGAACAAAATACCACAGATCAGATAGGACAATCAATTCAAGACGTCTCATACAATACGATCATTCATAAGTAAGGCCAAGCATTCAATAGTCATTTATAAGTAGGATTAATTAATCGTTTTAATCCTAATCAATTCAATTTATTTCCAAGTAAATTAATTACTTACCAATTAATTACCCAATCTTGATTAATTAATTACAAATCATTTGATATCAATTAATTTATCAACCATTTTAATAAATTAAATTATTCTTAATTAATCATATTAATTTAATTACTTAATAATCTCTTGTTAATTATCTTCGTTAACTAATAACATTTCCTTAATTACTTTCTCAAGAAAATTATCTTGGATTAACTCATCATTAATCATTTCTAATTATAAATTAAATCTAAATTACTTATTTATAAATTAAATAAATCATTCTTTAATTACCATATTAATTAAATCATTTTATTACCTTAATTATCTCTAAGATAATTAATTTCTTTATTAATGACTTCATTAATATTTTAAGTGTATTTCTATCATTACACTTTAAATCTTAGATTCAAATTAATTTGAAAATACACTGAATCATTCATGTTATTTAGAACAATTTAAAATTCAAAAAAACTTCTTTTATTACAAAACTAAGATTCAAATTTAGATTGAATTCCAGATTTAAACTTTGATTAAATCTTTGTTAGAATTCATTTCTTTATAATTTTCAAATTCCATTTTAAATTCAAATTCTTTAAAACATACTTTAATTGCTTAAACTCTTTTATTTAAAACAATTTTAAAGTTAATTTTTTTTTAAACTAAGTTTCAAACTTGAACTTGAGTTATGTTGAAATGATACTTTGGTCATAAAAGAAATTTAAAAGAACTTAAATCAAACTTCTTTGTATTCACATATCTAAAGTATAACTTTATATTTAAATTAATTTAAACATTTGAATTCATAAAAAGAAAACTAGAATTCAGATTTTGTAGTGAAGTTCAGGTTTCAAGATTTGGTTTGAATTCCTTCTTTACAAATTCAAATTCCAATTCAAGTTCTTTTAAATTACACTTAACTACTTAACATCTCAAGTTATTAAGCAATTTAAATTTTTTTAAAACTTGATTCATTTACGAACTAAGTTTTTCAAACAATTTGAATTTATTCTTTAAACTTTGCTTTAAATCTTGTTTCAAATTTTAAATTAAACTAAAAATCTAAAACAAATCAGGTTTCTAAAACCTGATACCACCCAAGTAAAATCACCCGAGCTCCCACTATACTGCTTCGAGCCCTACCCCTCAAAATCTCGAGTAAAGCTTCGAGTCAACACACGCAAGTTTACCTTGCTTCTTCCCCACTCCCAAATTTTCCGACCTCCAAACAAATGCACGGTGCACGTGTACACCGCCGTTGACCGGTTTCTGGCATCCCTGCGGCGTCGAGCACGTCGCCGATCGACTCCAGAACGAGCTCCAACCACCTGAACCCTTCCTCCACCTCGAAATCGAGATTCGAGTTGAAATTCGAAACCTGGAACATTTAAACCCATTGCATCCCCACCTGTCAACGCGACATCTTCGGCGCTCCGATCGCTGGAGGCTACCCAACTTAGGTCGTAGCCTCGTCCTCCTCTCCTCTACCAAAACCCAAAGTCGCGTGACACTCGATCGCACGACGGCGTAGAACGAATCGAAAACATCATCCCTTCCCAAACTAGGCTACCAGACTTAAACCCCTCCGCTACCACAACCAACTGCACCACTATCCACCATTTTTCCCTGACCCACCGAAGACTCCTCCACCTCCAGTCCAAGTCCCGACCCCTTTGATCAATGAGACCGACCGTGGCGACCCAAAATGCGAAAATCGAACAAACCCTTACTGCTCCCTATCACTATCTCTAAAAATTATGATACAACCTTTAAAAAACATGTTATAGTATACTGATTCATCTTGCATACCTGAAACTATAAATTAAGAAGTTCGAAAATTGACAAATCTTAAGTTTGTTCAGATAGTTTGGGTTTCTAGAGACCAGTTTAGATTGTTTTAATCTTAACTGAATTTTTAAACTTAGTTTATAATGATACAAACAACTTTTGTTTGAATCTTAAGTTCAACCAACAATTAGAAAAAAGTAAATGATATTTGAAACCAATAGTTTGATTTTTTTGAACTAAGAACAGATATATTTTTTGAACAACAACCTGCATATTATACTTTCAATCTTCCCATATATATACACAGATAATTATATATGCACAAACATACATATCTTAGATATACTTGCATAGATTCAAACCTTTAAATTTTAAAGAAAAATGTTACTCACTTTCCAGACCATGGTTCCAGAAATGTCAAAGCTTTGAAACAGGCTATTGAAATTGCCAGTTGAAGTTTTCTTGATCCTGGTTTGTATTGATGTTTATAAACTGAAGTTTGTTTTAGTTTGAGATAACATTACTTGGGTTTGCTTCCATTTTTACTCAGTTGTGATAATCAAACTAAAGTGAGGATTGATGCATATAAAAAGAAGTATGCAGTATATTATTTGTACCATAAGCATGCTGAAGATGCTTGCATTAATTAGTTTGTACAATATTCATATTATTTTTCTTTTTCAGTTGTACAAATACATATATTTTGTTTATACTGATACTTTGTACTTAGATACATTTTTTTCTTTCCTTTGCTTTAACATGGTGGCCGATGAATATATATTGTGTACTAAAGAGGATCTTGCATTAATTTCTCAAGTCCTTCCTTGTTTACAACTATGCTATTTAAATCATGCATATATAGTTTTGTTTGTAAATTTTCTGTTTACAGCCTCTTCTTATATGTACTTAGTTGTAGATATTTGATGTGGCTTCACTTTTGTTTTTGTTTTTTTGTTTGGTCTTTGTTTCCTATGTTTTCATTTGCAAGTGTACATGTTTATGTATTTGTTTACTTCATTACTTAGTGAACTTCAAATTTTTATCTTATTTTTCTTTTTCTTTTATTATTATTGTTTGTTTCTATTTGTATTATGATATTAAAATCATATCTTTACTTTATTTTGTATAAACTAAATATTTATTTATTTTGTAACATGGATGAATTTCTAGATTTTTATTTTAAATTTTAGCAATTAATTATTTACTTTATTTTTATCATTATCATTTGTCTTTAAACCATTTAGTTAAAATTTAACTCAAACTCAATGCATGTACATATATACCTATATATTCAAATTATTATAAATCCATTTACTTAAAATTTAAATCCAAATCACATATGTATAATATTTAAATTCATATGATTTAATATATTTTCTATTTGAATTTAGGGAAACTCAAATCAATTTACTAATAAAATTTATAGATTTTAATTCAAAAATTAATTTAATTATCAATTTAAATTTAGTAAAAATTCGGGGTCGTTACAGTTTGATTTTTCAGTAGAAGAATATAGGTGGCCAGGGAAGAAGATTGAAAGAAATGCTATAGTCCGACGAAAAAATATATACCAAAAAATGTAAGGGAGTAGAGTAAAAAGCAAGGAACCAGGGAAATGAAGGGACTGGAAATAAAAGCTGATGTCAATTCATATTATATGGTGAATTTTAATGGTCACAAGTTGAATTAGAAATTATTAATGATAAAGAACTGTTTGTTTTCAACTGTTGGACAGATGATAAGTTAAAAAGAAACAAAAAGCGGACCATTACGGTTAACCGTTTTGCGGTTTTTGTCGCGTAACGGGTACCGAAATTGACAATCGAACATATCCTAGAGATCAGCACAACGAGATAATCAAAAGTTATATAGCTATCAGTGGTATGATCATCGTATCATAAGTCGATATCGGTATGAAAATACTGTTATTTCGCTGAAAATAAGATCGACAGAGCAATAACAGTCAAAATTTGGAGAAACGAAATATGACGTTTTGTTCAGAAGATGATTTACAATTTTTCTATAGAAAATATTCATGTTTGGAAAATATTTTATTATCATCAAATTTAATCGATTTAAATTGAAATAGAATTGCACAAGAAAATAAAATTTTATATTATCTGATGAAAATTTACTAGTTGCTATGTTTAATTAGACGTATTCCAAATATTAAATTTTATATCAGAATTTTATTGTTTAAAATTTCACATAATTTCAATTAAATATATTAAAAAAAAATTATTAAAAATTTACGGGTCGTTACAAATATAGAAGCATTGCATTAGCATTCATTAAACATACTCATTTCCATATTTACAACATATCAAACTCATCCAAATTCATATAGTTAAATTATCCATCTTAGGATTTAAATTCAAATTTAATCTTAATCTAATTAATTTCAATTTCAATTAATTTCATTTCTTTTCATGA
Source organism: Allium cepa (assembly GCA_030765085.1). Taxonomy (NCBI): domain Eukaryota; kingdom Viridiplantae; phylum Streptophyta; class Magnoliopsida; order Asparagales; family Amaryllidaceae; genus Allium; species Allium cepa. The sequence continues at coordinate 401,413,574 of CM060931.1, forward strand.
AAGCTTCTCTTTAAAGATATCTTGAGAAAAGAAAAGATTGGACAAATTCAAATGCACCTTATTCATCAACAAAGCAAACTGCATATGATGAAAAGTCCCTATACTATTGAAATATCTAAAGCTATTTCTACATGTTTCTAGCAGTCCATAAGGAGATATTTATTGGTTATATGATAGATGTTAACTATTTTGTTTGAATTATATGCATGAAAATAGATATGTGATTAACTTGTATTTAGATACTACACTTCTAGGTTTTGTTCTATGGACTGTTGAGAAAAGTTAAATGCAAGAAATTCAATACAAACTGAATATGTAGAATCTAGGCTAAAAGAGATCAATTCCGCTATTAAATGCTTACAAATGTATATATACTAAACACATCTTAAGATAACATGAACAAAGTCAAATTCCTCGAAAATACGTCCAGGAAACCCATCTTTTAAATTAAAAATTCGAATCGAAAATTTTGAATTTAGCTCCCAATACTCAGCAACCTATCAACCATTATTGTATTGAATGGAGTCAATTATACACCACTAATATATACGATGCTTGATAAAGAGGTAAAATTGTCGAAATTCTAATAAACTTTCATTATGTTAATTGTTAATTATTAATGGGTTTTCAAACTGAAATCGATTTTGCAAATGATGGCTCGAGATCTGCTTTTATTTTCTTTACACAAGATATAATTGCATTTTTTTCCTCAGTAGCCCGCTACTGCTGGAGGTGGCAGCCCACAGCTACCGTTGGTGGCAGCAATTTTTATTCTTTAAAAAAAATTCCTTTCAAATGTTATCATATATTGCATTGAAAAACTCAGATCAAAACTCCAAAAATATTAAATAATAAACGATCATCAAAACTATGTTCAAAACCACTCAAATTACCTAAGCACCATGCTCCACTTCCACCATTTGTACTTGTACCAACACCGTATACACTCATATCTCCCCTTCCAATTTCACTCAAAAGCTTAACTCAAATACACATTTCTCAAATTTTGCAAAAACAGCTTGAAGCAATTTACTGCTCGAAACAAACACACAACTCGTTGTAAAATTTGCTATTTTTAACTAGTTATGCTCTATCAAGTGCCAGCATAACAGACTTGATAAATTCAATAGATGCAACCTTAGGATGTCTCTAGCATTGTGTGGATTTTCACTAAAATGGAACGAATTTCATCCAGTAGTGAAGTGAATGTTAATTCACTAAACAATTTTTTATTTCAAAACATTATTCATCCAAAAAAACTATTTAACAACTTTACGGTATAGAGGATGATTATTAAAAAGGAAGAAAGATTCCAAATCTTTCTTCTTCGTGCTCAAAATTGCTCAAAATTCCCACTATTAGAGAATGAGTAGCATGAGGGAAAAAATAAAAGTTAGAATCGTTTCCATTTTTTTCTGTGCTATACCTATTGGATATATGCCCTTGGTATGAAGCATACAAGATTGAAAACAATGAATTCTAACCAAATTATTAACAATACCAAAAAACAGAATTGCAACTTTCACGCTTATCTGGTCGGAATTTTTAGCACAAATTAGGGGTGAAGCATTGCTTTAGCAATAATTAAAACCTACTAATAATTTAAACTAACATACAAAATACAATCCTACCTCCGATGTCCAATGAAAAAAAAAACATCAAAATAAAAATTGCATAGCCACATCGAGCGATCGTATTCTTTCTACAGGAAAAAGTCAAAACAAGGTAGTTAATAAAAATCAACTTTATTTATAGTATTATTTTCTTTGCAAAACATTTTTTCTAAAATATAGCTCAAAATGTTTTCTTTAAAATTTGATTTCTTCTTCGAGACATCTTTTTCAAAATATATTTATTACATTCATAAATGGATTATAGTTTCATTTCAAACTTCACTTAAATTGAAAATTCATATAACTAAGTTATATATCACTTGACATTTTATTCAAATGTGCATTCTAACATCTATTGCAAACATAATACAATATTCACAATCATTTGAAAGTACCACACCCGATTTGCTTAACATGTATCTTTGTAAATGAATATATGATTTTACAAATGTCAAATTTATTTAAAATATAAATCTAACTCTCGTTTTACATACTTTATTTTATTTATCAAAATATCCTAAAGCATCTCCTTCAAAAATAATTTATACACTTCTATAAAATATTACTTTACCTTTAAAACAGTTTTTCCAAACTGTTTACTTTATTATGTATAATATTTAGCTTATTGCAAAATTCTATTTTCTATACAAAAATATAATTTACGTACTAAATATTATTACTAAAAACATTTTATTGTCCAAAACACATGTCTGAATGCCTCGTACTAGTGTTTAGAAATCTCTATCGATAATGTTGATCTGGCGCATCGACGAGAATTCTTAAGGACTCAACTGACAATTTAACACAAATTATTTTCTATAAGATATACATGTATCTTCCGGTATTTTACACTTTCATAAAATATTGCTTGTTTAAAATAACATAATCAATGTTATTCATATATATTCTTCAACACAAAATGATCCAATTTAATATTTGCTTTTATAAAAGTTCTTTCAATCCGTTTCAAAATTTAAATAAACTAATTCTTAACAAATTTCAATTTCATTGTGCCTCTTGATATTTATTTGATCATTGCAACAATTACAATTTCATTTTATATAAAACAAGGATTCCAATTTCCTTTATGGTAACCACATTAATGAAGATACTGTAATGTTTAATAACTAATATCGAGCAGCTTATAAATTTTCAGAGGAAAATTCCTACTCAATACTAATTCAACAATTATTTAGAATTTTCAAAACAGTCAAACATCCATTAACCAATCAATTTTTTTCCCATTACTTATTTATTTATTAAGTATATTTTCAAATTCCAAATTTAATTAGATACGTATTATTTATCTATATTTTATAACTATTAATTGCTTAGACATTTTTATTATTTCCCAGCGATTCTATTTTGTAGAAAACGCTGACTTTTATTAATGATTGGATTCGTCTAGATTCAAATAGGATTATGAATTCTTAGAGTGATAATGTCTTATTCAATTACACGTTTTAAGATAAGCATAAAAAAATAAACATTGATGCAAACAACATACATTTTAACCAAATAATTAAACATCGCCTTCAGAGGAAAGCTATTTTTCAACTTCTGCTGCGCACTCTGATCGCTAACAAATCAGGACACAACAATTTGATTCTTAGCCATCTAAGGTCTCATTTATGCTACCTAATAATTTCACTCTTTACCAAAGTGAGTTCTAATTTTAAAACCATTTCCATAGCAAAATTTTGTATAAAAATTCAAAAATTCTTTAAATACATCTCGATGATTATTCCCACTAATCATTTATATTTATATCCTAATAGGAATAAATTCTAATTTCTACTCTGCACACCCAAGGGATGGGACTCTAAGTCTTACTAGGTTTAAATCTCGACATTGTGTCAATTATATTTTATAATGTTCTGAATATAGCTCTGATACCAAGCTGTGACGACCTCATCGCTATGCCCAGTTTAGCATAGAATATTACAAGTAATGTCGTCTGTTAACACGGAGAATATGGTTGGTTAAGGGTGATCAAATATGAATATATCTTTATACTAACACTGACACATCTTACTTTTTTTTGTTTAAGGATCTGAACTGAAAATTTGACGTATGCTGTATTAATACAAAGTAATAAACACATATATCAAAAATATTCAGAATAGTATATAATATAGATAAATCAAAATTAGAGTCACAGATTGCAGCAGACTAATATACAACTTATTTAATAATAAGATGTAAGTCTACACAATGTCAATACTAGACTCACTCTCATATATATCATATCTCATACTCTATATCAATTGCAAAATGACTGCTAAATAATATACATGACATACTACTATATGTCAATACACATAACAATGATGTAAACTAAAACTGTCAAATTAGTCTACTCCGAAGCTAACCCAAAATCCAAGAGTCAATGAGTCCCTGTACCTATAAAGTCTCGGTCTGATCTAAGTATCAAAATAATAAACTAGTCAGACTATATCTAAATAAAAGGTAAGATACTAATATCATAACTTTATGAATTAAAATGATAAGCCATATAAAATATGCCAAAGAAACAATCATAATAAGGCATATTAACTAAATTCACCACTTTATAAATCCATAAACGACTTAACTATAAAATAAGTCATCTCAAAATATGCCTAAACCCAAAAATCCAAAAAGGTGAACCAAACTAATAAATACATATCTCAAAAATTTGACTTAACAATAACCAAATGTCATAAATAAAATATTCCTAAAACAAATACTCAAAAAGGGCATATCTAACTTATCCCATTTCATAAATACATATTGTTTGCACCAAAAATGATCACAAACACCCAATTGTCGATGAAAGCACCCGTTCACAATCACAGATTTCATATAGCAAGTATGTAGAGAATAGAAATATCAAGAACACTCAACATGTCAAAGAAAAGTAGTAGAAACACATGATTTATAACATTTCGACGTTGTAGCCTACGTCCACTTTGAAGGGTTGCTGCTTTAGTGATTTTTGTTTGCTGGTTACAATGAGTTACAACTGATTACAATAGTACGATTGAAGTGTAGTGACGATTCCGGCAGAGCAGCAACGTAGATGAACCAGAAGATCCCATTTTATGAAGCTCTTAGGATGCTATTTATAGGCGTAGGTTGCAAATATCTTGCTCAGATCTTGGGAGACCTCTTCTTGCACGTGCGTGGGCCTATGCGATCGATCCCAGGTGATTTCGACTCGATCCGTGATCGATAAGAACGAATTTCGTATCGATCAAGATCTTGTCCAATCGAGTCGAGATCGATCATGAACATTCTTTAGGTTGTACGCAAGCTCCTGTAAAAATTTGATGGCATTTGGACTTGTAGATTGTGAGTTATGATCGATGCAAGTTTGGGTTTTATGTAGGCTATTTAGTTTGCATCGATCATGTTGCACTATTCGCATCGATCATCATTGCACTGTTCGCATCGATCATCGTTGCACTGTTCAGATTTCGCATCAATCATCGTTGCACTATTCGCTTCAATCATCGTTGCACTTTTCGCATCGGTCATCATTGTACTATTTGTATCAATCGTTTAATAGCTTACTTCGTATTGATAGATGGGACCATTTCGTATCGATCGTTTGATGTTTTGGGATCGATACGAATTGATTCCTATTGATGGATACAAAGTTGGGTGTACATGATGGATACGAACAACAGACAATTGATGGATACGAACAGATGAAGCCTGATGGATGCGAACAGATGGCTATGAACAGATGGAGTCAGTTGATGGATACAAAAAGATGAAGCTTGATGGATGCGAACAGATGGAGGCGATTGATGGATACAAACAGATGAAGCTTAATGGATGCGAACAGATGGAGGCGAACGAATTAATTCCCTTGGATTGCATCGATCATATCTTGAGCATATGACCTCGGATTGAATTGAAATTTGGAACGTAGGTTTTCACAGCCTTGCTTGTCATGTCTTGTCAATTGTAGCTTGACTCGGACTCAGACAAAATTTACCGACATTAATAGCTGATCTGTACATAACTGGAAATCGAGGAGAACTGTCTTTGGTTTCCAGTTAATCTTTTGGTATCAAGGCCTTACTAAAAGGCAGGATAACACTTGCCCCCAAAACATGCCTTGCGATAGGAAGGTATGTTTTGTAGTGCCATAAGATGAATGTTCGTATCCTATTAATGACCTGCAAAGAAATTGATTGTCTTACCTGACCGTGAATGACGATCTTTCGAGATCATACGTCATTCGGGATGGTATGTGACCATTCGAGGCGGTCACCATTCGGGGCGAATGGTGACCGTTCACGGTCGGATGCCGTTCGCGGCGAATTGTGATCATTCGCGATCGGGTGCCGTTCGTGGCGAATTGTGACCGTTCGTGGTCAGGTGCCGTTCGAGGCGAATTATGACCGTTCGTGGTCGGGTGTCATTCGAGGCGAGTTATGACTGTTCATGGTCAGGTGCCGTTCGAGGCAAGTTATGTGCGCGGCGGCGGGGGGGGGGGGGGGGGGGGGCGGCTTAGTATCATTGATGTCAGATTTATCGTTCAATTGAATTTCTAACTTGTTTGTTATGCCGGTTTATTACCATCTTAGAGCATGCCCGAGTACCGTTCATGATCTCGTACATGTGTAAGTGGCTTAGCCGTTATGGAATCACAAATAGCATATTTACATTCAAAATGAGTCTTTCAACAAAAATGTCCAACAAAACCAAACCCAAACATGAGAAATAGAAAATAAAAACAACATAGAGACGTCAAGGTGCAAACACCTACACCGATGCGATTAGTAGTCGTATCAGAGCATTCTTCAGGATTGTTCGTGGTCATGTACATGTGTAAATGACTTAATCGCGTAGGTGTGGAGTTTTCCACTTATTCGTCAATATTTCAAACAGTTGATGACAAGCCGACGCCTCGATCCTGAGCCGTTTCTAGTTGATGCATGTGGTGGTCGTTCTTGCTCCACTGTCGTGGTTCGCCTCCTCATGCACTGTAATAGTATGCCATTCCGAATATGTCCTTCTATCTTATCCCTTAAGTGCCTGCAATCGTTGGTATTATGGCTGCTTAGCTCATGGAATAAGCAATACTTGTCTGATTGCCTCTCATTGTTGGTCGGATCCCTTCTTATTGGCTTTTGATAAGGTGCCTGCCCCCTGATGTCCTGGTAGATCCGTTCCAAAGCCTCATTTAGCTCCATATAAGAGGTGAATCTTGATTCCTTTCACGGTCGTTTTGATTCATCACCAGAATCCTCGGCTTTTCATTTTCCTTTATCCTTGCCTGAATCAAACATCAACTCCATCTCCTTCTTCTCTCTCAGCATTTGCATCCTCTAATCGTAGAAATCCTTTGGCCTCATGATAAAATTTCCCTAGATCCGTAGATGGATCCCTTGTTAGTGAATTTTTTTAACTCTGTTCCATCAGCTATGCCAGATACAGCTGTCATTAAGACTATGGATGGACCTGAGCGATCCACCGATGCTACTGCTGCATTAACTCGTGTTAAGAAGTTCCTCAAAGATTCTCTGGTCTTCTGCTTCAGTGCTACTTGACTCTTCACATTCTAGGGCCTCGAGATATGAATTCTGAACTGCCTCATGAACTTCTTAGTCAACTCGGTCCATGTTCCAACGAAGCCGCTTTCTAATTTCATGAACCATAATGCTGCTATGTCTGTCAGATAAAATAGGAAACACCAAGCCATGTCTCCCTCCCATGCCCCCAGCACTTTCATATGTCTCATATATCTTGTTAGATGAACAGTTGGATCTGTCCTTCCATCATATGTCCCCAATGTTGGTAGCTTGAATTCAGGTGCATTCCTGGCCTGCCTAATTGCGAGAGCGAAGGGGCTTCTCTTAATATCTTCCAAATCTCTATTCACCAATCCACCTCTCATGGCTCGTATGACCATCTTCCCCAAACTGTCACCATGGCCAAGCTGTCACCATGGCCAAGCTATAGTCCTTGTCCATTGCCTTCGATCTGCCCTCCCCCCCCTCCCCGAGTGCACGAGGGAATCCTAGAATCTGCTTTTCTGGATGGGCATCCATTCCTCTATTAATGTTGTGTTGAACAGCTCCATTTTGTATCCTACCTGAGGTTGGATCAACATGCTCCCGGAGAGTGCCCCTAGCTCTGGTGTTGCTTCTAATGATCTCGCTCTATTTTGGGTTCTGATTGCTCCACGCTCCTGATCTCTGTCTCTAGCATTTCTTGCCGTAGTGTTTCCTTGATTCTGCAATGCAATTTGTCCAGCTTGCTGGAGTGGGTTCTGCATCATCTCTTCTTGTCTTTTTAGCATTCCCTCTTGCATAGCTTCCATCATCATCTCCATCTCATCTTGGTGATGAAGACCGAGGCTTGATTCGCTCCTAAGGAAGCCTCATGACTTCCATCATGCAGGCTTCTTTCAGTCCTTTGTCTTCTAGCTGATTGCCTAACCATGGCTTTCCAAATTCAAGTCATTAAGTCTTCAAATCCAAGGTACAAGCCATAGAATCCCTGAATGCTAACCTTCTCAGCGAAAGCACCAAAATGTTTGCACCAAAAATAGTCACAAACACCCAATTGTTGATGAAAGCACTCGTTCACAATCACAGATCTCAAATAGCAAGTATATAGAGAATACAAATATCAAGAACACTTAAAATGTCAAAGAAAAGCAGTATAAACACACGATTTATAGTGGTTCGGCGTTGTATCCTACGTCCACTTTGAAAGTTGCTGCTTTATTGATTTTTGTTCGCTGGTTATAATGAGTTACAACTGATTACAATAGTACAATTGAAGTGTAGTGATGATTCCGGCAGAGTAGCAGCGTAGAAGAACCAGAAGATCCCCTTTTCTGAAGCTCTTGTGATGCTATTTATAGACATAGGCTGCAAATATCTCACTCGGATCTCAAAAGACCTCTTCTTACACATGCGTGGGCCTATGCGATCGATCCCACGTGATTTCGACTCGATCCGTGATCGATATAAATGAATTTTGTATCGATCAAAATCTTGTCCAATCGAGTCGAGATCGATCATGAACGAGTTCTTTAGGTTGTACGCAAGCTCCTGTGAAAATTTGATGCATTTGGACTTATATATTGTGAGTTATGATCGATGAAAGTTTGGGTTTTATGTAGGCTGTCTAGTTCGCATCGATCATTGTTGCGCTGTTCGCATCGATCATCGTTGCACTGTTCGCATCGATCATCTTTGCACTTTCGCATGGATCATCGTTGCACTGTTCGCATCGATCATCGTTGTATTGTTCGTATCGATCGTTTAATAGCTTATTTCGTATTGATAGATGGGACCATTTCGTATCGATTGTTTGATGTTTTGGGATCGATACGAATTGATTCCAATTGACGGATACGAAGTTGGGTGTACGTGATGGATACGAACAACAGACAATTGATGGATATGAATAGATGAAGCTTGATGGATGCGAACAGATGGCTATGAACGGATGGAGGCAATCGATGGATACGAACAGATGAAGCTTGATGGATGCGAGCAGATGGAGGCAATCGATGGATACGAACAGATGAAGCTTGATGGATGTGAACAGATGGAGGCAGTTGATGGATACGAACAAATGAAGCTTGATGGATGCAAACAGATGGAGGCAATTGATGGATACGAACAGATGAAGCTTGATGGATGCGAACAGATGGAGGCGAACGAATTGATTCCCTTGGCTTGCATCGATCATATCTTGAGCATATGACCTTGGATTGACTTTAAATTTGGAACGTAGGTCTCACAGCTTTGCTTGTCTTGTCTTGTCAACTATATCTTGATCTGGACTCGAACAAAATTTACCGACATCCATAGCCGATCTGTTCATAACTAGCAATCGAGGAGAATTATCTTTGGTTTTCAGTTAATCTTTTGGTATTATGGCCTTGCTAAAAGGCGGGACAACGCATATCAAGTCTCAATAGACTAACATCTCAAAATATGGTGATAACCAATTCAAAATTCCCCAGAGCCATAAAGGATACAGAATATCCATACTAAAATCTGTGAAGAAATAATCATCAACAATGAAATAATAACGGTAGTCATCTATCAGTTTAATACAGTGACATGCAATCTACCAAAAGAGAGAAAGTATGCCTACCAAAAGAGACTGCAGATTAGGAACACCGCTTAAAGAAAAGAGCAGCCGTGTACCTAATCCGTCCTATGAAAATTTACTTACCGAAAGAGGCAAACATAGCCTAACTGTATAAAAATAATAAACTGATAGGTTGTAATATCTATAGATTACGATGCATATAAAAATTTTCCTTCCGGAAGAGACAACCGTATTTACAACATAACAGATCTTACGAAAGAGATCTGCCTTCCCAAATCTAAAAATGTATCGATTCTTATATCAATGAAAAATGAGTTATCTTCTCTCAAGGATCTATCAGTCTAAAGTCCAAACTGTTGAATCACTAGTTTTGATTCATGACAAAGCAATTTATAAGAAAAAGAGAATACACGATTAATCTCGACAAAAAGAGACAATCAATGGTGATATCGAGACTTTGAATCTATGCTTTCACTGTCTATTACTTATGGTTGAGTTTTAGAAATTTGTTAAAATCTATCCTCAAGTAGTCCGCACTTTATCGTTCTCAGCTTTTAATCAAAACAGAGCTAATTGTGAAAAAAATACTACAGCCAGTCGACTGGCTATAAACTACCAGTCGATTGACTGGTGTACATACACGAGTATGCATTGCTTATTTTTTTAAAAACTTGTTGCATAGTCAGTTGACTGACCAAGAACGACCAGTCGACTGACCTGAGTCCAACTGTTATTTTTCGAATAGACATTTTCATTCTACGAAAGGTTGCGATCCTTCTATGAATGGAAATGGATGTTCCTGAGACGACCCGACTTTCTACTCCCAGAAAATCGCATCATCTATTAAGAAAGAAAGGGATAGAAGAAGAAAAGAAAGAAGAGAAAGAAGAAACAACACTAGAATTTCAACAGTGGAACGAATAAATTATATTAATAACATAAGTATTACATAATATACAATATCAATCAGAGATACACAACATACACATCACATATACTAGACAGTTATAAACACCTGTCTAGTATTTACAACTTAATACAAACACAACACAGAGAATACACAGCGAAAACTATATATCTAACGCAGAAGCCTCCTGCTCCATTGCTCCTTCATATTCGTCAAAGCTAGCCTGAATCCCTTGGCTACTCGTAAAAATTTGAGTACCCAAGAGTTTAAGAAAAACAAAAGATAAACTCCGGGTCAGACATGGGTCTGGTTTGAGTAACAGGTTAAGGTTGCTTAACTTAAAAAATCCTTTTAAAAGAAAAGGTATCATGTAAGACTTCCCACACATAAACATGGAAAAGTTTTTACCTTACGCTAACCAAAACATTTGATAGCAAATCTGGTGATATTATAATAGTGTCTAGGGTTTTCAAGTAAAATACAGAAATAGCTGGAATGCTTACATCTCACGTTCCAACATAGTTGGGCACAACTAATACGTACGGCGCTTATTGGATTTTGGATTCCATCAATGGCAGGGCTACTGGGGTACCACCCGTCACAGTACGTGGCCTAGATCACCGTACCGAGGAGTACACCCGCTCCCCTGCAACACAAGGCCGGAACCATTCCTTACTGAACAGTTTCGAACAAGACAACCCCGGAAGTTGTTGCAATCAACTGCCCACACAGCCGAATATAAAGGGACCTCTAGGCATGGGTAAATCTCGCTCTCCAGTGGGAGCTACCCACGAAGCCTTGCTGCACCTCCCCTGTTTTAGCCATTCCCGATTGATGAGGCTTGAGCCTATGATTAACTTTTAGAGAACACATCTCTTCGAATGCTCATCGTCCACCTAACAATGTTCTGAAAGCATTCAATCCATACAAGTTCGTTCCGGGTTTGAACGAAACTGAAGGCATTATCTCGTTACACTCATTTTGGAATCACCCTCAGAGTTAAAGACGATAACCCTTGCATTCTGAATCTTCACCTTCACTTGAGATTCACGACCTATCGTTAATTTGGGCCGATGTGGTTTTCGGATATCCAAATATGGAAACTCGATCCCGGTCTCATCGAAATCCAAAACGTGTCTTTTAGGTCCAAGTTGTTTTAAATGTTTAAAACAATTCAATTCAATATTATCTATATACACACAGATAGATAATACACTACATCACAATAGATAATCAATATTATCATCACAATAGATAATCCATACTATCATTCCAAACAGATAATTCATGTCATCAACTCAATGCAACCATAGCATCCAAATCACACAACATCACTTATCTCATAACCGAGATCTCAACCATTCAGGGTAATCAATATCAATCAACATTCATAAGCAATGATTTATTAATCGTTCTATAATTAATTTAAAATGAGTTAAATTAATTACTTCTTCCTTAATTAATTTAAAACGAATTAGATTAATTACTCATCTATATAAATCTTGCTTACACATCAATTAATTAATTATAAATCAATCAATTAATTAATTACCCTCAAATAAATTACCCTAATTAATCATCTTGATTAATTACCCTTTTATCACATTCAAGTAATTAACCTCTAATAAATTTCACAATTTAATTAATCCAAACCAGATTCAGTAATTAACCTGTAATTACTTTATTAATTAATTAATTATAATTAATTACATTAATCCTTAATTAATTACATTAATTAATTCCTTTATTGATTAATTGTTCTTATTAATCAATCCTTAATTATATCATTAATTATTTAAATTAATGATCCCAAATTATTTTATTTATAATTACCTTATTAAATTAATTATCAGTTATCCGTATTGATTAATCACTCTTGATTAATCACATTAAGTAATTAACTATATTTAATTAATTACATTTCTTTATTATCTTCAATATAACTCAACTATCAAAACCTAAATTAATTACACTAAGTAATTAATTATCAATTACTTACTTAAGTAATTATTCTGCATACTAATTACATAATAATTACACAAAGTAATTAATTTCCAAAACTCCTCCATTATCCAAGTATCTTTCAATTAAATTACGTCAAGTAATTTATCTTCTTAATTACTTTACTAAGTAATTATTCATTTTTTATTACATTGGTAATTACTTCTCAAATCAACCAGTGATTAAATTAAATTAATTAAACTTAATTAATTAACTTAATTAATCAAAAATAAAATTAATTAATTACAATCAGTAATTAATTTTCTTAATTACTTTCATTAAGTTATTATACTTAAATAATTCTCAAATGTTTTTTTTATATTAAATAATACTATATTAATGACCTTCATTAACCAATAACAAAACTTTAATTACTTCACTAAGGTAATCACTGAATTAATCAATATTAATTACAAATTTAATTATCTATAAAACTCATTTATTAACCTGTAATTAATAATTTAATCAAGTGATAATTAAAACTTAATTATTATTTACTTGATTAATGAACTCAATTCATTAATTAAATTAATCAAATCTTATTTAATTAATTGATTTCTAAATTACAGTTTAATCAAGTTTAATTAACTTACTTAATTCTTTAATTAATTAAATAAAACCCTTAATTATTTAATTAATTAACCTTATTATTAATTAATTAAATTAATTAATTAAAATCTTAATTACCTTGATCAAATAATAAATTATTAAGTTTAAAACAATTTAATGAAAATCATTAACCTCATTAATGATTTAATTACCATTATCAAAGTAATTTAAAAGTAATTTGCTTTTAAATTTCTCTAAATTCCATTTTAAATTAAAATTAAAATGAAACCAAACTTAAACAAGATTTAACTATTTAAAACCTTTTTATTTCATATTAAAAAAATTACTTAAGGTATTTTAAAAAAATAGTTTAACCCATAATCAAATTAAATAAATTTAAATTATACTTTAAATATATTTAAGTGATTTTTGAAACATTTAAATTCAAATCTTATTTTATTTCAAACCATAATTCAAATTGTGTTTCAGTTTTCAGATTCAAAATTTAAATTTCAAACCCTGTTTTAAATTTCATTTCACATGTTATAAAATACTAAAATATTCAAACTTGATTTTAACATTTGAATTTATCAACTTATTTCCTTTTTAATACTTCCAGATTCAAATTCTAATTTGAATTCAGGATTTCAAATTCAGATTTTAACTTAAAATTTAAATCTTGTTTTAAAATCTTATTTTCAGATTTATAAATCACTTTATATAAAAACTGTGCAAGTTTCATTTTTTAAGTATTTTATTTCTGCAAATTTTTTATTTAAAATCTAGAGTTCAAATTCATTTGAATTCATAAATTAAACTTGCTTCAAATTTAGATTTAAACTTGCTTTACTTCTTTTTAAATTTAGTTTTAAAATTTTAAAAACCTGAAGCAGTTCAGGTTTCAGGAAACAAACCTGAAAACTAAAAAACAAACTACCCGAGCCATAACTGATTTACTTCGAGTAAAACTCCCCTCAACTTCGAGCAAACTCCCAAATGACTCGTGCATTTCCTCGAGTACAATATCCCACCCCTTATTTCTAGATCATCAGAGAATATGAGCACCGTGGACATGCACGGTGGCTCTGACCATCACCGGTCAACTCCTACAGCGTCAACACATCAGAAAACAATCTCGCGTAACATCACAAACATCAGATCATTGATATCAAACTCGAATTTGAATTCGAGTATTTAACCCAAAATCTGAACTTGAACCAAACCTGAAACGACTTCAAATTCCACTCTCCGATCACCAGAATATCTATATCTCCGGCTACAACTTCGTCGATAACCACTCTTCCATTTCCCTAAGTATGGTGACACTCGATCAATCCTAGACCACGAAATGATCAAACTCCCAGTCATCTTTAAAACTAGGTTTACAATCTTCGATCCTCAACCACAGCTGCCATGATGAACCATTCGCCTATCTGATAATTTTGCCGAAGTTCTAGATCACTCTCCTTCCTCCAATATGAACCCTAACCATTCCAAGCTTCTATATTGCCAGAGGCAACCCAAAATCCCTTTTTTTGATTAACAAGAACCGCTCCTAAGATTAATTGTTAAAAATTATGATTTTGGTTTTAAAAATCGTATTTTTAATATCAATTTTCAGATCATAATCTTAAATTAATGAATTAGGGAATTTGGATTTTAACAATCTCATGTCTTCCTGACCCCTTTTGGGTTTCCAGTGCAAGTTAAATTTTATTTTTACTTAATTAAATTCGTAAGCTTAAACTTATGATCACCCAAACAATTTTGTTTGTATCATAACTCATAACAATGCTTAGATCATGAGATAGGGAATTTAAAACAAAAATACTGGACTTGAATATGGGAATAGAGGCATTACAGACATTAGCATCCATACACACATCATTCATCCATATAGATACACAAATATACTCATAAATATACACACAGGCAATCTTAGTTTCAGAGAAAATCAATCAACTAGAATCGTACTAAATTAGGCAACCAGAATCATACTTAATTTATTTTAAAAAAAATGCTACTCACCAGAAACTTGAAGAACAGAGCCTTCTTTTGTTTTGAAAACAGCTTTTGAGCTTTTTTAAAAAAAAAATTGAGATGCTGGCATTTGCCCCTTTTTCCGATTTAAGAACTTGCATGCTGGCTTAGTTTGAAACCCAGGTTGAAGACATGCATGCTTTGCTTCCAGGTTGAAAAGAAAATGCTTCAAACTACTGATTGATGATGATAGGATTTTGGTTTGAACTTTCTTTGAAAATAGAATTGAGTTGCTGAAGCATGATACTTGAAAACAGAGATGAAAATGCTTTACATGCTTCAGGCTTTAAGAAATACAGGTTTTTCTTTTATTATTCTAGATTGAAGAATGCTTGCATGCTGATGATTTCCAGATCGAATAAATGAAATTTTTGAAAATCTTGTTACAGGATTTGGTTTGCAATTTAAATTTTGAGGAGTGAAAAATTTGGATTTGCTTTGAGACAATTTTGAGTTTTTTTTCAGATTTTTTTTCTTTTGATTCATTTGTCTTTGGTTTTGAAAAGAGAATGAGGGGAGAAATGAAAATGGTTATAATGTTGAAATTCATTTTAATTCAAAATAAAAATAAATTAAAATAAAACAATGACACTTGTCATGTTTCTTTATTTTTAAATAGACACATGTAGCTTAGATTGTTTAATAGTTAACACATGTCTTTTTACTTAATTTAGTTATATTTTTAAATGTTTGTAATGGGTTTTCTTTAATTTATTCATACTCGTGTAAATTTCTTATTCTAAAGAAAATGTAAATATAACAAATTATAAATTTAAAACTTATACAAATATTTTTAGAGAATCTATTAATTTGAATTTCAAAATAAAATTCTAAATCAAATTAATCCTTTGAATTCCAAATTAAAATTAATTTATTTAATTTAAAATGATAATACTATTTTCTTATTTTAATTCCTCTTTATATTTATGGGAAAATAATACATTTATTATTATGGATTAAAAATAACAATTTAACAAATTTTATATGATTTATAAAGAGATTATAAATCACTTTTATAAATCATATTTATAAAATATTCCCAAATCATATTTATCAAATAATATTTAATAAGAAATAAAACAAACTTTATATTTAAATTTAAAAAAAAAATTAAACTAAGATATATTTAAATAATTTCAAACCATATAGTTATTAATGTAAATAACTTTGAAAAACTTAAAAATTTATTTAAAACATAGTTTTCCCAATTACTAATATATTATTAGAATTTAAAAACAAAACTTTATTTATTTATTAAATTATAAAACAAAGGTTATCTATAATATATATACAAATATATATACATTATAATTTAAAAATTTATTTAGCTTTTAAAAGATAAAATCACAAATTAAATATTTATTTATTCTGATTATTAAACCAAATCATATTATTATTAATCAATATTGTCAATATCAATTTAATTTTATATAAAGATTATTAAATTGATATTGTCAAAATTTTCGGGATATCACGGCTCCTTTTGGTCAGAACCCTTCATCAATGGCAGTAACTCTCTGACTACTATATATACATGTTTTCAAACACTTCACACTCACGAAAATTCATTCTATCTCTCTAATATTCTTCTTGTGCTCTCATACTTGCATTCAAACAGCTAACAATTTTTTTTACTGCTTTGAATCTTCGAATAAACTTTCATAATCTTCGATTCTTAGCATTACCTTCTCTTCATATCTTCACATACACTTCATACACTTGAGCAATTGATTATAGGAGATTTGTACTATCAAAGACAAATTAGTGTTATCAAGAACACGCAGTGTCAGATATTCTTTTGTATTTGTTAAAGTCCTCTTCTGCTGTTTAGGCATGTGAAGTCCTCTTCAGCTGCTCAGGTGAAATCCTGTTCTGTTGCTTAGGTCCCTGTTCGACTGCTCATGAATCGTATAGACCTGTTCCTCCGGGTTAAATGAGGGTTGTTATTTTAGTGAAATTCCAGAAGGAGTCTGGGACTGGACGTAGGATGGAGCTTCGAACCAGTATAAAAATCTCTGGTATCATTTTACTTTATTGCTTTTATATTCCGCACTATTTATTGTATAGCTAGCATCACTACACTCTGTATTAGCATATATCCATATTACACGATCCTAGCACACTTTCACGAACACCCTAAGATAATACAACTCTAAGTGTTAATTACGGTCACCCCAGTAATTACAAGAATTTAACTAACTATACCATACCAGATGGTAAATTCATGTATTTAATAAAAGTAGTAAATTCCACTTAAACTCTATTTAACAAGTTATAGTAATAATCGAAAGAATTGTTCTAAGTGTCCCATACCACCCGATAATTCAATCGTTTATTAAAATTATTTGTTTAATAGGAAATCGTGAAATTCAATAAAAATCCAATTCAAGCTTGATAAATAGCCAGCAGCTAAGTACAATTAAGGCAATAAAATTTATATTTTGAAAGCAACTAATATAATTTTATCATATAGAAGATGATTTCTAAAATATTTTATCTAAAAATTCACTTTTAAACTTCTCACCTTTGTAAATCCATTAACTCATATTTAACAGCAAAAGAGTAACAAGGATTTTTACTTAAAAATAGAATTTCCCTATTTAACAACCTAAATAAATATGTATAATTACTTATAATATATTTATATATATTTCATAAAATATTATCAATCTTTAAACTTTATTCTCAATTCTTTTTAAAGAAAAATTCTTTATACATAATAGTAATATATATATATATATATATATATATATATATTTCTTTTATAATTATTCATAAACATAGAAATCTCATTTTGAGGATCATTTTAAAAAAACATTTAAACAATATAAATCCATCTAAAATTCAACATCTAGAGCCAACATCGCTCTATAAAATATAACTCCATAATATGGAATTATTTACCGACCCGAGTTGCTTTCAGATAACTCCGGTCATACAAAAAATGCGTGTCTTTTTATACAAGTTAATAAAATTCAATTTGCAATTGAGCGAAATTTCATTTCCAAATTGACTTCTTTTAATCCACATAACAATCCATAAATCACCAACAATATTTTTCAATATTTCAAACCAACAATTAATTCAAACAATCTAATCAATTTAACCAACCAAAACAATTGATTATTGGGAAAATTATATATATATAGCAAACAGGTAATAGATATGTATACATATGTGAGTTAAAATAAATTGACTCACCCATTTAAACTTTCAACAACCAAATATTATTAGCAATAAGATATAGAATTCATGAGTTTTTAACAACTTGCCTCAATCGTTTGTTCCAAGTCGCGAATTGAGCCTTCACCACCAACAATGGGTTTTCAGTCATGACTGAAGAATTTCTACACTCTACAAGCATTCCTGAAGCCATCATCCACAAAATCAGACCCATCTCTTTTCACCTCGAAGCTCACATGACTTTTGATAATCACCAAACGACGTTAACCACCATGCCGACCCAGACTCCTCAGCCTTCGGCCTGAAACCCTATGCGCTTCCAACCAACACCAAATTGGAGTGCTCGAAGCCCAACCCTGAAGTCTTTCCTGCCTTTCGTAGCTCCAGGCTTCGCGCCTCCATGGTCGCATGTCCGCATCATCCCTGAGGCCTTTGACCATGCGCCACACTCCCTTGCTAGCGCGGTGCTTGGTCGCGATATTTACTTGATCGCCATTTTTTTCGTTTGATCGACGAATTCGATTTAGGGGTTAGGGTATGCTAACGTGGACAAAAAGGGTGTCTGAATAATGAGTACAGGCTAGGTCATTAGAATTAAACAAAGGAGAGGGTTTTGTTTGAATGGGCTGGCTTTTACTTTTCCATTTCTATTTCTATTTTATATTTTTCCTTAAGTAAATCCTGTATTAATTTGTAATTCCATTCCAATTCAATTTAAATTGCACTCCATTTTACGAAATACATATGTATTTGAAAACTGCATAATTTCATTCAATCCAATATTAATTTACTTTATTCAATTATTCATTGAACTAATATAAATAAGCTTATTCATTTTTGTCAATTTATCAATTTTAGCGATCAAATATTTTTTTTCATCTGTTTCAATTTAACTATTCGTTCTTTAAAATATTTCATATTTATTAACACATTTATTTGGATTCTAATATATTATCTAAAATGAAGTTTATTAACGAATACAAATTTTACTATAATAAAATTCTTTATTAAATAGCCTTTAATTGAACAATAATTTGATTTCAAAATAATAATTATCCAAACTGAATTCGAATACTACTATTTTGATTAAATTTGTAGAATATCAGGGCTTCGAAAACAGGGTTGTTACACTTAAACTTTTATATCATGCCATTTTTTATTAAATTTTTCTTAAATATCCACCTACATCCTATTTTTTTGGACCAATAGGCATGTCTACTAGTTTTCAAGTTACATTTCTCATAATAGAATCCATTCCATCATTTATGTCTTGCCAAAAAGATGAATCCCAAGACTTTATTGCTTGGTATATGTTAAAAGAATCAGTTGTAGAAAACATGACTTAATGTTTAATAGCATTTATTGATCCTTCTACCAAAATAAATGAGAAAAATCTAATCTGAATGATTTTTCAATCCTTGTTCTTTTTCTTCTCCAAGGAGTTTCACTAGTTTCATCGTTATCTGTCCAAGTGTTATCAAATTCGCAAATAGATTCATTAGTCTCTACCATTTCACAAGTAGGTGTATTAACCTCCACCGTTTTATCAATGCATGGATTGGATGGAATAAACATGAATCACTTTTCACAAAAAAACAACTTCTCTTGATTGTATTATTGTGTTTACCTCAACCAAATTATTTGGTTCTATTACTAGAAACCTATAACCCTTACTGTATCGAGCATATCTTAAGAAAATAAAATTAATACCCTTTTGTTCTAATTTCCTTATTTTTGGTTCAGGAACTGAAAAATTACCTTACAACCCCAGACTTTAAATTGGTCTAGAGTAGGCTTTATTTTCTTCCAAATTCATAAAGAGCGACTTTTGATTTTCTTATGAGGTATTCTATTCAATATATAACATAAAGTTAGCAATGCTTCACCTATGAAACTAGTATTAGGGTCATATTTTTCATTCTGCTACACCATTTTGTTGTGTTGTATAAGAGACAGATGCTGTTTCATGTATTGTTCCTATAGATTCACAATATGTAGGGAAATGATATTCACCTCCACTATCAGATCTAAGGGTCTTAATTTTAGAATCATATTGGTTTTCTACTTCAGTTTTATAGGTTTAAAATGATTCTTATACTTAATCTTTAGGATGCGTTAGATAAACGAAACAATTCTTATGAATAATCATATATGAAAGTGACAAAATATTTTCTTTTCTCTTCTAATAAGAGTACCATGCATATCATAAACATCACTATGAATTAGTTGTAACAAGTTATTTGTACTAACATATTTGAATTGGTTCTTGGTTATTTTTGTCCTGCATTAATCATTAATTTTTTATCATACTCAGGGATCATATTTAATGCAATCAAATCATTTATATGTCTTGTAATAAATTGTCCTAATCACCATGGCATAAACAAAAAGAGTCAACAATATAAACCAAAGCAATAGTTTTATTAATATTGAATTTGAACATTCCATCACACATGTACCCTTTTCCACGAAAGAATATCTTTGGTTAATATAAATTTATCTGACTCAAGAACTAGTTTGAAACCAAACCTACTGAAAAGATTACCAGTGACAAGGTTCTTTCTATTGTTGGGTACATAATATAAATTATTTAAAGTCAGAATTTTTTCAGATGTAAACTTCAAATCTGCTATCCCTTCCCCTTGACCTCTGCTTTGGCCGAGCTTCCAATGTAGATATAGCTTTCATCCTCATGCAGGTCAAGTCCCCATCTAAACACCGATGATGATGAAGTCATCACCAAAATTATTTTTAAGCGATGAAAGTTAGTTTAGTATATTCAAATAAAGTCTAAGTAAATAGAGTAGCTAAATACACATACATTTTCTTCAAAATTTACTCTAAAGTCGTGCCCATACAGGGGTCAAATAACAATAGACAATAACATAGTAAAGAGTCAAATCAACATATGATGATGCCGCCCGAACTCATTAAAACAACGGAAACTACCTCTTTATCAGCTAACAAAGCCTCATGCTTAGTCTTCAATCTGCATTCTACGGCTCCTAGTATCAACCTGCCTAATCCCATAAACTCAACATACTCAAATGTACATTCGTAGGATTATGAGGAAAATAATAATAAAAATATGGGTCAGATATAATGTCTGGTGTGAATAATACTTACCCAAAACAAACATACCGTGAGACTACATCGTATAACACGGAATGGGTTTTCCCCTTACTATCCACAACATCATAAGTGAAACAATCGTAGTTAATATCGTATGCAGTTCTTATTGTGCAGTATCTACAAAAATACATCCCTATGCAGTTCCCATCTAATACCATGTCCCATCATGACCCCCGCATAGTTTCCATTTTAGATTAGTCTTTAATATGATGTTGTCTAGAATCAGCTTCTTGTAGTGTCCTTTAAATTCATTTGTTAAATATAAACGACATAGAATTAGCCCTATGCGGTTTCCATTTTAGATTAATCTTTAATCTGATATTGCCTAGAATCAGCTTCTTGTAGTGTCCTTTAAATTCATTTGTTAAATATAAATGACATAGAATTAGTCCTATGCGGTTTCCATTTTAGATTAGTCTTTAATCTGATATTGCCTAGAATCAGCTTCTTGTAGTGTCCTTTAAATTCATTTGTTAAATATACACGACATAGAATTAGCCCTATGCAGTATTCTTTAGTTAAACTGGAGACTACTGTGAAACAACCACCCGTAGACCGTATTTATTATTCATTAAACTTAGGACTACTATGAAAGGCCATCTGTAGTCCATATTTATTACTCATTTTTGAACTACTATGAAACAACCACCATGATCCATATTTATTGTTCATTTGACTTGAAACTATTATGAAACAACCACCCACAGTTTTTTATAAATTGAATGTCTTTCCCCACCTTCTTCGGGTGTGCATTCGAATGATCGTCTTCACTCAACATCTATAGCTCTTCCAGGATCTTACTCTAGTGTAGGAGTTCTTTCTCCCTGCTAACCCTGAGCTCCTCCGAGCCCTACCCGATCATCTTTTATTAAGCTTCGTTCACACCTTACTTTGGCACGGTGCACCTTGCTCTGACCTATGTCGGGTTGTAAAAAACATACCAATCCAACTATCTAATCCAATTACCTAAAAAATTAAATGGGTTGGGTCAAAACCATTTAATTAAATGGGGTTAACTAGTTGACCTATCTAACCCAATTAAAATATTTGGTTTAATGGTTCTGGTCCGTGTATCCAATTAACCCAAAAAAATTTAGGGATCCCCTTTATTTGTTGAAACACAATTAACGCAGCAGAAACTAGGGTTTCTTGCATCAATTATGTCGATCTCTGCTTTTTCTTCGATCAATTAAACTAGAAAATTTAAGATTATTCAATCGCTTTTGCTTCATCTCAGCTTCTGTCTTTTCTTATGTTGATCTAATCGATATTTTTAAGGTAAATCATTATGTCGATTCATTATTAGTCATTATGCTGATTCGTAGTTACAGTTTGAGAAAGTATGTCGAATACTGCTTTACACATAAATAATTTAGTCCAGATATTTATAGGTTTGGCCGGGGCTGGTATTCCTTCTCTTTTTCTGGATCTTGGGCGAAGAATTGCTCGGATCGCTCTTCTTCCGATCTCTTTTTCGTTTGTCGTTCCTGGGGATCGACCGGTTTTTGCATCTCTCTCTGAATGACGTCTTTCGCTGTTCCCGCTGTTAATGTGGTTTCCTGTTTTTTTATTTTCTTATACTGTTAGTCCGGATTTTTTGGTTTTTTTTCTGTTGGTTACCTGTCAGGCATGTTGACGGCTTTTGGGGATTACTAATAAAATTCTATTTTGTTTCAAAAAAATAAAATAATAATAATAATAATAACAATAATTTAGTCCTGATAGTTGCAACTTTTACTTGCTAATTGCCAGCTTTTCGTAGCTATTCATGGTTTCACCCTCTTTCAGCAATATGTGCAGTTGTATGATGCTTTAAAGAAAGATGAACTAAAATTGATAAATATGTTAGTAATCAAGTAAAATTCCCTTTTTGTATAACCGTTGACTTATTCGAGTGAAGTAAAATAGGTCACGATTAAATATTCAGACCTTGCAAAATTATTGTTACATAATTCAGAAAAGTGAAAGATGGTTGTTTCGCATTCTAACACTCTTATGTCTTTCACATGCAGGTTTACTATTTTTTAATCAAAGCATTAGCTTTCCTATTAAATATTGTTCTTATCATTATTGTTTGTTAAAGCTCTATCCTAATTAGTTGACGATCAACTATAGATCATATGTCCCACACCTTTTGCACCAATGTCTTTTTTTTCCTACTGTCTTTTCACCTTGTAGATACCTATTTAGGGTTTTTGACCTGCACGACTCAGCTTCTTCTGCTTCTACATATCTTTGGACTGTTGAGGTACTGAAAAATTAAAATCCACTTGCAAACCAACATAGAGCTGATAAATAATATTCAAGTCTTGAACTGACTTATAAGCAGTTAATTCTTTTACTTGTCCAATGTTATATCTAATGCCTTTAAAGTTATAAGTTGGTATATAATTAATTTCTCATTCGTTATTGTAAACAAAATCCAAGAAAAACTTGTGATTAATTTGGAAAATCAAGTAGAGATCTGTGATTTTACATATGTTTTATTGATGGGTGGTATAGCTTAAATAATGTTCAGGACTAAGACGGTCCTTAAATACTATAATCAATTGTTATTTTTTAATATTTTGTAGTAATTTGTAGTCTATTAATCTTGCTTTTAGAATATGTGAACCGTATGGAGTGGCATGATTGGATACTATTAAAACCGTGTCTTGCTAACTTAGTTGACCATCTTGCTAACTTATTTGCTAATCAATTTTCCAAGCACGTCAGAAATGTCATGTCTTTGCCTCTATATAATTGTGAAAATAGTCAATCGCCTCTAGTCTTGTTGTGGGATGATTTTCCTATTTATTATAACATTCATTGGTAGCTTGATTAATATATTGATTGCTTGCATTTCTACAGGCAAATTCCTCACCATTCTTTGTCATTCTAATTATTTCATTGGTGATGGGTATTGTTCTCAACTATACAATGTTTATGTGTACCATTGTCAACTCTGCTCTCATAAGCACCATTGTTGGAGTTCTCAAAGGAGTGGGATGAACTGTGAGTACCAA
Source organism: Allium cepa (assembly GCA_030765085.1). NCBI lineage: Eukaryota > Viridiplantae > Streptophyta > Magnoliopsida > Asparagales > Amaryllidaceae > Allium > Allium cepa. The sequence continues at coordinate 401,438,077 of CM060931.1, forward strand.
GTTGAATCCTTTGATTGTCTTTATAGTCAAAAAATAGTGTTGAATTTAAAGCTTGTAGAATAGGAACATCACCAACAATTGCCTATTATATTTACTTCTGCAAAATTATATGCCATATACAATGTTTGAATATGAATTTCCATTTCTAACATAATTGCCAACATATCTCACCTGATACAATTTAAGTGTCTAACAACAACAGAATTTAGTGGATGCTTAGTTGCCATCCAATAATATTTTTGCCAATTAATTGTTAGAATGATCATGTCCTAAGCAATTATGACTTATACTCGTGTTCCACTCCAAATTCGTATTTGGCGAGGCTCAATTCCATATAGATTGAAATGAACCACCAAAAAACACCTGCCAATCTTTTGATCTTGCTTTGTACATAATTCCACTTACATTGGAACAAACATGACACTGATTAACCCCCTACCATATGCATTTTATAATAACTGGAACGATCATTTTAAATAGAAGTACATTTGAAATATTCAAAAATGTATATTTCAATCCAGTATAGTATCATTATAAAAAGAATGATCAATTTTAGCTATTAGCAAGCCAGTACAATATCGTTAGGTTGCAGCTTAGAATTATGTGCTTACACTACGTCATAGATTGCATACTGCAACACCCAACAATGATGCAGGATGTGCCAAAAAATGTTGCTGTACGCTAAAAAAGGGCAAAGGCAACACTTTCTCGGTGATGCATTTTGCCGCGTTGCCCTAGAGTCAAATGCAACACCCTAGGACAATATCGGTTCTGTTGTTGCCACAGGTACCAAATTTACTAAAAAAGCGGGCCCCACAATCTGGACCCCAACATGTAAGCCCACATTGTGGGGCCCACTAATTCTGTGGCCCACCTTTACAGAACCCTGTTGTGGGGCTCATATTCATTAATATATGTAACACTTTTACTATCCAATGGCAACACTTTACCAGTTTATTACCACATTTAACATCACATACTACAACATTATATCATATCTATGGCAACATATTTTCAATTTAAATTGTAAATGTACTGCAACATTATATCATATCTATGACAACATTATACTGCAACATTATATCATATCTAATGACAACATTACACTACAACAAAGAACTTTTCATTTCAGAATAACCAACAACACAATTTTTACTTAGTCAAGTACAAAATAACAAACATACTTAAAAACATAGCCAGTGTATTCATAGTTACAGCCAGTACAAACTAAATTCTACTTATTAACAATACATTCGTATTTGCGAGCCTCCAGTGCCATCAGTGCCTCTAGTGCCTCCAGTGCCATCACTGCAGACGGTCGCACAGTAAATTTTGTCCCTTATGTCCTTCTAAAAGGGTGGTAACACTCAGACTAGAAAAGGGCATGAAACTACATCCTGTGCTTAAATGAATACAGTGTAAAACGAAAGGCGATTTTGTATTTTTACAATAGATATCCGTGTAGCTTAACAACCACCTTAAAGGCAAAGACATAAATTGCGATTAAAATTGATGAAGATTTCCTTTCACTTTCGGTTATAATAGTGGAGGGTAAAGTATTCAATAAAATTATCATACACCTTTATTTAGAAAAAAATTAGCGGCAGTAGTGCCTCAAGAGCACCTTCTTCTCGACCGACAGCAACATTAGTTCCTTTGCTATCACTATGAGAAGCTAAGTTGGCCAAGCATTGAGAAGCCTGTGAAAAATTGATCTAAAAAATTGTTTTTATAGATGTACATTTTGTTCTAGTGAGACTGGCTTGTTGACATTTAAGCAATTTCATATCCTAGAGTTAAAATGTGATGCAGGCTATTACAAATCTTCCAGTGATACTTTTGGAGAAACAAGGGAATGATGTATAATGCATTTACTTACTCAAACTGTTGGCTTCATATTGTTTATTTGGTGTCCCAATTCTAGCACTCAATTGAATAAAGTATTTATACCTGCATTACGAAAAGTAGATAATGAATATAAATAGCATACAATGTAGCAGCACGAACATTATAATTTTAATGAACTTTGCAATAAAAAACGCATAACGACACCTGCATTACAAGCAGAAAGCAAGAAAAACAACTGACATAAGAGCTTAAAACTTTCAATAAGCTCAACTACACGGTTGATTAAAAATACAGCTGTGTGAAAATCACGTTCCATGCTTCATCAAGATAGTTAAGAGTCTATGCTGACAAATAATGAACCTCACATACGTTAAAATTACTTCACGTAGTTTTCAATTCACTTTATTTTTCAGCAAAAAATCACCATGATTTGAAATCAAATAGGGAATATGGAATTACTAAAGCTGGTGTATAATAATAAGTTTGCCAAAAGCTGCAAGAACTCACATTTGAGCTGGAGAGAATTGTAGTTCATAATTCTAGGCATAATTATGTTGAAAACGATACCTCAAAGCTAGAAAAATAGCGAAAGCTATTCCATTGGATGGAGATGGCGGTGGTTTTTGACGTGCTTTTATCATTCTGCTTAACTATAATCTTAATTCCTCCACATCCCAGTTTGACGCTGGTCATCCTACCATTTGCTTCCACCAGCTGCTACTCAGCACCATCCATATAACTACAAAACAAAAAATAATATAGATTAAGCCAACAAAAAAGCAAATGCTGAAGAAATAATTAATACCCCCCAAAACCATCACCACCAAAAAAATGAATGGAAGATATCGAAGGGGTCATGACCACTACTATCTCTACGCATTTCCTTCCTTGAGAGCATACTCATCACAATTGGTCGCGTTTTTCTCGTTTTCAGGTTCATACAGAACCACATTAATGGGAAGTTACATTCTGGAAATAACATTCAACTTGATTTATTCAAAATATATCCCAATAAGATAAACTCCTAACATGGCGTTAATGGGAAGTAGAAGCATGCAAGTAAAGATAACATTACCTGGAACAGTGAGAAATTCATAAAAATTCTTACCACCCAGTTTTAAACTTGACGACAAACTAAGCATGTGGAAATCAAGTGTTGCTGCTGCATACTATAAACAAGGCAGTATCATGATTGAAAGCATATTTACAACAGCGAACATGTGACAGTTCTAAATCAATTCATATTTTCAGAACTGTTACGCCATGTCCTTTCAGTATAAAAATCACATAAACAAACGAATACTTTTTACACATACCATACCAGAACAGTGGACTGTGTGATTTTGCAAATTTACTAGCTTTTCTTACCTCTGCTAATTAACCATCTGCTCTGCTGTTTTTAGTTAACTTTTAGCAACAACATGAAGTAAAAGCTTGTACCAATAAAATCTTAATATGCTACAACAACAATAATCCGAGTAACCAAAAGTTCGTACAAACTTACATTTGATGGTCTTAATGAACAAATTAGGACTTCCCTCTACCATCCATACTTTACAAGATATGCTCCTTCGTACATAGTAGTTGTTGCCTGCAATATAGAAGAAGCCTTTATTCATGAAAGGTTTAGAGAGCCTTTTATCATCAAATTTTAATTAGTGTCTAAAAATGAAGATGCATTAATGTTAATTAAATTCAAGTACAAAATAGAAATTAATTCATTTACAACATAAATACACCACCTGAAACAAATCGCCGCATCTCCATTCCCAGAAACCACTGTCCTCCATCACAACGTTCGACCACCCACTTCTCCTCCAATCAACAAACCTGTACAACTAGGCAATTCCATCTCCTCAGCCACAATGTCCAACCAAACTTGGAATCGCAAAACCAATTCGCTAATCCACAACACAAATTCGCCTCGAATCAAACTCACGAAGAGCTCTCGAATTCCAGAATCCGCAACACGAATCCGTAACACAAACCGCAACACCAAACCCGCGAATTCCAGAAACGAATTTGAATTGAGAAATGGTTTTGTGAAATTTGGTTTGAAAAAAAGTCGATTTGGATTGCGACTGTATCTTCTGAAAATTTGATCGAGGAAGTGTGTTTGGTAAATTTTGACAAGATAATTTTTACTTGCGTTCATTTTATTTTGCTTGAGCGGCGGCGGAGTACGTATTTTGTTAAGGGTTTGGGAAACCCTTCAATATTTTGTTAACTTTTACCGCTTTGTTTTTGCTTCACGCGTTAAAAATTATTTCAGCCCACTTTTTTTTCCAGCCCGCACTCATTTTTCATAATATTTTTATAAGTCCATAGCTACTGCAACATAGTGTTGATATCTATGCTAACATCCTGAAGCTAATGTTGTAATAGACAAAAATCAGCACAGCTATCGTTACATTATAGATAGAAACATTTTGTATTTTCGTTGCAATAGGTCATCTATGGCGTAGTGTTATAAGCAGATAATTAAAATCCATTTCAATCCAGCTTTAAACAACTTTAAAACTTCAACATGATAACTTGTCGATTGCCATTAACTAGAGCTCAATTTTAAATAAATAATAATGTTTTGCCTCTTTTTTTCCTTTGTTGCTATCTTGGTAGGTGATCTGTTATCTGGGTTTTTAACCCAGTAGGATCCAACGGGAGATAGAACAATTTCGTGTTACCAGAATGTTTTGTGCTTAACCAGAAAGGCTAAGGTAAGGAGTTAACGAGAGCTAAGCTATGTTACTAAGGCAGCTACTGGGATCGACTAAACCAGAAGACCATCATTCTTTTAGCTCAATCAGCAACTGAGCGCAAACAGCTAGTAAATTGTCATTAAAACGGAACAACAACAACACAAGACCATAGAAACATCCCAAACACCAAACTCTAAAAAATATCCTAAGTGATTGGATAACCAACGACCCATACTATATAGATCGCTAGTGACACATGCCACTCCTTTGAATCTTCAATTGAGCTAGTCAAGGAAGCACTGAAAAGAAGCCAAGTCATTAGCTTGCTTATGAGCAAATTCTATGGGTCGCCTGCTACCCATGGTTTTGGCTCGGTTTGCGAGCTAACCCTCCCTCCCTAGGGTCGTTCCCTACCTACCTGCGAGCAGTTGATGAAGTGGCCTGGTCCAAAAGCTCTCTGATCCCTATAAATACCATTCTACCTGCAACATAAAGAGGGTCTTCTCCGGACTGGTTACTCAAGCTCTACTGGGAACATTCTTCACTCCCTACCTCCCTCACAATAATGTCCAAAGGAACTCACTATTATTCTCCAGTGGATTCTACCTCTGGAGTTCAATCTAGCTAAAGATAATCAAAGCCTTCTAATCAAACATCTCTTGTAACAACAATCACTCTATTGTAAAACTATAATGTGGACTCATTAACAGCCGAACCACTATCAAAATTCTCTGTCTTCTTTCTTTTACTGTTCTTTTTCTATATCTGCTACCTATGATATTGCTCTGTCAGAACAAGGCTGGTGCTTTCAAATTCAAACCAAGGTGTTGGTCCATTTTTTGTATCAATATTTTGATGCTTTCACTGTGAACTTATACATAGGGTTCAGATCTAGCTATCTACGTTGGATCCCATAGGTCCAGAAGTTAGATCCTCAATCTCCTCTTAGAAGATTTGCTGTTGGGAATAGAAGAACCAACTGAGAACGATCAGAGAAAAGGCAAGCAAACGCATGCTAAGGTGATGGGTCATTAGCGATCCATCTCTCATGGATCACTAATGATCCATGATGTTCGCTCGTGGGTCAATCAACTCTCTCGCATCACGATCCAATAGGCACCCCAAAAGATAAAGTATTAAAATCAATTAAGTACATGGATCGCCAGCGATCCATGTACTATGGATCATCAGAAGTTATGGATCGCTAGAAGCTATGGATCGCTAGCGAGACCCCCGTTTGGGTCGTTCGAAGGGGATATAGTCAAAAGGAAGCAATGGGTGGAGCTCTAAGAATCGTGATGGAAGAATATGTTAACACTTCACTTACTGCAAAAGCACTGGCTACAAACCCGAACCGAGGGAAGAAAACCCCACGGAAGGACATAATGATGACTCTCTTCGGCTCTGAAGGTGATAAACAATTTGAGAAAGACAAATTGGATGAAAATGCAAACATGCAAAACGCTAGAAGAAGCTCTGAAACCTACGCCGTCGTACATTGCTAAGCAATGGACGAGAAACCGCTACTCAAACGGTACTCCTAGAGGTAGGAGAACCAAGTAGATATGATATAAACCGAGATCAATTACTATGTCATACTCCCATGGTATATTGTGACCACTCCCGAATGACCAACTTCCAATACTATTATGGAGCTCCTACCATTGAATCACGAATGGTCATTCTCGAAATCGTCAAAAATCATCAAAATGGTCGTTGAAAAACACATGTCAGTCCTGACTTGAAGTCGAACTCGGGTAATCACCCATTTGAGTCGAAGTAAACGTAGGAAATTCTAGCCAAAATCAGACTTGGTTAAAGCCAAGATTTTCTCCAACAAACACGCAAATGGCTCCAAGCAATGTTTGTCACCAACCTAGCACTACAAATTCTGTGACTCCAAGCGAATCATGTGCTGACTCCAAGACAATGAGAAATTTTCTTGGGTTGGACTCCCAGTAAAATACCATTAATCCACCAATGCTGATCCATCTTCTTTTGTCCATAACTCGGATGTGCGAAATCTGAATACCTTGTACTTTAGGATGCAACCTTGTGGATCCTTCTTTGTCACCCCCGTCCGATCTCACCTAGTTTGAAATTTTTTGGGGATCATCACTGATCCATGACCCCATCATAGGCGACTCGCCATTCAGTCGGCATTTCCAATCACTCAATCATGGATAATCATGCATATCTCATTCTCAAGCATTATAAATAGCCGTAACTTGAAAACAGATCGATCTAACAACGATCAGAGCGTGTTCCCTAATCGAAACCAAATCACCAAAGCCGTTCAACATGTAGAATATCGTAAGAAGTTTATCATGCCAACTATACCTTTTATACAACTGATTCAAAATTGCTTCTTTACGGGTATGACTAGCATATGGACGAAGCGAGGGTGATGGATACAGTCTGCAGCAAGGCCCTCGGTAATCATTAAAGGATAAAACAACCTACTACCCTGAAAGATTTCTGTGGGAAGGCAAAACCGGTTCTAAAAGACAAAAAGTAGTGCAATTAGAAGAAGGAAAACCCGACAGTGTGCCAAGGAACAGACCAAACGGTGAAGGAGCTATAGGACATCGGAGACCTTCTGCCTAAGCAAGGCTACTAAGACCCATTGGAAAAGTGCCCCAGCTAACTGTCGAAATCGTACGAAAAGATGATTATCAAATAACACTCCAGCTAGCTATCAACTAAGGAATAGGACAGCAACCTAAAGTGATGCCTTCTCATCCATCCTTGTCTACTCTCCTTTTCCAAATGAGCCATACCAAGACACTAGGGACATTGCAGGTTGCACGATGAAAGAAATACTTCTATGCCCTCGACGAGTCATGTCAATCCCCCTTATGAGAATCGGCATTGTTGGTGGCGTCAAGAAGTCTTGTCCAAAGGATCGTCGAACAACCAGATCCAACACTGTTGCCTACAAGAACGATAAAACTGTGTTCCTCGAGCTGAATCTAAAAAATTCCCCTTGAAGTCAATGAATCATTGCTTTAAGACTGCCGGGTCGTCGGACACAAGACCCAAAAATCCTCTCAAAATCGATAGATTATCATTCCAAGGCTGTCTGGTCGTCGTACATCCGACCATAAAAAACCCTTCGCGAACATAAAGGTCTTCCACGAAGTAAAGAATCATGAAGGTAAATCAATATATTAACGGTCATCTGATGTAAAAAACCCTTCGCGAATGTGGAGGTCTTTCACGAACCAAAGCGTCGTGAAGGTAAACCAGTAGATCAGCAGTCATTTGATCCAAAAAAACCTTCGCAAATGCGAAGGTCTTTCACGAACCAAAGCGTCGTGAAGGTAAGCCAGTAGATCAGCGGTCATCTAATCCAAAAAACCCTTAGCGAGTGGGAAGGCCTTTCATGAACTAAAGCATCATGAAAGCATACTGGTAGATCAGCGAAATTTATGTATGACTGATATCCATGAAGGTGATCTGGAAGATCAGCAGTCATCTGATCCACGGCTCCCTAAAGTCAACGAAGTCATGCTTCGAGGCCACAAATCAACAATCATACCAGTCACTCAGCAAAATTAAAGGAATCACTTCCAAGGACCAATGAGATAAATGGTGCTAAATTCCAGAGCTTCAAAGTCGCTCAAAGAAACTAAGCCAAAAAATGAACTGACCTTGTGATCAATCAGAGGCCATCTCGAATCAAGCCAAGATTCATCACCTGGGAAAACCGCACCACTGGACCGAGTGAACTAAACGAGTTGTGGAGAGACCATGGATGTAGTTCAAGCGCCCCAACAATCTGCACACACTTGAATAGCCATAAGAAAGGCCAATACTTATCATACTACGGTTCTGTTATATCCAATAAAAAATTCTGGTATTCTCACAACAGCGGACTTAATGACCTAGTTAGTGCAACAAACATAATACTAGCATAATACTTGCAAACTTCTTTCCAACTACTATTTTACCGCTCTTGGTGATGAATTCATCTTCGTCTTAGACCGTATGCTGGTCAAAGACCCATTCTTTAAAGGCGGTTTGGACTAAGAGCTAAGAGTCAAGCTCTGAACTCCCATAGGCCCTTTCTTCAATCCATCTTTATGCGGTCAGCTGTAGATCTCTCCACTATGACAACCTTATTTGCTTGGCCGTACACATATTCCCGAAATACGGGAGGATTTCCCAAGCTACGGTTATCCAATCAAAAAACCAATTATCCTTTTGAACCGACAAAATTGTGTTTAGAATAACTACTCGCCAGGTTGACGGAAGCAAATCGACTCAAACCAATGGATCGGTAGAACCCAGTCCTTGCCTTCTAATTACCGGTGCTTCCCCGACAACATTGGGAGACATAAAAAAACTAACTCCTCGCGTTGCCCAGAGATAGGCAATGCCGAGGAGCTTGGAGCATCAAAAACTAACTCCTCGCGTCGTCCGAAGATAGGCAATGCCGAGGAGTATCAAAAACTAACTCCTCGAATCACCCGGAAGTAGGCAACGCCAAGAGCATCAAAAACTAACTCCTTGCATCGCCCAGAGATAGGCAATGCCGAGGAGCATCAGGAAACTAACTCCTCGCCTTGCACGGAGATTTACAATGCCGAAAAGCGTCAAAAGCTAGCTCCCCACGTTGCCCGGAGATAGGAAACGCCGAGTAGCATCAAAAAGCATCAAAAACTAACTCCTTGCATTGCCCGAAGATAGGAAACGCAAGGAGCATTAAGAAACTAAATCCTCGCCGCTACCCAGAGATAGGCAATGCCGAGGAGCACCAAAAACTAACTCCTTGCGTTGCCCGAAGATGGTCCACGCCGAGGAGCACTACAATACTAACTCCTCATATTGCCCGAAGATACGTAATAGCAAGCCGCGCACTTCATAAGCCACGCATTAAAATAATAACAACTCATGTTGCCCGAAGATAGGCGACACCAATGATAAACAAAAACCGCGCACCTTATAAGCCGGGCAGTAAAATAATAACACCTAACGTTTCCCGAAGAGAGGCAACACCGAGGAAAAACAAAAGCCACGCACCTCATAAGCCCCGTATTAAAATATTAACTCCTTATGTTGCCTAAAGATAGGCAATACTGAGGAAAACCAAATGTCGTGCACCTCATAAACCGCACACCTCATAAGCCACGCACTAAAATAATAACTCCTCACACTGCTCAAAGATAGGAAACATTGAGGAAAACGAAAAACCATGCACTTCATAAGCCACGCACTAAGTTCCAAAACACTAAATCCTCACGTTGTTCGAGGATAGGCAACGTCGAGGGGAATCAAAATCATGTATCTCATAACCAACGCCAACCATTTCTATGATTTGGAATAATAGGCACAACTACAACAAAATTTGAGTGCTACAAACCAATGGAAAAGTTTCAATTGAAGACACTTAATGATTAAAATTGCCCTCAGTTAACCCATGCAACGTGCTCCTCTCAAACACGCATATATTGCATACTTACCAAAATATCACAAGAAACTTGGATTACATACTAAAATTGCAAAACTTCCGAAAGAAAGAAAATCAAGTTGCGACTTAGCCAAATTTCAAGTATAATATGAAAACTATCTAAACTATAAGTTACCAGTCATTTGAAGTAATCAGTCTTGTGAACTAGGGCGCATGCACCAGTATTTAAATAAAAACAATTGAAAACAATAAGTTTACAAAGTTTTATTACTCCAAACAAAGAGTTGTTGCTCCAAATAAGAATTTTAGCAACAATCCCAAAATTGAATAAGTGTAAACAAAACAAGCACAAGTGCACATGACACATATGAAAAGATAGATAAGAGTATAGTTAAAATATCAATATATTGCTTATAATTTTCTTTACATACTGTCAAAACATAGAGGTTGTACTCACATAACATCGGCCAACAAAAAGAAAATACAGATTCACGACAAGAATACTAATTGCATACTCTACACTTGAACAAAATGACTCAAAAAGAACCCAAATCAAACCAGTCTCCACACAAGCTCATCAGCGCTTCCTTTTATCGCTCCCCTTTCCTTCTAATGTACTCCAGCATCATCATCGCACCGTTAATATTCTCTAAGTATCGGTGTTGTCTTGACAATACCGGAAAACTTGTTTATTTTAGGATTAAAAGGAACCGATCCGTACCATCCAAAAGGACCGACTTTGCCCCGACAATGCCACAAAGTCCCTAAACCAAGATTTCAACAAAGAATTCTGATCCTCGACCAAAATGTCTAAAGTTAAGACATTCAAATCACGAGCTCTCGAAGATAGGAGCTGTGACACAATTTTGATTGGGGCATCTAGAGAGCCGCCCAGAGAAACAAGTCTCGCATCAAGTGTTCAGGGCAATCAACCCCATGGACCGACGACATATAACACACTAACACTTGGTTGGGATCAAAAATCACTCCATGGTTATGTTATGTCGAACAGAAAATTTCGCCAATCGCAAAATAATTAAGTAGCATAGTAGGCTGGATGAATGCAAAATTAAAAAGAAACTGCTCCAACCTACTAGACATTGATATTGCCTCAACAGCATTGAGAACTCCATACCATCATATCAACAAGAAAATTGAACTCCTTAAAGTTCACCATCGCTCGAAAATAAGGATAAAAGGAGGAATTTACCGATGACCAGAGATAGATATGACGTACATCCCTATCCTTGACCTTGGTAACCCATCTACGAAGTCCATAAATACCGAGTCCCATTTCCAAATTGGGACCTCTAAAGGCTGTAGTCGCCCACTCGGCTCTGATGTTTTGCCTTTACCTGCTGGCATGTAAGACACCTTCTCACATCTTCTTCCACATCTTTCTTCCTTTCCCAAAAGAGACTTCTCTTCATATCTTGGTACATCTTAGTACCTCTAGGGTGAATGATGAACTTTGAACGATGACATTCCTCCATTAATTCCTTCCACGGTCGTTCTATACTCGGAACATGCAACCTTCCATTCTTTTGCAGTTTTCCTTCTCTATCAACAATGAACCCCTTCAACCCTACTGCCTCGATTACTGAGTTTAAGCTCCTTATTATGTCGACACAAAACTCATCTCCCTTCTACTGTTCGGCAATCCTTTCTACCAGCTTAGGTCTAAATCCTAAGCATGAAAGCATCCTGGAAGTACTGCCCGAACTAGCACTAGACCGAAACTGCACATTACACGTAGACAAAGTTTCCAAGGTTGTCCATTCTTCTATCAAAGCCAAAATAAAACTTAGTTGTTTTCGGCTTAAGGCATCAGCTACTTTATTCCTTCCTTAGGGTATACTCTATCTCAAAATCATTGGATGCTAAAAGCTCTAACCACTTCTACTCCCTCATGTTCAATTCATTCTTAGAGAATTAGTATCTAAAGGACTTGTGGTCACTAAATAACTTGAATCTCTCCCTTAAGAGATAATGTCTCCAAATCTTTACTGCAGAGATAATATCCGCTAACTGTAAGTTATGCGTAGGGTATCGAGCTTCATGGGAGCGCAGCTGCCATGATGAATATATTATAACGTTTTCCTTCTGAATCAACATAGCTCCTAACCCTGAACCTGATGCGTCAGTATACACAGTCGTCTCATCATTCCCTTCAAGTATCACTGACACATGGGCATTCGTCAAATTAAGCTTCAATTCCTGAAACAACATCTCACACTCTTGCATCCATAAAAACTTCTCATTCTTCTGAGCCAGTTTCTTCATTGGTGCAGCTGCATAAGAGAAGTCTTTAATGAACCTCTAGTAGTAGCCAGCCAAGCCTAAGAAACTTCACACCTCAGTCATAGTCTAAGGTCTCTTCCACCCGTTTAGTTTGTCAACCTTCGAAGGATCTACTACCAACCCTTTTCCTAAAACCACATGGCCTAGGAACTTCACCTCCTTTCTCCAAAAATGACCTTTAGAAAATTTCACTTTCAACTTTTGTTGTCTAAAAGTCTCCAACACAAGCCTCAAGTGAACTGCATCTCCTCCTCATTTTTTGAGTATTCTAAGATGTCATCTACAAACACCAACACATATTTATCCAGTTTGTCTCCAAAAAATTCTATTCATAAAGTCTACAAAGAACGCATATGCATTGGTTAGTCCATATGGAATTACTAGCCACTCATATGAATCATATCTGTTCTAAACGTAGTTAAACGAACACTTTCCTCTACAACTCTCAGCCTATGAGCCCTAAATCCAAGTCTAACTGTGAAAACACCTTATCTCTCTTTAAATAATCAAATGCATCATCATGTCTTGGCAAAGGATATTTATTCTTCATCGTTTTTTCATTCAGCTTTCGATAGTCTATGCTTAGTTTTAAAGACCCATCAAACTTCTTCACAAATACTGCCACAGTTCCCTAAGGTGAGCTACATGGCCTTACAAAGCTTTTTCCTTCTAATTCTACTAATTTATTCTTCAACTCCTCCATCTCCTTTGGAACACTTTCCTCTACAACTCTCAGCCTATGAGCCCTAAATCCAAGTCTAACTGTGAAAACACCTTATCTCTCTTTAAATAATCAAATGCATCATCATGTCTTGGCAAAGGATATTTATTCTTCATCGTTTTTTCATTCAGCTTTCGATAGTCTATGCTTAGTTTTAAAGACCCATCAAACTTCTTCACAAATACTGCCACAGTTCCCTAAGGTGAGCTACATGGCCTTACAAAGCTTTTTCCTTCTAATTCTACTAATTTATTCTTCAACTCCTTCATCTCCTTTGGAAGCCTTCTACTTGGAAGTCGACTAAATGGTTCGGTTCTTGGTAACAAGCCTATATGAAATTCTAGTGCCCTAGGTAGTGGAAACCCCAAAACCGGTTCAAACACATCAGAAAAACTCCTACACCACTAGCATTGCTTCTTGTTCTTCCTTCTTCGAAGATAAAGTAATTGAAACATCTTTGTGCCCAGTTCTGGACTCCTTTGAAACTACAAATACTCTTTTAATTCAGTCTAGGTGACTCAAAGTTATTATTCTTTCGATGTAGTATAGCCTAACGCAGTAATGCTCCAACCATTCCATCCCTAAAATAACTCCAAAGCCCATGAAGTCAAATACATTGGGCCATAGAAAACTTACACCCATCTAACTCAATCTCTAAGTTAGTGCATCTTAATCCTAGGTGGCATAATCCCTTATCGGATTTACTACATGTATGAAGGTGACTAAACAGGTAATACCTAACCCTAATCTATCAACCAATTTTTTAGCTGTAAATGAGTCTGTGACACCGGTATCATACAGTATTCTAACTGAAATACCAACACTCAAAACCATACCTCCTAAAACTTTTCCCTTGCTTTTCTCTTTATGGTCTTTCACTTGGTCACTCCAAAGCATAAAGTTGCCTTTTAAGCTGTGCAGTTAATGCACCGCTATTACCCCACCATAACCATGCTATATCTCATAGCGGATTTCTACCGTTACGATTTTTCCATATAGCCCCAAATATAGCCCTTCCGCTTTAAGCCCCACTATTTCCGCTATATCCCGTTATTCTCCCTATATTCCGCTATTTTCGATGTATCTTCTTTAAAAGAAATGAATTGAAAAATAGCATTTATACATTACAAAAATTATGAAATTATTTTACTTAATTGAATTTTCAATACATTTTCAGAAATGAAAATACTCTAATATTTACTAAATTCAATTATGTTATATAACAGTTTTACGTTTTTTATAGTATATTTGCACATGCTTTTATCCAAAAGTATTTATGTATTAATTATAATTCAATTGAATGTTAGTTTTTCATTTGATTACCATTTATATATTGTAAAAACATTAAATACGAGTTTTATATGCTATTTTAGAGTCATCCGCTATATTCCGCTATATCCTTGTTGTATCCTTGCTATGACCTTTTGCACATCCGCCGCATGAATCTGCTGAATTCTTTAACTGCACATGTTTTAAGATCTAGGCTATCTCTCCTTAGATGTCCCATCTTATCACACTTGAAGCATTTCACCCTTGCAAGATTCTTTAACGCTAACACATTGTCGCATAGTGTCCCTTCTTTTTGCAGTTAAAGGAAGCAACCTCTATAGTAACAACCTCTCCACTTTTCCCTTTGGCACTCCCTTCTTGCCTTTAGTATATGGGGTATTCTTCTACTCTGCTTTGGGTCTTGTCTCCACTCTTCTCTGCTCTTAGTACATCCCATCATACCTTCTAGCCATGTAAACTATAAATTCAAAAGAAGATGCTAAGTAAGCCATCACCTTATGGTCAAGGCCCTGCTTCAAACCCCTAATGAATTTCTCATTTTTCTTCATTAGAGTATTAATATCCTCATGTCGTACTTAGCCAAAGAGTTAAACTTTTGGATATAACCCTCCACCGTATGGTCACTTTATTTCAAATTAATGAACTCTCTCAATAACACACTCTACTAAGACTTTAATATGAATTGAGCCTCGAACCTTTCTTTAAAGTGATCCTAGTTCCTCCTCCTCTCAATCCTCAACAATTACTATCTCCTACCAATCCAATGCATCATGCAACTGTCTTGATGCTAGCCTCCTCTTCTATGCATCATTTAACCTAACTCTCCAAATATGCGCTCATAAATGCTAATCCAATTTAACACTTTAACTATGGGCTCTTTTCTCGTAAACATCTTCCCGCCTAAGTTTCTATAGTATTTTTTCATCTTTGGGAAGTCCTATCTCACTACCACAGGCCTTGGCTCAACAGCCTTTAGTGCATCCTCTCTCATCATCTACCGCATGAACCGCCTAAACAAGGCATTCACATCCATGGCCACCACATTAGCTGGTTAGGCAGCTTCAGCCCCAACTACCTGAGGCATTTCACCTTCACTCCTCCCATTGGTTTGAGTACTCTTTGTCTCCCCTTTTGCATTTGCCCCTTCCATCGTAACTTTCCACTCCTCATTTCTGTCTTGCGTTTTCTATTATGCAAGTCCCCGTTATAAACAGAAAGGAAGAGGGTGAAACACTAATAAAAGTGTGGATATATCTCCCTATATATCTATAGAGAAAATTACAGGTACGTTATATATATATATATATATATATATATATATATATATATATATATATAATGGCGTATACCCTTCCCCGAGTGTTCCTTCTATTTAGAGTACTATTTCTATTTTATGTCTATGTTTTATTTACGTGTCCCCTAACTTATGCTCGATACCAATTGTAACATTCCCTACTTCGAGACTTGAAAATGAATACCGATGGTGCCGCACTCATCATCAGAATTATTTTTAGGCGATGAAAGTGAGTTTAGTATATTCAAATACAGTATAAGTAAACACAATAGATAAAAAAATTTAATCACATATAATTTTTCTTAATATTCAGTACATACATTTTCTTTAAAACTAACCCCAAAGTCGGGCCCATGTAGGGGTCAAATAACAATGGAAAATAACATAGTAAAGAGTCAGGTCAACATGTGATGATGCTACATGAACTCATTAATGTAGCGGAAATAACATTGTTATTAGCTAACAAAGTCTCTTGCTCAGTCTTCAATCTGCATCTATCTCTCCTAGTATATACCTGGCTAATCCCATAAACTCAACCTACCCAAATAAGTACCCGTGGATTTATGGGAAAAATAATAATAAAAACATAGGTCAAACATAATGTATGACGTGAATAATACTTACCCGAAACAAACATATTGTGAGACCTCATTATACAAAATGGAATGGTTTCCCCTTACAATCCACAACATCATAAGTGAACAATCGTAGTTAATTTCATATGCAGTTCTTATTATGTAGCATCTATGGAAATACGTCCCTCTGTAGTTCTCATCTACAATCATTCCCCAGCGTGATCCTCATGCAGTTTCCATTTTAGATTAGTCTTTAATCTTATACTACCTAGAATCAATTATGTAGCAGAATCCTTTAGATTCATTCATTAAATTTTAACTACATAGAATCTACCCCCTATAGTATTCTTTAGTTAAACTTGGAGCTACTATGAAACATCCACCTATAGTCCGTATTTATTATTTATTAAACGCAAGAATACAATGAAGCAACCACCTCAGTCCGTATTTTTTATTCATTTGGGTTGAAACTATTATGAAACAACCATCCATAGTTTCTAAAAGTTGAATGCCTCTTATCACGTTCTTCATTTTTGCATTCCGAGTGAGCGCCCTTGTTAAATTTTAATAGCTCTTCAAGGACCTTACTCTAGGGAAAGAGTTCTTTCTCCATACTAAACCTGAGCTCCCCCACGCCCTACCTAATCATCTTTTATTAGGTTTTGCTTACACCTTCTTTGGCACATTACACCTTGCCCTAACCTGTATGCGCGGTATACTCTTTATTATTAAGTGTATGCTTTCATTTTGTGGTGCACTATGTCTTTTACATATGGCGGTGTCATATGTCTTAAATAACATTACACAATTACGATGTAGTCCGTCCCCAAAAATTACGGTGCAGTACCACTCTTCCTCGAGAGTCTCTGGATCCCCTTGGCAAATCACTACCCCATCCCTGTATGTGCAGTTCTCTTACAAGCCACCACCTCAGCTCAGTACTAGACAAATTCTAACATGTATGTTACCGCCTATACACTGATCACCCTCTGATACGTTACGACTCCACTTTCTGTTATTGATAGTGTTCTTTATTTATATTTTTAGTTTTTATATGGATCATGTCCCCAACTTATTTATCACTTATTTCTTTATGTATTTATAAATTAGAAATTCCTCTCTCCGGACCCTATCCACCAACGTAGTTTCCCATCTTTTTAGTTTATTTTCCACTTGGAAAACCTTATAAAACTTCTAGAAAATTCATAGCTAATTCTTTTACATACCTTATTCTCTATTTTTACTTTCTGGGTATTTTCCTTATTTACTTTCTGAGTATTTTCCTTCAGAAACTCATAACATATTACTTTTTTTACGTTGAAACCTCTCAATCAAAAAATTACGTCCCCGCAATTTCTTAAGGAAAATTCAATAACAATTTAATAATGCATCTAAAGGGGATAAAATTATAAGCACAAAATAATTCAAAATAAGAGTCTCACCATTAATGAGCACGAGAAAGGATTTTCGAATGTGTTTTCTAGGTAAACTCTCCAGTCACCCACAAACAATTCTTTTTATTGTTAGACAATTGGATTTTACTAAGCGTAATGTCTTTATTTCATAGGCGTTTAACCTCCGATGCAACAATATGAATGGGTCTCTGCTCATATGTGAGGTAGGGTGAAATCTCAGGATCCTCAAGAATTCTCGGCTGAAAAATATAATCTGAACCATGAAGACACTTCCAAAGTTAAGAAACATGGAATACATCATGAATTCCGAAGAATTGGGTAGGAAGAGATACCGATAAGCAATAGGACCTTCAGTGATAGTGCATAGTCCAATATATCTAGGAGCTAACTCTCCAGAATAACTGAATCACATCACTTACTTCAATGGAGATATATGAATAAAGACTCGATCTCCTATAGAGAATTCCAACGCCTTTTCCCTATTACCCGCATAGGATTTCTGCCTACTCTGTGCCTCTTTGATTCTCTATCAAATGAGGTCGATCTTCTCAGAAGCTTCACGAATAGAGCCAGGGCCTAAAATAAGACTCTTCTTGGACTTAAGCCAACAAGAAGGCAATCGATATGGCCTTCCATAAAAGGCCTTGAAAGGGGCCATGCCGATAATAAATTGAAAACTATTGTTGTAAGTAAACTCAATAAGGTAGATATAATCTTCCCAACTAACACCGAATTCTAAAATTCAAGCATGATGCAAGTCTTCCAATATCTTATCTACTCAATCCTCTGCCTATCTGCTTTGGGAAGATAGGTGGTGCTAAATTAAGCTTCAAACCCAAAGCTTTCTGGAGACTCTGCCAAAATCCGCTTGTAAACAAGGGATCCTGGTCACATAGAATGGCATTAAGGATGCCATGACGTCTTACGATCTCCTCAACATAGATCTTAGCAAGCTAAGAAGTTGTCCGGTTGGATTTAACAGGAATAAAGTTGGCTAATTTGGTCAAACGATCAACGGTCATCCACAAGCTATTATGGCTAGTCCTCGAACGAGGAAGACCATTGATGAAATCCATAGAAACCTGGCCCTCTTTCCAAACCAGGACCTCCAATGGTTGTAAAAGACTAGTGGGATGCTGATGCTCAACCTTAACGAGATGACAAATCAAGCACCGCTTCACAAACTCCACTACATCCCGCTTCATGCCTTCCCAATAATAAAGACGCTTCATATCGGCTTACATCTTACTACTTCTAAGATGAATAGTATACTTAGAGTGATAATGCTCATAAAGAATATCTCTCCTAAGATCACCTTCATTGGGAACCAAAAGTCGACCACTTCTGCGAACACAGCCATGAGCATCAATAACAAAATCCTTCAACTCATCACTATGAGAAACCCCACTACACTACTGAAAAAGATGAGATAGATTGAGATCACGCTTTTGGGCTTTCGCAATCGGATCCAAAAGATAAGGACGAGCCTCCAAGCTAAACAACAGGATGGAAGAACTAGAATCCGGAATACGATCCCTAATCTCATAAGAACATAGAATCTCAAGATCCTTCCACTCGGCTAACATTAAAGAAACAATAGCTTGTTGCTTATGATTAAGAGCATCCACTACTCGATTCCCCTTCCCTGAAGTGTACTAAATATCCATATCATGGGAAGCGAGGAATTTGTGCCATCTCTGTTGTCGCATATTAAGCTACTTCTAAGTGAATAAGTACTTCAACAACTTATGATCGGTATAAAGCACAAATATATCACTCAACAAATAATGACACCAAAATTTTAAAGAAAAGACTACAGCCACGAGCTCCAAATTACAAGTGGCATATCTCACCTCATTCGGCTTCAATTGCCTCAAAGCAAAAGTAATAACACGATCTCTCTACATAAGAACCACACCCAAACCAAACTAATTAGCATCCATGAAAACCACAAGGTCTTGATTCCTATCTAAAACCATAAGAATATCAGCAATAGAAAGGAGTTCCTTCAGCTTCTGAAAAGAAGCTTCACCCTTATTCGACCAAATATACTTAACTCCTTTTTTAGTCAAAGAAGTGAGAAGTAAGACAATCTTGGAAAAGTCCTTTATGAATTGACGGTAATAACCCGCCAATCTAAGAAAACTATGAATCTCTAATACATTCTCAGACCTCTTCCAATTTTGAATAGCCTCAACCTTCGATGGATCAATAAAAATACATCTTTCTGAAACTACATTCCCCAAGAACTTCACTTTCCTTTGTCAAAAGTTGCACTTAGAAAATTTGACTTTCGGTCGATTCTCTCTAACTGTCTCCAAAAAAATTATAAGATGTTCCATATGTTCTTCCTTAGATTAGAATAAATAAGAATATCATCAATGAATATAAGAACGAATCGATCGAGAAATTCTCGGAAAACAGATTCATGAGATCGACAAAATAAGTTGGAGTGTTCAACAATCCAAAGAGAATAACGAGCTACTCATAATATCCGTAACAAGTACGGAATGACGTAAGAAGAACCTTATCCTTATGCACATAAAGCTAATGAAATTCGGTTGCGAAATCTAACTAGGAAAAAGAATTACGCCACAAAACTGATCGAAAAGATCATCCATCCTATGTAAGGGATACTTGCTTTTAATGGTAAACTCGTTAAGCTTTCGATAATCTATGCAAAATCTAAGAGTACCATTAGCTTTCTTCACAAATACGATAGAAGCTCCCCAAGGAGAAGAATTAGACTAGATAAACTGCTTTGCTTCCAACTCCACAGTTGCTTCCTCAACTCCTCATTCTTCTTAGTAGACATCCGAAAGGGAGGACAGCTAACTGGATGGGCACCAGGGATAAGATCAATTCAAAACTCAATTGCCTGCTTGGGAGGCAACCTCGAAATGGTTTCAAAAATATCAGGATAATCACAAACAATAGGAATTGGAGAAATGTCATCTCTTCCCAAGCCTCAGAGAAAATAATGATGCTTACGGATTGGAATGAACATCATAAAGAATGATAGAAATCCGCTTTATGGATTCCGAATGTGTAAGATAAATATTTCTTTTAGAACATTGGATATAGGCTTCATAATAATCCAATCCATTCCTAAAATCATTCTATATCCAGATGATGCATAACATGAAAATCGTCATGAATAAATGACCGCATAATATAATATCGACATATCTACAAAGCATAATGAGGGTTGTGCACCCACCAACCAGGTTCGAAATTCTCAACGAAGTTACTAAGCACACAACATCTAAAGATAAAGCATCAACAAGTTCCTTCAATACTAATGAGTTGATGTACCCGTATGGAAGAGAACCCAAATAGGAAGGTTTTAAAAGACAATTACACCTTCAAGAACAGAAGGAGATATACCTCTATGCTGAGAAGATCCACTAGAAGCCTGCACAACACTAAGCTTCCCAAAAGTGAGGCCTTTAGCTGCTCGAGGACACGATGCTGCAAGATGACCTTCCTTCTTGCAATAACGACAAGTAGGAGTTTTTGGACAATCCTTAATGAAATGCACCTTAGAACCAAAATTGAAGCACTCTCCCTTAGTTGGCTATGATGGAGTGGAACTAGAACCTTACTTCTTTATATTCTAATTAGGATTAAAGGGGTTTGAATCGTTGAATGGTTGCTTCTTCTTCGATGAAAGCTCTTCTTCTTCACTATATCTTCCTCACTACTATCTTTTTTGACCGCTTCAAGCTTAAGGGCCAATCAACTAACTCCTTAAATGAAACCTTCAATTGCAATATCAATGCCTTCTTAAGATGCTTCTTTGGACCATCCATAAATCTTTGGTTCTTCTTTAGTGGACTACTTATGTGCTTGACCCCGTATTTGAAAAGGGCGCTGAAGGATGACACATATTCTGCTATAGAAGACTTCCCTTGCTTTAATCAACAAACCTCTTAACTAATGAGGCTTTCTCCAACTCTAGAATGAATTTCAACTCAAATCATCTGCTAAACTGCTCCCAAGAAAGAGTAGACTCATCCATCTCCGCTATAAAAATCTTATACCAATCAAGCGTTCACTCTTAGAGCTGACTAGGAGCTACGTGCACCCTCCGCTGATCGTCAAGACCCATGTGAGAAAAGATTTGCTTGCATGTCCTGAGCCATATATTCACCTCAATCACACATTTAGGACCTCTAAAGGGCTTGCAACCAAGATGTGCAAAGTCGTTGCACATATGTGAAAATATCGACTTATGATAAGAAGAATCCGAAGGAGTTCTGGTAGGCTGAGTATTCCTAACGAGTTCCATAATCTGCTCGACGGACATATACACTCTATCTTGTGAAAGACCACTAGATTGCCCCGCAGTAGAACGAGTAGGTAGTCTACCACCAGCCATCTAAGATTATGAAAGGAATAAGATAAGATAAAAGGTTATTCAAGAGTCATACGATTCGATATTAGGAATTTCAAAGATAGATACTAAGGAATATACTTTGTGAAAACCTAAGGGACAATTCCTAAGACTTGCCTAATCTACAATTTGTATCTATAATATCATACTTTGTCCTGAACTCGGCTCTGATACCAAGCTGTGACGACCCACCCTGAGACCCACATCAACTGAGAATATTACAAAGTAATATTGTTGTCTAGTGTAGAGAATAGGGCAAGTTCAGGCAACCATCCATGAAATTTTCTTTAAGAAAGCATTGAACGTCGATTAATATGCTATGTATTTCTTGAATCAGGTGGAATTGATGTATACAATTCGGGTTTAGAACAAAACTATGGTGGCTATAATAAAAATTCATAATAGCATTTAATAACATGCAGATCACGGAACAACATATCAGTCATAGTGGAATATAATAGATAGAAGTCTGAACCGACACATAATACATACATGTTATAGACTGCACATATACAAAGTGCTACATCTCAAAATGAATATGTACACAAAAGGAGTCTACTCTCAACACAAGATACTACATAATGTCAAATATATACATAGGATGGCGAACGAGAACTATTAGCTAACAAGTAAGATATCAACTCTAAAGCCTCAAGCTGAAGGACCTAAAACATCTCGATCTAACCCGAGTATTATAAAATAATGAATGGGTAAGTCTATACTAAGATAAACATGTTAGCAAAATTGAAGGATAGATAAAGTAAACTAGATCTTAATTATAAGCATATATCCACAAATATCAAACATGCATTAATAACTTCAAATCACCAAATACAAAAAACTCATAATAGCTTCTTAAAAGAAAAAAAACCTTCGAAATTATTTGGTGATAATCCAACAATTTTAAATCTAGAAATTTCACAAATAGACCAGAAATATCATAAATAAGGGGAACCAAACTCCAAGATTGGTGAAATAAATTCACCTACATACATGTAACTCCAAGATAAACGTGTAAGTCTATAAACATCAAGAAAGGTACGATACCCATAAACATCGAAATAGGTATAAAGCAATGAACAACAAGGTAGGCATGAAACCTATAAACATCGAATAGGAACAAGTCCTATAAACATCGGGATAGGTACAATACCTATAAACATCAAATAGGAACAAGTCTTATGAACAACAAAGGGGAGTTATAAAATCGTCGAAAAGTGCTAAATACTTTTATATAGCAATCGAATAGATAATGACCATGTTTCCCATACCGCAGGGGTACTCCCAAACGTTTACTATACAGCAGTAAACTCCACTCATGTGTAACAAAGGTTCGGTCGAACAAGTTCGAGAGTTAATCGGTAAAAACAAACACTAGCATTCCATACCGCTCATTTTATTTAACCATTTAAATCAATTTCTTATTCGATCGATAATGTGCAATTTTATGAAAATATTTCTCTTTTAAAACCACTTTTATAATATTTTGATATATATATATAAGTAAGCTTTTCAACTTTCGTTCCAAAACATTTCTAAAACCATTGCATATGAAAATAGATAGTGTGTGTGTGTATATTACTAAAATTCTTCATATGAGTACATATACATATACATATACATATACATATACATATACATATACATATACATATACATATACATATACATATACATATACATATACATACACATACACATACACATATACATACATACATACATACATACATACATATTAAATTGGTATATAAATTGTCTTATGTCAAAATGATTGGATTTAGAAATCAATCATTTGTAATTTAGGTTGAAAATGTGCATCAGAAGTGTGAAATTCTCCTAAGACTCAAAGAACAATCTCTATTTTATAAAACATCAAAATTAATTCAATAATTCATATGTCACGAATCTAGAAAGTATCAATGTAATTGATATGAAATGCATTATTAAATTTAAGCAATCAAATTTTGGAAATCAGCTGGGAAAATAAGTGATAAATGGATCGATCGAGAAATAATGGAACGTAGCCTGGATGTCCGGTTTAGGCTACAACAGATGCACCATTTCAACCAATTGGCGCACCAGTTGGCTTACTTGGACTGACATCTAGGCGATTCCGCTGACCTTCCGTCGATTTCAGTTTTTTCTCATTCTTTCTACGTTGCTTCTCAAATGATCTAAGGTGCTAAATAGGCAGTCTTGCATGCATATAAACACGTATAATTAGATGAAATTCATGATTTCATATGGTGGTTTTCAGTAAAACAACAAATTCACTTCAATTTGATAATGAATCCATCAACATATTGAGATCATATAAATTTAAATTCAATCGTAATCATATAACGGCATCAACCATTTACATAAGGCTAGAAATCTTGAGATAAACTCACCTAAACAAACCTAGAATGGAAGATTAGAGCTTAAAATCTCTTATTCCCTCCTATGACAGTATCAACCTAGGCAACGAGCAAAGATTGGATAGGAATGATGAATTTAAGAAATCAAAACTAAAATAAATCATTTAATTGATGCACAAATAGATAGAGGAGGTTACCTTTTATCAAAACACCATAAAATAGATTGAAAGCCCTTATATTTCACTCTTTGATTTGCAAATTTGGGGATTTAGGGTTTCGTACTTAGAGTATATTTGAGTTTATGGTTTGGAGATAAAATTAAGAAATGAGAAACAATATGTATACTTTTTCTCATTTCTATTTCCATTGAGAAGTGGGAAATGATATAGGTACGTTTTCTCATTTCCTTTTCCATTTCTTGAGCTAAGTGGGCAAAGAATGTTGATCCATTAGCCAACTATTGATCCATTAGCCAACTGTTGCTAATTCTTTCAAAACCAAAGTGTTGCTAATTTGTTGTGCTTTATTTTAACACTTTATAAATACCAATTTGAAAAAAACAATGTTCTAATTTAATTAACATTTATTTTTAAAATTTGCACAGTATAAGTATCATGTCAAAATCTAACTTTACATTAGTTTTGAAATATTTAGTCAAAATTAACTACAACTTATAAAATATAAAGTCATTCTCCATATTTTTAATAAAATGAATCATTAATATAGAAACCATATTTCAATCAACGAGACTGTTTTCATACAATTTATTTATACATTTTCTCCAAAATTATTCTCATGTAATTAAATATAATAGTTGAATAGCATAAAAAGAAAATTCATTAAATTCCTAATTTATTAAACTCCAAATTCATATAATTTGGAAATACAATAATTTATAAATTCCCCAAATTCATTCAATTGATTAATTTAATCATATTTTAAATTTGGATTGTGAAGACCCGAAATTTTCGATCTCGAAAATTTCAGATAGTTAGGAAAAGAAGAAAAGAAATAGAAGAAGAAACAGAAATGAAACACAAAATCTCACATTCGCTGCGGATCAAAATATAATACCACATAAAATAACAGTTATACAAAGGAAAACTGTATAAGTTAATATACATTAATACATCAGAGTTACAACATTTCACAATCATGGACAGTTAAAATAACTTGTCCTAGATAAACAACAATATATCACAGCGAAATACACTCCATATGTTTCTGCCATCCAGTTCGCCTCTTGAGCTCCAGAACGTTCTTACCTGAAAAATCGGTATTACTTGGTCTGACCCGTGCATTACATCAAAGTAACACCTGGGTCAGGCTGAAAACCAGCGTGAGTAAACCCATCTGTAACGACCCGCCCTTCTGACCGCCCTTAGTCGGTAATTAAACCAACTTGAAACGTTCAAAATGACGGATTGTTATTCAGTTTATAGAGTTTAAACAGAATCAGCCACAGAAACACAGAATAATTATATTTCACATAAATGAATTTCTTTTACATATATCAGAGTTTTTACAATGAATTAAATTTATATAGCGGAATATTTCTTTAAGTACAAAAATAAATCCCCGAAAAGCTAAAGTGAAGCGTTATCCCCCTCTCTCTCTAACTTCGCTGCCCGAAAAACTTCAAGCTGCAAAATACTCAGTCTGACCCGAGTATTACATTCAAAAGAAAATAATACACGGGTCAGTCTAATTCAAACTCAGTTATTAGTGCATAGAGGCAATAATAATCAAATAACAATTAGACGACAGTCACAATAATTCTCGTCTATCCGACCCTTTTAACAAAGAAATCAGATAACGGAAATTATAACACTTAACAGTGTTAAACAATAAATCAGTAGATTCAAATTATTAACGAAGATAGATGAAGGGATTATTAATGAAGATAATTTAGAAAAAAATCAAAATTGCCTAAACGGCAATTAACAACAAAATCATCAAATTAAACCAAATCAAAATACGATTCCAAAATATATTGAATTGTTGACATAAAACAATTGAAGTCAGTTGAAATCAATCAATTTAAAATAGCAGATTCTGAATTGGCTGCAGTGCACGCACTGCCTCGCCAATACAGTGATGAAATACATAAAAACTCAATGAAAGTTCACAAACGAGCATAGGGTCAAACCCAAGAAAAATCAGGTTCAACTCAAATGCAATTCAAATAAAATTAAAATGCGAGCACAAGGTCAAACCCGAGCATTTAAGCTGAATTCAACACAATGTACAAATTTAATTGAAATGGTCAAGACATAAAAATCAAGTCTCGACCCAAGTTCCAATCAATCGACAGAAAACAGAAAACTGCAACAAGATTGCAGCCCCAAGAAGATCAACAGCAAGCAACCAGACTGCACACTCTAGTGGCAGCCTAAGTAAAAGCCACTAAGTCAAGCAGTGGACAGGAGAGACAATACATGAATGCGACAGTGAAACTAGACAGTGCAAGCTTCAATTTTGAGAACAAAAGCAGCCGTATAACACGACCGAACTACAAATCCATAGCCAACAGACCAAAGTTGCCATAAAACCACTATATAAAGACTGTAACATACTCAAGCTAGCCTGACTCCAAACATCATTGTCAAAGATGAGAAGAATCAAGTGCAGACAGCACATACCTATGAAATAACAATGGAGCATATATATGTATGCATATAATTGATGCCGACAATTCCCAAATTGTTTTTAAACAGCAGCTCACATAAACAAAATAAGTCAATCTACAGTTAAAGTCAAGGCATGAACCAACAGAAAATTCAAGTGAATGGCCATACATGGTGCATTTGTGAAACAACTCGATATGCACCCAACGGTTGCCGTGAAGTCCAACTAATGCAACTGTATATAAGTGAAACCAATGCAACAAGCAACAGTAAGAAATCAAGTGCACAACACTATCAAATGAAAATTCAAATTTAAATTTCACTGTCTCAACATCAGCGTATCATCAACAAAGTGAAACAACTATTATACAGCAATCTCAATCCAAGGCCGAAGCCATTAGAATTGATCGACTACCAAAATTATACAATGGTATGATACAGTTCAAGTATATCACCAACATCTTAAGAAAACAAGTGACCGAAGTCAAAGCCATGGACCACTGACTGGAACCAAAGGGAACAACGAGCGAAATCAACCCCAACAAAATCCAAACAAATATACACAAACAAAATCCAAAAATGCATATACCTGTGTTGACACAGTATATACACACTGCAAATGTAACGGGAGCAATACATGAAGCAACACATGAAACCTATAGTGCAACTGATCAGAGATGGAACGAGCATCAAACCAACCAGTACACCAAGGCAATGGTACAAACTGCCTGATGACACAGCACACAAAAACACCAGTACAGTTCAGTATGCTAAGCACAGGAGACAAAAACACATACGTCTGAAACAGTGTGACAAAAAGTCATATATATACAACATAAATGCATATATATTTATATATGAGCAATACCACAGGGAGGATGGAACTGCAGTGGGCCGAGCATTGAAAAATGTTTCAAAGCTAAAGCCAAAACGAAATACGCAGTTCAAAATCAAAGTCAATGAACAGGAAGACAGTGTCAAAAAAAAACAAATCAATGTCGAAGTCAACTAAAACCAGTTCGAACAATTCAAGTGACCAAAGCCGACAAGAATCGAAATCGTGGTGGTCACGAACGAACTTAATATCGTCAAGCCAAAACCAAATCAGTGATGACTACACACAACAAGCAGCTCAAAATCATCTCAAGCATCTAAACAAGATCGAATGGCCGAAGCCCAAAATAGACGAAATCATCAAAAATTCAAAGCAATGATAGCTCAGAAATTACGCAACAAAATTCATGAATTAGAATAAGACTGAAATCAACGAGATTCGACTAGATGTGAGTAATTTAAAAATCACTCACCTTTGACACCGAAGCGAAGACGAACTCGGCTAAAAAGGAGCGGCCGAGGTGAGCAACTAGGAGACGAACGACGTTGAAGTCGATGCCTTCGATTCAATCAAGCCCTAGATTTTGGAGACGAACGAGAAACGAAGAGGAATACTCGAGGCCGCCATTAATTTTTTTTCCGTTTGATTTTCCTTTTTTTGAAGTGATGGAGGAAGGGGAACGAGGTACTTAAAATAGAACGAGACATACTTTACACGATTTTCTTCGTGATTCTCTGCGTAGTTAAAGGCGTATGTAACGGCGTTATTTTTGGGATGCTGGTGAAAAGATATCATATTATTTTATTATATATTTTTTTCCATTTTGAATTCAATTTGTTTTTCTCAACATCAATTTTTATCAACGCGTTTATACATCGTATGCTCACAAAACAACTCAAATAAATATGAAATTTGAAATCCGGTAATAATTCAACATTACGGAGCCAATGGAACTGGTTTTGTCAAATTCCAAGAATTTGCCTCGGAAGGCTATTTTTAAATTCAATTTAAACGATAAAATTTCAAAACTGTACGAATCACTTTCAAATTCAATTCTGAAGCTTCTATTATCTTCAGTACTATCAATGTGAATTTTCTAAGCTTTTAAAATATTTTTAATCAGCTTAAAATTGATGATTCAAATTTTTATTCAACTTTCAATTGATTAAATTCTAAAATTTAATCGCCAAATTCATTCTGATAATTTGAAATTTAAGTCAAACCATCATTCAAATATTTAAAATTAATTAAATATTTTCAATTTAAATTGTTCAAAATTCAGGGTTGTTACACCATCTAACATGAAACACAAAAGCATAAAGCTATATAAACCCCAGGGTAACTCTTACTTTACTACGAATTCTCAATTTATTATAGTCAACATTTTCCACACATCAATATTTATGTACCTCTACATAGTTTAAAGGGTCCAATTACTTAAATCATTCTATTCCAGCCTATTGATTTCGCATATCAAACTCATAAGGAATTTATAGAAGATTACAAATCGAAGTGGTTTTGGTTATATACTGATACCCAAATCCGGTCTCTTCGAATCTAATGTCATCTTAACCCAAGTTATTTCAAGTGAAATACAATTCAAACTTTAAATACAAGGTGTCACTTTTACACATCAATTCATAATTTGATAGATACCCACACGATCATAGTTTAAACCAAATATATCATCTTACATAGCATTACAAATCACATATCCGAGATATCAGCTACTTTAAGGCATATAAAATCATTCAATCATTAATAAGCAAGATTAATTTGTCATACCTTCTCTAATTAATTTAAAATAAATTAAATCAATTACCTCAATTACTGTTAATCTTGCTTGCTTAACATTAATTAATTACAACCATTAATTTATAATCCCTTAATTATCCTCTTTAATTACATTAAGTAATTAGCTTTAATTAATAACACAATTTAATCAATCTTTACCCATTCACATTAATCACATTTATCCATAATTAATTACTCACATTAATTATTCTATAATCACTTACATTGATTAATTATCCTTTAATTAATTATACTCATTGATTAACTGACCCTTCATTAATTTCTTCAATTAATCAATCCTTTAATTAATTTCACTAAGTAATTAATTCTTAATTACTTCTCTAAAAAAATTAACCTTTAATTACTTTCATCAAGTAATTATACCATTGGTTAATTCATTATATTGATTAAATACATTGATTAATTAATCCTAATCAATAATTTGTCACAATAATTATTTCCTTTGCTAATAATAATCACTCTTTAATTTCTAATTTATTAACCAATAATTAATTCTTAATTATTTATTAATAAAATCTTAATTATCAATAAATTTAAATGATAAATCATTTATCTTAATTCAATTCCTTAATTATTATTCCAAAATTTTACCTAATAACCTTGGAGTCAAAATAACTTAAAAAGCTTTAAGTTTAAGTAAAATTTAAAACATTTAGTCTTTTGATTTAAACCATTTAATTATCTGATTAGTTTAGCTTTTAAATAACTTAAATACTTCCTCAATTTAAATTAATAGAACATTAAATAATCAATTTATCGCTTATAATAGTTTAAGATAATTAACTTATCTTGACTCTGTAAACATCTAATTAATAACCCAAAGCAACCGAGTATTACTTCACAAAAAAACTCGAGTTAAACCTTATGTTCCTTGTGTCTCTGACTTCGAGCCTACCCTAACGTTTCACGAGCACGAACTCGAGCAGAATCGATACTTACCCAAACCTGACACGTTCGTGCACGTGTGCACATGCACGACCATGCCGATCGCCACTGGTCGCCGTCGAGAGCACTCGTCAGTCACTTGTGACCTTCCCCAAGCATTCCATCACCCAGACCCCACGATTCATTCTGCAATCAAATTCAAGCGAGCTTAAACCCATCAGACTTCAACCTCGAACACACACCCACCATCAAAAAATCGCCACGCACCGCTGAAGCAAACCACCGCTGACTACGATCCTTCGACCAGAGAAGCCTAATTGACCAACGCTACTTTTCCCCCTAGACCGATCATCCCTAATGCCCTATCGATGATGAACTTTCCTCAGAAACCACGTCGATAAAAACTAGGTTTAAAACCCTAGATCACCTCCGTGCCATCACCACAGTGGCCTATTAGTCCAGTCAACATTTTTGCCAAGGCCATCTACCCCTTCGCCAACTCCGGCATTGGTCCCGACCCCCAAAGCTATCCCGATCATCAGAAAATGTTCAAAAACCATTTTCTGAACAACACGCAATTCCCCTCTAATTTAAAGCCTAAAAATCTTGATTCCTTTTCTAAAAAACACAATTTGTGAAGATAAATCAGATTATAATCATGGATCCTCAAATTGTTCAGGTCAAAATTTTGATATTTTTAATTTTTACTATCATACTTACATCCTAGTAAAACTGCTTTCATATTTAACAAAATATTATTAGTATTTAGATCTTGAACAAACAAACTTTGTTTATATATTAATAACTTGAAGGATTCAGAGAGGAAGATCTTGAATTGTTTCAAGTTTTAAAACCTGAACAACTAGAACAGAGTGAATCAGGTTTGTATATAGACATGCACATCCATATGTCCATCTATATATAAAATTCATATCATGCAAACATTTATTACACCTGATATCAAAGATCTATTTCATGCATCCAGATTTAAAGTGGATTTGAAGTGTGGTTTACTCACAATAAAAAGAACAGAGAACTTCTTCTGGAAATTGTTTGATTAAGACACTATAGCTTGATCCTGCTTAAATTTAGAACCTGAGATGCTTCATTTCTATACTTAATGAATTGGCTTTGAGTTGAATTTGAATTGTTGAGCTAATCTAGTCCAGGTTTGAATTTCCTTTGATTTTGATATCTGGTTTGAGATTGAATAGAGTTGTTTGATTTGTTTTGAGGCTGGTTTCAATTTACAGTTTTTTTAGATTTTCTTCTTCCTTTGATAATGAAGATAAAAGAGAAAAAAATGAGAAAGGGTGGAGATGTACATATCTTTTATATATATATATATATATTTTAAAATGACACTTGTAATTAGCATTTCAAGTTGCTTACACTTGTTAAAATGCAAGGTGAATTTGTATACAATTGTGACTATAATGTACCCAATATTGTTATGTATTTTATATAATAATTTTTTTTTTCATTTCCATATTATATTTACATTATTAAGTTAAATACTTTTACACATATACAACTTGTACATGTATTTAAAGAAGGTATTAATTATTGTTAAATCCTATTTAAACTTAAGCTATTAACTAAATTTTATTATTAGTGTTTTTTGTTTTTATATATGTATACATGTTATAAATTTATATTTATACTTCTCCCTTATTTGTACTTATATAACCTTTAAGAAAATAATTTTGATACTAATTTATACATTAATAAATTATCACATTCTCAAGATATTATTTTGAATTTTTAAATCCTAGTTTCATTTATAACCATAAATGTACGTATGAAAATAGAATAGCTATCATATGATAAGTTTTGCATATATCTATTTATAAAAGATGAATTTTGCTAAAATGAATGATTATAAAAGAAGATCAATAAACAAATATCATCAAATTTCAATAATTATATCAAGAGATTATCAAATGAATATTTATCCAGATATTTATTATTCAACATTTATCATAGTTTTATTTCATTTATATACATATCCACATATATATTTATAATCAGGTTTATTTGTTCAATTAATAAATTAGTGTTTTAATAAATTAAATCACGTTAATTACAAATTAATAGCTGTCCAAAAATCCGGGTTATCACATTCCTCCCCCTTAGAATCTTTTCATCCTCGAAAAGGAACGAAGCCGGAATTATTAAAATGCTTATTATCAGAAAAATTATTCTTTTAATCACTTTAAAACACCTTTAAAATTTACATAATATTATAAAATAGTTTTTATAAAAATACCTTTTTATAACTCGATGTCTCAACCAGTCCATCCTTGTTCTCGTACAAATTTGGTCATACGTTGATCAGGCGTACGACTGAAAATCTATAAGTACTTAGCAGACCCATTTTCAACACCCAATGAAAATACTTTGAAATTTTTTTGTTGAAAATATAGATTTTTTTTTGAAAATAGAGTAAACATCCTTGGTGAGAATGCTCTGGAATCATCACCCCATCCACCGTCGCAATTAACCCGATGGTTACGTTGCTATCCCGGCAAAATCCATAGATAATTGTGGGCACTCCGCGCCCCTCGATTACGCCATGGAACCCACTACAGGTCGCAGCTACATCTGAGGTTACGTTGCTATCACAACAAAACCCATATAACAGTAGGCATCAACGCCCTCGAATTCCGCTGCCAAAAGAATGAAACTTCTCCACTCGACCATAGATCGTAGTCTACCGATGTTACGTTGCCTTCCCGGCAAAATCAAGTGTAGACTGTTGACACTCACCTCCACACGATTTCCGCTATGGTCCAAGTAGATCGCAACGACATCGAGTTACACTGTCATCACGACATAAGCCAAATGCCTCTGTAGGCATCAACGCCCTCGACTTTTGCTACCCAACAATCCTCATGAACTTCAGTTTGTCCGGACTTCCTCACAGGATCCACTTTAGAGCCTCCCCCTTTTGAGGCTCAAGGCAATACCAACCTATGGTACTCCTGAGAAGTTCATTTCAAGGGAGCGCCTTTTCTCCAGAGCCATTTTCAAAACACTTTATACTATACACATATAGTATTTTTCAAATCATACACCTAGTATGAATCTCATATAAATCTCCTTTTCAAAAAATCGATTATCCCAAAATCGATAATTCTCATCTAGGCTTTCCAAATTTCCAAAATTGATTTTATCCAAAAATCAAAAGCCTTTCCAAATCCAAAGGTTCCAAAAACCTTTTCTCAAAATCATTCCCATAAGATCCTTTATATATATATATAACCTTGTATAATGTCCTTTTTTATACAATAAATACTTTCAAAAACCTTTTCTTTTGGCTATAGAGAAGTAATTAAGGATTAATTACTTGGTGTAATTAATTAAAGGATTAATATAATTAATAAAGGAGTTCATTAGTTAAGGTAAGTAATTACAGAATGGTAATTACTATTTAAGTTAATTAAGGTTGATTAATGAAAGTAATTAATTAAAGTATAATTAATTAATGTCAATGTAATTAATTATAAATAATTAATGGAAATAATTAAGGATCATTAATTCATGTAATTAATGAGAGTAATTAAAGATTAATTACTGTAAATAGTCAAGGAAATTAATTTGTGTAATTAATTGAAGGATGATTACTTTATGTAATTGAAGAATAATTAATCAAGGTGATTAATTAAGATGGATATTTAAACAATGGTTAATTAATTAAAAGGTTTGTAATTAGTTAATGGTTGATTAAGTAAAGTTAGAAATTAATTCTTAAGTAATTAATTTAATTTAAGTTAATTAAATTAATTGTAATATGGATTAAAAGTTCTTGCTTGTGGCTGATTGTCTGAGTAGAATGTCTGGATTGGTTGATATCCATTGGATTATATGCTATGATATTCTGTGATATGATATTGGATATATCATTGATAAATGTGTGATATTTATCTATGTTAGTGTTGTGTGAATTCAAGTATTGATTTGAATTGAATTATTTAAACCTTTAAATAACTTGGCCTTTAAGATACGTTTGGATTTTGATGAGACCGAGATCGGATATCAAATTAGATTATCCAAAAACCACATCGATCCAAGTTAAACGATAGGTCGTGACATCTCAAAGTGAAGATCGAGACGGAGGTTTAAAGTGCAAGGGTTATTGTCGTTAACTCTGTGGGTGATTCCAAAATGAGTATGACGAGATATTGCCTTCGATTTCGTTCGAACCCGGAACGAACTTGTATGGATTGAATGCTTTCAGAATAACGTCAGGTGGATGATGAGCATTCTAAGATAGACGTGTTCTAAAGATAATCGTTGCCTCAAGCCTCACCAACCGAGAATGGCTAAAACATGGGAGATGCAGCAAGGCTAAGTGGGTTGCGCTCAAGTAGGACTAGATTTTCCTCTGTCTAGAGGTCCTTTTTTATTCGGCTGTATGGGCGGTTGTGAGCTCCAACTGCCGGGGTTGTCTTGTTTGGGACTATCTAGTAAGGGATGGTTTCGGCCTTGTGTTGCAGAGGATTGGGAGTAATTCTCGGTACGTTGATCTAGGCCACGTACTGTGACGGGCGGTACCCTAGTGCCCTGCCATTGTATGGAAATCCAATCTCCAATACTTGCCCTTGGATTTGATTGTATAACCCACTTTGTGGCTAGTATGCTAGACTTTAATAAATATAACAATTTCGTCTATGTGAATATTTATTTGAAAATCCTTGACCCTATTATAATATCACAGAATTTCCTATCAAAGTTTTGGTTAGCGTAAGGTAAAAAGTTACCCATGTTTATGTGTGGGGAGTCTTACGTGATACCTTTGTTTTCAAAGATTTTTAAAGTTAAGCAACTTTAACCGTTTACTCACACCAAACCCATGTCTGACCCGGAGTTTATTCTATTTTTCTTAAACTCTTGGGTACTCAAAATTTTACGCGTAGCCATGGGATTCAGGTTAGCTTTGATGAATTCTGAAGGAGATATGGAGCAGGAGGCTTTGGTGTTTGTAGATATATAGTGGTTCCGCTGTGTTGATCTCTGTGTTGATATATGTGTTGTATCTTGAGTTGTATGATTGACAAACCTTTATAACTGTCTAGTATGTGATGTATAAGTTGTGTAATTCTGATAGATATTGTATATTATGTAATACTTATGTGATTAATATAATTCATTCGTTCCGCTGTGAGATTCTGATGTTTTTTAGTTCTTTCTTCTCTATTTTTTTCTCTTTTCTATCCTATCCTTTCTTATTGATGATGCGTCTTTCTATGGAATGAAAGGCGGGTCGTTACATGGATTCTAGATAATCTCGACAAGGGATTGTTATAGTATATCTTATATTATATCTGCTTTTATTAGTCTTTGAATTGTTAAAGGTTAAACCTTGACGATCGACAATTCTTGGCACGATGCGAGGTTGAAAGCCACTCTGAGCTTTGGATCGATGTGTCAGGAGGTGCGGGTTGTCACGATTCATATAATAAACTGTAGCTGTTTTCAAATAGGCTCTAATGTATATTTTGTAAGTGAAATACATAGCAATATACATAATTAACGTATACGTATGTATGTGTTAGGATTTACACCGTAGCAGACACATTCACCCTTTATGTATACCTTTATTATCCATAATATTTTTTAAATATGTATATAATAAATAACTTATGTACATATATACTTATATACACATACACATACACATACATACAAATATATATGTATACATATATATTATAGCGAATCATCTTTTCGATCCTCAGAAGTTGACATTAATACATCCATGTTATTCGTACTAAACATTCAAGTATTTGAAAGACAGATTATTGGGGTGAAAGAAAATAAGAGACATAATAGAATCTCACAATATGATTAGTAATATATAATTTACAAATGATCTTCACAAAAGAAAACTATGACATACAACTTAAATCAAAGTAACTAACTTATCATCGGCCGGGACAGTTATAGCAGCCTGTCTTTATAACTACTGACAAATACAAATAAGAAAATACAGCAAAAATAAAAGAAAATACAAGAATACATCTTGGAAGTATCCAACTCATCTCATGAAGCTTCAAAGCATCCATAACTAAATCTGGAAATATGCTCGAGGTGACCCAAGCATTGTAAGAAAATCACACTAGGATCGGCCTGGTAAACCAGCGTGAGAAACACAAATCAAATGGATTTTTTTATAAATCCTTTCAAAATAAAGGTATCTTGTAAGACCATGCCACACATATGCACGGTCGGGTTTTTACCTTAAGATAACCAAACCATTTTTATTATAAAATCCAGTGATATTATAATAATGTTTAGGGGTTTAAAATAAATATATAACATATCTGGAATGGTTACTCATAATTTCATTCAATGGTACTAGGTTCTATTACTAAAACCCTAAACCACATATTGGAGATTGGATTCCAATAACGACAAGGCATTGGGGTACAACTACCATACTACACCTCTTGAAAAATGTGCCAAGTGCCACGCATAGACTTCCCGCAAACATAAAGCCAGTTGCACCTCTAAAATGGCCTACAGTATCATGTCATCCCTTGGACACCGAGGCTGCAAACATTATCCCCCAATCGCCCTGCGCGCATACCAAATCTATAAATCCCTATTCTAGATCAAGGAATGGTTCTCCTAATGGTAGCTAACCACATAGCTCTACGAACATCCCCTGCTTTTAGTCATTTTGGGCTATAGGCTTGTGAGGCCACGCTATTACGTTTTTCTCCTAGAAATTCCTATTTGGAATGCTAAAACTGCCTTTTAGGCAGTAATGCAATGCTAGCATTCATCCATACAGGTTGTTCAGGATATGAACAAACCGAAAGCACTACTTTTACTAATCCTCAAAATTAGTAGTTAGTAGCCCTTTCACTTCAAAAAAAATCCATCTTCAATTTTATCATCTCGAACTAATCGCGAACCTCTTCCAAAGCATAGAACGTGCATATGGTTTTGGAGTGGTTATGGTTTTGAGTTCTCTCATATAAGTACACTCTCCCTCTTACCGATCGCTCCAAAACCAATTGATAGATTTTGGTAAACTCAATTTCGGTTCTTTTAGAAATAAACAGACAATACATAAGAGTGGAAATCGCCTCGTAACTGTTTAAGCGGATAGATTTCCTTATCATTTGTCCTAGTAGAATACAACAAGTTTAAATGTACAGTATAGCATCATTGAAGATAACTGTACTATATAATTCTCGTGTTTCTTCTAGATATTTCCAGAGTTATATTTTATCAAGATTTGATAGTCTGTTATTTAACTATCAAATAAACAAAATAATCAAATCAGGGATTTAATTTCTAAGAAACCAAGAATGATTTAAGCATATAAGCAACCACTAAGCCTCTTTAATTAATCTTTTCACTAATTAAAATCTCTTTCAAATTATTTTGAAAAATATTCATAGACTTATCTTAACGATATGAGTATATTAAAAAAACACTACATTCCCAATACTTAGAAAATATAACCATATACTTATCTCAATGGCATAAGTATTTTAACAAAACACTTATGGTTATTTGTGTCAAAAACAACTATCATTTAAAAACATCATTTACTATAAACCCAAACCACTTTGCTCTTTTTAGTGTTAAGTATGAAAAGAATACTTACCATATCACCATAATTTAAAATGATCATTTAGAGAAATCAAATCTCATTCATTTTATCAAATTCTTTTTATAAATACCCCTTTAAAAATCTATTATAAAACTTCTTTTATAAATCTACTTTAAAAATGTATTTATAAAACTTCTACACTTATCACGTTTCCAATATTTCTACATACCATATCGTCTAGAAAAACGAAGCCAAGCAAGTTAGATCCTTGCCTAGACACCCAAATTATAGATCTCACAAATAGAGGATCAATCTACTTATGGAAATAAGACTTCAAATACTTAACCTCAATCTTCGGTCTCAAACTTAAAACTATCCTTAAGTAACAATGAAGCTGTTCAAGTCGGGGTACTATTACCTCTCAAACCTTGACTAGACAACGTTCTTATCTTTAGGATACATAGAAGTCTACCTACCCGAAGTTTAATACCAAGTATAAAATCCTTAATTTAGTATGTTATTCATTTTTTGACCAGACTTCTTTTTACTCTAAAATTACTCCCCTTTAATATTTCCGTATCAAATCTTATCTGGAAATCCTTGTTTTAATCCATATTTCATTTGAAAAAGATAGATCTTTCCATTATGTACAAGTAAACCTTTACTTTATTATATTAAATAATTCTTTAAATCAAATGTATAAGTTTCAAAAATCTTTTAAAACACTTTTAAACAAAGTTTAAAACTCCGTTCAAATCATGACTTAAAACCATTACCTTTTAAAAAGAATTTGACTTTGAAAAATAAACCGATTTCCTTCAAATAAACCACTTATTTAAATTTCTCAAAATAAATCTTTTAAATCTCAAATATCATATAAAATACTTATATAACCTTTATAAACCATATTTGAAAAGAATTTATAAATATCTAAAACAGATATTCTTTTATATTTTAGAAATATCAAAAATTTCCAAATTGCGTCAATAGCGATTATCGCTATACGGATCATAAATTTCAAAACTTGGTTTTATAATTCAAGCTTTTAAACTCCATTTGTTTCTATATTTTATATTATTATAAGTATAGGAAATATTTCACCTCAAAATAAAAGTTGAAATAGATTAAAATCCATAAGTATAACTTTTCAAACTCAAAGGGAGGCTTAGCGATTAACCTAGCACATTATTAGGTGCAATTTACTTTTACATCAAAGAAATCAACTTTCAAGTCATAATAAGTCCATATACCATATGTCATTGCTTTCCAAAGCAAGAATCAACAATTATCAACATATGTTCATGTGACACACACATATATAACCATCAACCACAGCATATTATTTTACACAATATACAACATACAGACAGACATACATACATATACATATACATATACATATACATATATATATATATATATATATATATAAAATATTCAACACAACAGACGAAGTCACAAAGTTAACCAAAATCTATATTTCAGAGATTAAGAAAACTTAATCATGGGTAAGGTATAGAAATATTCATCTTGAAAGCAAATTCTAATCATTGAACCTTTGAAAACAATTCATAGCAAGGAAACATCCTCTGTAAATCCACTATTTGGAGGACCAAAAAAAATATTTTTAACGAAATTTTTACTTGTTATTTGAAAACGAGCTGGGAGCAACATATCCATATATTAGAATTTATGGAATTTTCTACAATTTATAATGATTCTCAAACCAATAAGCGTTTTCTGCTGGGAATTTCCAGAAAAGTTGCAGAAATAACCACATTTAACCCAACAAAACTCAACGAAAATTCATGAATTTTGGAGATGTGCAGGAAAAACATACTGAAAAATGGATTTTTTAAACTTTATACAAGGCAAATAGGAATTTTATAGTGAAGAGGGTTTAAAATCACTGAATCTGTCAAAACACAATCACATCAAAAATTTCATCTCCAATCATGTTTGCAACCATAGAAACATAACACTAATAGTCTATGGAACTCATCTGAAAAATTGAAACCAAAATACTTTGATTTGATAGTTGAAATCAAACTTTTAACATGCGTCAACATCATTATTTATATACCAAAAAATAAACCATGCTCTAACAATTATTCAACCATCCAAATTTGACTACAACAGCCTCTCTGAAAAGTATAAGGGTCTTCTCACTTATAGCAAACTATTAAAATATTTCAAAGAGAAACAAATGGCTTAGTTTCTAAAATGATCCCACCTTCATCGAGAACGACTTTTAAAGGAGAATAAAAAGTTAAACGCACTCTTTTGGATGCTTATTGAAGATAGGGACACTTCAGTGGAATTCTTCTACAAATTCTATTCTAGGAATCTTCTACTAACTTTTCATTCCTTAGAAAGGAAAGTGGGGGTTTTGTTAGGCATCTTCACAGTAGGTAATTGAATGATCATGGGATCAATCCTCATCTCGGGGAACTCTAGAATCTACCCAGGATCGCGATCGTCCCGCTTTCCCCCATCACCCTTCCTCTTGAGAAAGTCAATTTAATAAAGAGAAATTCATTTTTGAGTTTTACTAAGAGTCCGTATTGTATGAACTTAAGTAATTTCATTGTTGTATTATGTAATCCGTAGAATCTTTATAAATGTCAATGTTTCTATTTTTGCGACTTTGTTTGTTCTATTAAATACACAGGTTAAAGAATCGTTGGGCACTCACATTTCAAAAGAACTCTTAAGTAAATTTGTTAAGCTAAAAAGGGTTTTGAAGGAGAAAACATTACCCTTAAAACCTCTCAACTAGCAAAATACTGCTTTCTTAAGGTCCTTGAAGAAGTTTACACATAACTTCCCCACTTATATTTTGATTTTTTAGGTAATGAAAAAGTTGGTTTTCTGAAGGTAATCCTGACTAATTATGCTAAACTATTATGTAGTGATTCTAGGCTCTCCATCGAGAGATATGATTACTTTCAGTTTTCCTTTGTTATTACTCCTCTCGGGTTTAACGCCTTCTTTGATTATACTTTCTCTACGTCCGCGGGTTCACTCAAATTGCTCCTAAACTTAAGAATTGAACATATAAATTGGAATTCTAATGTAATTTGAACTTGTCTATGCTTGTAAACCTTGTTGTTATTAATAAAAGAGAATATTTCCTATGGATTTATTTCAACTTCTTTTTTATTTAAATAGGAAAGCTAATTAACGCTTGCATCTAACAGGTATGGATTCATCTCCCGATTGGGTAAACTAAAAACCAGATTAATGCAGGATATCAGGAAAACTCTTCTCAAGGTGCTTCAGTTATACCATTTCCAGACAACCTGGAAGCATACAAATGGTATAACAGAAACTAGAATTTGAAATCCACATTAAGCGGTATTAATGATATGTCCTTGAGTTTAGAGGAAACGAAAGGACAAAGAGATTAAAGAACTAAGAAAGAATATAGGGGCAGTAGGTCAGTCCCGATCCCAAGACCAATGAATCGTAATATATGCAGAAATTATCCGTCTATTTCAATGAATTGAGAATCTTAAAGTTGATCTTTTGAAAGTCCATGTGTCATGTCTATCTCTAGAACTTATTACAAATGGAGAAAAATCGATCCTTCCTACTCCTACTCCTGCAAGGACAGCCGGGTCCCAAGTTTCAGCAGGTAAAAATAAGTTCTCATCCTTGGAAAACCCGCCTTCGGGTTTGGATGATGAAGAGATTGCTGGATGGTATCGAGAATATAAATATGAATGTACCAAGTTTCTAACAGGAAAAACAGGATGAAATATCAAAGTCAGATTTAGGAGCTTGAATGCGAGAAATTTCTCTTGAGCAAAAGATCAAGAGTCTCAAAGAAGCTAATAAAACGCTGATCATGCATTAAAAATTCAAATTAGCTCCATTAATGATTCGAACGTCATTTGAAAGAAAGAGAAGAAACTTAAAGAACTGCAAGGTACAGCAATTCATCGTATTATCGAACCTTCTTGGTCGTTGATTGCTTGAAGGAAAAAGTAGGAGACCTTGAATCTCAATTGAAAATAACCGAGGTGGTGTAGCTTGAAAGCTCCTGATTGGATTCCCTTATAGATTATTTACTTGAAATAATTGTAGCCTTCGGCTTAAAAATTAACTATTCTTTCTTAGGTACAAAAATGAATCAGAGGTTGAGCAGAGCACCAGAGGCAGGGTACAAACGTTATCGAAATTTCCTTTTATATGGGTGTTCTAAACATCTCAAGAATATTGGAGGCCCTCCTTTTTGCTTAAAGATGCCCCCACTTCAAGCAAAATTCATGCATGCTCTCTTGAGATTGAGGGGAAGGGGAAAGAAAGAGTATATTAAAATTATCTGCTTCTTCCTCCTCCTCAAAAAGAATTGAATGATTTTCCTTGATATCTATAACTTTTTTGTATGTAAATTAGTAAATAACTTTGTATCTAAATCGTTGATATTTTGAATAAACCTTGTATTTTGTTTCTATTCGTCTTGTATATGAACTTGTTGAGCTATTTGAAATTCATGACTCACTTCAGGGCTTTAACATTGTCTATGGTCTTAAGTATAGATTTGCTTGCTTTTTGTTTACTCAAAGAATGTTGTATACATGCCTTGATTCGAGAGTTGCTCGTCAGGTATTATATTGCTTGCCACCTTCCATGATGAGACTTTCCCTTTATTTCTAGAAAATTGTAAAGTAAATAAATATGATTTACATAATTTTGAGAAATTACTTCTTTCCCAAGTTGGTCATTTTGTTTTGTAAATGGCAAAGATATTTCTGAAAAAGTTTTCTTATTGATCTTTAAAACATTTAAATTTTGGTTTTGAAAATTATCGAAACAACATAATTTCAAAGAATCAAATTAGTTTGCTTTCTCGTCTTTTATGGTTGAATGATTTCATAAATGGATCCTCAATCGCTTAAATTTCCTTCCCTTTATTTGTGGTTTCTTGGATGGCTATTCGATGACTTTTCTTTATCATCTGAGATATATAAGCATGAAAAGTTACATGTCAGTTTAATAAAAAACCAGAAATCCGATCGATAAAAAGACCATAAATTTAATTGATATAAAGACAAGAAACCCATCTGGCAAGATTCATATTTCAACTAATAGAAGATTAGAAATTCGTTCAACAATGGAGATTCTCATTATTTAACAAAATATTTCTTATAAGGAGATTCAGAATTTCTCAAATGTCCATATTTGACGCCGAGACCCTTGGTTCAGGGTAATAGATAGTTCTTGACCTTTGCTTCGAAGGCTGCTTTAATTTTAGTCTGGAGTATATTGGCCATGTTTAACTACACTTTCTTGTAGAAAATTGCTTTGATCCAGTCTCAGAATGAGATTACACTTGCTTGTTAGTTCTCTCTTGCCCCTTATTATCTTCTAGGTAATGATTTGGGCTTTAATTTCTTTCACCCTTTATTACCTTATGGGTAATAATTTAGGCTTTCATATCTTTCACCCCATATTACCTTATAGGTAATGGTTTGGGCTTTGATCGAGCCCCTTACTCCTTATAGTTAATGGCTTAGGCCGCTCGGTGCATTTGATTAGCTATCTTAGGCAGAACCAAAGTCTTACCCATCCTCCTCTAAGAGGCGCTCCGATCAGGCCTTATAGGCGGGACCAAAGGCTTACTTCGTCCTCACTCTAGGAGGCACTTTGTCCAAGCCATATAGGCAGGACCAGAGGATTGAAGTGCTTTAGCCAGGCTTTATAGGTGGGACCAGAAGCTTACTTTGACCTCCCTCTAGGAGGTGCTTTGACTAGGCCCTTACGGTGGAATCAAAGGCTTTTCCTTTATTTTATAAGTCCTTTTCATGGAGCATTTTTGAAGCATTCCTCTTTATTAAGCACTTGGTTTTAGTAGATACCTTGATCTTTTGCTCAAATCTTGTTAACAAATTCTTAGGATTCTCCTTTTCCCAAGAAATTCTGTATCGTGCCTTTAAGGGCTCGACACTAATTGGTTTCGTATCCGTTTTCTCA
Source organism: Allium cepa (assembly GCA_030765085.1). NCBI lineage: Eukaryota > Viridiplantae > Streptophyta > Magnoliopsida > Asparagales > Amaryllidaceae > Allium > Allium cepa. The sequence continues at coordinate 401,482,100 of CM060931.1, forward strand.
GTGATATTGGAAATAAGCGCCCTGTGATTTCTTTCATTTCCTTGTCGCTTCTTCTTTAGAGACCAATAATACAACCTCTCTTCAGTTAGGAGATAGATGTTTTCGTAGGAGGTGGTAAGGGAGCGGACTCTTTTGGATTGGAAATTCCTAAGGGATTATGTCTTTGGTCCCAATTTACTTTCTTGTAACATTGGATAGGCTCACCAATTCTAATAGCAAATATTCTCTTTAAAAATTCTCTAGTATTGATTGGTGTGGGAGAGCGATTGATTGCTCCATTCCACTTTTGGGCAAACTAATCAAAATCCTTTGTTATTTCATTTTCGAAGATAGTTCCTTTAGCTTGGAGCTGTATAGATTTTCTCAATTTCGAGGATGGATCGTTCATTTTCTTGTTTTCTTTTCTTAGAGTAGGATACTAAGCAAAGATCAGGGTAGATCCTATATGGAATTTATTTATACTTCAGTTGTCCGAGTCATAAGAAATTACTCTTCTCTTTTTAGCTAAAGTCATCAATGCCGGGTTTTGTAATACTTGTTCCTCATGAAATTTACGGTTATGGGTCACTTGATAAATTGACTTAGGAAAGTATGGCTCGAAGGATCCTTGTTCGAAGATAGTCACTATGCAGTTTAATAGCTTTATGCTGGATATAGGAAGTCTTCAATAGGAATATGCTGGGTATGGTGAGTCAAAATCCTCCAAAGGGATATGCAAGGTATAGAGAGTCCCTAAAGTTCTCTATAGGGATATGCAAGATATGCAAGCTCCCTAAGCTTCTCTGTGGGGATATGTGGGAAGATGAAGGTCCCATCCCTCTTTCTAGCGCAAAAATGTTAGCAAATTTCTTCATTAACCAAAATATGCAAGGCAAGTTAAGGTTGGTTTGGATAAGGGCTTAAGTGGCCATATGCAAGCTTTGGAAGTATATGCAAGTTTATGTTTGGGTCCAAGTCCAAAGATCAATCACATGCATGTTCATTGTCCAAGTCCAAGTATAGATATGAGTCATATGCATGTCAAAAGTTCAATAATAGTCAAATATTCTTATTTGATAGAATTATGCTATGCAAAGTTAATTGTTCAAGCTTTTATATGCGAAAGTCCAGAAGTTGCAATCAGCTCTGAAAATACCTAATTAAATTAAGGGTTACAACTTTAAAATTTGAGAAACATGAAAGAATTGATCACCTCCTATTAGTTGTCGGTGGAATCTATTTATAAAGGTGCAACCATGTGGGATGGTTGACATGTGTCGTGGCTTGGGATCCAAGGGCTCCGATAACTCTACCTTGATGTAATTTTGGCATCCCGTAACTGATATTCAACATCACTTTCTTGTTTAAGTTAGGTAACACTATCTTCTTTGCAGAATTTTGACATCCTTTACATCTTTTAAGTTGCGTATCTCTTGCTTGTGGATGATCGAAACCCATTGCTAGAGTTAAAATTTGTCGTTCCTTCAGAATTCATCATCTTTATAGAAGATCGACATCCATAGTACATAACTAGATGCTTAATGTATTTTAGTAGTATGACATCCTCTATTAGTTACATGTTATACAACACTTCATGTTGTGGAGATTTGATATCTTTCCTTTTGCCTTTATCAATCCTGCTATCTTCGGGCTCGATAATGTAGGATCGATTTCACCCTAGAGGGGGGGGGGTGAATAGGGTGATACTATTAATTATAAAAATTTAATGCGAAAGTTTATATAAAATATTTTCATCATAGATTTTTAAAAAGTATAGCAGCACAGATAATAGCAGAATAATAAATGCAGAAATAGAACGACATAGAATTTTCCCAGCTTCGGTAAAACCCTGTCTACGTGCTGCACCCAAGGTTTCTACTAGAAATTAGATAGTCAGACGCTTACACACGTAAACTTGTGACACCCGCTATCGAATAATCATAACTCTACGCTCAAAATACTGCCACAACTCAGCCACTGAGTTGCAAATTCTCGAACTACACCACCGTAATTCGTCCCCTAGTCACACGACTAGACAATACACAAGTTTAAAAAGAGAAATACAATTTAAAGCAATTTAAATAAAACAAAACCCTAATTTTAAAACTAAAGCCCAAAAATATAGATTGGTCCAATGAAGAATTAAAAGAGTTCCCCTTTTCTTTTTATTATATTGGCCGACTCCTTGTACTTGCGTTGAAAATGGCTTCGTCCTCTTTCGTACTTCTCTGGTGAAAAATTAGGGCATGTGAAAATCTTCAAAGCACCCGCTTGAATGGTGATCGATCGAATCGATATTCCCGTGTTTTCTTTCTCGAATGTTCATCTCCTTAAGTTGCGCTCGGCTGTTCTCGATGATTGAGTTCGGCTTTGATTCCGGTATGTCATTTATGCCTTTTTCTCCCTTGGTTGAATGCTTAAACCCAATGCATTTACGGCCAATGATGTTAGTGTTTATATAGGGTTCGAACCCCTGTATTTTCGTTCGTATATAATCATTTAAATTCGTCAATTGTTTTATTTTGGCCATTGATTTTCATTTGATTGCTTGAGATTATTGCGGACTTCTTCAATTTCGTATATTTTGATTTATTTCTACTCACGGCTCCGATTCTGAACTGTTCGATATTTTTCTTGACTTGTTCATTTATGATTACCACGTCTTGATGATTTCTGACTTGGTTCGAGCTTGTTGCCTTGGTCATCATGGCACCGACTTTGGTTTGAAATTTCCAAACTTAGTTTTGTGAAAATATTTTTAGATGAGAATTTACTTTGACTTTGCATTTGCTTTCAGTATTGACTTCGGCCATTATTTTGGTTTGAAACTGTTGATCCATGATTTGTTCGAATTCGTCTGTTTATTTTATTCCGGCCATAGTGTTGCAGTTTTCAACTTGTACTACTTGCTGTTTCATAATTTGAAATCTGGTCTGGTATATATTGAGTTTGGTTAAGTTGAATTCTTGACACTGTTCGTTCAAGTTTGAAGTTCGGTTGGATATTGAACTGCTTCGTTGTGTCACTGTTATCTTGTTACACTAGGTAGTTGCTGTGCACTGTGCATATCACTGCATTGCTTCGATTGTATGCTTCACTTGATCTGTACATTCAAGTCTGCACTGTGTACATTTTATCCTTGGTCGAGTCTTGTGTTTTGGGTAGACTGGTACTCCTTTCTGGTTTGCATTGTGTTGTAGCTGCTGTCCATTTTGATTTTCCTAGCTGTACTTGTATTCACTTGAGTTTGAGTTCATTGTGTAGCCTGGTTGACTTTTGCAATTCACTGGTCTTGCATCATGTGTATACGTACATTCATGTATGTATATATGTGTATGTTAGCTTGTGTTTTTAATTTGCATTTTGAACTTTGGTTTGTGTTTGAAAACTTGAACTCTGTAGCTTGATGTCTACATGCTTATGGTTCTATTGATGATGCTACGCACTGCATATGTATGTTTGCATATTGTAATTTGTTCATGCCTGAACTTGACTGGTTGTATTTGATTTGAGTCAGTGTATTGTTTTGTTCTCACCTCTGGCCTGTTTCATTGTCATGTGTACATATGTGCACTTCGTTCATTGGCTTTGGCTTCTCTCTGGTCATGGCTGGCCCGGTGATGTATCTGCTGTGTATTTTGTGTCACAGTGATCATTTGTGTAGTCCTTGAGTATTATCATGCTTTGAGTAATTTTGGTTGTCCTATCTAGTTCATCTCTGTAGCCTGGTTGTCATGTATGCTTCAGTGTTGCATTTCCCTGTAGTCTTCATTTCACTGCCCACTGAACTTCGTGTCATGTAGTTCATGTACAGTTTGTAGTCTTTTGAAACTGTCTTCACTGCAACCATATGTGTGTTGTATATTTGCTTGAGTCTGGTTCATGTCTGTTGCTTGAATGTTGATTTGGGTCTGGTCTTTGATTTTGAGGCTGCTGGGCTATTGCTTTGGTTAGATGCACATGTATATTTTGTTCATTTTGGTTTTGCTGTCACTACATGTATGTATACATGTGTATGTACATATGTGTGTGTGTATATATATATGTTTGTGCATTGACTTCATGTAGTTTGTACCACTGCCTTGGTTCTGTTTGCATGTGATCTTGTTGAAGACCTGTTTCATTTGAATTTGTACATTAAGTTTTGCGGAGCTACTATCGTGATTGCCATTGTGTACATGTTCATGTATTCATTGTGAACTTCATTGTTTTGTTTTGATTTTGTTCATGTATATGCGATATGCTCTATGTGTATATCCACTTGAGTTTGGTTGCTTTGTTTGTTCATGTACATTTGTGTTTTCTTTGATATTGAACTTGATCATTTCATGAACTTGCACCTGTGTTGAATCCAGCTTAAAGCTCGTGTTTGACCTTGTGCTCGTGTCATGACTTTATTTGTATTGCACTAGAGTTGAACCCGGCGTTTTGGGTTTGACCTGTGCTCACATGTCCCTGTAATTTTATCAGGGTATATATCGGTGTGCATGGCCTTGTGGCATGTACAGTGATACACTGTGCATGTCACAAGCTGTTCGTGTATGATGAATTCAAATTTAAATGATGACGAACAACCCAAATAACTGAGGCAAATATTATTTTAAAAATTCACATTTTATTTTATACTGCAAAAATATTTCCTTTTCAATTTTACTGCGTCAGTATTTATTTTTACAGATTGCTCAGATGCTGGATTCAATCTGGAATAAAGTTGAAGGTAAATTACGAGTGAATGAGCGATATGTAGTGAGGTTTATTTGTAAATGATGGATTGTGATGTAACTGAATATGTATTGTAATCAAAGTTGTATATGTATAGTGAGAGCTTGAATTTATACTATTTAAAATTGTAATAAATATTTGTTTGAATAAAATATCTTTTTGAATTTAAATTACGTGTTATTTATTTTATTCACCAAATATTTATTTAATTATGTGAAAAATAAAATAGTACATTAACAAACAAATTTAAATGAATATGTATATGTTTATTATCATCAAACAAAAATCATATACTCGCATATTCAACATTTTCCCCCTTTTGATGATAACAAACATATATTTAAGATTTTGAATTTGTTAAATGTATTTGATCATTCAATTTGCTCCCCTTATTTGAATGCTTTCTCTCTACACAAAGCTCCCCCTTCATATATGCATGTAAATAAAAATATGCAAATAAGCCTAGATGCAGATAAAAAATATTTGACCTTTATTTTTCAAAATCTTGACTTTTCTCTTCCCCTTTTGTTATCAGCAAAATAGTAATAGTGATAGAAAAATAGAGATAAAGTGATAGACATTAATACAACATTAAAACTCAATCAAATATAAATATTAAATTTCAATAAAAAATCAAACAAAAATCATAAATACTCTGTTCGGCGCATATTCCACTTTTAGAGTGATAGGAATGATGTCATCATATAGAGACCATATAGTTGTGTCTATTTGTGGTATATTTATATCAGGAATTTGAATATCTACCAACCATGCATAATCGTGGGGACCTTTAAATGAGATTAGTAGTATTCCAATTTTAATTTTTAAAAAATGAATTCAAGTATCTTCTAACCATGCATAATCGTGAGGACTTTTAAATGGGATTAGAATCAACTTGTCTATTTAATAATCAATTTTTATGATATGCATTCCATACATACATAACCGTAAGGACTTTTAAATGAGCATGGAAGCACATAATCAAAAATTCCAAGTAATTCACCCATGCATAACCGTGAGGACTTTTAAATGAGAGTGAATACTTCAGTTTTTTTAAAAAATAATAATAATGAAAAACGAATGATTCCTGTTTAAATCACCACATATTGACATACTATATTAGATTATGATGAGTGATGGTCGATAGAAATATTATAGAAATAGAGATGGTCATGGAATTTTTACCAACAAAAAGTTTTTATAAATCTTGTTTAAATTTCAAAAGAAATTTACTAAATATATCGTCTCAAATTATAATATATGATTAATATCAATACTCATCACTTTTTCAATCACTATTTATCTTTTTTGAAAATCAGTAGGGAATCGGATTAGTTAATATAGTCATTTAAAATCATATTCAAAAATAATTATAAAATTTTCTAAAAATGACTAATCTGAAATAAGGTCAAAAATGATTTTCTAAAAGGGTTTTATAAGAAAAATGTCTGCTTTATGAAAATTATTTGAAATGAAAAATACGCAGATATTTTCTTTGAAAAATGATGCAGCTACTGAAATGTCTCAATATAAATCACGTTCCACTAGTAATTTTTCTACCAACTAGATTACCAGTGTAATCTGCATCTGAATTTCTTTTCACTCAAACTTATTATTAGTTGAATGTTACAGACAAGATCATGAAGTGTGCAACAAAATGTCTCAAAATCATTTTTAACAACTTTTTAAATGAAATTCTCTTGAATTTGAATTGAAGCCGTGCAAATAATCAAAAACCGTGAATATAGAGTCAGCTGTAAAATATTCAAATGTATTATCATCAACCAATAAAACACTATTATCAATCCAAACTAATATATATGAAGTAGTTCAAAGATTCTAGAGAATTTTATAGTGTTCTTGGCATAAGAATATAATTGGCCAAAAATTTTGAATAAGTCAGAATCAAAATCATCGTTTATTTCATCATCACATTACTGGCTAATTTAATTTAGATTACGATGCATATTATCACATTTAATATATCGTTCAATATACCATTACCTGTTTTACCTTTACGATAATTTTTCGTTGCCGCCTATTGTGATTCTGTCACCTTTATATAGGCTAAGGAACTTTACTTTGTCGTCCATTGTGTTTCTGGAACAGCCAGAATCCAAGTAACACTGTTGTTGTTCCTTAGCGTGCCACTACACCTACACATTAAAAGATTTTTGTGATGTATTTGTTTTTATAGGTCTATGATTGTTGGTTGCAGAATATTTTGAAAAATAATTTTGTGGAGACCCAAAACAATTTATATATGTTCCTTTCGGCACCCAGATTTGTTTAACTATGAGAGATTTTATATTCGTGCCTTTTGGAACCCAAAATGGTATAGTTTTCATGTGTTTGGGTCTATACCAACAATTGTTTTGATTTTGTCCAAATTTTATACAAATTGTACACATTGAATTGACTTGATTAATCTCATTTTTAACATTTTCAGATTGATTATACCTAAGTCCTTGTCTAATTGTATTAACAGTTTGTTTTCCTAATAGCATGTTCAACGATTTCTCACTTTTTGAAAAATTATCTAAAGTCGTTGACAGTTGTTGGACTTGTGTTTTGAGAGATTCATTTTCATTTAACAATTGTGTGCACCTTTTAATAAAATTTTCTCTTCTTGTATTTTCACTCTCATTCAAAATCAGAATTTCATTTTCAAGCGATTTAATTTTGATTTCTGATTTTTTAATCTCTTCTTCGAACGTTGGACACTTATCACACTTAGGGATCCTACTTTGATAGGTTTTAACTAATTGGTCAAGTTGTTTATTTAAATCTATCAAAGTATCTTTTTGTTATTCAAGTTTGGCATACTTCTCCCTAAGTCGTTCAAAACAGCCATTTACTTCGTGGAAATATATAAGTAATTCTGAATGAGTGAGTTTTGATCCCTTGCTTGGCTCGTCATCGTCGCTATCAGATATATTACCTTAAAGGCACACATCTTCTTTCTCACTCTTATTGCTTGTACTTTTATCACTTGTATTCCTCGTGGCTACAAAACTTTTCCTTTTCGACTTCTTTTCTAGGCCGTGTTGAAGTCGAGGATAATTGGGCTTGATGTGTCCTGGTTTGTTGCACTTGTGGCAGATGATCGCCCATTCTTCTGGGTTGTCAAATGCTTTGAATATTCTACATTTCAATTTTTGATTTAGAGCTGGATTTCTATATTTGCGGTTCCACTTTTTGAATCTCTTCATTCGTAATGCCAGCTCAGCTGCTCCACCTTCATCATCGTCCTCATCACTACTGCTTTTTACCAATCCTATTAAGCTCGTTTCTTTAGCTGAGTCGATTGAGGAGGATTTCTCATTGTTGTTGACTTTTGCACCATATATTGCATCAAAAGCATTCCAGATTTTCTGTGCATTTTCACAATGAGAGATAAAGTTAAAATTATCTTGATTAATATAAGAATATAATATATGCATAGCAAGAGCATTAATCGAGATAATTTTCTCGTCTGTTTTATCACATCCATTTTCAATAATATCCCAACATTTAATATTAACAGATTTTAAATAAAATTCCATTTTTAATTTCCAATTTAAAAAATATGTTCCATCAAATATAGGAGGGATAATATTAGAACGATCCTCGGCAAAAGTAGCCATTTTAAAATTCAAAATTATTATTTTTTATAAAAAATTAATTTTTGAAAAATCAAAATTAAAAAAAATTGTCTTTTGTACCTAGGTCTGATACCACTTGTAGGATCGATTTCACCCTAGAGGAGGGGGTGAATAGGGTGATACTATAAATTATAAAAATTTAATGTGAAAGTTTATACAAAATATTTTCAACACGAATATATCAAAATTATAACAGCACAGATAATAGCAGAATAATAAATGCAGAAATAGAACAACACAAAATTTACCCAGCTTTGGCAGAACCCTGCCTACATGCTGCCCTTAAGGTTTCTACTAGAAATTAGATAGTCAGACACTTAGATACGTAAACTTGCGACACCCGCTATCGACTAATCCTAACTCTACGATCAAAACCCTACCACAACTCAGCCACTGAGTTGCGAATTCTCGAACTACACCGCCGTAGTTCGTCCCCTAGTCACATGACTAGGCAATACATAAGTTTAAAAAGAGAAATACGATTTAAAGCAATTTAAATAAAACAAAACCCTAATTTTAAAACTAAAGCCCAAAAATAAAGGTTGGTCCAAAGAAGAATTAAAAGAGTTCCCCTTTTCTTTTTATTATATCGGCCGACTCCTTGTACTTGCGTTGAAAATGGCTTCGTCCTCTTTCGTACTTCTCTGATGAAAAATTAGGGCATGTGAAAATCTTCGAAGCCGCCGCTTGAATGTTGATCGATCGAATGGATATTCGCTTGTTTGCTTTGTCGATCTTTCGTCTCCTTGAGTTGCGCTCGGCTGCTTCTCGATGGTTGAGTTCGACTTTGATTCAGGTATATAATTTATGCCTTTTGCTCTCTTGGTTGAATGCTTGAACTCAATGCATTTACGGCCAATGATGTTACTGTTTATATAGGGTTCGAACCCCTATATTTTCGTTCGTATATAATCATTTGAAATCGTCAATTGTTTTATCTCGGCCATTGATTTTCGTTTGATTGCTTGAGACGATTGCTGACTTCTTCAATTTCGTATATTTTGATTTCTTGCTTCTCACGGCTTTGATTCTGAACTGTCTGATTTTTTTTCTTCACTTTTTCATTTATGATTACCACGGCTTGATGATTTCTGACTTGGTTCGAGCTTGTTGCCTTGGTCATCATGGCACTAACTTTGGTTTGAAATCTACAAACTTAATTCTGTGAAAATATTTTTAGATGAGAATTTACTTTGACTTTGCATTTGCTTTCAGTATTGACTTCGACCATTATTTTGGTTTGAAACTGTTGATCCATGATTTGTTCGAATTCGTCTGTTTATTTTGTTCCGGTCGTAGTGTTGCAGTCTTCAACTTGTACAACTTGCTGTTTCATAATTTGAAATCTGGTCTGATATACATTGAGTTTGGTTGAGTTGAATTCTTATCACTGTTCGTTCAACTTTGAAGTTCGGTTGGATATTGAACCGCTTCATTGTGTCACTGTTATCTTGTTGCACTGGGTAGTTTCTGTGCACAGTGCATATCACTGCATTGCTTCGATTGTATGCTTCACTTGATATGTACATTCAAGTTTGCACTGTGCACAATTTAGCCTTGGTCGAGTCTTGTGTTTTGTGTAGACTGGTGCTCCTTCTGGTTTGAATTGTGTTGTAGCTGCTATCCATTTTGGTTTTGCTAGGTGTACTTGTATTCACTGGAGCTTGAGTTCATTGTGTAGGCTGGTTGACTTTTGAAGTTCACTGGTCTTGCATCATGTGTATACGTACATTCATGTATGTATATATGTGTATGTTAGCTTGTGTTTTGAACTTGCATTTTGAACTTTGGTTTGTGTTTGAAAACTTGAACTCTGTAGCTTGATGTCTACATGCTTATGGTTCTATTGATGACGCTATGCACTGTGTATGTATGTTTGCATATTGTAACTTGTTCATGTCTGAACTTGTCTGGTTGTAATTGATTTGGGTTAGTGCGTGTTGTTTTGTTCTCACCTCTGGCCTATTTCATTGTCATGTGTATATATGTGCACTTCGTTCATTGGCTTTGGCTTCTCTCTGGTCATGGCTGGTCTGGTGATGTATACACAGTGTATTTTGTGTCACAGTGATCATTTGTGTAGTCCTTGAGTATTATCATGCTTTGAGTAATTTTGGTTGTCTTATCTGGTTCATCTCTGTAACCTGGTTGTCGTGTATGCTTCAGTGTTGCATTTCCCTGTAGTCTTCATTTCACTATCCACTGAACTTCGAGTCATGTAGTTCATGTGCGGTTTGTAGTCTTTTGAAACTGTCTTCACTACAACCACATGTGTGCTGTATATTTGCTTGAGTCTGGTTCATGTCTGTTGCTTGAATGTTGATTTGGGTCTGGTCTTTGGTTTTAAGGCTACAACACTATTGCTTTGGTTAGACGCACATGTATATTTTGTTCATTTTGGTTTTGCTGTCACTACATGTATGTATACATGTGTATGTACATATGTATATAAATGCTTATGCATTGACTTCATGTAGTTTGTACCACTGCCTTGGTTCTGTTTGCATGTGATCTTGTTGAAGACAAGTTTCATTTGAATCTGTACATGAAGTTGTGCAGAGCTACTGTCCCGATTGCCATTGTGTACATGTTCATGTATTCATTGTGAACTTCATTGTTTTGTTTTGATCTGGTTCATGTATATGTGATATGCTCCATTTGTATATCCACTTGAGTTTGGTTTCTTTGTTTGTTCATGTACATTTGAGTTTGCTTTGATATTGAACTTGATCATTTCATGAACTTGCACCTGTGTTAAATCCAGTTTAAAGCTCGGGTTTGACCTTGTGCTCGTGTCATGACTTTATTTTTATTGCACTTGAGTTGAACCCGACATTTTGGGTTTGACCCATGCTCACCTGTCCCTGTAATTTTATCAAGTGTATATATCTGTGTGCACGGCCTTGTGGCATGTACAGTGATACATTGTGCATGTCACGAGCTGTTCGTGTATGATGAATTCAAATTTAAATGACGATGAACAACCCAAATAACTGAGGAAAATATTATTTTCAAAATTAACATTTTATTTTATACTGCAAAAATATTTCCTTTTCAATTTTACTGTGTCAGTATTTATTTTTACAGATTGCTCAGATGTTGGATTCAATCTAGAATAAGTTGAAGATAAATTATGAGTGAATGAGCGATATGTAGCGATGTGTATTTGTAAATGATAGATTGTGATGTAATTGAATTTTTATTGTAATCAAAGTTGTATATTTATAGTGAGAGCTTGAATTTGTGCTATTCAAAATTGTAATAAATATTTATTTGAATAAAATAACTGTTTGGATTTAAATTCCATGTTATTTATTTTATTCACCAAATATTTATTTAATTATGTGAAAAAATATAATAGTACATTAACAAATACATTTAAATGAATACATATATATGTTTATTATCATCAAACAGAAATCATATACTCGCATATTCAAAAGATGACACTTGTATTGTTGAAGCTCGATATTCACAGTTATAATTCGATATCTACAAGTACCTTTTTCTTATTATATGCTCGGTATCCCTATGGTTGTTGAACCTCTATACATCTCTTGCTTTACATGCTCAACAATCCTTTTGGTTGTTGAGGCTCGACACCGCTTCCTCTTTGTGTTCAAGTTTGATATCCCCTAACTTGCAATCTGCTTGAAGTTCAATATTTTTAAAGGCTCGGTACCTTTTCTATTCTTGTTAACTATTTAAGAATTCGATGCCCCTTTTTATCATAGAGGTTCAACAAATTTTTATTATTGCTTGAAGTTCGCTATCCTTTGTTATATGTTGAGTGCTTGATGACTTGGATTTCTTCTGACTCGACACCCCTTGTCGTTGCCAAACTCGATACGTTCTCTTATAGAGACTCGATATTTATGTTTGTAGTAACACTTAGATTTCCCACTATTCATACTTTGTTCTTTTTGTACAACTTTATGTTTCTATCACTTATTCTTTATACACTGTCTATGAAATGTTTGAATGACTATTTTTTGTTTATTACACGAAACAAGTGTAATTTTGATTATGTTTATTATATATTATGTTTGAGTTATTAGATCACTTCTATCTGTGTTGTTTAAATTGAATAGCATGGCTTTGAATAGAATCTTTTATGGCTATTATAAATGCTTTAATTGTTAAAAAAATTGTGAAAATTAAATAGTGTTTTGCAAATGATAAAAAATTCTAGTTATATAAAAATGTTGTAACAAGTATATAACAACATTTTAAAAATAATTGCTAAAATAAATGCTGTAGGAAGTAAAACATAACAGACAGTAAACACTGCAAATAGTGAACATAAGGAAATAAAAATGTTATAAAAACATTAAAATGACAACGATGAAAACACTACGATAAACAATAGAAAGATGTAATAGATATACAACAACGTTTATAAAATGATGCTAAAAAATCAACAAAGTACTAGGGAATTTGCAGAATACATAACGAAAATTAAACATTGTAAATAATATAATACAATGAACAAAAAATTGCTACAAAAAACACTAACATGACATCAACTAAAACGTTGCAACAGGGTACCATTTCTTTGCATTTCTGATTATGCTGTTATATGTTTTGCATCTATTACAGCTTGTTAGACATCGTTTTTCAAAACCATATAGAATGATTCTACAGATATTTTCAAATGTTACAAAAAATCTTTTCTGTTGTAGTATTTCGATCATTAATTAATTAAATATATTTTTCGTTCATTACGTACACACACACACAAACTCAGGTTTTAAAATATAAAGCATTATTTATAGAATTATGATATGGTACCCTAATGTCATGCAAAATGAATCTTAAGGCTAACCTAACACTAAAATGGATGAATAGTGTTTTTAAACTTTTTATGAATTTGCTTCATGATTATCAAATTTAGCAATACAATTCAGATTCACAGGTAGTAGTAAAATAAATGTAGTAGGTGAAAGTAGTACAAGTAAAGAGAAGGCACCAAGAATTTTATACTGGTCTAGATTTCTAATCATGCACCTCGTATGGAATTTTAGCATAACATCTTGCACGGGTAGGAAGAAAACCTTTGAAACATAATTTTGACTCCGGTGGAAAACAACACCTTTCTTGACTTTCCACGGGTAGCAAGATATCCCTAACCTCTTGCACTTATACTAATTGAAAGAAAACTCGACTTCTTGACTTTCCATAAGTGGTCAAGATTGCCTCTGCAGTCCCGACTTTCTATGGGTGGCAGGATATACCCTTATGAGCAAACAATAGAGTAATATCCATAAGAAATTGAACCTTTTGATCTCAATTTCAAGTAGTCTTCAATACAACTTACATTAGATTTTTAGTAGCAGTATATCTTTGATTTCCTTGAGGAATAGAATGAGAACAAAGAGTAAATGATATAGAATTATACGCAGTCTCTCTGAATTTTAGTAGATTGTAAATCCATGAAGAAATAGAGAGAATGAGAGACAATTTACAAAGTACAAGTGTACGTAAGCAATTAGACTTTTCTACAAAATGTAAGAGTGTCAAGTGTGGGAATAATTAAAGAGAATTACTTTTAAAAATTATAGTCCAAAACCTTTATATAGAATATGAAGCGAAGTGCCTTTTCGCGAATGGAGAAAGAAGTGTCTATTCATTTAAAATGAAAATTAGAACTAACGACTGGTATATTGACATCTATTTTACAGATACAAACTAGGCAGACAGCCTCCATCTCCTCCGTTGACAAGCAAGTGTCAACGGCTTTAAGACTCAATGGTGGCCCCTTGCTCACTGGCAGTTTTCGCTTCTTTGATCAAGCATTTATGGATTAAGGCCATAACCTCTTGGTAGTCATCCATCCAAGCCAGGCTCTTTTCAATGAACATTCTGTGTTAGATATCATCCAACAGCCCTACCACTTGATCCAGTCGAATGTTTAATTCATCGCACTCAACTTATAGCTTTCCTGCCCTGGTAGTTTCGCCAGCTTTGCTCGCAATCAAGGCCTTAACCTCAGTCCGATGATAAACTCTCTCGGCCCCCCACTCCAGGTCTTTATTTTTTAATTCAATGACACTAGGCTCTACCTTATCAGCCACCATTCAGATTTCTTCCAACCTCTTAGCCAGATTATCCTTGACATTCTTGTAGTCCTCAAAGAAGAGAGTGGCCTTGTCATTGTATTCTTCTTAGTATTTTCAATATTGGTAGAGCACTTCTTCTTTACTAGCTCTAGTTCTCTTGTGTGAGAGGCACTAAGCTCCTCGATCTCTTTATCGTGCCTATTTGTCTCATCGGCCTGAGACTGCTCTAATGCCTCCACCACTTTTTGATGGTCCAGTTTCTTTTCATGCAGAAGCTTCCTTAAGTCAAAGATTTTCAAGCCGAAATAAGAAAGATTTCTTATAAGGCCTATATTATGGAAACATTGAGATGTGATGATAATATATGTAGAGCATGATATAAATTATGACTAAGTTATAGGGATGCGAGATTAGTCAATCATGGAAGTCTGTCCAACTAATCTGGCTACAATCAGTGTGACTTTAGAGATGATGTGAGACATAACGTATAATAAGTAACTACGATGATGAGAGGTTAGTCCTAAATTTTTCCGAGCAAATCTACCTTGCTAATCTAGCTACCAATACGTACGAGTAGTCGGGCTAATTTGAGACATCGCCATAGGGTACGGGTCATAATACAAAGGATCTGCTTCATAGATTGAAGGTATTAAGTGGTTGTGTGGGGGACCACCTCTTCTCTATGTAGGAAGCAGTAAAATATCAGGGTTATGGGTTAGACATGATAGAGGATATCTTGAAAAAGGGGCCGCTTCAATAGAAAGTACTAAGTAGCTGAAGAGATTCTATGTAATATCAACTAGATAGTTACTAGTGAGGAGTCCTCCTTTGGATTATAAGTAGAAAATGACATGGACCTACCTCAAAAAAGGTAGTAAATGATCGTAATCTGCCTAATTCTCATTAAAAGTTATTAAGTTACTTGAGTACTATCTCTTACATTTATAGGACATTATTGATAGTAGATATGGGTTATCGGGATGATAGCAAGCTAGTTATGGGCTTACATTTGGAAAGCCTTTTATTTTTTGAAAAAGCCTTTAGGCTTATATTTGGAAAGACTTATGGTGTAGGTAGAAATGTAAGAAATATTCCTATTTCAATCATGCCGCCTAAGTACTAATATAGTAAGGCTCGGGATTTTTATTCACCAGAGATATTTTTTTCTAATTCCCTCCTCATTATAACATAGGTTAGGAAGGGCGATGCCGAAGGCGGAGACGTTTATGATGCTTGTGGAAGTAGAATATTATTTACTTTTTATTTTATACATGCAGTTTTTCTGATGTACCCATGAAATAAAAACAATATTGTAATTTTAAATACTATGGATATTCACGATTACTGTTGGGTTTTGACATTATCAATATTTTAGTATGGTTTTAAATGATATTATGATATTGGAACGAAATAGGTACTATTTCTATTATTACATTTTATCCTTCCACTGTTAGATTCTGAATGTGTAGATAAATATCTCTATACTATTCTTTTTACCAACCAACAACCAGCTTTGAGAAGGTTCTATGTTTCAATCTGCCTTTTCTGCATTATAATTTAAACCCATCTCAGATAGGGCTATTATAGGATCTCACTGGAACATTTTTCAAACAATATCTCCCTATATGACATCTTGTGTGTTGAGCTAAATTCTAGTTCAACATTTTGGCGTTAGAAAGAGGGCCTAAACCTTCGTCTCGTCATTTCTTTACATCGAAACAAACTAAGTAAAAATTTGTTTCAAGGAAATGGTGAGGACCAATAAAATTAATGGTTTGAATGAAGACGTTATACAATAGATAGCCTTGGAGGAAAATGTCACTCCAAACTTCAATTTTAATAATGCAAAGATTGGATAACCTTTAATCTGAGTAAAACATACAGGTAGTGAAGCTAAAATTCAAGACTTAACATAGCAACATACACTTATTTAAGAGCCACTCGAGAAAGTTCTTTCTCAACAATCTTCTAAGACAACAAAGCTTACTGAAGGGAAGAAGAAGTGGAGTCTCCTAGGAGAAACCTAGACACCTTAACGCTCAAAAGTAAATATAAGGAAAAGGGGCATTTCACTATAAGCATAAACTTTATAGTCCAATTAGTTTCTAGGACACACATCCACAGAAATTAATTTCAAGCCCAAAGTCAGAAGAATAATAACTTTTAAGGACAAAGTCAGCTGTACAATTACTTTCAAGGACATAATTTCATACGTTTTTAGGCCTTAGAAACTAATTATTTTGCATTTTGTCCTTAAAAGTAATTATTTGAGTTATGTGTCCTAGAAACCAATTGCACTTGCTAAAGAGGTCCTTGTGGCTAATTTCCACTAAGAAAAAAGTATCATAGGCCCATAAAGAAAGAGAGAAACCCAAGATGAAGGACCAGCGATGTATTATCCAAGATCTCAAGTAAAAGAGGAGAACAAGGCTATGATGAATCATCGAAAGGAGAATCAAGAAAGGTTATCGGGTAGATCTCCTGAGCATTCAGATAACTCGATCTCATGCAAAGAATAGAAGCCCCACAGAGGGGACTATCATGACAACGGAACCTACCAAAGGATATGGCAAGAAAAATGGTGAAGGTTATGTTTGAACTTAAGGGGAAGAGGACCCTTGACCTAAGGGTTAGTAATAAATTTTGAGAAGCTCCTTTTACAAAGAAGATAATATCTATCAGAATCCTATCCCACATTAAAATCCCTTTCTGAAGTATGATGGAACCACTGATCCCGACGATCATCTTTTGGCTTTTGAAAGCCAAATGGATTTGGACAACACTTTTGGGGCAGTTCGTTGTAGGCTCTTCCTTACAAATTTGCATAGAGTGACTGCCGAATGGTATAGGCATAACCGAGAAATACGATCTACTTTTTAAGAGAGATTTTCTTATGAATTTTTTGCACAGTTTTGCATATGCTAAGATCCTATATAGATTCCAGTACGCTAGTTGATGTCAAGCAAAGGCCAGAGGAACTGCTTGGCGAATGTCTAAGGAGATTCAATACAGAAGAACTAAAAGCAGAATATATGACCAATCGAGAGAATCTGATGGCAGTTCGCTCGTGGATAATTGAGCAAGCTCATTTCTAAAAAGGTCTCTACATTCATGGGAATAAAGATCTGTAAGACATCCATTTCCAAGTTGATAAATTCATTCACACGGATGAAATGTATCACGCTAGGAAGAAATCTCAACCAAAGAAAGAGGGAGGAAAGTTCAGTTCGAGTACCCTAACAAAAAGCCAAAACGGGATGAAAGCAGAAGAGGAAGACGGGAGGGGATCCCCAAATTCAATTGTGTAGATTTGAACAATCCCATCTCCTATGTTTTTGTTGTAGCCAAAGATGGTGGAAATTTCCCACTTCCTATAAAGCAAGGAACCTTCCTGAATTTAAGAGGGGGGATATTAGTATGCCCACCATAAAGCAAATGGATATTAAATTGACGAATGTCATGTCTTGGATGGTATAATTTAGAATAACATTAGGTTGGGATCTCCGAAGGAGCTCGTTAAGGAAACCCAAAAGACTTCTTATTCCTATAGGAATAGTCAGAGGCCTTCAGCAACACTGCTAAATTTATAGAAATTAATTCCAAATAATATTTTATTCCTCCAGTTAATCGCTTCGATATCATTTATGGAGGTCCCCACATCATTGGAAGTAGCAAAGAGGCTAAGAGCAGATATGTAGAGGAAGCAAATGATGGAATCTACTCCATCCAGGAAGAGCCACCATTCAAGAACCGTAGATCTCAATTCTGAATGCCTAACTTGACAATAACTCAACAAGTTAAAGGGAGTCCGTCAACCATATAATGACCCGCTAATGAAAACTACTCAAATTGGGCTCTCTGTGGCGACGAAGCTCTTATAGACACCAGAAGTTCAGTAAATGTCATTTCCAAACATGCATTTAAACATATGAATATTCTGGAGGGGAAGTTGGAACCAAACCTTGAGCTCACCTTTAGGTCCAATAATAAAGGATCTACTCCAACAGGTTAGATAAAATTCTTTATGCAAGTGGGAATTCCCTCATACTCAAGAACTCCCCTATACTATAGAACCTTTGAAACACTTTCGTAATAATGGACCAACCCACCTATTATAATGCTTTCTTTGGACGACTGCTCTAGATAAAGTGGATGCATTTGTCTCACCTAAACATCTAATGGTAAAATACTTAACTAAAAGTGATTGGGGAACCATAAGTAGGGAGCAGTTTAGCTCCCGAGAACTACATTTTGCTATGCTTAAGCAATTTAATGAAGATGGTACTTCCTATTACAGCTCAGAGAAAAGTAAACTGAACAAAAATAAAATTGAGAAGCCCTTGAGTGGTCATTTTTCAAACCTACTATTTGAAGCAACTAAACAGGCAGGAGAGTTGAAAAGCCTATGAATGCGCTGAAAAGGTTCAACTTCTACAAGAGAAAAAAAGATGCAAAAGAGGCAAACCAGATGACCAAAGAAATAGAGGGTAAAGAAATCATTATCGAATTAGATTGCAGAAGTGAGCAAGAAAGAATGAAATATGTCGAAGATCTAAAAGAGGTACGCTTAGATTTGCTTGATCCAAACAAGGCAGTAAAAATTGGAAAAGAACTAGGCAATAATCTCAAAAGAGATCTTATCTGGTTTCTTTAATCTAGTAAAGATGTATTTTCCTGGACTCATGTAGACATGATCGGGATTGACCCAGTCATTTGCTTTAAATAAAGATCCAAATATCGTTCCTGTTTGACAGAAGAAAAGAAGGTTTGATAAAATTTGAGCTAATTCCCTAAAGGAAGAAGTTAAAAGATTACTTGAGAATAGGTTCGTTAAGGAAGTGCTATACCCCAAATGTTTGGCTAATCATGCACTAGTTGAAAAGATCAATGGAAAATGGAGCATTGATTGTAACGATCTGAATAAGGCATGCCTTAAAGATTGCTATCCTTTGCCTAGAATAGTTTAATTAGTTGATGCCATAAGTGGATATAAACTATTATCATTTATGGATGCATACTCAGGATATAGTCAAATCCCCATGTTCAAGCCAGATGAAGAAAACACAAATTTTATAATGGATTAGGGGACTTATTGCTATAAAGTTATGCCTTTTGGGCTAAAGAATGTAAGGGCTACGTATCAAAGATTAGTGAACAAAATGTTTAGGGAAGTAAATCGGACAAAACATGGAAGTGTATGTGGATGATATGCTAGTTAAGTCCCAAGAGGAAATTAACCACTTGAAAGATCTTGAGGAAATGTTTGGAGTACTAAGAAAGTACAAAATGAAGCCGAATCCACAAAAATGCTCTTTCGGAATACAATCTCGGAAATTTCTAGATATTGTCAGTGCTCAAGGAATTGAGGCCAATCTCGACCAAATCAAAGCGATTAAGGATTATGATAGAGCCAAGAAAAAGTAAAGATGTGATGAGCCTAAATAGTGGGGTGGCGGATTTAAACAGATTTATCTCTAAATCCATTGATAATTGCATTCCTTTCTTTGAATTGATTAAGAAAATGAAGAACTTTGAGTAGGAAGAAGATTTCCAAAAAGCCTTTAAAGAATTAAAAGATCATCTTGAAAAACCTCCAATTTTATCTAGTCCCATAAAAGGAGATAACCTATACCTTTATCTTGCAGTCTCTAAACATGTAGTAAGTTCAGTTCTAGTGAGAGAAATATATAAAAGTCAACTTCTGATGTACTATACTAATAAAAGGCTTAAATAGGCAGAAGTTAGATATTTACTTATTGAAAAGTTAGTATACTGTCTAATTCTCACTATTCGAAAACTGAACGCCTGTCATCAAGCACACCAATCAAGATCTTAACTAATTTTCGAATTAAGAAAATCTTTAGTTAACCCAAAACGTTGAGAAGGCTAGTAAAATGGGGAATAGAGTTGAGTTAGTACGAGATTAAATTACATCTCTGAGTGGCAATCAAAGGGCAACTCTGGCTACTTTCATTAAAGAACGCACGAGGTTTATTGAAGAATAATCAAAAAAGGAAAAGATTTGAAGCCTAAATGGCAACTATTTTTGATGGAGCCTCAAACAAGCAAAGGACTGGTGTGGGATATGTAATCATTACTCTTGATGGACACCAATTGCACTATGCAATGCTGTTAGGTTTTTCCACTACCAATAACATGGCTGAATATGAACCAATGGTAGTAGGACTTACCATAGCTCTTCATTTAAAAATCCCGAGGATTGTAATTTTCAGAGATTCCTAGTTAATGGTTAATCAACTAAATCAAACTTATCAAATAAAGGACGCAAGACTGATCCTTTATGTCAAGAAGATACTGAAAATGTTAGTCAACTTTGAAGATTTTTTGATACACCAAGTACTCAGAGGGAGAAATTCTCAGGTCGACTCTTTGGCCAAGTTAGCTAGCTCATGAGGAGCCCCAGAAACTCAAATTGCGCTAGTAAGCTTCCAATAAAATCCTAGTATTGAGGAAAAAGCCCCCGAATCAAAAAATGAAACTATGATGTTGACTAGATCCTAAGTTGTTATACATGCAGAAAAACAAAATGACCTAGGAAGTGGTACTGGTGGAAAACAGGAAAAAAACTATTCATACAGAAACAAATAGTCAATATGAGAACAACTGGATGACACCCATTGTTGAATATTTAGTAGAAGGGAAACTACCAAAGATAAAAGAGAAGCTCGTAGGATGAGGTACCATGCTCCAACTTTTACTATGTCGGATGGAATACTCTATAAAAAAAGGATATATTTGAGGTGCGTTAGTCCAGAGAATGACTTAAAATTGTTAAAAGAAGCCCATGAGAGATTCTGTGGGGATCATTCTAATGGCATGACATTAGGCAGACAGTTCAAGAGACATGGTTTTTATTGATCACATATATATAACGATGCTGTGAATTATGTAAAGAGATGCAAAAAGTTTCAGATATTTTCAAAAATCCCATATATACCATCAAATGAGTTAACCCCAATCTCAGTCTATATTAAAAACCGAATCCAAGTTTATAGTAGTATTCGTCGACTACTTTGCCAAATCGGTAGAGGTAGAGCCATTGCAAAATATAATGTCGGAAAAGTGCTAAAGTTTGTGATTAGGAACATAGTCAACCGATTTGGAATACTGAATTAGATAATATCCGATAATGGGACTTAATTTGAAAGTGAAAATTTAGCAAGATTTTGCAATAAGAATGGGATAATCAAAAGTTTTTCATCGGTAGCTCATCCTAAGGCTAATGAAGACGTCGAAGCCACCAACAAAACCATTAAGACTATCTACAAGAAATGACTAGACAAAGTAAAAGGAAATTGGGTAAAAGAACTATTACTTGTGCTCTAGCGTATCAAACTTCTACTAAGACTGCAACAAGACTTACTCCATTTTCTTTGACATATGATATGAAGCAACGCTTCCAGCTAAAGTTGAAATATCATCCCATCGAAGGATTGCATATGCTTTTAAACCTAATCAAGGCTAAAAAAGAATCATTAGATTTAATTAATGAACTAAGAGATGCAGCAGCCATACAATGGCTGAATATCAACAAAGAATATCATGATACAACAACTTCAAAGTTAGAGGTAGATCATATGAAAAGGAGATTTGATGCTTCGAAAAGTCATGGCAAACACCAAAAATCCAACATATCGACCACTCAGTCCAAATTGGGATGGGCCCTTGTTATCCATGAAGTACTCCCACCAGGAACTGATCGACTATGCCGACCTGATGATAAGATAACAACAAGAACTTGAAATGCTAAACATCTGAGACCTTATATTCCTATAATGGATAAATAAAGAAATTAAGAAAAGTATAACTATGGAATTGATAATCAATAGAAAGGAAGTAATTCATAAAATAAACGAAAGCCTTTGATCATGCCACAAGGGCCGAGTCAAGGCATTATAAGCCTTTGGTCCCGCCTATAAGGCCTGACTGTAGCACCTCCTAGAGGGAGGCCGGAGTAAGCCTCTGATTCCACCTATGAGGTGTGATCAGAGCACCACAATTCTTTGAACTCGGCTATAAGGCCTGATGGGAGCACCTCCTAGAGGGAGGATGGAGCAAGCCTCTTGCTCCACCTATAAGACCTAGCCAAAGGACCGACTAGCCTTCGTCCTGCCTATATGGCTTGTCCGGAGTGCCTACTACAGCGAGAATGGGTTAGAGTTTAGTCCCGCCTAAGATGGCCTGGCCGGCCAATAACCCTTATCCCACCTATAAGGCCTATCCGGTGCGCCTCTTAGAGGAAGGATGGGTTAGACTTTAGTCCCCTTAAGATGGCCTGGCCAAATCACAGACCAGTCTTCAACCTTGCCTAAAAGGTATAGATGGGGCAATCGTATATAAATAAGTCGATCAGACAAGTCTAATTCCATAAGTGCAATCAAACATGATCAATGTTTCCCTAAGGAAAAATTCAAGCACCTTTTAAAGGAAAGGTCGGATATTTTTTCACTCTTATATAATCTTATTCAAGGAAGAAAAATCATCGAGTTATCATCCAACAAACCCAGAAAGAGGAAGATATTTACTCTGAAAAACTAGCCAAGGTAATGATATTTAAGCAACAATGATTCGTCTCTGAAGTCATTTAACCTAGAAAGGTAAGAAGAAAATTTGATCCACATCTTTACCAAATTTAAAAGGACTTGTCTAAAATCAAGTTGATTTAATAATTATTCCAAAAACGAATTTCAAAAACAAGTTTTCAAAGTTTCAAAGATCAACATGAAAGCTTTTTCACAAATTTCTTTAGTATATCCAAAACAAAATGATCAATTTGTGAAAGAAATAATTTCTTGAAATTATGGAAGCCATCATCATTTATTTTATATTTTTCAAAAGAAAAGGATTTAAAGAGAAAGTCTCACAAGAAATGAGAGCAGAAAAGGTAAGAAGATATTTGGACGTACACTAAAGTGTAAAAAGCTTCTTTTATACTGACTATGCTAGAAGTGTTATCAAGGAAAAAGAAAGAAACTAAGTCAATAGAAGGATATTGAAGCATTAAAAGATAGGTATCGAGCCAGTAAATGCGTGGTGAAACGACGAGCCAATAAATTCATGGCGATATATTAGGCTTCCAAGTCAATGATACATCGAACCTCTAACAATGCTCTATCATCAACGATATTGAGCAACAAATTAAATATGTTGAGCTTGGAAATGGAAAGAATTGTCAAAGATAGTAGACTTATCTAGCATTTAACCAGCAGAAAGGGGAACGCGCCTCTAGCAATAATAAGAAGGTATCGAGCACCAAAAAGCAGTGGGTAGTCGAGCCTTTAAAATCATTGGGATGTCAAAAAATTAAGTAGTTAAGCAAGCCTTTATAAAAGAACGAAAAGGTGCCTAGTCTATAAGGGATAGCAAGCCACTACAACAGTAAATGTTGTCAAGCGTCTACAAGTAGAATATGATGTTGAGCATCTAACAATAAAGATGACATGTCGAGCTTGTAAGGCAATGGAGATATTGAACTAGTGCATGCTTGGAGATATCAAGCTTACATAATCTTGGAGGAACATGAGATATCGAGTTTTTACAACACAAACGTTATTGAATCTAAAGATAGAAGGGTTGTTAAAGATGTAAACAGGAATGTCGAGCTTCTACAACACAAGGTGTTGTCGAGCATGTAACAAAGAAAGGATGTCACACCACTAGAAGGTGTCGAGCCTCTAGCTATAATAGAAGGTTGCCGAGTTTCTACAAGGAAGACTGTATTATCGAGCTTCTACAGATAAGTAATATAAAGTCTCTACGAAGGAAGTATTATCAAATTTCACAAAGATGGATAGCGGAACCCTCATATTCAGAGCTAGGACACGTATCAATTTTCCGTGTGATTGAAACTGCTACAAATAGGGACCCCTCTGCCACTTAGATGGGGCAGATGATTCTTCTTTCACTACTACTGTAACGATCCCGAATTTTAATTAATTTTAAATTGATAATTAATTTCATTTTTGAATAAAAATTTGGAAATTACTATAAAATATTAGTTAAGTTATGAATTACTTGGAAAAAAATGTATTTGAATTTAATTTGAGTTGAAAATTGAAATTTATTTATTACAAAGTAAATACAATTAGACGAATTCCAACAACATATTAAAATAGAAGTTCAATTTTATTATAAAGTAATGATATTAACTAAAACACAACTAAATTTAAACAACATATTAAAGTAAAAAATTGTTACATTATAAAGTAAATAAAAAATTAGCCAAATTTCAAATAACATATGAATTATAGAAATTCATTTATATTGTAAAGCAATGTACAAGCAAAGAAATGAAAATATAAGTACTAAAGAAGAAAAATCTAATATATTCAAGTATGTAGGCTTTAAAAATAAATGGGACAAAGGAAATTAATGCCATATCGCTAGCCCATGACTAATATATCTCAAGACACCAAAGCAAGATTTCAGCCACCATACAAGGAAGAAAAATAACATCCTGTTGTATAAAATATAAAAATGTACCCTGTACAATTCTTTGCTTTATATCCCTGTCTTTCCACCTTGAGTTCGTTCATCCAAGTTCAGCTCTGTAGTGAGTAAGCTTCATTTAAAACTTGAGTAAAACATTCAACATCAACAAGCAACCCAGCAAAACAGAAATCAAGAGAAGCTTCAGATTCCAGTTGGAAATTTCTCAGTCTGTTCAAATGAAAAGACCTTCAGTTATAATTTTCAAGCCTGATTCTCCTCTGTTTTATCAATACATAGGTGAGCAAACTGACCTGTTCTAATGATTGAATCTATTTATATATGTGATACTTCTAGTTGTTGTGAAGGTTGCTTTGAACTATGATGTTCTGTGAGAATGCATGTCTGTGTGTATGTTATATATTCACAAATGTATACTCTTTGTTAAATTTACAAGCTTAAAAACCCATTACAAAAGAAAAGAAAAAAGAATGAAGTAAACAAAACTAAAACAAAACTTCACAATACAAATCAACTCAGCAATACAAAGATTCAACATTTAGTTTTAATGTGAAACAAACAACCTGGAACTCCATGCAAATAAGACTCAACTTAGTGTATACCAGATTTCAGTGTTGAAATATTCAAGTTTCAAACTTCAACCTGATCAAGTTTTGAATCTGGAAAATCAAAGCTCGGACCAAATCAAAACAACATGCTCTGTTCTTTGTTCTTTCAGGGAACATGTGAGAAAACCTCTTAACCCTGATTTATATCTGGATGTTTGGATTCGTATGGCAAGCTATGTTGTGAATATATTTGAATGTTGTGCCTGCGTTTATGTGTATATAAGTGTGTGATTGGGTTTATAACTGATGACAGGTATGAATATATCCTGTTCAAACTTACAGGCTGCAAATAAATAAATAAAAAAGAAAGAAAAACCAATACTCCTTTCTCCAATCCATTATAGGCTTCAAGATTTAAACAAACTTTGTTCATACAATCAGAATCTAACTTTTAAAAATTGTTTTAAGTTAAATTTGAAAATAACTTTTACTGGAAGAAGAAATATGCAGCAAAACTCAAATTGATGTCAAAATTTAGGTATCATAAATTTTTGATTTACTTATACGGCATGATTTACTTTAGGAAATCATGATTTTTAAAAGAGAAGCCACGATTTTTAAATTAGAAATTATGAAAACTTGCTGGTTGAACTTAAATTGGGTTTTAACGAAATTATGATGCTCAGAGGGTTTTTAGATCTCGAGATTGAAGTTGAAGCTCGCTGGAAGATTGAAGACCTTCAGAAAAATATTCGATAATTTTATAATGTGTTGTGGATGGCGAATGAGGTTAATTTTGGATTTAACCCTAGTTTCTAGTGAGGGGGGTGAAACTGGTCACCGTGATTTCGTCACGACTTCGGATTACATCGGTCATGGGGGAACGACTTGTGGGTGATCGTGGGAGCTTCAGCCGGAGTTGCAAAGCTTCTGGTGGCGGTATGTGGGGACATGAGTTGTTTTGGGTTGGTCATGTTAGTGCCAGGAATGGTTGGTATGGTGCGATTTTGATTCTCTGACAATTTCGAAAATCTGAGTACAAGGGATTGTATGCGTGATCGCGGGTGACATGGGGGTGATCGGAATGATGGTCGGTGGCGCTTCGACCCAGTGTGCATGTGCACGCGGCCGATCGTGTATCTGGGAAAGCGCTTGTTGGAGAAGAAGATGGGGTTGAGGGTACTCGAGCAGCTCGTGTAAAATATGGTTTTGCCTCGGGTCATTTTTTGTTTGCATAACTCGCTTTCCAGGTTTACAAGTTTAAAACTAACTTTGGAAAAGAAAAGTATGTGAGAGAGGAAGTAGAGAATTCGGGGAAGAAAGGATGGGAACTCGAGTGTATACTCGAGTGTATATTGTGATTTCCTCGGGTAGAATGTTGGTACAGGTTTACATGTCCTTTTTTTTTGTTTTACATTAAAGCTGCATTTAAAATTTCAAACAAAGTTAAACTAAGTTTTAAATTAAAAGTTTAGACATGAATCCAGGGTTAATTTGAGGTTTAGTTTGGAATAAAGTTTTTAAAATTTAAATTGTTTTAGTAATTTAAAAAGGGTTTAAGCAACTAGGTGAAATGGAAGACTTGTATTTAAAATAAACTTGAAAACTTGAAAATTGAACCTGAATCAAAATTGAATCCCAAATTTTGAAATAAAATAGAGTTTTATTAATTTAAATATTCAAAATTGATTTGTTCTAAAAGGATTATGTGATAGGTTAATTTCATTAACTTATAAATGTTTTACGAATGGGATTTTGATGATACTAATCAAAGGATGATTAATTTAAGGATAATTAATCAAGGGATTTAAGTATAATTACTCGATGTAATTAAATTGTGATTTATTAAAACAAGTGATTTGGGATAAGCACTTATTGTAGCCAGTTAAGGATAATTAATTGAATAATAGTTAATTAAAGATTAATTAATTAATGAGCTATAATTAATTGAAGATTAATTAGTTATTACAAGTAGTTAATTATTAAAGTTAATTAATCAAGTGATTAAGGTAAAATTACATTTAATGTAATTAGAATGTTGATTTATTTATAAAGATAATTAATTACTTAAAGATAATTATTTAATGAAATTAATTAAGGTTGAATGATTTTGTAATTAACTTAAGGTTAATCTAATTAATTTATTAATTAAGAATAATTTAATTAATTTAAGAGTTTGATTAATTAATTATATCAAATGATTTGTAATTAATAAATCGGGACTGTATAATTAATTCATAAGTAATTAATTTAATTGGAAATAAATTGAATTAATTAGGATTAAACAATTAATTAATCCTGCTTATAAATGATTATTAAATGCTTGCCCTTACTTATGAATGATTGTATTGTATGAGATGCCTTGAATTGATTGTCCTATCTGGTTTGTGATATTTTGTTCTGTAGATTGAGCTGTGTATAATTTATTCATTTATTTACATTCGTATATTATCTGTAAATCTGTGAATAGACGATAAGCGTTATAGCTTATATCGCTTATCAACTATATTCTGTGTTTTGATATGTAATGATTGAATGATGTTGCACTATTGTGTTAAACCCTGGACCACACTTATACACACACCAATATGGATTTCACGGGGAAATCGATTAAGTCATAAAATTTTGGAAATGATTTTTAAAGTTGAATATTTAAATTCAAATGTTTTGGAAATGGATTGGGTTTAAAAGTGAAAAGCTTTTGAGATGGAATTTCAAAGATGACATTTATTTTGAATAACTTGATT
Source organism: Allium cepa (assembly GCA_030765085.1). Lineage (NCBI taxonomy): Eukaryota > Viridiplantae > Streptophyta > Magnoliopsida > Asparagales > Amaryllidaceae > Allium > Allium cepa. Next base: position 401,510,269 of record CM060931.1, read on the forward strand.
ATGTTTTGGAATTTAAATATTTGATTTAAATTTGAATTCAATACTTGAAATTGAAATTCTATGATTTGAAACTAGGGATTAACGATATTATGCTAGTTATATATGAGTAAAACCATTTTTTGTAATATATTGATTTAGGAATTTGAATTTAAATTCAAAAGCTTTAACTCGTGTAAATATAATTGGATCTTTTTGAAATAAAACTATTCGTTTTCGAATAATAAAAGCTTTCATATAAGAAGTGAACTTCCAAATTATGTTAAAGGGATTTCAGGCTAAAAATGAAAATGATTTTCCAAGTTATGGGAACGATTTGAAAGCTATAAGTTAAATCTTTAATTTAAAGATATAAATGAATTAATCCAATTGAGAGGGAATAGTTTTGAAACTTATGAATGAGCCTTTGAGAAACTGGGTAAATTTTTGTGAAATTAATCTTTTTGTTTAAAAGATTTGAAAATGATAATTGGTTTAAACCATTTAAAAGAAAGTTTGGAATTATTAAGTTGTGACTTAATTGAAATCCCGTATCCATATGTTTTAAATGTTGCGCTCACTATTCGGCTTAGCCGGGAAAGGACCTTTAGGTCGTATAACCCATTCCGAATATATGATACGTCGTTATGGATAGCATTTGAAGACCGGTGGTGAAGATCGGATATTTTCGAAAACGAAAGGACAACTCGTCGAATGTCTTTGCATCGACTGGTCCCCGATATGGAGACTCCATATGTGATGGGAAGTCCGGATGTGATTAGGGATTATCCGGATTTGCAAGGGCTTCTTTGGAAGCGCCTTCGGTCCTGTTCGATCCTGGAACAGACTTATATGGATTTTGTGTCTGACATTACAAATTGAGATATAAAGCTGATTTCTTTCAAATATATTTCTGTTGGTGGCAGAGAATTTATTATCTTAGCTTAACACCCTTCTCTGAGACGTACGAGCTCAGAGGTTATGTAGTTGATGGTTATCAGCGATGTATTCCCAATTTGGTAATGTGACATGCTGAGTGTTGCTGTGAAATGATCATTGTTTGATCATTTGTGATATGATCATTTGTTTGATCATTTATCTTTGTGATCATTACTTTGATCATTTGTTGACCCAAAGCATGGCTTTGTACCAAAGCGTGGCTTTATGGACGAGACTTCGTCGGACCTCACACCCCGAAATGGTCGAAACAGGAAAGATGCGACAAGGTTATTGGGGTTAGCGCCCCTTAGGGTATATGCATTTCCTTCTGGATAGAGGTGGTATCATGGTATGGAGCACAGATACTTAACCTATGTTGTTGCTGCAAATTTATTACTTTGTGGTTGTTGGTTATCGGGATCCCGGATAAAGGTTGGTTACGACCGGGGGATGGCATACTCGTGTCAGTAGTTACCCAGTTAGGGGTAACCCGGCCTTGTGTTGGCAGAGATCCGGTTAGGTTCTCGCGGACGTCCTTCCAGAGGCGTTCTCATGTGGCAATGGGAAGTTCCTTAGCCTGACCATTTATTGGAAATCCAAATAAAACAATACGCACCTTGTATGGTTTTAGTTGTAGAACCTGCCATTCACTTAAGGTGGCGCCCCATTGTTTGGGTGGTAGCTATAGTAGGCAAACGATAATGGTCGTATGTTGGCTAAGATTTATATCTTTACTTTTGAAATGATTTTTCCTACACTATGCACTAGTAATAATACCAAATGTCTCTTTTTAATGCGTATCAAGCATCTTTGACTATCATAAGGAGAAATCTCCTCCGATTCTGCGTTTGCATTGTGTGTGTGTGTGCGGGAGGCCTCATGGTAGTTTCATTTTCCAAAAGCATTGCGAATTGACTTTGAAATTTTCTTGTTGTTTGTTTTTATAAGATAAAGTGTTTGTTGCTCACACCAGTCCCATGACTGATCCGGAGTTTATTGTTTCTTTCCTAAACTCTAGGTGCTCAAAATTTTTCTACACGAGCAGTCTAGAGTTGGGTTTTTCAGATAGTTAGGTTTAGTAGATTATCTGGAGTTGGTTCAGTCTTTGGATATGGACTACACTTGCTTATCTTTATGCATCGTGATGTTGGATTGAGTTGCTGCTGGAGTTCTCTTTTGAAGACTATCTTAGAGTTATTTGTTCCGCTGCTGATGTTGTCTATTTTCTTTTCCGCTGCTATTTTATTGTATCATATCTCTGATGTATATTGATATCTATTGTATCAGATATTGTATCAGTGTTGTATATCAATATATTATTCTTTTTCTTCCGCTGTGTTATTTACTTAATGCTGTTATAAGCTCCGGCGACTCGGATTTGAACGGTCGAATCTGCGGCATTCGAATACGATGTGAAGTATGGATGTCGATTTTCGAGCGCGAAAAATGCGCGTCGTCACATTTGGTATCAGAGCTAAGGTGAAACTTTAGCTCAGGAGTATAACACATTAAGTAACTCATTAGATATTGGGTGAAGTATCCCTAGAATGAGAAATCCCTAAGATATCTGTTCGAATGCCTCAGTAAATTCTCTTACTATCCAATGATAGTGAGTATGAGTGCAAGAAGAGGATGAGATAGGGGGAAGGGGATACGACTATAAATGGTCAATACCCTGTAATAGTGGAAATAATTTTCTCTATCAATTTCCTTTGATTCGATTCCAAATTCTTTTGATTTCTTCGTACCAGCTCCAGAAGAAGTTTCAGTGAGATAATGGCCCTACGAATCGTTGGAGGAAATCTTTACTTCGTATTTTCATCAGTTTCTTATCAGTTTTGGATTTAAACCATAATGAATATGAATTGGAATTAAAATTTTAAATAAATTGGAAATTTTGAATTGTGTTAAATTGATTAATAGAATATGGGGCTAAATTGAATTGTATCGATAAAACAATTTCGTTTAAAACCAAATTTGAAATTCTATTATAATTTCTTGTGTATATCGAAGTCCGAAAAGGGACAAGTTATATATACTTTGGAGTGTTCCGACTTGGATTTGGAATCCATATCTTGTGTTTGAGGAATTATAGGAGATAGAATCTATCTATCTTTGTGTTATTTTCGTGCCTGCGAATTTCGAGGACGAAATTCCTTTTAAGGGGGAAGTCTGTAACGATCCCGAATTTTAATTAATTTTAAATTGATAATTAATTTCATTTTTGAATAAAAATTTGGAAATTACTATAAAATATTAGTTAAGTTATGAATTACTTGGAAAAAAATGTATTTGAATTTAATTTGAGTTGAAAATTGAAATTTATTTATTACAAAGTAAATACAATTAGACGAATTCCAACAACATATTAAAATAGAAGTTCAATTTTATTATAAAGTAATGATATTAAGTAAAACACAACTAAATTTAAATGACATATTAAAGTAAAAAATTGTTACATTATAAAGTAAATAAAAAATTAGCCAAATTTCAAATAACATATGAATTATAGAAATACATTTATATTGTAAAGCAATGTACAAGCAAAGAAATGCTAATATAAGTACTAAAGAAGAAAAATATAATATATTCAAGTATGTAGGCTGTAAAAATCAATGGGACAAAGGCAATTTATGCCATATCTCTAGCCCATGACTAAAATATCTCAAGACACCAAAGCAAGATTTCAGCCACCATACAAGGAAGAAAAATAACATCCTGTTGTATAAAATATAAAAATGTACCCTGTACAATTCTTTGCTTTATATCCCTGTCTTTCCACCTTGAGTTCGTTCATCCAAGTTCAGCTCTGTAGTGAGTAAGCTTCATTTAAAACTTAAGTAAAACATTCAACATCAAAAAGCAACCCAGCAAAACAGAAATCAAGAGAAGCTTCAGATTCCGGTTGGAAATTTCTCAGTCTGTTCAAATGAAAAGAGCTTCAGTTATACTTTTCAAGCCTGATTTTCCTCTGTTTTATCAATACACAGGTGAGCAAACTGACCTGTTCTAATGATTGAATCTATTTATATATGTGATACTTCTAGCTGTTGTGAAAGTTGCTTTGAACTATGATGTTCTGTGAGAATGCATGTCTGTGTGTATGTGATATATTCACAAATGTGTACTCTTTGTTAATTTTACAAGCTTAAAAACCCATTACAAAAGAAAAGAAAAAAGAATGAAGTAAACAAAACTAAAACAAAACTTCATAATACAAATCAACTCAGCAATACAAAGATTCAACATTTAGTTTTAATGTGAAACAAACAACCTGGAACTCCATGCAAATAAGACTCAACTCAGTGTTGACCAGATTTCAGTGTTGAAATATTCAAGTTTCAAACTTCAACCTGATCAAGTTTTGAATCTGGAAAATCAAAGCTCGGACCAAATCAAAACAACATGCTTTGTTCTTCTTTGTTCTTTCAGGAAACATGTGAGAAAACCTCTTAACCCTGATTTTTATCTGGATGTTTGGATTCGTATGAGAAGCTATGTTGTGAATATATTTGAATGTTGTGCCTGCGTTTATGTGTATATAAGTGTGTGATTGGGTTTACAACTGATGACAGGTATGAATATATCCTGTTCAAACTTACAGGCTGCAAATAAATAAATAAAAAAGAAAAAAAAACAATACTCCTTTCTCTAATCCATTATAGGCTTCAAGATTTAAACAAACTTTGTTCATACAATCAGAATCTAACTTTTAAAAATTGTTTTAAGTTAAATTTGAAAATAACTTTTACTGGAAGAAGAAATATGCAGTAAAACTCAAATTGATGTCAAAATTTAGGTATCATAAATTTTTGATTTACTTATACGGCATGATTTACTTTAGGAAATCATGATTTTTAAAAGAGAAACCACGATTTTTAAATTAGTAAATTATGAAAACTTGCTAGTTGAACTTAAATTGGGTTTTAACGAAATTATGATGCTCAGAGGGTTTTTAGATCTCGAGATTGAAGTTGAAGCTCGCTGGAAGATTGAAGACCTTCAGAAAAATATTCGATAATTTTATAATGTGTTGTGGATGGCGAATGAGGTTGATTTTGGATTTAACCCTAGTTTTTAGTGAGGGGGGTGAACTGGTCACCGTGATTTCGTCACGACTTCGGATTACATCGGTCGTGGGGGAACGACTTGTGGGTGATCGTGGGAGTTTCAGCCGGAGTTGCAAAGCTTCTGGCGGCGGCATGTGGGGACGCGAGTTGTTTTGGGTTGGTCATGTTAGTGCCAGGAATGGTTGGTATGGTGCGATTTTGATTCACTGACAATTTCGAAAATCTGAGTACAAGGGATTGTATGCGTGATCGCGGGTGACATGGGGGTGATCGGAATGATGGTCGGTGGCGCTTCGACCTAGTGTGCACGTGCACGCGGCCGATTGTGTATCTGGGAAAGCGCTTGTTGGAGAAGAAGATGGGGTTGAGGGTACTCGAGTAGCTCGTGTAAAATATGGTTTTGCCTCGGGTCATTTTTTGTTTGCATAACTCGCTTTACAGGTTTACAAGTTTAAAACTAACTTTGGAAAAGAAAAGCATGTGAGAGAGGAAGTAGAGAATTCGGGGAAGAAAGGAAGGGAACTCGAGTGTATACTCGAGTGTATATTGTGATTTCCTCGGGTAGAATGTTGGTACGGGTTTACATGTCCTGTTTTTTTTTTTTTTTACATTAAAGCTGCATTTTAAATTTCAAACAAAGTTAAACTAAGTTTTAAATTAAAAGTTTAGACATGAATCCAGGGTTAATTTGAGGTTTAATTTGGAATAAAGTTTTTAAAATTTAAATTATTTTAGTAATTTAAAAAGGGTTTAAGCAACTAGGTGAAATGGAAGACTTGTATTTAAAATAAACTTGAAAACTTGAAAATTGAACCTGAATCAAAATTGAATCCCAAATTTTGAAATAAAATAGAGTTTTATAAATTTAAATATTCAAAATTGATTTGTTCTAAAAGGATTATGTGATAGGTTAATTTCATTAACTTATAAATGTTTTACGAATGGGATTTTGATGATACTAATCAAAGGATGATTAATTTAAGGATAATTAATCAAGGGATTTAAGTATAATTACTCGATGTAATTAAATTGTGATTTATTAAAACAAGTGATTTGGGATAAGCACTTATTGTAGCCAGTTAAGGATAATTAATTGAATGATAGTTAATTAAATATTAATTAATTAATGATCTATATTTAATTGAAGATTAATTAGTTATTGCAAGTAGTTAATTATTAAAGTTAATTAATCAAGTGATTAAGGTAAAATTACATTTAATGTAATTAGAATGTTGATTTATTTATAAAGATAATTAATTACTTAAAGATAATTATTTAATGAAATTAATTAAGGTTGAATGATTTTGTAATTAACTTAAGGTTAATCTAATTAATTTATTAATTAAGAATAATTTAATTAATTTAAGAGTTTGATTAATTAATTATATCAAATGATTTGTAGTTAATAAATCGGGATTAGATAATTAATTCATAAGTAATTAACTTAATTGGAAATAAATTGAATTAATTAGGATTAAACAATTAATTAATCCTGCTTATAAATGATTATTAAATGCTTGCCCTTACTTATGAATGATTGTATTGTATGAGATGCCTTGAATTGATTGTCCTATCTGGTTTGTGATATTTTGTTCTGTAGATTGAGCTGTGTATAATTTATTCATTTATTTACATTCGTATATTATCTGTAAATCTGTGAATAGACGATAAGCGTTATAGCTTATATCGCTTATCAACTATATTCTGTGTTTTGATATGTAATGATTGAATGATGTTGCACTATTGTGTTAAACCCTGGACCACACTTATACACACACCAATATGGATTTCACGGGGAAATCGATTAAGTCATAAAATTTTGGAAATGATTTTTAAAGTTGAATATTTAAATTCAAATGTTTTGGAAATGGATTGGGTTTAAAAGTGAAAAGCTTTTGAGATGGAATTTCAAAGATGACATTTATTTTGAATAACTTGATTATGTTTTGGAATTTAAATATTTGATTTTAAATTTGAATTCAATACTTGAAATTGAAATTCTATGATTTGAAACTAGGGATTAACGATATTATACTAGTTATATATGAGTAAAACCATTTTTTGTAATATATTGATTTAGGAATTTGAATTTAAATTCAAAAGCTTTAACACGTGTAAATATAATTGGATCTTTCTGAAATAAAACTATTCGTTTTCCAATAATAAAAGCTTTCATATAAGAAGTGAACTTCCAAATTATGTTTAAAGGGATTTCAGGCTAAAATGAAAATGATTTTCCAAGTTATGGGAACGATTTGAAAGCTATAAGTTAAATCTTTAATTTAAAGATTTAAATGAATTAATCCAATTGAGAGGGAATTGTTTTGAAACTTATGAATGAACCTTTGAGAAACTAGGTGAATTTTTGTGAAATTAATCCTTTTGTTTAAAAGATTTGAAAATGATAATTGGTTTAAACCATTTAAAAGAAAGTTTGGAATTATTAAGTTGTGACTTAATTGAAATCCCGTATCCATATGTTTTAAATGTTGCGCTCACTATTCGGGTTAGCCGGGAAAGGACCTTTAGGTCGTATAACCCATTCCGAATATATGATACGTCATTATGGATAGCATTTGAAGACCGATGGTGAAGACCGGATATTTTCAAAAACGAAAGGACAACTCGTCGAATGTCTTTGCATCGACTGGTCCCCGATATAGAGACTCCATATGTGATGGGAAGTCGGGACGTGATTAGGGATTATCCGGATTTGCAAAGGCTTCTTTGGAAGCGCCTTCGGTTCTGTTCGATCCTGGAACAGACTTGTATGGATTTTGTGTCTGACATTACAAATTGAGATATAAAGCTGATTTCTTTCAAATATATTTCTATTGGTGGCGAAGAATTTATTCTCTTAGCTTAACACCCTTCTCTGAGACGTACGAGCTCAGAGGTTATGTAGTTGATGGTTATCAACGATGTATTCCCAATTTGGTAATGTGACATGCTGAGTGTTGCTGTGAAATGATCATTGTTTGATCATTTGTGATATGATCATTTGTTTGGTCATTTATCTTTGTGATCATTACTTTGATCATTTGTTGACCCAAAGCATGGCTTTGTACCAAAGCGTGGCTTTGTGGACGAGACTTCGTCGGACCTCACACCCCGAAATGGTCGAAACAGGAAAGATGCGGCAAGGTTATTGGGGGTAGTGCCCCTTAGGGTATGTGCATTTCCTTCTGGATAGAGGTGGTATCATGGTATGGAGCCCAGATACTTAACCTATGTTGTTGCTGCAAATTTATTACTTTTTGGTTGTTGGTTATCGGGATCCCGGATAAAGGTTGGTTACGACCGGGTAATGGCATACTCATGTCAGTAGTTACCCAGTTAGCGGTAACCCGGCCTTGTGTTGGCAGAGATCCGGTTAGGTTCTCGGGGACGTCCTTCCAGAGGCGTTCTCATGTGGCAATGGGAAGTTTCTTGGCCTGACCATTTGTTGGAAATCCAAATAAAACAATACGCACCTTGTACGGTTTTAGTTGTAGAACCTGCCATTCACTTATGGTGGCGCCTCATTGTTTGGATGGTAGCTATAGTAGGCATACGATAATGGTCGTATGTTGGCTAAGATTTATATCTTTACTTTCGAAATGATTTTTCCTACACTATGCACTTGTAATAATACCAAATGTTTCTTTTTATGCGTATCAAGCATCTTTGACTATCATAAGGAGAAATCTCCTCCGATTCTGCGTTTGCATTGTGTGTGTGTGCGGGAGGCCTTATGGTAGTTTCATTTTTCAAAAGCATTGCGAATTGACTTTGAAATTTTCTTGTTGTTTGTTTTTAAAAGATAAACTGTTTGTTGCTCACACCAGTCCCATGACTGATCCGGAGTTTATTGTTTCTTTCCTAAACTCTGGGTGCTCAAAATTTTTCTACACGAGCAGTCTAGAGTTGGGTTTTTCAGATAGTTAGGTTTAGTAGATTATCTGGAGTTGGTTCAGTCTTTGGATATGGACTACACTTGCTTATCTTTATGCATCGTGATGTTGGATTGAGCTGTTGCTGGAGTTCTCTTTTGAAGACTATCTTAGAGTTATTTGTTCCGCTGCTGATGTTGTCTATTTTCTTTTCCGCTGCTATTTTATTGTATCATATCTCTGATGTATATTGATATCTATTATATCAGATATTGTATTAGTGTTGTATATCAATATATTATTCTTTTTCTTCCGCTGTGTTATTTACTTAATGCTGTTATAAGCTCCGGCGACTCGGATTTGAACGGTCGAATCTGCGGCATTCGAATACGATGTGAAGTATGGATGTCGATTTTCGAGCGCGAAAAATGCGCGTCGTCACAACTACTCAATTATGAATTGTATACCTTAAATTAATTTGGTAATTTCTAGAGCCAATTGTAACTCTTGGACATTTTGCAAATTAGGACTTGGACAATCAACTCCACGTAGCATTTTTCCTTTGCACTAGCCTAATTAGCTATTCGTGTCGATGGACATGCATATTAATTTAACTTTGGACTTGGGGTTGAATATGTATTATTAATTTGCGCAAGGCCACTTAAGCCCTTGTTCAAATTAAAATTTAATTTACCTTGCATATTGACTACTATGCCCGTTGACATATGAACATAGGACTATTATATATTTATCTGACTTGCCTATCTTACCCTTGCACATATGATTTGAACTTGTGAACAACTCCAAGGGATATTGTTAGAACATTTCAAATAATATCTCCATGTACGACATTTTAGGTGTTGAGCCAAATTCTTGTTTAACATTTTGCTTTCCACCCCACTCTTGAAAGCAAATATCTAAACACTATTCACCAAAATATCTCTTTCCTTTATCCATTTATTAATCTTCACTATTCACATTTAGTTAGCCATAATCACTAAAATATTTTTAGTTTCTAATTAGTTAAACACTAGTTTTCTAAAAAAGCACAACGAGTTAGAACAACTTCTATAAAGTGAAAATTCGTTTATCGATAAAACGATTTTCAGTCACATTATCGCCATTTCATCAAAGTATTTAATTTTGTAAATATTTCTCAAAAAAAAGTTTACCTTCAGTAATTATTAATTATAAGGGGACAACAAAGTTATAAAATCACTTTTTCCACATCAAATCCAAGATTCAAATATTTGAATAATTTAGATATTTAAATATGAAGTGTTCGAAATTCCAGGTCATTATAATAAATTTTACATTATTTTGTCCGACATATGAAGATGCCAACATAATAAGTAACCAGTTATAATTCCTAATTTTACCAAGCAGAATTTTCAAATTAACTTTCATTAACTAAACAAGCCTCCCGCTTCGTCTTCATAATCTTTATTCGTCCTCCCAAAAGATAGCGGTCGAATTTATAAATTCAGCCTACTTATATGAGTAACCGTGAGTTTATGAGAAATAATGAAAACACTGGTCAGACATAAAGTTTGATATGAGTAAAATCTTTACTCTTATCATCCATAGTGAGACCAAGTCGTTAACACGGAATAGGTTCTTCCCTCACTTCATCATCATAGCGATATACATCATGCCATATAAATAAACATCACATCAACAACAACCATGTGCATTTTATTCAATGTATAAGTGTACCATACACTTTTCAGTCAATTATGAACCATGCCATATTTAAATTTTCAATTTGAATTAAGCATACCATATAGCTAACATCCAATTATGAATTAATTCATACAATCATTCATCATCCATTCAAATATCACCTAATATATTGTTTTAGGTGTCCATCATTAACTTATCATTAACTTATTTAGTGATTACCTACCTAGCCTGCATATCACTAGTTTTATCTTTTCTCGAACAACGCCACTAATAAAATGGTCACTCATTCCACCAATGGGAGCCACTCTGACTCTTCTAAGAGGTTTAATGTAAGCACCCTGAATACATTCTAGTAAGCGTCCTTACTAAGCGTCAATGCCCCTCTTAGTCTCTGAACCACTATCGTTCACATTATCGATTTATTAATTTTTATTATAACACCACCATGATCTTTTGACACCCTGTCAATACTTCCTTCAGAATTTATAATTATTTTTGATTGAAACGTATTGTGATAACCTACCGTACACCATTGGACTTTAGATTGATAGTCAAGGCACCCTACCATCCAATATCTCCATTAGCCAGTATATTTGTACGATCATGGTTTAACCCCTTTCATTCATTTTAGTATACCCTTTACTTTCTTTAGATAAAATATCTTTATCTTTCATTAAACGATACCCTATCATTATTAGTTTCTCTAAGCTTTACTTCCATTTCAAAATAATTTAATACAATTTTAACTTATGAAACCATTCCGTTATTTATTCCTATGAAATTGTTCATTAGTACTTGAGAAATGTCTACCAAAGTGCACTAAGTATTTCTTGTTTTACTTTAAAAAACTATAGCTTCCAATTAATCGTAAGTCTACTTTATAATCGCATTTTCGCTATTCAATAGCCGTCATGAGAGCCAAGCAATCGCACATTGGCTATCCCTTAGCCGTCGCATTTTCATTATTCCTAGGCCATGCTGGTAGACCCTCATCTAGCCATTGCATGTTGATAGTGTTTTAGCTATCATAAGTTAGCTCTGTGAGCTGTTGCAGGTTGAAAAATTCCCAAGCTGTCACATGTTCAACTTTGGTACCCATCGCAAGTTGGAGGCTTCCTAAGCTATCGTGCATTGAGATCCGGTAGCCATCAAGGGTTGACACTCCATTAGCTATCGAGTGTTGATTCAAAGTAGCTATTATAGTTTACATCCCTAAGCCTTATCATATTGAGTTCCATCTAGCCTTCTCCCGTTGAGGAACGTTAGGCTATCGCAAGTGGAAGCCTTTAAAGGTTAAGTACAAAAGGGCTTTTGCATCTTGACTTTTCACAATCAATCGCAGGTTGATAGCTTTAGTGTTATCGCACGTTGACAACAAAAATAGCTATCGGGAGTCAACTAATTAAGTAGCTATTCGATGTTGAGAAATGACACTTTCGTAGTTAACTTGAAAACTTATTTCTTGCCTTATTAACAATTTAGTTTCCACCAAATTCCATTTGGTGTCGAATTCTTATTGCTTAATTCCTTACTTGGCAGTTTCTTTACGAACTTGTTAATTGTATTTCAAATTAATTAATTATTGTTAATTAATTAATTCTTTCCTTTACCATTTAATTCATATAAAATCAAAATTTAATGGGAAAATCCCGAAAATTCATCAAAAAACAGATTTATCATACTCACCTTATCCTAAAATTTCAGGTCAAAATAATTATTTTTCTTATTTTTAGTAATTAATTTACCTGCATTGAAATTAACCTTTTCTCAACTCAGAAAATTCGTAATAATTCCAAATTATTTTATAGTAATTAAATTATTTTTAGTAATTAAATTATGTTTTACCATAAAACATGTACAGATTTACTTTATTTAAATTTCTAGATGTAACCAAATAATATTTAATCATTCAAACACGTTTATCATCAAAAACATTTATACATTAATCAAATCTAAATCCAAACGGGTAAGGGTAAGGTTTAATGGAAAATTTTACTCGCCTTGGTTACGAAAATCTTGATTAATTCTTTTCTTCTTTAAAGTTGAAAGCTTGAATCTTCTAGTCTTTAATTCCCACTCCTCTCTTGCAAAAATAGCCGTCGACCTTGGTTTAGAGTTTTGTGGAATGGAGTGAGAGGATGTGGCTAAAGAAATGAGCTAGTGACTTTAGCTTGGGCTAATATCCCATATGGCCTAGTCTCACTAATACATCTGCTTTAACACAAATCATCCTCGTTCAAAACTTAAATTTATTTATTTTCATTAACAAACCCAACCTTAATTGCTCTAATTACCCTTGGTCCATTCAATGAACTCTATAAAGTGTCCTACACTCAATTAACTATATATTCCATGGGAAATTCTTACAATTTAGATATCATATTAATTTTTTATTTATTATAAATTTGGTTTAATTTTCCATATTATTGACCCTCCAATATATGGGGCATTATAATCGTCCCTCCTTATAAAATTTCATCTCCAAAATTTTGGTAAGGACTATAAAATTTACGCTAACGCCTTTGAAGTGTAAAATCATCCTTTTATAAGTACATATAAGTATAAAAGATTTCACTAGTATCCTACTAGTGTAAGCCACCAATCATCAACATCCATGAGTTTGGACTGCTACTAACACAATCATACTATGAATACATTAGTACCTTACTAGTACATATAGTAGGCAAGAAAAGCAACCCGTTATACATGAGACTGTATAAAATAACTCAGGAAAGGTATTCCTAATCCTCCTCAATCTCCTAAGCACAATCGTCTTTGTCGTCACTCCAATGATCACAAACTAGTCTGGTAACTTTGTTCCTTAACTCCTTTATATTGCGACCTATTATCCCCTTCAGTCGTCTCGCATATGTTAAATTTGGCTCCGTAGATAATTCCTCTATCGCCCTCGGTTTCATTATCGAACTTGGGTCGTGCATACATATCCTAGAATGTGACATGTGAAAAACAATATGAACACCCACCAAACTACTTGGCAAATTGACTCGACAAGAGAGTTTACCCATTCTCTTAATCACCGGAAATGGCCCTATGTATTTAGGTGATAGTTTCCCCACCTTCCCAAAGTGCATAACTCCTTGCATCGGAGAAACCTTCAAGAATACATGGTTTCCTATTATGAACTCCAGCTCTTTCCTTCGCTTTTCGCATAACTCTTCTGCCTTATAACAATCATCTCTATAATTGCTGGATTTACTTCCAAACTTGCTAATTTACCTAGATCTTTACTTGACCTAACATGCTGCTTACATTAAGCCTCACACGAGGCTAACATCTCCAACGTCTTCCATTCTTCAATGATGTCTAACACTCCATTTGGAAGCTTCCTACTTAAAGCACCGTCAACCTTGTTCCTTTTTCCTAGCATATATTCTACCATGAAATCATATGCCGCCACAAATTCCTGCCATCATTACTGCCTTATACTCAACTCGCTGAGAGAATAGATACTTAAAGGGTTTTTGGTTCATGTATAACTCGAATAATTCTCTAGGAAGTAATGCCTTCAAATCTTTAGCGCAAACACCACCGTTGTCATTTACATCGGGAGTCAGATATCTAACCTCTTGTGGCCTCAATTGCCATGATGCATAACTTATCACTCATCCTCTTTACAACAATGCTGCTTCTAAACCTATTCCATAAACATTAGTATGTACAATAAGATCCTAATTTCGTTCATGCACTATCAAGACAGGAACGTTAGTCAATAACATCTTCAACTCCTAAAATGACTCTTTATACCTATTGGTCCATACAAAATTCTCATTCTTTCTGATCGACTTAGTCAATAGTACCGCTATACGTGAGAAATCCTTAATGAATCCATGATAATAGCTAGCCAGTCCTATTAAACTTCTCATCTCTGTGACCATCTCTAGTCTCTTCCAACCATTAATAGTTTCTATCTTTAATAAACCTATTGGCAATCCATTCTTTGAAACAACACACCTAAGAAACTTCACCTCCCATTTTCAAAAGTGTAATTTCAGAAACTTTGTTTTCAATACCGATTTAAGATAAACCTCATGGTCTCTCTCACCCATAGATCATTCTAATACACCAACAAAGAGGACCAATACAAATCCATCAAACTGATAGCCAAAAACTCGGTTCATAAGATCAATGAAAAATGTAGAGGCACGGGTTAGTCTAAACGGCATCACTAACCATTCATATGAACCATACCTTTTTAAGAACGCGATCAACGGAATTCCATCTTATGTTACTCTAAGTTGATGGAAACATGTTGCCAAGCTTAGCTGCGACAAGACGGATCTCCACTCAAATAATCAAATAAGTCGTCTATCCTGGGTATAGGATAATGATTCATCGAGCTTTCAATAATCAATGCACATCTGCAAAGATCAATCTAACTTCTTTACGAATATCGTGGATGCTTCCCACGGTGAACTACTCAGGCTAATGAAACTTTTATCCTCTAGTTTTGTAACAACCCTACCACTACACCCACATTGTTAAAGAACATTATAAATAATGTCATCTAATAATGCGGAGAGTGCAGCTTATTATGGGCGACCAAATGTGATTATCACTTTAAAGTAACATCGGCACATAATACTTACCATTTTACTAAATCTCTAAAATAAAATTTGACGTGTTCAGTCTCAGTTCAAAATAATAAACGCATTGATTTCTCAAAATCAGAATAGCACATCATATAAACAATAGTCACAGATTACAGCGAAATAATAAATAGCATATACGTAAATTGAGAGTCTATCAAATATAACACTAAACTCACATAATATACATCAGGTACAAATTTCTAACTCAAATATACATCTCATATATAGAAACAAAATCCTACATGAGATAAACTAAAGGGTCCAAATGGTTTATCTCTTTGCTAGCCCAACCATCCAAATGTTTACCTGTCTCCTAACCTGAAAAGACTCAGCCTGACCAAAGTATTATAAAATAAATGGGTCAGACTATCTGTGAATATCCAGAAGGGTGGGAACAAGATATAACACAAGAATATATGACATAAGCAAATCCAGAAGTCCAAGATATAACAAGTCATGGAATTAATTTAACTAAGAATCCATCATAAGATACAAGAATGTATATTTTACTCACGAACACAAAATAGTCATAGAATCCAGGAGATCCTAATATGTACCAATCGTAATGATCGCTGATACCAATCGCAATGATTATACTCAGACCAAAGAAAACAAACAAACAAAGGTATCACTTGTATCGACCCAATAACAAAGATCGTACTCAAACCGAGAACACAAAATCACAACTGATCTCAAGAATAGCCCATACCGATCAAGATGGACGTAGTAACCATGATTCGAAGATTCTAGATTATTCGTTATTAAAATATATTTATGATTGTGATGAAATCCATGAGTATACCCCTTAAGGATCTATAGGTCCTATCGAACACCAAAAGATAGTAAACTCTAAAGTGTCAAATACTATTGCTTTTAGTAATCACAAGAACTTAACCAAAATGTCCCATACCGTTCGGTGAAATTCAAGTATTTACTGGAAGCCACTAAATCTAAATTATTAGGAATATACTGGAAAATCTGAACTATATTCCCTTAAGGATCTATCGGTCCCACTAAATATCGAAGGAGAACGCAACCCTAAAGTATTGAATACTTCCTAATGGAAATCACAAGAATTTAACCAAGGCATATCATACTACCTAGTGAAACTCGAGTATTCACTAATAGGCTAGTAAATACCACTCAAACATTCTATTCAATGTACTGTACAATATTCGATGAAGCGTTACTCGAGAGCATTTAAACCAATCAGTAACATTAAGGTGATTATTAGTACTACCCATATTATAGAGCTAAGGCTCTCAAAACATTTATCTTATAAAAGTTTATAGTTTAGAATTCCAATATTATAATCTTCATATAGGAAATGATTTTTAAATACTTTATTTGTAAACTTATCTTTAGACTTCTCTTTTAAAATTCATAATCCCAAACCATAATATTTCACTTTTAATATCAAAATACTCTCATATATATATATATATCTGTGTGTGTGTGTGTGTGTATAGCTATTCCATATTCCTTTTTAAAAGATCCATAGTTCACAAATTATATTCTAAAGGCTATATATATAAGTATTCTCTTAATTTTATCAAAATATAATTCTCGATATCCAACCTATATCGGTGTTTAAACACTTGTTTAAATAAAACACTTAGTTTATAAAATTACCAAAACCATATGATAAAAATCCATAATCTTTCTTACTAACAAGATACACTATAGCTATATAATTACATATAAAACCATTCATAAAAGAACTAGAATAATTTAGAAAACAAGTTTGATATTTGTAAATTTAATAACTCTCTTTTATGAAATTGTGTATATATATATATAATTTGGTGTTTATATTTATAAAATAGATAGATATAAGTTTATAAAATTCCAAACCTTTGAATCAAAGTAATTAAAGTCTTATAAAATTGATAGATATAAGTTTATAAAATTCCAAACCTTTGAATCAAAGTAATTAAAGTCTGCACCACACAATAGATTTCACTATAATAAAATACTAAGCCATCACAAAATTATAGCCATGAATTGGTCCATAAAGTTTCTACTCTAAATCATTCCAATTTTATTTTACAGGTTAGCAAATCAATGGAAATGGACATCCAAAGGGCCAAAAACAAACATGCAAAACAAAACACAACAACATCAGCAAACAAGACAAAGCATGAGGTAAGAAATAGGCGAGTCGGGGTGGCACCTGGAGCTGACATAGCTCCAGGTGTGCATGCCACTGGTGCACCGGTGGTGCCTCACCAGTCCACTGGTGGTTCCTGGAGCTACCTTAGCTCCAGGTTGCCTCCCTGCAATCCATTGGCAATGACTTCTTCGGTGGTGATTGTTTTGACTCCTAGGGTACTAATTTTGGTGTCATGCAACTATGATTTCAACAATAATTTGATGGTTCGATAGATTAAACACCTAGGGTTTTCAGCAAACAGAAAATTATACATTTAAAAATGCAAAAAATACAAGAAATATGGTTCATTTCAACAACAGATCCTTAAAACAATTCATCCAAAACAGTACATGCACCTAATATAAATTTAGAGATAGTTGTTTGAGTTTTAACCCGCCTTAGTTCTTAGGATCCCTTAGCAATTTACTGAACCCAACTTGCTTTCTCATGAAATACCGAAACCCTAGAACAAATTACTTACATGAAAACAAAACAAGGGTTATCTACTGCAAAACTAATATTAGAGAGTCCATGGGATGAACAAGGGTTTGGATTATATACCTTTATTTTCTAGAATTTTCTAGGATTTTGTTTGTATTTTAAAAATTGAAATCTAGGATTAACTTGGAAAAGGGATAAGACCCTGGTTCTTTCCTTTATTTTTAGAAAATAAAAGAACATATAGGTTTTAAGAAATGAGAAGGAAGTCTTCTCTTTTGATTTCTCTTAAATGGGCTTTGGATCTAAATTACCAAATCTGACCAAATCAACCATTCTCTTTTTGTTTGTTCATTAAGAATTTGGTTTCATGAATTAAAATGCTAAGTGTTTAAAACACTATTTTAGCCCATCTTAGATAAAATAATCCCTCAAATGAATTTAAATACAAAATAACTTATTTTCTAAGATAAGTTTGTAAATCTAAAATTCCTTTTTATTTTAAAAATAAAATATTCAAATCAATTAAATATTCTAATTTCTCTAATATTATTTAAACGTAAAATTCTCATTCTAAAATAAATTATTCATATTTAAAAACACATAAACCCCAGTTTCTCAATTTTTCTATAAATTTAGAATCACCAAAAATTAAATAATATTTCAATAATATTTTCAAAGTGATTTCAATACTTTGAAGTAGTAACACTTCCAAATTTCATAATGATTTAGAATTAATCATTCCAAAACAAATTACACTTTAAAAAAACTGCAAATTCCAAATTAAGGATTTAATTTCTCCAATTTAAATCATAACTCAATTTATTAAATTAACTCAAAAGTCCAAATTGTTACAGACTTCCCCCCTTAATGAAATTGCATCCTCGCAATTTCGATCCAGAGAAAGGCCTATAATAGAAACATATATACATTCATTACATCATTCTTTAAATTTAACCAACACCACAAGAATAAAACATTGTTTCAACTTACTCTTTAATTTATAAAATTAATATATTTTCCTTCCTTATTTTCTATTTGGAAAAATAAGTTCATGCAATAATTTTTAACTTCATATCTCAAAATTTTCAATTATTTCTCCAAATAACTCTTTCCAAAATTTTATCATCCATCTAAATCATAAAATGATATACACAATAAATAAAAAATTATTACATGTTATTCTTATAAGCATATATCTTTAATAAATATTCACTGAGACGACCCGACTTTCTACCACCAGAAAATCGCATCATCTTTAAGAAAGAAAGGGATAGAAAAGAGAAAAGACAGAGAAGAAGAAAGAAACAACATCAGAATCTAAACAGCGGAACGAATAAATTATATTAATCACATAATACATTACATAGTATCATATACATCAGAGTTACTCAGCATAATCAACTCATACTAGACAGTTATAAACACCTATCTAGTTATACAACTCAATACAACTCAAAGACAACAACTCAGAGAACACACAGCGGAATACTCTATAGCTATACGCAGAAGCCTCCTGCTCCATTTTCTCCTTCAGAATTCGTCAAGCCAACCTAAAATCCTAACCTGAATCCCTTGGCTACTCGTAAAAATTTGAGTACCCAAGAGTTCAAGAAAACAGAATAAACTCCAGGTCAGATATTGGTCTGGTGTGAGTAAACGGGTTAAGTTGCTTAACTTTTAAAAACCTTTTGAAAGAAAAAGGTATCACGTAAGACTTTCCACACATAAACATGGAAAAGTTTTTACCTTACGCTAACCAAAACATTTGATAGGAAATTCAGTGATATTATAATAGTGTCTAGGGTTTTCAAATAAATATGAAATAGCCGAAATTGTTACATGATTAAATTCCAGCTACTAGCCACAAAAGGGGGTAACACAATCAAAACCGTTGGCGCTTATTGGATTTTGGATTCCATTCAATGGCAGGGCTACTGGGGTACCGCCCGTCACAGTACGTGACGTAGATCACTGTACCGAGGAGTACGCCCGCTCTCCTGCAACACAAAGCCGGACCCATTCCTTACTGAACAGTTCCAAATAAGACAACCCAGGCGGATGTAGCTATTCAACCGCCCACACAGCCGAAATAAAAAGGACCTCTAGAGATGGGTAAATCTTACTCTCAAGTGGGGGCTAACCACGAAGCTTTGCTGCACCTCCCCTGTTTTAGCCATTCCCGGTTGATGAGGCTTGAGATTACGATTACCTTTAGTGAACACATCACTTAGAATGCTCATCGTCCACCTGACGATGTTCTGAAAGCATTCAATCCATACAAGTTCGTTCCGGGTTCGAACGAAACCGAAGGCATTATCTCGTTACACTCATTTTGGGATCATCCTCAGAGTTAACGACAATAACCCTTACACTCTAAATCACCATCTCGAACCTATAATAACTATTCCGTCAAACTCATTACGGAATCACCCACAGAGTTATACTAACGTATAGCCCTTACACCTCGAGTCTTCACAAAGCTCCACTTTGACTCACGACCTAACGTTAATTGGAATCGATGTGGTTTTAGGATATCCAAATATGGAAACGCGATCCCGGTCTCATCGAAATCCAAAGCGTGTCTTTTAAGTCCAAGTTATTTTAAAGTTTTAAAACAATTCAATACAGTATCTACACAGATAGATATCTCACAAATCACAATTGATAATCAACATTATCAAATAACAGGTAATCCACATCATAATAGATAATCCATATATCAAACATCCCAATTGATAATCTATGTAATCATCACAATGCAACCAAGCATTCATATCACACAACCATACTTATCTCATTACTGAGACCATAAAGCATTCAAGACAATCAATGTCATCCATTCATTCATAAGCAATGATTTACTCATATCACAATATAATTAATTTAAAATGAATTAAATTAACTATCTCTATCTCTAATTAATTTAAAGTGAATTAAATTAATTACTTCATCTATAATTAATTTAAAATAAATTAAATTAATCACTTCATCAAAATAAATCTTGCTTAATTATTCACTAGTTAAACCAATTAATTAATCATCATCTTAATTAATCAACCTTGATTAATTAACTCTTAATCAAGTAATTAATCCTTAATAATTATCATTAATCATATCAATTAATGAACCTTAATTAATTACTTCATTAATTAATTAACTATAATAAATTACATTATCTCTTAATTAATTACATTAATTACTCATGCTTAAATTAATTGTTTAAATAAATCAACTATAAACAGTAATTAATTATTCTTAATTACTTCTTAATTACCTTTAATTATATTCTTTGATTTATTATACCAAGTAATAAACCCTTAATTACTTTAACAAGTAATTACCCATTTAAAATTATTTCCCAATATATACTTTACCTTATTCCAATTACCCCTGTAATATATCAATTACTTATCTTAAGTAATTAGCCTTATCAAACTTATTAAGTAACATACTTAATCATTTATCAAGTGACTATCATTAATTAATTAACAAATTAATTAACTTACTTGATCATACTTATCTCATTAATTATAATTGAGTAATTCATCCCTTAATTACTCATTAACCAAATTAATCTTCAATTAACAGATTAATTATCATCAACTATTAATTAATAAACCTTAATTGTTAATCAATACCTTAATATAAAGTAATTAATCACTAATTACCTTTATAATTAATTAATCAAACTTAATTAACAATTTAATTATCTCTTAATCATTAATTAATAAACTTGATTAATAATTAATAATTAACAATCTTAATTACAAATTAATTAATCCATAATTAAAATTAATTAATTCTTAATTACAATTAATTAACGTTAATATAATAGTTAATTAATTCTTAATTAACTTTCATTACAGATTAATACTTCTTAATTATTAATTAAGAAAACCAAATTAAAACTTAATTGCTAAATAAAACTTTTATTAAGTATTAGTTAATTACTATTTTAATTAACTCTTAATTACTTAAATAAATAAGTAATTTAATTAATCATTTGTCATAAATTAAATCATCATCTTAATTAATAGTTAATTAAATACATAATTATACTTAATTAATTACTTAATTAACCCCCTTAAAAACAATTAAATTAATTAACTTAAAATTCCTTAATTAACTAATTAATTACAAATTATTAATGCTTGATTATTATTTAAGATAAAGCAATTATCTTAAATAAATATTTGAAATCTTTACTTAACTTAATTTATTAATTAAAATTAAATTATAAAGAAATCATTAATTTCTTTCCATAATTATTAATTATCAAATCTAATTTCAAGTTCATAAATTATCTTAAACTTTAATTGTTAATTAATTAATTTTTTTTATAAATTTCCTTGATATTTCCAAAGTAAGTTTGAAAAAAAAATTAACTTAAACATTTAAACAAATCATATAAATTTCATTTATACAAACAATTCAATTTCAAAAACAAGAATTTTAGTTTAACTTAAACTATTAAAAGTTTAAAACTTACTTATTTTAAATTTCAAATCTTGTTAAGCATTTCTATTTTGATTCAACCTATACACATGAATCTAATAATTTGATTTAAAATTTTAAAAACTGTTTCAATTTAAAAAAAAATTAAAAACTGTTTAAATTAAAATTTAAAAACTGTTAAAACAAAACAGTTAAACACTGCAACTCAAAACCCTGTGACCACGCGAGAATTACCCGAGCCACAACCAAAAGTACTCGAGTTTCCCCCGAGTCTCCTCCCTTACTACCCGAGCTCAATCCCAGTAACACAAACCCCATCACACTGACAACAACCAACTTCCCCATGCAACCTGCACCGGCACCGGGTTCACTCGGACCAACGTCAACACCTCCGACACTTCACTCCTTCACCCTACAAGCGTTCACGACCAACCAATCATCATCTCCTACCTCGATTCGAAATCGAGTGCCCAGGTTGGTCTGAATCCAAAGCCAACATCAGCAAATCCCCAAATTCATCACCTCCGATCAACTATAGCTGCCAAAACTCCGTCCATAGCTCGCTGATCCACCATGCTTCCTTCACCAGAAATTTCTTCAAGCTCGATGCAGTTTTGAAGATTCAGTAGTAAAATTTCCCAAGTCCAAACAGAGCTAGGGTTAAAACCATAATCAAGCAATCTCAATCTTCACAGTGAATTATAAATTCTCTAATCATTTTTGCTATACCCTCTGATGCCTCACCTAACTCCATCATCAATCTCGAGTCACCCGAATGCACAGAATCAGCAGAATTCACCAAAAATCCATTCCCAGACAAACCCCAAATTCTAGCTTAATACAAACTTAAAAATTGTGAATTTCTTTTTAAAATTCATAATTTTCAATGACATTTTAGTTTACATAATTGTTTTAACCAAATTAAATACTTGGTTCAAACATTGAGGATAAATTGTTTACTGCATTTTTTTTCCAGATAACTTCAAATTCCAGAACTTAGTTTTATTTTTAGTTCTTAGTTTATACTTAAACTACTTATTTGGTTTTGAATCTATGTTCTAATAGTTGTTTAAACAAAAATAGCTTGAAGTTTAGATTTTAACTTAATTCTGCAGTAAGTAAAAACAGAGAGGATCAATGCAAACAAGCATGCACAGTTTCAAAGCATAACAAACATATTAACATTTCTATCCACACAGAGGCAAACTTATATGTATATAAACATCATCACAAACTCATAGCAACAGCTAATTAAATAATTAAGTTTTAGTAAAAATGTTTACTCACCTCAATCTAAAGAAGACGGTGCAGAGGTTTGATGATAAACTGGAAACTTGCAAAAGACTTTGAACTTGAAGCTTTAAAATCAGGAGCTTTGAAACTGAATTTGTTTCAGGTAATACTTTTTGACAGATTTGCTATAAAAACTGGATTGAAGTTGAAAACTTGAAATTCTAGCTTTGAAAACCATGGCCACTGGAAACTGGATTGCTATGGACATTTGGATTTACTTGCATGCTTCTTGAAATTGATTAAAGGCTTGATTTTAAAAACTGGAGTACTTGCATGCACATGAAGATGATGCAGAAAATGCAAACTGGGTTGAAATTTTTATCAAGCTTTTGAAATTGATTTTGTTTTGAAGACAACTGCAGGCTTGCAGTTTGATTTGCACACAAAATACTTCAGGTTTTTGTTTTAACTGAATTGCTTCAGGTAAACAAAATTTCAGATTTTGATTGTAAAAATGGTTTAGGGAGATTTCAGGTTTAATGACTTGAGCATTTGCTTTGAAATTGAGGAATTGATTTTTTGTTTTTGAGAACAAGCTGCAGACATTCAAATGCAGATTTGGTTTGAAAATAAACTGCAGACATGCAGTTTGATTTGCATTTCAATGTCAGGTTTTTGATTTGATCATTTGCTTGAGGAGGATTTGAAGATTTAAGTTTGAGAATTGGTTTGAAGATTGTGTGGGTTGAGGAGTGTTCAGATTTGAAGCTGCCATTGTTTTTTTTCAAATTTTGAGAAGTGGATAAAAGAAAAATGAGAAGGAGGTGGAAAATGTTTATAAGTAATTTTAGATTTTAAAAACAAAAATGCAAATATGACACATGTCTCAATTTCCATAAATATTTTAACACTTGCTAACCTAGTGTTTTAAAATTAAACACTTGTCACCTTTTATTAAATTTTATTCTAAAAGAAATTTAAAAGCATTTTAAATTATTTCCTAATGAACAAATATGTTTTCTTAATTTGAAAAAAATGCTTTTCTAATCAATATCAAATAAAAAAATATATTTATACATTTATAAAAGTTTTCTAAATTTATACAAAATACAATCCTTAAAAAGAATGAACCAAATATAATTTAAATAAAATTATATACATATTTCAAACTTATTTTAAAGATGCTATTTCAAAAAGCCTTGTATTTATTTTATTAAATAAACACAAATCAAATTTCCATAAAACAAATCTTATTTTAATTAAACATTATCTATATATATTTTTTAAAACCAAACTATATTATTATTCTATTTTAAGATGTATGTTTATCCTTTAAATTCAAATTTATATTTCAATTCAAAGTTAAATTTAAAAATCCAAATCTAAAATAAATTTAAATAAATATAAACATCAATTTTTAAATAAGCTTATTATTATTTACAAATAATATATCCTATTTTAAACCAATTTAAAATACACAGATTTAAATACACAGATATAAATGCATTTTAAACATACTTATAAATTTTGAAAACAATATACCAATTTATAACCATAATTAAAATATTACTTGGTTAATTATCTTTGAAAATAACAATTTATCAATTTCAAATAATTAAATTAAGAGATTATCAGCATTTTAAACTCCTGGAAATTCCGGGATATTACATTCACAATTTACAAATATTTAATAACAAAATGACGTTGCCTTGCCATCTATTTATTGCAAATCGCATCATCAATTGGTTGCAATATTGACAGTGAAGTCAACATGGCCTCACCACTGACCTTCATTATTGGTAAGGTTTGATGGCTGGAAACGTCATCCAAAATAATACATATATAATGCGCCTTTATTATTTCCATTATCATTTTCTACCAAACTTTTAAACACATATCTACTAGTAGATAAATTTCCCTTTAAATTTATTTCCCAAAATATTTTTCACAAAATCTTAAACTTTCATAAATAATAATATCAAGTTTCAAATCATTTACTTAATACTATTATCAAAATTACAATTAATTTACTTTCAAACTTATCAAATTTGTATATACTTTTCTACAAATATCTTTTTACATCCAAAATTTATTTTCACAACTTCTAAATGTTTAACTTCTTATTAAACAAGATTCATATATAACAAATTTTTTTATTCAAAACATAGAACTTGAAAGTTAAATTTACAAGTAGAAGTGATTTCAATCATTCACTTTTCAAAAGTTTACCAATTACTTCCATTTAATATAACAATTTCAAATTTTAAATCATTTTCCTTAATCTTATCTTATTATATAAGAAAATATTAAGCCACGAAATTTTAGTGATTCATTTCATCACTTGGCTGCAAATTTGATTACCTAGAATATCAATGTTGCCTCGCTATGCTCTCCACTTCTCATAATTTATTCGATGGCTAAAATATTATTTTAAATTATTTTAACTCAAATATTTTTCAAATTTTCAAATTAATTATTTCTCATATCAAAATGCATCGTTTGATGTTTATGAACTCTTCCGATAACATGACGTTCCACATATCGACCAGAATCCTTAAACATTTTCTAGACAAGTCAGCACAATAAATAATCACAAGTTTTCCTTGGTTATATTTATTTTATTATCACTAGCATCCATGCATCCAATCTAAACTAATATCACCAAGCAATCAATTCCTAACAACTAATCAACCAAAATTAAATAGTTCTGACAAACTTCTGATACCAAATTGTAACAACCCCACCACCATACCTGTATTATTAAAGAACATTGTAAATAATGTCCTTTAATAATACGGAGAATATAGCTTGTTAAGGGAAACCAAATGTGATTATCACTTTGAACTCACTGACACGTTATACTTACCATTTTACTAAATCTCTAAAATAAAATTTGATGTTTTCAGTCTCAGTTCAAAATAATAAATGCGCTGGTTTGTTAGAATTAGAACAATATACCATATAAACAATAGTTACAGATCATAGCAGAATAATAAACATCGTATACATATACAAAACCTAGAGGCTATCAAATATAACACTAGACTCACATAATATACATCCGGTCTAAATTTCTACTTTAAATATACATCTCATATATAGATACAAAATCCTACATGAGATAAAATAAAGGTCCAAACGGTTTATCTCTCTACTAGCTCAACCATCCGAAGGACTACCTATCATGTAACCTAAAAAATCTCGGTCTGGTCCGAGTATTATAAAATAAATGGGTCAGACTATCTCTAAATATCTAGAAGGGTGAGTACATGACATGAAACAAGAATATATGACATAGTAAATCCAGAAGTCCAAGATATAACAAGTGATGTAATTAATATAACCCAAAATCCATCACAAGACACAGTAATATATATTTATTTCACGAATACGGAATAGTCACACAATCCAAATTTTCATAATCCAAGAGATGTTAATCTGTACAGATCGTAATGATCGTCTATACCAATTGCAATGTTTGTACTCAGACCGTAGAAAACAAACAAACAAAGGTATCACTCATATCGATCCGATACCAAAGATCGTACTTATATTGGGAACACAAAATCATAAGTAATCTCAAGGATAGTCTATACCTATCAAGACAGTCATAGCAACCATGACTCGAAGACTCTAGATTATTCATTACGATTATATATTTATGATTGTGAGAAAATCAATAAGTATACCTCTTAAGGATCTATCGTTCCCACCAAACACCAAAAGATAGTAAACTCCAAAGTGTCAAATACTATCACTTTTAGTAATCACAAGAACTTAACCAAAACATCCCATACCGTCTAGTGAAATTCAAGTATTTACTTGAAGCTAGTAAATCTCACTTATTACAGATATACCTGAAAACCCAAACTATATTCCTTTAAGGATCTATCGGTCCCACCGAATACCGAAACAGAATACACTCCTAAAGTGTTAAATACTTCCCAATAGCAATCGAAAGAATTTAATAAAGTGTAACGACCCGGAATTTTCACACCCGAAAATTCTAGATAGTTATGAAAAAGAAGAAAGAGATAGAAGAAGAATAACAGAAACATCAACAACTCACATTCGCAGCGGATAAAATATAATACTAAATAATAACAGTTTACAAAAGAATACTATATCTGTCGATTACATTTGATATACATCAGAGTTCCACATATATATACAGTCACTGAATATATACAATTATCATGTCTCAGATTTACAATAATATGATACAACGGTAATACTCTATACGTTCCTTCCATCCAGCTCGCCTCATGAGTTCCATAACGTCCTTACCTGAAAATCTGTAATACTCAGTCTGACCCGAGCATTACATCAAAGTAACACCCGGGTCAGGTTGGAAACCAGCGTGAGTAAACCCAACTAACATGGAATACCACAACATACAACTTAAATGAACCCGGGGTAACATATATCAATTTATCCAATTCACAATTTGCTATAGACAACAGTTATTTCACATATCAATTTCTAAGTACCAAACTTAGATAAAATAATCCAATTTACCTAAATCATTTCATCCCAGCCTATTGATTTTCCATATCAATCTATAAAATTCGAAGTGGTTTCGGGTATTTCCTAATACCCGTACCTGGCCTCTTCGAGTCCAACTTCATCTTACAAACAAGCTGTTTAGTTTAAACTATTCCATTCATACCCAAAATTTATCATTGATAGACAATCCATGCTAGAACAGTTCAATCGAAACATAGCATAATAAACCACATATCAGCGATATCAAAGAAAACAGGACATTCAATATACTTAATAAGCAAGAATTAATTAGTCATACCGTTGCTAATTAATTACTCAAATCAACCATACCATAATCACTTACATTGATTTATTATCCTTTAATTTATCACTCATTAATTCTTAATTACTTCCTTAAGTAATTTTCCTTTAATTATTTTTATCAAGTGATTTCCCATTGTTATTATTTTTATTTAATCTTAATTTTTTTAATCCTTTATTTACTAATTAGATTTATTTAAACCTGAACAAGTTAATCCCTTAATTACTTTTATTAAGTGATTATCATTTAAGTAACGAATTCTCTAGTTCCATATATTAATTTATCTCTACCCATAAATTAATTAGTCTAAAATTACTTAACTTATAACCCTTAATCAATAATTAATTATTTCTTAACCCTAAATTAATTAGTTTCTGTTTAATTACTGAACTGATTAATTAAATAATCTTAATCACTCAAACCTAAATTAATTAAAGGTTAAGTCAAATAAAATAATTAATTTCTTAGTTATATTACTTTAAAATCTTATTTTATAAACTTGGAATTTGATTATCATTAATCTATAATTCAATCTAAGATCTTTAAGTCTAATTTATTTCCTTAATTTCTCCTTAAGCACACTATTAATTAAATTTCGAATTTGACTTAATAATCTACCTGCTAAATTTTAAATGAAACATTCTTATAACCCGACTTAACTAGAACTTTCATCAAAGACAGGGAAATAAAGCATGGACTTATAACAATCACAAAAACGAAATTTCTTAAGCCAGCTTATATTTTTCCCAATTGTTCACCCACCGATGGACAGTATGACGCATTTAACTAAATACTTTGCATGACGCAAAGATTCCAGGAAATAAAATCAACATTGTTTATATTCCGACAAGTCCTATTTCAACCAAATATCGATTTTAATATAAAATCGATCCGAACCATCATTAAAGTATTTTATAATCTTTATAAAATAAATAACATTATTTGAAAACCATATTTCAAATATTTAACTCAATATTCAAATATTTACTCATTTAAATATTATAATACTATTTAAAACATTAAATAATATTATTTTTCAAACTCCAATATTTTAATCTCAAAATTTGCTGAAGTCAAATTGAAAAATAAATAAGACTAACGAAACAATAAAATCGTATTTACGGCTTTGCTTGATATGTGAATCAAACTTCACTTTTCTTATTAAATTGAGATCGGTTAATTCAAATTTTAAAACTTAAACAGTTAATTATTTAATTTTAGTTTTACAAAATCAATTTGTTTCTGTTACGAAAAACGTTCGTAATTAACTTAATTTCACTCCTGGCTTCAATCAGTACAAATTCTAAATCTCAGCACCCTTCAAAATTCATCCAAAACTATATTGCTACTTAAACAATACAAATATACCAAATTTATAGATTCGTGTGAGGATTACTCACCTAAATAAATGCTGTAGTAACCGAAACCGTGCCCCACTGCTTCGGCGATGTCGAGATGCCGAAGCCCTCGTTCGAACCCCTCTGTGCGGCCACCCCTTTGCTTGAGCACGAGTGCTCGTAGCCACACCAACGCAGAATCCAAATCATATGCATGCGCAGAACCCAAAGATGGAGCAACTCTCCTTCTCCTGCACGATTCGCGAGTCACAACCAAGCGAAGCGAACCAAAGCGAAACCCTAGCTTCAATCGCGACTTCCTCCAGTCGCGATGTTCCTCCACGCGTCCCCTCGAGCTCGCTCGAGCACAACTTGACGGCGAAATCCCCATCTCTCGATCTCGTATTCTACTTGATTTAGAAAGTGAAGGCTTCGGCCCCTTTTTTTTACGAATTGAATTCGTTCGGGTATAGGGGAATAGATTTCGGTTTCCCCCCCTTTTTTTATATGGTTCCATTTCGATAAGGACATGGGAAAGACGAAGATGTGTATGTTCAGAATGGCTCTAGTGTACGCTTTGTGTTGTAAAAAATATCTCTTACAAGTGTACTTCCAATTTTATTACATTATAAAATTTCCAAAACGCCTCGTTAATTGCCATTTAAAATTTCAAACTCCTCTTAAGGAATACCAATAGGCGATTATAGGGTTTTACCCGCGTTCCGAACACAATGAAACGTGTTTCGGAAGCTAATTTAGTCGTATGAGGAGGTTAGCTTTATAAATCGATTTAAAATATCAAATCATCGATTTTAATTTCAACGCGTTTCTCACCCGCACGAGCAAACGGTAAATCCAAATGCTACGAAAATTGAAATCCAATAATAATTAACTATTACGGATCCAATGGAACTGGTTTCGTCGAATTCCAAGACTGTGCCTCGGAAGGCTATTTTTAAATGCCAATTTAAACGATATATTATTAAAATTGAAAAAATTACCTTTAAATTAAATTCCAACCATTCTATTATCTTCAGTATCATCATTATAAATTTTATAAGCCTTCAAATTATTTTAAACAGGCTTAGAAATTTCTGATTCAACAATATACCCAATTTCAATTATTAAATTCAATATTTAAACTATATAATTCAATGATTTAATTATCAAGTAAATATTAATATTTGGAGATTCAAGTTAAAATTAACTTTTAAATATTTAAAATCAATTTACAATTCCAATTTAAGTTGTAAGAAATTCTGGGTCGTCCCCGAAATTACTAATTAGGAAGAATGGACCAATACCCGTTTACCTTTTCTCCAAAACCAACAGTTTTATCAACATCCTACCAGCTGTCTTTTATTAAGACCCACTATCATCTTAACCAACTTCCCAAAATCTTCTATAGTTTCAAATAATTCCCCATTGCTCAATCATTTAAATTTCAATTTAAAACCAAATTTGAAATTATCAAAATTTTCTCAAAATTTTCTAACTCTCTAAATTTCCGAAAAAAAATTCCAGCGTCTCCTTTGCGCGGCTAGCTCGGTACAACTACAAAAGGCCTCTACGGGCTCCCAAATTCCAAAAAGAAAACAGAAAGCCAAGTGGCTAGATCAAAAAACCAATCCAATTTCATATAGAAATTTAAATGCATACCTTTTAGTCGGGCAATTCAAATTTATCTTTTGGAATCACATCCAATTTTCTTTCTCTTTAATACCCACATAACCTACTTAGCAATAATATCCAATCATAGATTTTTCAAATCTTTACATACCTTTCCTTATAGAAATTTTCATATCTATTTCTATTCAAACTAGTTTTCCCCATTTTCATACGAATTCAATTTATTTTCAATTTTGAATATTGAATTTTATCTTCCATTTATAACTAATTCATATTAGTTTCATTTACTAATTTACTTTAAATTTTCAATTTGAAATTGTTTTGTCGTTAACAAAAATTTTCCCAAAAATTTTCTAACTCCCAAAATTTTGGAAATTTTTTGGCAGAGTCTCCTTTGTATGGAGGAGCTTTTGCAATTTGACAAGAGATATAAATATATACACATCGACCCACCCAGTCGGAAAAAGCAAAAACGGTTCGTATTTCCTATTTTTATTGCGTAGGCGTACCTTATTTAGCATTTTAAGTAAGCAGCTTATTTATTTAAGCAATTAGCGCAATCCAAACCAACCAAACGGTCTTCAGGTATCTGTACTTACTCAATTTACACATATAAGCACTATATATGTGAAGTTTATAACATTTCTCTTACTTAAACAACCACAACACTTCAATTCTAAAAGAAATGCATTCAAAATAACTTCCACAAGCAATTTATATGTTTTCATACCTAATTCAATTGCTTTCAACCAATTTATAAACCATTTCATTCAATTTTATTGGGTTACAACTCAAGTGCTTATATTCCATTTATCTTTAATCCAAACAAGCTTATATTCAATTCAGTTAATTCTAAAACCAATTTATTTAATCTCTATCAACTCACAGAAATTTAATTACTTTTGTTTACGCCGAACGACAACCATTTTTATGCAATTTCGACGATATTCGTTTAATAGAGTATCTATTTCAGTTTATAACTACTTTAAATTAATTTTCAACTCATTTTATATTTAATTCCATTTCATTTCTAATTTATTCACCCACCATTCATTAGCTTGACACATTTCATTCTTGTATACTACTAGCCATTACCAAATTAATTCAATCAAGCTTTATTTAATGGGTTTTCACCCTTATTCGAAGCCAAGCTTCCATAAATTTTAAATTTAAGTTAATTTACTTTAATTTATTCCAACATCAAACTTAAGTTTACTTCTATTTGATTGTCATTTAATCAACTTCCATTAAATTCAGTTAGCCCGTCAATTTTAAATTTTAATATTAAATTTACCTTCTCAATTTGTGAAAATAATATCCAAGCACATACTTAACTCATTTATACTTCAAATTAAAATGCCACCGAACTTAAGTTCAGTCTGATAATCCAATTCCAATCACAACTTTGATTTAGTTTTTATTCAATCAGACTTCATCCATTTATTAATTAACTCAATCATCCTATTTTAAAAAAAAAATTTACTTACTTAATTCGTTATCGAATTTATTTTATTAATACAAGGCCATTCTCAATTTATTTCTATTCACTTGGATTTTGTTTTGTTGCAATTCAAACCATTTCTATTATAATTCACTTTCATTTCATTCGACAACACTTCTCTTATATCTAATTTACTTGCAAATTTCATTAAATACTATTCATATCACACTTGAAATTTGTTTGTTATTCAAACCATCACTGTTTCGATCCAACTCCATTTTATTTCTATTTTTATAACATCTCCTCTATTTAATTCATTATCAAATCCAAGTCAAATTCTATTTACAATTCGAATTCAATTCCAAACTCCATTATTAATTCACAATCCATTTTATTTACCCAAGTTCAATTTATTAACATACATCGTTAAATAATTATTTATTAGCTTACTTCCAACTTTTATTTGTAAAGAAAATTACTTCATTAAATTTTCTTGAGTTCAAATTTGTTTTTATAATTCCAGTTTGGGTCTTCCTTTCATTTTCCAAAATTCCAACATTTTTATTTAAAAAATTTAGAAATGCTTTTAAATTCACATCATACTTAATAAAATAGCTCTTTATAAAAATACTTCTTATAACTCGATGTCTCAACCAGTCCATCCTTGTTCTCCCAGAAATTCAGTTATACGTTGATCAGGCGTAGGACTGAAAATCTATAAGTGCTTTGTAAACCCGTTTTCAACACCCAATAAAAATACTTTTGAAAATAATTTTATTGAAAAATATTGAAAGCATTTTGAAATAGAGGAAATATCTTTGGTGAGAACGCTCTGGAAATCATCACCCCCATCCATGGTCGCAGTTACACCCAGGGTTATGTTGCCATCACAGCAAAAGTCCATGTAACTGCAGGCTCTCCGCGGCCTCTCGATTACGCCATGGAACCCACAACAGATTGCAGTTACATCCCAAGGTTACATTGCCATCACAGCAAAAGTCCATGTAACTGCAGGCTCTCTACGGTCTTTGATTTTCGCTGTTGAAATGAAACTTCTCCACTCCTACACAGGTCGCAGTCTACCGATATAAAATCATACGCAAACTGTTGGCTCTCAGTGGCACACATGACTTTCGCTATGTTATACCATAGGTCGCAGTCTACCGATATAAAATCAAACGTAGACTGTTGGCACTCAGCGGCACACACGACTTCCGCTATGGTATGCGCTACTCATAATCCCCAGGATCTAGTTTTGTCCGGACTCCTCACAGGATCAACTTTAGAACCCCACTTGGGGCTCAACGCAGTACCACCCGGTGGCACTCCTGAGAAGTTCATTCCAAGGGAGCGCCTTTTTTCCCAGAGCCATCATCAAAACATTTTATACTATACATATAGTATCTTCAAATCATACACCTAGCATGATTTCATACAAAACTCCTTTACACAAAATCGATTATCCCTAAATCGATAGTTCTCAAACTAGGCTTTTCAAATTCAATATTGATTTTACCCAAAAATCAAAAGCCTTTCCAAATCCAAAAGGTTTCCAAAACCTTTTTCAAAATCCTCATAAGATCCTTTGTATGTATTCAGATATATATAATTTTAAAAAAAAACTTTGGATCCTTTCAAACTCGTATAAAACTCCTTTTATACTTCAAATACCTTCAAAAATCCTTTTCTTCCAGCAATAAATTTAACAATGGGAGCTTAATCTTATATATAACAAAGATATATAACTTTGTTTATTCAAAACAAATATTCAAAATTTGATTACTTATTTTCAATATCAATTTCATTCAAATCTGTACGATATACACATATTATCCGTACGCTATACCAATCTGATCGTCCGTTCGATCACACAATTTCACTTCCGAACTAGTATTGTCCACCCGACTTCCTAGTGCGGACACAGATCTGGTTTCTTGATTAGAAACCGT
The DNA here is from genome assembly GCA_030765085.1 of Allium cepa. Lineage (NCBI taxonomy): Eukaryota > Viridiplantae > Streptophyta > Magnoliopsida > Asparagales > Amaryllidaceae > Allium > Allium cepa. The sequence goes on from CM060931.1 coordinate 401,544,863, forward strand.
CATTCTCCTTGCATAGCCATAACTATGATAGAGAATATCCAGAACCAATCAACAATCCATATCCAGGTTCGCCGTCGAAAATCGAGTGAAAAATCCCAACTCGAATCGATATAACAATCTCGAAATTCTATGCTCGAATCTGGATCAAATCACTATGCGAATAGAATAACATACATACACCCTACGTATTTATCTTTATTGGTTATTAGCCAAATCAATTCCATTTCTATTCACATTTACTTTGATTTCATTCACTTACTCCCAATTGCTTCAATCCATTTGGATTATCACCTCTATTCTTATCTCGATTGGGTATTTAACCTATAACAGTTTGAACTCCGACCAGTTTATTTTTTTTAGAAAATAGCTCGAATATTTTTTTTTTAGATAAGTAGTTGAAAAACAATTTATAGTTTGTGAAATAGCTGTAAAATAGTTCAGTAATTGTAAAATAATTGGAAAATAATTAACTAGTCATAGAAATTTTAAAATAATTGCAAAATAGGTATAAAATAGTAATTAGTAGTTGAAAATGGTAATTAGTTTATAAAATAGTTGAAAATTTGTTAAATAGTTCCAAAAATAATTGTAAAACAAATATAAAATAAGTTAGCTTTAAAAAGAAAGGTTGTATATATTTAATAGCTTAGAAAAATAAGTTTATATTGAAATAATTTATTTAAAATAGTCAAGAGTCAAACTGTTCACTTCCCCAATAATTCAATTTAAATTTCCATTTAAATTGACCCAATTCCAATTCAAATAACTCCAAATTCCATTGGACTTGATTTATTCCCAATTCAAGTTGAATCAATCTTGATTCCTTTCCCAATTTAAATCAATTTCCATTTGATTTTAATCCTGTTAAACTTTAATTATAATTTCATATTATTCCACTCAATTTGAATTATTATCAATTGAACCCATTTCAAATTCAAATCATTTCAATAAAATCCAAATCAATTTCCCATTTAAATTCTTAATCTTATACGTCTTAAATCACCAATCCAATTAATTCAAACCAAATTCAGTTTTGAACTAATTCAATTTCAATCTTGAATTTAAACTATCTCGAATTATATAAATTCGAGTTAAATTCTCAATGGTTGGTTTAACTTTTTAAACCAAATTAACCTCTATTTAAAGTTTTTAAACAATTTAATTTCTGAGTTCAATTATCAAAATTTCATTTTAAATTATCTTTACTTATGTATTTCAAGGTTCAAATAAGAGTTCAATACAGTTTTATTTTACAATTTTAATTTATTATTAAATTTTATCTTGAAATTTCCAATTCTGGTTGCTTTTTCTACACTTATTTAACTTTCCCAAAGTTAAATTCCAATTTTACTTAATCCAATCAATCTTACTCAACTTGAATTCCCGCTTCAACTTCAAAATTCTTTCCCTCTTATAAGTTCAAAACTTATATCATTTTGGGTTTTTACATCACACTTCAAGGAAAAATCAAAACTCAACCTCTTAGAGTTTATTTCAAATTATCTTTGATATCATGTATATCCATACATATATAAACATTTATTTCTTGGCCCTCCCAGCCATGTTTTAAAATTTTAAACCACCTTTGGTTTTAAATTAAAATCAATTTTCAAACAACCCATTGTTTGCAACAAGTCCGAGTCATCCAAATAATACCTATTTATTATTTTTCATTATTTTGAAACAAAATTTTCAAATTTTAGGACCAGATTTAGAATTTTATTTCCAATCCATCAAATTTTAATTTGGTTGTATTTCTATTTCTACTTAATTTAATTCCAATTCAAGTCTTCAGTTTGGTTGTATTATATTACTTCTTAATTTTAATTTCAATAATTAACAACCAATCACCTTAATATTTATTAGAAGGAAATACAGCTTTATATATCAAAATATACTTTTATATAAAATCAATTAAAACGTTTATATAAGAAATAACAAGAACGCGCTCATATATATACACTCAACTCATTCTAGAATACTTTGGACTCTATTTAATGAGTAATCCCCACCAGAGCCAATTCTCGCTTAACCTTTCAGCTCTGATACCAAATGTAACGACCCGAAATTTTCACACCCGAAAATTCCAGATAGTTATGAAAAAGAAGAAAGAGATAGAAGAAGAAGAACAGATACATCAACAACTCACATTCGCAGAGGATAAAATATAATAATAAATAATAACAGTTTACAAAAGAATACTATATCTGTCGATTACATTTGATATACATCAGAGTTCCACATATATATACAGTCACTGAATATATACAATTATCATGTCTCAGATTTACAATAATATGATACAGCGGTAATACTCTATACGTTCCTTCCATCCAGCTCGCCTCCTGAGCTCCATAACGTCCTTACCTGAAAATCTGTAATACTCGGTCTGACCCGAGCATTACATCAAAGTAACACCCGGGTCAGGCGGGAAACCAGCATGAGTAAACCCAACTAACATGGAATACCACAGCATACAACTTAAATGAACCCAGGGTAACATATATCAATTTATCCAATTCAAAATTTGCTATAGACAACACTTATTTCACATATCAATTTCTAAGTACCAAACTTAGATAAAATAATCCAATTTACCTAAATCATTTCATCCCAGCCTACTGATTTCCCATATCAATCTATAAAATTCGAAGTGGTTTCGGGTATTTCCTAATACCCGTACCTGGCCTCTTCGATTCCAACTTCATCTTACAAACGAGATGTTTAAGTTTAAACTATTCCATTCATACCCAAAATTTATCATTGATAGACAATCCATGCTAGAACAGTTCAATCGAAACATAGCATAATAAACCACATATCAGCAATATCAAAGAAAACAGGACATTCAATATAATTTATAAACAAGAATTAATTAGTCATACCTTTGCTAATTAATTACTCAAATCAACCATACCATAATCACTTACATTGATTTATTATCCTTTAATTTATCACTCATTAATTCTTAATTACTTCCTTAAGTAATTTTCCTTTAATTATTTTTATCGAGTGATTTCCCATTGTTATTATTTTTATTTAATCTTAATTTTTTTATACTTTATTTACTAATTAGATTTATTTAAACCTGAACAAGTTAATCCCTTAATTGCTTTTATTAAGTGATTATCATTTAAGTAATGAATTCTCTAGTACCTTATATTAATTTATCTCTACCCATAAATTAATTAGTCTAAAATTACTTAACTTATAACCCTTAATCAATAATTAATTATTTTTTAACCCTAAATTAATTAGTTTCTGTTTAATTACTGAACTGATTAATTAAATAATCTTAATCACTCAAACCTAAATTAATTAAAGGTTAAGTCAAATAAAATAATTAATTTCTTAGTTATATTACTTTAAAATCTTATTTTATAAACTTGGAATTTGATTATCATTAATCTATAATTTAATCTAAGATCTTTAAGTCTAATTTATTTCCTTAATTTCTCCTTAAGCACACTATTAATTAAATTTCGAATTTGACTTAATAGTCTACCTGCTAAATTTTAAATGAAACATTCTTATAACCTGACTTAACTAGAACTTTCATCACAGACAGGGAAATAAGGCATGGACTTATAACAATCACAAAAACGAAATTTCTTAAGCCAGCTTATATTTTTCCCAATTGTTCACCCACCGATGGACAGTATGACGCATTTAACTAAATACTTTGCATGATGCAAAGATTCCAGGAAATAAAATCAACAAGGTTTATATTCCGACAAGTCCTATTTCAACCAAATATCGATTTTAATAAAATCGATCTGAACCATCAATAAAGTATTTTATATATTTATAAAATATATAACATTATTTGAAAACCATATTTCAAATATTTAACTCAATATTCAAAAATTTACTCATTTAAATATTATAATACTATTTAAAACATTAAATAATATTATTTTTCAAACTCCAATATTTTAATCTCAAAATTTGCTGAAGTCAAATTGAAAAACAAATAAGACTAACGAAACAATAAAATCGTATTTATGGCTTCGCTTGATAAATGAATCAAACTTCACTTTTCTTATTAAATTGAGATCTGCCAATTCAAATTTTAAAACTTAAACAGTTAATAACTTAATTTTAGTTTTACAAAATCAATTTGTTTCGGTTACGAAAAACGTTCGTAATTAACTTAATTTCACTCCTGGCTTCAATCAGTACGAATTCTAAATCTCAGCACCCTTCAAAATTCATCTAAAACTATATTGCTACTTAAACAATACAAATATACCAAATTTATAGATTCGTGTGAGGATTACTCACCTAAATAAATGCTGTAGTAACCGAAACCGTGCCCCACTGCTTCGGCGATGTCGAGATGTCGAAGCCCACGTTCGAACCCCTCTGCGCAACCACCCCTTTGCTTGAGCACGAGTGCTCGCAGCCACACCAATGCAGAATCCAAATCATATGTATGCGCAGAACCCAAAGACGGAGCAACTCTCCTTCTCCTGCACGATTCGCGAGTCACGGCCAAGCGAAGCGAACCAGAGCGAAACCCTAGCTTCAATCGCGACTTCCTCCAATCACGATGTTCCTCCACGCGTCCCCTCGAGCTCGCTTGAGCACAACATGACGGCGAAATCCCCATCTCTCGATCTCGTATTCTACTTGATTTAGAAAGTGAAGGCTTCGGCCCCTTTTTTTTACGAATTGAATTCGTTTGGGTATAGGGGAATAGATTTCGGTTTCCCCCCTTTTTTTTATGCGGTTCCATTTCGATAAGGACATGGGAAAGACGAAGATGTATATGTTCAGAATGGCTTCTAGTGTACGCTTTGTGTTGTAAAAAATATCTCCGACAAGTGTACTTCCAATTTTATTACATTATAAAATGTGACGCCCCACCTCTATACCCACGCTAGCAAAGAGTATTAATAGATAATACCGTTTGCTAACACGGAGAATAAGGCTGTTTAGGAGCGATCATCTATGGCCTTGCTTTAATTATCTATTGCATACATCGACAATTGCCTTACCAAGCAGGTCGACATATCCAATGAATACTTAAAACAAAACCATAGGTGGCTAGAGGATCTATCAGAACAGAATATAACAACTCAAATGCAATATACATCACAGAACAGTAAACCATCATATACACACATATACTGATACAAAGCAGAGTATACAAAATAATACATGTCAAGTGGTATAGCAAACCACAATATACAGACGAGTTCACAAGAATACATATCAGAGTTACAACAAAATAGGACTACACAAAAAGCTTTGACAAAAAGGAACAAGCTGAATAGTCCATGCGGAAGCAAAATAGGCTAAGTCCAAAAGCACCTAACCTGAAACATCTCGGTCTGACCCGAGTAAAAATACACGGGTCAGTCTAGCTAAACAAATCAGTTAGATAAGCTGAACAACAATAAACCTACAAGGTCACAATATATATCAAATATCTCTAAAAGAGATAACACAATCATCTAACATAAGATGAATCATATCATAACAAACAGGCCTCATATCATCGGCAACTCATAGAAACAAAGGATAGGAATATCCCGAAACAAGCCAAAAGGCAAATAAAAAATACCAATATGGTATACAAGTTCACAAGGTGATCACTACATATCGTGTGGTTCAAAAAGACCTACACCGAGGGGCGATACCTAGGGAATATACATCTCAATTGAAACATCATAAAAATTGCTCGAGCGGTAACGAATGACCAACTCCGAAAGCAATACAATAGGGCAACCTAATATCACCCATGTGGCGCATAACGGCCGACATCGGAAGCGATACTATAGCAACCCATTATCACCCATGTGGCACATAACGGCCAACATCGGAAGCGATACTATAGCAACCCAATATCACCCATGTGGCGCATAACGGCCAACATCGAAAGCGATACTAAAGGCAACAAGCCAGAAGGAGACAGTCCGAAGACACTATCCCAAAGGCGATATGTGTCACAAACTCCCAGTAAGGAATCCGAAAAGTGGTAGCGTGAGTCCTATAACCACCCGTTCGCACTAAACGGTTTACTATCCGTTAGTTTATTTCACACTCGAAGCAGTACAAATTTACCACATATCATCGGTAAACTAAACCCGAAGGTCAAAACAATCAATCGAATAGGTCGGGGACTAATCGGAAAGATAAACGCATAGATTCATGGTCCGTATTTTGCCCAACCATTTAATCACCCTTCCACTTCGCTCGAAGTGCGAAAGTGTGTGTTTTAAATAGAATTTATAAATTGGAGAAACGAGCTTTTAAATGCGATTCGAGAGATTATTTTATAAAAACCCATGGATGAAGTCAAGAGTAAGTTATCAAAGCCAAATATGCAATAACAACCACTAAAAAGCAACTTGAATCGATAAAGTCCGGAAAACAAATCAAAATATACAAAAACAGGCAAAACAGGGCAAATAGGAGCAGGTCGGTCGGCCGTCTACAGGGCTCGGTCGACCGGACACTATTCATAAAAACTCTCGGGAAGCAGGTCGGTCGACCGGCTACAGGGCTCGGTCGGCCGAACCTGATGATTTTGCACTTCCTGCCCTATTTCAATGAAATGCAAATTCTTCCAAAACGCGATCATTCGAGCAATGGACCTAAGGAGCTTTAGCCAATAGATACCCCAGCTCCATTAGCTCTCCGATTCGCAACCAAAAACATATTCAAACATCAAAGTTAGGATCTTTAAAGAATTGAACCCAAACACTAAAAATTTGGATATTCACCAATTCAATCCAAACCAAAAGCAAGAGCATATGAACAAGGTGTTAGGAATTCATATCCAACATCTATGAAATCATAAGAAATAGATGTGAGTTCAAAACTCACCTTTTTACACAAAACAAAGAAGATGAAGAAGCACAAATGCAAGGAATCAACCAACTACACTCCACTTCAACACTACAAGCTTCAATCTAAAATCAAAGCAAGTATTTCCTAAGTTAGGGTTAGGAAATTACTGAAATTAAAGAGGAAAAGAGATGGAGAAGATGAAGATGAAGCTTACCTATTGCTTCTCTTTGATTTTGGAGCAAGAATACGAGCTAGCAAGAAGAACTAGGGTTTGCAATTTCTATTTCCCTTTCCCTTCCACCATTTTCAGTTGGAGCTTGAGTTTAGAAGAGTGGAATGAGAGAATGGAGAGGAGAGGGCTGAGTTAGGGTATTAGTTAAGCTAGTGGGCTGAACCCAAACCCTAAACCCAATAAAAAAAGTAGCAAAATTCAACTTACTCCAAACATATCAAAGATTATACTCAAAAAGATCGCAAACGGCATTTTGGACTCAATGGAAATGGTTTCGAGTCCCAATTCGGCCGTTTGTAGAAAGTAGCTTTTCGGACCATAATCCGACAAACGACGTCATATTTAAATAAAATATTTAAATATACCACCGATAAATATGCGGGTTGTTACATAAAATTTCCAAAACGCCTCGTTAATTGCCATTTAAAATTTCAAACTCCTCTTAAGGAATACCAATAGGCGATTATAGGGTTTTACCCGCGTTCCGAACACAATGAAACGTGTTTCAGAAGATAATTTAATCGTATGAGGAGGTTAGCTTTATAAATCAATTTAAAATATCAAATCATCGATTTTAATTTCAACGCGTTTCTCACCCGCACGAGCAAACGGTAAATCCAAATGCTACGAAAATTGAAATCCGATAATAATTAACTATTACGGATCCAATGGAACTGGTTTCGTCGAATTTCAAGACTGTGCCTCGGAAGGCTATTTTTAAATGTCAATTTAAACGATATATTATCAAAATTGAAAAAATTACCTTTAAATTAAATTCCAACCATTCTATTATCTTCAATATCATCATTATAAATTTTATAAGCCTTCAAATTATTTTAAACAGGCTTAGAAATTTCTGATTCAACAATATACCCAATTTCAATTATTAAATTCAATATTTAAACTATATAATTCAATGATTTAATTATCAAGTAAATATTAATATTTGGAGATTCAAGTTATAATTAACTTTTAAATATTTAAAATATATTTACAATTCCAATTTAAGTTATAAGAAATTCTGGGTCGTCACATAAAGGCATCCCATACTACCGGGTGAAATTCAAGTATTCACTAATGGGCTAGTAAGCACCGCCCAAACATTCTATTAATGAGTTGTATAATATTTGATGAAGCATTACTCGAGAGCATTTAAACCAATTGGTAACACTAAGTCGACTATTAGTACTCCCCATAGTATAGAAGTAAAGCTCTAAAAACATTTATCTTATAAAAGTTTATAGTTTAGAAATCCAATATTGTAACCTTCATATAGGAAATGATTTTTAAATACTTTATTTATAAACTTATCTTTGGACTTCTCTTTCAAAATTCATAATCTCATTTATTTCCCATATATATATATATATATATATATATATATATGTATGTATGTATGTATTCCATTGAAATAATAACCCCAATATTTCACTTTTAATTTCAAAATACACTCATATATACATATAGTTGTTCCATATTTCTTTTTGAAAGATCCACAGTTCACAATACTATTTTCTAAAGGCTACATATATAAGGAATCTCTTAATTTTATCGAAATACAATACTCGAAATCCAACCTATATCGATGTTTAAACACTTGTTTAAATAAAACACTTAGTTTATAAATTTATCAAAACCATATGATAATGATCCATAATCTTTCTTACTAACAAGATATACTATACGTATATAATTACTCATAATACCATTTACAAAAGAACTAGATTAATTTAGAAAAACTAGTTTAATATATGTAAGCTTAAATAACTATCTTTTATGAATTTATTTATACATAAAATTTGGTGTTTATATTTATAAAATGGATATATATAGTTTATAAAATTCCAAACCTTTGAATCAAAGTGGTTCAAAGTCTATAGCACATAATAGATTTCAGTACAATAAAATACTAAGTCATCACAAAATTACAGCCATGAATTGGTATATAAAGTTTCGACTCTAAACCATTTCAAATTATATTTTATAGATTAGCAGATAAATGGAAATGGACATCTAAAGGGCCACAAACAAACATGTAAAACACAATAACATCAGCAAACAAGACAAAGAACGAGGTAAGTAATGGGAGAGTCAGGGCGACACCTAGAGCTGAAATAGCTCCTAAGTGTGCACGCCACCGGTGCACAGGCGGTGCCCCATCGGTCCACCGTTGATGATGCAACCTGGAGTTATCTCAACTCCATGTTGACACCGACAGTCTGTTGGCGATGGCTTCTTCGACGGTGATTGTTTTGACTCCTAGAGTGCTAATTTTGGTGTCATGCAACTACGATTTCAACAATAATTTGATGATTCAATAGATTAACCATCTAGGATATCTAGTAAATAGAAAATTGTACATCCAAAATTGCAAACAACATAAGAAATATAGTTCATTTCAACAATAGATCCTAACAACAATTCATCCAAAATAGTATATGTACTCAATATTAATTTAGAGATAGTTGTGCAAGTGTTTAGCTCATCTTAGTTCTTAGGATTCCCTTAGCAATTTACTGAACTAATGTGCCTTCTCATGAAGTACCGAAACCCTAGCACGAATTACTCACACCAAAACCAAACAACTGTTATTTGCTGCAAAACCCGAAATTACAGAGTCTAGAGGATGAACAAGGGTTTGTATGTATTATTTTCTATAATTTTATAGGATTTTATTTGTATTTTAAAAGTTGAAACCTAGCATTGAATTGGAAGAGGGATAAGACCCTAACTCTTTCTTTTATTTTCAAAAATTGAAAGAACGTGTAGGATTTAGGAAATGAGAAGAAAGACTTCCCTTTTGATTTCTCTTAAATGGGCTTTGGATCTAAATTACCAATTCAACCATTCTCCTTTTATTTATTTATCAATTGGGATTCATGAATTAAAATGCTAAGTGTTCAAAACACTATTTTAGCCCTTCATAGATAAAATAATCCCTTAAAAGAATATAAATACAAAACAACTTATTTTCTAAGATAAGTTTATAAATCATAACTTGCCTTTTATTTTAAAAATAAAAGATTCAATTCAATTAAATATTCTAATTTCTCTAATATTATTTAAACTCAAAATTCGCATTCCGAAAGAGATTATCCATATTTAAAAACACATAAACCCCAATTTCTCATTTATTTTAAAATTTTAGTATTCACCGAATATTAAATAAAATTTCAAAGTGATTTCAACACTTTGGAAATACTAACTCTTCTGAATTTCATAATGATTTTAAATTAATCATTCTGAAACAAATTACCTTTTATAAATGACTAAAAATTCCAAACTAATGTTTTAATTTATCCAATTTAAATTATAATTTAATTTATTAAATTAACTAAATGCCTGGATTGTTACAAGTTCCACTGGCTGCTTCTTTAGTTCCTCCATCTCCTTGGGTGGCATTCTGCTAGGTAGTTTATTAGCACGCTGCGCCCCTTCAACTGTGAATTCTCTTACCACCCGTACTCCAATAATATCATCATCATCTTCCATAGCACATAGCAACAGATCCGAGTTCTCCTCTATTACATTCAATGTTATCGTGATCCTTTCTCTACCTCTAGGATCTTGTAAAGCGATAATTTTATGTGCACAATAGATCCTAGGGTCATTATGCATTAACCAATCTATACCCAAAATCTCTAAAAACCCTATGAAGTAAAACACATATGGGCCACAAACAAACAAATGTCCACACAAGTCAAAACCTCAAGGTTAGTGCACCTTATTCTAAGAGTTGCATGCCCACCGATCGGATTAACCAAACACATGGACGTAATCAAATGGCAGTGTCTAATTATAACCCGTCGAACAACTCTTTCGAAATGAAAGAGTAAGTAACACAAGTATGAAACAAAACTCTAACTGATATACTGAAAATCAAAATCATACCACCGAGCACACCCTTTCCCTTCTCCTTGGCAGTCAGTCTAGACGAAGGTCCTTCCAAAGCATAAACCTTAGCCTGCTTTGCTTCTGGGCAACCCTTACCTTATGGCTTGGCCTACTACAACACTTGTCCCTCTTCTTGTTCTTTAGTTGGGTACACTTACTAGAGTATTGCCTTTTCCAGCCCTAGTTAATGCAAGTAACATCTGCCACATTTGGCCTTTGTGCTCCTCCTTCAGAAGCTTTTCCTCCTTTTTGATTCTTTCCGCCCTTTAATACGAATTGAATCTTTTCTTTGGCCAACTCTAGGGCCTAACATTATCTTTCTTCTCTTCCTAAAACAAGCAATGTAATGCTTTGCCATCTCCACTTCCGTATCAATGGATCCAACAGATAAGCCATCACGTTATGATTTAGACCCTTCAGCGGGCTTTCAATGAATTTCTCATTCTTCTTTAGAAGTGTATTAATATGCTCCTCCATACATCGGCAAAGCATTAAAACACTAGATGTATTATGCCAAATTAATATCTCCCTGCTTCAAGTCAAGGAACTTTATACACAAAGCACTCCTCTGTGATTCAAGGATAAACCAAGCCACGCATCGCTACTTAAACTTCTCTTACGTTATCTCCTTCTTTGGGACCTCAACAATTACAACCTCCCACCGGTCCAATGCATCTTCCAAGAGATGAAAAGTAGCCAACCTCCTCTTTTGAACATCATTAATCCCAAGTGTCTAAAGATTACTTCACACACATTCAACCAATTCAACATTTCCAAAGTAGACTTCTTCCCTATAAACTAATTTCCTTCACAAATCATGAAATCTTTATTCATCTTAAAAAAAATTCTCTTGTACCTCCTATCCTGGCTCAGTAACTGCTACTAGCTATTTCCTCATCATTTTCATCATAGACTAGAGGAATGAAACACTCATATCCATTCCTCCTTCGGTCGGGGTAGGTGCTTGTGTACTGGTTATGTGCGAACTTCTGAGTTTGACTTTCCTCTCTGGCCATTAGTCTAAGTTTTATATGCACCTTCACTAGAGTTCGCTCTTGTACTTCCTATGGTCAAAAGTCAGTTACAAAGGTCCATTCTTTCCTTTTGCATATGAAAGAGTTAGTAAGAAACGGAAGTAAAGAGAGTGAGGTCAATCATAGAGGGTAGAAATGTTCTCCTATACATATATATCAAAATACAAGTATGTTATATATGTGTGTGGGTGTATGTGTGTGTGTGTTTGTGTATCTAGGCCTGTCAACGGATGCTTTCGGATGCGTATAGTTCCATATCCGCATCTGCATCCGAAATCATTTTCGGACATCGGATATCCGCATCTACGGATACGGACGGATATCGGATAATTATCCTATCCGCTAACGACCGATAAATCTAGAATTATAAAATGAAAATATTAGTTTAAAATAAATATTTTTCAATCTCATTAATTATAAAAGTATTAAAAATTAATAAATATGATGATAACAAATATTTTCGAACAGTTAATAAGCACTAAATGCATATGATATAAATTACTAACTTAATAAAATAATAAATGAATATCTTTTACTGCACTAAAATACATATAATTTGAACTATAATCTTGACAAAAACGGACGGATAATTTGTGGATGTCTTCGTATCCGCATCCGCATCCATTTTTTCCGATATCAGGTATTTGACCGCTTTTCGGATGCAGATGCGGACGGATTTGGATTTTTCGGGTATCCATTGATAGCCCTACATGTATGTATGTATGTATGTAGTGTATAACCTCCCCAAGGTGTTCGTTTTCTACTAATAAGTTTCTACTTAGCTCTGTTACTTAGGTGTTCCCCTAACTACAGCTTTGATACCACATTGTAATGTCCCCTACCATGAGATCTAAAAATGGACGTCAATGATGTTGCGGTCATCATCAGAATCATTTTCAAGCAACAAAGCAAGTTCAGTATTATTTTGCACAACGCTAAGTAAACAGTGCAGCTAAATAATATTTTCATCTCATTGATTTGAATTACATAATCTTTATCCCATTTCGTTCCTACGTAGCGGTAAACACAATAGAAAATAAAAGTAGAGTTTTGTCCGACATATGAAGATGCGAACATAATGCATAGCCAATTATATTTCCTGGTTTTATGCATCAGAATTTCCAAATTAATTTTTATTAGCTAGATAAACCTCCAACTTCATCTTTGGAAAGTTTATTCATCCTTCCAAATGATACCTCTTGAATCCATAAACTCGGATTACTTGAATGAGTACCCGTGAGTTTATGGGAAATAACGAAAACACTAGTTAGACATAAAGTCTAGTATGAGTAAAATCTTTACCATAATCATTCATAGTGAGACCCTACCACCAATGCGGAAAGGGTTTTTTCTTTACTTCATCATCATAAAAATATACATCATGTTGTATAATCAAACACCACAACAAAAGAAACCATGCGCATTTCATTTAGTCCATATGTGTACCATACACTTTTCATTTAATTATGAACCATGTCATAATTAAGTTTTTAATACAAATTAATAATACCATATACTTATATGATCCAAGTCATATAATCATCCATCATCCATTCAAAAATAATCTAATCACTTATTTTAGGTGTTCATCTTTAAGTTATCATTAACTTATTTAGTTATTACCTTCCTAGGCCTGTCTATCACAAATTTTATCTTTTCTCGAACAACGTCACTTGATGAAATATCCAATCAATCCACCAATGCAAGACACTTTAACTCTCCTAAGAGGTTTGATGAAAGCACCTTGAATACATTCTAGTAAGAGTCCTTACTAAGAGTCAAAAGCTCCTCTTAGTCCTTGAACCGTTATCGTTCACGTTGTTGATATATTTATTTTTGTTATAATACTATCCTGATGTTTTGGCACCATGACATAACTCTCCTTTAGAGTTTAATTTTTTTTTTTGGATTGAATCCTATTGTGGCACCCATCCATATACCATTGGATTTTGGACTAATAGTTAAGGCAGCCTACCATCCAATAACTCCATGAGCCAATATATCTTTACGATCATGGTTCAACCTCTTTCTTTCATTCATTTATAGTGTACCCCACAGTTTCTTTAGATAAATCATATGTATCTTTGCTTAAATGATTTGCTTAAATGATACCCTATCATTTATTAGCTTCTTTAAGCTTTTCTTCCATTTTAAAAGTAAGTTAACACAATCTTAACTTATAAAATCCTTTCATTATTTCATCCATATGAAATAGTTCATTAACATTTGGAAATTGTCTTCCAAAGTGCACTAAGTACTTATTATTTTACTTTAAAAATATAGTTTCCCAAGCCATCGCCCATCGACCTTAATTACTACATATTGGCTATCCCATAACCTTCGTGAATTAAGCTTAGCCGCCACACATTGGCTATCTACTAGCCATCGCATGTTAATTATTCCTAGGACTTCGCTATTTGACCCTCATCTAGCCATCGCATGTAAATAGTGTTTTAGATATTGTAAGTTAGCTCTATGAGTTATCATGGGTTGACGACTTCCTAAGCTATCATGTGTTGAGCTTCAATAGCCATCACATGTTGATAGCTTCCTAAGATAATGCATATTGAGCTTCAGTAGCCATCGAGGGTTGACACTCCATTAGCTATCGAGTGTTGACTCCAAGGTCTCTATTGTAAGTTGACTTCCCTTAGCCTTCGCATATTAAGTTTCTGTCTAGCCTTCGCATGTTGAGGAACGTTAGGCTCTCATAAGTTGAAGCCTTCGAGTGTTAAGCTCAAAAGAGCTTTCGCATCTTGACTTTTCCAAAGCCATTGCAGGTTGATAGCCCTGGTGCTATAGAATGTTGACAACAAAAATAGATATCGGGAGTTGATTAATTAAGTAGCTATTGCATGTTGAAAAATGTCACTTTCGTAATTAACTTGAAAACTATTTTGTTGCCTTGTTAAGTATTTACTTTCCTCCAAATTCCATTTGGTGTTGAATTTTCATTAGCTAATTTCTTGCCATACTATTTTCTTTTCAAAACTTGTTAATTACATTTCTAGTTAATTAATTATTTCTTTCCCTCAAAAAATCATTTATATAAAATCAAAATTTAATGGAAAAAAATCACAACAATCCACTAAAAACCAGATTTATTATATCTTATCCTGTCCTAAAATTTCAAATCCAAAAAAGCAATTTTTTTATTTTTAGTAATTAATTTAACTGAAATTAACAATTTTCTCAACTTAAATGAATTCCAAATTAATTCCAAAAATCATGAAATTAAGAACCTATCTTATTTCATCATTATAAATGCCATATATCACTTTCGACCCATTTAATCATGATTAAATCATGTTTTACCCTAAAAAATGTACAAATTTATTTCAATTATTTTTAAACATAACCGAACAACATTTAATCATTCAAACATGTTTTTCATCATCAATTTTTTTACACATAATCAAATCCGAATCCAAAAAGGTAAGGATATGTTTTTAGGAAAAAATTTACTCACCTTGATAATGAATACCTTAATTAATCTCCTTTCCTCTTTAAAGTTGAAATCTCAAATCTTTTGTCCTTTAATTTCACATTCTCTCTTGCAAAAATGGTGAGCGCCCTTGGTTTAGAGTTTTAAGGTTTTATTTTGTGAAATAAAATGAAGTGGAATGGAATGAGGGGATGTGGCTAAAGAAAATGGGCTAGTGATTTTGGTATAGGCTAATATCTCATATGGCCTAGTCTTACTAATGCATCTCCTTTAACATAAATCCTTCTCATTTAAAACTTAATTTATTTATTTTCATTAACTAGGCCAACCTTTATTGTTCTAATTACCCTTGGTCCATTCATTTAACTCTATAAACCAGACCATACTCAATTAACCAAATCTTCCTTAGGAAAATCTTATAATTAAAATATCATAATAATTTCTGCTTTATTACTAATTTGGTTTAATTTCCCATATTATGAACCCTCTAAAATATAAGGTGTTGCGAATATTATGAATGGTAATTAATCCCTCACATATATAGAACATGCACACTAAAGAAAACCCTTAAGTGTATATTTTAATTAAATTTTAATTACTTGTCCATACCATACTACTAGTGATATAATTCACTCACTTGTCTTTTTCCAACCCCTTCTATTTTCCCTCTTCAAATCTATCATAGGCAGTAAGAGTTGTAAGTGATGTCAGGAAGGCAAGGTGTGTGGGGAAGTGACCCAGCATCGTAAAGATTTATTTACTCTATGTACTTATTATATATTTATCCATCAATCAAACACTTATGTATTGACATGTAGAGATGTTATTGCATGGACCATATTCATGTCGAGACTATTATTTGATTTGGTCATTTTTGGTACTTATATTTTATTCCTCTCGCCGTGTGATCTGAAAGTGCAAAATGTTTAAAATTTATAATAGTATTTGTATCATGTAAACCAAAACAACCCCATGACTCGTACTTCTTCGCACGACATACGTACAAATGCCATTTTAGGATTTGGATTGGTATGCTCAAAGGTGCGAGATTTCACACTTCGTATCAGAACTTAGGTTCACTATTCCTTAGGAATTAGGCACATATTGAGAGAATGTACTGGTATAGATTTAAAATTACTATATATAAGTCTAACATAAACATTCCCTTATATTTCAGTATTTTTTGACATTATCTAGGAAAGTCACTAATAATTCCTATTTATAGATAAGTGAGATGCGCAATCAAGCTGGAAAGAGTTCTGGTGAGGCAGTTGAGGTGCTGCATAAACGTTCCTATATGGTTTCATGGGTATCTTCATGCAAGAGTATAGACTAAATTTAACCTTGAGGAGGACATGCATTGCAAGTGCAAGGTGCAACCCTGGCTCCTTTGCCTACTTTGGACTTCTCCATGCCGTGTTGGGACTTCCAAAGGCTAAAGGGAAGAATTAGTTTGGGGAACCATTTGTTGATACGCTGGCATAACTAAGGAATGTGATAGATTTTTTTCTATATTAATTGTGAAGGATGTGATGAAGAGACAATTACCATCACGGAGCTTGCAACGAGAAGCCTTTAATTGGTGGGAGAATGTTATTAATAAGAAAGATGAGACTATGTTTGCTTGAACAAATTTCATGAGGAGTTTTGAGGCTAAGTTTAAATCTAAGGCAGAATAGGGAGTGGAGCTAGAGAAGTTCATTTATTTGGAGCAAGGTAACCACAGTGTCAATTAGTATGTTAATGAATTTAATCAGCTAGAAAATTATGGCCTAGACCCTATCAATACACTGGTGAAAAAGGAAATAAATTACGCTAAGGGATTAAGTCCAGCTTTACGGGATATTGCTTTAAGTCATGTACCCATTGAGCTACTTTTGATAGCATGGTTGAGATGGTACTGCTGAATTCAATCACAAGGATGGATGTAAGAAGGTAGAAGGGAGGCCAGTTTAGGAAAATTAATGCAAAGGTGGAATGGGGACCCTTAGCGAACAAAGAAGTAAGATTTCAGATGTAGAAGTACAATTTCAAAGGACATTTGGCTAAGAACTGCAGGACGAATCTAACAATGGTCAAATGCTACAACCATGACTAGTTGGGTCACAGGAAGAGGAAGTGTCCAATCATGTCTAAGACTTTTGCCCAAGGGGTTCTAACTTATTGTAACACCCCTAATTTAGATAGATTCGTGTTAGCATTTATAGATGACATCCTAATATATTTAAGAATGAGCAAGATCATGACACCCACCTTAGAACAGTGCTTGAGACATCAAAGCAACATCGGTATAAATTGAAGTTTTGAAATGTTACTGTGAAAGAAAGAAGTGATGTTCCTTGATCAAGTAGTCTTAGAAAAAGGATTGTTGTTTAACGGTGGAATTTCTATCGAATTAGAAAACCGTCGAAAAATTTCAAATTAAAATTTTACCGCAAGCATATGGCATACAATTGTAGCACGTATGTGAGTACGGGCCGATTCATAGAGAATTGTTCAAATTTTAAATTACTAATCAATCAAATTAAACCAAAGTCGAGAGATTTTTAAATAACTAAAAAAGTAAAAACAAACTAAAACTAAGGAGAATAAAAATATGAGATTAAAGAGCAATTTAGAGGCAAATCCACTCTCATGATCACATAAATCAACATAAAGAAATTATGATCTCTTTTTGGTCATTTGTGAGTTTAGTTGATGCATTTATCATAAGCATGGACTATTTGTGTTATTAATTAATACATTTAAACCATCAAACTTTAATGCACCATCTAATCCATTTATTAAATTTAATGAAAATGACATGAAACTAAAAGTAGAATCTATTTTAAAATGGGATATTAACAATTGAATTAGAAACATAAGCTATCAAATTTTGATTCTAAATCCACTTCCATTACCATGATCATATGTAGATGAAGAGGTAATTACTAATTCATATGACTAAGCATAGCCTATTTGTTTTGAACAACATAATCTATCAAACTCAATATTAAACACAAAATCATACAGATATCTAACTTTCCGATAAGCACAAAAGAGACATAAATGAAAAGTTAAGTTGCAAATACATGATTCAAGAGAGCTTCATTACCCCTAAATCGAAGGGGTTTAATCTCTCATTTGTTATAATATCAACAAATGTAGAAAGCAACATGAAACAAGACGATAAGAAAAACACAAGCTGATGGAAAAGATAACTAATCTAATTGCATAAAAGAAAATCTACACTACTAGCATGAAAGAAAGAGAGCATTTAGTTAAAATAAAACACTAATTAAAATTGCATAAAAAAGGAAAAGTACATGAAATAAAAATGGCTAAGTAGCATGAAAAGAGAAAGAGAGCTTGTCTTTTATTTTTGATTCTAAACTAAAACTAACTAACAGGAAGAGGGTTACACGAAACATAAGGGGTATTTATACAAGTTAGGAACCCTAATCCATATTTTTGGGGAATGCCAAAAAAGCCCTTATAGGAAGTGTCGTGGCCAAGTTACCATTAGCTTCAATAATCACTCATTAAGTGTGCATGAAAGTGTAATGACCATTAGCATATGGATTAGGTTCTAATTTTTACATGAAGGCAGGTGGGTAGGTGGGGTCCCTATGTTCATCCGTTTGAATTATTATTTGCTTTGTTTCCTTTTGTGCATGCATATATTTATGAAACCACATGCAATTTCCATCCAATTTTCCTACAAAATAACATAGAAATTTCTAATTAAATTTTCTTAAATTAATATATGCACAAAAACGACCATTTTGCCCCTATATGAAGATGAATATGTGACAATTTGAAAATAATTTGAATTTGGTTTAAACAAGCTAACATACCCGATATGATAATTTATTTAATTTAAATATATTAATATGATAGTAAAAATATACACAATTACCTGCACATGAAATACCCCCACACTTATCGTTTTATTCGTCCTCGAATAAAGAAAAAGTAAGATAAATCCGTTTTTGTAAGAAAAAATAAAATAACGGCTTGTTGCATACGCTCAATGCAATCGTGCTTCCTACGAAAACGGATTTATCTTACTTTTTCTTTATTCGAGGACGAATAAAATGATAAGTGTGGAGGTATTTCATGTGCACGTAATGTGTATATTTTTACTATCATATTTAAATTAAATAAATTATCATATCGGGTATTTTAGCTTGTTTAAACCAAATTCAAATTATTTTCAAATCGTCATATATTCATCTTCATATAGGGGCAAAATGGTCGTTTTTGTGCATATATTAATTTAAGAAAATTTAATTAGAAATTTCTATGTTATTTTGTAGGAAAATTGGATGGAAATTGCATGTGGTTTCATGAATATATGCATGCACAAAAGGGAACAAAGCAAATAATAATTCAAACGGATGAACATAGAGGACCCCACCTACCCACCTGCCTTCATGTACAAATTAGAACCTAATCCATTTGCTAATGGTCATTACACTTTCATGCACACTTAATGGGTGATTATTGAAGCTAATGATAACTTGGCCACGACACTTCCTATAAGGGCTTTTTTGGCATTCCCCAAAAATATGGATTAGGGTTCCTAACTTGTATAAATACCCCTTATGTTTTGTGTAACCCTCTTCCTGTTAGTTAGTTTTAGTTTAGAATCAAAAATAGAAGACAAGCTCTCTTTCTCTTTCCATGGCTACTTAGCCATTTTTATTTCATGTACTTTTCCTTTTTTATGCAATTTTAATTAGTGTTTTATTTTACTTAAATGCTCTCTTTCTTTCACGCTGGTAGTGTAGATTTTATTTTATGCAATTAGATTAGTTCTGTTTTCCCTTAGCTTGCATTTTTCTTCTCTTCTTGTTTCATGTTTCTTTCTACATTTGTTGATATTATAACAAATATGAGAGGCTAAACCCCTTCAATTTAGGGGTAATGAAGCTCTCTTGAATCATGTTGATGCAATATAATTTTTCATTTATGTCTCTTTTGTGTCTATTGGAAAGTTAGTGTTTGTGTGATTTTGTGTTTAATATTGTGTTTGATAGCCTATGTTGTTCAAAACAAATAGGCTATACTTAGTCATATGAACCATTAATTACCCCTTCATCTACATATGATCATGGTAACGGAAATAGATTTAGAATCAAAATTTGATGGTTTATGTTTCTAATTCAATAGTTAATAAACCATGCTTAAAATAGATTCTACTTTTAATTTCATATCATTTTCATTAAAGTTAGTAAGTGGGTTAGCGGTGCATTAAAGTTTGATGGTTTAAGTGTGTTAATTAATAACACAATTACGCCATGCTTATGATAAATGCATCAACTAAACTCACAAATGGCCAAAAAGATATCATAATTTCATTATGTTGATTTATGTGATCGTGACAGTGGATTTGCCTCTAAATTGCTCTTTAATCTCATATTTTTGTTCTCCTTAGTTTGGTTTGTTTTTACTTTTTTTAGTTAGTTAACAATCTCTCGACTTTGGTTTAATTTGATTGATTAGAAATTTAAAATCTAAACAATCCCTCGACTTTGGTGATGTAAGTGATGCATGCGAAACATGATTAGGAGTTGTGCTGATGCAAAGAGGTAAAGTGATTGCTTATGTTTCTTGACAGCTTAAACCGCATGAAGTTAGATATCCAACATACTATTTGGAGTCGGCAGTAGTAATTTTTGCTTTGAAAGTATGGGGACATTATCATTTAGGAGAAAGATTTGAGTTTTTAGCAGATCACAAGTCTTTAAGATATTATTCTATCGGAAGGAGTTGAATATAGGACAACAGAGGTAGCTGAGGTTTTTAGCAGCTTATGATTTTGGAATTGAGTACACTCTAGGAAAAGGAAATAAAGTTGCAGATGAACTTAGTAGAAAACATCAGAATCCAGTGTTAGCAATGATATCGGAATGGAAATATTTGAAAGCATTAATAATATGTAATGTGCGGTTAAGGTATAAGTTGGAATACTGCAATGTTATCTTGTTTAAAAGTTCAACTAGTATTGATCGGGAGGATTGCTTATATATAGAGAGATGATTCGTGGTTAGCCGAATGGATTTGAAGATTGGAAGTTGGAACTGAGATTGATGATTTAAAGGATTTTGTCTTGACTAGAATGAATGGTTAGGAAAGAAGGGATGATTGTGTGCTCTTGATGTTGGTGACCTAAGGAAGGAAGTTCTTATGGAGTGTTATCACTTGAAGATTACTTTTCCTCCTGGAGGAACTAAGATGTACCAGGATACGAGGAGAGTTTCTTCTAGGAAGGTATGAAAAGGGATGTAGGATAGCAATGTGTGAATTGTCAACAAGTGAAAGTTGAGCATCAAAAACCAAGTGGATTGCTTCGGCCTTTAGATACACCAATTTGGAAATGGGATTCTATGTTTATGGATTTCATTGACAGATTGCCAAGGTCAAGTAGAGAAAATGAAATTATTTGGGTTATAGTGGATAGATTGACCAAGGGTGTACATTTCATTCCTGTCAAGTCGACAAGGATGTCACATGTTTTAGATAAGTTATTTATGAAGAATATTTTCAGATTGCATGGGATTCCTAGTAGTATTCTCAGTGACAAGGATATTTATTCGCTAGCGAATTCTAGAAGAGTCTACAAGAGGTTTTGGGTACCGAGCTCGAGATGAGTATCACTTACCATCCATAGGCAGATGGGCAAATAGAAGAGTTAACAAAATCTTGGAAGATTCATTAGGAGCTTGTGTGTTAGATCTTGGAGGATCGTGGAAATACCATCTACACTTAGTCAATTTTCTTATAATAATAGTTATCATACTAGTACATGGATGACACCTTTTGAAGCTTTATATGGAAGACCGTTTAATCACATATATATTGGTTAGAGACCGAAGATAGATTGATTCTTGGTTCAGATTAATAAGAGAAGCCATAGAAAAGGTTGAGTTGATCCGTGTTAGGATGAAGGAAGCTTAGTCCAGGCAAAAACATTATGCAGATAAGAGACGGAAGGACTTAGAATTCTCAATGGGAGATCATGTATTCGTCTAAGTATCGCAAATAAAGTGTGTAGTAAGATTCGGAAAAGTCAAGGAAATTGGCACCTAGATTTGTTGTACCATTTCCTATTAGAGAAAGGTTCAAGAGACTCGCTTATAGGATAGAGTTACGAGACAGTTTGGCAGGAGTCCATAATGTGTTTCATGTTTCCCATCTTAGGAAGTATATTCATGATCTAGAGACTACTATCACTCCGACTGCATTGGAAGATGTAGTAATGGAACCGGACATGACTATTGTTAGGCAACCAATTCGTATTGTGGCTAAGGATGAGAAGAAGTTAAGAAACATGACAGTCATATTAGTGAAGGTCCAGTGGAGTGATAGGGTGTAAGACTGTATTTAGGAGATAGAGGACAGGATTAGAGATGCTTATCCTGATTTTTTTTCATAGTATGTTTTATATCTATGATTATGTTTGTTATGTACCTTATCGTAATTTCGAGGACGAGGTTCTTTAAGGAAGGAAGTCTGTAATACCCCTAATTTTAATTAACATTATTTAGGACATTTAGTTAGATAAATTAAATAAAATAAGTAAGAGGATAAGAAGATTGAGATTTGATAATTATAATATGGGGCAATCTTTAGTTAATGCATCAATAAGATTGATTAGAACATTAACAAGAAGGAGGATTTAGATGAAAGGAAAAATAGGGAAATGCTAAATTTCCTTAACATATACCCTTATATTCTCATTTCCTCCCTCATATTAATTAATGTAAAATAAATATTAAGGAAGGCCGGCTTTTGTTAGAGAACTAAGAGGAAGAAAAGCTATGAAATTGAAGAGAAAGCTTAAGGAAACAAAATTAACACTCAAATCTCAAGTCTCATTATCTAATCAAAGTGAATAATGATAACATCTCAAGTTTGCTTATTTAGTTTCAGTTTTATGATTGAACTAGAATCTAATGATGGTTTTATGCCATGTTTTGAATTATTAGTTGAATATGTACTTGAATGGTTAATTATTGGATTTATTATGAAGTTATTTAATAGGTTCTAAGAGTGAAAACCTAGTATATGACATCCATTTGAGTTGAAAATTTTGATATTTTGTTAGGAACGTTATTTAGAAGTGGATATTTATTTTCATAGTTATCTAAGAAAGTATAAATATTTTGTGAATTTTCTAAGCGAAAAAATTGATCTATTTTGGGTTTGATTACTAAAAATAATTAAATAATGTTTTTGGTCCGGAAATTTTTATATGTTGAAGAATATGATCTGATTTATTGTTATCTTTGGGGGTTTTTCCAAAGTGTTTATGATTTTATTTGAATTTATTAAGCTAGAAAAGGTTTGATGATTGTATTAAAATATTAATATAAAATTATGGTTTGCAAAAACATTTGGGAATGCAAGTCCTGATCTATAGCAGTTAAAGAATTGATAAAGAAATTTATTATCCAATAACAATTTGACAAAGAATAGTAGTTCGTAAAAAGAAATTACTTTATATGGAAAATTTACAGTTTTTATAATAATTACGAGAATTTCCATTACCGTTATCATTGATGCCACAGGCTATCTATGTCGCACCTAGCTTTTTGGCATCATCCAACGGAGATACGTACAATATCAACCAAGGTTGGTATGCCATGAATCAACGTTGGTTAAAGTGGGAAGAATACCTTCGATGTCGACATTGATTGTTGCGACATTGGCTATCCCACATATTTCAATGCCGCATATCAGTGCCGCATATTAACGCCACATGCCACTTACCAATGTCGGCATTGATGATGCCGCAAATTTTCAATATCAACTTCTTATGATTTCGATACTGCATATTTCCTATGCTGCTAGTTTATCTTTTCAACATTGACTACACTATGGTTGCAATGCTACTATTATTACTTTCGACATTGGTTTTATATCGCAATGATGCCGCTAGTTTCTATGCCGTGGTGTTTTAAAGATAGTGCTGCTATAGGATATTTTCGACATTTATTATAAATAGGCAATGACGTCGCTAGTTTCTTATGTCGTCGTGTTTTGGCCATGATGCCACTATAGGGACACTGATTTATACGACAATAATGCCACCTAACCTAAAATGTGACATTCCCATGTTTCTAAGTTTTGAAGTTTTATACTATACAAACCCATAATTATGCCGCTTATAGTCGACGATCTATAGGCATTTATGATACGCGACATAAATGGTTTTGGTCTTATGTTTTATAAATCAAATGTTTTAACATGGTTTCAATATAGAAGGGGTGCAATAACCCCTATAGGAAATATCAATACCGCACTTTATCAATTTAAGTGGTTTATTATATATGGCTTCATAGCCTATGGTTTTGAAATGCGACAACCTCTAAATGATTTCAAAATTCATCAATGTGGTTTTATAAAAGCATGCGCGCGTGTGTGTATCTTGGCATAATATTGTGGATAAAGTAGAAGGCTATATTTTCCTTGTTTTAAAGTATGATTTCAAGGGTAAATCAATTATAAAGATTCGTGTTTTCAAGGAAATATTAAAGGGTATTTTGCCTAGAATTTTACCAGAGAGATTATTATTCTGATCATCTTTAGATAAATTGTGATAGGATGAATTGATTTAGAGATTAGAAAACTAGATAGGACTGGTGTAAAGCGCCTGGTACTTCAACTATTAGCCCCTAATTGATATTGTTCCACAATTCCAATGCATAGGGTTTTCTTAAAGGTAAAACTACAAGTTGGTTTATGCACGGAAAGGAATATAACTTAGGCAGGTTATTAGTGTCTACAAAAGCATCAAGTTCATAGTGGCCCTAGCAAAACTATGAGATTGAAAGACAGTTAGGTAACTGCTTAGATTGTGTTCAGATGGGTTGTCCAGTTTCCTTCCAATTGTAAGATAGAGAATTTTGGTATATCTGGCAGGCTCGCGTTAGCCGTGTAGGTTTATAGTGACCCAGGGAAAACTATGAATTAGAGACAGACAGTTAGTTAATTGGGACAGATTAGTCAGGGTTACCCATATAGTGGCATGCATTTAATTATCTTGTGTTTATGTGACCATTATGATTGCAGGAGCATGATTGTGATGGACATATTATCAAAGGGTACTAGTGACGGGAAATCTGCTCCTCTCTATGGCGTGGTCTCATTAAATATCTACTATCAAGATGTCATATTATTATTCACACCAGAATTTTTATTTGACTCGAAGTTTTTGTTTTTCCCTTAAACTCTCGGGTACACATTTGAGTAGTTTGAGAGTAAGGTTTCTAGGTTAATCAGGTTGGATGAATAAAGCTTTCGGAGATGTGTAGAGATAGTCATGTAGGAATCTATCTATTATGTATCCACTATGTTGTTATGAATTTAGTTTATATGCATGTAATGACAGAAATTATACATGTCTAGTAGTAAACTCTTGTCAACTAAGAAGGCATCTTCATATCTCGCTCTTGGATTATCTTATAATGACTATTTTTTATCTGAACCTAGATAATGTTTTGGGATTATGTAATGAATAAGCAAATTAATCAATGAAATGTGCATTTTGAAAATTTTGATATCCTGTGCTTTTAATGTTAATGATACTATTAACATCTCATTCTGTCACCATAGAATAATACTATTGATGGCTGCAGCATCAATAGCGCTTATTTTCGGATCTAAAAAAGGGGAATGTTGCACTTATGCACTAGACGTTGTTCATAGCTCGAGCTCAGCTCAAGCTTTGGAAGAGGGGAAGAAATTCATCATAGAAGGTGTGTTAACTTTTTTTATTTATCCATTCGCACTTTATTTGACATTGGAGCGTCACGCTCATTTATTTTAGGTAGACTAGTATATGGACATAGAGACTAGTATAGTTATAGATCTTGTTATAGTGTTGAACCCTATTAAAGGATCGATTCATTTATCTATGATTTGTAAAGGTTCAAATTCGTATATTTTGGGTGTCGAATTTGATTGTAATGGTCTTGTATTGGTATTTTCTAGGTTTGGTTTGATTATAGGGATGGACTGGACGACTATATATAGAGTAGTACTAGATTGTGATAGGAAGGTTGTTCGTTTGGGTACTTGTAGTTGGCACAGCCTTGAGGTTTACCACTATCTCAAAAGATCTATTATGTTGAATTACCAATATTCTCTTGAGTTGTTACATGATAAATTTGCTTCTGTGCTTGTAGTTCACAACTACCGGATGGCTTTGTCGAAATTTCTGGTCTTTCTCCACATCAAGGGATAGAATTCCAAATTTATCTATAGGAGGATGCTAAACCTGTTGCTTTATCCTTTAGGTATACAACTCTTAGAGAAAGACGCGAGCTTAATAAGAAAGTGAATGCATTATTGGAGAATGCCTTTATTCAAAATAGTACTTCGAAATGGCAACCACCAGTTGCCTTTGCTACTAAAATAGACGGCTTCTTAAAGCTTTGCATCGATTGTTATAAGTTGAACATGCCTACAAAGAAGAATCTGTATCCACTGCTATGTATAAACGATCTATTTGAGTTGTTATTTTGAGCAAAGATATTCTTTCAGCTTGATTTGGCATCCACATTCCATTAGTTGTATGTTTCCGAGGATAGGATTTAGAAACCTACTTTTCATACATTCGATGAACTGAGTGGTTAGTCAAGCCCTTTGGATTGACCAATGCACAAGCATGTTTTGTTGACCTCATGAGTCAATTCTTTAGAGGGTTGCTAAATAAGTTTATGCCGGTATTCTTTGATGATATAATTTCTATTTGAAAAGCAAGGAAGAGCACTAGTCGCATTTAGGAGAAGTGCTCAATACTCTCCATGGGCATAGGATAAAGACAAAAAAATTCAAATGTCGTTTTTGGTGCAAGGAGGTTCGCTAGCTAGGACATGTTGTCTCTGAGCATGGACTAGCAGTCAATCCTAGTAAAGTTGCTACAACACATGATTGACATGTATCGAAAAATGTGAAAGAAGTAAGAAGTTTTCTTAATTTGACTAGCTATTATAGGAAGTTCATTAAGGACTTTGCTAAAAAAAATTGCACCATCGACATGCCTCATCAAGAAATTAGTGACGATGAAAACTTTATCCAACTTAAACGCGAGGATGATTTCATTAAGCCGAAGGAGTTATTGACCAGTGAACATGTTTAAGTATTCCTTGATGGTAAGAAGATGTTTGCGGTACATACCGATGCTTATGATCCAAAATTGGGCGCTATGTTGTAATTGGAAGGTAGATTTGTTTGTTACACTAATCAACATTTGAAAGTACACGAAGAAACTATCCAACCCATGATATTGAGTTGGTCGTTATTATCGCCCTCAAACCATGAAGACATTATCTTTTGAGGAAGCGATTTGAGTTATTCATGGATTATAAATCTCTGAAGTATTGTGTTCAAAAAGGATTTGAATTTGAGGCAGTAGAGCTGGACGGAGTTCTTGGTGTCATATGATTTCAATATCCCATGTACTCTAAGCATGGGTAATGTTATAGTCGATGCCTTAAGCAATAAGCATGTGATATTGAGCCCTACGTTTTTTGAATGGAAGAAGTTGGAGTTAATTTCTACATTTATTATTGACTTTCATCAGACATTACACCGGGACTATTGGCAGCTTTACATGTTCATCTTTCACCCATGAACCGTATTGGTGTGGGTTACGGAATTATGGACCTTAAAGCTAACTAAACACTAGAGGAGGGGTGAATAGTGTTTTCTAACTTATGTAAATATTTTTAAATTTCTTTCAAGTTAAATATTAAATCATAGATTAACAACAAAGAATTGTACTATTAAATATTCACAGATGCAATCACAGATGTTATCCAGCCTTTTGACTAAGCAATATTTGAATAGACTGGATGATTTAAACTTAAAAGCTATTAGGGAAGAAATCTCGGAGAGATAGCCAAAGATCAAGTGCAGCCAGAGCCATAAGTCAAAGACCAAACCACCATAAGAACAAAGTACAAATCCACCAAAGTAGTGGATCGATACCTATCCAGCCACTTGGATTGGTACCGATCCACACCATTTCGTTTAATTTAGTCCAAACTCCTTCTGCCCACTACTTTTGATTCTAAAAGTCTATTCTAAGTCGAACTGCATTAACTCTATGCAATCCCCATCGATCTTCTTGAGCATCTGAATCAGCAACTCCATTCTTCCACTGATCCATCATTCGGACCCAGAAATAACCCAATAATGGTGC
This sequence comes from Allium cepa, assembly GCA_030765085.1. Classification (NCBI taxonomy): domain Eukaryota; kingdom Viridiplantae; phylum Streptophyta; class Magnoliopsida; order Asparagales; family Amaryllidaceae; genus Allium; species Allium cepa. The sequence goes on from CM060931.1 coordinate 401,573,461, forward strand.
AAATAAGATTGGAATCACAAAGCTTACCACGAATCAAGCTAGAAAAAACCATCCAGAGTGATCTGTATGAAGATCATATGGATCGATACCAATCCACGATTATTAATGAGGTGTCCACCAAATTTTCTAGAGAATTGGTCTTGGTCATAGAGAACGAGGAAGTGATGATGGGGGCAATGGCTTCCTTTGGCTATATATAGGAGAGCAGGCGTTATTTTTGGGAAACTTCTCAGCTTTAGTGCACACTTACTCTAATCACATATAATCATTATGGATTTATACCGATTGGTAAGAACTAGTGCTTGTAAACCAGTGATATAATCAATAAAATCGCGAACTAAACATAGGCCAAGATTAGCTGAAGCACTATAAAACGATATATGTTCTTTTCTTGCTCTTTTTAATTTACTTTTCTTGAATTTTTATTCTCTACACAATCTCTTGGGTTTTTGTGCCATTTTATGGTTTAAACATTTTGGCGCTTTCACTGAGAAAGATATTTGTTAGCGCCAAAATTGGTCACTAACACCCAAACGCCATTGGAAGCACAAATACGCGGTTATAGATAACAGATAGAGCGTATATAGAGAGTATAAATATGAAGAACTGCAACAACCCTAGATTTTGCCTATATATTTTAAATTTGACTTTATTTTATTTTTATTATTTTAATTTTTTTTATTTCAAACATTTCATTTTTTTATATAAATGTTGGTTTTTATGTGAATTATAGTTTCAAACTTGTATAAATTGAATATTTTATTGAAAAGTGAATTTCTGGTCAAACTGGTCAAACTTTGACTTTTAAACTTCAAACTTAAATTATTTAAAATCATAATTTTTTTTTATGAAAATAGATGAAATAACTTGAATACTGCTTTTCGTTCATTGAAAACGGATTTAAATTGTGAAAGTTATATTGTTTTCAATATTGTGTGTATATTAAATTATTTAACAATATTTTTTGTTCTAATGTATATAAATGATATTTTACGTGATATATCTTATCCTAATTTTTATATTTATTTTATTGTATGTATATTTTTGTATTATAATAATTTTAAAATGAAGTAAACAATTTTCTAAAGTCAATGGTGATTTATTTGTAATTTCTGGACACCGTTTTGGATTTTTAAGCAATTGCTTTAAATCTTTTTCTATTTTCTTTAAATTTAATTTTTTTATATGTGTTAATATGTTATTTTAAGTATATTTTGTCTTTTAAATATTTTTAAAGTGATGTTTGAATTTTTCCAAAGCTTATTGAATTTATTTCCAAATTTTAAAGCCTAGTTTCCATTTTTCTGCTATTTTCTTTATTTAAATTATATTTAATTAAAATTTATATATTTATTTGTGAATGCATTTTTATTTTTATGTTGTTATCTTTGTTATAAATATTTTTACAAGTCCATCTAAATTTTTCAAAGTTCATTCTGTTTATTTTCCATTTTTCTAGACTAGTTTGCAATTTTGTGCTATTTTCTTATTTTAACCTTATATAATTAATAAATATTTATATATATCTTATATTTTGTTGTATTTTCGAAATTTTGACTGGAATCATTATTTATTTCAGTAATATAAACTTATATGAGTAAATTAAGGAAATACCAAAGGTTTTAAAAGCTTTTGAAACGTAAGTCGTTTCTTTTACCGTTTCCTCATTTACTCTTTGGCAGTTTTTATTTATTTATTAGCCTTTACTTCTTTTGGCTATATATTACTTTGTTTGGCCGTGTATTCCAGTCTTCATTCACTAAAAAAAATTCCACTTCTCATTCATTCACGGCTAGGAGAAAAAAATTGGGTAATGGCCTCCTCTTTTTGCACTTTTTCTTCTATTTTTTCCATACTTTTGTCTTGTTTCTTTCTTCTATTTGCATGGCCTCCTCACTATTTCCATGGCCACCACTCTCTAAATCTATTCCCTGCCATCATCACCACCTACACTCCAGGTTATGACCATATCCGAGCCAACCATGGTGACAAAACCCCTCAAAATCTAACCTATGCCTTGAAAACATGCTAGTTTGAACCTTGTTGCTTCACCACTTCATTTTCCACCACCACCACCACCTCTAGCCGCCGCCACCTCTGACCAGACCAACACATACCAACCCAACATCATTCCAGATCTGAACTTGAATGGCCAAGCCAAACCACTCCGAGGCCGAGCCCTTTTGTTAACCAAAACATGCTATTTTGCCTTAAACCCTTAACATTCTCAAGTTGTAACCCCTCCACCTTCAATGCCTTGTAGCCGTGCATTATTGTGTTCATACCTAAGCCATGCTATGTCCAAACCTGAGCCAAATACACCCCTAGGCCTTGCAAAACAATAATAGCAAGCAAGGCAAAAGATCGTGTGTTCATATTGCTTTTTATTCCAAAGTTATTTCAATTCAATCGGGTATTGAATCTATGTTTATGTTTGGTTTTGTTTATGGGTTGTGACAAGATCATTGAGCTTGGTTCTCTTCCTACTTGGATCTATTGTTGTGTCATCTTTCCTTTTGGAATCCGTTTATGTGTTTGTATTGCAATCTCCAGCTAAAAAGGTGAGTAAAGCTCACACGACATTTATACTTATGCAGCTGTGAAACAACAACAACTGAATGTGTAGAAAAAATATGTGATGTTATGACTGCCTGTGATTAATTATATATGATGTTAAACCTGTTAAATTTCATGTCATATCATCTGTTATTATATATATGTTGTTACTGTTTATTTTTATACATGTTTATCACACTGCAAGTTCCCTGTAGATTAGAAATCACTATGAGTTGAAATGATACATACCCGAACGGACTTTAGAATAGGGAAAAATCATTATGGGCTGAAATGATAAGCCTGAACGGTTTTTATTTATTTTATTTAACTTGGGATTGGGGGTTTGAAATGATAGAACCCGGATTTTTCTTTTTAAACTGCGGATTGAAATGATACATATCCGTATCACTTGACCTAGGTTAGAAAACTATATACAGACCCGTGGTTATTTTATAAAGTATTTTGGATATTTTTAAGCATTTTAAAATATAAATTTATGAAATTTGATTTAAATAGATTTTTAATGTTTTAAAATAAAGAAAATTATGATTTTTTTCTGTGAGTTAAAAATGTAATTAATGAATGGTTAAATTGGATTATTGAATATAACTTAAGTTTGGAAATTTGAAATTTTGGTTAAAAACGATATTTAAGTTATATGAATAAAATGGAAATTTAATTTTATTGGAAATTGGTAAATATTATAATTTGATTAAATTTGAATTTAAGTGATTTATTAAAGTATTATTGATTTTCTATGAATTTAAGTGGTTAAATAAATGAATGCTTAAAAAGTGAAATCTGAAAATACAACATGATTTGGAAATGTGGAATTTGGTTTTGTTTAAAGTTTTAAGTTAATTAAATAAATTGGGAATTTAGTTTAATTTGTGAAATGATAATTTGGAAATGTAAACATTAATAAAGTGTTAAATGTAAAAATAGGAAGTTTACACTTGAATTTATTAAGTGGATTTGTGAAATTTGATTTAATTATAAAATGTTGCTTTATAAAAATCATTAATTAAAAGGTATTTAATGAACATCTTTGAATGTTAAAATATGATTTTTATAATGTTTAAATGGTTTAAATTGAAATGTTCAAGTATAACTTTCAACACATTTTTCCGAATGTTGTAAATGTTGAAATTTTCAATGTTTATGGTTTTAACTTAGTAAATGAGCTCATAATGGTTTAAAACTTTGGAAATTGAATACTTGATTTGAAAGTATATAAACTTAAGTTTTAAATGGTTTAAATGAATTATTTCGTTTAAAATATAAGCTATAAAGAAGGTGATTTGGGATGATAATAAATGAATGATGTCTTTGAATTTAAAGGGTATTTAAAGTTGAATATTTGGATTTGAACTTATATGATGTTTTGAAATGAAGCTTTGGAAAGATATGATATTTTGATATAAAAAAATCATTTTGGAATGAAGTTTTCAAAGATATGATATTTTAATATATTAAAATGATTTGAAAGGAGTTTTGAAAGGATATGATAATTTAATATACTGAAATGGTTAGAAATGACTTGATATTTATTTTGATAAATATTTGAATTTGAAAGATATGGTATGTTTATTTATTGAAATGGTTTTGGAAATGATTTAATCTTTATTTTGATAAAGATTTGGATTGAAAGGGATACTTTATTTTGAAGTATAAAATATTGTTTTAAAAGTTATAACCACAGGTTATAATAACGATTGGTTGTTAAAGAGACCGGGATCGGATATTGCCTTATAGCCGGCCAATACCGAAAACCACTTTAACAACTGTATACGCGGTGGAGATTCCAGAACGAAGTAGGATGGTGGTGACGTTCTCGAGGTATATTACGTGGACCCGACTCCCGTGAGTTGGCATAAGGTGGCTAAAACAGGAGCGATTAACAGACTAATAAGGTAGCACCTTTGATCGGACGCACTTCTTCGTATGTCATTCTATTACTTTGTGATTGTTTGGTGCGCACCTTTGATATGAGAGTGTTGTTCGAGGTGGGCGGTAGCTGCGCGCCATGCGTTACCACCGGTCCGGAAGCGTAATTGGTATATCTACCCTGGCATTGCCTAGTTGTGCCGTGTCACCTACCATAGCGAGCCTTATACGATTTTGGTTTTGTACCATGCCTATGGAGTGCCCTCTGACGACGCCCGTTCCGGGAAGATTACGGTACTGTATAGACTATGGGAATATATTATGTGTTAAGGTGGAAAATGTAAAGCCTTAACGCTATTTAAAAGTAAGTTTATTTTACTAATAGACACTATTATAATAACGAAGTATTACTACGTAATAAATAGTTTAACGGATCCTTAGAGGATGGGCGGTCACAAGCATCCTTTAAGTTACTTGCACTTTTACTACAGTTCAGTTGAGTTGGTTTACATTGTATAAGTATGTATGTCCTGGCTCGAGTGTTTGTATTTTTATTTACGCTCGAGTCAGCCTGAGTTATTCACGGATTTGGATTTCCACTTTCTGGAGATTGGAATCGCTGGAGATTATCTACTTGTCAAGTTTTATCTTTTGCAGTCTGTTGTTCCTTTCAGCTCTTGTATTAGTAGACTTCTATGTAGTGGGACTTCCCTTGTACTTTATTTCTTCTGTTGTATTTTATGTTACTCTGATATTTTATATAGTAGCTTCATGAACTACTATTTCTTTTACTTCCGCTGCATTATTATTATTCTGTGTCTGTGATTATTTATTTACTGTATATTCTGAGATTTGCCAAATTTTTATCTACAACGCGGTATTTGGGCAATTCAATTCTGGCATGAGTGTCTACCTATACACTTATAATGGATGCGAATGGTTGAAAATATCGGGACGTTACAGTTGGTATCAGAGCTCTGGTTTTAGGCAAAACTCAGTATATATAGTAGATTTAATTTCAGAATCACTTTCGTTCGAGCTTGAATTCCTTCTTCTTCAATTCGGTTCCCTTTGAATTTTGGAACGTTCCCTGCGGTTCCAAAATCCATTCGTGTCCCTCACTATTCTTCTTCTTTTGATTCTGGAGTATCCCATAACTCCGCTTCGAATGATCTTTATATTGAGTTGGCAATCCCGCCAATCCCTAAAATTGAATTGTAAAAGGGTGAAACTCCTCTACAATTTAGCATCGATTCACCAGAGATTATATCTATCCTTGGTTTAGATGCTAATATATTTTGTTATTTCAAACTCTAACTCTTGAGATCGAATGTAGATTTACCCCAGAAAAATCCACATTGATCTTATTCTTTAAGTCACGGTTGACCCGGTTAAGGTTGCCCGCATTTATTTAAGCTTACCCACCTCCCTACTCCGTTATTTAATCATCTTATCTTTTTTTCCAATCTATTCTTCCAAATATTTTGAATTTTACTTGTATATCTATGTTTTGTTTTATATATTGTGGTTTGGGTTGTTGATGTTGATTTGAGTTTCCGATCGATTCGTCTAATCAACGCTATCGATAGGATTTCTAAAACACTTTGACAGAACAAACTGGCACAATATTATTTTAAAATTTGGTTAATGAAATAAATTTTGATATATAAGTAAATTTATGGAACTTAATAAACTGATTAAAATTGATTATTTGAAATGGTAATACTTGATTTATCATTTATTTTCTATAAATGAATTTATAGATAGTTATAAGTTGATTTGAGAACTGAAATGAATTTAAACAAGAAATTTGAGAATTTAATTTCCGATGGTTTCAAACCTTGTGTTTAAAGTTTTAAAGGGTTATATTATTTAAAGTATTTTCGAATAGGAATTTGTTTTCAACGAACTTGAAAGTTTAAAAATTAATGCTCTTCTCTTTGTCGCTGGAAAATAACTTCGGTGATGATTGCGACATCATCAACGTTCATTTTCGAGTTTCGAAGTGAAGAGACCGCTCTATAGACTTACTACAGCTTTGTTTTGGTAAATCAAATTGATTTGATTTGAATTTCTAAAATATGACTTGATCTATAATATATATAGACATATGATTTAAATTTGATTTGATAAACTATGTACATACCTTTAGTTATCTCTAAATGGTTTGAAGAAATCGGAAATTTAATTCTTAAATTTTATTTTTAAAGAATAATTTCAGTTATAAAAAGAAAATCAAAAATTTTGGATAAATAATTCAAACTCGAGATAATTGAATTGGAAAGTTTTATTTGTATAATATTCAATTGCATTCCAATATAACTTACCTTAATTTTAGAAGTTAACAATGTAATTGGATAATATACAATGTAAAAAGTTTTTATAAATAAAATTTGAGTGGTTATAATAAACGTTATAACAGAGGTAAATAGAATAAAGGGTAATTGAATAACCTACAATAAAATATTTTAAAAGAACTAAGAATAAAAGAAAGCAGTTATAATACGTGTAAGTATTTAACATAAGTGATGAATATATTGAGAGGAATAAATTTACTTTTAATTAGGAATAAAGAAGAATAAAATTTATTAAGTACATTGTGAGTGTAAAAAATGATTATTTTTCAAACCCATGGTTTTAAAAATTGTTAATTTAAGATGATTGGATAATAAGATAATGAAGTTTGAGATAGTTAAGATTTATTTAACTTGTGTAAAGATTTATTCTCTATTTAAGTTGAAATTTCCATGCTTTCAAATTTATTTTCTTATTTTGTTTTTCAAACTATCATTTGGTTGTCCTTATCATCCTTATCTTGCTATAGACTGGTATAAGCATCTTTCTATAATCTTTCTGTTTAGAAATCTTTCTATAATCTTTGATAATCTGCACCTTGTTAAACTTACCTATAACAATAGTTATCGGGTACAATTTCAATCTCCTTGTCATCTTATCTTAATCCTATTTCACTCTATCTTTGTCTGTGCTTTCTCATACCTCATTTCTTTTCGGGGACGAAAAGTTTTGAGTGGGGGAGAGTGTAACAACCCTAGATTTTGCCTATATATTTTAAATTTGACTTTATTTTATTTTTATTATTTTAAATTTGTTTTATTTCAAACATTTCATTTTTTATATAAGTGTTGATTTTTATGTGAATTATAGTTTCAAACTTGTATAAATTGAATATTTTACTGAAAAGTGAATTTCTGGTCAAACTGGTCAAACTTTGACTTTTAAACTTCAAACTTAAATTATTTAAAATCTTAATTTTTTTATGAAAATAGATGAAATAACTTGAATACTGCTTTTCGTTTCATTTAAAACGGATTTAAATTGTGAAAGTTATATTGTTTTCAATATTGTGTGTATATTAAGTTATTTAACAATATTCTTTGTTTTAATATATATAAATGATATTTTACTTGATATATCTTATCCTAATTTGTATATTTATGTTATTGTATGTATATTTTTGTGTTATAATAATTTTAAAATGAAGTAAACAATTTTCCAAAGTCAATGGTGATTTATTTGTAATTTCTGGACACCGTTTTGGATTTTTAAGCAATTTCTTTAAATATTTTTCTATTTTCTTTAAATTTAATTTTTTTATATGTGTTAATATGTTATTTTAAGTATATTTTGTCGTTTAAATATTTTTAAAGTGATGTTTGAAATTTTCCAAAGCTTATTGAATTTATTTCCAAATTTTAAAGCCTAGTTTCCATTTTTCTGCTATTTTCTATATTTAAATTATATTTAAATTAAAATTTATATATTTATTTGTGAATGCATTTTTACTTTTATGTTGTTATCTTTGTTATAAATATTTTTACAAGTCCATATAAATTTTCCAAAGTTCATTCTGTTTATTTTTCATTTTTCTAGACTAGTTTGCAATTTTGTGCTATTTTCTTATTTTTAACCTTATATAATTAATAAATATTTATATATATCTTATATTTTGTTATATTTTTGAAATTTTGAATGAAATCATTATTACTTTCAGTAATATAAACTTATATGAATAAATTAAGGAAATACCAAAGGTTTTAAAAGCTTTTGAAACGTAAGTCATTTCTTTTACCGTTTCCTCATTTACTCTTTGGCAGTTTTTATTTATTTATTAGCCTTTACTTCTTTTGGCTGTATGTTACCTTGTTTGGCCGTGTATTCCAGTCTTCATTCACTGAAAAAAAATTCCACTTCTCATTTATTCACGGCTAGGAGAAAAAAATTGGGTAATGACCTCCTCTTTTTGCACTTTTTCTTCTATTTTTTCCATACTTTTGTCTTGTTTCTTTCTTCTATTTGCATGGCCTCCTCACTATTGCCATGGCCACCATTCTCTACATCTATTCCCTGCCATCATCACCACCTACACTCCAGGTCATGACCATATCCGATCCAACCATGGTGATAAACCCCAAAATCCAACCTATGCCTTGAAAACATGCTAGTTTGAGCCTTGTTGCTTCACCACTTCATTTTTCCACCACCACCACCACCTCTAGCTGCCGCCACCACCTCTACCCAGACCACCACACACCACCCCAACATCATTCTAGATCGGAACTTGAATGGCCAAGCCAAACCACTCCAAGGCCGAGCCCTTTTGTTGACCAAAACATGCTATTTTGCCTTAAACCCTTAACATTCTCAAGTTGTAACCCCTCCACCTTCAATGCCTTGTAGCCGTGCATTCTTGTGTTCATACCCGAGCCATGTTATGTCCAAACTGAGCCAAATACACCCCTAGGCCATGCAAAACAATAATAGAAAGCAAGGCAAAAGATCGTGTGTTCATATTGCTTTTTATTCCAAAGTTATTTCAATTCAATCAGGTATTGAATCTATGTTTATGTTTGGTTTTGTTTATGGGTTGTGACAAGATCATTGAACTTGGTTCTCTTTCCACTTCGATCTATCGTTGTGTCATCTTGCCTTTTGGAATCCGTTTATGTGCTTTTGTATTGCAATCTCCAGCTAAAAAGGTGAGTAAAGCTCACACGACATTTATACTTATGCAGTTGTGAAACAACAACAACTGAATGTGTAGAAAAAATATGTGATGTTATAACTGCCTGTGATTAATTATATATGATGTTAACATGTTAAATTTCATGTCATATCATCTGTTATTATATATATGTTGTTACTATTCATTTTTATATATGTTTATCACACTGCCAGTTCCCTGTAGATTAGAAATCACTATGGGTTGAAATGATACATACCCAAACGGACTTTAGAATAGGGAAAAATCGTTATGGGCTGAAATGATAATCCTGAACGGTTTTTATTTATTTTATTTAACTCGGGATTGCGGGTTTGAAATGATAGAACCCGGATTTTTCTTTTTAAACTGCGGACTGAAATGATACATATCCGTATCACTTGACCTAGGTTAAAAAACTATATGCAGACCCGTGGTTATTTTATAAGTATTTTGGATATTTTTAAGCATTTTAAAATATAAATTTATGAAATTTGATTTAAATAGATTTTTAATGTTTTGAAATAAAGAAAATTATGATTTTTTTCTATGAGTTAAAAATTTAATTAATGAATGGTTAAATTGGATTACTGAATATAACTTAAGTTTGGAAATTTGAAATTTTGGTTAAAAACGATATTTAAGTTATATGAATAAAATGGAAATTTAATTTTATTGGAAATTTTAAATATGATAATTTGATTAAATTTGAATTTAAGTGATTTATTAAAGTATTATTGATTTTCTATGAATTTAAGTGGTTAAATACATGAATGCTTAAAAAGTGAAATTTGAAAATACAACTTGATTTGGAAATGTGGAATTTGGTTTTGTTTAAAGTTTTAAGTTAATTAAATAAATTGGGAATTTAGTTTAATTTGTGAAATGATAATTTGGAAATGTAAACATTAATAAAGTGTTAAATGTAAAAATAGGAAGTTTACACTTGAATTTATTAAGTAGATTTGTGAAATTTGATTTAATTATAAAATGTTGATTTATAAAAATCATTAATTAAAAGAGTATTTAATGAACATCTTTGAATGTTAAAATATGATTTTTATAATATTTAAATGGTTTAAATTGAAATGTTTTCAAATATAACTTTCAGCACCTTTTTCTGAATGTTGTAAAGATTGAAATTTTCGATGTTTATGGTTTTAACTTAGTAAATGAACTCATAATGGTTTAAAACTTTGGAAATTGAATACTTGATTTGGAAGTATATAAACTTAAATTTTAAATGGTTTAAATGAATTATTTTGAATAAAATATAAGCCATAAAGAAGGTGATTTGAGATGATAATAAATGAATGATATCTTTGAATTTAAAGGGTATTTAAAGTTGAATATTTGGATTTGAACTTATATGATGTTTTGAAATGAAGCTTTGGAAAGATATGATATTTTGATATAAAAAAACATGTTGGAATGAAGTTTTGAAAGATATGATATTTTAATATATTAAAATGATTTGAATAGAGTTTCGAAAGGATATGATAATTTAATATATTGAAATGGTTAGAAATGACTTGATATTTTTTTTGATAAATATTTGAATTTGAAATATATGGTATGTTGATTTATTGAAATGGTTTTGGGAATGATTTAATCTTTATTTTGATAAAGATTCGGATTGAAAGGGATACTTTATTTTGAAGTATAAAATATTGTTTTAAAAGTTATAACCACGGGTTATAATAACGATTAATTGTTAAAGAGATCGAGATTGGATATTGTCTTATAGCCGGCCAATACCGAAAACCACTTTAACAACTGTGTACGCGGTGGAGATTCCAGAATGAAGTAGGATGATGGTGACGTTCTCGAGGTATATTACGTGGACCCGACTCCCGTGAGTTTGCATAAGGTGTCTAAAATAGGAGCGATTGACGGACTAATAAGGTAGCACTTTTGATCGGACGCACTTCTTCGTATGCCATTCTATTACTTTGTGATTGTTTGGTGCACACCTTTGATATGTGCGTGTTGTTCGAGGTGGGCGGTAGCTACGCGCTACGCGTTACCACCGGTCCGGAAGCGTAATTGGTATATCTACCCTGGCATTGCCTAGTTGTGCCGTGTCACCTACCATAGCAAGCCTTATACGATTTTGGTTTTGTACCATACCTATGGAGTGCCCTCTGACGACGCCCGTTCCAGGGGAGATTACGGTACTGTATAGACTATGGGAATATATTATGTGTTAAGGTGGAAAATGTAAAGCCTTAACGCTATTTAAAAGTAAGTTTATTTTACTAATAGACACTATTATAATAACGAAGTATTACTACGTAATAAATAGTTTAACGGATCCTTAGAGGATGGACGGTCCCAAGCATCCTTTAAGTTACTTGCACTTTTACTACAGTTCACTTGAGTTGGTTTACATTGTATGTTCTGACTCGAGTGTTTGTATTTTTATTTACGCTCGGGTCAGCCTGAGTTATTCACAAATTTGGATTTCCACTTTCTGGAGATTGGAATCGCTGGAGATTATCTACTTGTCAAGTTTTATCTTTTGCAATCTGTTGTTCCTTTCAGCTCTTGTATTAATTGACTTCTATGTAGTGAAACTTCCCTTGTACTTTATTTCTTCTATTGTATTTTATGTAACTCTGATATTTTATATAGTAGCTTCATGAACTACTATTTCTTTTACTTCCGCTGCATTATTATTACTCTGTGTCTGTGATTCTGTGATTATTTATTTACTGTATATTATGAGATTTGCCAAATTTTTATCTACAACGCGGTATTTTGAGAAATTCAATTCTGGCATGAGTATCTACCTGTACACTTATAATGGATGCGAATGGTTGAAAATATCGGGACGTTACAAGAACAATCAAAATTAAAAAGAAAGCAGTAATAACAGAGGATTTATACTGGTTCGGCTGACTCTGGCCTAAGTCCACTCTAGAAATTTCCATTTTATTAATATCAAAATCAATTACAGTTACAATTCATAGTTTTTAAAATAATAATGGCATAGTAGACTTAATGAATTAGATGAAGGAAAATAGAGTAAAGATCTTTTTTGAGGCCCCGCCTGCTAACTTTATAGGCAAAATCCGAGTTACTGGGCTTCCCGAGTGATTCGAGCCCATCAAAACCATAGTCAAGTCCATATAGTCGACCACTGCTTTCCTGAAGTATATGAGATGTCGACCCTAAGAAACTCGTGCAATGACTCGAAACAACTAGGGTTTTGACCCGAAGTAGATTCATCCCCGACTCGAAGCAAAACAGTGCTGATCCCATGCCATTCCCTATATGTCGATCCCATTTTCCAAAGCCTACCCGAAGAACCTCGCACCACGACCCAAAGTAGTCGACCTCTCTAAATATGCCGACCCCAACGTGTTGTTGTCCCAATCCCTTATGCCGACCTAAGGAAGTGTTGCAGCCGAACCGAAGCAGGAGCGAAAGCTGATCCCTTAGCTCACCAACCCCATTCAATACGCCAATCCTCTAACATGCTAACCCGAAGCTGGCATGAATGTCGACCCCATGAAGTATTAGGACATGCCAACCCATTACTATATGCCGAACCGAAGTCACACATACATGCCGATCCAATATAATGCTGAACCAATGATGTGTTGATGCCGACCTTGAGTTAATGCTCTGTCGATCACAATTAGCACCGATCCCATGAAAAAACATGTCGATCAATTCATGATGCGGATCTCATTAATTCCTATCGACCCCAAGCAACTCAAAGCGCAGCTCTGCCTGACCCCAAGCAGCTCTCTCAGAAACCCGAAGCACGTCCAAGTGTGACTCAATGTAAACTCCAAATATGTCGAATCACCTCGACTTTTATCAAAAATCATATTTCGAGTACCTTGCGACTTCGGTCCATCGAATATTCCGAATTCGGCTTCATAATCATGATTATCATCCCTGATTGATCGTCTATCCATCTAGTTGAATCAAACCCATCATGTTCCAGCCTCGACAAACGAGATTTCGATTTAGTTAAAACCGCCTGTCTGTGGCCTTGCCAAAAGGCGAGTTAACATTTTGCCCTCCAAAACATGCCTTGTGATAGGAATGTATGTTTGGTAGTGCGATAAGCCCGATGTTTCAGATGACCTGTGAAGAGATTAATGATCTTATCTGATTGTGAAAAGCGATCGTTCAAGATCGAATACTGTTCGAGACGATATGTGACCGTATGACGTTGGGTGCCGTTTGAGGCGAATTGTGACTGTTCGAGGTCGGGTGCCGTTCGAGACGGATTATGACCGTTCGAGGTCGGGTAGCATTCGAGGCGGATTGTGACCGTTCGAGGTCGGGTGCCGTTCGAGGCGAATTGTGATCGTTCGAGGTTGGGTGCCATTCGAGGCGGATTGTAATCGTTCATAGTCGAGTTTCAGCATTATTAATGTCAGATTTCATGTTTTAGTGAGTTTTTGAATCATTTGTCATGGCGATTCATCGCCATCTCAGAGCATGCCTAAGGACCGTTCAGGATCCCGTACATGTGTAAGTGACTTAGCCACTTTGGTATAGGATTTATTTTTAGTTATTTAGTTTACTCCATCCTAATCAAAGGCTAACAATGCCCTTAAGTTGAGTTTTCTCCATTTTGTGGTGGGTAACGGCTGCTCCCGTTCCATTACCACTATTCAATTCCTAGAAAATCCAAGAAGATTCATGCCCCCAGTTCCATAGGGAGAGTAGTGCCCATCCATGAGAATGATTAGTGTCAATCCATCTTCCTTGGTTGAAGGCTTGCCTCCAACCATTCCAATCCATGTCCAAGACAGCTAATTCCCATCCCAAATCCTAGGTTCCAACTTCCAGCTATTCCAGTATCTATAAGCAATCTCCGATCATCGTTTCCATCCTATCCCCAAGTCCATGATGGGAATCCAGAATATCCTTTTCTAGACGAGCCTTTGTATTCCATTTAGTTAGGTCTATCTCCCTAGGAGGCTTCTTGCATCCATTCAACATCCTACTTATTTCCTTTCCTTGGTCCTGCGCTCTACCTTGTCCAACCTGGTGGAGTAAGTTCTGCATCATTTCCTTCTGCCTTTTCAGTGCCCTTTCCTGCATAGCATCCATTATTGTTTCTGACTTGTCCTTGCCCTTTGTCTCCTCATTGAATGCCTAACCATAATTTCCAGAATCCAAGCTCCTAAGCTTTTAAATCCAAAATCCAAGCTTTAGAATCCCTGAGTGCTAGCTTTCTCGGTGAAAGCACCAAAATGTTAGCACCAAAATTGGTCACTAACACCCAAACACCATTAAAAGCACGAATTCACGGTCATAGATAACAGATAGAGCGTCTGTAAAGAGTATAAATACGAAGAACAATCAAAATTAAAAAGAAATCAGTAATAACAGAGGATTTATAGTGGTTCGGCTGACTCTGACCTACGTCCACTCCAGAAATTTCCTTTTTATTGATATCGGAATCAATTACGGTTACAATCCATAGTTTTTAAAACAATAATGACAGAGTAGCCTTAATAGAAAAGATGAAGGGAAAAGGAACAAAGGTCCCCTTTCTGAACCCCGCATGTTGTATTTATAGGAAAAATCCGAGTAACTGGGCTTCCCGAGTGATTCGGGCCCTCAATACCATGGTCGAGTCCATATAGTCGACCACTGCTTTCCTTGAGTATGTGAGATGTTGGCCTCAAGAAACTCGGGTAATGACCCGAAGCAACTTGGGTTTTGAGCCGTAGTAGATTCATCCCCCAACTTGAAGCAAAACAGTGCCGATCCCATGCCATCTCCTATATGCTAATCCCATTTTCAACAACCGACCCGAAGAAACTCACACCACAACCCAAAGTTTCCAACCTCTATAAATATGCCGACCCTAACGTGTTGCAGACCCAATCCCTTATGCCAATCCAAGGAAGTGTTACAGGCGACCCAAAGCAGGAGTGAAAGCTGATCCCTTAGCTCACTGACCCCATTCGATACGTTGATCCTCTAATATGCCGACTCGGAGCTGGCATGAATGACGACCCCATGAAGTATTAGGACCTGCCGACCCATTCCTATATATTGACCCAAGCTTGTGGGGGTGCCGACCCAAAGTCACACATACATGCCAATCCAATATAACGCCGACTCGAAGATATGTTGATGCTGACCTGGAGTTAATGCTCTGTCGAACCCAAGTAGCACCGATCCCATGAAAGAACATGCCGATTAATTCATGATGCAAATCCCATTAGTTCCAACTGACCCCAAGCAACTCGAAGCACGACTCTGCCTGACCCAAAGCACCGTCTTAGAAATCCGAAGCAAGCCCAAGTGTGACTTAAAGTAAACTCCAAATATCCCAAATCATCTCGACTTTTATCAAAACTCATATTTCGAGTATCCCACGACTTCGATCCATGGAATATGCCAAATCCTGGCTTCATAATCGTGATTACCATCCATTATTGATCGTCTATTCTACCACTTGACTCAAACCCATAGTGTTCCAGCCTCGACAATTGAGCAACCGATTTAGTTAAATCGCTGTCTACGGCCTTTCCAAAAGGTGGGTTAACAATATTCTCAAGTACTTGGATCCATCATCTTGGATTTCTTAGATCCAAGAGATAGATCCAATCTTTCAATCTGACCGTTCAACTATTTAGATTTTCAGCAATCTATAAGAAGCTATTTACCATGGCCCCAAGGAAAGAACGTTCTACAAACTCCAGAGCTTCTAATGACATTGAGAATCAGGATATTCAGCATGTAGATGAAGTTGCACAACCAGAGTAGGCTAATGTCCAGAACCGAACTGATTTTGTGACAAGAATGGAAATGGACTATGGAGAAGCATATGGAGGATAAGTTCTAGAAGAGTCATAATGAGATGAACAAATAGATATAGGAGAGCTTGAGACTATTGAATGAGCCAACTCAAAACTGCCATAGAAGGAGCATGAGGGACTTAGCACCTTTTGGTTTAGAATTTGGTAGTTCTTTATTATTTGAGTAGAGGCAAAGGAATAAGAAGTAGAAAAAGGCATAAAAAATAGCTAGAACTTCAAATCAGGATCCAAGACAAACTCATGAGAAGGGTTTATGGATCAATACCAATCCAATAGGATGGATCGATCCGATCCAACAAATGTTGGATTCGAAGCTCACCCTCTGGATGGTGGTGTGAACTTGATCTCTGACTATACTATAGATGATCGAATCTAGAATATCGAACTACTGTTAACGATCTACAGCATGCAAATTAAGTAGGTAGAACTGTTGGACGAATGAATCTCCTGGAGTCTGAATAATCCATGTATCAAGGGTCTGCCTAAGAGTGTTTGTTAGGCCGAATACTGGAAATGGATCCTGATTACAGCCATTCAGCCGAACCTATAGAATCAGAGTACTTGGTTGAGATGGTTAGAAAACTTATATGTGAAAACTAGTTTAGAAGTAATAATGAGTGGGGTACATCTTTTAGTCAAAATCCACTTACCAAGAACATTCTGTGCGATAAGTATCCACGGAGATTCATAATGCCGATGATGTAGTTATATAATGAAAAAATGAATACGAGGCAGCACTTGATGAAATACAAATGGCATATGGACTCTGCTAGAGCATCTAATTCTATAAGATGTCGTTATTTTCCAATCTTCCTAAAGGGAGTAGCATTGATCTGGTTCACTTGGCTCCCACCAAGATCCATATCGTCTTTTGTTGAGTTGACATAATATTGATGGCATTGATCAAGGAGATTCATCCCGAGACTATTTCAAAAGATGGTTGGAAATGAAATCCCCATCGATGATGGATATTTTTTACAGGAAAGGCTAATCAATTCTTGCACTTGGAAGAGGCATGCACTCGTTCCTGAAGGGATGATGATGGGCATTCAGCCGAAGTGATACAAAGCAATGTCACTGTGAACCACTCTAGGGGGAGTTCTAGAAATATGGATGTAAATGTTGGCAACAAGAACGATAGTTAGAAATATAGTGACAGTGGTGCCAAAAAGAAAAAGCAGGTGTAACACCCCATATTTTTGGTAACATTACTTAGTAACATTTATTTAGGTAAATTAAATGAAATAATGCAAAATGATTAGAGGATTGAGATTTTTGATTGAATTAAGGGGTAACCGTGCCATGTAAACAATGAACTAAAGATAAGTTAAAATGAAATAGAGATAGAGTAAATTAGGAAAAAGAGAATTCTAATACCCTAAACCCTTAGTCATGCTCTCACTCACATTCATTTGCAAAGTTAAAAACAAATAGAGACCGGCAACCATTAACAAGAATAAGAGGAAGAAAGAGCTAGAGGAAGAAGATTAATCAACTTAATCCATTCAAATCTCAAACTCCATAATCTAAAACCTAAGGTAAATAATAACTACATCTCATTTTTCTAATTATTTTTGGTTTTAAGATGAATCCGAAGTATTTTGCGATGTTATGCCATGATTTTGAAGGATTAAATGTTTATATATGCTTGTTGATTATTTATCATTATTCATATAGGTTTTATGATATTAATGTGAAAACCATATTAAATGATGTTCAAATGCCTTGCAAATGTAGATTAGAAAAGATAATTTAGAAATGGGTTTCATTTTCATAATTTTCTGAATTAATGTGGATTTTATATTAATTTCCTAATGAGGAAAATGATTAATTGGTTTAAAATTATTTGTGGTTAAATAATATATGTTTTGGATCTGAACTTAATATATGTTAGAAACATATTAGAAATGATTTTCTAGAATTTTTGTAGAATTTTCCTATGATTTTTAATAGATGTATAAAATTATTTAAGGTATGAGACATAAATTTCTATATATTTATAGAACGATAAAGGGTGTTTTGTAAATTATTTAAATTGTTTAATTCTAAAATTTTGGCAGCACTTTTGAAAAATAAAATTAGCAACCAATAATATTTTAACAAACAAGGAAAGTTAGTTGAAAAGAATTTCTTTTTAAAGTAAAATCAGTTTTTGCATGCTTTTAGCATGTTTCGCCAGTTTCAACATAGAGGTTTCAACCAAGTACTGTCGCCTCCATTGCCATCGAAACCAATGCACATAGTATCAATAACTTGGTACAGAATGAATTGGACTAAGGCGAAAGATACTGGTTCGAGACCATAGGTTCCGATAAGGTCACAACACAGCTTTGTTTCAAAATGAAAATGCGTCTGCTTCGCTTTCGAAGGACATGCTTTTGACTTGGTTGACTTTCGACCGAGTCAAATGTTTTAAAGGAAATTCTTCGAATGGGTTACGTATTTTGTTTTAAGTAAATGCTTTCGAATGGGTAGAAATTCCTAGAGTCAATGGTTTTGGAAGATATACTTTGTTTTAAAACATAAGCGCTTTTGCAATGCTATTGGGTTTCGATGCCACCACTTCTTTGCTTAGGAGTAACTTTCGAAAAAGTGCTTTTGACTTAAATGTTAGAAGACCCTTTTGCTTTGTTGAAGGTAGATCCCAAATGGTTTCAAAAGAAATGGTTTTTAATGGTTTCGAAAGGTGTTTCCATATGTTTTAAATTAAACCCAATAGTTTCAAAAGGTTAGATGTTTTAATGCTTTGGAAAGGTTTTATACAATGGTTTCAAAGAGGTGGTTCTTCAATTGTTTCGAAAGTTTTGAAAGGAAAGGTTTTCCAATGTTTTTGAAAAGCAATGTTCAAGTGTTTTAAAGATAGGATGTCTAAGGTTTTAAAGCTTTCAAAGGGAAGGTTTTTCAATGGTTTCGAAAGGTTTGTATGAATGGTTCGAAAGGAATGTTTTAGCCTTTCGGACTAGGTTATAAAGAAGGGTTTTACTTAGTTCCAAAAGGGGTACTTTCAATAGATTCAAAGGGGGTACTTTCAAAGGTTTAAATGTTTTCATTAACAAAGATTTGTGTAAAGCATATATATACCATGGCAAAGTGATTTTGAGTAAAGCATGGAGTATATGTATTTTCCTTGTTTAAGTTTGGTTTAAGGTTTTAAATCAATCTGAGATGAAAAGGTTTTCAAGGAAAGTTTAAGGGAAGATTACCCTAAGTAGAATGACTCAGATATTAGAATACCAGTGAGACTGGTATAGAGTCGTGCCCTATACATTAGCTATTAGCCACAGCTAATTAAGTCAGAAATTCCAATGTGTCACAAGTAATACTAAAATTATGATTGCACACAGAAGGGAATATGTATTAGTATACAGATAGGTTATTGGTGAGCCCGTAAAACCATTAGGATCAGGTGACCCTAGAAAAAGATAAGTCAGGGACCGACCGTACAGAAGAGGAGTGCCTAATAGATAAGTTAGGGACATATCATCCAGAAGAGGAGTAACTAACAAGTGATAGATTATTTAATTATATTGTCTAGTAGGCCCGAGTCAGCCAAAGGTTAGTAGTTAGCCAAACTAAACTATAGTGTTCGAACAGATAATTCATTTGTTACCTAATATGTATGTTTACATGATAATGTTGTATAGTTTTAACCAGTTTTGGTTGTAGGAAATGATTTGAAAAAAATATATTTTAAAAGGATATTAGTAAGGGAAAACCCGTTCCGCTAATTGGCGTGGTCTCACGTAATATCAAATAACCGAGATTTTTAGTATTATTCACACCAGGCTTTATGTCTGACTCAAAGATTATGTTTTTCCCCTTACACTCTTGGATGCTCAAAATTAATTTGAGTAGGCTGAGGGTTGAGGTTTGTAGGATTTTAGTAGGTTAGCGGATAAAGCTTCCGAAGAAGAGTAGGTGCCTAACGGATAGCTATTTAGGAGTTGTTGCTTTATTTTTTTGATTCCGTTGTATTGTATTATGCCAGAATGACTGTATAGTACTCTGGTCAACCAATGGGGCATCATATGTCACTCTTGGCGTATTTTGTAATAATCATATTTGATCTTTATGTGGGAAATGATTATGCGATTATGTAATGGAATATGAAACATGTTTTGTGAAATGTAATAAGAAAAGTTGTTTTTGTGGAATCTGTGATTTTGTTTCATATTTATGTGCTTCTAATATTATGAATACCATTAACATTGCCATATTTATTCACCAGAAGTTAATACTATGGATGACTGCAGCATCTGTGGCATTTAGCTTCGGGCCACCAGATAGAGGATGTTAGAACTTGGTATCAGAGCATAGGTTTAAGAAAATCTTTAAACTAAAATGATTTTTGAAAACATAATCATAAGGAATTAGAGATAAGATTAAGGTATGTGATAACTCTACAGTAATGTACTTGTATTTGTTATATAAAGTATACGCTATATCTTTATTCTCTTATCTATCTTTGGCAATTCTTCTATATCTCACGAGGCTTGAATACAGATATGCATGCTAGACGTGGAAGAGTGAATTTTTGAGGAAGTACCACCACAAATGGTAATGCCAGACAGAGTATGAGAAGGAACCAAAGTCAGGCACAAGTTGGAAATGTTGGTGCTGGAGTCCCACAAGTGGATATAAGAGCTATGTATAAGTTTTTCGTGAACATCATGCAAGATGGAATTGTTGCTAGAGTGGTTCGAGGAAATGCTGGAGGAGTGAACCAAGAAGCTCCGGTGGTGAATAATTATGCTATCTTGAGTGGAGATCATGTTAGGCTTGGAGGGAAGCCATTTATCGGAACTGAGGATGCTATTGAGGTGGAGAACTGGATGCTTTATTGTGAGAGGGTCTTTGCTAACTTGGGGTTCAATGATGAGCAGAGGAGGATGCTTGCTTCAAGATAGCTTCAGAGAGCAGCTTTATTCTGGTAGAATTGTGTGACGACCGGAGTTAATGAATATGAGATGACATGGGCTGAGTTTAGGAGGAGGTTCCTGGTAAGGTTCATGTTTGTGATGGCGCAATCTGCTTTACTCAGAAAGTTTGCTGAGTTAGAGCAGGGGGAGATGTCTATGTTGGAATATGCTAGAAGGTTCAAGAAGTTGGCAATGTATGGATACCATGTTGAAGAGGAATGAGAAGTTCATTAAGTGGTTGAAGTCTGAGTTGGCAAGGGCAACATTGCCTCACATTAAGGATCCTTATGACATCATAGTAGAGATGGCTCTAAGGCATGAGGAGATGCTTATTTATTTGGAGAAGAGTAGGGCAAAGGATGTCCAGGTGGGGCAGAGTCAAAAGAGAAAGTTCTTTCCTAAGAAAGATGCTCAGAAAGGTGGAGCGACAAAGAGGGGAAAGTCTGAGGTTGTAGGCTTCAAGTGCGATAAGAAAGGACGTTTTGCTAATGAATGTCGTACTAGAAAGGCGAATGAAGTGATCGAAAAGAAGAATATCAGATGCTTCAACTGCGATCATATTAGTCATTATAAGAATCAATGTAAAGAGCTTGCTAAGGATGGAAGGGGCAATGTATTTGCATTGGAACCTGCTATATCAAAACCAACAGTGCAGGAGAAAGGGAAGGTAGTGTTGGGAGGTACGCTTCAAATTCATGGTATGCTTGTTAACATTCTGTTTGATATTGGTGCATCACATTCTTTTATATCTTATTGTTTGGTAGATAAGCTTAACCTAGAACCCTCATACTTAGTTACTTCCTTAAGGGTTGAAAATTCGATAGGAGGGTATGCGACACTTGGGATGAAGTGTGACCACCTAGAGTTTGATTTGTTAGGTCACACCTTTGTTTGCGGTATGCAGACTTTGTAGGGTTCGAAATTATTTGGGTATGGATTGGTTAAGTAAGTATAATGCTAGGTTATTTTTCCATGATAGGAAAATATCACTTAGACACACTGACTGCAGTGATCAGATTGTATATACCGTAGAAAACCCTAGTTGTGGGTGAATGCTTTGTTGGGTGTAGTGGAGTTTGAAGATGAGTTGAATCACGTTTTCGTGGTTAGGGAATTCGCAGATGTTTTTGAACCTTTAATAGGATTGCCACCGAAACAGGCCATTCAGTTTTAGATTGATTTGGTGCCTGGAGCAGAACCAATCAGTAATCCGCCAAGCAGGATGACACCTGAAGAGATGAGAGAGCTGAAGGTGCAGTTTGTAGATTTGGAAGGTAAGAATTTTATTAGACATAGTAGTTCACCTTGGAGAGCAACCACGGTGTTTGCCAAGAAGCCGGACGGATCGTTGAGGTTATGTATCGATTATCATAAGTTGACTGAGAAGATGATAAAGAGTCAATATCCATTGCCAAGAATTGACGATTTGTTCGATCAGTTGAGTGGAGCCAAGGTATTTTCTCGGTTGGATTTAGCAGTAGGTTTCCATCAGCTTAGAGTAGTAGATGACAATATTTCTTTGACGGTGTTTAGAGCTAGATATGGATCGTACGAATGGTTAGTGATGTCGTCCAGACTAACTAATGCGCTGACATTCTTTGTGGATATGATGAACCGAATTTTTTGAGAGCTATTGGATAGGTTCATGTTGGTTTTCATAGATGATATCTTGGTATACTAAGGATAGGTTCATGTTGGTTTTCATAGATGATATCTTGGTATACTAAGGATAGGTTCATGTTGGTTTTCATAGATGATATCTTAGTATACTAAGGATGAAAGGGAGCATGAGGTTCATCTTACAATTGTACTTGAGATGCTGAGGTAGAATCAGTTGAAGGTGAAGTTTTCGAAATGTCATTTTTTGAAGAAAGAGGTGAAGTTTCTTGGTCATGTTGTCTCAAAGAAAGGGTTATCAATAGATCTGGCTAAGATCTAGGCAGTGAATGATTGGAAGAGAGACAGTAACTGAGATAAAGAGTTTTCTTGGATTTGCTGGATATTACTGGAGGTTTGTTAAGTAATTTTCATGGATAGCAGTACCGATGACCAAGTTAATGCGAAAGGATGTGAAGTTTGTTCGGAACGATAAGTGTGAGGAAGCATTCCAGATCTCGAAACACTTATTGACCCATGCACCTATATTAGTTGTTCAGGAGGGGAATTAGGACTTGGTAGTTTATACAGATGCGTGTGGAACTGGATTAGGAGCTCTGTTAATGCAGGGAGGTAAAGTGATTGCTTATGCTCCTCGACGGCTTAGACAGCATGAAGTTAGATATCAACACATGATTTGGAGTTGGATGCAGTGATTTTTACATTGAAGGTGCGGAGACATTACCTTATGGGAGAGAGGTTTGAGCTTTATATGGATCATAAGTTGTTAAAATACATGTTCACTCAGAAGGAGCTGAATATGAGACAACAGAGATGGTTGGAGTTTATTGCTGCTTATGATTTTGAAATTGAATACATACTAGGGAATGGTAATAAGGTTGCAGATGCACTTAGTAGAAAGCATCGAAATGCATTATTGGCGATTATAGCTAAGCGGAAGGATTTGAAGGTTTTCGACTTGCAGAGTGCAGTGGAAATCTAAAGCTGGATCTTGTGGAGGATCTGCTATGTTGTTATGTTTAGAAGTTCGAGCAGTTATGATTGAAAGGATTGCTTTTAAACAGATGGAGGATCTAGCGTTGGTTGAACGGATCAGAAAGTTAAAGGAAGAAATGGAGAGCGATGACTTAAAGGATTTTAGTCTTGACCAGAATGGGTGGTTGAGAAAGAAAGGTAGGTTGTGTGTTCCGAATGTGGGAAGCATTAGGAAAGTAGTTTTGGAGGAATGCCATCGTTCGAAGTTCACTATTCATCTAGGAGGAACTAAGATGTATCATGATTTTAAGAGAAGTTTCTTCTGGGAAGGTATTAAGAGTGATAGAGGCTTATGGGTGAAGCAGTGTTCGAATTGTCAACAGGTAAAAGCCGAACATCAGAAGCCAAGCAGGTTGCTTCAGCCAATGGATATTCTACTATGGAAGTGGGATTCTATTTCTATGGATTTTATAGACGGGTTGCTAAGGTCAAACATAGAAAGTGAAAGTATATGGGTCATAGTGGACAGATTATCCAAGAGTTCCCATTTCATTCCAGTTAAGTCAACTAGGATGACACCTGTTTTGGCTGAGTTGTTTATGAAGAATATAGTTAGACTATATGGAATTCCTAGTAATATAGTAGATGATAGAGATTCCTTATTCACTAGGAGTTCTGGAAGAGTCTACAGGAGATTTTAGGAACGAAGCTCAAGATGAGTACCACCCATAGACCGATAGGCAAATGGAAAGAGTTAACAAAGTCTTGGAGGATTTGTTACAAGCTTGTGTGTTAGATTTTGAAGGACCATGGTAGGATCATCTACACTTAGTCGAGTTTTCGTATAACAACAGTTATCAGACTAGTATATGGATGACACTGTTTGAAAATTTGTATGGAAGGCCATGCAAATCTTCCGTTTGTTGGTTAGAGATAGAGAATAAGTTGGTTCTCAGTCTAGATTGGTTAGAGAAGCTATAGAAAAGATTGAGTTAATTTGAGCAAGAATGAAGGAAGTTCAATCTAGGCAGAAGAGTTATGTAGATAGAAGACGGAAAGACTCTAAGTTCTCTGTTGGAGATCATGTTTTCATTAAGGTGTCACCAATGAACGGTGTGATTAGATTCGAGAAATCGGGGAAATTGGCACTGAGATTCGTAGGACCATTTTCTATTGTAGAGGGGATCAGAAAACTCGCATATAGAGTAGAGTTACCGAATAGTTTGGCAGGATTCCACAATGTTTTTCATGTTTCTCATCTAAGGAAGTGTGTTAGAGATCCAGAGTCTACTATAGCACTTACTGCGTTAGATAACATAGTAGTGGAACCAGACTTGACTATAGTTAGAAAGCCAGTTCAAATAGCTGTGAGAGATGAGAAGAAGTTGAGGAACAAAACAGTCAGATTAATTAAAGTCCAGTGGAGCGATGATGAGAGAGACTGTACTTAGGAGACTGAGAGCAGAATTAGAGACGTTTATATTGGTTTGTTTGATGGTATCTTTTACTTTTTTGATTGATGTGTTGTGTACCTAATCGTAATTTCAAGGACGAAATTCTTTAAGTAGAGGAGATTGTAACACCCCATATTTTTGGTAACATTATTTAGTAACATTTA
Organism: Allium cepa; assembly: GCA_030765085.1. Lineage (NCBI taxonomy): Eukaryota > Viridiplantae > Streptophyta > Magnoliopsida > Asparagales > Amaryllidaceae > Allium > Allium cepa. The sequence goes on from CM060931.1 coordinate 401,598,835, forward strand.
ATTAGGTAAATTAAATGAAATAATGCAAAATGATTAGGGGATCGAGATTTATGATTGAATTAAGGGGTAGTCATGCCATGTAAACAATGAACTAAAGATAAGTTAAAATGAAATAGAGAAGAGGTAAATTAGGAAAAATAGTATTCTAATACCCTATACCCTTAGCCGTGCGTGCACACACATTCATTTACAAAATTAAAAACAAATAGAGGCCGACCACCATCAGCAAGAACAACAGGAAGAAAGAGCTAAAGAAAGAATATTAATCAGCTTAATCCATTCAAATCTCAAACTCGACTACATCTCATTTTTCTAATTGTTTTCAGTTTTAAGATGAATCCAAAGTATTTCGCAATGTTATGCCATGATTTTGAAGAATTAAAAGTTTATATATGCTTATTGATGATTTATGATTATTCGTATAGGTTTTATGAAATTTTTTTAATGTGATAACCCTATTAAATGACATCCAAATGCCTTGCTAATTTAGATTTAGATTAGAAAAGATATTTAGAGATGGGTTTCAACTTTCATAATTTTCTAAATTAATGTGGATTTTATATTAATTTCCTACCGAGGAAAATGATTAATTGGGTTTAAAATTATTTACGATTAATTAATATATTTTGGATCTGAAATTAATATATGTTAGAAAACATATTAGAAATGATTTTATGGAATTTTAGTAAAATTTTCCTAAGAGTTTTAATAGATATATAAAACTATTCAAGGTATAGGACTAAAATATTTATATATTTGTAAAAGGTGAAGGGGTATTTTATAAATTATTTAAATTATTTGATTCTGCAATTCTAGCAGCACTTTTAGAAAAGAAAATTAGCTACTGATAATATTTTAACAAACAAGGAAAGTTAGTTGAAAAGAATTTCTTTTTAAAGTAAAATTCAATTTTTACATGCTTTTAGCATGTTTCACCACTTTCAACACTGGGGTTCCGACCAAGTACTGCCGCAACTCCATTGCCATCAAAACCAATGCACATAGTATCAATAACTTGGTACAGAGTGAATTGGACTAAGGCGAAAGGTACTGGGTCGAGACCATAGGTTCCGATGGGGTCGAAGCATGACTTTGTTTTAAATTGAAAGTGCGCCTGCTTTGCTTTCGAAGGATATGCTTTCGACTTCGTTGGCTTTCGGTCGAGTCAAATATTTTAAAGGAAATGTTTCAAATGGGCTGCGCCTTTTGCTTTAACTAAATGCTTTCAAATGAGGTCGAAACCCCTAGCTGCCCCGTTTCCCTCTTTCAAAGTCAATGGTATCAGAAGGTATACTTTGTTTTAAAACTTAGCCGCTTCTCCAATGATTTTGGAAGGGTTGGTGTCGATGCCACAACTTCTTTACTTAGGAATAGTTTTTGAAAAAATGCTTTCGACTTAAATGTTTTATGACCCTTTTTCTCTGTTGAAGGTAGAGCCCAAATGATTTCGAAAGAGATTGTTTATAATGGTTTCGAAAGGTGTTTCCAAATGTTTTAAATTGAACCCAGTTGTTTCAAAAGGTTAGATGTTCTAATGCTTTCGAAAGATTTTAAAGAATGGTTTCGAAGAGATGGTTCCCCAATGGTTTCAAAAGGTTTGAAAGGAACGTTTTTCCAATGTTTTCGAAAGGCAATGTTTAAGTGATTTAAAGATAAGATTTCTAAGATTTCAAAGCTTTCGAAGGGAAGATTTTTCAATGGTTTCGAAAGGTTTATATGAACAGTTTAGAAATGAATGTTTTGGACTTCCAGCCTAGGTTATAAAGAAGGATTTTACTTGGTTTCGAAAGGGGTATTTTCAATGGATTCGAAGGGGGTACTTTCAAAGGTTTAAATGTATTCATCAACAAGATTTGTGTAAAGTGTGTGTGTGTGTGTAAATAAAACATGGTAAGGTGATTTTAATTAAAGCGTGGAGTATATGTATTTCCCTTTTTCAAGTTTGATTTAAAGGTTTTAAATCAATTTGAGATGAAAAGGTTTTTAAGGAAAATTTAAGGGAATATTATCTTAAGTAAAATGACTCAGATATTAGAATACCAGATGGGGCTGATATAAGGTCGCGCCCTATGCATTAGCTATTAGACCCAGCTAATTAAGTCCAAAATTCTAGTGTGTAGGGCTTTGTCACAAGTAAGACTAAAATTATGATTACATACAGAAGTGAATATATTTGTAAACAGATAGGTTATTGGTGAGCTCGCAAAACCGCTAGATCAAGCGACCCTGGGAGAAGATAAGTTAGGGACAGACCTTCTAAAAGAGGAGTATCTAATAGATAAGTTAGGGACAGACCGTCCAGAAGAGGAGTATCTAACAGGTGTTGGATTATTTTAATTATATTGTCTGGTAGTCCCGAGTCAGCCAAAGGTTAGTGGTTAGCCGAACTAAACTATAGTGTTCGAATAGACGGTTTATTTGTTACCCGGTATGTATTTTACATGATAATGCTTTACATTTTTGACCAGTTTTGGTTGCAAGAAATGATTTGCAAAAGATATGTTTTAAAATGATATTAGTGAGGGTAAACCCGTTCCGCTAACCGACATGGTCTCACTTAATATCAAATAACCGAGATGTATAATATTATTCACACCAGGTTTTATATTTGACTCGAAGTTTATGTTTTCCCCTTAAACTCTCCGGTGCTCAAAATTAATTTGAGTAGGTTGAAGGTTGAGGTTTATAGGTTTTAGTAGGTTGTCGAATAAAGCTTCCGGAGACGAGTAGGTGGCTGCTGGATAGCTATTTAGGAGCTGCTATTTTATTTTATTTGATTCCGCTGTGTTGTATTATGTCAGTGTGACTATAAAGTACTCTGGTCAACTAAGGGGGCATCATCATATGTCACTCTTGGCATATTTTGTAATAATTATTTTTGATTTTTACATGGAAACTATTATGGGATTATGTAATGGAATATGGAATATGTTTTGTGAAATGTAATCAGAAAAGTTGTTTTTGTGAAATCTATGATTTTATTTCATATTCATATGCTTCTGATATTATAGATACCATTAACATTACCATATTTGGTCACCGTAAGTTAATACGATGGATGACTACAGCATATGTAGGGCTTAGCTTCGGGCCTCCAGATAGGGAATGTTATAGCTGGATTATAGGAATCGTCCTAAGATTCCTAAGTATGACAGTTGTAATATATTGAATAACTCAGTCGAAAATATCTTCCGGGCTACTCAAGGAACCGAGCAGTGCAGGAAGCCGACTTTAGGAGAGTCGACCGAGAAAGAGAAGAATTCTTGCAAGTTTGGTCGATTTCGTGAAATATATGGTCATGACACCAATGATTGAAGACATCTGTGTGATATGATTGAGGAGTTGATTCGTAAAAAGAAGCTGTAGCAACTTGTGAAAGTTCTGTAGGATGGCAGGCAAAAAATTCTAACCCCCAAGGGCCATCATTCTAGCAGGGGAAGCAAACCTAGTGTTGACGAGACTCAACAGCTTGAAAAACTTTTAGTGATCAATACAATCATCGGTGGACCACCACTACTACAAAACAGGTCATTTGCATCGGTTGTTTACCCCGCTTTTGCATCAGTTCAACAACCGATGCATATGCAACCGATGCAACAGGCTAAACACTTTTGCATCAGTTCTGAAACCGATGCAAAATGGTCCTTTTGCATCGGTTGTTACTAACAACTAATGCAAAATATCATGGTTGGTTGCTTGAACACAGCCTCCATGTTGCATCGGTTATAATCAAAACCGATGCAACAAAGGAACTTGTTGCATCGGTTGTTGAAAACCGATGCAAACTAATCCCTCTGTTGCATCGGTTTTTTATAACAACCGATGCAAACTAATCCCTCGGAGACCATTATTACAGTACTCAAATAGACTATATATATATATATATTATTGATAATCTTTATATATATATGTGTGTGTGTGTAAAAGAAAAAACATACACAAAAAATTAAAAGAAATTATTTCATTATCATTTACAAATTCTGCTTTGGTTTACAAATTTTACAAATTAAATCACGCTCAATCGCTTCAAACAACACCTCCTTCTCAAACAGTGCTTTATTGTATCAAAGAATAGAACAAATGTCAAACAATATTCTCTCCCAAGTCTCCGTATTGTTTAATCATGTCCAATACCTTATAAAAGTGGCATTGACCAATTTTTGATCATGATAATACAAGTTAAACAAAAGTTAGCAAGCAACATAGAAGCAATGCAGCAGAATTTCAGCGAGGTTGCGGTATAATACGGTAGCACTTGTATTCCGAATAGTACATTTGCAGTGAACTGCTTGAAATGTAAATTGATAATTAAGTCACTAACCTGTTGAATTCAGAATCTTCAGATGATCAGAATGTATGCATCAGTGTCTAACTGGGTTTCAAGCTTCAGCTCCCTCTCAATATTTATGCTCTTGTTATTTGCATTGCAATTCTGTCCTTCCATGCTATCCAAACTTCTCTGCATTTTTGCTCACTTCATTAGCTGCCTCAGTCTACAACACTCTTCATCGCCGTTTCAGCCTCTGTTCAATGCTCTTGCCGGATTCTTTAAACCCCGGCGACTTCAACTATACCTCTTGATCATCATGTCTCTGCTGCATGTTCGTCATTTTTGCTGTAGAAACATATCTGCTCTTTCTCGCTCAAGTGCAAATTCCTCAACATGCATGGGCATCCCTTCTGTGCATCGCACGCTGCTACCTACAGGCACCCAAACAACAAGATCAGCTATAATGTTCCTATGTGACTATTAAGTTGATCTAAAAAAACTATTTATATAGACTTTTTAATTACCTTAAGGTCAAATCAACTTCCTTTTAAAGCCTGATTTAATTACCCAAACTGCAGGCGGGATTTGCTACTCATTGAAAATCAACTTCCTTTGTTTCTACTGAAGACACTAATTGCTTTTCAACCCATTTTAAAGCCTGAAGTAAATATTTGTATTGTTTTAAAACTATTATATATATATATCCTGGAAAGTTTTATGCAGTTTTTTTTCAACAAAGTATAATGCAAATTTGTCCTACAATATAAGGCCAAAAAATGCACACTGGAATCAGAGAACCAGATAATCTGTTTTGGTAATCTGAAAAGGGTTAAGCTAAGGATTGTGTACGATATGAACATTCCGGTGCATTTTAGTGGATTTAAAACTATAAAAGTGCACTAGTTCAACTAAGATTAAATCAGTACACAATTCTTAGTGTACCCTTGCTTTAATTCTGAACCATAATATTTGAGATGAACAATGGGATGATGCAGAGAAATACATGCAGGAGATGGAAAACACAAACTACTACATCAACATCCTGGTGCTAAACTTCATAACCGGAAGAATCAATGAAACAGTGCAAAACACAAACCTGAGCCTGCATGCACTCGATCTCCATCGTCAAAGCCTGCTCATCCCCAATCACCATCGTTAAATTCCTTCCTCATCTCCATCCAAAGGTACGTTTCCAGTCCGTTGCACTGTAAAACTACATGAAGCAGGAGTAAAATTCAAAGCAAGCAGCACAAAATGCCTTGTAGATACAGGCTTCGACTCAAAAAACGGGGTGCTTCACCTCCCTCGTATTCTAGTAGACGACTCTACGGAATGCACGTTCCTAAACATGGTAGCCTTCGAGCACCTACACATGAGCATCGAAAGCAATGAGATAACGTCAGTTATCTTGATTGTTATTTTTATCCATCTTCCAGTCCTGTAGATGATGTTTCAAACCCCTATTAATTGTTATTTTTATATTTAAGAACTTTTTACACCTTCAGTTCTTTATTTGCAAATTAATTATAAATATGGATCATTTTCTACTCTGTGGCAGAAAGTGTCATTGTATTGGTGTACTTTGAAACTACAGCATTTTTACTATTTTGTTCAGCTAAAAAAATTGTTCATGCAGTTTCAAAGCGTACCAATATAAAAATCTAGTTTCAGCCACGTAAACAGAAAATTGTCCATACTAGCAATTAGTCTTCAGAAGGGAAATGTGTAATAAGTTATGATGAGTGGCCTAAATGGATTAAAAAATCAAATTACTAATTGTATGATAAGAAAAAAACCATGAATTGAATAGATGGAAACACTTTATTTTGTGCTCCCATGATACCAAGGTCGTTCATCCAAATTTTAATATATGATTAACATTAAGAGATAAAATCTAACCTTGGCTATTCTTTCTTGGATGTTTTCCAGTGGAAGTTGATTTGATGCTCGGACATCCTTTATCTTTATGTAATTGTACATGATAACACCACATAAAGTTGAAGAAAAATTTCCACTATTTGTCATTTACTTATGAATGATAAATGACAAATAAAAGATATATACCACTAAAGATAATTTATCAACTGCATAGCCAATTATTATGGTATGTGAATTTTTGTATGTACACTGTGCAATGGTTGGTCAGAGGCTGGAACTAGTTGTCGAAAACCCAGCAATCGAGCTGCATAACATTAACATACAAGAAAGGCAAATTTGATAAGAGGCTGATATTGTTAAAATTATTCAAGAAAGGAAAACAACTACTGCAATTTGTGTGCTAAATCTATAATGTTGTGTATCATTTATGTTATTAACTCATTTTAACTATAAGCTATGTGATTTTGTGAAATGAGGAGTCTCTTTTAATTGCCTAGAAACATCAGTCAAAGTAAGAATTTCAACATGCAGAAACATCGCTTAGATAAATAAGTATAGGACCTGTACGATTGCAACATGCAGAAGCACACCGCGGAGGCCAACAGCGAAGGAAGCTGCAATTGTGTCACATGCAATTTTTTTCCCACATGCTATCATTCTTGGCTGCAACGCCATAAACAACCCTGTAATAATATGTTCTGGAATTTTATGTGTAGCTTCTATTAGAGAGTGCATCGGCTGTGAGTTGTTCTCTGGCATGAAGCGGTGGAAGATGAAGGCATGTCATCACTTTGCAGGCATGCAAAAGGATTATGTAATGGAATATGTTGTAATGCCGGTCCTTTTACATTTTTCATAGATGCTCTCTGGTGAGGAGTTGGCTTTTGAAAGTCTGAAACTCTGTTAGTTTCTTTGCCAATTGTACTATGGTCTGTGTTTCTAGATATCATAGTTGGTTGTTGTGTCTTCTTCTGTTGTTGCTCTGTATGTGTAGCAACAGAAGTCTCGTATATATGTTGTGTGTTACTTGTATTTTGGGTTCCTTTCTCTTTTCTATAGTTACTCTCCATATTTGTTTGCTGTTTATCCACTTCAACTTGTTGTTTGTCAATGTATATATTGGTACAATCCTCTTTTGTATATTGTGCCTCAGCATGCTCTGTGGTTTCATTCTATGCCTTTGTACTTGTGCTATCACGTGATGTAGATTCCGGTGCCTTATACTTTACATTCTCATTTATAGCTGTAGAGGTCTGCTTGTGTTGTCATGCTTTGTGAATTGATGTATAACAGTTACGTGTGTTATGTTCGAACTCTTTACAGTTCTCGCATGGTTTGGGATTATACTCGTAAGCAACAGAGATGTAAAGTTTCTCCCTTGTAGAAGTTAAGCCATGAACCATGTGAGGGTATGAAAATGAGACTTCTCTTTCAATTAATGTTCTAGCATAATTTAGCCGCGTCTCTTTAACAATAGTCTAATCCATTCGAATTGGTCTTCCAAGTGTCAATGTAATTCAGCTAAGTGCATCCTTGTGCCACAATTCTAGATCTAGATCCAATAGTTTAATCCAAATTGGTATTGTAGTGAAATAATCACGAGTAAGCTTCATACCCAAATACCTTAATACAATGATTTTGGATTTGAAAGTATGGGGTATAGATTTAATGATTCGAACACTGTCTTCTTCCTTATCAAACCGTATAATTATGAAACCAATTTGCTTGTACTATGTATCATACCTTCTAGTTGGTTTACATTTCTTTTCTACAAAATCTGCAAAATGCTTAAATAATGGTCTACTCCCCAGTATGTAAGCTGTTATGGTATTCCTCCATTTGGTTGTATCAATCTGGTCATTGGATTCAGGAATAACAAAGAATGATTTGCCATTGTCTTCATTGGTGAGATGAAATCCAAATCATCATCTTGTGCATCTGCCTCCACAGAAGAAGTCCCTCTTATAGCTTCATCCCAGGATTTGGTCCAAGGGGTAGCTGACCGTAGTAGATGGGGCTGGGGATCAGGCGATTTTGGAGGGATTTCTTTCGGAATAACTGCTCCTTCTTTTGACGTCATATCTGTTATTATTTCGCTATATATTTATATATCAGAGAGTATAAATTTATAATGTGAATCAAATAACCCATACATACCTCTAACGCGACTTCCTTAACATCATCGAATCCAAGATACCGAACAACCAGAACAGTCGACTGCGACGCCTACAAACTCCGACTTCCACACCTCCATCAAACAACTGACCACAGCATCCATACACCCACAAATCTACTCGAACACGGTACTTCACCCGCCACCTTCGACATTACTTCCCAATTCATTACTTCAAACAACATCGCCACAACCTCCAGCAACCTCGACTTTGACACCGACAACGCCACTTCCTCACATTCGCAATCCTCAAATTGCCTACCCACGTAGACTGAAGATTCAATACCATGAACTGATTGGCGAATTCTGATTTGGAATTTGTTTGAGGGGAATTCTGTTGAGGATTGGAAAAAGAAGATTTTTTTAATTTCGGGAATTCTTTTGCTTTGAAAGAAAAAAAGAAGAGAAAAAATAGAACACGTTTATTAATTTTGGGGAAGATAAGCTGTTTTTGGTTTGGAGCCAACTTTTCAATATTTTCCACCTAAATTTCATATTGCCATCAACATGTAGTTGCATCGGTTGACTTTAAAACCGATGCGACTAAAACTATTTGCATCGGTTGTTGGTGAGAACTGATGCAAATTTGATTTTTTTATTACCTATTGCTTTCCACGTACCGATTGCATCGGTTATTAAGATAGAACTGATGCAAATAGTTCTATTTGCATCAGTTTTAACTTCAACCGATGCAAATGAGGCGAAGCAATATGCACTTTTTGTTCTAGTACACACCCGGTTGATAGGAGTTGGAACAAGATAGATAAAAATGTTGGTGCTTTAAAACATGTAGAGAATGAGAGTTGTCTTGCTGTGGAGGATGGTACTCCGGTAAAACAAGTAAGGATGATGGCTGGTGACATTGTCTTTTGAAATAAGGATGCTAATGGGATGGAAGCCCTGATGATTGACTCTTTCATGATTGCAGCCATGACTGGCCCTGCAATGGTACGAAAGTTGTTGGATGACTATGGGAGTTTAGTCAACATTGTATTTAAGAAACCCTATAATAGATGCTTCTGAAGGGAAAGGACTTGAAATTGTACAAATCTTGGATCCAAGGATTTAACGGGATGGCTACTGAGCCAGTCAGATATATGGAACTTTGGTGGTACTTGGCAAGGGTGACTACAAGTGATTGCTGATCGTGCCTTTTGTGGTGTTGGATATTTACTCTGCTTACAATGCATTATTGGGCCGACCGGCCTTAGCTGAATTCAGAGCGGCTATAGCTCATTGGTGCTTGACGATGCATTTTCCTATAGAGAATGGTATGGGAATAATATAAGGAGATCATAGGCTTAGCTATGAATGTTATGTTGCCAAGCTGTAGGAGGAGAGACAAAGGGAGAAAGGAAAAGGTGTAGAGGGGACCCTCTGCATTAAATGCTTTGGAGACATAGCAATCACTGCCTACGAATAGCTCGGGTAGCACAGTTGGTTCCATAAGGATATGGATCTGTGAAATGAGCCGATGGAAGGGCGGCTATAGTCGAGTTGATGATTAACATCTCGGTTAGCCAATATGATCTTACATAGGTCCGAAAGATCGGATCACAGCTCTGCAAGAGGGTGATGAAATAATCAGTTGGTTTTTTTGGGCGAACCTGGATATATTCGCCTTGACTCACTCAGACATATGTGAAATATCGCCAGAGATAGCGACCATGCACTAAATATAAACAAGAAATGCGTTCTTATGAAACAGAAACATCACAGCCTAGGTTCGTAGAGATCCGCTACACTCAAAGAAGAAGTGGAGAAGTTAAAAGATAACGGCTTCATCCTTGATGCCTTACACCCGACCTGAGTATCAAATCTGCTCTTGGTGAAAAATTCAAATGGGAAGTGGAGGACAGGCTTCGACTATTCAAACCAAAATAAGGCATGCTCAAAGGACAATTTCCTACTTCAAAGGATGGATCAACCGGTAGACTCGACGGTCGGACCTGAGATGCTCTCATTCATGGATGCATACTCTAGATACAATCAGATTCCAATATACGTTCCAGATTAGGACTACACCAACTTTATTACCGATATAGGACTGTATTGCTATCTTGTCATGCCCTCTGAATTAATGAATGCTGGAGCAACTTAATGGAGGTTAATAAACAAGATGTTCAAAGATCAGAGTAGGCATTCGATGGAAGTCTATGTGGATGACATGCTCGTGAAGTCGCAACATTCAAGAAACCACATCGATGATTTGGCAGAGATGTTTGGCATTCTCCGAAACTACAGGATGAAGCTCAACCTTTTGAAATGCTCATTTAGCATTGCGTCGGGGAAATTCCTGGGCTTCATTGTGAACTCGCGTGGGATTGAAGCCAATCTAGAAAAGATCAACGCATTGAGAAACATCGAAGTCTCGAAGATGATCAAGGAGGTCCAGAGTTTAAACGAGAAGGTCGTCGCCCTAAGCTGATTCATCTCCAAGGCAACTGACAAATGTATCCCTTTCATTGATGAGATTATGAAGGGAAAAGAGAATTTCGCTTGGACGCAGGAGTGTGTAGATGCATTCTAGGCTTTGGTGGATCTTGGAGTGACCCTACATTCTTTCGAAGTCGTTGGGTGATGAGGACTTTTTTATATATCTGGCAGTGTCGGTGCATGTTTTGAGCATCACGCTTGTATGTAAGCAATCCCACATCTAGCAACTAGTCTACTACATCAGTAGATGATTGAAAGGAGGAGAAAAAATTACTCAAAGTTGGAAAAGCTTGCATACTGCCTTTTGATTGCTTTAAGTAAGCTCCGTATGTACATTCAGGCTCATCCGATCAAAGTTCTCACCAACCAGCCTTTGCGAGAAGTCTTACAGCAACATGAGACTTTTGGAAGGCCATTGAAATTGAATATTGAATCAAGATAATAAGACATAACCTATCAACCTTAGAGAGCAATCCAGGGTCAAGCTTTGGCAGATTTCGTAGCTGAATACACTACACGAGATGATATTTCAGAGAGCAGTGGTGAACAAAATGTTAGATGGAAGATGTACACGGATGGTGCATTGAATGAATGTCGTTTCAGTGCTGGAGTTGTACTTGTCACTCCTGAGGAATGTTCAATTTGTTATTCCTTGAGACTTGATTTCCTTGCAAAGAACAATGAAGCAGAGTATGAAGCATTGATTTCATAACTCAAAATAGCCAAGCAATTGGGAGTTAAAACTATACATATCTTTTGTGATTCCCAGCTAGTGGTATGCCAAGTAAGAAAATAATTTCAAACGAAGGGAGCGAAGCTAGCTCCTTACCTCAACCAGACCCTTGAGCTACTTATTGACATTGAATATTGCACCATAACACATATTCCCAGTGAGGAAGATGCAAAGGCCGACTCACTGGCTAAGTTGGCCAGTTCTAAAGAAGTGCAACTTATGGGCGTGGTCCTTGTGGAAGTATTATCAGCCTCAAGCATTGACCTGATGGATGTAGATTGGATCTTGGAGGCTGAATATAAGGAGGAGTCATGGATTGCTCCAATAAAGGACTATTTACGAAGGGAAATCATTTTGGATATGAAGAACGAGTGATGGAACCTCCTTCGCCAAGCTTCGAGATATATCTTTCAACAGGAAGCACTTTATAGGAAAGGATTATTAGTCCTATTGTTATGATCTGTCGCCAACAATGTGGCCAAACAAGTCCTAAGAGAAGTTCATGAAGGGGAATATGGCGACCACACAGGGGGTCAAACCCTAAAGAAGAAGATTCTCTGCTATGGGTACTTCTAGCCAACTGTCAACCAAGATGCAGCTAACTACACTAGAAAGTGTGACAAGTGCCAAAGATTTGCTAAGATTCCAAGAGCCCCAGCGATCCAGATTTTCAAATGGTCAGTCTCTGGTCATTTGCAGTTTGGGGAATCGATATATCGGTGTGTTGCCAATATCAAGGATGACATGAAGTACGCCATCATCACTGTTGATTACTTCACCAAATGAGCTAAGTCAAAGCCATTAGCCATCATTATCACAAAGAAAGTAATTAGCTTTGTGATCTGTAATATCATCTATCGTTTTGGAGTTCCACAAGCAATGGTTACCAATAACAGGACTCGATTCGACAACATCGAGTTTAATGATTTCTACCGCCGACAGCATAGAAAACAGAATTTCTCTGGTGACCACCCTCATGCGAATGGAAAAGTTGAAGTTGTGAACAAGATTATTAAGTCCATTCCCAAAAAGTGATTAGAAAAGGATAAGGGCAAGTGGGTCGATGAAATTTGATTGGCACTTGGGCTTATCGAACGACCCACAAGTCAGCGACTAGACACTCTCCATTCGTCATAGCCTACGGATCAAAAGCTTTGAATCTGGTTGAACTAGAAATACCTTTTCATAGAGTGACTCACTATGATCCATAGATGAATGAGCAACTTCTATTGCAGTCTCTGGATATGATCGATGAGAAGTGCATTGAAGCTGACTTGAGGGCAGGTGCACACCGAAGCTGGGTCGCTTGATATTACAATGTCAAGGTTAGGAATTAAACCATTGAAATCGGTGACCTTGTCCTCAAATGAATCTTCCCAAGACCTTGGAACTTGGGCCTCATTGGGAAGGTCTGTATGCAATTGAATAAAAGCTTGGAGGCGACACTTTCAAGCTAGCAACGGTTGACATGATCTCACTTTCGAGGATGGGAATAGCAAAAACTTGCGACAATATTTTACTTTAGAATAAATTTGTACATAATTAAAGCCATGTAATAAAAAAATCTATCACGTCCCGTCTTTTATAAAGTGGAATGGATTTTGGAATCTGCAACTCTGTCTTTATATAGCTTTAGAGTTCAACTTTAATAAATGTGCATGTTAGATATGTAGGTACTCGAAGATAGGTGTTAACCAAACTTATACAGTCGATGATTGAACCCATTGAGTTCAACCATTATTGGCGTCCAGAGATAGATGCCAACTAACTCTTTCCCTTGATGTAGTCGTAGGAGTATAAGCCAAAAAGTACGTGACTTGACCGTCCATCTACTAACTCTTATCCTCGAAGCGAGGGTGGGAGTAGAAACAAAAAAAGATGCGACTTGACCGCCCATCCACTAACTATTGCCCTTGAAGCGAGGGAAGGAGTATAAACATTCCAAGGTTTAATGAGACTGTTCGCCTCTACAACTCATGCCTAGAGTCTGGCAGAGCACTCACATCTTGCTCGGAGTAAGCAAGACAAAGGATCCGCATCCGGAGTTAGGCAGGATCTCTAATAACTTGTATCGATGCCCGAAGTAGGCATAATCTAAGTAAACAACCAAGTGTATAGGATGCCAAACTGCTACCTCAAGTGGTTAACTCCAACTAACACTTAAAGTTAGGCACGATCATGGTCAAAACATCCTAGAAATAGATATTCAAGTTAACTTTTCAAGCAAGTGGAATTCAACAAAGTTCCAGAGTGGAGAAAGATCATATGCGGACGGAAGTCTTTATGATTGCTCTCTACTCGCCTAAATAGCGAATCAAACTATTAACTTGGTTTGATGACCACAACGGGAAATGGATCGCAAACTCATTGAATGTAAAGTGCATTTCTCAAATACTTAGGAAACTTTACACAAGCCTTGAGGAAAAAGAAGTCTATATTATTCATCGTCAAAATAAGACTTAAAAGAAAAAGTACAAGTGTTATTGATATTAAAATTAAAAGGCAAAAACGGAGGTCGAATCCACACAATACCGGATGGAAAGCAAATGCAAAATCTAAAAAGTGCCTAGGTACTGCTCAATATAAAACATGAAGAAGATGGATGATCATTTCTTAACCCTCTTCCTTTTCTCTTTCCTTTTTTTCTTCTCTATAGAAGATGGAGCACTGGATCCTTCTGGTTGCTTCCTTATCCTTTCCCCGCTTCCTTTACCCTTCGAAGGCGAGCTATAGGTAGCGCATTGGGTACTCTAAGTACTTTGAATGCTTGGAGTAAAGGGCGCGTTATGAGCGTTGCCAGCCATAGGCAGCGTGGTTGAAGCAAAGTTGGTCTCGTTTGGTAAGGTAATGGATACCAGAGGAGGGAGATCAAACGATTCTTGCTTAATATCCACAGCTGACTTTAGCTACTTTTCAAGAAGTTTGCTCACTGAAAGTCCCTTAGTTGAGCGACTCGATGATCTCGACATCATTATCTACATGTATCTCCTAGAAGTCGCCAGGCCTTTCCTCTTGCAATGCATCTATCACTCATGCATCTGCACTGGAGGCATCGCTAGTCGGGATGCTCGGAGTCATCCTGGAAATAGTTTTGACCAATGATTCGGTCATCGTTGCTTGTTGTCCTGGGTGGGAGCTCTTCTTTGGGAGGCATGGAATTGCAGGCTAACCTGAAATTTGAGAAAAATGAAATGAGAGATTAATCACATCGACTGGCGAAATATGGACTTTCTCAAATATTGGCTAAATCAACAAGGTACCTCCTTAAGTCTAGGATTTAGTATGGACCGGAGTGCGGCTAGAATTCCCCTCCAAGATGGGAAAAAGGACGGTTACTTGAGCATTTGTGTTTCTCTAGATCATATTTAGGGACCGAGGATAAATTAGGAGCGGCATTGGGTCTAGATTTGTGGCCAACGGTGGCATCTTAAAGCGATGATCCCGTACCATTGCCTGTGTCTTTCTACACTGTGGCAGCCAACTCTGAATGGAGGATGGGCTCGCCTTTCCTTAGCATACTCGGCCCATCTCCTACTAGACCACTTTTCCAACTGTGCCAAGTCCACTTCACCGCCTTCCAAAAATTCCCTCTCTTCCTTAACAACCTATTCCTAGGCCAAAGCTAGAGCTATGGGATAATCATTACTAAGCCACTCTAAGTTATGGAACTTAAGTACATTGGAACTATACTTAATGATCATCGACACAAATCTCTCCATCATCCGCTTCTCAGTGGCTTCAACTTCCTTCTTGACGAATGCATATACGTCTCTAACACGTCCAACTGCCTCGTCCCTTTCCTTACGAACAGTAAGCAGCTCTTCACAATACCCCTGAGCTTCTTTGAGAGCTTCGTCCTTCATTTTGGTATCAATCTCAAGTTTGGTTGATAACTCATTCGCTTTCATAGTCAGAACGTCTCTCTCTAACATTAAATTATGATTTCGATGGTGCACAGTTTCTATCTCATCATGATGCTTGGTCCACTCACTCTCAAGTGACTTGACAACATCATCGGCCCTCTTCTCGACCTCAGCTTGTTATTTTTTCAAGCTAGTGACCTCGGCATTGAGACAAGCGATGATTACTTTATCTTGCACCTCCAGAAGTTTCAGATTATCAATCTCGAGTTTCCTTCCCACGAAACCTTAGAGATTTTCCTAGCCATCCACCTCTATACAATATATTGTTCGTACGTGTTTGTTACATAATCAATTACCATGCCTTTAACCTTCGGCAAAATTTCCTTCAGATTGGGCAAGAACATGATTCAGTCAAAGTAGGCCTTCAGGAATTGTGCCCTTTAGTTCGGCTATTCAGGCGTCATGGTAGGTTGTTGCTTCGCAGTGATGACTGGAGCTTTAGCGGTTTCTTGCCAATTCTATAGTGTGAGGTCTTGGAACTACCTTTGTGGTTCCTATGGTCGAAGGTCAACTAATATGAGCTGATGTTGAGTGTTGCATAGGAATGGAAGCTAGAGTTGGTGCACAAGAAGCATCGCCTAGGTGGTAAGTCCTAGTGGCGATCAGAATTGCTTGTCCAAGCCTCTTGCCCGAGGTGACTTGGACCTAGAGTAATATCTAGAAGTAGAGTCATGCGGTGGATAGTCTCTATCACGAATGCCTCTGTCGTGGTTGGACGGATGGCCAAACTCTAAGTCCCGACCACCACTTTGATGATATGTGCTTGGGCAACGCCTCTACCGTCGAGACACATTTTCCTCCAAAGACTAAAACATGTATTTCCTCTCTATGCACCTTGCAAATGAAATGGAAACAAGTTAGCTTCAATAAGGAAGGACATGAAACAGGTGAAGTGTGGTGTGCACGTGTGTCTGGGTATCTTAGTGTCCACTTGATGGACCGTGTATTGGAGATGTACTAACGGAAGGATCTCCCCCCATGCTTATAGAAGGCATGCCATCATGAAAATGGATATAGGAATCAAGGCCCTCAAGACTCATGTTAGCATAGCTGAAGGATTTAATCTCAGTTGGAATCAGCCCCAAACTAGAGTATATGTCTTCAGAAGGGAGAGAAGGAGTTTTCTCCATAGTTGTGACTAGAAGGGGCTATGTAGATGTTTGTTCTTTGGAAATCTTTACGACTAGCCTCTTCTTTAAGACAAACTGCTGCTCATCTTTGGGATTCTAGATTAAAGGCTCGTGGCCCACATCAACATCATTGTGGATGGCTTAGTCACCTTCACCCACAATTTCGCCTTCTTTGGCGTGCTCTTATTCTTCTTCAGTTTCAGTCTTAGATTTGGAACATAGGGCACCTCAGATTCACATCGCCATCTACAAGAGAGTTGCTATCATCATCATCAACATCATCGACGATGACTTGAACTTGACCGGTGCTACGACCCTCCTCCAACAAGTTGTGAGCTAAGAGATTCTGATCGGTAAGAAGAAATCCAATTCTCTATCCTCTTCCGAGAGTGCCATGTGAGTTCTGATGGCATCTACAAGTGCCACATCACTAGGCCTTACTTGAGCATCTGAATGACAAAAAGAATATGAGTTAAGCTTGTAGAATCGCAAGGCGGGTTCATAAAAACACATAAAATAAGACATACATTCGAATAACCACCTCAATGCGAACCAGGATGAACAACAAACATAGAACTATTCGCTCTTGAAATAACCTAATTTATTCTAGGCACCGGTAAATATTCTGAGTACATAGTCGGTTCAAGATATGTCAGAGAAGGTCTTCCTTTTCGACTTTTAAAATCATATATTTATCGGATTTCCTCGTCATAGGCACATGATTCAAGTGTTGAGCAAAGACAATATAGGTGCTGTGAAGGAAAGTGTCACCATTGGGATGTTGTTATGCCGGAGCCAATCTTACGAAGTTCAATATTCAACAAACGAAAGAATTGAAGGGTGGAACACATCCTACCATGCATATGCACTGGTTATAGGATGTATAACCCTATTGAGAATGGTGGGCTCTCTGATGGCGTGTTGGGACTAGTTACGTCCTCCATGGAATTACATGTTTATCGCAGATTCTATGGAGTGATCCCTCTTCAATCTTTGAAGCAATATAATCAATGGGATCGTTTGAAATAACAGTATCCACAAGAATGTTGGGAGCAACTTCGATTTCGAGGCCTTTCTACAGGCACTTGAGGAACCTCTGGATGAAGTTGATCTGCTTGCAGGTTGGGTATAAGGTGTATTTGTGTGTGCTGTGCAGAAGGAGTCGAAGTCAAACTCGACTCCGCATCAGATTCCGCATATCTAAAAGTCGATGGACCTGAAGCTAAAGTGGTAAGACGCTAGGAACGTCTATGTCCCATTTCTATTAAAACTCAATAGATTATCAACATCAGATTAAATATAAGCCATGCCCCCATGTTAAAGTGAACCTAGTGTAGTGTTGAGCAGTGTCATGTAGTGCAGATTTTCGATATTGTGCAATAATTCGTTCGAAATTCAGGATACCATCCGAGGACACCATCATTGCTGACCATCCCAACGGATTTTACGTTGACGAGCATGCATTGGATAAGCTTCGGGGTACAGAAGAATTTTTTTGGCATAGTTCAAATATTTAGAAGTGAAGTTCGGTAATTTGAAAATCAAAAATCCACCAAGCGTCGATTGGCATCGATCCAAACCCTTGAATGGATTTTGATTTCATCCTCCATCTTTTCCCTTGCTTCAACACACAGCCATCGGTAACGACTTTACCCACCCCAACGTCCAAGTCAAGCTCCACCACCTACCTAGTTATACTCGCTTTAGGGCTTGGATTTAGGACCGGGGTTCAAAGGTGAGGTGGAAATTCAAGCCTTGCATCGATATCTCAAGTTTGAATGGAGCGAGGCAGGGGACGTCGAGTTCAAGTAAGGATGGGATGGCCGTAGCAGTTCAATGGACATGCACTAGCAAGAAGAGTCGGTGGAGCTTGAGTTGAGTTTGAAGAAATTTCAATGGATAAGGTAAGCTTTGCTTCAGCACAGGAAAAAGTGAGGAGAAAGATGGACGTATTGGGTTACATAACCCAAGATACCCGACTTTTTAAGCAATCGAATTGGAGACTTTCTCCAAGTCTTGGATCGATTCTGAGTCACGTCGCTTTAAAAAAAAGATGATGATTGACCTATATAGAATATATTCATATGATCGAGAACTTCCACAAGAGCATGCACATATATATCCATGCATGTACAAATCCAACATCTAACGATTAGTGTCAAAGGAAAGCAGATTCAAACCTAAAAAAATCCAGGAAGGATCAAAACTATTAAGCACGAAATGATATTTCATGAGAATGCACTCCAGACTTATAGTATTGGATGTTAGTAAAGCATCATGATGAATAAGCTATAGGCACAACTCCTCACAAAAGAGGTTCGAAAAAGGACAATAACCATTCGAAGTATAGAGCGGAATCCTTTACGCCAATCCCGAATTGTCTCGATTCAAAGCATATCATGTTTGAAACAAGATGTGCTTTGTGGGGGCAAGCGTTATCCAACCTTTTGACCAGTCGGTATTTTGATAGACTGGAAGAGTCAAACTTGAAAGTTATCAAGGAAGAAATTCCGGAGAGATGACCAGAGAGTTTAGAGATCAAGTGCAACTAGAACCATAAGGAAAAGACCAAATCACCATAAGAAATGAAGTACCAAAATCCACCAAAGTGGTGGATCGGTACCGATCCAACAACTTAGATCGGTAACGATCCACACCATTTCATCTAATTTAGTCCAAACTCCTCCTACCCACTATTCTTGGTACCGATAGCCTATCCCAAGTTCCACTGCATCGATTCTATGCAATCCCCATCGATCACCTCATACAACTCCATTCTTCCACCAACCCATCATTTGAATTCAAAATAAGCCAATAATGGTGCAAATAAATTTGGAATCATGAAGTTAACCATGAATCAAGCCGGAACTACCATCCAAAGTGATCCATATGAAGAACATACAGTTGGTACCTATCCAAGCAAATGTATCGGTACTGATCGACGATTATTGATGAGATATCCACTAAATTTTCTAGAGAATTGAGGCCTGTATGGAAATAAATACAACATGTACTATTTGATTATTAAAATCTTCCAGTAACCCGCTGTATAGGAAGAACCAAACCTATTGTATATAGAAAGATAGCTATATTTTCCCTAACATATATTCTTAATGTTGGCTTCAAACCGTGATTTTTCAATCGCTCCCACGATGCCATGAAACAAAGTCTTTTCATTCGGAAGTTTTGTTGACAACGTTCTGCATGATTGCATAATATATTTTTAACTCGGTGAATTCTCTTATATGTTGAAGTGTTAATTTGGTCAATTGACGCTTTCTATACTGCCATAATTCTCATAATAACATGTATTTTGGTCAAATCTTCAACATCAATATGAAATGTTAGCTTCGTTGTACTGCTTGATCATTCATAGTTTGAATTGTGGAAGGTGAAGATGTAATAGAATAGGAAGAAGAGGGATGATACAGATCGTTAAAATTGGGGTGATTTATAAACAAAGTGAGATTAGCCGTTGTAATTAATGTTGACGTCAAATGTTTCAGACGTCAATGGAACAGTTTCAACGGTTCGTCCCAATGGGTAAACCAATGCATAATAGCAAAGAGGCGCCTGACATAAGGGAAGCCAAAAAGGAAAGCTAGTCAATACTCCCCTGTGGTCCGTTTGGATCGTGGCTTGGATGCATTCTTTGGAAACAATAATGTGATATTTAAGTGGGGCATTTGAGCGGAGAAGTTGAATGAACGAAGAATGCGTTTATGTGCTGCAAACATGGTATTTGAGCGGAGTATTTAAAATGTGACTTTTAATTTAATCAATTTGTATTTAATTAATTAATTGTTTTTTAAAGATAATATATGTTAATAATTTGCAAAATAAATAAATAAATAAATTGTAAAATTATAAATTACTTGTATTCAGTTCAAATCAACTGCATAACGTAGAATGCTTTGATATGATTGTAATGCAAAAAACCATGTCTCAACGGACCTTCTTTGCATAAGTTATTATTTTTAGAAATTTATAAAAGAGGTTTTTTGTATAAAGGACAAAAATTTGCAATTTCTGGCCACAAGCACACAGACTCAATATTTTACCGACAAGACAAACATTCTCTTAAAATTAGTGATAAGGACAAATATTCGTCCAAAATTATCATAAGGACAAACCGCCAAAATTATCAACCACCACTCGTCGCACCACCACCCACTGCCACCACCTGCACCACCAGCCTCACTGCCACCTCCAACACCACTCACTGCCATTGCATGCTACCGATAACTCTTAACTTAAAAGCCGATACCTGAAAACTACTACCGGTAGCTAAAAACTAATACCTGAAAACTGCTACCGACAACTAAAACTAATATTAAAATAAACCACCCATAATCTCCTAGGTTTTCAAATTTATCAAATTCAATCACCATTATCTAAGTTTACAGTTTATTCTTGAACAAGCATTTCAATCATAATAATCATCCTTGTAGAAAATCAGTTCATCATCATATTTAAAGCATATACTCAAAAATAACAAATATTTTCGAAAATGTTGCCTATAAACTGGAAAACTAATACGTAACTGTAACAATTCCGTTTTTAAGCCAAATTTAATTTAGTAATTAATATAATTTTTAGAATTAATTTGATTTTTTCCAAAAAAAAGATATATGTTATATATATATATATATATATTATAAATAGATTTTGATTTGAAATTCAAAAATAAATATCTTAAAAATAAATTAGATTTAAAAACTCTATATTTTAAAACTAATAAAAATTTGTTTTCTAATTATATATATATATATATATATATACACACACATATACGTACGCATGTATGTATGTATGCTTGTATTGTGATTTGGAAGTTAAGTCTTGAATTCAATATAATAATTTTCAATTCAAAGTTAAAAACTCTGTATTTTAAAAAACTAATATATATGTATGTATGTATGTATGTATGTTTACCTATTAGTGCATAATTAGTTTTAAGTCATTTTTTTAAAAGTTATATAAATATAAATATAAACTAAAGGTTCAATATACTTTCTTTTAAAATTAAACATATAACATAAATAACATAAAACATATGTTAATATAAAACTAAATATAATATAATATTAAATTATATAAAATATATTAATACATGAATAAAGACAAGTGTAAGCATTGCAATACATGCATTAAACAAGTGTAACTATTTTAGCATAAAATTTAACAAGTGTCACATTTATTTTCATTTTAAAAAATAATAATATAAATAATATGAAAACAAGGCTATATATATCCATACTCCTCCTCTTCTCATTTTCTTTCTATTCAAAAAATAAAATAAAACCTGGTAACTAAAAAAAGCTATAAACCAAAAAATTAAAGCAAACAACAATCAACTCTTTTCAGTTTTAAACCTGAAGCACAGATTCAATTCAGTTTCAAGCAAAGATCAAGTAAATTCAAATCATCTTAAACAAACAGATCAAGATAAAAAACAGTTTCCAACTTTTCAAATTTTCAAAGCTTCTCTGTTCCAAAACCTTGTGAGTAAAGATTTCTTTT
The DNA here is from genome assembly GCA_030765085.1 of Allium cepa. Lineage (NCBI taxonomy): Eukaryota > Viridiplantae > Streptophyta > Magnoliopsida > Asparagales > Amaryllidaceae > Allium > Allium cepa. The sequence goes on from CM060931.1 coordinate 401,620,901, forward strand.
AAAAGCTTAAATCTATTTATATCTTCATGCAAGTGATAAGTAATTGATGTAATGATGTTTGCATGTATGAAATTATGTGTTGCATGTATATAAACATAGAATAATCTGTGTGCATGCCTGAGATGGTATACAGGTCTTTGTTTTATTTCCAACAGCTTAAATAAGTTTAGGAAAATCAAATTCTCCTTTTCCAATCACTTTTAAGATTTGATCTTTAAATGAAATATGATAGTGTAAACCAGATTTGGTTTTTAAAAATAGTTTCAAAAGAATATATTGTGTAATTATTTCAAAAAAAAGAAAGAACAGTGAAACTCGACCCTCATGATTGCAAGATTCAATTATATAATTGGTTTCGTTTTTGAAAATGATGATTTTTGGCGATCGAATCATAATTTTTAAGCTTGTAAATGGTGAGGAATTGAGAGATGAACGGGATGTGGGTTTTTGTCAATTTATGGCAAACAGGAAATAGTGGTGCGTCATGATTTTCACTAGAGGTTGCTCGAAGATCAGCGATCTTGGTCGGTGGATTTATTGACCACCACGGTGGCCGGCCGGGAAGGATATATGGTTTAAGGACCTGATTTGGTCGATGTTGGTATTCGAGCTGCTGTGCCATCGTCAATGCATCAGAATGGACAAGTGGTGGGTGAATCGAAGCGTGAAGTTGTGACGCATCTCTGGATGTGATCGCAAGGTCTCTAGCGACGGTACGCAGCAACGCGAGGCATTTTTCGTCGATGGGTTTGGGTTACGGGAAGTGTTGTATAGCTCGATTTTGATTTTCAGGTGAGTACGTCGATCTGAGTGGTCGGGTTCATCAGCGAGGTGATCGGTGACATGTTGGAGGTGGTGGCGATGGTCGGAGCAACGGTGTCACCATGTGCACATGCACATATGTCAGATGTATCAGATGGTTTGGTGGTTGCTGCTGTAGAAAGAAGAAGAAGATGTGTCTTGAGTTTTGACTCGGGAAAATGATGTGGCGGCTTGAGTGAGCATGCGTGCGTGTTCGCGAGTGATTACCAAAGCAACAATTTTTAAAATTTAAAATCAAAACAAAGTTTTAAAAGAAAATGGTAAAGAAGAAGAGGGATGAATCGGGGCTGGCTCGGGAAGTTCCATAGTTTGACTTGGGTTTTCTTAACTTGATGAATTAACAGGTTTCAAACAATTTATTAGATCAATTTTTTTTAAAGTTTATTAAAATGAACAAGTTTTTAAAAGAAATGTTACCAAGTTCCAATGTATAATTATTAAACAAGATTTCAAAAAAGTTTCAAAGATTAAAATTTTAAACTTAAATGTTTTTAAAATTCTTTTAGTTTAAATAATTATATATTAGGTTAATTATCTTATTAAATCTCTAATTGTTTTCAAAAATAAAATGTTTTAATTTGGAAGTGATCAAGGTAAGTGTGTTAAACTTTAATTAATCAATGTTTTTGTATAAAACGATTTCAAGCATCTAATTTAATAAGATTTAAATGATGTAATTAAGTAATTAATTAAGATAAATGGTTTATCTTAAATAATGTTTTAATTATTAATTAACTTAAAAGTCTTAAGTTAATTTATGGGTTAATAAATAAATTTATTTCAAAGGTTTATTTAATAGGAAATAAATGTTGTAATTAAGTAGTTAATTAAGATATATGGTTTAACTTTAATTAATTAAGATTTTAAGGTAATTGAAGGATCATCAATTAGTAATTTAATGACAATTAATTAATGTAATTAGTTAAAGGATAATTACTTAATATAAGTAATTAAAGGATAATTAATTAATTAAAGGTGAATTAATTAATGTAATTAGTTAAGAGATAATTAATTAATGTAAGTAATTAAAGGATAATTACTTAATGAAATTAATTAAAGGCTAACTAATTAGTAATTAAAGGTTAATTAATTAATTAATTAATTAAGGGTTAATTAATTAATGTAATTAATTAAAGGAGTAACTAATTAATGTAATTAATTAAAGGATGATTAATTAATGTGAGTAATTAAAGGGTAGTTACTTAAAGGATAATTACTTAATGTAAGTAATTAAAGGGTTAATTTGTTAATGTCATTAATTAAGGGTTAATTAATTAATGTAATTAATTAAGAGATAATTAAGTAATGCAAGTAATTAAGGATAATCAATTAAGATGGATGATTAAGGATGATTAATTAATTTCATTAATTAATTAAATAATAACAAATGGTTTGTAATTAATTAATGATAACTAAGCAGGGTTAGGTAATGAAATTATTTGGTTTAAATTAATTATAAATTATGTGACTAATTAATCTTGCTTATGGATGATTGGATTGTATTGAATGCCTTGAATTGTTCGATATCTCTGATATATAATATTCTTCGATATGAATTGCTTTGGTTTGAGCTATGATAAATGTAAGTTATTTATCTGTGATGAATTGCTGTGTGAATGTGAACTTCTGAATTGAATTAAAATTGTTTACTTAAACAATGACGACATTTGAATTTCGATGAGATTGAGAATCCGATTCCAAATGGTTATCCGAAAACCACATCGAATCTTAAAGGTGGATCTTTTGTTTAAAAGATTAAAAAAAATGGAAATTTGTATCCACATGTTTTAAAATAAGTGCTCATTGTTCGAAAAGGCCGGGGGAGGACATTAAGTCATAAAACTCATTCCAAATAATGATACGAAAAAATGGAATTACATTCGAAGACGGTTGTTGAAGACAGGATATTTTCGAAAACGAAAGGATTACCTGTTGATTGTCTCTGCACCAGGTTGCTCCGGTATAGAGATTACCCTATGTGATGGGGAGTCCGGATGTGATTAGGGGATATTCGGATTTGCAAGGACTTTTTTCTTAATTGGACGAAGTGCCATCGGTTTCATTCAGACCTATGATGGACTTGTATGGATGTATATCTGACATTACACTTTGAGATATAAACCTGGTTCTATCAAATACATTTATGTTTGATGGCGGAGAATTTATTCCCTTAGTTTAACACCCTTCACTGAGACGTACGAGCTCAGAGGTTATGTAGTTGATATTTTTTTAGCGATATACTCCCAATTTGGTAATGTGGCATGCTAAGTGCTGAGTATTGGTTGATCGAAGCATGACTTTTGTGCAAAGCGTAGCTTTGTGGGGACGAGACTTCATCGAACCTCACACCTTGGGAAATGGTTGAAACAGGAAGGATGCGGCAATGTTATGGGGTTCGCGACCCTCAGGGTATGTGCATTTCCTTCTGGATAAAAAGTGGTATTCTGGTATGGAGCCCAGATATTTTACTTATGCGGTTGTTGGTTGTTGAGGCGCCTCGGTAAAGGTCGGTTACGACCGGGGGATAGCATACTCGTGACAGTTAGTTACTTAGTTGTAGAGGTAACCCGGTCTTGTGTTGGTAGATATCCGGTTAGGTTCTCGGGACGTCCCTCCCGATGCGTACCCATTCGGATAAAGGAAGTTTCTTAGCCTTGACCATTTGTTGGAAATCCAAACAAAACAATACAAGCGCTTTACGGTTTTAGTTGTAAAACCTTCCATTTAACATGGTAGCTATAGTAGGCATACTATAATGGTACGTATGTTGGCTAAGATTAATATTATACTTGCAATTTTTTTTTCACACTATGCACTAATAATAATATCAAAAAGATTTTCACGTATCAAGCATGTTTGACTACTATAAGGAGAAACCTCTCCCATGTGTGCGATTACATCTGAGTGTGTGCCAGGAGATCTTATGGTAGTTTCATTTTCCAAAAAGCATGAACGGATTTCTTTTTCTTTTTCTTTGGCACAAATAACTGTTTTATGTTTCTCACACCAGTCGCATGACTGACTCGGAGTTTATTGTTTACTTTTCTAAACTTTGGGTGCCCATAATTTTCCACATGGGCAGCCTAGAGTCAGGTTATCAGTAGGTTCAGATAGTAGATGTGGATTTGAAAGTTTATGAAGCTTTTGGTTTTGAGCTTTTTGCTTTGGAGCTTTGAAAATGAAGATGCAGTTTGTTGGACTCTCTCTTGGAAGACCTAGTTGATGTCATTTCTCCTCTGTCATTTTTTCGCTGTTATGTTGTATTCCGCTGTTGTGTTGTATATGAGCTCTGATGATGTTAGTCACTTGTTGTAATCCATTTTGTGTATCAATGATAGCCAATTTGTTTCCGCTGCGTTCCTTTTCATCTAATGTGTTATAGCTCCAGCGAACCGGACTCCAACATTTGAATCTTTGGCATTTGAATACGGGTGATATCTTGGATGTCGATTTTCGAAGGTTGAAGCCTGGATCGTCACAGTAACAGTTGATACCACTTCTTCTCCTCCAATTCTTCTATGGCTTACTCTTCTTGTTTCTCGACGTGCTCTTCTTCTTCATTGAATTGTTGTTTCTTCTAAAACATCACTTCACCATAGCGTCCCTACCACCAAAGTCGTCAATTTTCCATCATCAAATGACTTCAAATCGAGCCACTTCAAAACCCTAACTGTTGCCATCCACTATCGAGCCAACCACCCTCGCAGTCAGCGCCATCGCAACAACCACCCTCAGCGACAACGCTGTTTAAGCTTGACGTGCTCCAGACTCATTTGTCTGTTTGTTCTTGTCGCTAATTTCTTATCCTGCGTTCGAATTGAAATTCAAAAGTTGTCTTTCACGTTAAAATGTTGAAGGTCGGTTCTTGAGTATAAAATATTGAGAAATTTTGTCCTTGACAATATTTTTCTGTTTATAAAAATATGAATTTAACTAATAACATATTATGTTATTGAGTGTGAGTGGAAGCTCTCAACTCAACAATTTGATCCGATACGGACGTGTTCTAAACGGGAACGGCATATTTTCTTTGAACGAAAGACTCTTAAAGTTAAAAGGCACCTTACATTACAGTCTCTCCGGACCCTTGATCTTTTGAAGAACTCTCCGACATGCATCAATAATTCAGTTAGTAATTATATCAGAGCCATTCAATCACAAACTTGCGGTCCCGATTGTCAGATCATAATTGAGGTCGATATTAGTCTCCCGTCTCCAATGTTTTTTCCCCTTTTGCATTTTCTTCGCAAATAAGCAGAGAAATAATATTCGAGATTATCAATTCTAATGACATCTGGTAATTTCTCTTTTACATTTGTTCAATTTCAATTGACAATCGTATAGTTAACTTTCAGTTTCCTTCAAATAGGTGATTTTATGAAAGTAACAATATTGATATCATTTTCATGCTAAATGTGATATTATTCGCTATTCGAACTTTAAGTCCATTTAATCGGGTGCTTGATTGTACACATTTTAGGATTTGAAAATTATTAGTTCAAAGTACAGACGGGGGATTGAAATTCGTAGAGAGACCAGCAACTTTGTTCTACTGACCGTTTTCTCTTTATTTCCTTTTTTTTGTGAAGTTTTATGCTTTGCGAGCTGGGTGGATATACGCTTTACTGAATAAATATTTACATACATGACTTTCTTCTAGTCTTGAATTACAAGTTTTAATTTTTATGTTATGTTTATAAATTCATGTTGTTCTCGGATAAAGGATGCTGCTAAACGCACCACACAGACTTCATTCTACCCATTTCGACCGGTGGTACACAACCGACCGAAATTTGGTTAAAAAAAAAAAAACAAAAAATTTAGACCCGTTTGGTATGCTATTTTTAGCTCTTGGTTTCCGTCCGAACAAAATTGTGCACAGTGCATGTATTTTCTGAAAGACAACAAATTTGGAAAATGACGTTAACTTACAAACTATAGTTTTCATTGTTTCGGAAAATAACAAAAATACAGAAAACAATCTAGCCCTCCATCGCCATATGCATTAAAAATTTAAATTTTCTCCTCTGCTCCTATCATATTTTGTAATGCATGTTGAAAATGTAAAACACAAAACTCAAAATGAAACCAAACGATCCTTATATTGTGGTTGCCATCGAGCTTAGTATGGGGATAAAAACACGAGGTAAATTAGATGATAAATGCGGTTCATTTAGCAGCACCCTAGAAAAATGTAGATCCATGGTTTGAAGTGATGCTAAATGCACCCCAATATATATTTCTTTGTGTAAAGGTACCCAAGCTTTTGCCTTCGGTAACCGGCTGCCTTTTTTATTTTTATTTTCTTACACTGCGGTTGGCGAACAACCGCCTGTGCCAGCAAGGCATACGCGGTGGTTGGCCACCGACCATGACGGTCGAAAGCACAAACCTATGTGTCATTTTTCGTGCACTATTTCTTTTTAGCCAATCTTCATTTTTACCATATCAACTCGCTTCATTTTTCCCATAATAATTTAATCACATTTAATCATGTTACTCAAACAAATCGGTTAAATTTTGTAGCTCGGTGCTATGTTTTCTGCCAGACATGTTGTCTTTGGACATTATGTTACCGTTGTTATCTTCTATTTTTGCTCAGCAATCTATTACCAATTGATTATATTTTGCCACTAAATAGTATGTTGCCGGCCAAACTGGGTAATTTGAAGTTCAACGTTCATTTTTTGCCTTTCCTCCTACACTTGGGTAAAATGAATAACACTAGCTCAATTCATGTTTTATTACTTCCATCATTTTATAAGATGCGTTGACATATACTTGGGAAAATAGTCATGTCACGGTTTTTTTTTTTTAATAGCAATAAGTAGCACAGTGAAGATGTAAATAAAAATAAGATCTAGAAATACCTCTACCCCGACAAGTACTTATGGATGGCGTTGAGGTTGATATGGATCATAGTTTATTAACCTCGCTTATGCTAAACACCCGAATTGGGTTTTGTCATATCATGTGGCAAGAAACAAATTTATCGGAGGCCCCACAGTAAAATTACAATACTGCTCCCTGAATTCAACTGTTTGCCTATTTCGCAGTATTTAACCGAAACTGGTTCGGTCAGAGTAGCATTACTCTATTACCCTGCATACGTACGGATCACTAGATAGAGAAATTGTAACTGCAGTCGCACTGATGAATTTTCATGGCCTTAATCAACATAAATACATATTTAATTTGGTGTTTTGATACTAGTACCTGTCAAATTTCATGTTCTATTATGTCTGTGAGATATTGAATGCATGGTTATAACATTATTGTTATTATATTTTCATGCAGATGTTAGCTCTTCATTTCCATCTGAGTTTGGCACATTCTCCAGTTTATTAGGGAAGCAATTCTTGGGAACAGAGAGACCTTGGCTGAGTAATTTTTTTTACCTTTGAAGTTATTTTCAAAAGATACACTACATTATGCGATGTCTGGTTTATCTAATTCCTTATATTGTTTTATTTAATCTGAATCCCTTTAAGTTTTACCTATTTTGACACTGATACTTAATTCTTAACGCTTGTTATAAAACTCAAATTAACAATTTTACCATCACAACCGAAGCATTATATCGAGTTGGTAATTGTAGCTGTTCTTTTCTGAATCAAATTCCCAAATGAAAAAGTTGATTACAAATACAAGGAATTTATTGACAATTTTTTTTATGTATCTGTGCTGGGAAGGTGAGTTAGAGGCCATACAGGGATTGTTTTGTTTAATATTCTTATATCGGAAAAGATACTATAATATTTGTCATCATTGTTTTTGTTCTTTGACTAGATCTATATGGAAAAAGAGTAAGACCTGTTGCGCCCTTTGGAAGTGTTAGCAGTAGGCCTTATATCGATCCAGCACTTATACACCGTTCTTTGCCAGATGAACTGCTATTTGAGGTACTTTCACTACCATAATGTAAGATACAAAATCTACAATAGGCAAACTGAAATCTTTTTATGCGATTTCATGCATGATAGTACATCAACATATTGTCATGTTTACCATTTTGAGTACTGTTGGTCATTAACCCCAACTGTATCCAAATTTATCCGTCAATGATTTGTTGTTGTAACCAGTTGCAATACATATACCGATATAGGCGGGTTGCACGTTTATGTTACTTGATTGCCAAATGGTTCGCTATCACAGATTTTTGCACGTGCTGACCCGTACAGTTTAGGGAGGGCATCATGTGTGTGTCGTAAGTGGAGATACACTATTCGCAACCATTATTTATGGCGAGGTGCATGTTTGAAAACTTGGCAGGTATATTTCTGCAAGGAAAAAATTGTGTTATTTGATTGTACTTCCATTGGCATGTTGCAGAAACGTGAAATATTTTCTTCTATTTTAGTTACATGGGGTCATTGAGAACTATAAACTAGTCCAGTCAAAGTATGAATGTTCTTGGAAAAAGATGTGGCTGCAGAGACCAAGAGTTCGATTTGATGGTAGATTTATTTGGTTAGAAGAAGTCTCTTCATGCATTGCTTTTCTTTTACAAATTTCGTTGCGTCTGAATTGAATCCCTTGCATCTCAGGTCTCTACGTCAGTAGAAATACTTATGTCCACATTGGAAATTCGGAGTGGCAAACGCGGAATCCTCTTCATCATTTGGTATAGATATGCTTTTTGATTTGATTAATATTTTGATATTTATAGGCATCATTGCTGAGTAGATAAAAATACCTTGATGACAGCAGCAGTATTCTATTTAACATTTTGAGGCATTTTTCATTATAGTATCATATTTAAGTATGAAGGCATGTTTGTGGGCTACCTTAAAATCATTATACAAATATATGTTGCATGGGGAATTGTCTTAGACCAACCGTATTTCCAAGTTTAGCTGTTGTGTATGAAATTCTGAACCATGTTTTGTGGTTAGTGAACAAAAATAAACAGCATATTGTATTTATCTCGACCTTTCAACAAGATATCATTTGTAGGTACACATGTTAATCATCCATGTTATGATTTCTGCACCTATCACAAAAATATCATCTTTATTTTAGCCATATGAACATATTGAATTCACAGTTCAATGAAATCTATCTTAGTGACTTTCCAGCCTGTACACATTGCTCACTTTCTTTTTTGGTTCTTTTATTGTTTCCTTTACAGGTTTGTTATTTCCGCTACATCCGATTTTTCCCTAATGGGAAGCTAATCTACAAGGTTGCATCTCTGGTTTCTTGTTTTTCACATAGAATTTAATGTGTTGAGACAAATGATACAAAAAAATAAAAATAAAAATAAAAATAGCGATGCAGTGATGGTCATTTTTTTTTGATACATGTCATCATGTCGTTGTAGGTCTCTTCCCAAAGAGTCAAAGAGGTAGCAAAATGTATGCATCTTCGCGCTTCCAAGGGTGATTGTGTTTACAAAGGAGACTATACATTGTCTGAAGATCGCGTAATGAAATATATTTGACTTTACACAAATTACAATTTACAGTGTTGTTTTTCTTTAGATTTAGTTTCCCTTACATAAATTTGTTTTTCAGGTTGAAGCTGTAATTTTATATCCAGGGGGCGTCCGACTCACCCTTCTAAGGATTCGTGCAAGGTGCAATATACTAATCTACAAGTCATGGAATTATCGATAACTATTAGTCAGTACACCTTTTACTTCTATGCTGTATCATACAAGTGCGTGTAATGGTTATAGCACCGTGAATTGATAATGGCGTCCCACAACAACTACAACAACAACAACAATGAAAAAATTAAAGTATTCAAATAAAAATAATAAAAAAATTAAATTTTGATCTTAATTGAAAGTTTCTGAATGTTACACTTCCATCTTAATCTTATGAATCTCTTTGAAATTTAATCATATAGGATTAGAGGGACAATAGTGGGTGCAAATAACCGTCTGGATTTCATAAAACTCGTTACAACTGGTGCAAATAGAAGTGAAGTAAACAACCATAAAGGGAATTTGCTTGGATTCATCGAAGGCTGGCCTGAAGACGAAACTCATGATCCAGATGTGCCTGCTATTTCACATAGCAGGGGTTTGTCCCCATGCGTGTTTGTTCCATTTACTGAGGTATATTTTCAAGGAAAATTTTGGCATACATCTTTATAATTGTGAAAACTAAGTTTAGGTCCCTTCCAATTTCGTTTTATAAAATATATCTCTGTTTTCAAGGAAAATAGGTGTAATTCAGGGGGTATTTTAATAATTTTACTTATCTCAACATGTGTCCATGTTATAATTTTCCATAATTCATAACCGCTTTTAATACACATTTTGCCGTCACTCTTAATTTGGAAACAAGAAATGTAAAAAAGAAAGAATTATAAAAAAAATAGGGATGTATAATATAGTTTTCAAAAGGGAGGGATGTAAAACAAATAAGTTTTAGAAAGAGGGATGCTTCCCTAATTTCTAATATTCTAGTTTGTTTCGAAATCATAAATTTTTTAACTCGTTAAACCTTCGCCAAAATATAAATGGTTCTTTCAGAAATGGTAACAATGTTTATGGTTGTATACTATAAACAAAATACCACTCAAAAAATCCAGTGAAGACTTTCCATTTTCAAACTTTATTGTGGCAAATAGTTCATTGAAACCATTTCAATTACTAGGAATTTTCTTTTGAACCTCTTAGCATGCACATTGTATATATCCCTAAACAATAAACCACCAATATAGTTTTGTGCTTTATTTGATTTTTCTTTTTCTTTTAGGGCATGTAAAGCTTACAAGTGACCTATCTAACTGCTGTTTTGGTTCTTTGCATGATTTGCCTTCTTTGACATTGAGAAACTGTGTTAAATTTGATATTTCATGGTTCAGGTAGAAACATCGGATTTAAATCTTCCAGTGGATAAGATGGACTACTATGTTCCTGGTTGATCAGAAGAAGGTTGTGTATCAGGGCTTAGTCTTTCTTTCATATGTACAGTCACCGGACAATATTTGGATCTAGTTCTTTGTGCCAAATTAAACTATCTCCAGTGTTCTTTTGGTGTGTTCAGATGTAAAGTAGTATGCAGCGTTGCACAATGTGACAAGTTGAATCTTTTCTGGTGTGCTTGGCGTGCTTGAATGTACAATATTATGCAGCATTGCAGGTGCTTGAATTTGCACTGAGCCTTGTAGATGAATGTTACATTATTATATTTTGGTGTTTTATGTTTGCACAACAGTGGATTAAAATTTGCTTCAAATGTGCTCTGGGTGTTTTCCCCCTTCTAAGTGCAGTAATCGAACATTATGAATACTCGATTAAACTATCTCATTGATTCTGCAAGTTCTATCTTTTATTCTTAATTCTTCCTTTAGATATTTTTTTTTTTTTTTTTTTTTTTTAATTTATTACTTTACATATCTTTTACTAGTTTTCTTCCATCATTCTGTATTTTGGTAGACATTTCAATGTTCATATAATTATTTACATATAATTTAGCAGTTACCTCCAAACATTTAATATTGAAGTCCATGTATTTGTATTAATTACATAATTCAAAATTTAAGCTGTTTAAATAAATTTAGTAAAGTAATATTATTAAATTTTCTTTTAAACACTAGAAAACAACAATTTAAATACGTGTATCGATTTGGTAACAATCGAAGTGGTAAAATTAGTTTTTTATTCAACTATAAAGATACGTAAATCACATAACAATAATAAAATAGAGCCATTGCATGCTATTCTCAAGTGTTAAAGCAGAGCTATCAAGAAGAGTTTCTTGAAGCTATCGGAAAGAATCTCATATAAGCTATTGTGAGGAGTTTATAGAGCAATCTGCAAGAAGCTTCCGAGTAAGAACTTTAAATATGAAAGAATAAAGCCATCATGATAGATTTTGAAGCGGTTGCTTGACAAGATAAAAACCATCGTAAGTAATCCTACGAGGCCTTGTGATCTATCTTCATGTGGCAAATCAAGGCAATCAAACCATCGCATGTAAACAAAGCGATATAAACTAACATCCAACTGAGGCCTATCGTGGAAGATTTGATAAGGTCATGGTGAAGAATCTTCAAAGGACACTAGGGAGCGTTCCTTTATAGCTATCGTGAAGAGTCGTACATGAGCCATCGTGAAGAATCTGCAGGCCCAATGCAGTTGCCGCAAGAAGTTCAATAAAACAAGTGCGATCCATCCTCAAATGGTAGGTCAAGGCCAATGTGAAGAGTCATTGCAACTAAAATCCGAGGAAGCTATTGCACACCAACTTAATGAAGTTATGGAGGAATCATCGTGAAACAACATGGAATGGTCGTCGTGAAGAGTTTTAGGGAGCTATCATAAAATAAAGTGATAGGGTCATCATGAAGAATCTTTGATTTGTCAAGACTTAAGGTCGCCGTGTGGAACAAATGAGTAGCTATCGTGGGGGTAGTTACAGGTTTATCGCGATGAGCCACTAAGTCACTCATGGTGAAACTATCATGAATTAACCAAGTAAAGTTTCATATGTCATGAGCTATTGCAAAGTAAATTTGCAAGTTGAAACAGGAAAGAGAAGCTATTGTGAATATTTCCTAGAGCCATCGCACATCAATCTCCACACGAACGCTTATTCTTTCTTATGAAGATCAATCTCCACCGTTCACTCATTCTAGGTGACACGTGGCATCGATCCAACAACCGAGATCATTTATAAATACAGGGGTACTCCCCAATAGGCAAGAATTTTCCAAGTTCATCTTCTTCTTCATTTTCATTTTTTAAATCTTGTATAAGAAAACCTCGAGTAGAGAACTTTAATGGCCGACCACACCATCTAGGATTTGGTACTTTGTATAAAAGTACCGAGACAATAAACAAATCGCACAATGACATCTCAAGAATGCAAGGCTATTATTCTACAGCTTGTGATTAATATATTTGACTACTAGTGCAAATCTACTACAATATTCCAAACTATTTTGACCAAAATTTAGTGCCAACACTATGTGGTGCTTCCATTGAGAGTCCAACTCAGGGTCTTGTGAATCGATTAACAATAACACTTACATAATGGGGAATTCAATCAAGAAGGTTGGAGTCCGATCGATAAAGAAGTGGTACACCACGTTCGTCTCGAATACAATGTGACCCTTCACTTTGATATGGAAAATGCAAAAACAGGACAACTGTCAATACCTAAGGAGACACCGAAAGAGAAGGATGAACTTTAAGCTATGAAGATGGAATTAAATGTTAAGCATGAACCAATTGAAGCACTGGTTTCATCAAAATCTTCATGAACAAAGTAAAAGAGACAGAGAGGGAAGAAGTTGAATCTCCAACCAAAAAGGCAATAGAATTGAACCTAAGAAGTAAGAATGTCGGAAAGAGCAAGTAGGATAGCAAAAGAAGAAAGAAAGTCTTCCAACCCAAAAACCGAGTAAAAGCTCAAGATCGTAATATGCAAGTTCAGCTTCGCAAAAGTATTATAAGCTGAAACAGAAGAATTATGAGGATGAAGAAGCTTATTTAAGGGATTTAAGAGACAAGATGGTTAAAGACATGGCTAAATTAAAAGGAAAGGGAACAATGGACCTTAAAGTCAACAATAATTTTAAGGGTGCACCGTTCACTGAAAGAATTATGGCTGTACCATTGCCCTCTTACATTAAAATCCCTTCTATTAAATATGATGTACCAATGATCTAGACGACAATTTGATGACATTCGAAAGTCAAATGGATTTTACAATACTCTGAACGCAATGCATTGTAGACTATTTTTGAACACATTCTTTGAAGCGGTGGCCAAGCCACCAATGCTATAGAGAAAAGATAATTTACTCATGGGAAAAATTCTCATAAGAGTTTTCGACCCAATTCTGTACTTCAAAATAACCTACGATTAATGGTGGCGTATTGGATAATATCAAACAAAAACCAGAGGAGTTGCTAAGGGACCATTTGAAATGATTTAATATAGAAGCCGATAAAGAGGAAATAGTAAGTGACAGAGAGAAATTAATTACGGTCAAATCTGGTTTGATCGAAAATACACCATTCTGGAAAGAGCTATACATTCATGGGTGCAGAGACTTGTAGTATTTCCACTTTCAAGATGACAAATTTGTGTGAATGGATGAAATATTTCATAATACAAGAAGCTAAGGAGAAGAACTTTTTTGGTCTCGAACTAAAAGGGAAGATGATAAGAATTTGCTAAGGTGAATGCTATTGAACTAAACTAGCATATCTCTTATATATATGCTGTCACGAAAGACGAACTTGGCCACTCAATTTCATTCAAAACAAAAGCGGACACATAGTCGAACAAAAGGGGAGATTATTGTGCTCATCATAAAGTAAACGAACATAAGATAGATGAATGTAGAGTCTTAGTAGGAATTATTCAGAATATGATTAAAAATGGAGTTCTTAAGGAATTTGTGAAGATCGAATAAAAGCCTATTCTTAATAAAAAGCCATCCATTAGCAATACCAACATCATGGAAAGCGAGCTTCCGTAGGGGTTACTACAAATGATGAACTATGTCGATGTGATCCATGGAGGACCACACATAGCAGACTTGAGCAAAGGATCGAGAAGTAGGTATGCTAGAGAGGCTAAAGAGGGGGTCTGCTTAATAAACGATGAACCTCCATTGAAGTCTTTCAAAAACGTGATCAAAATGCCAGATTTTGTGATAACTCCTCAAAAGCTAAGAGGAATTCGACATCCCCACAATGACTCTCTAATGATAGCTTTTCAAATAGGACTTTCACTTGTATCCAAAATTCTAATAGGCATAGGCAGCGCAACGACTACCATCTTAAAAAGTGATTTCGAGCAAATGCGAATTCCAGAGGAAAAGCTTGAACCTAGCCTATATCAGAACTTTGTATTCAATAATAAGGGTTCTACTCCGATATGTCAGATTAATTTGTTTGTACGAATCGGTACTCCTCCCCATTTAAGGATGTTTGAGACATTGTTTATGATCATGGACCAATCTTCCTACTATAATGCTTTTTTTGGAAGACCATATCTTGATGAGGTTGATGCTTTCGTATCACCGAGATATCTACTGTTTAAGTTCTCTACAAAACTGGATGGGGAACTGTTCGTAGAGAGAAGTTTAATTCTTGCAAAGTGTAATTTGCCATACTTGAGCAATTTAATAAAATGACAAATTCTTGTTATAGGCTAGTATCAAATAAACGTGCTCAAAACCAGAAGCCCTTGCATATTAGTCCCCAAGAACTGATATCTAAGGCAAGTAACTTAGGTTTTTCTCCAATAGAATATCGACTAATCAACAAGGTATTTAGATTCAGAACAAGAAAATGGAAGTATGTTGAACTAAACCAAGTTAATCATAATGAGAGCAAGGTTATAGGGGAAATAATCCCGGACATAGATTCAAAGCATGAGCGAGAAAACACACAATCAATGGAAATCTTGGAATAAGTACAATAAGATTTTCAAGACTCAACTAACACCGTGAAAATTGGTAATGGGATGAACAAAGAAAATAAAGAAAGGTCAACCTCAATTTTACGGTCAAGCATACATGTATTTGCATGGAGTCATGGATCCAATAGGTACGGAAGGGATCGATTCGTCTATAATGTGTCATGCACCCAATATTGAGACAAAATTTATCCGCGTAAGATAGAAGAAAAGGTTGTTTGACAAAACCCACACCATGACATTAAAGGAAGAAGTGAAAAGGTTATTGGAGAACGGATTCATAAAAGAGGTATTTTACCCGAAGTGGTTGGAAAATCCAATATAAGTAAACAAATCCAATGGAAAATGGAGGACATGCATCGACTACACGGATCTTAACAAAGCATGTCCGAAAGATTGTAATCCGCTACTCAGAATCGATCAATTAGTAGATGCAACCAGCGTCATAAACTGCTGTCTTTTATGGACACTTACTCAGGATATAATCAGATTTCGATGTTATACTCAATGAGGATCACACAAGTTATGTCACGGATTAGGGAATGTACTACTACCAAAAGTGCTCACTGCACCAAAATGGGTCATATAGATGATTTGAGCTAGATGTTGGAAGTATTAAGAAAGTATAAGTTGAAATTTAATCCGCAAAATTGGTCACTACACCAAAAATGGTCTTCTGAAGTGTTAAAAAAATGCTACCTAAGGTTTTCGTAGCCTTTTGGTAAACGCTACTATACGACATGCTACTAAAATTCCAAAAATTTCTGCAGCCTTATCATAAACGCTACAAAACTTTACATATTGTAGCCTTTACAAATGCCTCAAAAAGTTTTATTCTATAGCGTTTATCAACTTCTACCAAAGATAAATTTTTTAACGGCATTTACTGTATCATTCCTTCTTTATTTTTTGTAGCGTTTTTAAATAGCAACCATATATGTTTTATAGAATTTGTGCTTTGCTTTTATATGTCTTTCATACCTTTGTGTTTACTATAATATTTTTTTATAGCATTTCTTTTATGCTACCATACTTTTTTGAGTGTTTCATAAGCGCTGCTAAAAAATATTGATTGTGTTGCAACAAGTCTTACATGCTATTATTCCTTGTTGGTGGCTTGTTTAGTTTCTATTGCGATAATTATCATATTCAAACAATTGAAAAACACATTAATCACAGAATTAAATACAATATCTAACCATTTCAATAAAAAAGCTTTTCGTAAAAATGAGTGAATTCATAAAAAATCCATAATCGTTCATTAATAAATTTACATATTTAGTACTTACAAAATATTATAATATATATGCCGATTAAATTCAAGTTCAATTGCTTGATTACCTACCATTCTTTATTGTAACCTGTCTTTTCTTCGAAAAAGCTTAAGTACCGTTAGATAGGGTCAACAATGAACAATGGGAACTCAGATTATACAATAGTAGTACTACAACTCTAAAATTATGTGTATGCATAAACTAGTTCACAACTCTATAAGCTAATTACCAATGGCAAGTACTACAGCTAATCTATGCATGCATAAACGCCAAATTTCAATGCTGCAACTCGATAAAACTTTGAGATAATACAAATCTATTTTGATGGCAGTGTAATAGAGCTCTAGATTATCAGGACAAATGAAAAAAAACCATAATAAATAGGTCTATTAACAACCAGAGTTATCATCTTGACTTTATACTACTACTTGTGATGTTTTGATAATTTTTTATAAAATTAGTTAATTTTTTTTAAAATTAGTTAGCTGGTTTAATTTTTATAAACTTAGTTAATGTTTGTTCATCTCATCGTCATCGTCATCGCCATTATTACAAACTTAGTTATTTTTATCAAATTTAGTTAACTACTATTATTATAAACTTAGTTACTTTTTATCAAACTTAGTTTATCATCATCATCATCATTATTATTAAAATGTTATTTAAAATAAAACTAGTTAACTTAGTTAAATTTTTATAATATTTATTTAATTTTTATAAACTTATCTAATTTTTATAAAACTCGGTTAACTTGTTTAGTTTTATAAAACTTAGTTAACTTGTTTAAGTTTTATAAACTTAGTTCAATTTTTTACTTTTTATTATAAACTTAGTTGTTTATTATTATTATTATTATAAACCTTTTAATTCTTATAAAATCTTAGTTAACTTAGTTAAATTTTTATAGTACTTAGTTACTTTTTGTGAAACTTAGTTAATTTTTACGAATCTTAGTTAACTTGTTCAATTTTTATAAACATAATTATTTATTTTTAATACTACTACTATTACTATACTACTATTACTACAAACTTAGTTAACTACATTAAAATTTTATGATACTTTAATTTTTATAAACTTAGATAACTTTTTATAAAACTTAGTTAATTTTTATAAAACTTAGATGATTTTTGAATTTTTATAAACTTTGTTAAATTATTATTATTAACTTAGTTAATTTTTATCAAACTATTTATTATTATTATTATTATAAACACGGTAGTTTATATAAACTTAGTTAAACTTTTATAACATTTAGTTAAATTTTGTAGACTTTTTTATTTAGAATAATTTTATAAACTTATTTATTTTCTATAAAATTTGATTAGTTTTTATAAAACTTAGTTAACTTGTTTAATTTTTATAAACTTAATTAAAGTATTATTATTAACTTATTTAATTTGTATCAAACTTAATTATTATTATTATTATTATTGCAAAAATTTTAATTTTAAAAAAACTTTATTGACTTGGTTAAATTTTTATAATACTTAGTCAACTTTTATAAACTTTTTTTATCAAACTTAGTTAATTTTTATAAATCTTAGTTAACTTATTTAATTTTTATAAACTTGGTTAACTTTTTTTAATTATTATCATTATTACAAACTTAGTTAGTTTTGAATGATCAAGGGTGCCTTAACAATATGTCATGATAAATGGACATCACATACATAAATATGAAGAATGATTTTGTATATGTTAAGCTTATGTACTAAATAACTATACAATTTGAATTTCTCATGAATTAAAATTAACTCTAATTTTGAATGATGACGCACTATCGATTCTACTAATCAATCATAATTTGGACTAATGCACATAATCACTACAAGAACTGCTTCGAAGATATAGGAGATGAATATTGCACATATTTGGGGACGGGAACAAGGACATGACACGGTGGCTATACCCAATAGCGAATCAAAAGTGAAATAATGGGTTGGGGAAAATAGGTCTTCTCCAACCCATACCAACGACAGCCTATACATTTTCGCACGAAGCACTCCAAAGGGGTTGTATACAAGGCCACTTGGAGTGCGCTTTGATGCAGAACCCACCTTATAAGCAAATGACCAGTGGGAAGCTTCTTCTCTCTCATCAGCAGTCAAAGCATACTTGCACAGAAGGCAATCCAAACCACAAATAAGCCTTAGACATATTCTAAACATATCCCAAGTCAACCCTCAGAACAGAATGAGAAGTCATACTCCATATTGGTCCATACAGACCCAAACTTTGCACCAAAATTCCTCAAGCGTCTTGAAAGCAAGGTCTAATTCAAATTTGAGTTCTCCTGCCAAAATTATGGACATTCCCGCTCCAATTTTGGAGTTCCCGCCTCCATTCAAACTTTCCTCTAAAGATACGTTAGTAATCCAGTCACATCAAAAGATAATACGGATAAACGAGAGCTGGCATGATCCATTGGTGGAGGCATAAATGGCAAGAGAGAAATTTCATTAATTCACATACTCTTCATGACTATAAATAGGAAATACACTGCGACATAAAAGTGGGACCTCTCCTTGACATTATTCTTTTTTTAGAAAAATTTAAGGTTTAACTGTACTTTTGGCTATGAAATTCAATACCCAATTACCTAAAAAGGAAGAAGGAGAAAATTTTTCGTGGATGTAGGATTTCTTAAAATTCGAACCACGTAGAGCATGTTTCCTTTATTGTTTTCACATTGTTTCCTTGTAAATTGCAGTACAATTCTTTCTCTCAATTACATCTAGGTTAAGTAATGGCTAGATCTAATACTATAACAAACAGTTATAGAGCATCTTTGTGTAAGCATTCAGCGGCATAATCGCCACTTCATGGTAGGATTAAGATTACTTGATTTTGGTAATTCCAAATCAGCAAAGTGATTAGCAGATAAATTGCTTTGTATGAATTAGAGGAGTTGAAGGACGAAAAAGAACCTCAATAGAGTGAATCAAATATTGGTTGTAGGACACGGTATTTATTGTAAACGGATGTTATCACTAAAATCTTATTACTTGTTGCTATCTCCATGTTTTATATATTTACTCATTTTGAAAATCTTGTCTCTAGGAAGATTCCTGATGAGGTGCAACTATGTGATAGTGTAACACCACATATTTGAAAGGGTCCATAATACGAGAAATTAGATTAAATAAATTAAATTAAATTGATTTAATAATATGAAGACATTATTAACTAAATTATTAAAGTGGTTTAATTGCAAAAATTTCCTAAGGGATATTTAATTAATTAAGTGAGGGTACTTTAAAGACTTAATTTGACAGACCAAAGGTAATTAGAGCAATTAGTTGAGCTTAATTAATGAAAGAAAGAAAAAATTAAATTTAATACAAGGGATTGGTTAAAGGGAATAAGTAAATATGACTCAAACCCACTAACCCATATTCCTAACCCCTCTTTCCATGCCACTTCCATTTCATTTTCGTATACACAAAAGAAAATTTCTAATAACTCAAAAAAAGGCCAACGTAAATTCAACGGAGAAGAAGACGACTACAAGATAGAAGGATCAAACTTTCGAATCTAAGAAGGAAAGAAGATTAAATTAGTTTTAATCAATCAACGTGAGTAGAATCTTTCTCTGAAACCTTTCCTAACATGTTTTAATTTGGGATTTTCTGTTATGGGATGTTTGAATGATGATGGAAGTGTTTGGATGATTAACTATAATTTTTGATAATTATATGGAACTTAATCAAGGTAAATTAGTTCATACTTTAGAGTAAAACATAGTCAAATTATTTCAAAATGCCGCGGAACTTTGACATGACATGCTTAATAATAAAATAGAGATGGATTTTAAATTTCATAATTTTTTAAGTTAAAAATGAATATTTTATGAATTTTCGAATTTGAGAAAATAGTGAACTTAGGTATTAATTAATAATTAAAAATATAAAATTTATTATTTTGTCTTGAAATTTTTATATGAGGTAGAAAATGATAAAAGAGACTTTTGATGAATTTTGAGATTTTTCTTTTATTAATTTTATATTTATATGAATTATTCAGTGAAGTAAATTATTAATCAATTAAGGAAAATTAATTAATTAGTTAGTTAATGATTTGGATGTTTAACCTTTTCTAAAATAAACCGCAAAGATAAGAAATTTAACAATTGACAACAAGTTAGATTATGTAAGGACCTGATTCTTCGACTTTCGAAAACCGACATCAATACGTTCACTGTATCAACTGCCGAGCACTCGAATGCCGGAAAACCGAACTCTTAGGGTTTTTAAGAAAAAAGAAAGAAAGAAGAGATAGAAGATAAGACAGAATAGAAAGAAAACAACAGAACAATATCAGAATCTCACAATCGCAACGGAACAACATATAATAGATAAATGAATAATCTTTAAACAAAGAACTATATCCGTTATTACATTACATTTCATTACATCATCAGAGTATACAACAATAAACAACAACAAACAGCGGAAAAGAAACACTATATACTAGTAATACGCCATGACATCCATTTCTCCAGCAACTCCTGAATTCCAGAATATCCTGATGAACCTAACTCTTGACTGCTCGTGTGGAAATTGGTGGGCACCCAGAGTTTAGGAAGGAAAACAATAAACTCCGAGTCAGTCATGTGACTGGTGTGAGAAC
The DNA here is from genome assembly GCA_030765085.1 of Allium cepa. Classification (NCBI taxonomy): domain Eukaryota; kingdom Viridiplantae; phylum Streptophyta; class Magnoliopsida; order Asparagales; family Amaryllidaceae; genus Allium; species Allium cepa. Next base: position 401,642,021 of record CM060931.1, read on the forward strand.
TCAAAACAGTTTATCTTTAAAACAAAGAATAGGATAATTTTAAAATAGATTCGCAATGCTTTTAAAAATGAGACTACCATAAGGCCTCCCGCACACACACACAATGCAAACGCAGAATCGGAGGAGATTTCTCCTTATGATAGTCAAAGATGCTTGATACGCATTAAAAAAAACATTTGATATTATTACTAGTGCTTTAGTGTAGGAAAAATTCATTTCGAAAATAAAGATATAAATCTTAGCCAACATACGACCATTATCGTATGCCTACTACAGCTACCATGTTCAATAGCAGGTTACCGCCACATTCCATGGCAGGTTATACAACTAAAACCGTACAAGATCGTATTGTTTCTTTGGATTTCCAACAAATGGTCAGGCCAAGGAACTTTCCATCGCCACATGGAAACGCCTCTGGAATAACGTCCCGAGAACCAAACCGGATCTCTACCAACACAAGGCCGGGTAACCCCTAACTGGGTAACTACTGACACGAATATGCCATCCCCCGATCGTAACCGATCTATCATCCGAGGATCCTCGATTTCCAACAACCACAAAGTAATAAGTTTGCAGCAACAACATAGGTTAAGTATCTGGGCTCCATACCATGTGTAACGACCCGAAATTTTCGAAGCTGACAATTTCAGATAGTTATGAAAAAGAAGAAAGAGATAGAAGAAGAAGAAGAAAAGAAACATCAACAACTCACATTCGCAGCGGATAAAATATAATAATAAATAATAGTTTACAAAAGAATACTATATTTGTTGATTACATTTAATATACATCAGAGTTTCACATATATATACAGACACTAGACATATAAATCATGTCCCAGATACACAATAATATACTGCAGCGGAAATACTCCGTACGTACTTGCCATCCAGCTCGCCTCCTGAGCTCCAAACGTACCTACCTGAAAATCTGTAATACTCGGTCTGACCCGAGCATTACACCAAAGTAACACGCGGGTCAGGCTGGAAACCAGCGTGAGTAAATCCAACAAACATGGAATACTAAGCAAAACAACCTATATAGAACCCGGGGTATCTTATATCAATTTAACCAATTCAAAATTTACTATAGGCAATGCTTATTTCACAAATAGATTTCTAAGTACCAAACTTAGTTAAAATAATCCAATTTCACTTAAATCATTTCATTCCTGTCTATTCATTTCACAAATCAATTTATAAAACAAATTCGAAGTGGTTTCGGGTATTTCCAATTACCCGACCCCGGACTCTTCGAAATCAATACCATCTCAGACCATATTATTCAAGTGAACACAATTCAAACTTCAAATACAGGTGTCACCTTTATTAATACATCATCGATAGATAACCACCTTATAACAGTTTATACCCAACCTATCTTATCACAAGAATATTTCATTTCATAAAGCTCCACAATCACATCTCAGAGATAGCAAAATCTAAGGCGTTCAAGTATCATTATGAATTAGTCATATATTTCTGATAAATTTAATTAACTACCAATGAATTAAATTAATTACTTTCTTACTTATTCATCTAGCTTATTTAACATTAAATAAATTATTCAATGTATAAATCATCCCACAATTACTCATCTTGATTTACCATTCTTGATTAATCAATCCTTTAATTACATTAGATAATTATCCCTAATTAATTCTATAAATTTAATTATTCCCAAATAATTATAGTAATTAATCTTCAATTACTCTTATTAATTACATTATTCCTTAATTAATTCTTTAATAAGTTTTGTTCTAACTAATCAAATCCTATTCATTAATCTGCTTAATTAACCACGTTTAATAATTTATTGTCCTTAATTTATTACCTTACCTAATTTATTTATTTATTTTTTTAATAATAAATAGTAATTTATTAATTTCTTCACTAAGTGATTACACCTCATAAATTACATTAAGTAACTACACTTAATCACGTTCAAGTAAATACATTTTTTTTTTGTCTTTCTTTTTATTTACAATAAGTAGTTAACCACCTTTAACTATTTCCATCAATCTCATTCTTCCATTACTCATTAACTACTCATATCCAAAAATTAACTAACCTTTAATAAATCATATTTTAATTAACTATTAATTTAATTACTTTAAGTAATTAACCCCGTTGTTATTATTCTTAAGTTTTAATTAAACCGATCTACTTATCATTCTGAAACACATTTAAAGTTCTTCCCTTCGAATTCAACTTTTTTTTTTATTAAATTTTTTTACTGCTTTCATTCAACCAACATTTGGATAGATAACAGCAACCAACAAAATTAAAGCTTCGCAAATCCATACAGCAAATCAGGAAGATTACTCACCGAAAATTGATCGAGAAAGAACCTTACCCCCTGCCTCAACGTCGCTGCCTCCCACGACGTCGCACCACTTCTAACAATCACGAGCTCCTTCACCTTGACTCGTCTTGAACTTGAGCATAGATGCAATGATTTCCACGCACACTCCTCCACGATTTGCAGCCACCACTATCTAGCGTTGCCCTCTACCCTCATCGCGGCGCGCGCGTGAGCCGCGACGCCTTCACGAACGATTGCTACCCACCCTAGGTCGCAAACCATCCCGTTGCATCACCCTCCTCCTTTGCCGTGCTCAATTCGAGTAGAACCCTGAGACACTCGCGCGATTATCTTCTGCTCATATTTTCCCAATTTTTTTTTTTTTTTTTTTTTTGCAGGTCGCGATTTGGATTCGGAGGAGAGAACGACTTTGGGAAAAAAAACGAGAAATGAATGGCTCTGTTGAACCGAAGGGTTTTCTTTTAAAGAGGGGGAAAATGAGAACGATATTGTTTCTTTCATTCAATCGCCATTTTTTTTTCTTATTTGAGTTCGAGTTTCCGTTTGCAGATTAGAGAGGATAAACGAAAATAAATATGGATTTGGGGTAGCTTCCTGCGCACGAGTGGTGATAAAAGATCTCTGACTAATGTACTACAAAATTTTATATAATTAAATATTGAAAACATCCCGCGTTGTAAAACGCGAAATCCCGAACCCCGAATTAGATATACCGACCGACATTCATAAGGTTTTACCCGCATTCCGAACACAATGGAACATGCTTCGGAAGCTAATTTAATCATATGTGTGAGTTACAGAAGGAAAACGATCAATTTTAAATTAAATTGATTAGATATTTCTAAGCGTTTTGAGCTGCCAGGGTAAAACGACAACTCCGATTGCTACGAAACTTGAAATCCGATAATAACTAACTATTACGGATCCAATGGAACTGGTTTCGTCGAATTCCGAGACTGTGCCTCGGAAGGCTATTTTTAAGATTCAATTTAAACGATATATTATTAAAACTGAACAGATCACCTTTATATTAAATTTTAACCATTCTATTATCTTCAGTATCATCATTATAAATTTTATAAGCCTTCAAATTATTTAAACAGGCTTAAAAATTTCAGATTCAGCATTTTACCCAATTTTCATTTATTAAATTCAATATTTAAAACATATAATTCAATGATTTAATTATCAAGTAAATATTGATATCTTGTTTTCAAGTTTCAAATTAACTTTCAAATAAATTTAAAATCGATTAATTATTCCAATTTAATTCGTTAAAATTTCTGGGTCGTCACATTCCTCCCCCCTTAAAAGAATTTCGTCCCCGAAATTACTAATTAGGAAGAATTGACCAATACCCATTTATCTTTTCCAAAATTCACAATTCAACATCCTACCACTTATCTTTTATTAAAGGTCCACTAACACCTTATTCAACTTTCCCAATACCTTCTATAGATCCAATCAATACTCTTCTGCTCAATCAATTAAATTTCAAATTAAAACCAATTTTTTGAATTATCAAAATTTCTCAAAAATTTTCTAACTCTCTAAATTCCCGAAAATTTTTGCCAGCGTCTCCTTTGCGCGGCTAGCTCGGTACTACTACAAAAGGCCTCTACGGGCTCCCAAATTCCAAAAAGAAAACAAAAGCCAAGTGGCTACATCAAAAACCCAATCCAATATCATACGGAACCAAAATACTTACCTTTTTAGTCGGGCAATTCAAATTTATCATTTGGAATCAAATCCAATTTCCTTCTCTTTTATAATACCTGCATATCCTGCTTAGCACTAATATTCAGACACAATATCCCAAAATCATTTTATACATCTCTTTAGATAAGTTTCATATCCACTTCTATTCAAATTAGTTTTCGCCATTTCATATGAATTCAATTCATTTTCGATTTCTAATATTGAGTTATATCATTCATTTAAATTGATTCATATTAGTTTCATTTACTAGTTTACTTTAAGTTTGCCGTTTGAAATTGTTTTGTCGTTAACCAAAATTTTCCAAAAATTTTCTAACTCCCAAAATTTCCGGAAAATTTTGGCAGAGTCTCCTTTGTACGGAGGAGCTTTTGCAATTTGACAAGAGATATAAATATGTATACATCGACCCACACGGTCGGAAAACGCAAAAACAGTTCATATTTCCTATTTTTATTGCGTAGGCGTACCTTTTTTTTAGCATTTTAAGCAAGCAGCTTATTTATATTAACAATTAGCTCAATCCAAATCAACCAAACAACTTTCCGGTACCTGTACTTGCTCAATTTAAATATGTAAGTGCCATATAAATGAAGTTCATAATATTTCTCTTACTTAAACGACCACAACGCATCAACTCTAGAAGAAATGCATTCTAGATAACTTTCACAAGCAATTGATATGATTTCAAAACCAATTCCATTGTTTTCAACCAATTCATATTCCATTTCATTCAATTTTAATGATTTATTACTCAAGTGTTTACATTCAATTGATTTTTAATTCAAACAAGCACATATTCACATCAAATGATTTAAATCAATTTCATTAAATCTCTACCAACTCATAGTATTTAATTACATTGGTTTACGCCAAACAACAATTATTCTCATGCCAATTCGGCAATATTCGCCTAATAGAGTATCTATTTTATTTTATAACTACTTCAAATTAATTTCAACTCATTCTGAATTTAATTCCATTTCATTTCTAAATTATCTACCAACCATTCATTGCATTTCATTTAATTTCCGCATTAAATTCATGCAAAACAATTTATTAAGCTTGGCACATTCAAACTTATAAATTAATGACCATTTCCAAATTAATTTAACCCAAGCTTCTATTAAATGGGCTTTCACTCTTATTCGAAGCCAAAGTTTCATAAAATTTTAAACTTAAGTGAATTTATTTTAGTTTATTCCAACCCCAACTTAAGTTTACTTCTATCTGATTCTCACTAATCAAATTTCATTAAATTCAGCATGCCCATCCATTTTAAATTTTAATTTTAAATTTATCTTCTCAATTTATCAAAATAATATCCAACCACAACCGAATTCACTTATGCTTCAAATTATTATATCACCAAATTTAAGTTCAGTTTGATAATCCAATTCCAATCACAACTTTGGTTCAGTTTTTATTCAACCAAACTTCATCCATTTATTATTTAACTCAATCAACCCATTTTAAATTTTTAATTCAATTACTTAATTCGTTATTGAATTTATTTTATTAATACAAGGCTATTCTCAATTTATTTCTATTCACTTGGGTTATGATTTACAACTCTAACCATCGCATTTATCAATCCAACTCTATTTCATTTTTATTTTACAATATCTCCTCTTATTTAATTCATTAGCAAATCCGAGTCGAATTCAATTTATAAATTCGAGTTCAACTCCTAACTCCATTATTAACTTACAAATCCATTTATTTAACAGGGTTAAATTTTATTAACATACTCTATCACATAATTATTTAGTTAATTAGCTTACTTCCAATATTTAATTCAACATTGGATTTTTTTATTTACGAAGAATCACTTCATTAAAATTTCCTGAGTTTCAATTTTATTTTACAATTTCAGTTTGAACTTTCCTTGATTTTCCAAAATTTCATCTCCTTTATTTTAAAATTTTAGAAATGCCTATAAAATCTCATAATAATATTAAAATAGCTTTTATTAAATATTTCTTATAAATCGATGTCTCAACCAGTCCATCCTTGTTCTCACAGAAATTCAGTCATACGTTGATCAGGCGTAGGACCGAAAACCTATAAGTACTTGGTAAACCCGTTTTCAACACCCAGTGAAAATATTTGGAAAATAATTTTATTGAAAATACAGAAAACAATTTTTGAAAATAGAGGAAATATCTTTGGTAAGAATGCTCTGGAAATCATCACACCCATCCATGGTCACAGTTACATACCAGGGTTACGTTGCAGTCTCAACAAAAGTCCATGTAACTGCAGGCTCTCCGCGGCCTCTCGATTACGCCATGGATCCCACACAACAGATCACAGTTACATCCAGGGTTACGTTGCCGTCGCAGCAAAAGTCCATGTAACTGCAGGCTCTCAGCGGCCTCTGATTTCGCTGACGAAATGAAACTTCTCCACTCCTACATAAGTCGCAGTCTACCGAGATAAACTCAACCGCAGACTGTTGGCTCTCAGCGGCACACACGACTTTCGCAATGTTACCATAGGTCGCAGTTACATCCTGGGTTACGTTGCAGTCACAACAAAAGTCCATGTAACTGTTGGCTCTCCGCGGCACACACGACTTACGCTATGGTAACTCAACTCATAATCCTCAGGAACTAGTTTTGCCCGGACTCCTCACAGGATCAACTTTAGAACCCCCTTGGGCTCAAGGCAGCACCACCCAGTGGCACTCCTGAGAAGTCCATTTCAAGGGAGCGCCTTTTTCCCCAGAGTCATCATCAAAACATTTTATACTATACATATATAGTATCTTCAAATCATACACCTAGCATGATATTATACAAAGTTCCTTTACACAAAATCGATTATCCCAAAATCGATAATTCTCCAAATAGGCTTTCCAAAACTCAATATTGATTTTTTTTTTCAAAAATCAAAAGCCTTTCTCAAAATCCTCATAAGATCCTTTATATATACTCATATATATATATATATATAAATTTTTAAAACTTTGGATCCTTACCTTCTTGTATAAAACACCTTTTATACTCCAAACACTCTCAAAAACCATAGAAATATCCAATTTCCATCTTTATTCATTTCATATTTCTCAAAATATTCTTTCAGTTCAAAAGAACCATTTCACATTCCCTATTCACCTTTACATTAATCCCCATTTGGATTATTACTTCAATCCTTATCTCAGTTGGGTATTTTAATCAATAACAGTTTAAACTCCGACCAGTTTAGAAAAATAGCTTGAAAAGTTTAAAAATAGGTAAGTAGTTGAAAAATAATTATAGCTTTGCAAAATAGCTATAAAATGGTTAACTAATAGAAAAATAGTTGGAAAATAGTTAAATAGTTTCAGAAACTTTAGATAATTGCAAAATAGTTGTAAAATAGAAATTAACTCGTAACTTAGTTGAAAATTAGTAATTAGTTTATAATACAGTTGTAAAATAGTTAAATAGTTCCAAAAGTAGTGGCAAAAACCAGTATAAAAATAGTTTGGGTTTAAAAAGAAAGTTGTATGGTAAGTAGATAAGAAAATAGATTTAAAACTACTTATATTAAAACAATTTACATTGAAAATGGTCTAGAGTCAAAACTGTTCACTTCCCCAACAATTCAATTTAAATTTCCACTCCATTTAAATTGACCCAATCCCAATTTAATTAACTCCAATTTCCATTGGACTTGATTCATCCCCAATTTAAATTAAATTGATTCTCAATTTCCTTCCAACTTCAAATCAAATTCCATTTGATCTTTAAACTTGTACAACTTTAAGTATAATTTCAATTTTACATCTTCTATTTATAATCAATTACACTCACATTTTTCTTTTAATTCAGAATTATACATTTTATTTAGCCAATTTTTTTTTTTATTATTCCATAAACATTCAACCAAGATTCCGGAGTTTAAACAAATGTCCAAATTACAATATCACCTTAGAATTCAACTATATCCGAAATTCTTTCGCAAATTCAATTATCCCTTTGAATTTCAAAATTAAACCCAATTTACAAACAATCCCAATTTAAAACAATTTGGTAGCAATTTCTCTTCTAGAAACTCGAAAATGAACATCGATGATGCTGCAGTCATCACCGACTTTATTTTCCAGTGACCAAAAGAGTTCAATGCTTTTATCTCTCTAAAAAAAAAACACTTCCAAATATTTTTGATTTCAAATCTTTCAAATTTCAAACACAAAAATATTTTTGAAATAATACTATTCTTTCTTTAAAACCCTTGGAAACCACTTTCAAACCAAAAGGAATTTTAATTTTTCCCAAAATTCCAAACTCTCAATCCATCAAATTCATATTTAAACATTACTCTGGAATTTTCATCTTACTCTATTTCAAATATTCTCTGGAATTCTATTTCAAATTATAATCTCATTTATTTATGAAGTTTATTTCAATTAATAAATTACATTTACAATCTATATTTCAAATTCCTTTTTGATTTTAAACCAATTCCACTTAAATTTAAAATTCCAAAATTATTCCAATTACTTTGGACTAATATCCATTCAATTGAACCCACTTCTATTTCAATCATTCCAATTCAATCCAATTCAAATCTCCCATTTAAATATTTTTGAACTTATACATCTTCCATCCCAAATCCAATTAATTCAAATCGAATTCAATTTGAATGAGTTCAATTCCAACTTCAAATTTAAACCATCTCGAATTATATAATTAGAGCTACATTCACAAAGATTGGTTTAACCTTTTTAAACCAAATTTAACTTTGTTCATTTAAAGTTTCTAACAATTCTAATTTCTGAGTTCTAATTTTAGAATTTCATTTCTAATTGATTTAATTTTAATTTGGTTGTATTATATTCCTTCTTCACTTAGTCCCAATTCAAGATTTCAATTTGATTGTATTATATTACTTCTTAATTTAATTCCAATAATTTAACAACCAATCTCCTTAATATTTATTAGAAGAAGATATAGCTTTATATATCAAATTACATTCTTGTATAAAATCATTTAAAACCTTTATATAAGAAAGTAACAAGTACGCGCTCATATATATATATATATATTCATATATTCACTCAACTCATTATAGAGTACTACAAACTCTATTAAATGAGTAATCCCCACCAGAGCCAAGGTTCTCGCTTAACCTTTCATCTCTGATACCAAATGTAACGACCCGAAATTTTCGAAGCTGACAATTTCAGATAGTTATGAAAAAGAAGAAAGAGATAGAAGAAGAAGAAGAAAAGAAACATCAACAACTCACATTCGCAGCGGATAAAATATAATAATAAATAATAGTTTACAAAAGAATACTATATTTGTTGATTACATTTAATATACATCAGAGTTTCACATATATATACAGACACTAGACATATAAATCATGTCCCAGATACACAATAATATACTGCAGCGGAAATACTCCGTACGTACTTGCCATCCAGCTCGCCTCCTGAGCTCCAAACGTACCTACCTGAAAATCTGTAATACTCGGTCTGACCCGAGCATTACACCAAAGTAACACGCGGGTCAGGCTGGAAACCAGCGTGAGTAAATCCAACAAACATGGAATACTAAGCAAAACAACCTATATAGAACCCGGGGTATCTTATATCAATTTAACCAATTCAAAATTTACTATAGGCAATGCTTATTTCACAAATAGATTTCTAAGTACCAAACTTAGTTAAAATAATCCAATTTCACTTAAATCATTTCATTCCTGTCTATTCATTTCACAAATCAATTTATAAAACAAATTCGAAGTGGTTTCGGGTATTTCCAATTACCCGACCCCGGACTCTTCGAAATCAATACCATCTCAGACCATATTATTCAAGTGAACACAATTCAAACTTCAAATACAGGTGTCACCTTTATTAATACTTCATCGATAGATAACCACCTTATAACAGTTTATACCCAACCTATCTTATCACAAGAATATTTCATTTCATAAAGCTCCACAATCACATCTCAGAGATAGCAAAATCTAAGGCGTTCAAGTATCATTATGAATTAGTCATATATTTCTGATAAATTTAATTAACTACCAATGAATTAAATTAATTACTTTCTTACTTATTCATCTAGCTTATTTAACATTAAATAAATTATTCAATGTATAAATCATCCCACAATTACTCATCTTGATTTACCATTCTTGATTAATCAATCCTTTAATTACATTAGATAATTATCCCTAATTAATTCTATAAATTTAATTATTCCCAAATAATTATAGTAATTAATCTTCAATTACTCTTATTAATTACATTATTCCTTAATTAATTCTTTAATAAGTTTTGTTCTAACTAATCAAATCCTATTCATTAATCTGCTTAATTAACCACGTTTAATAATTTATTGTCCTTAATTTATTACCTTACCTAATTTATTTATTTATTTTTTTAATAATAAATAGTAATTTATTAATTTCTTCACTAAATGATTACACCTCATAAATTACATTAAGTAACTACACTTAATCACGTTCAAGTAAATACATTTTTTTTTGTCTTTCTTTTTATTTACAATAAGTAGTTAACCACCTTTAACTATTTCCATCAATCTCATTCTTCCATTACTCATTAACTACTCATATCCAAAAATTAACTAACCTTTAATAAATCATATTTTAATTAACTATTAATTTAATTACTTTAAGTAATTAACCCCGTTGTTATTATTCTTAAGTTTTAATTAAACCGATCTACTTATCATTCTGAAACACATTTAAAGTTCTTCCCTTCGAATTCAACTTTTTTTTTATTAAATTTTTTTACTGCTTTCATTCAACCAACATTTGGATAGATAACAGCAACCAACAAAATTAAAGCTTCGCAAATCCATACAGCAAATCAGGAAGATTACTCACCGAAAATTGATCGAGAAAGAACCTTACCCCCTGCCTCAACGTCGCTGCCTCCCACGACGTCGCACCACTTCTAACAATCACGAGCTCCTTCACCTTGACTCGTCTTGAACTTGAGCATAGATGCAATGATTTCCACGCACGCTCCTCCACGATTTGCAGCCACCACTATCTAGCGTTGCCCTCTACCCTCATCGCGGCGCGCGCGTGAGCCGCGACGCCTTCACGAACGATTGCTACCCACCCTAGGTCGCAAACCATCCCGTTGCATCACCCTCCTCCTTTGCCGTGCTCAATTCGAGTAGAACCCTGAGACACTCGCGCGATTATCTTCTGCTCGTATTTTCCCAATTTTTTTTTTTTTTACAGGTCGCGATTTGGATTCGGAGGAGAGAACGACTTTGGGAAAAAAAACGAGAAATGAATGGCTCTGTTGAACCGAAGGGTTTTCTTTTAAAGAGGGGGAAAATGAGAACGATATTGTTTCTTTCATTCAATCGCCATTTTTTTTCTTATTTGAGTTCGAGTTTCCGTTTGCAGATTAGAGAGGATAAACGAAAATAAATATGGATTTGGGGTAGCTTCCTGCGCACGAGTGGTGATAAAAGATCTCTGACTAATGTACTACAAAATTTTATATAATTAAATATTGAAAACATCCCGCGTTGTAAAACGCGAAATCCCGAACCCCGAACTAGATATACCGACCGACGTTCATAAGGTTTTACCCGCATTCCGAACACAATGGAACATGCTTCGGAAGCTAATTTAATCATATGTGTGAGTTACAGAAGGAAAACGATCAATTTTAAATTAAATTGATTAGATATTTCTAAGCGTTTTGAGCTGCCAGGGTCAAACGACAACTCCGATTGCTACGAAACTTGAAATCCGATAATAACTAACTATTACGGATCCAATGGAACTGGTTTCGTCGAATTCCGAGACTGTGCCTCGGAAGGCTATTTTTAAGATTCAATTTAAACGATATATTATTAAAACTGAACAGATCACCTTTATATTAAATTTTAACCATTCTATTATCTTCAGTATCATCATTATAAATTTTATAAGCCTTCAAATTATTTAAACATGCTTAAAAATTTTAGATTCAGCATTTTACCCAATTTTCATTTATTAAATTCAATATTTAAAACATATAATTCAATGATTTAATTATCAAGTAAATATTGATATCTTGTTTTCAAGTTTCAAATTAACTTTCAAATAAATTTAAAATCGATTAATTATTCCAATTTAATTCGTTAAAATTTCCGGGTCGTCACACCATGATACCACATCTATCCAGAAGGAATGACATACACTAAAGGGCGCTACCCCTAATAACCTTGCCGCATCCTTCCTGTTTTGACCATTTCCTGGGTGTGAGGTCCGACGAAGTCTCGTCCACAAAGCCATGCTTTGGGTCAAAAAATGATCAAAGTAATGATCACAAAGATAAATGATCAAACAAATGATCCTATCACAAATGATCAAACAATGATCATTTCACAGCAACACTCAGCATGTCACATTACCAAATTGGGAATATCGCTGATAACCATCAACTACATAACCTCTGAGCTCGTACGTCTCAGAGAAGGGTGTTAAGCTAAGAGAATAAATTCTCCTCCACCAACAGAAATATATTTGAAAGAAATCAGCTTTATATCTCAATTTGTAATGTCAGACATACAATCAATACAAGTCTGTTCCGGGATCGAACAGAACCGAAGGCACTTACAAAGAAGTCCTTGCAATCCGGATATTCACTAATCACGACCGGACTTCCCATCACATATGGAGTCTCTATACCGGGGACCAGTCGCTGCAAAGACATTCGACGAGTTGTCCTATCGCTTTTGAAAATATCTGGTCTTCAACACTGTTCTTCAAATGCAATTCATAACGACGTATTACTTATTCGGAATGGTTTATACGACCCCAAGGTCCTTTCCCGGCTAACCCGAATAGTGAGCGCTTATTTAAAAATAAGTGTGGCATTCAAATTCAAGCAAATCACAACAAATACCCATTCAAAGGTAAATATTGATAGTCGGTTATTGAACTATCAATGGATATGCACAACATCACCAGATTCCAAATAATTTTCCAAATTATTTATTTCCCAAAAATATCTTTACAAGATATATAATTTTCACACTTCAATCATTTGAAAACAATTTTCAAAACACTTTTCACATTTACCACTTTTGAAAACATGTTTCAATCATTTTCCCTACGCGGAAATACTTACATTTCAACATGGTTCATTTAAACCCATTTAAATCCTTAACGATTTACTTTATATTTACGTTCCAAACCGTAAATTAATTCCCCTTTTCATTCATAAATTCCATAGTGAATTTACAATTCCAAAATATTTGTGAATGTACGATTTCAATTATTCATTTTCAATTTATCTTCAAAAAGATAAATTCTCAAAACGTTTCATTTTACCTTGGAAAAACATTTCCATTCTCACTTATTAATAAGTAATTCACAAATCTATTTATTTTCAACATTTGAAAAATATTCAATATACTTAAATCGAAATTAAGTATATATTTCATTCTTTAAGGAAATCATTCTCTTAAACATATTTATTTGGGCCAAAACGAATGTTACGTAACACATCGTTACGACAACCCAAAATCACTAGTATAGGGATTCGAAATTAAAATAGATATATAAATCCCAATACTACACAAAACATTTCCTTTCAAAAATCATTTACTATAACAACAGTATTATAGTCCACCATTTCCTTCTATTTCTCGAAAACGTCTATTTCAACAATGAATGTTGAAATCTATGGTTTCGAATCTTAACACATTTTAAAAACATCGCTAAATCGTTTTCATTCTATTTAAAACATCACATCCAAAACATTTTCTTTAACATATTAATCACTATTCAAAAACGTGAATACAACTCCATAAATAAGTTATAACAATTTACTTATCAAAATAAGTCATTTGCGAATTTATAAAACAATGTTTATAAATTTCATTTCTATTTATTTTATAACAACTTCCTTTTATAAATCTCCTTTATTAAGCTATTTCAATTTATAACTCAATTATATACCAAAAGTTCATATTATAAGTTAAATACTTACAATTTATTTGTTTACAAAATCGTTCCTTTTAAACTTCCTAAATTATAAATCTTATAACTTATAAGATTCATTTATTTACCCCAAATCTATTCTTTTAATAACTTTACAAATTTTATAAGCCTACTGCTTATAAAATTCCATTTATAACTTCACCGTTTATAATTCTATAAATTTCATTCATTTATGATGTTCATTTACACTTCATTCTAACACTTATAAAAACTCGTTTTATAATCCCAATATTTTTAATTTATAAATATCAATTTATAAGTCCCTTATATAAATCAATTTATATTATTATTTTAAAACGTCTTTAAACTTCTTTATAAATTTCATCATTTCCTTTGATTTATAAAATAATCAAATTTCATAAATCCTATATTTTAACTTTTTATAATAAATTCAAAAATCCCAATTGAAAATATTTTATAAAATCATTAGCCTCATATTTTCAAAAAATCAACTTTTAACTATGTTTCTCAAAAATCATAATTTTTATAACTTTAAAATCATAACGTTTATTTATTTAAAATGAATCAATTCCAAAAAAATATATTTTATAAACATATACTTCGAAAAATCACTTAAGAAATCATTTTAAAATTCCAAAATTGGCCCAATGATGCTACACACCAAATAGTCAATCACGACAACAACGACATCATATATCTATATATGATAATCAATGAATATCAAAATATCTATAATCAAATAAATACTGTTGAGGAATCCAGTTGGATCCCTCCAACCCGTTTTCCTACATCCAAAAATGTTAGCACAATACCAATTCCGTTCTAGTACGGAATTATCGCGGTATATGGGATTTAAAATATTATCCGCTTAATAGACGGCGCAATAGGGTCTCATCCGCTATATACTGCGGGAAATCAATTCCAAGTACATAAATAATACCAATTTCACTATACTGTGAAATATTCGCGGTATATGTTTTTAATAAATAACCTCCGCTTACTAACGGCGCATAATGTCTATTTTAACAATCAATAGTTAACAATCATCATTCAAACATGTATTCAAGAATTTTAAATCTAACTATTTAAAATTAAAATCGAAACCGATTCGATTGAGTGAGAAGTTCTCACCTTGATTTCAATTTCGTTTTCAGCTTTTATTTCGAATAAAATTAAACGCGCGTTTAATTTTATCCAAAATTTTCGCTAGCTCCAAACGACTCCAATCCAATTCCATAGCGTAGTATTCGTCAATACGAACCCGTTGCAACTTGTTTCGTGCGTTTTCGACCTCGTATGAAAAAATTATAGCAATTTGAAGTTAATACAATTTAATTACAAATTAAATTCAACTTTCTTTTTTTTATATTTTAAACCCTAACTACATCATCATTGTGCAAATCCTTTGATGAAATTAGAGCCGTCCCCCTCTTCTTCTCTTCCCCGTTAACTCCCTGTACATGCACGGTTTAAAATGAACCCAAAGCCGCCTCCATCATGCAATTTTCGCGACCACCACACTTGAGTTGATGACGATCAGATTACTCCATTCTAACGGCCATGACCCCCCACACCTTCGGCTACCACCTCAACGAGCTCGGCCCTTCCCTGGTTGAGAAAAACGTGCGCGACTTTCATGCGTTCAAACTCCATTTGCCATCAATTTACTCGACGATAAACGATCATCACCTTATGGATTTAAAGCTCTCATTGCCCTCTACAATTTGTTAGTTGACAACTTTTGCTAAAAACGTGTGGATTGGAATAGATTAATGAAAGAAGACGAGATGATTTCAGCCATCAAAACTGTAGACGGCGGCTCCTGATAAAACCTAGCTAGGTTTTTATTTTGTGAAAAATGAATGGGTTATGCCCTTTTTTATAGAAAATATTTCCAATTTACTATTCATCCGATTTTCTGGACTCCAAATCTCGCGCGGTTACTGCCGTTTCTAGGGTTTACCCCGCGTTCCGGACACAATGGAACGTGTTTCGGGAGCTAATTCGATCATCTTTGCGAGTTATGGCAATAAACGTTCGATTTAAAATTAAATCGGTTAATCAAATTTCTAGGCGTTTTAGTTTGCCCCGGACAAACGGTAAATCCGATTGACTTGAAATTTGAAACCATACAATAATATCACATTACGGATCCGATGAAACTGGTATCGTCGAAATCCGAGACTTTTTGAAAAATGACTATTTTAACTCGCCAAATTAATATTAAAACAATTTCGATGCATTTCGAGCTGCCACGGTCAAACGACAACTCCGATTGCTACAAAAATTGAAATCCAATAATAACAAACTATTACGGATCCAATGGAACTAGTTTCGTCCAATTCTGAGACTGTTCAAAAATTGGCTATTTTACAGTCGATAATTAAATATTAAAATATTCAATTTTCACAATTTAACTTTTAATTCGATTTTAAAAGTTCTATAACACCATTCTAACTTTAATATGATAAGATAAAATTTTACAAATCATTTTCAATAATATTTAACTCAATTTTCAATTATTTCTGTAATTTCAACTATTAAATTATCGATTAAATTATCCAATTAAATCCAATTATTCAAAATAAAATTTATTCGACTTATAAATTTCACTTATTAATATTTAAAATTAATTAAATATATAAATTTTAATTAATAAAAATTCTGGGTCGTTACATACTTCCCCCTTTAAAAGAATTTCGTCCTCGAAATTACCAAGTAAGAAAAGTTACAGAATCTATTAATTTTCCCAAAATCTACAGTTAAACTTTTTACAATAACTTTACTAAGTTTTCAAATCATACTTAGTTATTTTTTTTTAAAAACAACTACTATTGTTTAACTTTCAACTCCAAATCAAATTTATAGTTTTCACAATTTTCCAATTTTTTCTCAAAAATATTCTGACGCCTTAAATTTTCGGAAAAATTCGCCATAGTCTCCTTTGCGCGGCTCGATCCGGAAAAAAATGACAGTATATATATCACAAATATACATCTCATCAAGTGATGAGGCATCCCATAGGGAAAAAAGTGTAAAAGTATGATATTTAATCCGAGATATGTACCTTATATTTTATTAGCGAGCATATACGGCTAATATAGCGCGAAAGCGAGCTCCAAATGCGAAGCAAACGCAATCCGCACCTACTAAACACTCAATAAACAGATGAGAAACATGTATATATGAAAATAATCTCAATATACATCATATAGCAACATAATAACTATATATGACAACATAGCAAATGCAGTAAAAGCAATATATTCAACCATTAACCAACTATCATCCAACTAGCATCCATAACCAATGAATATTCATTCATATTCTCATTAATATTCAATGAAATGGGTTTTCAATTTAATCACATTTGATTCATTAACAGTGGATGTCTTTACTAACATTCCTTTTCAATTAGTTTATATTCACTAATTCATATTCAAGTTGGTTCACTTCCAAATCAAATTCAATTCTATTTAAGATTTGGTTAACTTCCAATTTGATTTCAATTACTTTAGCTTTCAATTTCATTAATACTTAATGAATTATATACAATCAACTAACAATCATATAACAACCAATGTATATTAATTACAACCAAATTCCTTTGCTTATATTCATTCATTTTGGTTTAACACCTTTACTTTCAATTGGTTTAATTAAATTGATTTACATTCAATTTTTCAACTTCCAATAACATTAGATTTTAATGAATTACACTTACATTCATTATTTCATATCAATTATTTACATTTAATTGATTTACATTCAATTCATTCATTCAATTCAATTACTAAAGTTGAATTTCATTTATATAACTCAAGTTCATATCCATCACTTCACTTTATTATTTTACTTTGATACCTAAATCAACTTCATTCAACATCTCTTAAGTCATATTCCATTTAAACATTACTTGGTTATACTTAACTTAAATTTCCACTTATAAATCCAATTCAGGTTCCCAGTTCTAAAGTAAAATTTCCATTTAACTTTAAATTCATTAATATATTCATATAGTTTCACTTCTTATATATATAAGTTTATTTCACAATTGTAAATCACATTAATTATAATTTCATACTTATAATTCTTTTGCTTATACAATTTATTCTTTAATTTAGATTATTCAAACATCTTTTAAATTTACTTATATATATTCTTACATTTTCAACAACCAAACAATCAATTCATATACTTCAATAATTCTGAAAAATTATTCCTTTATATATAAAATATACTCAAGGTAAAATTATTTCATTTACCCAATTTAAAATAATATCGCGTCGAATTGTTCTGTACAAGTGTTTAGAGATCCCTATCAACAACGCTGATCACACGTATTAACCAGAATCCGTATACCACTCAATAAACCAATCATCACAATATAAAACAATTTTATATTCACCAACAAATACGCTCTCATAGCTATTATTACACTCAACTCATTCTAGAGTACCACTGACTCTATCTCTAATGAGTAATACCCAACAGAACCATGGTTGTCGCTTAACCATTTGCTCCGATACCACGTTGTAAGGACCCGATTCTTCGACTTCCGAAAACCGACATCAATTCACTGTATCAACTGCCGAGCACTTGAATGCCAGAAAACCGAACTCTTAGGGTTTTTAAGAAAAAAGAAGGAAAGAAGAGATAGAAGATAAGACATAACAGAAAGAAAACAACAGAACAATATCAGAATCTCACAATCGCAGCGGAACAACATATAATAGATAAATGAATAATCTTTAAACAAAGAACTATATCCGTTATTACATTACATTTCATTACATCATCAGAGTGTACAACAATAAACAACAACAAACTGCGGAAAAGAAATACTATATACTAGTAATACGCCATGCCATCCATTTTGTCTCCAGCAACTCCTGAATTCCAGAATATCCTGATGAACCTAACTCTTGACTGCCCGTGTGGAAATTGGTGGGCACCCAGAGTTTAGGAAGGAAAACAATAAACTCTGAGTCGGTCATGTGACTAGTGTGAAAACTCAAAACAGTTTATCTTTAAAACAAAGAATAAGATAATTTTAAAATAGATTCGCAATGCTTTTAAAAATGAGACTACCATAAGGCCTCCCGCACACACACAATGCAAACGCAGAATCGAAGGAGATTTCTCCTTATGATAGTCAAAGATGCTTGATACGCATTAAAAAGAACATTTGATATTATTACTAGTGCATAGTGTAGGAAAAATTCATTTCGAAAATAAAGATATAAATCTTAGCCGACATACGACCATTATCGTATGCCTACTATAGCTACCATGTTCAATAGAAGGTTACCGCCACATTCCATGGTAGGTTATACAACTAAAACCGTACAAGATCGTATTGTTTCTTTGGATTTCCAACAAATGGTCAGGCCAAGAAACTTCCCATCGCCACATGGAAACGCCTCTGGAATGACGTCCCGAGAACCAAACCGGATCTCTGCCAACACAAGGTCGGGTTACCCCTAACTGGGTAACTACTGACACGAATATGCCATCCCCCGATCGTAACCGATCTATCATCCGAGGATCCTCGATTTCCAACAACCACAAAGTAACAAGTTTGCAGCAACAACATAGGTTAAGTATCTGGGCTCCATACCATGATACCACCTCTATCCAGAAGGAATGACATACACTAAAGGGAGCTACCTCTAATAATCTTGCCGCATCCTTCCTGTTTTGACCATTTCCGGGGTGTGAGATCCGACGAAGTCTCGTCCACAAAGCCATGCTTTGGTACAAAGCTATGCTTTGGGTCAACAAATGATCAAAGTAATGATCACAAAGATAAATGATCAAACAAATGATCCTATCACAAACGATCAAACAATGATCATTTCACAGCAACACTCAGCATGTCACATTACCAAATTGGAAATATATCGCTGATAACCATCAACTACATAACCTCTGAGCTCGTACGTATCAGAGAAGGGTGTTAAGCTAAGAGAATAAATTCTCCGCCACCAACAGAAATATATTTGAAAGAAATCAGCTTTATATCTCAATTTGTAATGTCAGACATACAATCAATACAAGTCTGTTCCGGGATCGAACAGAACCGAAGGCACTTACAAAGAAGTCCTTGCAATCCGGATATTCACTAATCACGACCGGACTTCCCATCACATATGGAGTCTCTATACCGGGGACCAGTCGATGCAAAGACATTCGACGAGTTGTCCTTTCGCTTTTGAAAATATCCGGTCTTCAACACCGGTCTTCAAATGCAATTCATAACGACGTATTACATATTCGGAATGGTTTATACGACCCCAAGGTCCTTTCCCGGCTAACCCGAATAGTGAGCGCTTATTTAAAAATAAGTGTGGCATTCAAATTTAAGCAAATCACAACAAATACCCATTCAAAGGTAAATATTGATAGTCGGTTATTGAACTATCAATGGATATGCACAACATCACCGGATTCCAAATAATTTTTCAAATTATTTATTTCCCAAAAATATCTTTACAAGATATATAATTTTCACACTTCAATCATTTGAAAACAATTTTCAAAACACTTTTCACATTTACCACTTTTGAAAACATGTTTCTATCATTTTCCCTACGCGGAAATACTTTCATTTCAACATGGTTCATTTAAACCCATTTAAATAAATCCTTAACGATTTACTTTATATTTACGTTCCAAATCCGTAAATTAATTCCCCTTTTCATTTATAAATTCCATAGTGAATTTACAATTCCAAAATATATGTGAATGTACGATTTCAATTATTCAATTTCAATTTATCTTCAAAAAGATAAATTCTCAAAACGTTTCATTTTACCTTGGAAAAACATTTCCATTCTTACTTATTAATAAGTAATTCACAAATCTATTTATTTTCAACATTTGAAAAATATTCAATATACTTAAATCGAAATTAAGTATATATTTCATTCTTTAAGGAAATTATTCTCTTAAACATATTTATTTGCGCCAAAACGAATGTTACCTAACACATCGTTACGACAACCCAAAATCATTAGTATGGGGATTCGAAATTAAAATAGATATATAAATCCCAATACTACACAAAACATTTCTTTTCGGAAATCATTTACTATAACAACAGTATTATAGTCCACCATTTCCTTCTATTTCTCGAAAACGTCTATTTCAACAATGAATGTTGAAATCTATGGTTTCAAATCTTAACACATTTTAAAAACACGTTAGATCGTTTTCATTCTATTTAAAACATCACATCCAAAACATTTTCTTTAACATATTAATCACTATTCAAAAACGTGAATACAACTCCATAAATAAGTTATAACAATTTACTTATCAAAATAAGTCATTTGCGAATTTATAAAACAATGTTTATAAATTCCATTTCTATTTATTTTATAACAACTTCCTTTTATAAATCTCCTTTATTAAGCTATTTCAATTTATAACTCAATTATACACCAAAAGTTCATATTATAATTTAATACTTACAATTTATTTGTTTACAAAATCGTTCCTTTTATACTTCCCAAATTATAAATCTTATAACTTATAAGATTCATTTATTTACCCCAAATCTATTCTTTTAATAACTTTACAAATTTTATAAACCTACTGCTTATAAAATTCCATTTATAACTTCACCGTTTATAACTCTATAAATTTCATTCATTTATGAAGTTCATTTACACTTCATTCTAACAGTTATAAAAACTCGTTTTATAATCCCAATATTTTTAATTTATAAATCCCTTATATAAATCAATTTATATTATTATTTTAAAACATCTTTAAACTCCTTTATAATTTTCATCATTTTCTTTGATTTATAAAATAATCAAATTTCATAAATTCTATATTTTAACTTTTTATAATAAATTCAAAAATCCCAATTGAAACTATTTTATAAAATCATTAGCCTCATATTTTCAAAAAATCAACTTTTAACTATATTTCTCAAAAATCATAATTTTTATAGCTTTAAAATCATAACGTTTATTTATTTAAAAAGAATCAATTCCAAAAAAAAATATATTTTATAAACATATACTTCCAAAAATCACTTAAAAAATCATTTTAAAATTCCAAAATTGGCCCAATGACGCTACACACCAAATAGTCAATCACGACAACAACGACATCATATATCTGTATATGATAATCAATGAATATCAAAATATCCATAATCAAATAAATACTGTTGAAGAATCCAGTTGGATCCCTCCAACCTGTTTTCCTGCATCCAAAGATGTTAGAACAATACCAATTCCATTCCAGTACGGAATTATCGCGGTATATGAGATTTAAAATATTATCCGCTTAATAGATGGCGCAACAGGGTCTCATCCGCTATATACTGCGGGAAATCAATTGCAAGTACATAAATAATACTAATTTCACTATACTGTGAAATATTCGCGGTATATGTTTTTAATAAATAACCTTCGCTTACTAACGGCGCATAATGTCTATTTTAACAATCAATAGTTAACAATCATTATTCAAACATGCATTCAAGAATTTTAAATCTAACTATTTAAAATTAAAATCGAAACCGATTCGATTGAGTGAGAAGTTCTCACCTTGATTTCAATTTCTTTTTCAGCTTTTATTTCGAATAAAATTAAACGCGCGTTTAATTTTATCCAAAATTTTCGCTAGCTCCAAATGACTCCATTCCAATTCCATAGCGTAGTATTCGTCAATACGAACCCGTCGCAATTTGTTTCGTGCGTTTTCGACCTCGTATGAAAAAATTATAGCAATTTGAAGTTAATACAATTTAATTACAAATTAAATTCAACTTTTTTTTTTAATATATTTTAAACCCTAAATACATCATCACCGTGCAAATCCTTTGATGAAATCAGAGCCGTCCCCCTCTTCTTCTCTTCCCCGTTAACTCCCAGTACACACACGATTTAAAATGAACCCAAAGCCGCCTCCATCATGCAATTTTCGCGACCACCACACTTGAGTTGATGACGATCAGATTACTCCATTCTAACGGCCATGACCCCACACACCTTCGGCTGCCACCTCAACGAGCTCGGCCCTTCCCTGGTTGAGAAAAACGTGCGCGACTTTCATGCGTTCAAACTCCATTTGCCATCAATTTACTCGACGATAAACGATCATCACCTTATGAATTTAAAGCTCTCATTGCCCTCTACAATTTGTTAGTTGACAACTTTTGCTAAAAACGTGTGGATTGGAAGAGATTAATGGAAGAAAACGAGATGATTTCAGCCATCAAAACTATAGACGGCGGCTCGTGATAAAACCCTAGCTAGGTTTTTATTTTGTGAAAAATGAATGGGTTATGTCCTTTTTATAGAAAATATTTTCAATTTACTATTCATCCGATTTTCTGGACTCCAGATCTCGCGAGGTTACTGGCGTTTCTATGGTTTACCACGCGTTCCGTACACAATGGAACGTGTTTTGGGAGTTAATTCGATCATCTGTGCGAGTTATGGCAATAAACGTTCGATTTAAAATTAAATCGGTTAATCAAATTTCTAGGCGTTTTAGTTTGCCCCGGACAAACGGTTAATCCGATTGACTTGAAATTTAAAACCATGCAATAATATCACATTACGGATCCGATGAAACTGGTTTCGTCGAAATCCGAGACTTTTTGAAAAATGACTATTTTAACTCGCCAAATTAATATTAAAACAATTTGGATGCGTTTCGAGCTGCCACGGTCAAATGACAACTCCGATTGCTACGAAAATTGAAATCCGTTAATAACAAACTATTACGGATCTATTCTATAACACCATTCTAACTTCAATATGATAAGAT
Source organism: Allium cepa (assembly GCA_030765085.1). NCBI lineage: Eukaryota > Viridiplantae > Streptophyta > Magnoliopsida > Asparagales > Amaryllidaceae > Allium > Allium cepa. The sequence goes on from CM060931.1 coordinate 401,665,799, forward strand.
AAAATTTTACAAATCATTTTCAATCATATTTAACTCAATTTTCAATTATTTCTGTAATTTCAACTATTAAATTATCGATTAAATTATCCAATTAAGTCCAATTATTCGAAATAAAATTTATTCGACTTATAAATTTCACTTATTAATATTTAAAATTAATTAAATATACAAATTTTAATTAATAAAAATTCTGGGTCGTTACAGATTAGGTGAACAATGATTATAAATCAGTTTTTAATTTAATTACAGTACTACCATTAGACCATTTTTGACTAAGTAAAACTAATCATCTAAATCTAAATTCTATAATATGTAAGGAAAAGCTGTGTATGGAAGCTATAACAAGGATAGTGGGCACCACAAGGGGTCCCGCTTTTTAATTCACGAGCTATTTATTATCGTTCGTGGCTAATACGCGACAACACACCGTTCTATGCAAACTCTTGAGGACATCACATATAATTTAAGCGTACGGACTTTTAACGACAAATTCTGGACGACGACATATAATTGTTGACAAACTTCTAGCCACAGCACACGGAATCTGTGTATATATTTTTACGCAATGGCTTAAATAAACAAGGTTTACATGGACACGATATTGGCAACTTAAATAACGATAGGCAACTTAAATAAAGACAAGCAATATACGTATATATAGACAAGCGTTCAGTAGCATTTCAAATAGTGCAGCGCTTCAATTTCCTTTAGATTTCCATCCGTTCTGATTCAAAATAATAGTTGCTTCTTTTTGTTTCCACTGTCAGTATTATTTAAATTGAAATTTGTGACGTAAATCAAAGGGCACCGACGTGTGCTGCACTGCGCACGCATAAAATAAAGGAGGCAACACATGAAACACATGAAACGACAAATATATACAAAAGCATGCATATTGTTAGTCATGCTAATGTTAAAAATATAAAACCCAAAGGCATGCATTATTTCACACGAAGGCAAGTGCCTGCATGCATGCGATGCGATGATGACACGCAAAGGAATATATACAACAACCATATATATATATATATATATATATATATATATATATATATATATATATATGTGTGTGTGTGTGTGTGTGTGTAATTATACACGTCTCATGCATGCTATAATTTCACGCAACAACACATTGTCTAAGTGAATTATAGATGCAAGCGAGAGCGACCATTTTCGGACACATGGAATCTTAGGCACGGATGTTAAAGGAACTTGACTACTGGGTACAAACCGGGTAAAACAAACAAAGTGATAGCACATTCATTGAAAATGAATTGTATGCGATAAAGAAAAAAAAATAATATATGCGAAATATACATGAAATGTTTATTATAACTAATCAAAAAAATAAAACATTACATTTACATAAGGATTGAAAAAATAGTATATAAAACGAATGCCTTTTTTACTCAAATGAGATTTTTCATTTGTTTGTGACCTCCTATTCGAAATAGGTAGCTCTCTTGCACGTTCATGTCTATCTCATTGGCTTGGGGGTCGCATTTTTCCTCGAATTTCAGCCATATAGATGAATAAGATGAAGAAGATTAACGAAAATAAGTAATAAATAGAAAATAAGTAATAAATAGAGCAATATAAAGCAGTTCAGTGTTTAGTTAGCTCAGGAAATAATGATATCGCGGTTTGATTGAAAATATAAAAGATGATTTATGATATTGCAATTTGATTGAAAATATAAAAGATGATTTATCTATAGGAGGATAATATTTAGCAACAGTAACATATGACATGATTTAAATGGGTAAAAGATGAGAAACAGACTTGCTATGGTTTGTACTGAACCGTCACTCCAAGTGCTTATTCATTTACACCTCAAAAATTTATATGAATTCACACATTTTTATTCCCTACCTTTGGCTTTTTCTGCACCAAAATTATAGTTACTAAATTTGTTTTCATTAAATATGTAAAATTTTATAGCTTGGAGGTCCAATTCGGAACACAAACTGGAAAGAATGGATGCAACTTACCATACTAATATAGTATAAAAAGCCAACTAATACCATATTGGAAGCGAACTATCTTGCAACAAAGTACTACATATTGAGGTATATTTTTAAAATCCGAACTGTAATTTATCATAATGGTAAGCTATTCCAATTTTACAATTGATAACCAAAATAAACAGTTTCAGGTCAAATTGTGTTTTTAGTCAAACTGTTCCAACCCTTCTCTAGTTGGAACTAAATTAAATTGTCTATTTTTTGTTCTTATCTTCTATATACTGCTGCAACCGATGTAATTTATTATCACCCGCTGAAAATAACTCATAAATTAATTTTGGATAAGATGTTTAATGTATTAGTCAAAAGTAATGACCATATTTCCTAACTGTACCATGTGTATACATCGATAAATGAATGCAAGTACATAAAATCCGTAATATAGAATTTCAATTTAAGGCATGTAGCATGCATATAGATATTGGAGGCAAGCTATGGTAGGTATGATTAATTAAATAATAAAATTTGTGAATTGATGCATGTGTGGAAGGTAATTAATTGATTAATATTCGAGTAAAAAAATGCCGCCTCCTCCTTCTCTTCTTCTTTTCTTTTTAGTTTTTTTAAAAAAAAAATAAAAAATTAGAAAACCAAGCTATGGTCGTCGAAGACACGTGGCCGATCACAGTAGTGCAAAAAAACCATCATTAGCTGTCTGAAGCCATCAGTATAAAGTAGCCACAAGCCTTCTGAAAATTTCGACCTACAAGCTATCGTTAGTCGTCGGAAGCCGTTGGAAATCCTGAAACTGTTTTTTGCATTTTCCGCTGTGTTCTAGCATATCATACACAATCCAAAAACATAATATTTTCACACACAAGACATGTTCGATTCAAATTTTCAATATAATATCAAATCATGCAAATATAAAATAAATCACATAAAGAAATAAACCATGCATAACTCACATAAAATTAAGGCAACACTTCGTTAACATAGTGTACACACATGTACAAAATATACAACGTGGAACATCAACTTCTCGTCATCAACTCACAAATAACGAAATTAACATCACCAAATGTATCATCAAATAATATACATAACATTTTAAAGTATCCAACTCCACCAACTCAATGTATCATAAAAAATTACTAAACAATGACGCAAAACAAAAAACATACCTATTACTCTTGTCAATCACCTCAAGAACCTTGGGAACCAGCTGAAGATGGAAAGCGGTCACCATATTACTGCATGTACTCAACAATACATGGTCCAATAACTGTGTCATCTCAATGGCCTGCCAACGGTTCTGCTCCTCCAGCTGCGCCACCCTAGCTCTCAACTCTTCGATCTCTACTAGATCGATTTGAGCTCTGCTTTGATTGGCTCTTCTATGTTTTCCCTGCAATACGTATTTAATTTTATAAAAGTTCAATTGCTATAATCTTCTATCAAAGCTACAACATAATATGTTAATTGTTATATCTGTAAACTTATTATTGAAACTAAAGCGATGTGAAATTCTTTAGAACTGTAACATTTCTAAAATCTTATATCTTAATATGTTATCATTACCACTTGATTGCCAAAGGCGTAATGTCTGTTTTGTGAAGGTGGATTCATGACTAACTCAAAAATGACATCCTCCTCGTCCGTAGTCAGTTGCTCTCAACCAGTTTCCTCTAGGAGTTTCTGTCATTGTTCCATAAACCTTGCCTGCGTGAACAAATAAAAATACATTTGAAATTAATAGCATGGTATCCTAATTCATTATACTTTAATAATTAAAACATTTAATAATGGTATATTATCTAAAATATGCTTATATGGCTCGCCCATGATTTATCGTCATGCCATGTATATGAAACAGTTTCGTCTGGATTTACATGCTCGACGGAATGAGGACGAGTAAATACATCCATGTACGATATGAGACCCTGCGCCTTAGCTTCCTGAAATTAATTTTTATGTACTATTATTGTATATTCAAAATTATACATCACAATAACTATTTACAATTCATATTTAATAAATTTACTAACTTTTGGCGATATTGCTGGAACGACTTGGACCATTCTCGATGAGTGACAGGATTTTTGTTCCTATTTGCAGAGTTTTTTCCAACTCTTCCTACACATTAAATAAATAATACATTATTTACTTACCAAATATTTTTTGATATTTACGTATCAATCAGATAATTAATAAAAGCTTAATACACTTACCTTCGCTTCGTCACTATCCCAATGCGCCAACCACCCTTCCCACACACTCGCTCCCATCCAGTTCGGCTTATGCCCTTAATGTTTCACTCCCGAAATAGAATTCCGGTAATTCTTCCTCATCTTCTACATCCAGTAGTGTCATATCAGCTGCAGGTCATCTGATTGTACGTCGACTGCGGCCTGCATTTCACGATAAACAAGCGACAAATAATTGAACGTCAAAAGGTGCACAATAAATAAGCGACAAAAAAAATTAAGAATGAAAAACAATAAATTATACTTATAATGAAATCCTACCATATACGCTCCATGATGTGGGAAGGATATTATCCCACTCGGGCCACTAAGCCGTCATCCAGCTCTTGTACGAATCTCTTGAAACTGATAGAACTATACCTGACGGCTGTAGGTCAAACCCCCTGTGTTAAATATGGTACAGATTATTATATCGTACATAAAATATTTAAGATGCTGAAAAAGTTTAATACTTACCACTCCGCTTTAGGTACCAGATACACAGCGAGACGCTGTGGCGGCTATGATGGGCTCCTACCATTGCCTCCTGATGAGTGGAAAGAACTTCTCCTTCTAGACTACATGATACATGTCACAGACACACCATTTTAAAAAAGAATAATAACATAGTAATAAAATATATTTTATAGTCAAATGATGTAAATGACATAAATGACATAAAGTGCATAAAGTGCAAAATTTACCTGATTCAGATTAGGTATCATATTCCGACGATAAGCAGAATACATTGCATTTTTAACATAAATTGCTAAATAAATGACTAAAATGGTAATGACATAAATGATGTAAATGACGATAAGCTGATCTAGTTTCCTAAATTACATAACTTACAAAATAAATCTTATCAATTAGATAAATTGCATAATATATAAGAATTCAACATAATATTTATACCAATCCTCATCGTCTTTTGATTCAGATTCGGTCTCATATTCTATGTTATTTTCTGCCCTACTCTCAAATGCTTCTACCAAAACGTTTGATTCATCGTTCAGATGTCCAAAACCAGTACGATCGTCTGTTATTATTATTTCGTTTCTTTGCTCAAGATCTGCCTGATAAGCTTGTTCGTTTGGAATACTCTTCCCATCAAATGTAAATCTTGCATTTGTTTTAAAAAATGTTGACCAATATGCTTTATCAATTTTTAGAAACGGATAAGGAGCGTTATAAACTTGGCATGCTTTTTTGACTAGTACAAAAGGACCGCACTTGTGATAATACGATGTGCGCTTTATTTCAATAAGATTATAATCCTTGTGTACAATCTGAAACATCGCTGAACTAATTGCATCTAAACAGAAACACATTCTCCGCGGGTCATGAGACATATGTCAGTTGCAAAATTTGAGTTAAAACGCCATAAAAATTATTTATGTAATTTTTTGAATCATCGCCACCTTTAATAAGTACGCCTGTATTATTAGTTAATTTTTCTGCACCGTATTCTTTAGTGTTAAATTTATATCCATTGACGAAATATGTCTTGACGTTTCTTTTTGGTTCCAATGCAAGATATTTCAATCCTTCGTCTACTGCACAATTTTTGGTTATAAACGTACTTGGAAACCAATCAAAAAAATTCTTTGCTGAGATCTCCATGTGAATGCTCACTTTCATAAATACTGCATATATGAATGAAATATTGCATTAAATTGTACATGTGCATGCATTATTGTCAAAAATTATTATTTCATATTACGTAAAGAATTGTGCAACCTCAACACAATTAAGAAGAATATAAGTGTGTGCTACATGAAGATCTCTATCGTCTAACCATACTTCTACACATTTTCCAAAAGGCCGACCATGTTATCTAAAAATAGGTAATATTGTTTGAGAGGACTCTTGTCCGTCGCCTTTATCATTATGTGGAATATTTTCAAATGATATGTTCACATGATCACTGAAATAGTGAGAGAAAAAGAACGAAGCTTCTTTTTCGATGTAAGATTTACATATCGGACCTTCAACTCGTGCTTTTTGCCTCACTTTTTTCTTCAGATGATTCAAGTATCTACGCAAAATTAATTTACATTAATTTTAACTTTCAAATGTAATTAAATGAATAGGTAACATATTTCATACCTCTCGAATGGATACATCCATCCATATTGCACAGGACCTCGAAGTCATGCTTTAGATTGGAGATGAACAGGTAAATGTTCCATTACATTAAAAAGACACGGTGGAAATATTTTCTCCAATTTGCATAGCAACATAGGAATATCTTCTTCAAGTTTATGTAAACGTTGCACTTTTAACGTAGTTGAACAAAGCTCTTTGTGAAACAGACTAAGTTCCGTTATTACCTTCCAAACTTTAAGGGCAATAGTTCATTGACTAAAACGAGCAATAAATTTTCCATCATTATATGACAATCGCAACTTTTCATTCCACTTAATTTACCGATTTTAAAATCAACGCATCTACGAAAATTTGATGAATCTCATCAGAAAATCTTAATCCTTCCTTCCATCCATTTTAACACAACTTTAACTTGATTATTATCTAACTAATAACACGCATTGGGTTTTTTTACCGTCGTTTGTTTTCATATGAAGCTCGAGACGTTTGTATAATTCTTGTATATCGTATCTTGATTTCGAATTGTTCTTAGTCATCCCCTTAACATTCAAAATTGTGTTAAAAACATTATCGGATACATTTTTTTAGTGTGCATCATATCAATATTATGACGAAGCAGAAGATCTTTCCGATAAGGCAACTTCCAAAATATACTTTGTTTGCACCATTTATGAATAGTCGATTTACCTGCAATTTCTATTTGCACTCCAGTTTCATATATCCTTAGATAGTCCCTTACAAGTTCATATATGTCTTCGTTTGACCATATCATCGGTGATTGTCTGGTTTCTACTCTATTAGCTAAATTTTTTTTTCTACCTCCTTTGAAGGGATGATTGACATGGGAAAAACATCGATGACAGTCAAACTATAAAATTTTCTTACCATCCAGTAAAAAATGCCCGTGATGCAATACAGACAAGCTAGATGACCGGATATACTCCATCCTGAAAGCATTGCATAGGCGGGAAAATCACTTATAGTCTACAACAGAGAAGTAAACATACATAATTTTTTCTTTAAAACTTCGTATGTTTCTACTCCTTCGTTCCACAATGTTTTTAACTCCTCAATCAATGGTTGTAATTAAACATCGATTCCCCGTGTCAGATCGTCAAGGGCAGGAACGAAAACAGTAAGAAACATATATTGCGATTTCATACACATCCATGGAGGTAAATTATAAGATATGATGATAATGGGTCAAGATGAATATTTAGCACCAAATTGAAAATATGGTGAAAAAACATCCATACATAATCCAAGTCTAACATTACGACTTTCCGCTGCAAAATTGGGATAAGTCTTGTCGAAATAATTCCATGCTTCTCCATCGACTGGATGTATCAACATACCTTCTTCCTCTATTCTCACACTATGTCATCTCATATGAGGTGCAGTTACAAAAGATACGTATAATCTTTAAAGCGTAGGAGTGATGGGCAAATAATGCATACGTTTGTATGGAACTTCCTTTTCCTTCTTTTTCTTGGCTTATGAAAATAAATTTATAATAATAATACTAACAATACAATAATTAACTAAGTTTATAAAAATAAATAAATTTATTTATATAATAACACAATAATAATTACTAATGTTTATGAAAATTAACTAAGTTTATAATAATAATACTAACAACAACAATCATGAAAGATGATAATAATAAATTAACTATAAGTTTTATAGAAACTAACTTAGCTTATAATATTAATGATACTAATAAGAATAATAATAAATTATAAAATATTAACTAAGTTAATTAAGTTTTATAAAAAGTAACTAAATTTATATAATAACACAATAATTACTAATGTTTATGAAAATTAACTAATTTTGTAATAACAATACTAATAACAACCATAAATAACAATAAATTAACTATAAGTTTTCAAAAAAACTAAGTTTATAGTAATAATGATACTAACAACAACAATAATAAATTATAAAATATTAACTAAGCTAACTAAGTTTTATAAAAATTAACTTAATTTATATAATAATAATAATAATTAAATAAGTTTACAAAAATTAACTAAATTTATATAATAATAACAATTAACTAAGTCTATAAGAATTAACTAAATTTATGTAATTATACAATAATAATAACTAATGTTTATGAAGATTAATTAATTTTACTACTACAACAATAACGACAAAACAGTAATATACTAACTATAAGTTTTACAAAAACTAACTAAATTTATAATATTAATGATTATAAATTATAAAATATGAACCAAGTTGACTAAGTTTTATAAAAAATAACTAAATTATATGATAATTATAATAATAATATAACTAACATTATAAAAATGAACTTCATTTATTATATTATATAAAAAAATTAAATAAGCTTATAAAGATTAACTACATTGATAATAATAATAATAATTTAACTATTGTGTATGAAAATTAACTAAGTTTATGATAATAATACTTTATTTTGTATTTATAAAGTGTATCCTATCTTTGGTATATATGATTCATTGTGTTTCTTTGGCACATGCTGGATGATTGCGTGTTGTTATTATTTATGTTGTACACAAAATATATTGTTTTGTTTTTACCCATGGACTGGGTTAGTCATTGTTCTTTGACAATTTTTGTATAAATTTTGAACTAGATGGTGTTTCCTTTTATTAACTTGTTATTTCAGTGTTCTCTTTGAAACAAATAGGATAGTATATTAATCATATTAATTGTCATAATTTGTTTAGTCTGTAGCACCCTGTAAACTTGACTTTTTTGTTATATGGTCTTGAGTTCAACCGTATTTCAATGGGCTAGTTAAAATTCAGTGCCCTTTCTCCTTTAGTTAAACTGATGTAATATTTATAAAATTAAATTGCATGATCTAGTTTTACATGGAATGATTATATAACACACACTATGTGTATTTTGCAGGTGATAAAACCGTCTTACTATGGTTTGGAGGATGCTGAAGGTGAGACTGTAAATTCATACTTATCAAGGTATTATAATAATAATAAATTATCAACTGACATAACTTTTTTAACTCTTTTAATGCGCTCATAAGGAATATCCAAAATGTTTTTATATATTATTTATTATTTAGGCTAGTGCAAACCGCATTAAAAGATCTTGAGGATAGCATATGCATCAAAATGACTGAAAATTTTATGGAGTCACGATGTTAGGGTTGTTTATTAGTGACATCTTGAGATGACCCACTTTCTTTCCCTAATTTTTTTTTACATATGTAAAGTGGTCATCTAAAATAAGAAAATTATAATCTCTCTTATTTTTCTCCTCTCCAGGATCTTTCTGCCAATAAATATTGGTTTGTTTTAAATCATCTTAAACTTACATATATGAAGATATGTAAATTATTTTCTACTTAAATCAGAGTACAGAAATTTAGAAGTAGACATCTGCTTTGAAAATTATTAGGTAATTTATACATAGCAAATTTATTCCTAAGAATCCAGTTTTCCTTAGCACAACTTATTGTTGCATCACTTCTGATATTATACCTTCTAGACTTAGCATTTGTATGTATTTCCCATAGTTTCATTTCTAAATGAACTGTGCTTTTAGATTTGTATATGTGTGTGCAGGTTCCTGTGGCATGTTTATTCATTGGGAAATTTTTTTTTGAGTGCTTAAATTCTTTTCAAATAATTGTTAACTTGAAATGATGAGACCTCCCCTATATATTTGAGTTATTGAGCTTTACTGCAAACTGAGTTTAAAACAATTAAAGATGGTTGAACCCAGGCTTGGAAAAATGGTCAGGGTAGCCTTGTTTATTTATACACAAATTTACAAGTATTTCTGGGTTCGTCCTATGGTAATTCAAACTTGTATATGCCAGATTTTTACATCATCTTTAAACCTGGGTTTTTCATATCCAATATTGAGTTAGTCTTTCAATTCTTACATGCTTGCATCTCAGATTTTCTACTATTATAATTATATTATTCTGAAGCTAAGAAAGAAACTACATTACTCAGTTGAAACATTTTCAAAAGCAACCCACAAGTTTCAACTGAATTATACCTTTAAGTTTAGTACTTACAAAACAGAAAATGACATTGCATTTGTTTCTTTCTAAACAACTTGAACAACATAGCATAACATAATTTGACTTAAACTTCTATTCTTAATTTCAGAAGAATCTGTAACTATTGCATCCAAAATATCTAAGTAGTTAAACATCCAAGCTTGATCAAGAAAAGCTCTACTTGCCTGCAAGACCACCATGAACTTCCCCATGTAAACATGAGACACCCCAATGGTGCCTAGAACACACTAGGGTCAGACTTAGTCTGGTATGAGTAATCCAACTGAAAACATAAATTTATATAACTTTTCTCAAATTCAAATAACTTTAAAATAGATAAAAGAATGCAATATTGCTCTTGTGCACATTTCTGTGTAACCTGTGCATGATCATTAGTGCCCAACAAAATGATACATGATTCAATGATTTATTGCAGAGAAAACAAACCTAGAACTCATCCATAGAATACCTTAAAACAGTCAACACAATCATCAATTAAGTCATCATTCCTCATCTACAGATTTTCTGGCCATCAGGAATTTTACCCAAGCCTTCGCATGAACCTATTTCTAATGTTCAATATCAAGTATTTTTTTTTCTTTATGATCTTTAGCTACTTTCCCCTTTGTTAAACCACACACTGTCTGGGACGTATTCACTGTTAACCCAGCACACTCAGGCCCCTGGGTATAAATATACTGTGTGTGAGCTTGCAATGTTCACCTTGCCAAGCTATGTTTTGTAGCCATAAGATCCCAAGTCCTTAGTTAAGTTACTAAGTGTCACTTCCCTTTTTAATGCTGTGTTAATTCCTCTCTGCATCTCATGTTCAAGCAGTGAAGAAAACATTCGGTCACATGCGTACATCCAGAGATTAACAAGTCATGCTTTCACAAGCAAGCACTTCATCATAGGAACAGAGGTGATTTCTTAAACATGTTATTTTTCCTATGAATTTCAATAGATCCTAATACAAAAATATGGTCATAGATAATTTTCCTGTTGGTTTCATCCTACCTCTGATTCAATCAGATCCATGTAGATCTTCCAATCTAACTAAATCACAAGTATAAGATTTATTGGATAGTTCATAGAATGTAGAGGCTCAACACATGTATACATTGCACCTCTATATTTTTATTTTCTGTTGATATGAGACATAAGAAACAATACAATGTTGCAGCCCCATATCCTCCTTCATTTTTAGACCATATATCCATATTAAGCATCCTGGGTTTTAAACTAATAAATATATAAAGAAAAACCCATATTAACTACTTCATCTCAAAGTTAAATCATAACATAGAGAAACATATTTAAACATCAAATCCATGGCTCTTTCATTCTGGGTAAATCAATATAAAGGGGTTTTCATTTAAACAGATCATAAAACAAGTCAAAGCTACAAACTCATAAAAACAAATAGCTTGCAAACAAATGAAAATATGAATTTAGTCAGGCTGCCTCAATATTCAGGACTTGTTGCCAATGTTTCCAGTGAGGTTACTCACCTTAATTTCTTTTCCTAAGCCTTCCTTTTCCCTTTGATCCTCTACTTCCTCTTAACTCTAATGGTCAGTGCTCTTCATTGCCTTTGGTTTATATTTTCATTGCTACTTTTTTTTTTTTCGTTTTTAAAAATGGTGACAGATCTCACTATCCTTAAGCCTTCTTATACTAGACCCTGGCTGCCACTAGGGTTTTAGAAAATTACCCAATGTCAGTTTTACCCCATTAATATGATCTGCCTTTAGTCTTAATTTAAATGAAAGAAGAAAAAGGGTATGTGGTACTCACTATATTTTCAGAAAAATAAAGCTTACTCTTTTAATCCTACCCCAGGTCATGTTATATGCATGACTAAATTTTTCTAAGCAAAAGAATTACTGAAAATAGCTAAAGTGGTTTACAAAAGATTCATACTATTTCCATGCAAGCCTTGTTTTCTACCAGCAGTGCTTTCTTATGCTCCTGCATATCATATGCAAACTTATTTATTTAATTATTTTTAAGTACTTACTATCTTCTGCATATGTTTATTCTAGTCTACCTATTTTTATTTTCTTTATACTAAACTTGTTTTAAAGACATATTCATGTCTGCAATAATCATGTCTGCATGCCTATGTATTTGTAATTTATTTATTCTAACTTACAAATTAATTTCTGCCTATTTTATAATGCAGAAAATATGTGTATGTGTGTGTACTGTCTTGTGCACCAGTACATACTTTTGACCATTCATTGGCAATAAGTCTCTATTCCTATTTTTATTCAATTATTAAACAATCATAAACTAAATTGTATCATAAAATTACCCATAAAATCAGGGTTATCACACATCTCTATGTTTTGGTTTTTGTGGTTTAAATTATGAGATATTATATGTATGAGTACTATATATGTTTAGTTTAACGTATTACATCTCTATGTTTATTATCTTCTATGATTCTTGCATTATTTAAACGATTTTATGTTAAAAAAGATTATTGTTACACATTATGATATAGTATCGAATATTGTAATTTATAATTAAGAAGCAGAAAACATTAGAACTATGAAAAGAAACTATAACGCTTAAAAAGTGTTATAGTTATTTAATAGCGTTGAATAACCACTTTTAAATCTATCAATATTACATGCATTTAACATAAAAAACGCTGTGGTATCATCATAAGAACTATAAAAACAAACGTATAACAGGTCCATAACCGTTATAACAGAACTTGTCATCATAACATAGTATAAATGCTACCGTTGTTAATGTTTTATAGAGGTTTATTAGTGCCGTAAAAAGTCCGGCATCTACGTTAACATGTCAATGTACAACGTTTAAAATATGCGATTAACTAGTTTTATAGCGGATTACTAATTCAATATTAGAAAGAAAGATAGCGAATGATTTGTGCTATAATATATAGACTTTTTATAGCGGTTATTTTATTGCTATGAATTGTTCACTATTTTTTATAACATGTCGCTATACAGCGTTTATCAAACCGCCATCATAGGTTTTAATAGCGTTTTTCTTGCGCCATCGTAGGGTCTTTTTGTTGTATTGGACTGAAGTAGAATGTATATTTGTTTTTCGACGCATAACTTGTTTTCAACTTGTATGGCTTATTCCAATTAACACAAGATAGTGATAGCAACAACACATATATAATGGTTTACACATATATACAAAATAATAAATTATACCCACTCTTTACAATTTCACGCTAACAAATGAAATAGGTATACCATGAGATACTATAAACCATTATTAGGCTATTAGAAACAATAGAAATCACTAATTAGCCCTAATTTTTCAACGTATGTGCAAATCTGAATTTAGGGTAAAAATTATAATTTTCGCAAAAATAAGAGATTATACCTGAGATTGAAAGCAATAGAGTATGAGTAGACAGCCATAGAGGATTCGAAAACTTGATTCTGCGGATTGGAAGCTTGAAATTGGGATTTAAGAGTTTTTTGTTTGTATACTGAGAAAAGAGGAAAAAATGTCTCAGTCGAGGCCTGTAATTCGCGAATTTTCGATGGTTTCCGACGGCTGCTTACGGCCCGTCTGAAGCCGTCGGAAATCGGTCGTCGGAAGTCGTCACCAGCTGCTCTCGGTATTTCAGCCTTTTCAAGTAGTTTTCATTATAAGCTATTATCAAATTGGGAAGTACATATTGAACATTTCCATCTTAACTTAAGCCTTATAGATTATTCAAGAATAACGAATGTAAGGTTGAGATTTTCATGTAACACAATTTTAACTAGCAGACCTGCTTCGGGATCATTATTTGCCGGCATGACATCAACTTCATTATCACTACATCTCCCTTCTTTATATTAGAATTCATTTCAAATGTCATTTGCTTTATTTCCAATACACCATTACTAATATCTACCTTAACTCCATTAGCAACTTCCATTTCTCAATAGAAGTAAAACAGAAGTGAACATTATTACAAAGTAAATACCGTGTCAATCACATTTTAGAACTTAAGTATAATAAAGTAAATCATATCAAATAATGGACAGCGTCTACTTAAACTAACACTACAAAAGGTCCATACAAACTCACTTTGAAAACATAAAGATCTAAAAGCTACGTCTCCACTTAAATTCCAACGCTTCACTCATTAATTACTACATAAATTTAGAATGGAATTATTACGGTCTTTATTATTGTAGCATTATGTAGTGTACAATTTTGCTCTAATTTAGAAAGCCTACATTCTCCAAACTGATCTAGGACCTACTCAAGTTCCTGCTACTGCTGGAGGCCTTCCCCATGTCTTCATGTCCAAGTTCATAAACATCAATGGAACCGACCCTATCTCCATGTCTAGAGGTAGCCAATATGCCTTAAACTGAGCGGTTGGTACGATCAAGATCAATTCGAATTGGGTTGATCAAATGATCATGGGAAACGTGATGTCCATGTACCTGGCTGCTGTGTATTTGGGGGATGCGGTTCTATTGCCTGAGGTTGTGTTCGCCATTTAGCCTCCTTTGTCCCCGCTCATGCCCTTGAGGAAGTGATTGTTCCTTTTATTGACTAGGTGTTTCTAAAGGTGTTGTTGAATTTGATTTATTGTACGAATGAACATCAAATTAGAAATAAAAAATCTAGTTGTGGTGCAGGAAAATGGGGAAGACAAAAGAGATGCTAAGTCACAATAGCAGTTGGAGTCAGTGCAAGAGAACGTGCAAAATAAGTACGTAGTAGGACAAAAATAACTTGATCATTGGCGAAGATTAAAAACATTATTTTAGGTATTTCTAACGCTTCAAAGGAAGGTATCCGCAGTTAAAGCGCACAGCAAATTCAATGCGGCGGATATGCAAAAAGTCATAGCGGGGATACATCGAAATATATTGGGATATAGCAGATGACTCTAAAATACCATATAAAACTTGTACTTAATGTTTTTACAAATATATAAATTGTAATCAAATGAAAAGTTAACATTCAATTGAATTATAATTAATATATAAATAATTTTAAATAAAAACATGTGGAAATATACTGTAAATGAACGTCAAACTATTATATAACATAATTGAATTTAGTAGAATATTAGAGTATTTTCATTTCTAAAAATAAAATAAATTAATTTCATAATTTTTATAATGTATAAATTTCATTTTTTAATCTATTTATTTTAAAGATGATATAGCGGAAATAACAGAATATAGTGGGAATAACGGGATATAGCGGAAATAACGAGGCTTAAAGCGGATAGGCTGTATTTGGGGTTATATGCAAAAATCGTAGCAGTAGAAATCCGCTATAAGATATAGCAGGGTTACAGCAGGGTAATAACAGGGCATTAACTACACAGATACACACACAGACACACATATGATCTCCAACCCCCTTATTTAGCACCATCACCTAGCCCCCGGATATCAACCACATATTTATTTTCAACTAATCAACCCATGCGATAGGAGAGAGAAATGTTGATTATTTATAAAGATGTGGCTGAAATCAATGGACTTATAATGGTGCTAAATAAGGGGGACTGCGGATCTTAGCTCATACATACACACACATGCCGACAACTCACGTTTAAATGTGAAGGCTTTGAATGATTATACGCGAATGCTACTAACTTATTAAAGCGTGAAATAGCTCTGTTAAAATTAAATGCGATGAACAGATAGAGAATAAAAATGATGGTGGTATGCTTAGCTTGGAATTTGCATGCGACTGTTAATAACTTTTTTAATTAAACGCGACGGTTATGAAATAGCCAATATACAACAAGTAAAATGAAATTTGTAATTGTTTGTAAAGCTATACTTATGGCACTTTGGAAGATAGTTTCCAAGTGTTATTAAACTATTTCATAAGATTAAATTAAATAAAAAATTTATAAGTTGAAATTGTATTAACTTAATTTTGAATTGAAGTAAGCTTAGAGAAGCTAATAAATGATGGGGTATCATTTAAATAACAGATAAAAATGTTTTATCTAATGGAGTGTAGAGCACGCAATTAATGAATAAAAGAAAACATTGAACTGCGATCGTGAAAATATACCAACTCGAAGAGCTATTGGAAGGTAAGGTGCTTTGATTATCAGTCTAAAATTCAACAGTATATGGCAGGGTGCTACGATAAGGTTCAACCTAAGAATATTTTAAAAATCCATGGAGTAAGTAGGGTGCCAAAACATCATGGCGATGTTATAATTAAAAATAATTGGTAGGGTGTGAAAACATCAAGGTGGTGTTATAAATTAATTCAACAACGTGAGCGATAGAGGTTCAGGGACTAAGAGGGGTTATTGACGCTTAAGAAGGATGCTTACTAGAATGTATGCAGGGTGCTTACATTCATCCTCTTAGGAGAGTCAATGTGACTTTAGTTCGGGTGGCTTCTATGGGGAAATGAGTCGACATTTTCGTCAGGAAATGTTGTCCGAATAAAAGATTAAGTTAGTGATAAACAAACCTAGCGAGGTAATCACTAATGATAATTAATGATAACTAATAAAGAGATCATGTGATGTACGAATAAATTATGGATGATTATATGTCTTGGTCTATAATTGGGTGGTAAATATAGGGTACACCTAACTTTAATTGATATGATTCACTATTGGATGACAAGTGTAGGGTACACTTAATAACTGAATATATGCGCATGGTAGCTTTCTATAATATATCTTGTTTTGTTATATATATTGATGTATACGATGTTGTGATGGTGAAGTGAGGGGAAAACCCGTTCTACATTAGCAGTGTGGTCTCACTATGGATGTCTAGGGTAAAAATTTACTTATACCAAACTTACTGTTAGACCCGTGTTTTAATTATTTCCCATAATCTCATCGGTACTTGTTCGAGTATGCTGAGTTTATGGATTAGACAAGTATGTCTTTTGAAGAAAAATAAAGATTCCAAAGACGAAATAAGATGCTTACTATTTAGATAACATTTTTTGAAATTTCTTCTATGTAAAACTTGGATTTATAACTGATTAAATGTGGTAATGGCATCTTCATATGTCAGACACACACTACTCTGATTTTCTTATCATATATTTACCCCCGTTGCGGAACGATTTTAGCTAATGATGTAATGTATTTCAAACTATTGTAATGAAAAAGATATTTAGCTACTCTATTTACTTATGTTATGGAAAAAAAATATTGAGCTCAATTTGTCATTGAAAAATGATTCCGGTGACGACTGCAACATCATCGGCATCTACATTCGAGTCTCGGAGTGGGGGATGTTATAGGTAGTATGGAACTTGTATAGATGATGCAAGTTATATAACATTGATCTTAAAGTAGTTGACACTTTATTATGCTATAATGGGCTAACTTCATCGATACAGGCAGCATAGAGTAAGTTATGGTAAGTACATTATTAGTCCATAGTGATGTTATATCAGCATGTTAATATTATATACTTAGTTATGTTTCTCCCTCATGCAGGCATGTCTGATCCCATATATATTTCATTTTTACATCTATCTTTGGTTGGTTGACATGATACAAAGAGAGTACTTAATGCGTGATGAAGAGGTGGAAAATTGATAGATTTATTTTATATTTCTATCTAATATTCTAGTAATATGTGCCTATGTTCAACCACTTGTGAAAGATATTTTATTTTAATTTTATGTATAAATACCTAAGACGGTTGTCTAGTATTGTTTAGATATTTCTATTATATATCTGTATCATATATTATTACTTTCATTGTGAGTTTATGAAAGTTATAGTTAAAGTATATTTCTATATTTATAGTTTTACTATATTTCATCCCAAGGACATCATTTAAACCTTTGAGATTAAGCATCGATTAGGACATAAAATTAGAAGGCCGAGAATGATGAGTTATTACAATTTGTATAAGAGCATAGATTTCCTGGTCTTTATACATTAGGAATATTAAAAGAGAATATTTGTATATTTTGCATGTATCATTTTATTTCAAGTTATGTTTACTGTCTTGAGGAGTTGACGATGGATCCTAATTATAGATAGATAAAATGGAAAACAACAACAATGTTGATGGAATGCAGTCTCAGAGGTTCCTATTGTGAATGTGCTTCTTTAGTTCTATAAGTACATATAAACTTGAGCTTAGTCCAATGTTAACTCAGATGCCCCTGTACATCCAACACAAGGAGTAGTTCCTACACATTCACCTAACCTAGATTTTTCAAAGCTATGTAGATATATTTAGAGCATGAATGGAAAACCTTGTGTTAGAGTTGAATTCTTTTTGGATATGAAAAGGCTGATCCGTTGGACAGATACGATGGTTCCTTTTTCCGTAGAGTGTCCATAATAACGATGGACTCTTTGGTTAGGAGATATGGTTGTTTGAAAATTCTCATTTTTTGGAGCAGCTAGGGGGTAATTAGTGAGTTTGGGGATAAGCCCATTAACCCATTTCGGATTTTGCACCTATATAGGCTTAAAAAACAACCCCAAATCATTTCGACCATCTCCCAAATAGATCTAAGCCTCCATTAACCCATTCTATACCCAAAATCTTCTATTTTCTCCTCCTAATTAAGTCCAAATCATAGATTAAGTGTAGATTAGCAATGATATTTACTAGAGATCTTCAAATCTATATTTTTTGGGGAGAAAACTTAAGGTTTGGTTGTTGATTTTCAGATTTGCCACGATTTGCATGCAAAACTTGTATTTTGGAGTTTTTGTGAGTGATTTATCATCTCTCTCCTTATTACATATATTCTGACATGATTTAAACCTATTTTTAAGGTCAAAATCTTGTTTTGGGATCGTTTTAAAGTAAAACCTATAGTAAAATTTTTTTAGCATATTTTAAAGTGTTCTAATCGTGTTAATTTAATATATGTTCGCCTTGATGTGTGTTAAGCTACGTTGAGACATACTATAGGATGATTTTTCATGAATTGTTGTATGTTTGGATGCTTGAACGTTGCTTGGTGCATGTATTATGCTTTCTTGTATAGTTAAAAATCTCATCGAAGTGACTTAGAGTTATGAACTGTGAAATCATACTTCGACGGATAGGTTCTAGAGCGTTTGGAGTTGTATCATTGCATAGGTGATGCATGAGGGTCGAAATGTTGAGTGTAGCGATAGAATCGGTGCAATGTTGGTATATTAAAAGAGCTACAGGTTTTGGTTCGATGGAGCTTGGTCCAGCATAGTGATGGTTAGGTAGTTAGCTTTTGGAAGGAGAAGTGTGGGTTCGGCCAGGGAAGATCGGACATGAAATTCTGCCCAGTAGCGTTTTGCTTCGACGATGGAGGACCGGATAGGAAATCCTATTTGGTTCTTAGCTCAACAGTAGTACACTACATAGGAAATACTATCTGGTAGCATTTGGGTTCATTAACGGAGACTGGACAGGAAATCTTGTCCAAGAGTTAAACAAGGAGTTGTGTTCGGTTAGGGGAGTGCCTAACAGGATTTTTGGTCCGGTGTTGGTGGTTCGGGAATGATGGATACCAGATAGGATGAGTAGTACAGGGTATTGCTTAGGGATTTGGTAGCGTGGTTTTGGTCTAGATGTGGAGGATGCTGGACAAGGTTTGGGGTTTTAGGAGTGCTCCAAGTACAGGGAGGAATACATCGAGCGCAGTTTGAGTCTGCTTCAGGTATGTGAGGTGGATGATGAAACAAGGACGTGACACATCGACGTGATGACTTTAGAACCTTAGTATGATGGCTTTGCAACTTACGATGGATGTCTAGAGTGTTCCGGAGATGATTACTTAACGATAGGGTTTATGGTGGAGATCCATAAGGGGAAGTTTAACGATGGAGGCTTACGAGTAGAAATTTCGACTGTGTATTACTGTGGGGATAGCCGGGGATGGAATAACAATTGAGTTCCATCATGAAGACACATGCAAAGAGGTCATTGATAACTCGAATGCTTCTGGTATGCTCATAAAGAAGGGGTATGTCAAGATTCCCATTTGAATTTACGATTGTGTCTAGATCTTATAATAGTAGATTACCCTAGGCTTTTTCGATTATGACACTGGTTCCTAGCCTTATGGAGTGGCATTAATTCGAGCACCAATGATGATAGGATTTTGATTGAATCAATGGTTTATGAATGTGCCATATGAGTTATCATATATTCAATGCACAAGATTGATGGTGAGGATTGTCTGATTGATGTAATGTTTGCCATGATTATTAATTACTTCAGGGTGTCACACAATGTAGGTATTTTCCACAGTATACCTAAACGCTGGACGCTGTACTTTGATTGAAGTACACTCACATGGAGATGATAGTAGATTAGCATATATCGACTGTTATGTGCTAACTCTTTGAATGCAGGGATATGTTTGGTATGGTTCTTTATACCTTATTCTCCCACCTACTATATACAGTTTTTATACTACTTTTAAGATAATGTATCACTCACCCGACTATTGTATCCCCCATGGTTTAATGCTTTGGCTTTGCTTCTTATTATCTCGGGTACTTTTAAACATGTAAATCAAGGATAACAATACTGGATAGCACATGGAGCTATACAAAGTACGAGCAGGGGATGGTACTTTCTTATATCCATATTTGGAGCATACCATCCATATTTGAGACAAGGGGATATGTTTGTGTCAAAGTACATGGCCAAATTCGACATGCCGTCCAAGTACGGTCTATATTTCATCGATACTCCACTCAAGAAGAACGAGAAATTTATCGTAGGATTGGATGATTATCTTGGAGATAAACTAGTATGACATATTAATGAGTTGTTTGAGAGGCTGGTGGAGAAAATCTTCGACACGAGAGTTTGTATCCTAAGCTTAAGTCGGTTGTTTCTCCTAAGGATGAGCCAAAGCCGCAAGCGGGCGGGAGAGGAAAGGGAAAATGGGACAATAACAGATGAAAAGGCAGTTTTTAGAAGAGTGTTCAGAAGAAGGTCAAGTGCGAGCCTACTTGCTATAGTTGTAGGGAGAAGGGACTTCTTATCAGAGACTGGAAGACGGAGGGAAAAAAGTGCTACAATGAAAAAAACCAGTGCATAACATGATGGATTGTCCAAACCGCTAAGGAATAAGCAGGTTTTTTCTGCTTATTCTTTGAACGTTGTTCCAGCTTCGTCGAGTGCTCCGTCGAGGAAGGAGATGGGGAAGGGCATCATTATACAGGGAATGCTTTCTATTTCTAATACACCTGTATGTGCTTTATTGTAACACCCCATATTTTTGGTAACATTATTTTGGATATTTAATTTGCTAAATTAATAATATGTTAATTAATGAATTGAGATTTATGATTTAATTAAGAGGTAGCCGTGCCATGTTAATGAGTAAACAACGAACTAAAGAATTAAAGTGTTAGGAAATAAGGGAGGGAAAAATAGGAAAATGAGTATTCGAATACCCTAAACCTTTAAGAAAACACACTGTATGTTCATTCTATTTTCACAAGCAAAAATATAATCATAGGCCATCCACCGTTATAAAGCAAGAGAAAGAGGATAAAAGCTAGGATTTAAGAAAAGAACCAAATCAATCAATCAAGATCAAATCTCACATCCTTAATCACAAAGCTAAGATGAATAATGACTACATCTCTTGCTTTCTAAATGTTTTTGGTTTTAAGGTTTAATCTGATTTATCTTGCGTAGTTTAGCTATGGTTTTGCAAGGATAAAATGTTAATGTATGTCTGTCGATGATTTATGCTTATTCATATATATTTTATGATATGTTTTGATGTGAAAAACCTATTTAATGATATCCAAATGCCTTGTGATTTTAGATATAGATCAGAAATGATATTTTGGAGACAGGTTTCAATTTTCATAATTTTCTAAAGTAATGTGGATTTTATATTAATTTTCTAGTGAAGAAAATAATTTATTGTATTGTAAACAATTTACGGTTAAATTATAAATAGTTTGGGTCTAAAATTTTCATACATATTAAAAAGAATTTTCTAGAATTTTGGTAGAATTTTCCGAAGTGTTTTGATAAATATATAAAATTATTTAAGGTATGGGACTTAAATGTTTTATATATTTATACAAGGAGAAGGAGTGTTTTGTAAATGAATTAAATTGTTATTTCTGAAATTATGGTAGTGCTTTAGAAAGAAAATTAGGAACCAATAAGATTTTGACAAATAAGGAGGTTAGTTAAAAAGATTACCTAAAAGGTTAAAAACCAGAGTTTCATGCCAAAGGCATGTTTCGCCACTTCCGACACCATGCCTTCAACTTTGATGGCTTTCGAGTTAGTGGTTTCTCCTTCATCACTATCGAAACTAATGCGCCTGGTATTAATTCATTGGTACATAGCGAATTGGATAAGGGGCAGGAGGTACAAGGTCGAAACCAGGAGTTTTGAAGGAGGTCGAAGCTCTACTTTGTTTTAAACGAAAAATATGCCTGCTTCGCTTTCAACTTTACTACTTTCGACTTGGTTGGCATCGGACTGGGTCAAATGGTTTAAAGAAATGGTTTTGAGAGGTTGCGCCTTTGTTTTTATGTAATCTTTCGACTAGGTCGAAGCCTTAGATGCCACTTTCTACCTTTCGAAGCAATGTCTTTGGAAGGGTTAATTTTGTTTTATAAAAACCCTGCCGCTTCTCCAATGCTTTCGGAAGGATGGTTTCAACACCATCACTTTTTGCTTTGTTTTTGGCTTGTGAAAGGGTTGCTTTTGACCATGTTGCTTGTGACCCTTATAGATTTTTAAAGATTAACCCAATGATTTCGAAAGAGATAGTTTTAAATGGTTCCGAATGGTGTTTCCACATGTTTTAAGATTAATCCAAATGCTTTCGAAAGGTTTTTTTGAGGATGGTTTATAAGGGTTGGTTCCTCAATGGTTTCAAAAGGTTTAACCAATGGTCTCGAATGTTTAAAGGAAAGGTTTTTCAATGTTTCGAAAGGCTATGTATAAAGGTTTTAAAGATAGGATGTCTAAGGATTTTAGCTTTCAAAAGAAAAGGTATTTCAATGGCTTCAAAAGGTTTATGTAAATGGTTTCATAAAGGAATGTTTTGGGCTTTCGGCCTAGATGAAGGAAAATGTTTATTTGTTTACGAAAGGGATACTTTCAATGGGATCGAAAGGGGTACTTTCAAAGGTTTAAAGGTTTTCATCAACAAAGTTTTGGGTAATATATACACACACACACACACATATATATACATACATACATATATATATATATATATATATATATATATATATATATATATAACATGGGAGGTTGATTTTGAGTAAAGCATAGATTATACGTGTTTTCCTTTTTTAAGTTTGGTTTAAAAGGTTTTAAATCAATTTCAAATGAAAAGGTTTTCATGGAAAATTTTGGGAAGGTTCCCTAAGTAAAATGACTCAGATATTAGAATACTAGATGGGACTAGTATAAGGTCGTGCCCTATACATTAGCTATTAGCCCCAGTTAGTTTAGTCCAAAATTCCATTGTGTAGGGCTTTGTCACATGTAAGACTAAAATTATGATTACACACAGACGGGAATATATGTTTGTATATAGATAGGTTATTGGTTAGCCCGCAAAACCATTAGGATCAGATGCCCCTAGGAGATGTTAAGTTAGGGACAGATCATCCAGAAGAGGAGTATTTAACAGATAGTTTAGGAAGGACCGTCCAGAAGAAGCGTATTTAACAAATAATTAATGACAGACCATCCAAAAGAGGAGTATCTAACAAGTGTTAGATTATTTTATTTATATTGTCTGTTAGGCCAGAGTCAGTTAAAGGTTAGTAGTTAGACAAACAAAGCTATAGTGTTTGGGTAGATAGTCCATTTGTTACCTGATATGTATGTTTACATAATAATGCTTTACAATTTTAACCAGTTTTGGTTGTAGGAAATGGATTTACGAAAGATATGTTTTAAAAGGATACTAGTGAGGGGAAACTCATTCTGCTAAGCAGCGTGGTCTCACTTAATACCAAATACCGAGATGTATAGTATTATTCGCACTAGGCTTTATATCTGACTCGAATTTTATGTTTTCCCCTTAAACTCTTGGGTGCTCAAATTGACTTGAGTAGGCCGAGGGTTGAGAATTCACAGGTTTTCGCAGGTTCGCGAATAAAGCTTCTGGTGATGAGCCGGTGGATGACAAATAGCTATTTAGGAGTTGAAGTTTGTCTCGTTTGGATGTATTTCCGCTATGTTCGTAATAAGTTAGTTATGACTATTTAGTAGCCTGGTCAACCAAGAGGATCATCATATGTTGCTCTTGGCATACTTATGTAATAATTATATTTTATCTTAACTTGAAAAACGATTATGGGATTATGTTATTTGAATATGGAACATGTTTTGAAAATGAAATGTGAAAAGATTTTTTTTGAAATCTGTGATTTTGTTTCATATTCATGTGATGTTGATATTATAAATACCATTAACATTACCGTATTTGGTTACCAAAAGTTAATACTATAGATGACTGCATCATGTGTAGCGCTTAGCTTCGGGCCTCCAAATAGGGAATGTTACATTTATTCCATACCAGGGATTGACATTCCTTTATATCAGGTGGTTTGGTAGATATATTGGGATTGAAACACAAGATAGTTGATCGACCTTTCACTGTAACAAACCCTGTTGGAGAATCGACTAGCCTTTGCATGGTTTGTCGAGACATAGACTTATCGATTCGTGGATGATTTTTTGCTAAAGATTGCTTTGTTTTAGGTTCTGTGAGGTCCGATATTAATCTACGCATGGACGAGCTATAGAAGTACGGAGTGGTGCTGGATTGTGAGAGGCCATTGGTGACGATAGTGATGGATGATGGGCGTATGTTAGAGATTACTTCCATATAGATGATGAGGTGATGGTTAGCTTTTTATACTCACTCGAGATCCCATACGATGAATTATCATTTTTTCTACAGCGAGGGAGTACTCAGACATATTCGAGGACATGACCGGATAACCATCACATAGGAAGATAGAGTTCCATATAGAGTTGATAAAGGATGCCATACTGATTGTTATGCCATTGGGATGTATTGTGTAGAAAGAGCAGAAGGAACTAGTGATGCAAGTGAATGACCAATTGCGATGAGGATTCATTCGACGGAGTATATCTGAGTGGGGAGCACCTATAGTGTTCCCCACTATGATGGACGACTCTTTGAGATGTGCGTAGACTATTGTGAGCTGAACAAGTTGACGAAGGAGAACAAGTATCCACTCCTTGGTATTAATGACTAATTCGATCAGCTTCATCGTGCTAGGGTGTTTTCTCAATTGTACCTTGAGACAAGTTTTCATCAACTGAGAGTAGCAAAGGAGAGTGTGCCGATCAAGTGTTTCATACGCTGTCTGGATTCTGTGAATGATTGGTTATTCCAATCAGGCTAACTAATGTATCGACATACATTGTTGATCTTATGAACAGTGTTTTTTGGAGATCAACTAAATAAGTTTATGCTTGTGCTCGTAGACAAAATCCTTTTCTATTTAAGGACAGAGGAGGAACACAATAAGCATTTGAGGATTGTGCTCGAGGTGTTGAGGAAGCATTGATTGAAGGCGAAATTTATGAAGTGTCACTTTGGAGGAGGAAAGTGCGATTTTTGGGTCACCTTATTTCTTTGCATAGTATTACTGTAGATTCTACAAAGGCGGCATCAGTATATGACTGGGATCGACCCAATACTGCTATAGACATGAGAAGTTTCCTTGGATTGGCGGGGTACTATAGACATTTTATCAAGGACTTCTCTATGGTAGTAGCACCGTTAACCAACTTGACGAAGAAGAATCAGATTTCAATTTGTGATGCCATGTATGAGCACACATTTGTAAATATGAAGGAGAGGTTGACGAGTGCATCTACGTTAGTCATTCCAAGTGGGAATAAGGAGATGACGGTATACACAGGCACACGTAGTGCTCCACTAGGTACGGTGTTGATGCAAAGGGAAAGGTTGTCGCCTATACTAGTCAATAGCTAAAACCGCACGAGAAGAAGTATCCAACTCATGATTTAGAGTTGATGGTGATGGTATTCGTTTAGAAGACACAGAGGCGTTATTTTCTTGGTGAGAGGTTCGAGTTGTATATGGACAACGAGTTATAGAAGTATTTATTCTCCCAGAATGACCTTAACCTTTATCAACAATGATGGTTAGAGTTCCTAGCCTCCTACGACTTTGACATTTCCTATACTCCAAGTAAGAGAAATGTAGTCATTGATGCATTGAGTAGGAGACATGCCAGCCTGGATGCAATGCTTTTATAGTGGAAGCAATTAGAGTTTATCACTGGCTATGATTTTAGACCTCGATGTGAGCTAGAGTCGCAAATGTTGGCTAGCCAGACGATCTAACCTACCTTGATTAAGCGATTCAGTACTAGCCAGAGGCAAGCTGTTAGACTAGTGGAGATCATGGAAAAGATAGAGGAAGCGGTAGAGTCTGAGAAAATGAAGCGGCATGGGTTCGAACGTGAGAGTTGGCTCCATAAGGATGGGAGATTGTTTGTTCTTGATGTCGATGGGTTGAGGGATAAGGTGCTATAAGAGTGCCATTATTTGAAATTGACTATACATATCGACTATAATAAAATAAACTGTTATATGAGGCAGATATTTTGTTAGGAAGGGATGAAGAAGGACGTTGGGGAATTCATCTCAAAGTGCATAAACTGCCGGTCGATGAAGGCAGAGCAGAAGAAACCAAGTGGTATGCTGCAACCACTCAGGGTTCTCGAGTGGAAATTAGAATAAGTTTCGATGGACTTCATCGATGAATTGTCGTTGACCAGAGGAGGGTACGATTGTATTTGGGTCATAGTCAATAGATTGATGAAAAATGCTCAATTCATACCCTCAAGTCTAATAGGACGACATCCAAATTGGCTGAGTTGTATGTGTAGTGGGTTGTGTGATTCCACGGCATGTAAAAGAGCACTGTGAGCTTCTAAGACCCTTTGTTCACCAGCGGATTTTGGAAGGGATTACAAGAGGCGTAGGGATAGAGCTACATCTCAATACAACTTATCATCCATAAACAGATGGATAGATCGAAAGGGTGAATCGTATCTTAGAGGATCTCTTACGAGCTTGCATTCTCGATTTCGGTAGTTCATGGGACGAGCGCTTGCATTTAGTAGAGTTTGCATTAAACAATAGCTACTAGTATAATATCAGTAATATTTGAGGCATTATATGGCCGACCATGCAACGCTCCTTCATGTTGGTATGAAGCGAAGGAGAAACTGATATTTGGGCTATATATGATTAGAGAGACTTCAGAGAAGACTGAGATCATTCGAAAACGAATGAAAGTTGCTCGGGATAGATAAAAGAGCTGCACTAACAGAAGAAGACATGATTTAGAGTTCTCCGTTGGTGATATGGTGTTAGTCAAGTTCTCTTCATTGAAGAATGTAGCTCGATTCGGTACTAAGGGTAAGTTGGCGTTGAGATTCATTGATCCTTTTTCGATATTTGAGAGGATTGGGAATACACTTTTGGAGTTGACTTACCTCAAAAGATCGTAGGTGTGGACAACGTGTTCCATGTCTCTCACTTACCAAAGTTTTTGCACAACTTAGGCATGATAGGTCAACCGAATCATCTTGGTGATATCGATATTGAACCAGAAGCATCGAGACCTCGTTGGCCTATTCGTATTGCCAGATGTGATATGAATCAGCTTAGAAGGAAGAAAATAGAGCGGGTGAAGGTTTAATGGAGTGAGAGAAAATGCAATTGTACTTGGGAGAACGAGGAGAGCATGAAACCACTTATCTGAAGCTCTTTACTTGGCAAGACTTCTTTGTATCGCATTTACTTTTACTTTCGATATCATATTGGGTAGTTTAGTATCCTACATGCTAGGATAGGCGTAGGTATCCTTACGTGCTTCTGTATGTATTTTTGACGTTTGATATCTTTGCCCATGGATATATGGAATGCGAGGTAGCTATGTATGATTTTACCCTTTGTGTTGGGATTTCGGGAGCAAAATTCCAAAAGAGGAGAAGAGTATAACGACCCATATTTTACATATTAGAGGGTCGTAAAGTATTATTTTAAATTCAAATGAGGTAGTATAACTCTATAAATTTGGGAAATGCGTACCGGTGATATTTCCTATATTTAGAATTTTTTAGACGATTTTAACCTTGAAAACTTATGACGGCTATAACTTTTAATAGAAGCCGAATTAGTGTTCGGTCCACTTTCATTAGAAAGATATGGTGGTTTCTATTTTTGTTGACTGGTCATGATAGTGATTTGGACTCTCTAGTTAGAAGATATGTTGTTTGAAGATCAATAGTTTTTGGAGCAGCTTAAGGGATAATTAGTGAGTTTAGGGATAGGCCCATTAACCCATTTTGGGTTTTACACCTATAGTGGTTGAAATAGATATCCCAAATCTTTTTTACCATCTTCCAAATTGATCTAAGCCTCTATCAACTTATTCTACACCCAAAACCTTCTATTTTCCTCCGATCAAGTCCAAATCAAATATTAATGGTAGATTAACGAGGCGATTTACTAGATATCTTCAAATCTATGTTTCTGGGCAAGAAAACTTGAAGTTTGACAATTGATTTTTGGATTTACCTCGATTTGCGTGCAGAACTTAGAATTTGAAGGTTTTGATGGGTGATTTATCATCTCTTACCTCACTGTACATGTATTTATAGGTTTTGACTTGTTTAAACCCATTTTTAAAGTCAAAATCATGTTTTTGGACTTTTTTAAATTGAAATCTAAAGTAAAAAATGAATTTAAAATGTTTTAAGTGTTTTAATTATGTCAATTTAGTGTATGGTTGCCTTGATGTGTGTTCGGCTATGTTAGAGATGTATTATTGGATGATTTGCCATGAGTTTGTATGTTTGGATATTTGTATGTTGCTTGGTGCATGTATGGCATTTACTTGTATGCTTGTATGGATGAAAATGCTCATCAGAGTGACAAAGAGTTAGGAACCGTGAAATCGGACTTCAACGGATAGGCTCTAGAGCGTTTGGAGTTGTATCGTTGCATAGCAATGTAGGAGGGTCGAAGTGTTGGGTGCAGCGATGGAATCAGTTCAATGTTGGTGTGTTAAAGAAGCTACTGGTTTTGGTTTGGTGGAGCTGGGTCTGGAATAGGTATGGTCCGGTGGTTTGCTTTAGGAAGGGGAAATGTGGGTTCGGCAAGGGAAGAAAGGACAGTAAATCATGTCCGGTAGCTGTTTGGTTCGACGATGGCAGATCAGATAAGAAATCCTATCCAGTAGTTTCTTGGCTCCGGAGTACCAGATAGGAAATTCTGCCCAGTAGCATTTTGGTTTGGTGATGGGAGGCTGGATAGGAAATTCTATCTGGTAGCTGCTTTAGTCCGGGTGTTGAACAAAGAGTTGCGTTCTGTTGGGGAAGTGCCGAACAAGATTTTGGGTTCGATGTTGGTGGTTCGAGAATTATTGGCACTAGACAAGATGACTGGTCGGGTTGTTCCTTAGGGTTTTGGTAGCATGGTATTGGTCCAGATGTGGAAGAGGCTGGACAAAGCTTAGGGTTTCAAGAGTGCTCCAAGCAAGGGGAGGAGTACACTGGGCGCGGTTTAAGTCTACTTCGGGTATGTGGGGCAGATGATAAAGCGAGGACGCGATTCTTCGACATGATGACTTCTGAACCTGGAATGATGGCTCTACGACATACGATGAGTGTCTATAGGTGTTCTGGAGATGGTGACTTAAGGATGAGAGTTGTGGAGGCGATCCAACAAGGCAAGTTCAACGATGAAGGCTTGGAGTAGAATTTTCAACTGTGTTTAAATGTGGAGATAGTCGGGATGGAATAACGATTGAGTTTCATTATGGAGATGCATGCGAAGGATCATTAATAACTCAAAAGCTTCTAGCGTGATCGTAAAGAAGGGGTATGTAGGGATGCCCATTTGGATTTGTGATCATGCCTAGATCTTGTGGTAATAGAATACCCTGGGCTTTTGCGATTATGAGCCTAGTTTCTAGCCTTGCGGAGTAGCATGGATTCGAGCACCAATAAAGCCAGGATTTTGATTGAATCCCTGGCTACGATTGTGACATACGAGTTATCATATATTTAATGCGCACGAGTGATGGTGAGGATTGTTTGATGGATGCAATGTTTTCCATGAATGTTTATTACTTTAGGTATCACATGATGTAGGAATTTTCAACCGTACGCCTAGACATTGGACATTATACTTTGATTATAGCACACTCACATGATGATGATAGTAGATTAGTATATATCGACTGTTATGGGCTAACACTTTCAATGTAGTGACAGGTCATGCATGTTTCTTCATACCTTATGCCCATATTTACTATATACAATTTAATACTATTCTTAAAATGATGTATCACTCACACCAGACTTTTGCTTGACCCGAGGTTTATGGTTTACTTCTTATTATTTCGGGTGCTCTTAAATAAGTACATTAGGGATAACATGTTTGGGTAGCTCATGTAGCTATACGGTGTAGAAGCTTGAGGTCACACTTTCATATATTTATATTTGGCGCTTACTATCGTTTTACTCCGATGTGCAGTACTGTGGAGCTATACCAGTACTTGTATTATTTTAGAGATGGTTGTAGAGTTTATTTTGGAGATTTAGGTTGTATAAACTCTATTATTTTGGCTTTTGTATAATCCGTGAACCTATTGCACTCTGGTGTTCTTATTTATGGTTCATTTGGTTATATTACCATCTTAATTGTTTTACATCTATATTATTATATTATATTACCATCTCGCCTATTTTACATCTATGTTATTATATTATATTATATTATGTTTGTGATATGAGATGTTCTACAAGTTCTTTGCTTGGATTTTTTGCCTTACACCAATGGATACCATCCTACATCAACCGCGCACCTCTATGGCGCACTATATAATTGTCTTGGGTACTGGAGGTGTGGGGCAGTAATCATAGTTTATATGAAAACATCTTTGATTAAACTTGTTTAAATTATGAAATATCAAAAATCAATATTCAACAAGTTATAAAATTGATCGATATAATAGGATTTATAAATCAATTAAACTAATAACAGTATTGATGAATGTACACTTAAAATAAAAATTTCAAGATATTTTTTTCTACTTATCACAATAAGTTTTTTGAAATCTTGGAACAATTTTTCGAAGTATTTTATTTATCATACATTAAACACTATTCGATATCAAATTTTCAATAGAATAAACACTAAAATCATCCATAAATATTTATAGATGAGACGTAACATTTATAAATAATTTTCAAACATAGAAATAATTTTTGGAAAATTTATAAAGCATTTTAAAGTTTTATTTCCAAATTTAGATTTAAAACAATTTAAAATTTTAATTTAAAATAATGAAATTTTCACTTTGATAATCTTTTATAAACTTTAAATTTAGACCAGAATATTGTTCGGAACTGGAGATAGTGGTTTTGATGACAACAACCTTTGTAACATATTTTATTATAACTTATATACTAACACTATTGTCTAGATATATATATATATATATGTATGTGTGTGTGTATATATATATATATATATATGAATGTTAATATGCATGATACACATAAGGCATGTACTGATTATTGAAGATTGTACAGTAAAGGTCAAGAATGAAGAAATTAAGTTTAAAGACTCATGAGTAACAAGATCAAGATTTCAAGATAAGTGTCTATTTTTGTTAAAACTTCATAATAGCATGGAAATCTTCATTCCAAATTTCATTTGGGATGGAACTCATTTCTACCTTTTAGCGACTTACAAACCCTTAACAAGTAGCTTAAAAACCAACGACAAGTGGCTTACAAACCCATGAAAATCCTAATTTTGTAAAAGTTCTCGAGTCCCGATGTGATGAAATATTCTACAAGAAGAAGCTTGCATAACTACTTCAAAATGGTTTTCCAAATTATTTTCAAAACTTCTCTTCAAAATGTTTTAGCTTCAAAAATTATCTTTTCAAATGATTTTCAAAAAGTTGTTTTAGCCTTAAAATATTCTTTGTTTTTATTTTTAAATAAACTCTTGTTTTAAACTTCGTTTGTTTTTAAAACTATCTTCTGATTTTTACATATTCTTTATAATATATATATACACTTAAGATTTAAAATCAAATTTATATATACATTCTAAAAACATATTTTTCTACTCTTATTTATTTTAAAACATAGGAAAATTAGTTTATGTTATTCCAGAATCATTTTATTTTGTTTTCCTTTCAATACCATTTTCAAAACAAATTTTACATTGTTTTTAATTAAGGGATGTCGACATCATGGGATACCCCATGTCGATATGGTGGCCGTTAAATTCAAAGTTTCAATTTTCAAAAGAAGTGTCTATTTGTTTAAATATCTTCACGAATGGTTATGACCGTTACTGGTCCATAAATAGCCTTCACAAACGAATTTTTTAAGTAACTATTTTCTTATTTTCTTCACTCCTTCTCCATACATCCATATTATAAAATTTGCATATTTTTAAGATCGTGCTGAAATTCTGCCAAATTCTCAAGTGAATCAAATTAGAATCTCATTTTTGTTTGATTCTCTACCCTCTCTCGAAGATCAAAGTGCTATTCAGAGTTATAGGATCAATTTATAATCAAAAGTTTATCGAGTCTCTCTATAAGGTGTGGTTGTGCCTGGAAATCAATTGGGTGATCTTGTATCCCATAAATCAAGAGAGTTTGCCCCGGACTCAAAGATAGGAAAGTATCTCAAGGCCTTTAGAAAACGAGGATTGTAATCTCGACATTGATATAATAAAAATCTGTAAAAGGTGGTTGCCTTGGTGCAGGATTGGACGTAGGGTAACTCCGAACCAGTATAAAATCCGGTGTGTTCTTTCCTTTTACAACTTTTTATTTACTTTCTGCATCTGTGTTTGATTCTGTGATTGTTCTATGATTAAGTTCCATTTGTTTGTTTCATAATTTTAATTTACTCCATATAAGTCTTAGAATCCATTACACACTATTCACCCCCCTCTAGTGTTAATTTAGCCTTAAGATCCTTAATCCGCATTCCCTTTCAATGGTATCAGAGTGAGGTTTTCATAGTTTTCATAATCTGAAACTTGAAAAGCTAAAAATGGCATATTTAGAAAAATTTGTTAATACTAGTTTGAATTTATGCATTTCATCAAAGTATCATAAGTCTACATATAGTTTTTATGAAAAATAAAGTTATCTATCAAATTGGTTTGTTATGCAGGAACATACATGTTACATGGCTTTTGAAGAACCAATGGAAAAACTGTGCAAATTGAGAAAGATAAATGGATACTTGATAGTAGCTGTTCAAGGCATATGACTGGAAATCCCGAGATACTCAATGACATTATATATCAAGATGGTGGATTGGTCAACTTTGGAGATAACTCAAAAGGATATGTGATTGGCATCAACAATGTTGGTAATTTTAAAAATCCTCTTATTTATGATATTTTGCTAGTTAGGAATTTAAAACATAATTTTCTTGGTATAAATCAACTATGTGATAAAGGATTTAAAATTAAATTTGGAAAAGATAAGTGTGACATTGAAGATAATAAGTCAAATATTATCTTTGAAGGAATTAGAAGGAAAAACATTTACATCCTTAGTATGAAAGTTTCAAATGATAACTTATGTCTTTTGGCCAATACAAATGACCCTTGGATTTGGCATAAATGATTTGGTCACTTAAGTTTTAAAATGTTATCTAGGTTATCAAAACTTGACTTAGTTAGAGGTCTTTCCAAGTTAAACTTCAAAGTAGATAGTATATGTGATGGTTGATAATTAGGAAAATTTAAGAAAAGTTCATTTAGATAAAAGATATGATTTCTACGTCTAAACCTCT
Organism: Allium cepa; assembly: GCA_030765085.1. Lineage (NCBI taxonomy): Eukaryota > Viridiplantae > Streptophyta > Magnoliopsida > Asparagales > Amaryllidaceae > Allium > Allium cepa. The sequence goes on from CM060931.1 coordinate 401,699,978, forward strand.
TGAATTACTTCATTTAGATTTATTTGGTCCATCTCAAGTTCAATCAATTAATCACAATAAATATGCTTTTGTAATTATAGATGATTATTCTAGATATAGTTGGATAATTTTTCTTAAACTTAAAAGTGATGCTTTTGAATTATTTAAGAATTTTGCTAAAAGAATTCAAAATCAACTTTCTTTAAAAATAAAAACCATTCGTAGTGATCACGGTGGAGAATTTGAAAATAAAAATTTTGAGAATTTCTACAATAAAAAAGGAATTACTCATAATTTCTCTTTTCCAAGAACTCCATAACAAAATGGGGTGGTAGAACGTAAGAATAGAACGATTCAAGAGTGTTCTAGAACAATGCTTTCTGATAGTAACTTACCTAAAAACTTTTGAACTGAAGCAGTCTCTACAGCTTGTTATATATTAAATTGGATTTTAATTAGACCATTAACTAATAAAACACCATATGAATTACTTTACAGTAAGAATCCCATAGTAGCTTATTTTAAAGTTTTTGGTAGTAAGTGTTTTATTCTTAATACAAAAGATAATTTAGATAAATTTGAACCTAAATCCGAAAAGGTATCTTTATTAGATATTCTAATAGAAGTAAAGCATTTAGGGTTTATAATTTAAGAACTAACACTATTGAAGAAACAAAGCATGTATCTTTTGATGAAAATTTTAAAGATACTGTACAAATAGAAGATGAAGAAGATTTTGTAACTTTAAATAACGAACCTAATGAAACTAATTGTGAAATCATTCAACCTAATAAAAGAATTAGGTTATTAAAAGATCATCCTGTAGAAAATATACTAGGAAATATTGAATCTATAGTTAAAACAAGAAATCAACTAAATAATATGAGTAATGTTGCTTTTATGTTAACTATTGAACCTAAAAATCCAAAGGAAACATCATCTGATAATTCATGGATTCTTGCTATGCAAGAAGAATTGAATCAGTTCACCAGAAATTATGTTTAGGAACTTATTCCTAGACTTGAGGATAAAAGTATAATTGGAACAAAATGGGTTTATAAAAATAAAATGAATGAACTTGGTGAGGACGTGAGAAATAAAGCTCGTTTAGTCGCGTAAGGTTATTGGCAAGAAGAAGGAATTGATTATGATGAAACCTTTGCACCCATAGCAAGACTAGAAGCTATCAGGATTCTACTTGCTTTCGCAAACTACAATAATTTCAGGTTATATCAAATGGATATTAAAAGTGCTTTTCTAAATGGTTTTGTAAAAGAAGATGTTTATATTGAACAACCTCCACTTTTGAAGATAATAAATTTCCAAATCATGTATATAAATTAAAGAAAGCTTTATATGGTCTGAAACAAGCTCCTTGAGCCTGGCATGAAAGACTAAGATCTTATTTACTATAATCTGGTTCTGAAATTGGTAAAATATATACAAATTTTTTTATTAAAAGAAACAAAAATGATATTCAATTACTACAAATATATGTAGATGATATAATATTTGGGTCAACTAATAACATAATGAATAAAGAATTTTCAGATATAACGACTAAAGAATTTGAAATGAGTCATATGGGAGAACTAAATTTCTTCTTAGGACTTCAAATCAAACAATTAGATAAAGGAATTTTCATTAGTCAAGAAAACTATTCTATGGATTTAATTAATAAATTTGGATTGACCACTTCTAGTGGGAAACCAACTCCAATGACAACTAATGTAGCTTTGAGTAAAGAAAATAAATCAAAAGATATTGATCAAAAATTATATAGGGGAATGATTGGTTCATTGCTTTATATAACAGCAAGTCGTCCTGACATCATGCATAGTGTCTGTCTCTGTGCAAGATACCAATCTCAAACTAAAGAAACTCACTTAAAAGCTATTAAAATAATTTTAAGATATGTAAAACATACTTTAGATTATGGTTTATTTTACCTTAAAATTGATGCATTTGATTTAATTTCATATTGTGATGCTGATTACGCTGGTTGTAAATCAGACCGAAAAAGTACAAGTGGAACTTGTCACTTTCTAGGACATTCTCTGGTTTCCTGCTTTAGTAAGAAGCAAAACACTGTATCCTTGTCAACAACTGAAGCAGAATATATATTTGCTGCTTTAGCTTGTTCTCAAGTTATATATATATGCAGCAAACTTTAAAAGATTTTGGATTAACTATAACTAAATCACCAATTTATTGTGATAATGGTAGTGCAATAAACCTAACTAAAAATCCAACTCATCAAGCTAGAACAAAACATATTGATATTAGACATCATTTTCTTAAAGGTAATATAAGTAAAGAAGTCATAACTCTTGAATATATTAATATTGAAAAACAAATCGCTGATATATTAACCAAACCATTAAATGAACAAAACTTTACTAAATTAGAAGAGAATTAGGTATATGTTCATTAACCGAAATATAAATTATAAATAATACCAGTATAGTTAATAATTAATATAAATAAAAATTTCTCAAAAATTGAACTGGGCATGTCGACATAACCCATCCCCCTATGTCGACATATAGGCCGAGATTTTCAAATTTAAATTTCCCTCTAAAAGAAGTTATTTGGTTATATATTTATATATTTCGAATTTTATTCCTTTTCTCTATTCTATTCTTGTAATAAACTTCTAAAACAATAAATTAATGGCTTCCACTTCTAACAATGAACCTTCTTCACCTACTTCTTCTCATTCTGGTCCTTTCCAACGTTATACACACGTACGAGTCATCAAATTATAAGAGAAGATGGAAGATTTGCTTCAAATTATGAATGGCTAGAGAAGTAGATAGGCAAGGCAGAATCCTTAGGAATTTACAAAATTCCTTATGGATAACCATGCCAATCCCATTGTCATCAAAGAAGCATCACAAGCCATGGATTCTGAAGAAGAAGAGCCTCTAAATGAACCAGAGGAGGATCAAGAAGAAGAACATCCTCTGCCGAATCCGGATGTTCATGTGGACGAAGACAATGGCGTGATTTGCGTTGGTGAGGACCTTTTTGACGCTAATGGAAACTTGGTCGACGTGGAAACTTTTATCTCCACTATCCAAATTTTTCGTTGTATAAATCACCAATACTTAAGGGTCCTCGTTACGCGTTTTTCATTTTTCTCTTTCTTGATTGTATATTGGTTTGTTAATTTGTATATAAGTGTTATCTTAATTAATGTTCTTCAAAAAACAATCTCTGGTGTATAAAATCTTGAATTCTATTTAACTTAGGATGCTATATTTCACTCATACATAGTTATTATTCTCATGTCGTATGTTATCTCATTTTCTATTAAGTTCAAGGTTTATAGGTTATTTTTTTGTTGATGACAAATGGGGGGAAGTTATATAAAACAGTAGGCTTGGAGTAAGGGGGAGTTGTTGGTGTAAGGGGGAGTTATCGTATGATCGAAGTGGTAAGTATATTTTATAAGGTTGTCATCATCAAAAAGGGGAGATTGTTAGGAACTGGAGATAGTGGTTTTAATGACAATAACCTTTGTAACTTATTTTATTATAACTTATATACTAACACTATTGTCTAGATATATATGAATGTTATTAGGCAAGATATATATAAGGCAGGTACTGATTATTAAAGGCTATATAGTATAAAGATCAAGAATGAAGAAATCAAGTTTGAAAACTCATGAGTATCAAGATCAAGATTTCAAGATAAGTGTCTAGTTTTGTTAAAACTTCATAATACCATGGAAATCTTCATTCTAAATTTCATTTGGGATGGAACCCATTTCTATCATCTTAGTGGCTTACAAACCCATGACAAGTAGCTTACAAACATATGACAAGTGGCTTACAAACCCACGAACATCCTGGTTTTGTACAAGTTCTCGAGTCCTGAAGTGATGAAATATTCTACAAAAAGAAGCTTGCAAAACTACTTCAAGATGGTTTTTCAAAGTGGTTTTCAAAACTGCTTTTTAAAATGTTTTAGCTTTAAAAATTATCTTTTCAAGTGATTTTTAAAAAGAAGTTATAGCCTTAAAATATTCTTTGTTTTTTTTAAATAAAATCTTGTTTTAAACTTCGTTTTTTAAACTATCTTCTGATTTTTAAATATTCTTTAAAATATATATATACACTTGAGATTTAAAATAGAATTTATATATACATTCTAAATATATACTTTTCTACTCTTTTTTATAAAACATAAGAAAATATGTTTATTTTACTTCAGAATCATTTTATCTTGTTTTCCTTTCAATACCATTTTTAAAACAAATTTTACATTGTTTTTAACTAAGGGATGTCGACATCATGGGATACCCCATACCGACATGGTGGCCGTTAAATTCAAAAGTTTCAATTTTCAAAGGAAGTGTCTATTCTTTTAAATCTCTTCAAGAATGGTTATGACCATTACTGGTCTATAAATATCCTTCACAAACAAATTTTTTAACTAACTATTTTTTTATTTTCTTCACTCCTTCTCCACAAATCCATATTCTAAAATTTTCATATTTTTAAGACCGTGTCGAATTTCTGCCAAATTCTTAAGTTAATCAAATTAGAATCTCATTCTTGTTTGATTCTCTGCCCTTTCTCGAAGATCAAAGTGCTATTCAGAGTTATATGATCAATTTGTAATCAAAAGTTTATCGAGTCTCTCTATAAGGTGTGGTTGTGCCTGGAAATCAATTGGGTGATCTTGTTTCTCGTAAATTAAGAGAGTTTGCCCCGGACTCGAAGACAGGAGGGTACCTCAAGGCCTTTAGAAATTGAGGATTGTAATCTTGACATTGGTATAATAAAAATCTGTACGAGGGGTTTGCCTTGGTGCAGGACTGGACGTAGGGTAACTCCAAACCAGTATAAAATCCGGTGTATTCTTTTCTTTTACTGCTTTTTGTTTACTTTCTGCATCTATGTTTGATTCTATGATTGTTTTGTGATTAAGTTCTACATTTGTTTGTGTCATAATTTTAATTTAGTCCATATAAGTCTTAGAATCCATTAAACACTATCCATCCCCCCTCTAGTGTTAACTTAGCCATAAGATTCTTAATCCGCACTCCCTTTGAAATATATGTTCGAAATTTCATAATTTATAAATCCTTTTTAAACCTCTATTTTTTTCCAAATTTTAATTTTGAAGGTTTTTGAAATCAATTTCAAAGTTACTTTAAATACAATAAAATAAATTTTAGTTATATATATATATATATATATATATATATCTTATGCACTGGTTTAGAGCATTTTTTCTCTAGGCAAGTCACCATTGGTCAATGGGTGGAGGAAGCAACAATCGATCGGTGTGCAATTTTTTAAAGTAGAGATTCTCCAAGACTCGCACCGCCAACTACTACCTTCCTCGATTTGGGCTACGGTTTTGAAAACCCTACTGCAAACCCAATAACCAAAATTCATCCATAGTTCAAGTTTGGTCAAGAAAAAAGTGATCATGTTTCATGTTTTGAGCAATGGAGTGAAAAATATATATTGAAACCAACATAGAAAATATTACCCAAATTTCAGCAATCCAAATTATCAATTATACATCCATTAATCAAAAATTTCAGTAAGCAAGGATATTAATTACGATACTAGGATTTAAAACAAATATTTAGACTCACAATAAAGGGGAAAAGCACAAGAAAAGCAAATATATAATTCAAAATTCCCAAGTCCCTTGCAATCCTGAATTGAATGGAGGAAAAAAAAAGGCTCAGTCAGACATGCAATGGTTACTATAAGAAGAAAAGATGATCTAGGAGCTTAATATGATTTTTAGGGATTTTATTTAATTAAAAAAAGGTGTTTCTTGCCGAGGAGTATGAAAGGCCAATAGAGATAGAGCATGATATTATATATTTAGTAGTACCGAACGAGAAAGAGATGTGAAGGGAAGTGATTTTATAAAGGATTTTATGTTTAGGAAATATTTTTATTTTGTAAATACACATTTATCTCATTTTTCGTTTATCCAAAATAATCAATATATTACTGATTCAAATCCAAATTTTTATCAAACGAATTATAAAAAAATTTATAATCCTTTATCAAATTTATAGAAAATTTCTACCCTAAAATTATTTCAAGAATTATTTATTTGCACAAAATCCTTTCTTATCAAATTATTTACAAAAACGCATTTTGAATACCCTAATTAATTTCCACTCCATTTTCTTCCTTTTTAAATTTTCATATCACTTAATCAGATTTTTATGTTTTAAAAACTATAATTATTGAGGTTATATTTTTATTTTTCATTTTAACATAAAAAAGTCAATTTCCCCTACAAATATGCTGTAAATCCCGATTTACGAATTAAAAGATATTTTCCTTTTAAATAAAATTCCAAAATCATATTTCCATTTTAAATCATTTGAAAAATATTTTACTGCTTTTGTAATGATTTGCAAATAAACTACTAAAAATTTATATTTAACAAAAAATTATCGAACCAAATACCTGCTTTTAAAAATTACTATATCACACAAATAAGAATTGATATAATTTTGGGTTGTTAAAACTCCTCCTCTTATAAAAAAATTACATTACCATAATTCCCATATAAAGAGGAAATTAAAACAAACCATCCTAAAATTAGAGACAAAATATGAATATGCTTATTTCCAATCATAGCATAACAAAACCATATATTAACCAGACTCAAGAATCAAATGATTCAGTAAGTTTCTTCTGCACTTGTTCTCCAGTCTTCCCAAATGGCCTATCGGGTTTCATGACCATTAATCTTTTAATAAGAAATCCTTTTATTTACTGATCAGCTTTGTTGCAATCCTAACCTTAAGCTTTGGCTCGTGTATATAAGTAAAGAAATGTGAAACACCAAGCTTTATATCTTTTAAGCGCCTCTAAACAATTGTCAGAATCTTACAGACACTATCCATTACTGTGACATAATAAAGACATTATACACGAAAGAAAGATAATCTAGCAATTTGACTTTATAAGTGTTAGCACCAGAATTGGTCACTAACACCCTTAAGAGAGATTGTGTAGAGATATTAATGAAGAAAGTAAAGTTAAACAGAGGATAATATGCTGAATTAAATGCATAAAATAAGAACATTAGATTTAAAGTGGTTCGGCATAACTGCCTACATCCACTTTGAGGTAAATCTTTATTGCTTTTCTCTATAATCGATTACAGATGCAATCCGTATCTCAACTACTTGATTACAATTGTTGAGCAAAAAAGATAAGTCTTGAATGAGTCTTGAATGCGGCAGAATCTCCCTAGTGTTCTCGAAAAAAGATCCCTTTCACTGTGCCCATGCCTCTCTATTTATAGACGAAGATGGGTTGGACTTCCCTAGTGGGCTATGTAGCTAAGTAGCTTGGCCCAAAAAGAGTGATCTCTATATGCCGATCCATAGATTCCGAACGGCAAAATGCCGAACAAGGCATGAATGCGGAACAATATCCTCATGCCGACCGAAGTGATGCCAAACGATATCTTCATGCCGATCGAAGTGATGCCGAACACTCTGAATGCCGAACGAAGTGATGCCGAACCTCTGAATGCCTAACGAAGCATTTGCGTCGAACGACTCTGGAAGCTGACCCAATGTGTTATGCCGAACGACTCTGGATGCCGATCGATCTCGAATGCCGAACGAGATTTATGCCGAACGAAGCAATGTGTCGAACAAGGTTTGAATGCTGAGCAGTATGGAATGCCGAATGACTCTGCCATGCCGAACGTCCATAGATGTCGAACGATATACAATACCAAACGGCTCCCAATGCCGAACGCTCTTGCATGCCAATCGTCCCATAGATGCCGATCGTACTTGAGTGCCAAACGAGCCATTTGTGTCGGACGACTCTGGAAGCCGAGCGCTTTCTAATGCCGAACGCTCCTAATGCCGAGCATTCCTGAATGCCGAGCGCTCTCTAATGCCGAACGCTCCTGAGTGCCGAGCGTTCTCTAATGCCGAACGATCTGGATGCTGAACGGCGCATAAATGCCGATCAGTATGCAAATGCCGAATACTTAGTTGCCTGGTCAAACCTTCAGGTAACACTTACCCCCCAAAGTGCATCATGTGGTCGAACGTGATGTGCATTGAATCATGAGTCCACTGTGCTTTGCTTCAAGCTGTGTCTTAGCTTCCTCGATGGTGACTTCCCTTGATTACCAGGTTAGGCGATGTGTGCTGAATGTCATGCAAATGCCGAATAGTATAGCCGAAGCCGAACGTTCCATGTATGCCGAACGAATTTGAATGCCGATGCCGAACGATGTCGTTTTGACCGGTTCTACCGGTCATTGTCCCTTCGGTTCCCTCTCTTCCCCTATAAAGTTCGGCACTTTCCTCCTTTCTCTCTTCTTCAATTTCACCTCTACTATCTTGTACTCACGAACTTCTCCTTTCAACAAACTCCAAAAATTTAACAACCCTTCCCTCCTTTTGCATCATACATTGCCTCACTTCCTTTCCTAATCATTCGGAATTAATTAAAGACGCGCCCTCAACACCAGAATTCTCCCGAGTTTCGATCCCTTTAATAGGCATCGACCCCTCTTTTTAAATGCTCTCCCTTGACTTAATAGTTTTAATACGAGGCTCAAATTCACAAATTTTGATAGAACCGTAGCAAATAGGTGTTGCGTGGATGAAAGAATCGAAGTGGGAATAGGATGTGTTCTAAGGTTAGATGATATGGATGAAAGGAGAAGTGGTCAGAGGTAAGCACATGAGGGAGTTGTTGGGAGATGCATTATGGTTCGGTATGATTCTCCCGTGCCAAACGAGATTGAAGGGAAGAGTAGAGGAGGAGAAGGAATTAGCTAGAATGCCATGGTTTGCCACATGTCGAGCAGTGGAATGGAAAAATAGGAAGGAAGTACGAATTGTATAGGATGCCGAACGAAATGGCTCGGCATGACTTGCCAAACGACTCGGCCATGCCGATCGGGAGAGATGGAGGGAAAAAAAGCAGATAATGTTAAGGGCAGAATGGCGAGTGGTATGGCTTGGCGCAAACACGGTTCGACATGATTTGCCGCGTGCCGAACGACCAAGAGGAAGGGTTGGAAGAGTGATACTTATGCCAAACGATGCTTGTATTTAAGCCGGGCAGAACGAAGGCCGATCAATATTTAGGACGAGTGCCGCTTAGGCCTAACAACATGAATGCCGACCAATACTTAGGCCGAACGATATTTCGGCCGAACGATACTTAGGCTGAACGATATTTTAGACGAACGATATTTAGGTTGAACAACTATTCGCTTTGCCTAATCTTATGACAAAAACAAGGACAAGGACCTAAGCAAACTAGCATATCGAACTAATCTGGACCGATAACTTCCAGTTTCAGTAATCACAAGCCTGAACTTAAATCGACAAAAACGGATAATTTCCATTAACATATAGCGCCAATGTTTGAGCCCGAAATTGAAAACATCATAGGGCAGGCTTTTGGAGATGGTCAGCGATGACGGTCTTCGAATGCGACAATTCAAAGCTCAACTTTATACCCTTAACTCTGTGACTTTCAATTTCTTATCACTTGTATTTGAATTATTACACTAGTCCACACACCATACGGGGGAAATACTTGTGTTGTTAAGTCTAATGTCGATTGTTTTTCAAGTATAGTTCAAACACGTGCTCTACTAGATTCAACCTCTATTAAAGATGTCTAGTCTCAGACAGACCTGGGCTGTCTTCTAGACAAGAAGTCGCAGATACTTCAAACCCGTTGACTTCCCCTCCTCATAACATAGCTCCCGACGCCCTGAAGGCATCAATTTTCTTGGACAACCCGGTCGATTCACAGGCTTCGAAGATTAATGAAAGTGCACTCCGTAGGGTTTGCTCTGTCCATGGAATCCCCTTCGATGATGTGTTAGTTCCATCGGGGCATGATTGTCCACACTTGCCCCCAGTCGGATACACAGCTTGTAATAAGTTCATGTGCTGGGTTGACAGCGTGCCGCCGTTCAATACATTTCTTCGGGACGTGCTGTAATACATCGACATTGCCTCATCGCAACTGCACCCGAACGGTCACGCCTTCATCTACGGTACCTACATCCTACTATTCATGAATGTCCTCTCTAGGCCTCCAACCTCGGGTGACATCGGATATATATATATATATCATCAAGAAGCGGAGAGATAGCCCCTCTTTCATGTTTCTCGAGCCGCACAACAAATGATAGATCTTGACTAGGGCATGTAGCAAGTTTGCCCTGTACAAACATGAATGGTTTTATGTGCGTTGCCCTCCTAGTTTCGTGAGGAGATGGATGGAACGAAGTAAGTCTTTTTTCTGGATCGATATTCATGCTTGGCCAAAGCCGTGCCTTTTCTAACTCTTTTTTCCATCGTTTCAGGTATCAATCCACGTCCTGACGACCGCGGATATTCTGAAGCCGTCGAAGCTATTAGAGCCCTTCCTGCCGAAGAACGAGACATCCGAACTCTCATTTCGAATGAGTCACTTACAACGTTTGGACTGCTGGCAGAAGGCCGTCGGATAAGCCTTCCTCAGGGTGTTACCATATCCAGGCCCGCCTCTGGCAAAGGGAAAAAACAAGCTGAGTCTTCAGCACGTAATGCTCCTGGCGCACTAGAAGAAGGAGAGATCAAGGAAACCGAAACACCCAAAGCACAAGATAAGAACGTTGGTCCTACTCAGGACCCGATAGTCGAAGTTCACGACATCAAAACGTCATCTTCCCCTTCGAAGAGGAAAAAGAAACTGACGTACAAGATAAGGAGGGTAAAAGTTGGCGCAACCTCTAAAGTAACTCTTATTCCAACAGAGAAAGAGGCTTCCTCACAATGTTTAGAAAGTTCTTTAAAGGGCCTCTCGAACCTCTCTATACCTGACGATCTACTTAATTATGATTTGGACGATCCGGAGGCACTTAAACTTCACTCGCCCATCAGAGGCGATGCAGGCATTCAAGCCCAAACTCAAGGAGAAAAAACTCCCATTAGTAAGGAAATTGGTCCGTCGAGGGAAACACTAGGACACACACAAACACATGCACTCCACCTTGCACTTAAATTTCCATCGTCACACTACCCTTTGCTAATTCGTTGTTATTTAAATTCTGTGTAGGTGACATGGGGCGTACACACAGAATTGATCGTCTCTGCGGGTCGTCTATCTTCCATCATTCTGGATGGGACTCAGGTTCCGGAATACGTCGGGACCGAGACGGTGATGGCGATAGGGATTATCATTCCCGGGACTCATCATCTCAGAAGAAAACATATTATCAGCCCAAATACCACCAACATCCCTCTTCTCACTCGAAGCAAAGCAACGATAAGTACGGCCATAAGGGGTCGCAATCCGATGTTCTTCGTGATCAACACTCCGATTCCTCTTCCACACGATAGTCCCGGGATCCTTACAGGAGAGCTGAACTTTCAAAGCCGTCTCCTCCTGTTCCTGCAACAGATCCAACAGTATCAGAGAGACTGGCCGAGCTTAAAGTTAAATTTCCAAAAATCTGCTTTGACAGTCTGAAGTTTCGCCCGGTGATCCATCATATTCCTGAAGATGTCAAACAGAGCGCTATCGGCTGCACCAACGACGTCTATGTTCAGCATGACGCGTTCGTTCATCTTACTGAGAAAGTGTCAGAAGTCTCCATAGGACGCCAACATGAGATTGATCGCCTGAAGCTTGAGGCTATTCATGACAAAGACATTATCAAAGCTCATGATGTAGGGATTGCATCTTAAAAATCTCAGCTTGAGGCCGCCCAACAGAGCGCCAAAGATACCGTCGAAGCCGTAACTCGTTTGGAATTAACTCACAAAAAAGAAATCGACGAGGCAGTACAACGCTGTGGGGCTTTAGCTTTGGAGAAAGACTAGGTGCAAAAAGTTAGGGATGCATTCTGCCTCCGAGTTAAAGAACTTGAGGAGCGACCCCGCAAAGAGCAAGAAAAGAAGATTGCTGCCCAAGAAGAGTCGCAACGGTATTGCGACGAGATCGTTGCAACGCGACTCCTAAAGGCGAAACTTGAGGGCGAGCTTTCTAAAGTTGAGGCGTTGAAGAATGAAGCCCGTGAAGAGGGAAAAAAGATAGCATCTGCTGAAATCGACTCCCGTCTTGAGGCGACCAAGGAAGAAGGTAGAGAAGAGGTCAAAAGCATATTCGACCCGCTTATTGCCGAATTCAATGCCCGCGTTCTCATGCATCGGGACTTAAATTTTCTAGGCGAGGGCTGTCTCGAATCTTTAGCCGAAGCGTAGGAGACATTAATAGAAATCAAGAAGGCCGAACACGGTATCGAGGAGGTTGATGAGGGGGATTTGGTAAAAGAATTCCTTTAGGGAAATAAGCCTTCGGACCTGTCAGCGGCTAAAGCCTTTTATTGCAAAGGCTCCTCCTCAACGAAAGGGAAAGAAGTTATCGTCGGTCCACCCGGAATCGAGTCTCCAGCTCATGTGCCTACCCAGCCGGCCGGTCGGTCGATACTCGATCTTTTTGAACAGCACATTGGCTATGACCCAAAGGACCTCGACCTTGGCGTTCACGTTTTGTCCCCTATTCCAGAGGTTGAGCCCTCCTGATGGGTGATAGCCAGCTGGAACCTGGTAGGCAACTATTTTGCTTTAACATTCCAAGAGTTTTCATTTTTCACCAGAAGCTATCGCATTCTAATACTTGCTTTTCGTGATTTTGTGCAGGCCGTTCTGATCTTGAGCCCACTCCAAGGAGCGATATCTCCAAGGAGGTGAGGGAAAAAATGAGTGAAGCCACTCACGCAGGAGAGGCTCCTGGTCCAGATGCTCAGGTGATCGGAGCGCTTGATGAGGACAAATATGAGACTTCCTCTCCCATCGATGGGAGTTATGAAGTTGAAATTACAGGCGCCTCTAAGCACACATCCGAACTGAGCATGAAGGAGCAGCTTAAGAAAGAGAAGGAAAAGATGGTCAAGATCAGGGTCGAACCTCAAGCCATCGACGTGGACAATCCTTTGAACAAGCCATTGAAGGTCATCCTCCCAGGCGGGTCCAAACCCATGGATGTTCCTCGTACTTCTTCAGCTGTCACTCCCCCGTCAGAGAAAGCTATCAAGGGTAAACGCACCGGGGAGCAGTCATCTGGCAAAAAGTCGAAGAAGTCGAAGAAGTAATCTTCGCTCTCGTTCAACAAGAGCTAGTTTAGATTATGTAATTATTTTTGTTTTCGTAGTTCATGTAAATAAAATTATTTGTGATGAATAAAACTTAGTTCTTTTCCCTCTCAGAGGACTATTGTTGTTTGGTTTTTTGTATAACCGTGGTCAAAATCCGAGCTACTACGTGTTACGTGAACTTCTTGATTCATCTTCAAACAAGTTGACAACTTTTTCGGTATTGCATGTTCTTTTATCCCACGCTCCGGGGGCTTAGAATATTTTCCAATCCGTATGCCAAGGGCTCGATAATTTCAAGTCATTTGTATCCAGTCCGCCCTCAGGGGATTTAGACATTTAAATCGCTTATACTCTGGTCCGCACTATGGCGACTCAGAGTACTCCAGTCAGCACTCCGGAGACTTGGAGATTTTAAGTCGTTTATACTCGAGTCCACACTCTGGGGACTTAGAGTACTCCAATCCGCACTTCGGGGACTTGGAGATTTTGATTCATTTATTCGAGTCTGCACTCTGGGGACTTAGAGTACCCCAGTCCGCACTCCGGGGACCTGGAGATTTTGAGTCGTTTATTCGAGTCTGCACTCTGGGGATTAGAGTACTCTAGTCCGTACTCCGAGGTCTTGGAGATTTTGAGTCATTTATTCGAGTCCGTACTCTGGAGACTTAGAGTACTGTAGTCCACACTCCGGGGACTTAGAGATTTTGAGTCGTTTATACTCGAGTCCACACTCTGGGGACTTAGAGTACTCCAGTCCGCACTTCGGGGACTTGGAGATTTTGAGTCGTTTATACTCGAGTCCGCACTCTGGGAACTTAGAGTACTCCAGTCCGTACTCCGGGGACTTGGAGATTTTGAGTTGTTTATACTCAAGTCCGCACTCTGGGGACTTAGAGTACTCCAGTCCGCACTCCGGGGACTTGGAGATTTTGAGTCGTTTATACTCGAGTTCGCACTCTGCGGACTTAGTGTACTCCAGTCCGCACTCCGGAGACTTGGAGATTTTGATTCATTTATACTTGAGTCCGCACTCTGGGGACTTAGAGTACTCCAGTCTGCACTCCAAGGACTTGGATATTTTGAGTCATTTGTACGCGTTCGTACGTCAGACAGAATAACGTAACTCTTATTTATTGGTTATAGCGTTATCATACACAGAAACATCAGCAATTCATGGGAAAAAGAAATGGCTTCAAGCCTTTATTAATGCAAATAAGCTAAATTGTCTTTTTACATGCCGTAAACTAGAATAAAAACTTGTTGAAAATAAATGCAACTAAAATATGATAGAAATGAACTAAGTGTAATAATGCCGCAAATGTTCACCATTCCATGCTCGGGGGAGTGTCGCACCATCAACGGTCGCTAGCTTGAAAGTTCCTTCTCTAAGCTTCCGTTCAATGACGTATGGGACTTCCCATGTGGGGCTCATGTGTGATGGAACTAGGAAAACTCATTTCAAAATGAGATCACCCACGTCAAAGATTCTCGGTCGGACTTTTTCATTATGATATCGAGAAACTCGGTGCCTGTATGCGGCCACTCTTAAATTAGCTTCTTTGCGTTTTTCATCAATGAAGTCCAATGATTCCAGCAAGAGATCTTGATTTGACTCAAGGTCATAATAAGTTACCTGATGTGATGGAACTTCATGTTCCACGTGTATGACAGCTTCCATGCCATATGCTAATGCAAATAGAGTGTGGCCAGTCGCAGACTTGTGGGTGGTTCTGTAAGCCTAAAGTGCTATCGGAAGCTCATCTACCCACTTGCCTCTAGCCTTTTTCAAACGTTTTTTCAATATGGATTTGATTATCTTGCTTATGGCTTTCACTTGTCCATTAGCTTTTAGGTGAGCAACTGTTGCAAACTTCTTCTCAATACCATATTTTTTGCAAAATACTTGAACTCTTTGCTTTCAAACTGAGTTCCGTTGTATGTGACGATGGTTCGTGGAAGGTCAAAACGGCATATAATATTTCGTACAACGAAAGTAATAACCTTTTTGGTGGTGATAGTGGCCAAAGGTTCTGCTTCTGTCCACTTGGTAAAGTAATCGACCGCAACTATCGTGCATTTTGCACCAACTTTGGACAGAGGTAAGGAACCGACTATGTCGATTCCCCACATTACAAATGGCCAAGGACTAACCATTTATGTGAGTTTCGTCGGTGGAGCTCTTGGAATTTTCGCATACTTCTGACATTTTTCACATCTTCTCACGTAGTCTACGGCATCCCGATTTACAGTTGGCCAATAGTATCCATAGCGGAGGATTTCTTTGCTAATGTCTGCCCCCTGGTATGGTCGCCACATTCACCTTCATGGACTTCCTTCAGGACTTGTTTTATCTAAACATGGGCAATGCACCAGAGTAATGGGATCGAGAATCCCCTCCGATACATTATTCCATCATGCATTACATAACGAGAAGCCTTACGAATGACTTGTCGTCTTTCGCTCTTTCTTTCGGGCACGACCCCATGTAACAAGTACTGCTTAAATGGGGTCATCCATGACTCCTTCTCGATTTCTGTTTCTAACATGAAATCTACCTCCATCATATTTATGCTCGAAACATGTAAGGTTTCAACGAGAAACAATCCCATTTGCCGCGCATCGCCAGTGCTTGCAAATTTTGCCAATGAATCAGCTGCTCTGTTTTGTTCACGCGGAACATGTGAAATATCATAATACTCAAGATTCGCTAGCAGCTCCTGAACTTGGGCCAAATACGGGGCAAGTCTCTGCCTTGCTTGGTAGTCCCCATGCATTTGATACACCACCAGTTATGAGTCACAAAAAATTTCAACCGATCTTATTACCAGTTCTTTGATGAGTCTTAAGCCGGCAATCAATGCTTCATACTCGGATTCGTTATTTGTTGCTGTAAATTCGAGCTTCAAAGCGTAGCAAACTGATCGGTTTTTAGGAGTTACAAGAACTATGCCAAACCCCAAATAACGGTCATTAGATGCCTTATCGGTGTACATCTTCCATCGGAAGGGAGGTATGACATTACGGCCGTTTGATTCATCTGTCATGGTGAATTCAGCGATGAAATCTGCTAGCGCTTGTCCCTGTATGGCCTTTCACAGCAGGTAAGTAATATCGAACTAACTCAGCTTGATATTCCATTTCAACATTCTTCCAGAAGTTTCCGGTTGTTGGAGTACCTGACGCAAGGGTTGATCAGTGTAAACACCGATTGGGTGTGCCAGAAAATATAGGCGAAGCTTAGGTGATGCAATCACCAAGCAATAGGCTAATTTCTCGATCTTGGGATAGTTTCTTTTTTCCCCCATCAGACATTTACTAACATAGTAAACTGGCTTTTGAACTTGGTCCTCTTCACGAACCAAAGCCGTACTGATAGCATATTAGGATACTGCCAAGTACACATATAACATTTCATGGTCTATTGGTTTCGATAGCACCAGAGGTCTCTCCAAATGCCTTACCAGAGCTCGGAATGCTTCCTCGTAGTCGGATGTCCACTCGAAATTCCTTTTTCCCTTCTTTATCACATCAAAGAAAGTAATGCACTTATCCGTGGCTCTGGATATGAATCGGCTTAGCGCTGCCACCTTTCCATTCAAGCTTTGTACTTGTTTTTTAGTTCTGGGCACTTGTATGTCTCGAATAGCCTGGATCTTTTCCGGGTTAGCTTCAATTCCACGTGCATTCACAATGAAACCCAAGAACTTTCCTGATGCCATGCCAAAAGAGCACTTCAAGGGGTTGATCTTCACACCGTAATGTCTGAGTATATCAAACATTTCTGCTAAGTCTCGGATGTGGTCGTTTGACTGCCGTAACTTCACGAGCATGTCATCCACATAGACTTCCATCGTTCTACCAATCTGGTCCTTAAACATTCGATTCACCAAATGCTGATAAGTTGCTCCCGCATTTTTCAATCCAAAGGGCATTACTACATAGCAATATAGCCCCATATTTGTGACAAAACTGGTGCGTTCTTGGTCTGGAATGTGCATCGGGATCTGATTGTATCCTGAATACGCATCCATAAATGATAATAATTCGTGTCCGGCGGTAGAGTCAACGAGCTGGTCGATTCTAGGTAAAAGGAAACTATCCTTCAGGCATGCTTTATTCAGATCGAAGTAATCTACACAAGTTCTCCACTTTCCATTTGCTTTCTTCACTAGCACTGGGTTAGATACCCATTAAGGGTAGAGGGAGTCGCGGACGAACCCATTGGCTTTGAGTTTGTCCACCTCCTCTTTAAGTGCCGCGGACCTTTTCGTTTCCATACCTCTTCTGTTCTGTTTTACGAGAACGTGTTTCAGGTCTATGTTCAACATATGACTCGCAATTGCTGGAGAAATCCCGCACATATCAGAGTGTGTCCAAGCGAAAATGTCCAGATTCTCCTAGAGGAAATCAGTAAGATCCTCGACCACTGAAGGGTCGAGTTGTGATCCAATCTTATAAACTCGTGATGGATCATCCCGGCTGACTGGAATGTCGATCGTCAGCTCAGCCGGTGCTGTATTCGTTTCCCTAGGTTCCCCATCATCATCTCTCGGATCTATGTCTCTAAGGATCCGAGAATGCTGCCCGAGCCAGGGCTCGGGCTCTGCTTGTCAATCATGATTCTTTAGGATGCGGACAGAGCTGTCCGCAACCTTTCCCTTCTCTCTCCGCTGAGCTTCTCTCAGTTCCGCCACATAACATGCACGACCGGTCGCCGGATCGCTATGTACAACACCGACTCCTTTGTCTGTCGGAAATTTTGATGTCAAACACCATGGGGACAGAGCGGCCTTAAATTCTGCCAATGCTGGACGACCCAAAAATACGTTGTATGGAGAGTCAACACCCATTACTATGAATGGTAGGACTCGCACTCTCTTACGCTCACATTCTCCCAGTTCAACTAGTAAATCTATGTACCCCATTGTGTCGGTTGCAGCACCGTTACAGCCGTGAATGCGGGCTTTGCATGGTTTCAAATCTTTTGTCTCCATCTTCATTTGGTCATAAGCCTTTTTGAAGATGTTGTTGACAGAGCTTCCACAATCAATCAAAATTCTTTTCACGTAAGCTGGCCCGATTGTTGCAGATATAACCATTGGGTCGATAGTAGGAGCCTCCACCTTGTCCGTGCCTTGACTCCTAAATACTATATCGTCAGTCATCATGCGTTGTTGTTTTGCGGGGTTCCATCTTCCACATTCGAACAACATTCATAATCCACATGCCTCAATGAGGTAGCATATCGTTCCATCTCCTGCCAATTCTTGTTTGCAGGATGGGGTCCTCCGACAATAGTGTTTATGATCAATCTACCCATAGTCCGAGCAGGTTGTTTTGGTTGGCATGGAGCCGGCCCGCGTCCGGGGTCTGACGTTCCTTGCCTTCCATCTTGTGGGTTTTTGACAAATTTCTATAGTTTTTTCTGTCTGATCAACTTTTCTATGGCGTCATGGAGGTGTCTACACTCAGTATTGTGCCCATGGGTCTCATGGAAGCGACAATACTTCCCTGTCCGTTTCTGTTCTTCAGTGGACTCCTTTGGGCGTGGCTTTCTATATTCAAAGGTGTTACAGGTAGATAGATAAATGTTTTCAAGAGAAGTATTCAGCGGGGTGTATTAAATGTAGGTCGAAATCCTTGGCTTCCATTGCCCTGCTTCTCTTTTCTTTTCGGGATTTCCACCTCCGGATTCTTTGGACTGCCTAGGCTTGTTCTGGAAGTTGATTTGAACTTTTCCCGAATTATCGCCGGACGGCTTCACGACGATGTTACTTTTCACAGTCTCCTAAATAGGCCCTGGTGCCTTATCTCATCTCGTCCATCGAGCCTCCTTCCTCTATATGAACCGATGAGCTTTGGAATAGAATCATTCCAATGTAGTCGGGGGCTTTTCCGCCAACCAATCTCCAAACTCTGAGTCTGTATCTATACCTCGCATTACCGCCATCAGAATTGCGTGGTCATTAGGATTGCTAACTTCAGTGGCGGAAACATGAAACCTCTGTAAGTATGCTTTCAAAGACTCTCCTGGAGCCTGGATTATGCTTGATAACGACATTCATCCTTTAGACGGGTAGCATGTATCCTGAATTGTTCAACAAATTTCATCGCTAACTCGTCGAAGCTGGACATAGATCGCCGAGGAAGCCGAGTAAACCACATAGTGGCGATTCCGGATAGAGTGATTGGGAAGCACCTACACTTAGTCGCGTCATTCGCCTTTCCAAATCCATCGTCCATTCGTACCTCATCACGTGTTGCCTAGGGTCAGTTTTTCCTTCGTAGGCTGGGATAGTCAGCATATTGAATTTCTTGGGGTATTCAGCCTGTAGGATAGTATCTGTGAAGGGAGTATGGCTCCTGAACACTCCCCAATCTTCGTTGGTTAGGCCTTGGTTCTCTCTCATCAACTGCCTGACCATGGCTGATAAATCTGAAGTTTGTATGAACGGTGGGAGGTTGGGTTCCGCTCCACGGGACCGTGCGGGTTGATGTCCTGCCTGGTGACAGTCGGTCAAACGTGCGTCCTGAAGGCCAGCTTGATTTGGGTCTTGATGAGCCGGGCATCAGGTCTCTTCATGTGCCTAATCCCTGGCAGATCGATCAGTGGCACCTGCCTGTGTAGCCTCTGTTCTGCGGCGTCTACGCCTAGGAGGTTCGTCAGCTGAGGTCGAACTATCAGATGAAGAATAAGGAGCAGGACTACTTCCAGCATTCTGATGCTGCTGCTGGGCAAGCTGAGTCATGAGATTAGTATTGGCTTGGATCTGATCAGCAAGTTGCCTTCTACTTTCCCTGAGTTCTCTTATCAAGTCGTTGAACTCTACTCCGGAAACGACCTCCGCTAGGTTCTAGGTCAAGGTTCCTGCGCTTGAATTGCTGGTTGATTGCTAGGTCCTATCTATTGTACACTAGCAGTTTCATTGACATCTGCGTTGTGAGAGGCCGATCTCGTTCATGGTCTTCCCATGATAGAGTTGTCGGTTGTAACTCTGAGTAGAATCAACAGATGTCTTGCGAATGATTTGGATCTCCTTCGGGGGTTTATTCAATCCAGTAGCTACAAAGTAGATCCTATCGTCTTGAGAATTCGATTCTCAGTGAAAGCACCAAAATGTTAGCACCAGAATTGGTCACTAACATCCTTAAGAGAGATTGTGTAGAGAGATTAATGAAGAAAATAAAGTTAAACAGAGGATAATATGCTGAATTAAACGCAGAAAATAAGAACACCATATTTATAGTGGTTCGACATAAGTGCCTACATCCACTTTGAGGTTAATCTTTATTTATTTTCTCTATAATCGATTACAGATGCAATCTGTATCTCAACTACTTGATTACAATTGTTGAGCAAAAAAGATAAGTCTTGAATGAGTCTTGAATGCGGCAGAGTCTCCCCAGTGTTCTCGAAAAAAGATCCCTTTCACTGTACCCATGCCTCTCTATTTACAGACGAAGATGGGTTGGACTTCCCTGGTGGGTCAGGTAGCTAAGTAGCTTGACCCAAAAAGAGTGATCTCTATGCGCCGATCCATAGATGCCGAATGGCAAAATGCCGAACAAGGCATGAATGCCGAATGATATCCTCATGCCGACCGAAGTGATGCCGAACGATATCTTCATGCCGATCGAAGTGATGCCGAACACTCTGAATGCTGAACGAAGTGATGTCGAACACTCTGAATGCCGAACGAAGCATTTGTGCCAAATGAATCTGGAAGCCGACCCAGTGTGCTATGCCGAACGACTCTGGATGTCGATCGATCTCAAATGCCGAACGAGATTCATGCCGAACGAAGCAATATACAATACCGAACGGCTCTCTATGCCGAATGACTCTACCGTGCCGAACGTCCGTAGATGCCGAACGATATACAATACCGAACGGCTCTCTATGCCGAACGCTCTTGCGTACCGATCGTCCCATAGATGCCGATCGAACTTGAGTGCCGAACAAACCATTTGTGCCGGACGACTCTGGAAGCCGAGCGCTTTCTAATGCCGAGCGCTTTCTAATGCCGAACGCTCCTAAATGCTGAACGTTCCTGAATGTCGAGCGCTCTCTAAAGCCGAACGCTCCTGAGTGTCGAGCGTTCTCTAATGCCGAACGATCTGGATGCCGAACGGCGCAAAAATGCCGACCAGTATGCAAATGCCGAGTACTTAGTTGCCTGGTCAAACCATCAGGTAACAATAAGCAAAATTCTTAATACTTTTCAAATGAAGAACAAATCGATGTACCCAAGCACAAATTTATACATTTGTTCAATGAGAAATTCTATAACTCTTCCTTCTTTTGTCCATAAAAGATTCATGTTGTACATAGGTCTACTCCATTTGTATATGAATGATTCTTACCACTCTAGCTGCTTCAAAAATTAAACCTAGTCTGAAAATAGATTTGTCTTTTATTCAAAACCAATAAGCCGAAGAACAACATGGTTCCCATGAGCTTTTGAAACCTCGGCTATAAGCAAATTCAATATGTGGAATATAATTTTCCCATGAACCATCAAAATTTAAAAAATTGGCTGAAAGGGAGAGAGAAAACATCCAAGTATATTGTTGACACACTCGGTCTGTTACAAGACCGAGGATGATATGTCACATGAGATACCAATTTAAACCGAAAAATTTGTATAAGCTTCACTAAAAATAACTGCAAATCAAGTTTTTCAATCACAACTAGTGATTGGAACACCATGGAGCTACAAAATGAGTTGCATGCAAGGATTCATAAGACATGATGATGGTCTGCTAGAACACATGGGAATGAACTATGTTGATTTAACCAGTTTGTCCATGATGACCCAAAAATCATTAAATTCATAGTACAGAAAAGGTTAATTTTGTACAAAATCCAATAATACATCATCTCATTTCTGAAGTGGTATATACCACAACTGAGATCAACCACCTATCTAAATGCTATACTCTCCATCTAATAGGAGTCACATCTTACTTAAACGTCTAAAGATTTTGATACACATATTTCTAGATAATCTCATTTGCTCTAAGATACCTTATCTGGAATAGTTATGGATTTAGTCAAACCGGTTGCCAAATGTGCATCATGTAGCCATACTGTACAATTATCAATCGAGTTGGTAATAATACCCCATAATCCATCCTTCCAAAAAACTTGCGCCCTAGCAATTTCCTTATAAAGGAAATCCGGCATCTAGAGTTGCTTAAGTATACCACCATAAGATTAAACAATAGATAGCTCGTGTCGTGTGTTTGCATTTTATTAGTCGTTTTGGTTTCCCATGTATAACATTTAGGCTTGGTTGACCATCAAACCTCTTCCCAGCGAAGATTATTTGCTTTCCAAGCCACGCTAGCATGGGATGGTATTAGAATCAAATAACTCTTATAAGTTGCACAATGTGCAAACACGGAGCACAATTGGTAAGTAAGGAATCCTATCGTAAAGGAAAACAATCTTTCTTCAACTCCTTATACCATTGGATATGGTACAATGAAACTCCATTCCTGTTTGCCTAAATTATAGTCATGCATAACATCTTATGGTGGAGAGACTTATGTAATTTCTCCCTAGTCGAGAAAAACTAATGTTTCTACTTTTTTTTTACCCACTCGGTATTTTACCCCACCTAGGCCCATAGGTTATGCCCTTCATGCTTTCATCGAATTCAAACCCACCTTCTTATTTCATAATTGAACATAAATCACTCATAAAGGATAATATTTCAAAATTATTTTTATTTTTAAAATTTTCAATTCATGGTTTCATTATCCATAAAAATTTATTTAACCTATCCAAGCGGTGTAATATTTAAAATTTTGAAAGCATTTCTGGAAGTTAAGCTTTCTTTATACGAGAACATTCCCTAATTTAGGTTTATTTTCTTTGGATGTTGAAACCCTTTCCATAAACTTCAAATTCCATTGGACATGTTCGCTACCCGTATCGACTTCAATTTAAAGAATCTAATCGAGTAAGATACCAACATGGAAAATTTTTTAAATTTAGCTTCAAAGGTAAATTTTATTTTCATTATTACTAAACTAAAATTTAGGTCAAAATTTTTCCATGATGTTAGTGAATTATTATATTTCAAAAAACTATACTTGGAGAAAAGGCTTGAGGAATTATTTATGGTTCATATAGAGGATGAACCATGCACCCAACAAGCAAATCAAGTAAATCTTTGCATTCCTCTTTATACGGGTTCGGGAAACAACAGGATATCCTTAAGAAATTTCAAACAATGACTAAAGGGATAAAAATCCAAATCAAATATTCACACATTCATCAATAATTACGACCAATCAACATTTATATGTAAACATCCCATATCACTTGCATATAAACATATATAGGTCATAAGAATTAAAAAATCTTCCACTAATAAAAAAGCGAATCTCGTAGATAGTGCAGGTTGTTTAAACATTGAATTACTTATGTCATAAGAGAGAGAAAGCCGACCAAATGAGATTCCATATACAAACATATCACTCTTATGCTAGCATTACCAAAAGTTACACTATCATTAAGTGAAGGGGTGATAAGAGATAATTTCAAACTTAAATAATCCAAAAATTTATTATTTTGAACAAGAAAATACGTTGACAATGGAAAAAACTTCAGATAAAAGATATTATATGTTCAACTACAATAGTAGAACATAAGACTAAGCTAAACAACAACAATAATAACAACAACCGAGTCATTATTCCCAGACCAAACGCTACGTCTTGGGCTCTTTTTCCCTAATCCTATAATCGAACACTTATAAGACTCATAGCTCAGGGTTCTGGTACATGGATCGCTAATTTTCGGGTGCTCTTATCCGTTACCAGCTCTTCTGCTATATTCCAACCCTTCAAGTTCCTTTTAAAAAATTTATACCATGTCAACTTTGGTCGACCTCTACCTCTCTTTGAGCAAACGACACGACCTATGATTCCAACGTGCACAGGTGCCTAGGACGGCCATCGTTGGAGATGTCGAAACCATCTTAAGCGATGTTGAATTAATTTATCCTCAATTGATGTTACTCCAAGTTTTTCACATACATTATCGTTTCTAATTCGGTCTCTTCTTGTATGACCACAACACCATCGCAGCATACGCATCTCTGCTACGTTATCTTCTGGACGTGTTGGTTTTTAGTAGGCCAACATTTTGCACCGTACAACATCACATGCCTAATTGCCGTTCTATAGAACTTTCCTTTAAGCTTCTGTGGGACTTTCTTATCATAGAGAATGCCAGATGCTTGTCTCCACTTCACCCATACCGCTCGAATTCGAAAAATAACATCTTCATCAATCTCACCATTACACTGCAACATTGATCCTAGATATCGAAAGGATTCCTTTTTAGGAACTATTTGTCCGTCCAGAATAACATCTCCGTCCTTTGACCTGACACTGCTGAACTCGCACTTCATATTTTCTGTTTTAATTCTACTATGCCAAAATCCCTTAGATTCTAAAGTCTGTCTCCACAGCTCGAGTTGTCTATCAACCCCAATCCTACTATCATCTATTAGCACAACATCTTCAGCAAATAGCATACACCAAGGAATCTCCTCTTATATACTCTTCGTAACCTCATCGATCACTAGGGAAAAAATGTAGGGGCTCAAAGTTGACCCTTGATGTAATCCTATGTTAATGTGGAAGTCAATGGTTACACCATCGCATGCTCTTAAACTAGTCACAACATTATCATACATATCCTTGATAAGGGTAATGCACTTTGGTGGGACTCTCTTCTTTTCCAGAGCCCACCACATCACCTTTCATTTTACTTTGTCATAAGTTTTCTCCAAATCGATAAAAACCATGTGTAAATCCTTCTTCTGCTCCTTAAACCTCTCCATAAGTTGTCCTATCAAGAAAGTAGTCTCCATGGTCGACCTCCTAGGTATGAAACCAAATTGGTTTTTTGAAACGCTGGTCATTCTTCATAATCGATGTTCGATGACTCTCTCCCATATCTTCATCATATGACTCATAAGCTTAATTTCTCTGTAGTTTGTGCAACGTTGTATTTCTCCTTCATTCTTAAAAATTGGAACTAATATACTTCTCCTCCACTCATCTGGCATCTTGTTTGATTTGAAAATATTATTAAACAACTTAGTTAGCCAGGCTATCCCTGCATCTCCAAGGCACCTCCACACCTCAATGGGGATTCCATCAGGCCCCAATGCCTTGCCTACTTTCATCCGTTTTAGTGCATCTTTTACCTCGAATTCTTGAATTCTCCGAACAAAATGCCTACTGTTGTCATTAAAAGAGTCGTCTATCTTGATCAAAGTTCTATCACCTTCTTCATTAAATAGCTCATCGAAGTAATCTCTCCATCTATTTTTTATCTTATCGTCCTTCACCAAAAATCTATTATTATCATCTTTGATGCATTTAACTTGATTGAAGTATCTTGTCTTCCTCTCACGGAGCTTAGCTATCCTATAGACGTCTTTTTCACCCTCCTTTGTACTTAGCTTATGATACAGGTCTTCATATGCCCGATCCCTTGCTTCACTCACCGCTATCTTTGCGTTCTTCTGTACAACTTTGTACCTTTACATATTGTCCTCGCTCATGTGATGATACAAGCACTTATAACATTCCTTCTTCTCTTTGATAACATTTTGCACATCACTGTTCCACTACCACGAATCTTTAGGTTCTCGTTTATTTCCTTTCGTTACCCCAATCACCTCAATAGCCATTTTTCGAATGCACGTTGTCATCTCATCCCACATGTGTTTGCTTCTCCTTCCAAATTACATGCCCCTTCTCCCATCACCCTATCCTTAAACACCTATGAAGCGTCTCCTTTGAGTTTCCACCATTTCGTTTGACTAATTTTGGCTCCTTTATCCTATCGAACACGTATCCGAAGAGGAAACTCGTATATCCAAAGCTGATGTTGTGAGACAGCATATTCTCCAGGTATGACTTTGTAATCTACACAAGCTCGTTTCTCATCTCTTCTAGTAAGGACAAAATCAATCTGGCTATAGTGTTGACCACTAAAGTAACTAAGTGCGATTGTATCTTTCTAAAGAAGGTATTAGCTATCATGAGGTCATAAGCAAAAGCGAAACTCAGTATTTCTTCTCCTTCTTGGTTCCTATCGCCATATCCAAAAATACCATGCACTCTTTCAAACCCAGCCGTACCAACATGACCGTTGAAATCTCCTCCTATGAAAAGTTTTTCGCTACTAGGCACATCTCTAACCATAACATCTAATTCTTTCCAAAAATTCCTCTTGACTACTTCACTTAGACATACTTGTGGGGATAGGTACTAATGACGTTTAGAATCATATCACGCACTACCAACTATACTAGGATGATCCTGTCCCCTTGTCTCCTAATGTCGACAACTCCGTTTCTAAGGTTCTCGTCAATTAAGATGCCTACCCCATTCTTGTTATGCTCTTTTCCATGTACTATAACTTGAAGCCCGTATTCTCCACGTCCTTCGCCTTCTGGCCCATCCATTTGGTCTCCTGAACGCATAAAATATATACATGTCTCATATTCATAGCATCAACTATCTCTCTTAGCTTTCCTATTAGTGATCCTATATTCCAACTTCCTAATTGAATCCTACTGTCACCGACTAGCTTCCTTGCCCCTCGAACCCGTCGAGTAAAGTGCGAAGACCCTTACTCATTTATCACTACACCGGGGGCGTCGATGCAGCGCACCACTAAGGGAGTGATGACCCAGCCCCTGCATATTTATCACATATCCGAGCCTCGATATGGCGCGCTACTAAGGGAGGGACAACCTAGCCCTTTCTCACTTTTCACCATACCCGAGCTTCGATATGTCGCATCGCTAAGAGGGTTACGCCCAAACGAAATATAATTAGGTTCCATTTCCATAAGAGAGGCTGTGGTTTTTACGTTGGCTCGCCAAGCCTATCACAACTCTCCTCCTTTATCCTGGCTTGGAACATGCTACATAGAAAACTACAAATACGGAGTTATAAGACTAAGCTAAAGCAAGATAATAAATAGCTATTTGTATGTCAATGACATATAGTATGGCATTCGGTTCTTGCCCAAATTTTAGGCTCAAGCTAATCATGCATTGAACAATTAATATGGGAGTACTTTGCCTTCGTCTTTGATTTCTCCTTATCATTCACCTTACTCTACGATTAATTCCACGTTATCCTTCTTTTGATAGCAGCTAGAATGTCTCTTCCATAGACAATAGGAAATGTTTAAACAATCGACAATTAACCTTTCCTTTTGCAAAGTGGGGCTTGTTCACTACTCCAGTAAGTCTTATTTTAGAGCTAATAGCTGGTGGTGAATTTCTTGCATCTTCAGAAAGAACTACTTCAACTCCACCATGAATATGACATGCATTTCCTTCTTGCCATCAAGATTAGCTAAAGCTTCGATACAGCATGCATTAATCTAATTGTGTGCTTCCACCTTGGGCTTAGGGCAAGTGAATTTCATTATTTGTCCTCTAACCATTTGTGCATCTTGGCAATCCATACTAATGATTCTGTAACATATTCAAAATTAACTGGATGTATCCTTCATGGATGGTGATCATGTAGAGTGAAAAATACATGAATTTTAATGGTGACGGCACCACAAACAAGGAAAGGGAACTATTATGGAGGAAAAATGGTCATTTAAAACCTATGTCTTCTATTTAGGCCCTATTTTTGAAGTAATTCTATGTAGTTTCTAAACATTAGCTTCGATACCAAAATGTAACACTCCGCCCAGGTTAACTAGGAGTTAAACATAAGTAATACCATTTGAGAACTAGGAGAATGAACCACTTGATGAGCAATCAAATGTACAAACTCCCTTAGGCTAACATTAAATACGATTATACAAATATCACTTACCAAAAATTTCATATTCAATATCAACACAAAGAAGTTGCACATGCATTTTTCCTAAAATAGAAACTACACATAATACAATATAGAAATAAAGTCATAACATAATACTCGGTTTAATACAAAAACATCCTCCATAATAATACATCAAAAATAACATTAGTTCCCAACTCTTAAAATAGGTACATAAGAGGTCTCGATAAATATGCAACTAAATATCATAACTCATAAGTACATAATAACAAAAATCAGAAAGATAATCTTCTATAGAGATCCAGCTAGTAAGAACCTAACCTACTGAATAACTCGATGACTGACCTGACTATTATAAGAAAAAATTACATGAGTTAGACTAGAGAATCTAGTGTAAGATAACCTGAGCAAGAATAACATATATGACATAAGAAAATAACATAACTAAATAGTAAAATGTCTAAACTATATACATAAAAATTCACGATTTTACATATTTATAAAATAAATGTTTAGTATATCAAGAAATATTTAATTCATTTATTAAAGTTGAGTAATAAAGAATAATGGAAATTGTTGATCCATCGATCAAAAGTCTAACGAAGATATACTAGATACCCTAAAAAAAGAGTGATATTTTACATCTTATAAAATTAGTTGATTCACATATATTAAATGGAAAGATCGTAAGTTATCTGTATTCCTCACTAAAAAGAAATAAATAGAACCACATGATCTAAAGTTAACCCTTTCCAAAAGGAATACAACACTTATCCATCGGGGGATAATATTATCCATAAAATGATTATAAAGCTACTATAACGACCCGTACTTTTAAACATTTAAAAATATTAAATTGAAAAAGAATTTTGAATGAAATTGTTAGGAAAAAACAATTAAGATTTTACTGATAAAAATTAAATTATAATACAAGTTATGAGCTTAAGTAAAATTTCTATTAATGAAACATGTTTGCAATAATATAAGGATGATAACAAATACTAGTGTGTATTTTAATAACATTGGTTTGAGTGAAATTAACAAATGTTAATGTAAATTTCCAATTGATTGGAATAATAAATGTTAATAAAAAATAATAAATGTTTCTTTATTAAAGAAGAAATCATATGTTTATTTATTTGAAATGTTTGGTAGCTGAAAGATTGATTGCAAAGACGAGAAACTATTATTTGTCAAGAAATGTACAATTCCTATTTGTATTCAATGGTGTATAAATATGTTTAAATTACTATTAGATAGGAAATAATTGTTATATTTCACATTACATTTATTTTTTCCATTTGGAAATTCACCTTTGTAAATAATTGAAATTAATGTAATTGAATAATTTCAATTAATGATAGAGAGGGCACCAAATTATAAATTAATAGGTGTAATTAAACATAGCTTATATTTTGTGAAAATATAAGGAAATTTGATTTAATAAAAAGAACATTTATATCAAATAAAATGAATGTTTCATTTGTGAATGTAGGTTTATTTTCATTAAAATAAAGAATAGAATGATTGATTTAAAGGAAGAAATATATGTATACTTGAACCGTGTTTTAGCATACAAATGGATTACAAGAGTAATTTATTTAAGTAAGTTATTTATTACCCTACTGTATAAACAACAAATTTATAAGGGTGTTTAAATGACTAAAGGAAACAATTATTCTATTTTTCATCCATTTTAGTTGTTTGTTTTGAAATTTAACTTTGTAAGTAATTCAATTATTGTTATTGAACTATTTCAATTAGAAGAGAAGAAAACGTTGATTGCAATAAATAGATTTAATAAAAGAAACACACCATTTATGCTAAACAGAAAGAATGTTTTAATGGAAATGAAAGATCATTTTGGTTAAACCAAATTGAACTTTTTCATTTTTAAGATAAGTAAGTTTATTTTTTATGCATAGATAAAATAACTTAATGCATACAAATTTGAATATTATTTGAGTTAATGAAGTTAATTTGGTTACGTTTCACAAATTGAATTTCAAAATGGTTGTGTGATGTACAAAGTCCCTTCATTTTTGTTGTTGTTAATTGTTGCATGTACATTTTAAAATAGTTATCTCATTATTAATAACTAATCCATTTATTTTTCCTTCTGTTTAATACCTGATCCTAGACTTTTAGGTTGTATTTAATTCTTGCCATATCATTTTCGCGTATACAAAATTTCACTTTCCTTTGGTTTGCAAACTTTTCCATTCCTGTTTACTTTTCTTTATGCATTATTAATGCTTGAAGCTTTCAAAATAAAACATGACATTTATTTTTGTCTCTCCACCTTCATTTCCTAATTATTAAATAATATGTAGCTTATTTCTTTCATTTGCAGTGTATATTTGTGTTTTTTTGGCTAAGTCTTATTGGGTTTTGTTTTGGACTAATGGGCTCCTTAGTAAACCAAGAGACCCTAGAAACTCTAAGAGACTTTGGATCCTTTATTTTCTCATTCATTAACCTTCTATTTCCTATCTGAATAAAACCAAATACGTACAGAAATTCCTTATTTGAGAAACTTTATGCGTACTCTTCTTCTTCTTCTTGCTCAAATCTAAATAAAACTCCAAACCCCAAAACTCCTAAATCTCTTAATCAAATTCCATCCTTCCTCATTCAAAACCCTAGCCTACCTCTCTCCTCTAGCTGCTATCAACCTTCATCACCACCCATAACCCACGACAACAACCCATGCCCAAAGCCCACCTTCCCTCTCCTCTTCTTTCTCCTTTTTTCCTCCATTTTCCCTTCTTTTTTTCCCTCTTTCTTCCCCTTATTTCCATGGCTTCTATATTTCACTAAACTACTCCAAATAAAATAATTTATTATTAAACCATGTATAATTTCAGTGGAAACATCTTTGTTGTTTAACCCTTCTTCCCATACATAATATTTCTATATCAAAAACTCTATTTTTCAAGTCGTTTCTTGGGTCCAGTTTTGGCCGTAAATACACCATACTGTATCAATCATATCTCCTTCAGGAATGAACCGAATTATGTGATTCATTTTTTCAAATCATTTATTTTTCCAATAGCTTCAACTTTCTTTTAAATCAATTCTTCAAATTCCTTAATTTTATATGCTAAAAACTCAAATATTTTCGAGTAGTTTTGAACTCAGATTTTCAACTTAGAAAACACCACTATTTGTTTTGACATAACTTCCTCAAAATAGAAGCTTTTTAAGTGGTTATTTTTTTGAAACTAGAGAGAAAATAATTTGCAACAACATTTTAGTTAGTCACTTTTACAAATTCAGTAATATTATGATCTGAATATTTTCTTAAAGATGACCTAGTTTCAGGTTTTGTCCGTAGTTTGGATCTTGGGCTGTTTGGAAGTTGGAAGTAGTTGAAACTTGTTTATTGACTCGTGTTTGTGTCTTTGATTTATTGGATTTGCTTGGCATTTGGATCTTTTCTAGAAATCTTCATATTGCTCCATTTTTACCATCACCATCTTAAACTATGAAAGGTGAGTAAACACTCACAACTACTAGATTTTCTTATGTTAGTTAAATTGAATTTATGACGTGATTAGAAATTGATTAGTTGCTGTTAAGTATATTTTAAATTTTCATTCAAGTTAAATCTGATTTTTATTAAATTTAATTGCCATTTAATTTAATATTGAAATTTAAATTTCCAGTTAAATACTGTTAATGATAACCAGTAAATTGTTGTTGTTATTGGTTGATTTCAATGATGATTGTGATGTATGTTCAATTGTCGATATTTTGGTAATTGGATGGATGTTATTGGTTGACATTTTGGATGATTGGATGTTATTTATGTCTATATCTCTGTTATCCCTATGGGTTGAAACGATACATACCCAAACGATCTTATAGATTAAGAGAAAATCGTTATGGGTTGAAATGATAAACCCGAGCGGTTTTCATTGATTTGAAAATGTTGATTTTTGAAACTTGTTGAAATGACATATGCCTATATAATTTCTTGAATTTGGACTTTTATTTAGAATTAAATTATTTAAAGGGTTTAGATTAATTCAAACTTTGGATTTGTTTTAATTAGATGATTAAGATTGATATTTTGAATTATTTGTTACCCTTTAAATTATTATATTCACGTACACTTGATAGGAGATGAAATCCCGTAACATCTATGAAATCATTGCACTAATATTTCTATTTTACTTGTTTTAATTTGACTTACATAATATCTTTTAGTTATGACTAGAGTATTTTGTCTTTTCATTACGCATGGGTCAGTCTGAGCTTTTCAGTGTATTAAGACTGTTTTTTGAAGGACGAAGACGAAGATTCAATATATTATTGCTATTTATTGTTCCACTACATTATTTGTTTATTTTTGATGTATGTATAACTCTGATTTGAATTGTAAAAGTGTAATCAAATATTATTTGTAAAACAACTTCATGAGTTGTTTATTTGATTATTATATTTTGTCGTTCCGCTGCAAGATTCTGTGTTTTGTTTTTTTCTTATTTACCCATTAACAATCCTCCCTTTTGAATGGTTTAAGTCTGATATGTCTGGTTTATTGTCGATTTGACCCGTCCAAAATAATGGGTCGTTATAGTCGGTATTAGAGCTTTCGTTTAGACATACCTTAGCCTGTTGGGGTTAACTCATTAGAGATAGGGTAGTAATACCCTAGAAAGAGTTGTCTAAGTGCATATACTAGAGCGCTATTTGTTAGTGTTATAAAAATGTTTTATATAGGTTTTGAAATGAAATCATTTTTCCTAATATTATATGATATATATAAAGGAATAAATTTTTACAACTGACATAGTTATTTGTAATGTGTCTGATTTATGAAATAGTAATATTTATTATCATATATTGTTGATTAGTTGAATTTTTGTCAGTGTATAAGCGTTGGCTAATTATTAATGGTTGAATTAATGGACTAAACACTAGTTTAATAAGGTGTATTAAAGAGAATAAAATGAATAATTAGGATATTTTTTATGAAATTGAAATATTGTTGTGAATTTTGTTATTTGTTGACCGATAGTTTCAACTATTGAAATAAAAATGGAATATCTAGATGTTTTGGGATAATCGAGACCGTCTGAATTAATATATGAGTTGAAATTTAAAAATTATGTTGAATTATGCAGTTGGATTTGATAACCTTAATTTGAAAGCAAGCAAGACAAGGTTTAATTTGTTATATCTATGTCTACTAAATGAATAGAATTGTTGTATACATTCTTGGCATGTAATGTAATAATATACAAGTGTGAACTTTAAGCCTTGGGATGTTTAAATTGAAATTATGATGAAGAAAATGTTGTAAATGAGATTAAATTGGAAAAAATTTGTGACGACCCGACTTTCTCACCACAGAAAATCGCATCATCTTGAAGAAAGAAAGGGATAGAAAAGAGAAAAGAAAGAGAAGAAAGAAGAAACAACATCAGAATCTCAACAGTGGAACGAATAAATTATATTAATAAGTATTACATAATATACAACACCAATCAGAGTTACACAACATATGCATCGCATACTAGACAGTTATAAACACCCGTCTAGTTATTACAACTCAATACAACTCAACAAAGAGATACCAACACAGAGAACACACAGCGGAAACTATATATCTAACGCCGAAGCCTCCTGCTCCATTGCTCCTTCATAATTCGTCAAAGCTAACCTGAATCCCTTGGCTACTCGTAAAGATTTGAGTACCCAAGAGTTTAAGAAAACGAAAGATAAACTCCGGGTCAGACATGGGTCTGGTTTGCGAAAAAGGTTAAGGTTGCTTAACTTTGAAAAACCTTTTAAAAGAAAGGCATCACGTAAGACTTCCCACACATAAACATGGAAAAGTTTTTACCTTACGCTAACCAAAACATTTGATAGGAAATCCAGTGATATTATAATAGGTCTAGGGTTTGCAAGTAAATATGAAATAGCCGAAATTGTTACATGATTAAATTCCAGCTACTAGCCACAAAGTGGGTAATACAATCAAAACCGTTGGCACTTATTGGATTTTGGATTCCATACAATGGCAGGGCTACTGGGTTACCGCCCGTCACAATACGTGGCCTAGATCACCATACCAAGGAGCCACCCTAGCTCCCCTGCAACACAAGGCCAAAACCATTCCTTATTGAATAGTCCCAAACAAGACAACCCCGCAGTTGGCGTACGTTCCAATCGCCCACACGGCCGAAATAAAAAGGGACTTCTAGACAGGGAAAAATCTCGTCCTACTTGGGCATGACCCACTTGCTGCACCTCCCCTGTTTTAGCCATTTCCGGTTGATGAGGCTTGAGGCTACGATTACCTTTAGAGAAAACATCTCTTAGAATGCTCATTGTCCACCTGACGATGTTCTGAAAGCATTCAATCCAAACAAGTTCGTTCCGGGTTCGAACGAAACCGAAGGCATTATCTCGTTACACTATTTTTAGAATCACCTTTAAAGTTAACGACGATAACCCTTGCATTCTGAATCTTCATCCCGAAACTGAAAGTACTACCCCGTTAAACTCGTATTGGAATCACCCTCAGAGTCCTTACACCTCGAGTCTTCGCTTTTCACTTAAGATTCACGACCTATCGTAAATTTGGATCGATGTGGTTTTCGGATATCCAAATCTGGAAACCCGATCCCGGTCTCATCGACCAAACCGTATTTTTTAAGGCCAAGTTGTTTTAAAGTTTAAAATAATTCAATTCACTTATCTATATACACACAGATAGATAATTCACATACCACAATAGATAATCATCATTACCGTCACAATAGATAATCCATATTATAAATCACAAGTAGATAATCTACATTATCATCACAAATTGACAATTCATATTATCATCACAATTTCAACCAAAGCATCCATATCACACAGCATTACTTATCTCAAAGCTGAGATTTCAAACCATTCAAGGCAATCAATATCACCCATTCATATAAGCAATGATTAATAATCACACCAAATGTAATTAATCTAAAATGAATTAAATTAATTACATCATTTCTAATTAATTTAAAGTGAATTAAATTAATTACTTTATTAATATAAATCTTGCTTACATAACCATTAATTAATTACAAATTAATTAATTAATTATCCTCTAATCAATCACCTTAATAAATCACCCTTGATTAATTATTCCTTAATTACATTCAAGTAATTATCCTTTAATTAATTTTACAAATTAATTATACTTAACTAAATATAGTAATTAACCTTTAATTACTCTGCAAATTAATTAACTATAATTAATTACATTGATCCTTAATTAATCACATTAATTAATTCCTTCATTGATTAATTATTTCCAAATAAATCCATTCTTAATTGCATCATTAATTATAAGATCTCTAATTACATTTTCTATTTAAATTAATTACATTAAGTAATTAATCTTTATTTAAACCATAATTGTTAATCACCCTTGATTAACTCCATTCAGTAATTAACTACCCTTAATTACTTCACCAAATAAATTAATTACTTCTTAATTAATAATTAATCTTTAATTATTTATATTTATTAATCACCTTGATTTAAAACTCTGTTTTAAATTCTACTTCAAAATTTCACTTAAATTTAAAATCTGGAAATCTGATAGGTGTTAAACCTGGAAACATGATAAGTATAAAACCTAAAACAGGTAAGGGGTTCGAGCCATCATCAAAAAAACTTTGAGACAAACACCCCAACACTTCGAGCAAAACACGAAACAACTAGAATAACACTCGAGTACCCATCTTCCCCAAATCAACAGCAGATACTCCATGTCCTCCGTGCACCTGCACCAACACTGCCTCCCTTTCCGACTACTCGTGACAACTTACACAAGTCGACGATCATCCCCCAACTAAATTTCGACCCTCAAACCAATAGCAGTAGCACAAAATAAAAATCAAGCATATGAGCTCAAAACTGGAACCAATGTCGAAAAAATGGAATCACCTCAATCTCAAGACTCCGACCACCAGAGTGCCTACCCCACCGGCCACGATTTCTTCCACATTCCATCTATCATCCCCCTGAATCTGGGAAAGCTCGGTCATCTATAGAAGTCGCGTCGATCAAATTTCTGATCAACAGAAAAACACTACAAGAATACCTAATTTCAGTAGCATCTATTACCAGCGTTTCATGCAAAAATGCTACCAATAAAATCTTATGTCAATACTAAAATGTTTGCCGCCCAGCCCACCTATGTTTTGGCAAAAAAAATGTGTGTTACGCAAACCCTTCATCATTTCCCTTCTTTTGCTTTTTGTGCAAGTCTAAGGAAAAAAACCTAGGTTTACAAATTTCCTCTCCACCATTCACGAATTCATCGTCTCGTCGGCGATCTTACCACGGCGGTGACTACACTTATGACCAACTCACATCAATCAGCTCTAATCCCTTCTTTTGCTGTTAGGTATCTATCGATTTCAATTTGCCGATTCCTAAAAATTACTTTTGATGCTGCATGTTTTATCGATGTTAATTTTTTTTAAATTTGCTAACCAGTATGAGGTTAGTCACAAACATCATGCTTTTGCTACTTTAATTTATGCTTAATCTTCAGTTATTTTTTTAATTGTTGACAATAGGATGTTAAGATCCGATTTAATTAGACGTCACTTCCACTTTGGAGCTAATTTACACTTCCACTATGCAAACTGAAACATCAACGTTATACCTCTCCTTGTTGCAATACTTAAATTAAGGCGATATCCAAATTGACATCTACACATTGCGACAACTAGGTTCCTTTTCATGTAGAGCAGCAACATTGTGGTTGAGTTTTATTCAAGAGGCTGAATCAAGTGAAGGTGTTAGTACCAATATGGTATATGAAGTTGGACAACTGTTTGAACTGGGAATTTAGCGCTCTTATGTGCTTGTATTACCATTATTACTTGTTAAAGGATTCTTTTTTGTTATTCCCCAAGTTCTTTTTCAGCCTGTGCTTGACCTTTCTGCTAAAGAATTACAGGTATATCACCGTACCGTCTATGTTACCACTATTTTGTAAAATTATTATGCATGGACACAAAGATATGCTAATGATTTGAAACATAAGTCATCCTAGTATAAGCCTAGAGATTTTCATAAATGAAAATTTATGACATCTAAAATTCAAAATTGCATTTGCTTCTTCTGCTAGAATAATGCTTACTTAAAGTTATATAACACAAAGTGTAATGAGGCATGTCAACAACAAGAATATAACAATTCATGCAGCAGTATCTGATACAAGGCCAATGACTTATCAAGAGTACATCAAAGGTATATGTAGTTGTGCCTTGGCAGGGTATTTCGGTAGAAACATGTGAGATAACTTAATTGGCGTATATTAGTACTACAGTCCGTCAATAAGGAATTGGTTAGCTACATAGATGATTCTAAGTCATGGGATACATAAGTTTCCTGTGTCACTTCCATGATAATATTATTTTTCTTTATAATATTGGATATGAACTGTTCTCTTTCATGTCCTAATATGCTAATACCTATTTACATCCAGTTTCCTACAATCCTGGCCTCATGGTATTCTCATGAATTAACCTTGTAGTGTTATACTGCTGCAACGCCGAGAAACCATTGATTATTGTACAATTCTACAATAATTAGACAAGATGTATAGTTCTAGATATAATGAAACTCGTTACACTCATATAACTACGAAGATTAAGATGACTAGTTTGGATTCTATATCCTTCAAGAAGAAAATGTGTAAGACACACATATCCCAACTTATCCCTTTCTTGTACGAGTTTCGTGTATGAATAAAAATTGATATATTTTTTCTATTGAAGAAACGATTGCTTATTAGTGCAATGCTACATTTCTTCAATATGCACGTATGCTTTTTCATTACACTATTCATTATACAAATTTTATATTTTGGTTGTCCACACATGGTACAAGATTATGGTGAGCTACATAGCCCACATTTACTAAATATTAGAGTAATCAATTAGGTGTTCATTTTTGTCTTATTTTAATGTGGTTGTATCAGGAATAAGTTCGCAATGGTGACAGCAATGCGATAGAGTTATTTGAACTTGGTGCTGTCATGTTACGAAGAAATTTTTACCCTGTAGCTATTAAATACTTACAAAAAGCAATAGAAAAATAGGACAGGGATGATCAAGATTTAACACAGGTTTATACTTTTCTTTATGAAATTTCCTTTGACTTACTATCCAATTTTTAACCATTGGAAACCATATTTGTTATAGTACCTAATTGGATAATACTATTTATGTTAGCTTAGAACTAGCATCTTCACTGAACCGCTTCTTTTGTACTGATTTTGGAAATTTTTGTTTGCTCAATTCATGAAAGTTTTACTAAATCTGCGCTTTTGAGTTCTCGACGTTCCCAAAAAAAGAAGAAGCAAAACTGGTATTTAGTGTGAATTTCGAGCAAACTATAATTGTACTATTTTAAAAAATACTCCCAAAATCATTGCACATTATATTTCTAAGCAGTGATTAAATGATTTCAAAATAATTTTCTACTAATATTTCAAAACCTGACTTCTCACAAACAACCAAAATCGCTTTTCTAAAGAAAAGGCTCGTAAATAGTACTGTAAAATATGAAAACTAGCCCTGAGAATGTTGCAATCATAATGAAAAAATTATGGGGGTGATTTAGCATTTGCAAATGGAACATGCATATTGTGGCAACTTGTTCATCCTAAACCTGCTAATAGCTAAAAATTAAAACAAATTAACATGTGCATCCAGTTACTTGATTATCATCGTATGGAAACGGGTTTCTTTATTTTGCTTATAGTGGCGTAGTAGTATTGGATTAAGAAACAGGTTGTCACTTTGTGCTTAGTACTTAATGGTGGATTAATACTTATCGTGGCATAGTAGTATTGGATTAAGAAACAGGTTGTCGCATGTGCACGCATTATTGCTAGATTGAGACATTTGTAATCGCTTATAGAATTGTTGAGGTTTATAAGATAATGCTTTGCATTTTCTAGCAATTCACCATACATCTTCTTAATTTTCTTCAGTTACCATATGCCTTATTCATTATATAATATGAATATATTTAACTATATACTTGTATTTAGTTGAAGGCTCCATTTATGTCATGTGTATTGATTAAAACATGCAGCTATGCTGCTGTTATCATACTTTTCTAGCATAATCATTAACAAAATTGCTGACTTATAAAAGGTAATAATATGGTAGCAAGTTACAGGGAAGTATTAATCATTAACAAAATTGCTAATGTATTAACCCAAATTTAGTAGGATATGGGGAACCAAATTTGGGATAGCTGCATCCAACTTCTCTCCTATGGCATTTCAAGTAGGATAAATTTTATAAATAAGCTTGTGAAAAAAAATTATTGCACCTTTAGGCTTAGGTGAAAACTTATTGTTGAAATACATCTAGTTTTAACAAGGCCACAATTTTTGTTTGTGCCTAATAATTTCTTATTTGTGCTTGCGTGCTTTAAAAGTATGTAATTTTATTTAATTTTTTAAAGCTTGTGCACTTTGAAAGCAAGTGCGCAAATGCAAATTAAACCTATATGTAATTTTTTTAATTTTTTAAAGCTTGTGCACTTTGAAAGCAAGTGCGCAAATGCAAATTAAACCTGGTGAAAACCATACCTAATTCTACAATAAGTTTTTATCCAATTCTATAGGTGCAATAAGTTGTTTTCTCGAGCTTAGTAATATTTATAAATTTGTCCTTTAAAATATGTTTGTGTATGTAAAAACAATAATTAACAAGTTCACAATACAATCATATGTTTACATGACTATCACTATCTTATATGATTATTTCTTACATAATTATTTATTTATATTAATAAAAAACCACATTTAGGGAGGCAACCGATTGCAAGATGGTATTTTCCACCTGAAGTTGATTACAGGCTCTCCTTGCTGCCTCCAGATTCAAAAGACCTCAAGTCTGGATATTGTGGATAATTGAAGCCAAGGTAATTCAAGAAACTCTTTCACATAATGAACCGGTATTATGACATGAATTTACTGAATTTGATCTTAACATCTCAAAAATTTAGGTGTTGTCAAATGCAGAGCTGCAGTTTCTTGCATTGCTCCTGACACTTCGCCTTAAGGTGAAGGTCATTGTAGAATGCGGTAAATAGTATTTATTTCCTGGTCAAACTAGTATACTTACTTTTATTTAAACAAGTTAGGCAATAGTTCCATTTTCTTCATGTGAAATGTTGATGACCGGAGTTTCATTTCTTTTTCGGTCATATTCCGTTGGTTGTACAACAATCCTTACTTAGAATTAAAACTAATTTTTGGTTGAATAGGAAAAAGTTTGTGTGGAAGCCATTGAGAGAAATAGCAGGTCTCCTAGTAGTTATTATTGGCTGATTTCACCTTCACCGTTTCTCCTTGTAATCTACCAACTTTTACTTATGTTTGCACATATGGATACATGCACCTAAATTAAACAACCGTTATCTTGCCTTATCTTTATCAACACAAAACATGGATCCATCAACCATGCCTATATTTGTATCTTCATTGCTAATACCCCTATAGTTGCTATATATTTCTATCTTTAACGCCTTCGATGGTTGAGCTTCTTGAAAATACTGTGCATATGACCAAATTTTTAACAATAGTAACATGCTAACTCTCCATTTTCACTTATTTTCTTGTTTGATGACCATCCTATTCCTTTAGCATGTTAAGGTGTCATAGATTCTTCTCTTGAATCTTGGTTTTTCTTGGGAAAAGGAAAGCTTTTCTAAATAGTTGTGATTGTCATCTTCATTGTTGAGATTCGTCTTTTTTTATCTCTTATCTTTTTCCTTAAAAAAATTAAGCTCTTCTACGTAAATAAGGGTTACTCTTCATAGTTGAGATTCATCTTTTTCATCTCTTCATTGAATATGCTACTAACTAATTGAATTTATTGAAACAACTCCGTCCAAGTTTGAGTTGTTCAGTGATACCACGAGCAGCTTCCAACCTTTTGCCTATTAACTCATTAGTATGAATCTTGCCATCCATATTGTACTTGAAAACGACCAATTAATCCACAATCACTTGAAATTTGTTTGTGTTCACCACTTGATTTTCTTTCCTTCAGCTTTAATTGTATCAATTCTGACACTCGTAATGCCTCGTTGTCGAAATTTTTGCGTTGGCTTCATCAACTTCTTCTATAGTGTGGATGATTCAATCTCTTAATTGCAAAATGATTAACAAACCCGAGCTATTCAAAATTTTCAGTCACCACTTTGTCATCTACCGTCACTGGCTTTTGATCATCTATCATATTAAGTTTTTTTTCCCATTTTTCTTAATTTGCTAATGGATAATAAAGATCCATTAGAACCAAGCGTCTTTCATTAACAACTTTCGAATTTCCTTGTTCCTTTCGTTCATTTTTCCATGCCTATGGGCACCAAACCAACCATTTATTCCGTAACATTTTATTCAAAAAGCTTCTGTATGAGGATCTAACGGATGATACTAGACCCCCGTGATATTACAGTATCATGGGATATATAGATACTGAAGTGATAATAATTCAGTTGATCTGTATCCTAAATTCACCTAGTCCAGTCTATGCCTACTGAACACTCATAAATCATAGTATATATGATCAAAATTCCTTGTCATACATTACATTTTAATGAGCACCTGCATATGATAAATCTGTAACACATGAGTATAAGATATGTTCTCTTACTTAACATTCAGGTAGGATCAAATATAAAGAAAATTTTCAGAGAAGAGGCAATTCAGATCTTACTGGAAACAGTTGCGTTTGAAATGAACCCCAATGCACAATTACTCTCTGTGACCATTCTTTCAAATATAGGTGGAACATATTCTTCGGAAGGTGAATCATATACTGCTGCTTGGCTAGCCAAAAAGACTGGGTTGACATCCATGAATCACAAGAATATGTCCAGAAATATTGACTGGTTGGACCCCTGCCTGCAGGTAAGAAAACCAAAATAAATATCACATAAAGTTCAAATTAAATATATAAATGAAATTAAAAATAAATAAAAATGATGCAGGTTTCGGAAATTTATGCATGGAGTACAAAAGTAACAAGAGGGTAATC
Organism: Allium cepa; assembly: GCA_030765085.1. Taxonomy (NCBI): domain Eukaryota; kingdom Viridiplantae; phylum Streptophyta; class Magnoliopsida; order Asparagales; family Amaryllidaceae; genus Allium; species Allium cepa. Next base: position 401,742,025 of record CM060931.1, read on the forward strand.
AAATTTGGAGCACATGTATTCAATTCTTTAGGCCAAGGAATTAAAAGCAAGACATAAAATGTTCAACAAGAATGTCTTATAACCCTAGGAAGTGAAATGCCGACTATAGATGGAAGCAGCCTCAGATTTACTGCTTGTGAAATCTTACTAAATGATGCAACATCTTTTCTACACCCTGGTTCAAATCTTGAGGAGAGAGTTTTAGCATGTTTGAGTGTTTATGACATACTTTGGGGAAAGGTAAATAATTACATACAGCTCATAAACATCATAAATTCTGTTTATTTTACCCTTCAACAAACAATATTTGCATATTCATTCATTACAATAGAATAGTTTACTTATTCCTCTTCTTATAAATTTTAGGTAAGCAGAAGTTTTCTAAAGGTTCGCGTGATTCACTTAGGCGACTTTCTGGTGTTACATGGATGGCTGAAGGGTTACTTAAAGTAACGGAGTATTTTCTAACTACACAACAGGTTAGTTCAATTAAATTACCTAAGTGGTTGCATTGTATTTAAAAACATAAACTATAAAGATACATTTTGTTAAATTACAACATAACTATTAATGTAACATGCAGTGTGTCATATATACATACACAAATTTTAGAAATAGGTCAAATTGGTGATGGGGCAGTAACTGCCCACATTTTTTACAAGGGCCGACTTAGTGCTGAATACTCAGATGGTTCGGTTAAGGTAATAATATTAGATCAAATTTGTCATAAAAGACACAGTAAAAAGTTTTTATAGAATAAAAATTCAAATGTACCGTAACAGTTATGGGACATAAAGGGGCAAAGACCAATTCCCGTACGGTAGCCTTTTACTTGCTTTGCACTTTCTGAGCAAGAAGATAGCTTTTTAAGCGGATCTATCGATAAAACTGTCAGGGTAACTAACTGCTTCGGTAAATCAACATGGTTCAAATTTTACAGGAAAAACATAGTAATTTTTCATTATTAATATTCCTTTTAGGTTTGGAAAATGATAAATAATAAATTAGAATGTCTTCCAAGCTAGCGTTTTTAACCTGTATTATAATCAATGGTGGAGGTAAAAGGTCTAAATTAGTTAGGTATGTCACTACTTTTGGTCAGTATTCTAGAATTCTTATGTCACTACTAAATTAGTTAGTAACCCTGTCAAGGGGAGAGTTTACTTTTGTGGATTATTTGATTACTAGTTAGCTGTGATTGCAATGATAACATGTTAATCCTTTTTTCAAACGGTTAATCCTTTTGCTTATTTATTTGATGATTACGACATATTTTATGATTATTTATTTATTTGCTTATCCAACAGGGTGCAAATCTGGTACCAAATAGTAGCTGTAAGCTGATTGATGTGGGTGAAACGTGACACGTAGTGGCTGAAGGAACTATCGCTTCAACTGATCCAACAACGATGGTTCATTGTGTTCCGCTGAGAAAAGATGCGGTAAAAGTTTGGGTAAACTTTATGAGAGTTAATGACGCATTGCTATGGCGACCTACATCTGAGTGTACGTACATGGAAGATGCTTTCGGTACTACGATAGCTTGGCCAACATCATATGTCATTGGAGAATCAAGTTCCAGTAAGTATTATTTTTCAGTACATCACATCTCAACATTAAGTTTTAGTTCTGTTTATTCGGGTATTAAAAAAAAAAAATCTGTGTCACAACATTTAAGTTTACACACACACACACACATATACATACATATACATACATATATATATATATATATATATATATATATATATATATATATATATATATATATATATATATATATATATTGTTGATTGTTAAACTCGTTTGCAGGTAATTAGCTATTTCGAAGCGAAGACTGTCGACAACAAAGAACTATTGATAATCAAGCAACGAACATGAATTTAATTGTTATATATGTTGTCGTATTTTGTTAGTACCATTTGTGGAAACTTGTCTGTGAATGCTTGTAGTATGTGACTTATTTTGTTGAAAAACTACTATCGAATTGATTATGGATATTATATTTGATTGTGAGATTAGCATGTTTTTGCAATTATTTGAATATGATGATCATATGATTGATTGTTTGTATATGCTAATTATGTGATTTAATTGTTTGTTTGAATATATGAAAATTATGCGATTGTTCGTTTTAATATGAATAGTATATAAGCGATTGCTGGAAATGGTATAAACCATCAACCGTAAATAGTAGCATTTAAAATATGCTACCAAACAACCAATAACTTTTAGTAGCGTTTCAGAAATGCTACAGAAACAAATGTAAACTAATATAAAAATTATACAGTTGCATTTTAAAAACGCTACTGAAAATCAAAAAAAGCATATAAACAAAAAATGCAACCAAAAAATGAAGACTTATAGTAGAGTTTTTTTAACCCTACAGAAAAAACCTATAGCTGCATTTAAAAGTGACTTTTGGTAGTGTTTTTTAAATCCTACAGAAAATACCTATAGTTGCATTTAAAAGTGACTTTTGGTAGCGTTTAGCGTTTACTACAACGCAACAAAAAGTTTTAGACTTTTAGTTGCATGTCGTATAACAGCGTTCTCTAAAACGCTACCATAAGTTATGGTAGCGTTTTTTCAACGCTACCAAAAGTCTTTTCTGGTGTAGTGAAACTAAGGTTAAAAACTTCATTTCTTAACCACCATAGCCATAGTACATAGATCCACTTCCATCTATTTTTCCTTGATTCTCCTATCACCACTTCATCATCAAAGAAGACGCTGACCACCCCGACCACCTAGATCGACAGTTACATACCAAAACATCATTTATGGTCAAACCAGAAATGCTCAATCATTTTCAAACTAAAAATTATGATTTTAGTTTTAAAATTCAAGTTTTAGTTTAAGTAATCGGTGTATAATCTTGGATCAATGAACTTGGAAAATTAAATTTTCACTTACATAAAGTTTGTTCTGTTATATTTTGATTTCCAGAGTCAATACAGATTTTTTTTTATATTAAATAAAATTTAAACTTTAACTTATATTACACAACCATATTTTGTTTGAATCTTAAATCTTAACACAGATTGGATCAAATGAAATGGATTTTTTTTAGCAATTTCTGAACCTGGAAACTTAAGAACAGAAAATCTAAATTACACAACAGCATGCACTACTATATACATTCATATATATACCAGCAATAAACTTGTAAATGGCATACAAACATGCTTATTTCCAGAGTAAAACAAGCAACTAGATTCATACTTAATTTTTAAAAGAGTGATGTTAGTCACCAGTATTAAAGAACAGAGCTTTCCTCTTTGATTTGAAAACAACTTTTGATCTTAAAATATCTTTGAACTTGAGTTGCTGTAGTTTGCTTATGATCTTAAAACTGTAGTTGCATGTTTGCTTTTAAAAACTTCAAGTTGAAGATGAATGCGGGCCTAGTTGTTGTTTCAAACAGAAGTGAAGGAACTGCAGGCTTTTGAACATCTTTGAAAATGGTTTGCAAAATGAATTTCAGGTTAATGATTTGAAGAGGGCTACAAGTGATTGATTTCTGGTTTTGAAGATGATTTCAGATAGTTGTAGTTTGATTTGGTTAGAGGAAATACTGGTTTCAGATTTGTTTTTGAAGGGATTTACAGGATTTTGTTTTGAACAAAATTTTCTGTTTTGAGGAAGATTGATCAAAGATTTTAGATTTTGGTTTGAATGTTGATTATAGATTTTTCACCTGAAGTTCTTCTTAAGTTTTGAAGAAGAATAGAAAAAAAGAATAAAGATGAGAAGTAATGTGTTTATATAAATAAATTTTTGATTTAATTAAAATAAAAGATAATGAAAATTTAATAGGACACTTGTTCTTAATTTTAACATTTGTCATATTGTTTAATTTATGACTTAACACATGTCATTAGATGTCTTAAGGAATTTACGCATGTCTTTTAAGTATTTTATTTTATTTTAAATTGTTTATAAAAGCTTTTAACTTAATTTATTACTTTTTATGTATATGTATATATAAATTTCCTTTTTCTGAAAGAAAAATGAAACAAAACAAATTATAAATAAAAGCTTATCCTAATATTTTTAAGTATCTATCATTTGAATTTCAAAACATTAAATTCAAATTTAAATTAAATTATAAAATCCAATTTTAAAATCAAGTTATATATATATATATATGCATATATAACTACCATTAAATTTTAAAAATAACAAATCATATTTCTAAAAAATCTATTTATGTTTATAAAAACTAGGTATTATAATTATTATTTGAAAATAACAAATTTAACAATTTTAAATGATTTACAAAAGAGATTTTAAATTACTTCTATTACTTCTATTAAATTGCTTTGAAAAGCTAAATGTTAAATTTAAATCAAAATCTCTAATTTAACAAAAATAAATTAGAATTAGAAAATTGTTTTATTTACTAAATTCCAGACCAAAGCTTATCTATTTACAATATATACAATTATATATATATATATATATATATATATTATAAATAGAAAATAATTTATTAGCTCTAAAAAGATAAAATCTACCAATTTAAATATTTATTAAAAGAAGATTATTAAATCAATTAAAATTTTATTAACAAAAATCATCAAATCAATTTAATTTTTAACACAGATTATTAAATTTATATTGCCAAAAATTTCGGGATATCACATTCCTCCCCCCTTAAAAACATTTCGTCCCCGAAATTTAAAAGCAAAGGTAATTTAATAATCTATCTTAAGATTTTATTTTAAAACTCAAGCGTATATTATCAATCCTATGCTAACAACCATAGCAACCAATTCACTCAAACAAACAAATCTAACTATTCAGACAAAATTCTGGATAGGATTTCCTAGATTTCCCAAGTATAAATACCGAAATACTCCCTCTACAGAATCCAAACAATCTATACTACTAAGCTACAAAGCTCCTATTCAAATAGATCCACAAAAATAAGCAGGATATCAGACTACAGACAAGTCTGACTCAACAATCACATCCTCCTGAATTGCTGGTTTCACAACCAGAGATAGATCATACAGATACTCCCTCAGAGATACGTGAAACACATCGAATCCCAGTTATCCAAACTGGCAATTCAACCTTGAAAATCAAACACTAATCCTCACAAGAACACAGAAAAGATCCAAAACACCTCGGAGCTGACTTACCCAGTCTTACCCAATCTTATAGCTCCTTAGATCGGAGAAAACTTACCCAAAATCAAATCTCTGACTCCGGAATCTGAATTCCTTCGTCTCTTATCCACAGAACACTCCTGACGATCCTGGGCTGCCTTCATCTCTCCCGATCAGCTCAACCTTCGCTGATGTCTCTAGAAACAAACTGGACCAAAAACAACCCAAAAAAATGATCTTCTCAAGATCAATCCAAAACTAAGAACACCAACTCTACTCCACAAACTTCAGAAGACTGACTTACTTCTCCTATCCGGAAAAGATAAAACAAAAGCACTCCAAAACTGCTTCCGCTGCACAACTCTGATCTGGAGTAGATGAAAATGCTGATGAGCACAAACTGGACAACACATCTCAGATATATGTTCAACAGATTCATAAAAGAAAACTCAGACGTCCCACCTGATCCTAAGCTGCTTCACCAAACCTCTCTCTAGAAGTCATCCTTCTACTAAACTGAACCACCGATAGCACTCCTGGAATCCAGTCGATAAGAAAACTCAACCTCCAGATGTGGACAAATCTCTAATAACTCAAGAGAACACTCAAACTATCGCAAGTAACTTTTGCGATCAACCAAGCCTAATATCCAAAGAAAACTGCTCTCTCTTTACCAATCAGAATAGCTTATACTTATATAACCAATCCATCAAAGAAATGGATCCACTCTACTATTTTGAATTTCACCTCCAGAGAAACTGCTTAGCCAAAGGATCTCCTTGCCAGCACAGAACACTCCGAGCTGCATTGCTGACACCGATGCCAATGACTTCCTAATCCAAAGCTCTTCGAGAAACTCGGACCTCAAACTAGACAGAAACATCCTGCTGAACCCAGCCACAACATCGAAGCAGATCTACTTCCTAAACTTGTTCCAAAGAAACATCTTCGGAGACATCCATAGTCACTGTGTCTCATCACACAGCTTCTAATTCCTGAGGTATCAAGATACCATTATTTTCTTCTACCCAACCGATAGATCCAAACTCTACTCATCCAACTTGCACTACCAAGTTGGACTCCTAACCTTTAAAAGGTATCCTTCAGAGATCGATGAAATCCTTACATCCAGCTGCAAAGCTTACCTGAGACGGTATTAGGTCTATAGTCTCGATAGATACACTTCCAACCTCAACATTCAAACTCCAACTATTGGTAGTAGTCGTGTTAAACACCCCACTACCTTATCTACCTTTATAACTTATATTGGAAAACCCGAACAGGTAAACCAACAAATGGGTAGAAGTAAATATATATATATATATATATATATATATATATATATATATATATTCAAAATTACAAATACGCTCTCTCAAAAAAGACATCACTTCAAAGCCTAGGTATTCACTCAACCTAGCGCTCTGATACCAACTGTAATGACCCGACTTTCTCACCACAGAAAATCGCATCATCTTGAAGAAAGAAAGAGATAGAAAAGAGAGAAGAAAGAGAAGAAAGAAGAAACAACATCAGAATCCCAACAGCGGAACGAATAAATTATATTAATAACATAAGTAGTACATAATATACAACACCAATCAGAGTTACACAACATATACATCACATACTAGATGGTTATAAACACCTGTTTAGTTATTACAACTCAATACAACTCAACAAAGAGATACCAACACAGAGAACACACAGCGGAAACTATATATCTAACGCCGAAGCCTCCTGCTCCATTGCTCCTCCATAATTCGTCAAAGCTAACCTGAATCCCTTGGCTACTCGTAAAGATTTGAGTACCCAAGAGTTTAAGAAAATAGAAGATGAACTCCGGATCAGACATGGGTCTGGTATGAGTAACAGGTTAAAGTTGCTTAACTTTGAAAAACCTTTGAAAAGAAAGTTATCACGTAAGGCTTTCCACACATAACATGGAAAAGTTTTTACCTTACGCTAACCAAAACATTTGATAGGAAATCCGGTGATATTATAATAGGTCTAGGGTTTGCAAGTAAATATGAAATAGCCGAAATTGTTACATGATTAAATTCCAGCTACTAGCCACAAAAGTGGGTAATACAATCAAAACCGTTGGCATATATTGGATTTTGGATTCCATACAATGGCAGGGCTACTGGGGTACCGCCCGTCACAGTACGTGGCCTAGATCACCGTACCGAGAAGCCACCCTAACTCCCCTGCAACACAAGGCTGGAACCATTCCTTACTGAATAGTCCCGAACAAGACAACCCCGCAGTTGGCGTACGTTCCAACCGCCCATACAGCCGAAATAAAAAGGGACTTCTAGACAGGGAAAAATCTCGTCCTACTTGGACATGACCCACTTAGCCTTGTTGCACCTCCCCTGTTTTAGCCATTCCCGGTTGATGAGCCTTGAGGCTATGATTACCTTTAGAGAACACATCTCTTAGAATGCTCATCGTCCACCTGACGATGTTCTGAAAGCATTTAATCCATACAAGTTCATTCCGGGTTCGAACGAAACCGAAGCCATTATCTCGTTACACTCATTTTGGAATCATTCTAAGAGTTAATGACGATAACCCTTGCACTCTGAATCTTCATCTTGAAACTGAAAGTACTACCCTGTTAAACTCGTATTGGAATCACCCTTAGAGTTTTAACGACGAATAGTCCTTACACCTCGAGTCTTCACTCTTCACTTGAGATTCACGACCTATCGTAAATTTTGATCGATGTGGTTTTCGGATATCCAAATCTGGAAACCTGATCCCGGTCTCATCGAAATCCAAAGCGTATCTTTTAAGGCCAAGTTGTTTTAAATGTTAAAACAATTCAATTCAATTATCTGTATACACACAGATAGATAATTCACATACCACAATAGATAATCATCATTATCATCACAACAGATAATCCATATTATAAATCACAAATAGATAATCTACATTATCATCACAAATTGATAATTCATATTATCATCACAATTTCGACCAAAGCATCCATATCACACAGCATTACTTATCTCAAAGCTGAGATTTCAAACCATTCGAGGCAATCAATATCATCCATTCATATAAGCAATGATTAATAATCACACCAAATATAATTAATTTAAAATGAATTAAATTAATTACATCATTTCTAATTAATTTAAAGTGAATTAAATTAATTACTTTATCAATATAAATCTTGCTTACATAACCATTAATTAATTACAAATTAATTAATTAATTATCCTCTAATCAATCACCTTAATTAATCACCCTTGATTAATTATTCCTTAATTACATTTAAGTAATTATCCTTTAATTAATTTTACAAATTAATTATACTTAACCAAATACAGTAATTAACCTTTAATTACTTTGCAAATTAATTAACTATAATTAATTACATTGATCCTTAATTAATCACATTAATTAATTCCTTCATTGATTAATTATTTCCAAATAAATATATTCTTAATTACATCATTAATTATAATAATCAATGATCTCTAATTACATTTTCTATTTAAATTAATTACATTAAGTAATTAATCTTTATTTAAACCATAATTGTTAATCACCCTTGATTAACTCCATTCAATAATTAACTACCCTTAATTACTTCACCAAATAAATTAATTACTCCTTAATTAATAATTAATCTTTAATTATTTATATTTATTAATCACCATTGATTAATCTCATTCAGTAATTAGTTACCCTTAATTAATTACATTACTAAGTTATAACATGAATTAATTACACTAAGTAATTAATTATTAATTACTTTTGCTAAGTAATTATCCTTTATATTAATTTCACAAGGTAATTAACCCAAAACTTCTTCAAATCTTCAATCAATTACATCCTGTAATTACCCTCACTAATTACTTCACTAAGTAATTACACATTATAAAACTCATTAAGTAATTAAACTTAATCCCATCATCAAGTGATTATTTAAATTAATTAAACCAATTAATTAACTTAAACTAATCCTATTAATTAATTTGGTACACTGAGTAATTAATTACTCTAATTACTTTCATTAAGTATTACACTTAAACAATTTCACAATTGATTATCCATAATTAATTAATATAATTAATCATTTAAAATTAATCACATTAATTAATTATTTAATAATCCTTAGTTAATGATTTACATTAACTATTAACAAATCTTTAATTACTTCTCCTAAGTAATTAAACTTTGATTAATCATTATTAATTACAAATTAATAAATCTTTAATAACCAATTAATTAGTCTTTAATTACTTAATTAATTAAGTGATTAACTGTAACTTAATTAAGCTTTAATTACTTGATTAATTATATTCCTAACCATTAATTAATAATCTATAATTAACTAACTAATGATCCCTAATTTTCCTTAATTAATAAATTTAAACCTTTAATTACTTAATCAATTAAGCCTAACTTATTGGTTAATTAAATTAATTAATTACCCATATATTTCCTTATTAATTAAATGCACCAATTATTAAAACTTAATTATCCTTGAGATAATAACATCTTTCTTATTAATGGCTTGATTATCATTTTCAAATACATTTGAAACATTTTACTTTAAATTCTCTTTAAAATTTCATTTCAATATTAAAATTCAAAATGATTAACAATTTAAACTTTTACCAACTTTAAAACAATTTATAAACCTTTAAAAACAAATGTGAAGAAACAATTATCTTATATAAAGTAACTTATATAAAGAAAAGTTTCAAACTAACTTGCTTGATTTTATTTATAACCAAGATTAAAAATAAATTAATCTTTAACTTAAAAATTAAGTCAAACTAATTTGTATAACTTTCTATTCAAATATTAAAGAATTCTTTTATAAAAGATTACAAATAAGGTTTAACATTTTCTTGGAAAACAATTTATTTACAACATACTTTTAGATATTTAAAGTTGTTAAAACATTTTGATTTTTATAAATCTTATTTATTTCAAAATTTGGATACAATTTAATTTGAATCCACATCTTAAACTTGAGTTAAAACTCTGTTTTAAATCCTACTTCAAAATTTCACTTAAATTTAAAATCTGGGAATCTGATAGGTGTTAAACCTGGAAACATGATAAGTATAAAACCTGAAACAGGTAAGGGGTTCGAGCCATCATCAAAAAATCATCGAGACAAACACCCCAACGCTTCGAGCAAAACACGAAACAACTCGAATAACACTCGAGCACCCATCTTCCCCAAATCAACAGCAGATATTTCATGTCCTCCGTGCACCTGCACCAACATTGCCCCCCTTTCCGACCACTCGTGATGACTTACGCAAGTCGACGATCATCCCCCAACTCAATTCCGACCCCCAAAACAATAGTAGTAGCACAAAATCAAAATCGAGCATATGAGCTAAAAATTGGAACCAATATCGAAAAACTGGAATCACCTCAATCTAAAGACTCCGACCACCAGAGTGCCTACACCACCGGCCACAATTTCTTCCACATTCCATCTATCATCCCCCTGAGTCTGGGAAAGCTCGGTCATCTATAGAAGTTACATCGATCAAATTTCTGATCAACAGAAAAACTAGGGTTAAAAACTTCATTTCTTAACCACCATCGCCACAGTACACAAATCCACTTCCATCTATTTTTCCCTGATTCTCCTATCACCACTTCATCACCAAAGAAGACGCTGACCACCCCGACCACCAAGATCGACAGTTACATACCAAAACATCATTTCTGGTCAAACCAGAAATGCTCAATCATTTTCAAACTAAACATTATGATTTTAGTTTTAAAATTCAAGTTTTAGTTTAAGTAATCGGTTTATAATCTTGGATCAATGAATCTGGAAAATTAAATTTTCACTTACATGAAGTTTGTTCTATTATATTTGATTTCCAGAGTCAATACAGATTTTTTTTATATTAAATAAAATTTAAAATTTAACTTATATTACACAACCATATTTTGTTTGAATCTTAAATCTTAACACAGATTGGATCAAATGAAATGGAATATTTTTAGCAATTCCTGAACCTGGAAACTTAAGAACAGAAAAACTAAGTTACACAGCAGCATGCACTACTATATACATTCATATATATACCAGCAATAAACTTGTAAATGGCATACAAACATGCTTATTTCCAGAGTAAAACAAGCAACTAGATTCATACTTAATTTTTAAAAGAGTGATGGTACTCACCGGTATTAAAGAACAGTGCTTTCCTCTTTGATTTAAAAACAGCTTTTGATCTTAAATTAGCTTTGAACTTGAGTTGCTGTAGTTTTCTTATGATCTTAAAACTGCAGTTGCATGTTTGCTTTTAAAAACTTCAAGTTGAAGATGAATGTAGGCCTAGTTGTTGTTTCAAACAGAAGTGAAGGAACCGCAGGCTTTTGAACATCTTTGAAAATTATTTGCAAAATGAATTTCAGGTTAATGATTTGAAGAGGGCTACAGGTGATTGATTTATGGTTTTGAAGATGATTTCAGATAGTTGTAGTTTGATTTGGTTAGAGGAAATACTGTTTTCGAATTTGTTTTTGAGGGGATTTACAGGATTTTGTTTTGAACAAAATTTTCTGTTTTGGGAAAGATTGATCAAAGATTTTAGATTTTGGTTCGAATGTTGATTACAGATTTTTCAACTGAAGTTCTTCTTAAGTTTTGAAGAAGAATAGAAAAAAAGAATAAAGATGAGAAGAAATATGTTTATATAAATAAATTTTTGATTTAATTAAAATAAAAGAAAATGAAAATTTAATAGGACACTTGTTCTTAATTTTAACATTTGTCACATTGTTTAATTTATGACTTAACACATGTCATTAGATGTCTTAAGGAATTTACACATGTCTTTTAAGTAATTTATTTTATTTTAAATTGTTTATAAAAGCTTTTAACTTAATTTATTACTTTTTATGTATATTTATATATAAATTTCCTTTTTTTCAAGAAAAATGAAACAAAACAAATTATAAATAAATGCTTATCCTAATATTTTTAAGTATCTATTATTTTGAATTTCAAAACATTAAATTCAAATTCAAATTAAATTATAAATCCAATTTTAAAATCAAGTTATATATATATGCATATATAACTACCATTAAATTTTGAAAATAACAAATCCTACTTCTAAAAAATCTATTTATGTTTATAAAAACTAGGTATTATAATTATTATTTGAAAATAACAAATTTCACAATTTTAATGATTTATAGAAGAGATTATAAATTACTTCTATTACTCAATAAATTAAGATCATATGTAAATTGTATTTTAAACTCTTATATATATAATTTCAAGCAATATTTAAAAAGAAAATAAAACAAAGCTTTTATGTTAATCCAATTTAGATTCATATTTAAGCTAATTAAATATAATTTAAACAAATAAGATTTACCTTAAATATTTACAAACCATATAGTTATTTATTAAATTGCTTTGAATAGCTAAATGTTAAATTTAAATCAAAATTTCCAATTTACCAAAAATAAATTAGAATTAGAAAATTGCTTTATTTACTAAATTCCAGACCAAAGTTTTTCTATTTACAATATATACAATTATATATATATATATATATATATATATATATTATAAATAGAAAACAATTTATTAGCTCTAAAAAGATAAAATCTACCAATTTAAATATTTATTAAAAGAAGATTATTAAATCAATTAAAATTTTATTAACAAAAATAATCAAATCAATTTAATTTTTAACACAGATTATTAAATTTATATTGCCAAAAATTTCGAGATATCACAAAATTTGTTTATAAACTTAATTAACATTTACGAAATGTGTCATAAATAAATTTATAGGTAAAGGTGAAACTAAATGGGATAAACAAATATGAATTAAAAGTGAAATGATTATAAGTAAAGCCATGACTTGTAAATTGTTATGAAATAAGTGGATGTTGCGATAAATGGTCATAAATAAAGTTGTGCTAACTTTAAACTCGAAAATGTCTTATAAAAAAGAATTAAGCTTTTATGAATTGGTTATGGACTTAGGAAAATTCTTTAAGAAATGATTTGCAAATAAATGTAGTGCTAAATGACAAATATTACATGTGAAATGAATGTAATTTAAATTGAAGAGAAATATAAGCAATTTTATGAGAATGAATATATTAATGTTTTTAATTAAATGAAAAAATTATGTGAAACAAATATTAAAGTATGAAGTGATATTTATGTTATTCAATGAGATTAAAAATGAATTTAATTGAAATGTAATTGTGATGAAACAAATTTGAAATAATTAAGTTGTATGTATATTATTTTATTCGCAAAATTAATTTGATCCGTATTTGAGTACACAAGTTCTATATGAATTACACCACTTCGTGTTAGGATTTTTCATTCGATTTGATGGCGAGTATTTGATATGGATTTTTGGTTTGATTCTAGAATTCTCTATCATGATATATGGCTATGTAAGAAGAATGATGGTTTCTAGGCAAGAAACCTTATCGAAGTCCACATAAGGGAAGTCGAATGAAAAATACTAGTTCGAAAGCGAACTTTTGTAATCGAGCGAACGATCGAATGTGATTTTACGAAATAATGACATATGTACATATTATATTCTAATATTATGGATGTGATATCCGGGAATTCTGGACATCTTTAATTAATAATAATTGAGTTAATTTAATAGGATATTGATTTATAGATTGAACAAATAAATATAACGATAAATATTTGTTTGATGTTCTCCTAGTATAATTATTTTAAAATTTTGCTAAATCATTATTTTCAAAACATAAGTAATGTGTGTTTGTTTAAATATGTATATGAGTCAGTTTAAATTGAATTTGAATTTGAGATTTGTAATTAAAAGAATAATTATATTAGTGTATAATTAAGATTTTTAAATCTTCTCTTTTGAAAAGTTATATTTGTATAAATACTAGAAGGGTATGAATATAAATATAAAATATATATTGATCAAAATTATATGAAGTAATGAATTGCAATTACAAGTTATTGAGTATTAAAATTCTATTTATTTCTAAAGAGAAAAAAAAGGGGTTTAACATAATCTCTTTTAAAAAATTTATATGCTTAAGTATAAGCCAAACTAAAAGTAAAATATAAAATTATATATTCAACATTTAATTACATGTATAACCATTAAATACAAAAGTTTTCAAAATCATTTAAAATTTGTATGAAAATGTTGAAGTTCATGGTTAACATGTGTAATGAGATCATAAGAATATTAATAAAGGAATTAAAACATTTGTAAGACTTTTAATGTATGAAATGAACACTTGTAGCCTTTATACCATGCAATTTTACAAGTAGCCAATATACCTCTTTGGAATTCATGAGATAAATATAATAAATATGAGTTTAAAAACAATAAACATATATTAATATAACATAAAGGAAAGTGAATTATAGGGTTTTGACATTTGTAGCTTTTATAAAACATGCATAGACAAGTGTTAATGGTTCCTTTTAATTTGATAATAGTAGAGTATAGGCTGTGTTCATAACTCTTTCATCTTTAAACAAACCAAATTTCTCAATTATTTTTCGTCATTCAGAAGAAAAATAAAACCAAAAAGAAAAAGAAAAATCAGATCCTGCTTCATGTTTTAACCAGAGCAAACTTAGTGGATTCATGATCGGTTAAAGTCAGATTCAAGATTTCAAATCAACTAAATTAGCAAGCTCCAGATCAGTTACGAATCAACAAATCGAGTTTCAAATTCTTAATCTAGCTTCAATCGACTGTTGGGTCCCTGTAATAGGCCGCTGTTCATCAATAAGGTGAGTAAATTTGATATACTTATTTCATGAATGGGTAAATCATATCTCTACTTCTGATATCTAGTTGTAATCCGATATGTACAACCTTATTTATTTTGTTATGTTCTTGAGTTTATTTGGGGAAATAACATAAGTTGATTTATTAAGTAAGCTGCAAATGAACAGCTCCAAAGTAAAGTACAATGGGTCTTCTACTGTATAGTAAAATAAGAGAGAGTATGGTTACGATTCGAACTTGCTACAGTTCCTTGTTCTTTCCTCACTGCATTATTTACTTAGCAACAGTGAGCAAACCTGTAAAGATAAATACAAGTTAATTTACTTTGTGATGTTGGAAAGGATGGAACTTAGGATAGCTTGGTTATATAGAGGTAAAAATAAAAAGAATTAAGAAAAAAAAGGGTGTTAAGGCATGCGTGTGCTTGGTACACTTTTCAAGTTTTTACTACAGTCCTATGAGAAACTATTATTGGTAGCAAGATGCTCATATTTCTTTCTACCAATAAAATTTTTAATCAATGTTTTCTGAAGCATTGTTGCTTATCTTTGTGAGGGTTGTTTTTTTTACTTTATGTTGTGCTTGGAGTGAATTAAAATGCAGATTAACTGAAACATAATTCACTAGCTATGTTTATGTATCTAGACCATGTAATAGAATTGGTTGCCTGGAACTTGTTTTAATTGCTTTATTTACACATTATTATATGCTGAAATTATTTTCTGATTGCCGATGAATTTAAACATAGCCCTTTACTATGTTTGTTTGGAATTTAACAAGTAAACACTGTAACTGAATAAGAAGCGAATTTGATAACCCTGAAGAATGTTCTGACTAGATAAGGTTCTGCATCGAATGTCTTCCATATATATAATTCCTTGTTGTGCATGCTTTGTAACTTGTTGAGTAGGGTAGTAAATAATTAAAGGGCATCTAAATAAAATCTGATAACATGTACATGTTGAAAAGGTTGAATACAAGTAGATGAAATATCAATACTGAGATATGAATTTAGATGCTGAGTTATTTGGGTCATAGCTCAATGTGTGAAAATAAAAAAAATAAAAAATAAAATGCCGCCAATCTAAATAGGACCGGATAAATATGGTAATATCATTGTAGAAGCATGTGCAGAAAATACTACTAACTCTGTGACATAAATGAGTTGCTGGATTGTATTTTTTTTAAATTCAGGAGCCTGATGTATAAGTGTCAAAATTGTACCTATGCAAGTTGTGTTCAAGTTTCGGTATAAGGAATAAAGGGACTGCTACTGTTTTGTGAAATAAAAATTTACAAAGTACTATGGTAGTCTGTACACTTTCTTTCCCTGTGAGTGTGTACAGCTGCTCATTTTTGATATAAGATTGCAGGCTTACGTTGTACTCATGCTTAGAACTTAATTAATGTTGTACATGCTTTGTAAGGTAGTATCATGATATTGCTTTGAATATACTTTTATCAGTGACCTAGCATTGTACAGAGACATACAAGTTGTGAAATTTTGCCTGTGTGTTTTAAATTTCCAAGTATTGTTGCTTGGCCTTCAACTTTGTGGATATATTGACATCATTTTATACCTTTCTTATATAACTAACTTTACAAGAAAAAGTATATTAGCTGAAACGTAAGTTGTACAATATTGCCTAATCTATATACACATCTCATCTTACACCTATTTAAGTTTGAATAAAGAAAATGGAACAGGGAAGAAATAGAGAAGGGAAAAGAAGCTAGGAACAGGGAAAAAGGAAGGAAGTGGGCTTGGGAAAGAATGGGCCGAAAGAAAGAAAAGAAATAAAAACTTAGAAATGGAAGTTTTTTTTTCTAAGTTAAATTTATGTTCTCAAAGTTTCATAGATAAATAACAAGAGGGTTTCAAAATCTAAAATATAGGTCTTAAGTATAAATTGTTTTGATTTAGTATATCTTCAGAGTAGTTTTTTAAAATTAATTATATCAGATATAATTATGAAATTAATTCCTAAATGAGTCTCAAATAAAGAATAATGATGTAATTAAGTATTAGTTCAAATAAGAATTCATTTTTGTTCAATTAAGGTTGTGATCGATTAAAGATAATTAATTAGTGAAATTAATTAAAAGTTAATCACTTTATGAAATAAATAAGGGTTGATGGATTAATATGAATAATCATGGGATAATTACTTAATAAAAGTAATTATGGATAATTAATTTAGATAGATAATTAAAGAATGATTAATTAACTAAATGATGCGTAATTAATTTATGATTGGTTAAGAATGGTTAAGTGATAAATTCTTAAGTTATTAATTAAATTGAAGATTAATTAAATTAATTATAATATGGATTAATAATTCACGTTTATGAATGATTGTTTGAGTAGAATATATGGATTGATTGATATCTGTTGAATGATAATTTTTGATATTCTATAGGGTGATATTGGATGTATCTGTAATAAATAAGTGATATTTATCTGTGATGAATGTATTCAAAGTATTGAATTAAATTTATTAACCTTTAACAACTTGACCTTTTAGAGGGTGTTTGGATTTCGAAGAGACCAGGGTCAGGTATCAATAAATACCCGAAACAGCTTCGATTAGTAATCTACAGTAATTCTTTATAGTTTGGTTAGAAGCAAACAGGCTGGGATGAAATAAGTTAAGTATCATAGATATTTTAACTGGATAACGATTCTTGAATATTGTTTTGAGATAAATAATTGACTGAAATGAGATTAGAACTCGTAGTGGAGTACGAGTTACCCCGGGTTTTCTTTTATAGTTTTAACTTGGTATTTCATATTTTACGAGTTTACTCACGCTGGTTTCCAGCCTGACCCGGGTGTTACTTTGATGTAATGCTCGGGTCAGACCGAGTATTACAGATTTTCAGGTAAGGACGTTATGGAGCTCAGGAGACGAGCTGGATGGCAGGAACGTATGAGGTGTTTTTGCTGTATTTATCTGGGACAAGTTAGTTTTCTAAATTGTCCGGTATTTGTGTAATGATGTAACTCTGATGTATAAAGATTTAAGTGTAATGATATAGTTCTTCTTGTAAAACTATTATGTGATATTATATTTTATCCGCTGCGACTGTAAGATTGTGTGTTTCTTTTCTGTTCTTCTTCTATCTCTTTCTTCTTTCTCTTTCTTCCTATCACTAACTATCTGGAAATTTCGGGATCGAAATTTTCCGGGTCGTTACATTTGGTATCAGAGCAGAGGGTTAAACGAGAACCTTGGCTCTGGTGGGATTACTCATTAAGGATAGGGTAAGTGGTACCCTAGAATGAGTTGAGTATATATATATATGAGAGAGCGTACTTGTTATTTTCTTATATAAAGGTTTTTAAATGATTTCAAAAGTAAATGAATCTTATATAAGAAATAGATTATCTGTTATATTAAGGAAATTGGTTGTAGTATTAATTAAATTAAAAGTAATAGTAAGAATTAAGTGGTAATAGAATTACAACCAAATTGAAATTAAATTAAAGACAAGTTTGAAATGGATTCAAACTGGATTAAATCTTGAAATTGGGAAAGGGTTCAGGATAATCAATTAATGTAATTAATTAAACTTTATTTAATGAGATTAATTAATGGATAATAATTGAAAATGATAAATTAAGAGGAAGTTCTTAATGAAGTAACTAGAGGCAAGTAATTTAAAGGACAATTACTAAATGAAGGTAATTAAGAAATAAGTTAATTACCAAATGTGATTAATTAGAATTAATTAATGACGTAATTAATTTAATGCATTTGAATGAAATGATCCTATTTCGAACAAAGAGTTGTTTGAAAATTTAAAGGAATTTGTTTTAAATTAAAAACCAAAGGTGATTTAAAATTTTAAAGTGTAACTTGGTATGTAGAAGAAATTAATATGTATATAGGTGGATGTACATAATATCAAAGGTAGTTTGAAATAAACTCTAAATATTGAGTTTTCAATTTGGAATGAGATATGATACCCAAAGTGAAAGTTTTTGGACTTAATAAGTGGGAAGATTTTTTTTATGTGAAGTTTAAAATACGATAAGGAAGTTCAAATTGGGTAAGGTTGACTGGATTAAGTGAATTGAGTTTAACTTGGAAAAAAGTTAAATAAGTTGGAATGATCAACATGATTTGGGAATTTCAAGATGGAATTGGAATTTAATTTGGGGAGTTAAATGGTTAATCTGAATTGGGAGTTTGTGTGATCTCAAAATGGGTTTGAGATCTGGAAATTGTAAATTCATGGATGTTTTAAGATGAATTAGATGATATCATCCTATTGTTGTTAAAAATCTTTAAGTTGTGAATTGGATTTGTTTAAATGAATGAGAAATGGAGTATGGTAATCCATTGTTGGGATAAAAAGGTAAATTGATTTAAAGGAATTAAATCAACATTTGAAGTATTAACTCGAATTTATATAATTCGAGATAATTTGGATTTGAAATTTGAATTAGTACAAATTGAGTTTGATTTGAATTGATTGAAATTGTGATTGAAGATGTATGAGTATAAGATTCAAATGGAAAATTTGAATTGGATTGATTTGAATAATTGGGAATTGTAATTAAAATTTAATAATTTTAAATTCAAATGGAATTTGAATTGAATTTGGGAAGAAATCAAGAATAATTCAACTTGATTTAGAAATGGAGTTTGAAATTGGGATTAATGCAAACTGGAGTTGAAATGAATTGAAATTGGAACTAGTTCAATTGAAATTTATTTGAATTTGTAGAATTTGATATCAAGGTTGAATGAAGTTAAGATTGGAAAGAAACTGAGGTTAATTCAACTTGAATTTTGGTTGAATCAATTTCAATGGAAATTGAAATTATTTAAATTGGAATTGGGTCAATTTAAATGGAAGTGGAAATTTAAATTAAATTGATGAAAATGGAGATTGGGAAGTGAACAATTTTGACTCTGGACTATTTTTAATATAAATAGTTTTAATATAAACCTATTTTTCCATGCTATTCATTATATATACAACCTTTCTTTTAAAAGCCAAACTATCTTATACTTGTTTTACAATTATTTTTGAAACTGTTTAACGATTTTCCAACTGTTTTATAAACTAATTACTATCTTATTATTATTTTGCAATTATCTAAAATTTCTATATTTATTTTTAACTATGTTCTAACTATTTTACACCTATTTTACAAGATAGTAATTATTTTCCAACTACTTATCTATTTTTAAAATTTTTAATTTTTTTCAAAATAAACTGGTCGGAGTTCAAACTGTTTATTGGTTAAATACCCAATCAAGATAAGAATAGAGGTGATAATCCAAATGGATTGAAGCAATCGTGAGTGAGTGAATGAAAATCAAAGTGAATGTGAATAGAAATGGAACTGAATTGGCTAATAACCAATAAAGATAAATACGTAGGGTGTACGTATGTTATTCTATTCTCATAGTGATTTGATCCAGATTTCGAGCACAGAACTTCGAGATAGTTACATCGATCCGAGTGGGATTTTTCACTCGATTTTCGAAGGCGAACCTGGATATGGATTGTTGATTGGTTCTGGGTATTCTCTCTCATAGTTAAGCTATGCAAGGAGAATGACGGTTTCTGATCAAGAAACCAGATCTGTGTCCGCAATAGAAAGTCGGATGAACGATACTAGTTTGGAAGTGAAATTGTGTGGTCGAGTGAGCGATCAGATTAGTATAGCGTACAGATGATATATGTACATGTACGGATTTGAATGAAAGTGATATTGAAAGGAGTAATCAAAATTGGATATTTGATTTTGAGTAAACAAAGTTAAATATCTTTGTTTTATAAAATGAAACTCCCCTTGTTGAATTTTTTGCCAAAAGAAAAGGATTTTGAAGGTGTTTTGAAGTATAAAAAGAGTTTTATACAAGTTTGAAATGATCCAAAGTTTTAAAAATTATATATATCTGTATATATATAAAGGATCTTATGAGGATTTTAGAAAAGGTTTTAGGAACCTTTGGATTTGGAAAGGCTTTTTGATTTTGGATAAAATCAATATTGAATTTGGAAAGCCTAGTTTGAGAATTATCGATTTTGGGATAATCAATTTTGTGTAAAATAGCTTTGTATGAGATCATACTAGGTGTATGATTTGAAGATACTATATATGTATAGTATAAAATGTTTTGATGATGGCTCTGGGGAAAAAGGCGCTCCCTTGAAGTGAACTTCTCAGGAGTACCACCGGGTGGTGCTGCCTTGAGCCCTAAGGGGGTTCTAAAGTTGATCTTGTGAGGAGTCCGGACAAAACTAGTTCCTGAGGATTATGAGTAGAGCATACCATAGCGAAAGTCGTGTGTGCCGCTGAGAGCCAACGGTTACATGGACTTTTGCTGCGACGACAACGTAACCCTGGATGTAACTGTGATCTGTTGTGTGGGGATCCATGGCGTAATCGAGAGGCCGCGGAGATCCTGCAGTTACATGGACTTTTGCTGCAACGACAACGTAACCCTGGAATGTAACTGTGACCATGGGTGGGGGTGATGATTTCCAGAGCATTCTCACCAAAGATATATCCTCTATTTTCAAAAACTGTTTCCTATATTTTCAGTAAAATTATTTTTCAAGTTTTTCACTGGATGTTGAATACGGGTCTGCTAAGTACTTGTAGATTTTCAGTCTTACGCCTGATCAACGTATGACCGAATTTCTGTAAGAACGAGGATGGACTTGTTAAACATCGAGTTATAAAGTAATATTTTTATAGAAACTCTTTTGGTAACATTATATAGTTTTTAAAGAAGTATTTTAAAAAAATGATCAAAGAAAATTTATTTGATTTTAAGTATTTTAGTAGATTCTGACTTCGTTCCTTTTCGAGGACGAAAAGATTCAAAGGGGGGAAGAATGTGATATCCGGGAATTCTGGACATCTTTAATTAATAATAATTGAGTTAATTTAATAGGATATTGATTTATAGATTGAACAAATAAATATAATGATAAATATTTATTTGATATTCTCCTAGTATAATTATTTTAAAATTTAGCTAAATCATTATTTTCAAAACATAAGTAATGTGTGTTTGTTTAAATATGTATATGAGTCAATTTAAATTGAATTTGAATTTGAGATTTGTAATTCAAAGAATAATTATATTAGTGTATAATTAAGATTTTTAAATCTTCTCTTTTGAAAAGTTATATTTGTATAAATACTAGAAGGGTATGAATATAAATATAAAATATATATTGATCAAAATTATATGAAGTAATGAATTGCAATTACAAGTTATTGAGTATTAAAATTCTATTTATTTCTAAAGAGAAAAAAAGGGTTTAACATAATCTCTTTTAAAAAATTTATATGCTTAAGTATAAGCCAAACTAAAAGTAAAATATAAAATTATATATTCAACATTTAATTACATGTATAACCATTAAATACAAAAGCTTTCAAAATCATTTAAAATTTGTATGAAAATGTTAAAATGTTGAAGTTCATGGTTAACATGTGTAATGAGATCATAAGAATATTAATAAAGGAATTAAAACATTTGTAAGACTTTTAATGTATGAAATGAACACTTGTAGCCTTTATACCATGCAATTTTACAAGTGGCCAATATACCTTTTTGGAATTCATGAGATAAATATAATAGATATGAGCTTAAAAACATTAAACATATATTAATATAACATAAAGGAAAATGAATTATAGGGTTTTGACATTTGTAGCTTTTATAAAACATGCATAGACAAGTGTTAATGGTTCCTTTTAATTTGATAATATTAGAGTATAGGCTGTGTTCATAACTCTTTCATCTTTAAACAAACCAAATTTCTCAATTATTTTTCGTCATTCAGAAGAAAAATAAAACCAAAAAGAAAAAGAAAAATCAGATCCTGCTTCATGTTTTAACCAGAGCAAACTTAGTGGATTCATGATCGGTTAAAGTCAGATTCAAGATTTCAAATCAACTAAATTAGCAAGCTCCAGATCAGTTACAAATCAACAAATCGAGTTTCAAATTCTTAATCTAGCTTCAATCGACTGTTGGGTCCCTGTAATAGGCCGCTGTTCATCAATAAGGTGAGTAAATTTGATATACTTATTTCATGAATGGGTAAATCATATCTCTACTTCTGATATCTAGTAGTAATATGATATGTACAACCTTATTTATTTTGTTATGTATTTTGAGTTTATTTGGGGAAATAACATAAGTTGATTTATTAAGTAAGCTGCAAATGAACAGCTCCAAAGTAAAGTACAGTGGGTCTTCTACTGTATAGTAAAATAAGAGAGAGTTTGGTTACGATTCGAACTTGCTACAGTTCCTTGTTCTTTCCTCACTGCATTATTTACTTAGCAACAGTGAGCAAACCTGTAAAGATAAATACAAGTTAATTTACTTTGTGATGTTGGAAAGGATGGAACTTAGGATAGCTTGGTTATGTAGAGGTAAAAATAAAAAGAATTAAGAAAAAAAAGGGTGTTAAGGTATGCGTGTGCGTGGTACACTTTTCAAGTTTTTACTGCAGTCCTATGAGAAACTATTATTGGTAGCAAGATGCTCATATTTCTTTCTACCAATAAAATTTTTAATCAATGTTTTCTGAAGCATTGTTGCTTATCTTTGGGAGGGTTGCTTTTTTACTTTATGTTGTGCTTGGAGTGAATTAAAATGCAGATTAACTGAAACATAATTCACTAGCTATGTTTATGTGTCTAGACCATGGAGTAGAATTGGTTGCCTGGAACTTGTTTTAATTGCTTTGTTTACACATTATTACATGCTGAAATTATTTTATGAATGCCGATGAATTTAAACATAGCCCTTTACTATGTTTGTTTGGAATTTAACAAGTAAACACTGTAACTAAATAAGAAGCGAATTTGATAACCCTGAAGAATGTTCTGACTAGATAAGGTTCTGCATCGTATGTCTTCCATATATATAATTCCTTGTTGTGCATGCTTTGTAACTTGTTGAGTAGGGTAGTAAATAATTAAAGGGCATCTAAATAAAATCTGATAACATGTACATGTTGAAAAGGTTGAATACAAGTAGATGAAATATCAATACTGAGATATGAATTTAGATGCTGAGTTATTTGGGTCATAGCTCAATGTGTGAAAATAAAAAAAATAAAAAATAAAATGCCGCCAATCTAAATAGGACCGGATAAATATGGTAATATCATTGTAGAAGCATGTGCAGAAAATACTACTAACTCTGTGACATAAATGAGTTGCTGGATTGTATTTTTTTTAAATTCAGGAGCCTGATGTATAAGTGTCAAAATTGTACCTATGAAAGTTGTGTTCAAGTTTCGGTATAAGGAATAAAGGGACTGCTACTGTTTTGTGAAATAAAAATTTACAAAGTACTATGGTAGTCTGTACACTTTCTTTCCCTGTGAGTGTGTACAGCTGCTCATTTTTGATATAAGATTGCAGGCCTACGTTGTACTCATGCTTAGAACTTAATTAATGTTGTACATGCTTTGTAAGGTAGTATCATGATATTGCTTTGAATATACTTTTATCAGTGACCTAGCATTGTACAGAGACATACAAGTTGTGAAATTTTGCCTGTGTGTTTTAAATTTCCAAGTATTGTTGCTTGACCTTCAACTTTGTGGATATATTGGCATCATTTTATACCTTTCTTATATAACTAACTTTACAAGAAAAAGTATATTAGCTGAAACATAAGTTGTACAATATTGCCTAATCTGTATACACATCTCATCTTACACCTATTTAAATTTGAATAAAGAAAATGGAACAGGGAAGAAATAGAGAAGGGAAAAGAAGCTAGGAACAGGGAAAAAGGGAGGAAGTGGGCTTGGGAAAGAATGGGCCGAAAGAAAGAAAAGAAATAAAAACTTAGAAATGGAAGTTTTTTTTTCTAAGTTAAATTTATGTTCTCAAAGTTTCATAGATAAATAACAAGCGGGTTTCAAAATCTAAAATATAGGTCTTAAGTATAAATTGTTTTGATTTAGTATATCTTCAGAGTAGTTGTTTAAAATTAATTATATCAGATATAATTATGAAATTAATTCCTAAATGATTCTCAAATAAAGAATAATGATGTAATTAAGTATTAGTTCAAATAAGAATTCATTTTGTTCAATTAAGGTTGTGATCAATTAAAGATAATTAATTAGTGAAATTAATTAAAAGTTAATCACTTTATGAAATAAATAAGGGTTGATGGATTAATAATCATGGGATAATTACTTAATAAAAGTAATTATGGATAATTAATTTAGATAGTTAATTAAAGAATGATTAATTAACTAAATGATGCGTAATTAATTTATGATTGGTTAAGAATGGTTAAGTGATAAATTCTTAAGTTATTAATTAAATTGAAGATTAATTAAATTAATTATAATATGGATTAATAATTCACGTTTCTGAATGATTGTTTAAGTAGAATATATGGATTGATTGATATCTATTGAATGATAATTTTTGATATTCTGTAGGGTGATATTGGATGTATCTGTAATAACTAAGTGATATTTATCTGTGATGAATGAATTCAAAGTATTGAATTAAATTGATTAACCTTTAACAACTTGACCTTTTAGAGGGTGTTTGGATTTCGAAGAGACCAGGGTCGGGTATCAATAAATACCCGTATCCGCTTCGATTAGTAATCTACAGTAATTCTTTATAGTTTGGTTAGAAGCAAACAGGCTGGGATGAAATAAGTTAAGTATCATAGACATTTTAACTGGATAACGATTCTTGAATATTGTTTTGAGATAAATAATTGACTGAAATGAGATTAGAACCTGTAGTGGAGTACGAGTTACCCCGGGTTTTCTTTTATGGTTTTAACTTGGTATTTCATATTTTACGAGTTTACTCACGCTAGTTTCCAGCCTGACCCGGGTGTTACTTTGATGTAATGCTCGGGTCAGACCGAGTATTACAGATTTTCAGGTAAGGACGTTCTGGAGCTCAGGAGACGAGCTGGATGGCAGGAACGTATGAGGTGTTTTTGCTGTATTGATCTGGGACAAGTTAGTTTTCTAAATTGTCCGGTATTTGTGTAATGATGTAACTCTGATGTATAAAGATATAAGTGTAATGATATAGTTCTTCTTGTAAAACTATTATTTATATGATATTATATTTTGTCCGCTGCGACTATAAGATTGTGTGTTTCTTTTCTGTTCTTCTTCTATCTCTTTCTTCTTTCTCTTTCTTCCTATCACTAACTATCTGAAAATTTCGGGATCGAAATTTTCCGGGTCGTTACAATGGATATGCTTTGACGCTGAAATTGAAAGTTGTTGGGTGGGATATCTTTGTGTTTTAAATTGGAATTTTTCTTGTATGCAAAACTACTATTAATGTAAAACCATTTTACAAAACTATTTTCTTTTATTTTTCTTATACAAACTATCTTATTCTATTTTATTTACAAAACTATTTTATTTAAAAAACTATTTTACAAACTATTTTATTTACAAAACTATTTTACAAATTATTTTATTTACAAACTATTTTACAAAACTATTTTATATACAAAACTATTTCACAAACGATTTTATATACAAAACTATTCTAAATTCGAAACCTTTTATAAAGCAAAGATGTTCAATCTCATATGGCTTTTCATACAATGAAATTAATTTTGGAAAATTTTGATTCTTGTATAAGACAAACTTTGTAGAAGGTGATTTGGAGAACTGTTGATTTTGGAAGGTATTCGATCTGAAGAGATAAATCTTATATATAATAGAATTTATATAAGAATGATTTGATACATTCAAGATTATTGATTTTGGAAAGTTCTTTATCCTAAAATGAAATCTTATATACAATGGAATTTATAAAAGTGCGATATTTGAAGCAATGATTTTGAAAGGGTACTATATATGGTATGTTATATTTTAAAGTAAGAAGTATGAGGAAGTACCCTCCACGAAGAAGTATGGTATGATATGCCTCGACCTAGATGGACTTAGGGAATCCAGGAATGGATTCGATCAGTAAACCCTAATATACTTGGATGAATTCAGAAATGGATTCGAACCGATATGGTTTTCCGGACTTAAACGCATGAGTTCCTCGATTTTTTTATGGGAAGATGGTTCTTTAGTTTACCTAATAGATGCGCTTTCGATCCTGGGATTTGTTGTCTATAGATTTTCCAGGAAGGAAGTGCATCCATTGCGTAAATCATTGAATCAGCAGTTATCACTATAGCAGGGGTCAATGATCCCTTGTTTAATGAATGGCTATGATATTTTTCTAGAATCTGGTAGGTGGAAGGATCTTCTGGAAAGTTTTGTATCCATTGCGTAAACATTGGATTAGCAGTGGGCCACTGCTATCGTAAGTTCGTCGTTTGAAATCATATTATGAGTGGTACTTCTCACACCTGTTTTAAGTATTTTTCACTAGGCGTTGAAATAGATCTACTAAGTACTTGAGAGTTCTAGTCTTACGCCTAATTAATGTACGACCGGAATCTACAAGAATGAGGATAAACTTATTAAAACATTGAGTTATATAAGTATTTTGATAAAGTATTATATAGAAGATATTTTGGTCTTTTTTTTCATTTCTAATACTTTAAAATATTTATAATATTGTTTATTTATGTACAATATGGTTTAATAGTAAATTATTAGTGTTGTAAATATTGTGAGAAGCTATTAATTAAATAAAACATAATTAAAGTTAATGATTATTGACTTGTTAATGATGTTTAAAAGAATTTTGAGATTTAAAACTAATACAATTTATAAATAATGGAATTAAGGTTTTCAATAACTTCTTTTTAAATATAGGTAACGATGTACATAATTGTTTTCAAATAGTTTACATATATTTATAAAGATGTTATTTAAAATTTTTAAATGGTATTTATAAATGAAGCAAGAAATTTTACGAATGAATTTTCTGTAAAGTATTAAAATATTAAAGAGATCGATTTGCAAATGAAGTTTTCGAATGAATATTTCAAGTAAAATCTATATAACTTTCTTTGAATGTAAGATTTAAAGATATTATATAAATGAAAAGAAATTGATTTGCGAAGTTTATTTATAGTAATATACTTGACAAATAAATTTGAATCTCTATTTTGGAAGTATGGTTTGAAATATTTACTTGATTTCGAAGTACCAATAGTAAATTTATAGGTTTATTTACTATTTTAATTTTGTATCAAACCATAATAAATGTTTTTCCATGATTTGAATATTCATTTTAAAATAAATGTGTAAATTTAATTATGAAAATATGAAATTTTATACTTTGATTTGGATATTTATTGTAAGATTTGAGTATACTATTAGTTTCAGTTAATAATCTAAAGTTTATAATTATTTTAAAATAAGTCTAATAAAGTATCGAATTTAAGGAACTTTATTTTTTTAAAGCTTATCATAATAATGTTTTGATATAAACTTCAAACATTGTTTAAAATTTTTGGAAAATCCTTGCAAATGCTATGGGGATGTTTTAAACATATCTTATAGTCTTACTAAGTGAATGAGGTTAAAAATTTTAATTGAATTTTCAGATATATTAAAAAATTTCTTTTCTCTTCAAGAGCGAATATCAAAAACTTAAGTTTTTATTCTATAACAGAATTAAGCTATAAACTTAGGTAAGGCAGTAGGAGCTTAAGTAATATTTATTAAATGATTCATTAATGACATGAATCTTTAGTGGAAAACAAATTACGTAAGTGATTGATCTTTATATAAATAAATGAATGGAAAGGTAAACGATAAGAAAAAAACTAGTAGAATAAACTTAAGTAAATTTAAAATTCTTGTTGTTGGTTGATGGGAAGTTTGGGAAAGAATACTTCTAATTTTTTGAGGTTGTATGAGTAATCTATTAAGTAATTATCTAAGGCTGTTGAGCATATGGTATACTTATTAATTTATTTCTCATCCTTGTATGATTAAAAGTTTCGAACCTGAACAAACAATTAGTTTTGGTTGCTATGGATGTATAATTGATTCTTTGTTGCCTATGATGGTTGTATAATTTTGTTTACATTTGATTGTGATATATTGTATGTTGTATGCGTTATTTATTTGAAACAACTTAAATATTATTCTTTCACATAATTTTAACTCTTTGGATTATATAAGTGAAATACATGTTATGGAAGAAATAACTACTGTGTTTGGTTTCATAAATAAATTTTGTTTGCCCGAAAATAGGTACGTTTTCAGATTACGGTTTTATAAAGATATTATGTTATTTTTCCATGGTTTGGGATATTTTATTTTGAAATATGATATATATTGAAGTTATGATATCATTATTTTTCGGACGTATCCATGCAAAGGAGACTCGACCGAAATTTTTCAAAAATTTAAGACTTAGAAAATCTTTGTAGCATTTGAGTTAATTTCAAATTTTAGTAAACTTAAATATTTAGGTTTAATTGTTTATAAATTGACTATTTTAAATAAAATATAACAAAATTTTGGATTCCTTCTTTTCCTTTTCGGGGACAAAAGTTTCGAGTGGGGAAATTATAACGACCGTATTTTTAAACATTTAAAAATATTAAATTAAAAAAGATTTTTGAATAAAATTGTTAGGAATAAAAAATTAAGATTACTAATACAGTTTAAATTATAATACAAGTTATGAGCTTAAGTAAAATTTCTATTAATGAAACATGTTTGCAATAATGTAAGGATGATAACAAATTCTAGTGTGTATTTTAATAACATTGGTTTAAGTGAAATTAGCAATTTTCTGAATGTAAATTTCCAATTGATTGGAATAATAAACGTCAATAAAGAATAATAAATGTTTCTTTATTAAAGAAGAAAACATATGACTATTTATTTGAAATGTTTGGTAGCTGACAGATTGATTGCAGAGAAGAGA
The DNA here is from genome assembly GCA_030765085.1 of Allium cepa. Taxonomy (NCBI): domain Eukaryota; kingdom Viridiplantae; phylum Streptophyta; class Magnoliopsida; order Asparagales; family Amaryllidaceae; genus Allium; species Allium cepa. Next base: position 401,771,775 of record CM060931.1, read on the forward strand.
AACTATTATTTGGTAAGAAATGTACAATTCCTGTTTGTATCCAATAGTGTATAAATATTTTTAAATTACTATTAGATAGGAAATAATTGTTCTATTTCTAATTACATTTATTTTGTCCATTTTTAAATTCACCTTTATAAATGATTAAAATCAATGTAATTGAATAATTTCAGTTCATGGTAGAGAGGACATTAAATTATAAACCAATAAGGTGTGATTAAACATAGCTATGTTTCATGATAAATAAGGAAAGTTAATATAATGAAAAGAAAATTTATATCATATAAAATGAATGTTTCATTTGTGAATGTAAGCTTAATTTCATTAAAATAAAGAATATAATTATTGATTTAAAGGAAGAAATATTTGAACTATGTTTTAGCATACATATGGATTGCAAGAGTAGGAAAATAATTTATTTAATTAAGTTATTTATTACTCTGCTATATAAACAAAAAATTTATAAAGGTGTTTAAATGACTAAAGGAAACAATTATTTTATTTTTCGTCCATTTTAGTTGTTTGTTTTGAAATTTAAATTTTTAAGTAATTGCAATTATTGTTATTGAAATATTTTAATTAGAAGGGAAGAAAACATCGATTATAATTAATAGATCTAATAAAAGAAACGCGCCTTTATTGTTAAACAGAAATATTGTTTTAATGGAAATAAAAGATCATTTTGGGTAAACCGAATTGAACGTTTTTGTTTTTAAGGTAAGTAGTTTTATTTATTATGCATAGATAAAAGAAGTAAATGCGTACAAATTTGAATATTATTTGAGTTAATGAAGTTAATTTGGTTACGTTTCACAAATTGAATTTCAAAAAGGTTATGCGATGTGCATTGTCCTTACATCTCTTTTGTTATTAATTGTTGCATATGTGTTTTAAAATAGCTATCTCGTTATTAATACTTGATCCATTTATTTATCCTTTTATTTAATACTTGAGCCTAGACTTTTAGATTATATTTAATTCTTGCCACGTCATTTTTGCGTATATAAAATTTCACTTTCCTCTGGATCGCAAACTTTTCCGTTCCAACGAACGTTTCTTCATGCATTATTAATGTTTAAAGCTTTCAAAATAAAGCATGACATTTATTTTTGTCTCCCCAGCTTGATTTTCTAATTATTAAATAACCTGCGGCGTATTTCTTTAATTAGCAGCGTATATTTATATGCTTTTTTTGCTAAGTCTTATTGGGTTTGTTTTAGACTAATGGGCTTCTTAGTAAACTAGAAGGCCCTAGAAGCTCTAAGAGACTTTGGACCCTTTTTTTCCCACCCATTGACATTATATTTCCTATCTGATTATATTTGCACCAAAAATGGTCACAAACATCCAATTTTCGATAAAAGTACCCGTTTACAATCATAGGTCACAGATAACAAACATGTAGAGAAAAATATATGAAGAACACTCAAAATTTAAAAAGAATCACAAAAGAAACACACAGATTTAGAGTAGTTCGGCGTTTGGCCTACATCCACTATGAAATGATTGACTTTTGTTGATCTTTGTTCACTAGTTACAATGAGTTACAGTAGTAGAATTGAAGTATAAGAGTAATCTCGACAGAGTCTAGATGTAGAAGAGCCAAAAATGTCCTTTTTTTTGTAGATCTGGAATGCTATTTATAGGCATAGGATGCAAATTTCTCGCTCAGATCTCGGGAGACCTCTTTTGGCACGTGAGTGGGCCACTCGATCGATCCCATGTCATCTGCACTCGGTCCGTGGTCGATACAAACGAATTTCGTATCAATCAAGATTTGATCCAATCGAGTCGAAATTTAGCACGAACATTCTTTAGGTTGTACGTAAGCTCTTGTGAAAATTTGGTGGCATTTGGACTTGTAGATTGTGAGTTATGATCGATGCAAGTTTGGGCTTTTTGGTTGCCGTTCCTTTCTATCGATGATTCTGCACATGATGCCAGTTGACGTGGCACTAACATTTAGGGTCGATCCACTTTTTCTGCCGAGTGACCAAGTCTTCTACCCTTTTTGGCTTTGTTCGAATTGATAAGCGCTATCTTGTTCGTATCCATCTAGCGCGTTTCATTTCATATCGATGGACAGTGCTTTTTTGTATCGATCATCCGGTTGCGTATTCATATCGAGCGTAGGCCGATCAATACGAACTGTACATATGGAATCGACATGAACTAGCTTCGGTTGACTTTGTATCGATGACTTCTATTCCTATTCGTACCGATATGTTCTTGAGCATTTCGTACCGATGGAAGAATGTCATCTCGTATCGTTCATGGGATGCATGCTTCGATCTTTAACCGATCGATACGAATTTTTGAAAGGAGGATAGATACGTGTTGTATATTGGTGGTATCGATACGAAATGCCTCCACGTGATGGAAATGAATTAAGGTAGGCGCGATGGATACGATTTGATGGGTGCATGATGGATACGAAGAGATGTGGTTAGCGACCAATATAGACTAAGCCATCTGTGCTTATTGGATATGAACCACGTATGGTCTTTGGTTGCCAATCGATCCGCGGCTTCGACTCGAAGCAATCATCTCTTTAACCCAAAGCAAACCTATCGGCGACTTGAAGCACGTGTTGTGGTGACTCGAAGTAGCTTGTTTCTCAATGACCTGAAGCAAACCTTCTGAAAACTCAAAGTAGACATCAATATGGCTTGGAGTAGATTCCAAGCAACTTGAAATGAATAAACATTAGTCGAAACCATATCTTAGACATCTAGCGCTGTTTGTTTACCGAGTATGCTACGTTGTGGCTTCATTATCATGTTTGTTAACCATGAAATCCAACTACGATCTTTGTGCAGTAGATTAGGTTAAATCCGTCTGTATGTGGTCTTGCTTAAAGGCGGGTTAACACTTTGCCCCCAAAATATGGCTTGTGATAGAAAGGTGTGTTTTGTAGTGCCGTAAGCTGGATATTCCTATCCTGTTAATGACCTACAAATAGATTGATTTTCCTACCATGCCACAAGTGACGATCATTCGAGATCTTATGTCGTTCGAGGTGGTATGGGACCATTCGCAGTCGAGTGCCATTTGAGGCGATCATTCGCGCTTGGGTGCCGTTCGAGGCGAATAGTGACCGTTCACGGTCGGGTGCCGTTCGAGGTGAACTGTAACCGTTAACGGTCAGGTGCCGTTCGAGGCGAGTTGTGACCGTTCATGGTCGGGTGCCTTTCAAGGCGAGTTGTGTTTGCCAGAGGGGACTTATTATCATTAATGTCAGATTTCACGTTCGAGTGAATTTCTGAATTGTTTGTTATGGCGGTTTATTGCCAATTTAGAGCATGCCTGAGGACTGTTCGCGATCCCGTACATGTGTAAGTGGCTTAGCCGTTATGGAATCACAAATAGCAGATTTTCATTCAAAATGAGTCTTTCAAAAAAAATATCCAACAAAACCAAGTCCAAACATGAGAAATAGCAAATAAGAAGCAAAATAGAGACGTTAAAATGCAAACACCTACACTGATGTGATTGATAGTCGTATCAGAGCATGCCTAAGGATCGTTCATGATCCTATACATGTGTAAATGACTTAACCGTGTTGGTGTGGAGTTTGCCACTTATTTGTCATTATTTCAATCAGTTGATGATAAGATGACGCCTCGATCCTGAGTCGTTCCCAGTTGGTGCAGTGGTGATCGTTCTTGCTCCACCATCACAGTTTGCCTACTCACATACTGTAATAGCATGCCATTCCGAATATGCCTTCTATCTCATCCCTCAAGTGCCTACAATCATTGATATTATGGCCGCTTAGCTCATGGAATAAGCAGTACTTGTCTAATTTCCTCTCATTGTTGGTCAGATCCCTCCTCATTGGCTTTCAATAATGAACCTTCCCCCTGATGTCCTGGTAGATCTGTTCCAAAGTTTCATTCAACTCCGTATAAGAGGTGAATCTTGGTTCTTTTCATGGTCGCTTTGGTCCATCCTCATTATCTTCGACTTTTCGTTTCCCTTTGTCCTTGCTTGAATCCTTTCCAGGAGGATCTCCGCTTTTGACTGCATACATATTGACTCCCTCTCCTTACTCTCTTTCAACATTTGCATCCTCTAATCGTATAAATCCTTCGAAATTATGATAAAACTCCCCTAGATCCATAGATTGATCCATTGTTAGTGAATTTTTGAACTCTGTTCCATCAGCTATACCAAATACAGCTGCCATTAAGACCATGGATGGATCTGGACGATCCACCGATGCTACTGCTGCACTAAATCGTGTTAAGAATTTCCTCAAAGGTTCTCTGGTCTTATACTTCAGTGCCGCTAGATTCATCACATTCTTAGCCCTAGAGATGTGAATTCTGAACTGCCTCATGAACTTCTCAGTTTGCTCGGTCCATGTTCTAACGGAGCCGCTTTCCATTTGCCTGAACCCAAATGCTGCTATGTCTATCGGATACAATGGAAAACACAAAGCTATGACTTCCTCCGATGCTTCCAGTACTTCCATATGTCTCATGTAACTTGTCAGATGAACAGCTGGATCTATCCTTCCATCATATATCTCCAATGTCGATAGCCCGAATTCTAGTGGATTTCTTGCCTGCCCAATGCGGGAGCGAAGGGGCTTCGTTTAACATCATCCAAATCTCTATTCACCACTCCTCCTCTCATTTCTCATTTGACCGTCTCCACCAATCTGTCACCAGCCAAGCTGTAGTCCTTGTCCGTTTCCTCTGATCTGCCTCCCGAGTTCGCGAGGGAATCCTGAAATCTGCCCTCCTAAATGGGCATCCGTTCCTCTATCAATGCCATGTTGGACAGCTATGTTTGGAATCCTACTTGAGGTTGGATCAACATACTTCTGTGGAGTGCCCCCTAGTTCATGGGCTGCTCCTGATGGTCCTGCTCTATTGTGGATCCTGGTTGCTCCATGCTTCTGACCTCTGTCTCTAGCATTCCCTACCATAATATTCCCTTGATTCTACATTCTAGTTTGTCCAACTTGTTGTAGTAGGTTCTGCATCATCCCTTCTTGCTTTTTCAGCATTCCCTCCTGCATAGCTTCCATCATCATCTCCATTTCGTCTTGGGTGATGAAGACTGAGGCTTGATTCGCTTTCGAGGAAGCCTCCTAACTTCCTCCATGCTGGCTTCTTTCTGCTCTTGGTCTCCTTTCTGATTGCTTCACCATTTCTTTTCAGATATAAGTCCTTAAGCCTTCAAATCCAAGATCCAAGATGTAGAATCCCTGAATGCTAGCGCTCTCAGTGAAAGCACCAAAGTGTTTGCGCCAAAAATGGTCACAAACCCCCAATTGTCGATGAAAGCACCTATTTACAATCACAGATCACATATAACATGTATGTACATAAAAAATGTGAAGAACACTTAAAATTTAAAAAGAATCACACAAAAACACACAGATTTAGAGTGTTTCGATGTTTGGCCTACGTCCGCTATGAAATGGCTGACTTTTAATCATCTTTGCTCATTGGGTACAATGAGTTACAATAGTAGAATTAAAGTGTAAGAGTAATCTTGGTAGAGTCTAGGCGTAGAAGAGCCAAAAGCTCCTTTTTCTGTAGACTCTGGGATGCTATTTATAGGTGTAGGATGCAAATATAGATCTGGAGAGAGCTCTTCTGGCACGGAAGTCAGCCTACTCGATCGATCCCATGTCATCTGCACTCGGTCCATGATCGATACGAACGAATTTCGTATCAATCAAGATTTGATCCAATCGAGTCAAAATTTTGCATTAACATTCTTTAGGTTGTACGTAAGCTCCTATGAAAATTTAGTGGCATTTGGACATATGGATTGTGAATTATGATCGATGCAAGTTTGGGCTTTTTAGTTGTCGTTCTCATCATATCGATGCTATTCGTATCGATGATTTTGCATCGGTGATTTTGCATTTGATGCCAGTTGAAGTGGCACTAACCTTTAGGATTGATCCACTTTTTCTACTGAGTGACCGAGTTTTCCACCCTTTTTGGATTTATTCGTATTGATAAGCGCTACCTTATTCGTATCCATCTAGTGTGTATCATTTCGTATCGATGGACAATGCTTTTTCGTATCGATCGTCCAATTGCTTATTCGTATCGATCGTAGGCCGATCGATACGAACTGTACAAATGGAATCGACACGAACTAGCTTCGGTTGACTTCGTATCGATGACTCCTATTCCTATTCATATCGATGTGTTCTTGAGCATTTCGTACCGATGGAAGAATATCGTCTTGTATCGTTCATGGGATGCATGCTTTGTATCGATCTTTAATTGATTGATATGAATTCTTGAGAGGAGGAGCGATACGTGTTGTATATTGGTGGTATTGATACAAAATTCCCCCAGGTGATGGATACGATCTGATGGGTGAAACGAACCAACATTTGTTGAAACTATATCTTAGACATCTAGTTATGTTTGTCACCTATTGTGCTCTGTTGTGGCCTCATTACCATGTTTATTACCCTTGAAATCCAACTTCGATCTTTGTGCAGTAGATTAGGTTAAATCCGCATGTATGTAGTCTTGCCTAATGGCGGGTTAATAGATTAAAACAAGTACGTATAGAAATTCCTCATTTGAGAAACTTTCTACGTACTCTTCTTCTTCTTATTGCTCAAATATATAGAAAACTCCAAACCCTAAAACTCCTAAATCTCCAAATCAAGTTCCATCATTCCTCCTTCAAAACCCTAGCCTACCTAACGCAGCGTGGGAAGCGAATTCGAAGATGTAAATCGAATCCGTCCAGGATCTCATACGATTAGCGGAAATAATCGGTGAATCGGTGATAAATCGATGGATTTAAGAATACTGAAATGCCCAAATTCGTTGATCCGAAGATACCGAATTCTAGCTATCTCTGACACGTTGATCGCGCACGATACCGTGAAATGAGATCTACAATTCTTCGAGCGTTGATCAAGCGCACTTGATTCCGCGAATTGGCTTCAACGAACGTTAATTCGAGCGCACTCGAATAACCGTAGGTGGAGATAGGAGATAACACTCGACTACCAATTTAAAAATGGAGGCACAAAGCACAAACCAAATTTTATTCAAATTTCAACAACAACCTTTTTTACAAATGACACAACCCCTATTTATAGGAGATTACAACACATATGACTTAACAAAGTGATACAACAAACATAGCGACTTAAGAAAACGAAATACAAACTGTACAACGACTTACAAATGCACAAACGACCTAAATAACAATGCACACGACCTAAAATGCTTCACGCGACTTAAGATAGCTCGACAGCGACTTATGGAAGGCGGCACGCGACTTAAGAAAGGGAAAATTCATCAGCGACCTAACTGAAGCTTTATTCGCGACTTAAAATTCTTCACGCGACCTAAAATCAGTCCTTCGCGACCTATGGAGACTGTTCGCGACCTAGAAAATCATCAGCGAACTAAAGAAGTCGTTGTTCGTTCGCGTTTTAGGTCGGGGAAGGGTTTAACTGGGAGCGACTTAGCTTTGTTAGTTTTGTTCGCGATTTGGGTTGAGGTCGGGGAAGGGTTTAAGTCGCAGAGGCGATTTAGAATTAGGTCGAGGGTTCTCGTGGGTTCTTGGCTCGCGGCTTTGGGGAAGAGTTGAGTCGTTAGGTCGTGGGGGTGATGGAGTTTAGGTCGTGGGTCGCGAAGTGTTAAGTCGCGGCTATGCGGAAGAGTTTGGGTCGTTGCTCTCGACTTTGGATAGGTCGTCCACGACCTAAAGGAGGCCGGCGACGTGCTCGAGGTAAGCACTTCATCATCCTCCCCTTGTTGGAAGGAATTCATCCTCAAATTCACACTCTCGTCATTTTCAACAAGTTCCTCTTCATAATACGGAATTAAGTGTTTGACATTGAAAATATCAGAAGTATGAACTTCTTCCGGCAATCTTAACCGATACGCATTATCATTGATCTTCTTCAAGATTTCTACTGGACCAAATTTTCTTGCTTTCAACTTGTTGTAAGTTCCAACTGGAAAATGATCTTTCGTTAAAACGGCATATACAAAATCTCCCTCTTTGAAGACAACTCTTCTTCGTTTCTTATCCGCCATTTGTTTATACTTCTCATTCGATTTAAGTAATCGTTCCTGTACAACCTTGTGGCATTCCTGTAACTCATTCACCAAGTCACTAACCTGCTTAACAATTCCTTTCTGATATGGTATTGTCGTTAAATCCAATGGTCCCTTTGGAATGGTTGAATATACAACTTGAAATGGACTGAAACCTGTACTCCGGTTAACTGCATGGTTGTGAGCAAACTCTGCTTGACACAATTTCGAATCCCAATTCTTCAAATTGTCTTTCACAAGACATCTCAGTAAATTCCCCAACGATCGGTTAATCACCTCTGTTTGTCCATCAGTTTGCGGATGGTAAGCGCTACTAAAATTCAGCTTTGTTCCGACCATCTTCCACAAACTCAACCAAAAATGGCTTAAAAATCTAGTATCTCGATCAGAAACAATAGATTCTGGTAAACCATGCAATCGATACACCTCTTTAAAGAATAAATGAGCCACTCAAACTGCATCCGTTGTCCTCTTACAGGCTATAAAATATGTCATCTTCGAAAACCTGTCCACCACAACAAATATAAAATCATTCCCCCTCTGAGTTCTCGGCAAACCCAATACAAAATACATACTAATATCAACCCATGATTTAGTAGGTACTGGTAATGGCATGTATAATCCCGCATTCGTCGCTGTTCCTTTCGAAACCTGACAGATATGACATCTCTCCACAAATCTCTCTACTTCTTTCCTCATTGACGGCCAAAAATAAGATTGAGAAATCAACTGCAATGTACGATCTCTGCCTACATGGTCTTCTTCATGTAATTCTTTAACAATCTTCATTCTCAAACTATAGTCTGGTATGCATAATCGATTTCCTTTAAACAAGAATCCATCAACAAACACAAATTCATCAGTATTCCCATCCTTAACTTTCTCAACAAACTTTGCAAAGTAAGGATCCTCCTTAAACAACTCTGGCAATAAGTCGAATCTTGTCACTTCAACCTTCAACGTTGTCAACAAGTGATTCCTCTGCTCAAAGCATCCGCTACACGATTTGTCACCCCTGATTTGTGTTTTACAACGAAAGTAAATTGTTGTAGATATGCTATCCACGAAGCATGTCTCGCTGAAATCTTGTCATGCCCTTGTAGATGTTTCAACGCCTCATGATCAGTGTAAAGAACAAACTCCTTCTGAAACAAGTAATGTCGCCAGTGTTTCACAGCTTGAACAATCGCGTAGAATTCTATATCATAAGTGCTATATCTCAACTTGGCTCCAGACATTTTCTCACTGAAATAAGCAACTGGTCTTCCATTCTGACTCAATACTCCACCAATTCCAACCTTCGAAGCATCAGTATGCAATTCAAACAACAACTGAAAATTCGGCAGTACCAAAATTGGTGTTGTCGTCATGTGGAATGAATCTTCGATAGAAAGATACCAATCCATGAAAACTCCTCACTTCAGTAAATGTCTTTGGCTGTGGCCAACTCCTGACAGCTTCCACTTTACTTCCATCCACTTGAATACCCTCCTTCGACAGTACGTATCCCAAAAACAAAACACTGTCCGTCATAAACACGCACTTCTTTGTTGCTGCATAAAACTGCTCTTGTCGTAAAATCAACAATACTTCTCGCAAGTGCTGGATGTGTTCTTCCGTACTCCCACTATAAATCAAAATATCATCAAAGTAAACAACCACGAACTTCCCAACAAATGGTCTAAAAATCTGGTTCATCACTCTCATGAAAGTACTAGGAGCATTTGACAAACCAAATGGCATAACCAACCATTCGTATAAACCCTCTCTGGTTTTAAAAGAAGTCTTCCACTCATTACCCGGTCGAATACGAATTTGATGGTATCCACTCTTCAAGTCAATCTTGGAAAACACAACAGCCCCACTCAACTGATCAATCAAATCATCAAACCTTGGCATAGGAAATCTGTATCTCACAGTGATCTTGTTTAAAGCCCGACTGTCCGTACACATCCTCCACGAACCATCCTTCTTGGGCACCAACAAAGCTGGCACTGCACAAGGACTCAAGCTCTCCTGCACACGCCCCTATTCTAACAACCTTTCCACCTGTCTTCTCAGTTCTTCATGCTCCTTAGGACTCATCCTGTAATGTGGTCTGTGTGGTAAGACTGCTCGTGGCACAAGATCAATCTGATGCTGAATATCCCTCAACGGTGGTAACTCCGTTGGTAACTCCTCAGGAAACACATCTCTGAATTCTTCCAATATCGGCTTCACTTCCTCTGGGACTTTAACGGATTCAGTAGCTTCATGTCCAATCAACAAAAAATAATTCAGGACTCTCCTCCACTTCTTCAACAAATTCCTTCAAAGTCAGCAAAGTTTTAAGCTCCTCAATCTCTTCTGACTTGCTCTCTCCCTGTGGTCTCTTCTTTGGAACTAAAATAATCTTAACGCCTTCAAACATAAAACTGTAGCTATTGGTCCGGCCATCATGTTGCACTGCTCGATCATACTGCCACGGTCTTCCCAAAAGCAAATGACAAACATCCATCTCAACCATATCACACCAGATCTCGTCTTTATATTTCTTCCCAATATAAAATGGAACTCGAACTCGCCTGTCCACCTCCACCTCTCCTCCTTTTCTTAACCACACTAACTTGTAAGGATTAGGATGTTTCTCTATTTTCAACTTCAACTTTCTCACAGCTTCAGTAGAGATAATATTGTCACAACTTCCTGCATCAATCACAAACTTACAAACTTTTCCCAGAATAGTGCATGTAGATTGAAAAATGTTGCTCCTCAACCAACTAGCCTCATCCTCTTGCTTCGGTGTTAAACAAGACCTCCTCATCATTAGATTACATCCTTCATCTCCCGACGCGATATCCTGCTCATCTTCCTCCACTGGACTAGAATCACCTTCACCAACATCCTCGCCTTCAACTTCAGCAATCATCGTTCTCTTCTTTGGTTTTGGACATTCGTTACTTTTATGACCCACTTCCTGGCAATTATAACATTTGAAACTGTTGTTGACCTTTGTTTTCGCAATCTCATTCACAACTGGTTTACTGACAACTTTAGAAACATTGGAACTCCCACTGGCACCCTTCACTTGATTGTTGGAACTTGTAAACACACCACATCCTCGTCTTCCCCGCTTCTCCCAAGCCAACGCCTTCTGGTGCGCTTCAGCCACAGATCTCAGGTCAAACATATTAACCATATCCTGGATCTGCATTCGCAAACCTCCAACAAACCTAGCAGTCAACTGTTCCTCTGTCTCCATAATGTCATTTCGAGCAATCAGTTGATAAAACTCGTCAGCATAATCATTAACAGTCTTTGTCCCTTGCCTCAAGTTCTGTAACCTCTGATACATGAGTGATTGATAATTGTAAGGTAAAAATGTAGCTTTCTTCATTTTCTTCATTTTCTCCCAGTCAATAATCTTCGACTTCCCCATCCGTTCTCGTGTAAATTTGGTTTGCTGCCACCACGCCATAGCTCTCCCCCTCAACCTACTAGCAACCAACTTCACTCGACGATCTTTCGGTACCTCCTTGAAATCAAAGATCTCTTCAACATTAGACAGCCAATCCAAAAATTCTTCTGCAATCATTCCACCTTTAAATTCAGGAATCTCCATCTTCATTCCCGATTCCCATCGACGATCATCCTCTACATCTCGATACTGACGTCGTGTTTGATCTCTATCTTGGTAACGAACACTTCCCCTATCACCATCAAACTCCTCATCAAAATCTGAAGTATATCGATGTCGATCACGACCACCAACATCTCTACCACCACCACTTCTTCGATCTTCATTCCTATCACGATTGTCAGCACTTCTACGATCATGATCTTCTCTTCTCTCCCGATCTGAATGTGGTGAAACTCTACTTCTCCCATGGCTCGATTCAGGTGAAACCCTTCTTCGATTTTGATTCATTTCAAGCATCATTCTCTCTAATCGACCAATTCCTTCATTCAACTTTTCAGTGAAACTCTCGTTGATTCGTTGTTCCATTTCATCAGCCTCTTCTCTTCCATACAAAGCATTAATATTGCGATGATGTTGAGCTCGTCTCGGAGGCATGATTGAACTTCAAACAAACTCAAAAATAGATTTCAAACACTTTCCGAACTTTGATCCAAAGTGAGATGGATCGAAATTCCCAACTTGTTGCAACTTCACGATGAACACCAAATTTCTCAACAATGGCAAATCCAATCTCCAAACTTCAAATTCTCGAAACCCAAGTCTCCAAATGATGGAAACTTCTTGCGATCTAGCTCTGATACCAAACTGACGCAGCGTGGGAAGCGAATTCGAAGATGTAAATCGAATCCGTCCAGGATCTCATACGATTAGCGGAAATAATCGGTGAATCAGTGATAAATCGATGGATTTAAGAATACTGAAATGCCCAAATTCGTTGATCCGAAGATACCGAATTCTAGCTATCTCTGACACGTTGATCGCGCACGATACCGTGAAATGAGATCTACAATTCTTCGAGCGTTGATCAAGCGCACTTGATTCCGCAAATTGGCTTCAACGAATGCTGATTCGAGCGCACTCGAATAACCGTAGGTGGAGATAGGAGATAACACTCGACTACCAATTTAAAAATGGAGGCACAAAGCACAAACCAAATTTTATTCAAATTTCAACAACAACCTTTTTTACAAATGACACAACCCCTATTTATAGGAGAATACAACACATATGACTTAACAAAGTGATACAACAAACACAGCGACTTAAGAAAATGAAATACAAACTGTACAACGACTTACAAATGCACAAACGACCTAAATAACAACGCACATGACCTAAAATGCTTCACGCGACTTAAGAATGCTCGGCAGCGACTTATGGAAGGCAGCACACGACTTAAGAAAGGGGAAATTCATCAGCGACCTAACTGAAGCTTTATTCGCGACTTAAAATTCTTCACGCGACCTAAAATCAGTCCTTCGCGACCTATGGAGACTATTCGCGACCTAGCAAATCATCAGCGACCTAAAGAAGTCATTGTTCGTTCGCGTTTTAGGTCGGGGAAGGGTTTAACCGGGAGCGACTTAGCTTTGTTAGTTTTGTTCGCGATTTGGGTTGAGGTCGGGGAAGGGTTTAAGTCGCGGAGGCGATTTAGAATTAGGTCGAGGGTTCTCGTGGGTTCTTGGCTCGCGGCTTTGGGGAAGAGTTGAGTCGTTAGGTCGTGGGGGTGATGGAGTTTAGGTCGTGGGTCACGAAGTGTTAAGTCGTGGCTATGGGGAAGAGTTTGGGTCGTTGCTCTCGACTTTGGATAGGTCGTCCACGACCTAAAGGAGGCCGGCGACGTGCTCGAGGTAAGCACTTCATCACTACCTCTCTCCTCTTGCTGCCATTCACCTCCATCACCACCCACAACCCACAGCAGTAACCCATGCCCAAAGCCCCACCTTCCCTTTCCTCTTCTTTCTTTATTTTTCCTTCTTTTTCCCTTCCTTTTCCCCCTCTTTCTTCCCCTTATTTCCATGTCTTCTATATTCCACTAAACTACTCCAAATCATATAATTTATTTTGAAACTATGGATAATATCAATGGGAACAACTTTTTTGTTGAACCCTTCTTCCCATTTTGAATATTTCTATATCAAAATCTCTATTTTTCAAGTCCTTTCTCAGGTCCAACTTTGGCCGAAAATACCCCCTATTGTATCAATCATATCTCCTTATGAAATGAATCGAATTATATGATTCTTTAATTCAAATAATTTATTTTTCTAGTGGCTTCAACTTTCTTTTAGATCAGTTCTTCGAATTCCTTAATTTTCTATGCCAAAATCTCAAATGTTTTCGAAGTATATTTGAACTCAGATTTTCAACTCTAAAAACACCTCTATTTGTTTTGACCATAACTTCCTTAAGACAGAAGCTTTTTAAGTGATTCTTTTTTTGATAGTGGATAGAAAATAATTTTCAACAACTTTATAGTTAGTCACTTCTACAAATTCAATAATATTCTGGTCCAAATATTTTCTTAAAGATGACCGAATTTCAGGTTTGTCCATAGTTTGGATCTTGGGTTGTTTGGAAGTTGGAAGTAGTTGAATTTTTTTTATTGATTCGTGTTCATGTCTTAGCTTTGTTAGATTTTCTTTGCATTTGGATCTTTGCTAGAAATCTCCATATTTCTCCATTTTTATCACCACCTTTGTAGCCACGAAAGGTGAGTAAACACTTACAACTACTAGATTTTCTTATGTCAGTTATATTGAATTTATGATGTGATTAGAAATTGATTGTTTGTTGTTTAGTATATTTTAAATTGTCATTCAAGTAAAATCTGAATTTTATTGAATTTAATTCCCATATAATTTAATATTGAAATCTACATTGCCAGTTAAATACCTGTTAATGATTACCTGTAAATTGTTGGTTGTTATTGGTTGATTTCAATGTTTATTGTGATGTATGTTCAATTGTTGATATTTTGGTAATTGGATGGATATTATTTGTTGACATTTTGGATGATTGGTTGTTATTTATGTCTATATCTCTGTTATCCCTATGGATTGAAATGATACACACCCGAACGATCTTATAGATTAAGGGAAAATCGTTATAAGTTGAAATAACAAACCCGAGTAGTTTTCATTGATTTGAAAATGTTGATTTTTGATACTGGTTGAAATGACATATACCCATATAATTTCTTGAATTTGGACTTTTATTTGGAATTAAATTATTTGAAGGGTTTAAGTTAATTCAAACTTCGGGTCTGTTTTGATTAGATGATTAAGATTTATATTTCGAATTATTTGAAACTCTTTAAATGATTATATTCACGTTGTACACTTTCTAGGAAATGAAATCCCGTAACATCTATAAAACCATTGCACTAATATTTCTATTTTTCCTATTTTGATTTGACTGACATAAGATCTTTTAGTTCCGACTCGAGTGTTTTGTCTTTTCATTACGCTTTGGTCAGTCTGTACTTTTTAGTGTATTAAAGACTATTTTCTGAAGGACGAAGACGAGGATTCAATATATTATTGCTATTTATTGTTCCATTGCATTCTATGTTCCACTGCATTATTTGTTTATTTCTGATGTACGTATAACTCTGATTTGAATTAAAAAAGTGCAATTAAATGTTATTTATAAAACAGCTTCATGAACTATTTATTTGATTATTATATTTTGTCGTTCCGCTGTGAGATTCTGTGTTTTGTTTCTTTTTCTTTTTCTTATTTACCCTATTAACAATCCTCCCTTTTGAATGGTTTAAGTCTGACATGTGTGGTTTGTTGTCAATTTGAACCGTCCAAAATGGTGGGTTGTTACAGTTACCATGCAATGTCAAAGAAAAGAGGTCCCATGGTTCATATGGTGACAGATAACGTGACATTTTCCCAAATATTGAGTAATCGACTATGATGATAGGGGCAGAATGTCATCAATCCTGGTAAGGAACCTGAATCATGACATATGAGCTAAGGATGGAAAACTTAGCAACCCAAGTCTAGTATTAAAAGTTACCCTTTCATTTTATTTTAAAAGTAATATTTTATGAAAATAATATTCGATGATTATACTATTTGCATTAAAATATAACTTATTAAACTGTTTTAAATAATGAAACGCTAAAAATCATTATTTGATAAGTTATAAAATTTGTGGATAGTACAAATTTAATGAACAATTAAAAAAATAAGTTTATAAATGAGTGTACATTTGAAAAGGTGTTTCAAGTACATTTTAACTTATAACAATAAGTGTATTCATATATTAAAATAATTTTCCAAAATATTTATTATATTAGACATAAGTTACCAAACTGCCCATACCAGTTGATATTAATTTTGTGATAGAATAAAAATTAAATTTAACCATAAATATTTTATAAATGTCCATACCTTTTAGAAATAATTTTCAAACATAAAATAAATTTTGGAGAATTTTAAGAAGCATTTATAATATTTATCCTAAATTGGAACTAAAAATCAACGAAGAAATTTCAATTTTTGAAATCTTTGATAAACTTTGAATTCAAATCAAAATACATATTCCAAAATTAATAATTTTCAAATCCATTTTTGATCTCTAATTTTTTTCAAATTTGAATTTAAAAGGCATTTAAAATAAATTTCAAATTTAGTTTAAAACAACAAAAAATCCAACTCAAATTATGTTATATGCTTTTAATCCGAAATATACAATTCAATTTAAAGCTTTAAAATTTTCTCCAATTACATTTAAAATTTTGAATTTTTGTTATATATTTCTATATTTTTTAGTTTTTTGTGTACCGGCTTGGAACATTTTGCTTTAGGCAAGTCACCACCAGTCGATCAATAGAGGAAGCACCCATCGACTGATATGTTCTTTAAGTAGAGATGCTCGAGGACGTCGCACCTCCGACCTTTGCCTTTGTCGATTCTGGCTACAACATCTAACAAAACCCATTACATAACCAACAAACCCAAATTCACTCATGTTAAAGTATAATCAAGAAATAAGGGTCTGGTTTCAAGTTTTAAGTAATATGGTAAAGATAATGAATTAAAACCAACATACCCAGTTTTCAACGAACCAAACTATAAACTCTACATCATTAATTAACCATTTCAGTAGGCAAGGAGATTAATTATGGTATTATAGTTTAAAGAAAAAGTTTAAATTACAATTAAGGATAGCAACACAAGTATAACAAAGCTAGAATTCTCGAATTCCCAAATCCTATGTTATTCAAAATTGTATGAAGGCTAAAACGAAGCTCAATTGGACATGCAATGGCTGCTATAGGAATAAGAGATGATTTATGAGCATAATAGGATTTTTGGAAATTCTAGGGATTTTATTTATATTTAAAAAGGTAATTTTTAATTAGGAGGAGGAGGAAGAGGTCAAAAGTGCAAGGAGCTTGAGATTGTATATTTGCTGTTAGAAAACGAGAAGGGGATGCTATTATCCGGTGTTTGAACTATGCGAATTTCAATGGATCTGGACTATGAAATGATAGAGATGTGAACCAAAAATAATGAAAGAAATCTAGAGTGTTGGGATTACAAAGTTTAAGGAGTTTGAGTAAGAATCACTCATGCTACATGTGTCAGTACAGAACCGTGTGGTTGGTACCAAATCATGTGTGTTGGTACCGAATAATATAAGGTTGAAGGAGGATTCATCTCTACTATTAATAATGATAGTGCAATGAACATAAAATCAATTGTGTCTTCTTGAAATTCCCATTTTACTCTTCCAGCATTTTGGTCCCCTTTTCTCACATCTACCTGCTTACTAAGACTAAAAAACCCTAACAGACTCGATTCCAGATCTAAGGCGATTTTACTCCCAACACCTTCTCCAATGAAAAAGATTATACATGCTGAAGCATTAATATAAGAATTACTTTCTTGCATAACATTTAAATAATATTCTATATGGCGCATTAGTTGTACATGACATTATTAAAGGTTGACTAGTCTTTACAGTTTATTACTATTTTATTAAAAAATAATTACATTTAACTAGAGAAATGTTACATGTTCAATATGTTACTCAAACCAAAACCAAAAAAATTATAGTGTTAGCATTTATAAAATACTTTTAAATGATAAAATATTAAATAAAATTGCATTTTTTTGCTACTAATTTAATAACAATGATAATAAATCCTATTCACATGCGATATCACACTCTTTCTACATTCCTTTAGTTGCTAATAAAAATGGTTGACTATTTTAAATTATGACATGACATTGCTAGCGTTTATAAAATAGCATTTATCTACTAATATTTAAATAACATAATATCAATGAAATAACATCGTTGATTTGTGCTCCACTCAATTTGTTATAATTTGAAATTGTTAAAATTTGACTAAGCTTAGAAATAACTTGGATTTGCTTATTAATGTAGATAAAAAATTAAGCTCAATCATCATTTATCCGACATTCATTAAATTTCAATCTTTGGTAAGTGTTCGTTGATTTTTCTTAATTCCTTTGGATTTTGAGTATTGTTTGGCTTTCTTAACAACCTATGTATTGTAACTAAATTCAAGGTTATTTTTGTTTTATAATCTGTTGATACTGATTGGTAAATTTGCACAAACCAGTACACACACATACTATATATAACTTTGCAAAAATCAATGCGCGCGCACACACACACACAGATATATATATATATATATATATATATATATATATATATATATATAATGATGTGTAGATTTGAATTCGCCATTACCTCTCTTGTGATTTATTAAAAATGATTTTTGTATCATATTCATTATGAGTTTCTTAATAATCTATTGAAAATTAATAATAAGAGCATCTAAGATGTAATATATATTAAGTTTATGCACCGAAGGACAAGGCTATGGGAATGGTGTTAATATTTTGAATGCCTCGGTGGAACAAAGTCCCAGTTTTTCATTGTTTTGGTTCTTTCTATGGTGGGCTAATGCTTGTATTCATAAATGTAGGATGGAAGCTCATTTGTCAATAATATAAAATTGTTCTTTTATACATTTGTCATCTTTTATCCTCCTTAGAAGAGATTTTTTATTTTTTTTCACATTGAATCTGTATTGCTCTTTACTGATTTTGTTCATTGTAGAGAAGGGGAGTAATAAGCTTTGTGAATAGGAGTGCTACATACTGTCTATGGCATCTGTTGCATTGGCTAGAGTGGTGAATGAAGTTCATTCTATAGTAGCAACGGTAGGCATGACTGGTTTTCTGTAGTGTTGACCCCTTTGCGAAACACAAGTTACGGTTAAGGAAATATATAGCACAAGTAATTTTTTTAGTCGCTTTTCCATTTACTTATTCCACTCATGTTTCTATCACATCAAAAATATAGAATATATGTTGCGGTAATATTAATTGCTAGATTAGTTATTGGACTATCAACTCTTAAAAATGTTGAATTAAGAGAGAACCCTGTATTATTAGCAATTTGGGCAGTGAGAGTTAAGGTATGAGAGTTAGTTCTTATGCACTATTAGTTTTTTAGGGAAACTAGCATATGCTATGCATTTTTGCGCTTATACATTAAATTTGTTTTTGGATATTATTATTAAGCATAAATATTCACATCGCCTGCATTCCTTAAACTCAAAAATACATGTTCCAATTTATTATTGCAAAATATAAAAATATATCTTATGAGTTGAGACGACAACTGAGACATACATGTTCCAGTTAACTACTGCCAAATAAATAAATAAAACTTGCATCTTATTTTACTACAATTTAAAGGAGTTAATTTATGAGATTAATTTGTTGATTTTGTAGTTAGCAGCATAGCATTATTTTGTGATTTTAAACATGGTTCAACTTTACGGAAGAGGTAAATTTCAAAACCTATCATAGAAGGTTGTGACTGATTTAATGAACTTTCTCCTTCTATAGAGAAGTATTTATATTTGAATATCACATTTATAACTGAATAATATATAGATTGTAAATTGAATATACCTTGAAAATTTTCATAATCTTCTCCTTTTATAGAGGAATATTTGTATTTTGATAGTTACATTTATAAGTGAATCATATATAGATTGTAAATTGAATATACCTGGACAAATTTCATGAACTTTCGCCTTCTATATAGGAATATTTATAGTTGACTGTTACATTTATAAGCGAATCATATATAGGTTGTAAATTGAATGTACCTCGATAAACAAAGTAGAATAAATTTTAAGGAAGAGAAGTGTTCATTTTAACCTCTGTTTTTTTAACATTCTCTTTCCTGGTATTTAAAAATAAAGTCGGAAAATGTTTTCTTCCTTCTACCCTCTAATTTTCTCTGTACTCAGCACTATTGAGTTTGTCCATATGCTTTTGGTTTAACTTACTTTAATGAGCCTTTAGATATTATTTAGATTTTTTTCATTTTTCGTTAATATTTAGTGAGTTCATAATGAATATTGTTAGTTTTAATGCATTAGATTTTGAAGTAAAGAAATATCTAGCTTTAGTCCTCAATTCAAGCGGTATTTTTAATTACAACATTTGGTTTTCTTTAATATGGCATGCATTTGATTTGCACAGACTTGGGATGTATATTATTCTCACATTAAAATTGATATTGCATTATGACATCATTTACTAATGATATCAAAATGTTACTATTGTATTTTTGGTGATCAGTTGATGCATTGCCCTTTTCTAAATTTAAAGTTCACTATTGCATTCTTTACAAATTTTTATTATGGCATATATGATTTGGATTTTGTGGTTGTAAAGTTGACGTTATTTTTATCAGTATATGGAGTATTTTTCCCGCATTGGCTTTTTTGAATCTTATTTATAACTGCTGAACTTTTAATATGCCTATCATATGTGATTTATACCGAGATGATAATGCCAACCTTATTTTTTTTATTCAAATGGATGATCGACTAAAATATTTTTCTTTGAGGAAGAACATTGCAATCAGGATCTAACATTAAACAAATAACTCCATGCATAAAATTTAAAATTTGATCAATTAGTTGCTACAAATTTTGATTAATATTATCTGATAACTGACTTTATTCATATTTCATATTTTTTCCATATTTAATTTTCCAAGTTTTTGATATTGGAGATGGCCACATGAAAATATACGTAAAGTGTGATAACTTCCAAGCATGTCATTCAAAAGTAGTCTTAAAATTCACGTGAATCAATTCTATAGGACATCAATGAAAGTACATGTGTGCTTACATTATCATTGGATATGATTTGAATCAAGTTGAAATTTAGGAAGAAAAAACTACTTAACCTATGGGCAAGAAATCTAATCAAGAAGTACTTATCTTCATGTCTACAGTTAAATTCTCAAGTGGTAATGTAGATATTGATGAGCTATCCAAATGTTTTTGAGTTATGCATATGTATTTTGATTTAACCACAACTATTCAAGTTCGCTGACTACAGTTTATTAAGGCATGTTGGGATTCCAGGATGTAACTGAAAATCTCTATTAGTTTAATATTAAAAACAATTTTATGGTTTTGGTTTATTAGATTAATATGTAATTATTGTATACTTATTCATAATTGAATGTGATTTTAATATTATAGAGGCTTTACTGAAGAATTAATATGAGATTTCAAAGTTAAATATAGTAAAATCTCGATCGGTAACCTTATTGGATTGGCCTTAAGTGGCTTTAATATAATCTTAGTTTTTAATCTGAAAGCTCGATAAAGAAGGCTGTGATTTGTCCAAGCAGGCGGAGAGTTAACTCCGTCGTTAATAGTGTAAATGATGTTAAATTCCTCCTATAAATTTGAATATTTCAACTGATATTTATTTGAGCTAAAGATTCTATGTGTGTTTGATCTCACCCACATATCTTAAATGACAGTAATTTTTTATCCTTCTATAGATTTGAATGAATTGGAGGTTAAGGTTCACTGACATTTTAGTTTTATAACTAGGCAAAGTATACTCTTGGGTTATATTGATAAGATTCTAAATTAAGAACACACAAATGAGTTTATTTTTCATTACAAAACCATATCATATAATTAATATTAATTAAAAAACGAGGTGCGGTACCCTATATATGCATAGTAACCAAAACTATCGTACTATTGTTCAGGTAGGTTAATTACTTCTACAATAATACATTGCACATGTTGTATTTAGCCCGCAAGAATTATTTTTAGGTAAATAGAACATATTTGCAGTCTCTAAAAAATGAAAATATCTGTAGTTAAAAGTGTAAAATATTGGCCAATTTACAGTGCAATTTTTTGCAGTTTAAACTGTAAATATTTCGCTTTAAATTGCAAATATTTTCAAAATCAAATTTTTATTTTTCATATTTTGTATTAATTTATGATAAGTGCAGATTTAATTTTCTTGAAAAATTATCAGAAAAAGTTCTATGAGAGTAGTTGAAATCTATTTTTAGAAGGGACCGTCGCGTAAGTTTGAACATAAGGGCGTCTTCCTAATTTTTTCTTTTTTATTTCACAGATACATTATTTGTACAAAAAAAATTTGTAATTCATTTACTTTAACAATTATTCGAATATTCTAAAACGAAGTAGAATTATCATTCATCGCTATCTTAAGATTAAAGAAGGATATCCTATTCAATAGATTTCAAACTTCTTTGTTGTACGTGAATATGAATACAGTTAATTGTACACAAACTTGAATACAATGAGTAGTTATATTTAATGATACTTTTGCATATACATACATACATACACACACACACACACACACACACACACACACACACACACACACACATATATATATATATATATATTAATGACTATGGGATTTATTACAAAATATTTTCGCTTATCTTCTATTTTTAGATCATGTTCTATTTAGAAAACATATTGGAACATTTAAGTCCTTCAAATATATTCCATCAGCCTATTCATACTTATAAACTATAGCGTTTGTTGATTTATGCATCCGTGCAATGCACGGGCTAAAATCAGTAGCCTACATCCACTATTAGCTTTGTTGCTTACAACTCAAGTAAGGATCCGACAGAGTGCCAATGTAAAATCTGCTATTTCAGATATCAAAAAAAGATCTATTTTCTAAATAATCCTTTTTCTATTTAGAAATGAATATCAATGAAGTAAACTCTAAAACTTTCTCCCCATGTTCGGTTGGATGTTATAGAGGAAGAACGTGGTTAGATCGTATTTCAATGTCAGTTGGGTACTAAGTTGTGCTTCACAACTCAAGGCCAAGTTGCGACACCTTCAAACTTTGTGCACATTATTTTATTCAATCATTGGTTAAGTAATTGGCGTCTCATCAGCTAACCGCATGACGCGGTATCAAGTCATGTGCTCCAAGTCGGCTCAATGAGTTCATTATTTTATTTATTCAATTCTTCCTATTTCTGACTACCAATAACATTTCATTTATTGAATATAATACATCTAACTAATTATGAATTTGGGTACACATTCATTAAGGAAGTGTTTACTATCTGTAAAAAAACCCATACATGCTTCAAAAAATGTTACGAAATGCGTTGTTGAATTAATACATGCACATTGTGATTAGATGCAGGTTCACTTAGAAGTGCTAATATACTCGTTCCACTAAAAGCAAGAGTCAAAAGTTGAGTTTAGGCTTGCTCTTTTTGCATTGAAGAGTTTAGAAGATGTGAACTTGCCAAAAGATGAAGCCACCATAGTCAAAGCTATCGGTCGATACCGACCCATATGGGTCAGTATCAAATCATGATGATTGTTGGATCTTATAGGACTTGACCTATTCTTCATGCTAAAACTATAGATAACTTGTTTTAACTAGATTCTGCGATTTTGATGGTGGATTTTAACAATAAATAAAGAGCCATTTAAAAAAAAAAAGAGGACTCTTATATCCTTACACCCAATTGCTGCCCTTTTTCTTTGTCAGCTATTTTTGAATTGTATTATTGTAAAAGTGGTTGTGAATGCATGGATCGTATAAAATAAAATTAATAGTGGACATAAGTAATTGAATTGAGGCCAAACCACTTTAAAACTTGGGTATTGTATACCCCACAACTTTAACGACCAAATGTTTAAATAATTATTTAAATAGTTAATCGTCGTTATATTCAATTTTTCAGAGATAGCTGTATTGGGACTCAAAACACCCGCCTTTGAGACCGAAATTCCATCATGAGAAATATCAGTGTAAGATAAGCTATGTTTAGAGTCGATGAACTTTTAGAGCGAATAGTGTTTTCATTTGGATGAAATGAATTTGGGCTAAGCCTATTAGCTTGCCTACAGGTGAGCTTACATATGGCTAGCTCCTCATTTATATTCAGTTTTAATGTTATATTTCCTCTTCTTCTCTAATTACGTCTCTAATCTCCTCCTGATCTCTTAACCCTACTAATCCAAGCTTAAATAAAATTTCAAAATTAAAACTTAAATCTCCATAATTCCTTTCATCATATTCCTCACATAACCAATCAAGGAATTAGCATAAACGGAGTTTGAAGCTATATCTCAGCTTTAAAGAGAGCATGGATTTGGGTTTTCGTAGTTAGAGCTTGATTTGGAGAAGAAGAAGGTGGGTGAGATGATTCCTCTACTTAAATTACTAGTTAAACTTCATATATTTGTTTATTAATGATTATAGAGTTATAAGAAATGATTTAGAGAGTGTTTGATTTGATTTAGGCTTATGTTCATGTTGTAAACATGATTATATTAAATCATTATTTATTAAAGACCTTAATTACTATTTTTGAAATAGTTAGTAAGCTAAGAAATGGTTTTGGTTAACTGGATAATTATGTATGACGTCATGGTTGAATGGTGATTAATTAAGAGATATAATGATGTACATATTATTAGAAAGTATTAATTAAACTAGTTAAATGAGTTTTAGAAAAGATAGTAAGAAAATTAAGTTAGGAACTCTATACTTATTATTTAAGTGATTAGAGGCATGATGAAGCTCAATTAGTACTTATAAACATTATTTAAAAGAAGGAATAATTATATAAATATGTGGAATATTCATACTTCTTTAAAATATTTCTTTTATTCACATGACGTAAGATGGCCGGCTACGTACGTTTTGATGTGATTAAAGGGAGCCAAGTCACTTGAATCGCCCGTTGAACTCTACGCATGCAAAAAGTGGATTTCGTGTCGAAATCGGTTTTTGAACATGTAAGGAACCACTTTCAAAAAATCGGCCAATGAACTCCAAAGGAGATTGGATATGGTGAAGGCAGGCTCGGGAAGATAGGCAGTCCATCGAGTGAAGCAATGGAGGAAACTACACGCAAATCAACGATCATTGTAGGTGGATAGCATCTGCCCTAGGCTTACTGTCTAGGACAAGATACTAGTGGTGCATGGACATAGGTGGTAAACCCAGGCCAGGTACTAGATTACATGGGTTTTTCCTCTGGATTCAGATTCAATTTGATATGAAACCTTGGCGTGGCTACGTGGATGCTTCGGCTATTCGAGAAAGTGGAATGCAAGGCGAGGCTCGTGATTTGGGCAAAATATAAGAGGTGCACACGTGCTTAACAACGATCAATAAGACATTCGGGCCTATGGTCGAAGAAGCGATCGAGGTAAGAGGTGCAAGCCATGGACTATTCCTACATGTGAATAGCAGGAGATTGAGGTAGTGATCAAGAGCCAATTATATACGAGATTGGGACATGATCAATTTCACGATCACGTATGATAAACGTGTATAATTAGAAGGAGCACATGACGGTGGGGAGTTAGTTCTAGACATAAGCAAATATGCGAACACATGAAGGTAATGATCGATATGAGATTAGGCATACATGTATACAAATGGTTGGCATAGATTCTATGGTTCTAAGTGCTACTATGCTAGAGTGATCCATTAGGGTCAAAGCAAGTGCATGGTGAAAGATTCATGAGTAGGTGATTGGATTCAGGTCATAGTGCAATTCCAGTGCTATATATCCATTTATACACTGTTTTATGATTTTGGACCAAGCTTATGGAGGGTCTAAGGCAGCACTAAAAGGGTACTTGTACCCACTAGCGGTAGTGTAGATATAAATGCTAGGGTGCACTACAGTGGTAGAAGTTTTCATTATTGCCAGGAGAGCAATCTAAGTTTATATCGGGCACTTGTACAAAAAGAAGGTTATATGAGGATGCTCGATTCCATTCGTAGACTCTCAAAGGGTAAGAATGTATAAAAATCCAAAGATGACTTAAAGGTGTAGTTGCTCCATTGATATTTCGTTCAGTATGATATAGTGGTAGATATTCTCTATTTGTCTTATATCTTTATGTTGTGCATAGTTCATTGTTGGTTGATAGTATTATAGTGCGTTCTACAATAGACTATTATGATATCTATATTACCTCTATAGTTACAATTATTATGTTTACTACATATTAATCACATTATATTAGTTGTCCTGACTCATTGATTACAAGAGAAGAGAAGGTTATAGTGTGATTCCCTATTTTTGAGATGAGTTTACTATACTTGTTTGTAGGTAGTTCGAATTATTCCTAAGCCACATTTGTGAAGAGGACCGTCTGTGCTTTAGCGGTTTCCTGTTTATTTGTATATAGTTTTTATATACAATATTTTTATTTAATTTCCCTCACACGAGGCTGTAATTTTGACCCTTGTTTTAATTTCTATTTATGTCATAACAACTCTCGGGTGCTCGATTGAGTAGTTTAGGAGTCAATGCTTTTGTGGATATGCTATCGGAGTGATGTAGTTGGAGCACTTTGGCGGCGTACTATTAATACCTTAGATATATACTTGATAATGTTATAGTACATGACAGATATGTTATAGGCGGGATATATTGTTTCAGATGTTGTATTGTGGACTCCATCTGTATGGGGTTGATCTATTTTGACTTTCTGTATTGATATTTATTTATTAGTTATTTCCATTAGTACAATCTCCTATATATTGTTTATACAATCATGTTCATATATATATATATATATATATATATATATATATATATATATAGCTAGTATATAATATGTTACTATTTCATTATGAGATATTATCAATGCCTTAGTATAGTGTTTTTGTTTTAATTTTTTCCCGACAATCTGTCTTTTATGGTATTCGAAAGTCAAGCATAGATGTGAGACGTTGATTTTTGGGTATTACAAAGGATGGGTTGTTGCATTTGGTATCAGAGCTTAGGTTAAACATTCAGGATCAAGTAGACCAACTCGAGTTAAGCAACCTAGTGGAAGGAGATACATAGAGAGAGCATGCTTTTAATTTTCATACTATATAATACTACATACACCACTTATCGTTCTAACTTTGTTTATTTCCATCACTAGTTACTAAGATATCTTCAATAAGGCTATTAGTATGAGCAGATGGGGTACATGAGCGACTGTAGATAAATAGCCTGAGGAGCCTAATTGATTCAAAGGCTAGTCGGTTACTACATGGGATGTTCCACTATTTGCGGACAACCCAATAGCTTCGGGAGGTTTTGAAGGTGATTTAGACCTTAGGGCACCAGTGTCTCTTGCTTCCTAGCATCTTTGGAAGGGAGACTTTGGCTTTGTGGGGCATAATAATAGGGGAGGTTAACAAGCTTGCTATGACTTAGATTGATTCTAAATATCGTTTTGAGCCTTGATTTATCTCTGAAACTAAATGAAGCATACGGTTGGAGTGTTTCATCCATTTCTAGCTAGATAGCTTGTTGGTGATGGCATATGTTAGCTGATTTAATATTTTGTCTAGATTCTGTTTTGTGATGGTTAGTACTCCATTGAAGTTGGCAAGGGGTTTTCCTAAGGGAATGGATTAATTAGGGATTCATTGCTTAAATTTACCCAGTAAGGGCCACTTTGAGAGTCCGTTGGTGATACCTGTTCTCTGTGAAAGCGGTCGCGAGGTATCAATAGTGGTAACAATGGTGGAAAGCAAACTGAAGTTCCAATCGAAGCGCAAAGGCTGGGATACAAGGAGAGATCAAGCTTATCCAAAGATGATAGCTGATATGTTATGCCACTTCTGTGGCATATAGGGGCTTTTCATTATGGAATGTCATGAAGCTTAACCAAAGTGTAAGTGCTTCAATTGCGGCTAGCTCGGTCACATGACGAAGGATTGCCCTATAATTATGAGAGGTGAGTGAGTGATAATGAATTTGACTTAAAGGCATTTCCAGGTCCTAGCGGGATTACTGCTCAGGAAAAGGAGAGAAATTTATATAGCAGTTTAATTGTAAGTTAATTTCTTATGTTCTTTTTGATATTTGAGTTGCATATTCATCTATTTCTAGTTACTGTAGATAGAATAAACATGATACCTTTCATAATAGGTAAATTCTTTCGTTAAACCTTGTATGAGTAACCTTAATTGTTTAGCTAAGGCGTAGATATCAAGAGTACTACCATTCGAACTTGATGTATGATCTTTAAAGTAAAGTAGGATTGGTTGATGAAGTATGACTTGGATTTGCATCTAGTTATGGTTCGATAGATGCCTAGTAATGAGCAAAGACTGAGCGAATGACCACGGGCATATGCTTAGAGTTGTTTGTGTTTGAATTGCTTTTCCTTATGTTTGTAAACCTTAGGCGATGGGAGTAATCCCATGTGTTGAAAAGGTATTTTTCAAGGATCGGTTCACTAAGTACCGATTCCTAATCACTTGTTTAGGCATAGGGTTTCTAGGTGATTTTCATCATTTAGCCAAGGATTTTTCACTTGATTCTTAAAGGTGAGCAGTTGAGTTGGATTCTTGAGATGGCCTAGAGATTTTCAAAGCATGTCCTTGGTCATGCGAGAAGATTTCAATGGTCAGATCATGAAACTAGATCAGAGTTTACATGAGAGGAGTCCGATGTCCGACCTTAGTTCAATAAAGAAATCGTGTACATAAACAAAGTATCAGATTGGGTATCGTATATCATTTGGATGATCTTTATTTATTGTAAAATCATTTATAGCGTAGTATAATTTAGATATCTTGTGATAGTTCCAGGAAGGACTTCTCGACTAGTTTTATAAAGATTCAGATAATCTTCTAAGTGGCGATATGATACTTGCCTAGGCGAGCATGTAGTACACGTAGTATATTATCATTATTAACATTGTGCACTTGAGGTGAGTTTGAACCCAAGCGAGTTCAAGAATTACTAGATCGCCATTAATGATGATTTAATTTGTAGAATTTTCTCCTTTGGAGAATGAGCTCTGTGCAAAAGGAAAGGAAAGTTGGGACTTAGATTGCTTTGGGTTTATTCGAGAGTCTTGAAGATCAGTTATATATCATATTGTATAAGTTTTTCTTTTTTGAGCTTGAGGTGTAGTTGTCTTTCATGTGTTGTATTCATGAAAGGAGTTGCACCACTTCGGCATTTTATTCACCTTGGATATAAAACAAGCTCATAGGGGTTTATTGCTTTACATGCATATTTTGACGATTGATTGGTTACCGTGCATGTTAGTATAGAATCTTTCTGAATGCTCCATTGGTTTGTATGCTAATTTTTTATTGTTGTTTGTTGATGCTTGTTGATTGGTTGTTTGCATGGTAATTGCATGCTGATGGTTTATTGTTGGTTGTTGATAGTTGTCATTGTTTGTTGTTGTTTGTCATTGTTCATGTTTGCTTGCTATTGCTGCCATCGTTGTTGTCATTTGCTGTTGGTTGGTTTAAGTTGTTGATCTTGTTGATTGTGTACATGTTTGATAGTTCGTATGTTGGTTATTGTTTCTTATCATTTTTTTCTATTGTTTGGTTGTTGCTTGTTATTTATGGTCGTTGATGTTTATTGATTATTATTTCTTATTTTGTGTGTTTGGTTGCTTGAATGATAGTTATAATTTTCTGTTAAAGCGCGTTTGGAGAGAGATAGTAATAGCCATCTAAAATGATCGCATATCATCCATGTTCACTTAGGGGTCGAGGTGGGATTTATACTGGCCTACTGTCTTTTGATGTAACTTGGAGTTTATGGTATATTTTGATACTGACTAACTTGAGCTTACTCTTCAGTGGACTCTCTGGTAGTATTGGTTACTACGCTAAGGTTATACATGTATGAATTCTATGTTGTTGTTATGATGGTACATAATCCTCTTGGTATAGTACAATTAAGTACTCAAGAGCTGAAGCATAGTTATTTAATTGCATATTTGTTTAGATTTGCATTTAAATGGTGAGAAGATTTCTTAAAACAGATATGTAATTTTGGAAAATGTGGGATATTATAGGTTATTGCATATTCTGGCTATGTGATGCATTCTAATTTTCGAGTTTCCGTAACGTTAACAGCATAAGGGAACTACTGTTGAAATTTTTCAAAGTTAGGGCTTGGGAATTTTGGTTAGTCCTTCCATTTTCTCGTACTTAATGGAATTTATAAATGAAATTCTTTTCAGAAGGGAAGAATGTAACACCTCGCAACTTTAACCACCAAACATTTAAATAATTAATTAGAATATTAAATTGTTAATTGACGGAATGCCCGTTGTACTTGATTTTTTAGAGATGGATGAATTAGGACACGAGACACCTGTCGTTGAGACTGCAATATTGTCATGAGAAAAATCAATATGAACTTGGTTATGTTTGGAGTCGATGAATTTTTAGAGTAAATAGTGTTTTAATTTGGGTGAAATGAATTTGGGTAAGCCCATTACCTTGTGCAAAAGTTAGCTTATATGCAGCTAACTCTTTATACATTTTCATTCCGACATTACAATTCCTCTTCTTCTCGAATTACTTCTCCAATCTCCTCTTGATCTCCTAACATTAAATCCACTTATCTAAGCTTAAGCAAAATCTAAAAATTCAAATTACAATCGCCATAGTCCCTCTTATCAAATTCCTCATATAAGCCATTAAGGAATTAGCATGAAGTGAAGTTTGAAGCTTGATCTCGGCTTTAAAGAGAACATGGATTTGGGTTTATGTAGTTAGAGCTTTGGCTTAAGATGAATGGGATGATTCTCCTACTTAAATTACTTGTTAAACTTCGTATATTTGTTTATTGATGATCATGGAGTTATAAGAAATGATTTGGAGAAAGTTTGATTTGACTTAGGCTTATGCTTATGTTGTAAACATGATTATATTTACTTTTTATTTATTAAAGGCCTTAATTATTATTTTTAAAATAGTTAGTAAGCTAAGAAATGAGTTTCTAGTTAACTGGATAATTATGTATGATGTCATGGATTAATTAGTGATTAATTAAGAGATATAATGATGTACATATCATTAGAAAGTATTAATGTAACCATTTGAATGAGTTTTAGAAAAGTTAGTAAGCTAATGAAGAAAGTTAGGAGCGCTACACTTATTATTAAAGTGATTAGTGGTTTAATGTAGCTTAATTATTATTTAAAAATATTATTTAAAAGAAGGAGTGATTTTGTAAGTATAAGGAATATTTTATTAAATGATGCTAGCAAGTCAAATAAGTGAGTTATGAGCTTAAACTGATTAGAGGCTTAATGAAGCTTAATTAGTACTTATAAATATTACTTTAGCAAAGAAATAATTTTATATGTTAATGGTATATTTTATAAAATTGAATATGATTTTACAAAGTAGTATAAATGTATATTTTATAAAACGAACGAGGTTGAATAAAATTGTATAATGGAAATATTTTATAAAAATACGTGAATTTATAATATAGTATAAAGGAATTATTTTATAAAATGGTCATAAGGTTTTGTAAAATAATTATAATATAAATAGTTTATTTTAATGAAGAAGTTAAGTATTATGAAGGCTTTAAATGATTTATAAGCTAGTTTTGTATTTTATAAAATAATGGAGTTATTTTATAAAATTGTAGGAAGAGATATATGACTTTTATTGGAAAGGGTTAGTAGATAAAAGTAAAATTTGATTAAGTAATAATTGAATAACTTATTTAAATATATATGTACGTAAATGTATATGGGCAAGTATACATATATATTTATTTGAAGATTTATAACAATTAAAAAAACTTGTATATTGAAATTAGAATTGTAGTGTATGTTTGTTTGTATAAATATATGTGTGCAATTGTGTGAATGAATATTATATAGATGTATATATGTGCATTGTGGGAATCTCACGTAGTCATGGTGACTATTGTGTGTGCTAAATTGGATAAGAGTATACCAGGTCAAGTAATCACTTCGATGGTTCCGAGACGTGATTCGTATAGTGAAGTATGCTTGTGTATATGTGCATGAATCTGTAAGAATGTATCGGCATGCATATGCATCACATGAAGCAAGATGGAATGTTGAGTATGTTTTGGCATGGTTAGAGGGAGCTAGGTCGCTAGAGTTGCCTGTTAAAATCTACACATGAAAATAGTTGAATTTCCATCAAAATCGGTTTTCGAACACATAAGGAACCGCTTTAAAACATCAACTAATAAACTCCGAAGGAGGTCCGATGTGGTGAACGCAGGCTTGGGACATACAACTTGGGATAGCCTACCTCTGGTCCACCGGTGCATAGGTGGTGCATGGACCTGGGAATTAATCCTGGGATAGGATCCAATAACAGACGGTTTTCTCTTGGATCCAAATGCAGATTGACAAGAGACTTCGGCATGACTTCGGGGAAGCTTCAAGCTACTCAGGAAAGTGGAATGTAGTGCGAGGCTTGGGATTCGGAAGCAAATATAAGAGGTGCACAAGTGGTCGGAAATGATCAATAAAGCGTTGAAGATGAGGTCGAGGAAGCAATTAAGGTAAGGGTTGCAAGGCATAGACTATTCCTATACGAGAATAGTAGGAGATCTTCATAGCGATCAAGAGCCAATCAGATATGAGATCACGATGTGATCGGTTTTATGGTCATGTACGATGAGCATGTACAATTGGAAGGAGCATATGATCTGAGGAGTTAGTCCTAGACTCAAGCATATATGCAAACACATGACGATAGCAATTGGTACGAGATCTGGCAGACGTGTAAATAGATGGTTAGCATAAATTCCATGTTTCAAAGCACCATTTTTCTTAAGTGATCCGTTTGGGTCAAAGCAAGTGCACGGTGAGAGAGTCACAGAGTAGGCGATTAGATTTGAGTCGTGGTGCGGTTTCAATGCTAGCCATCCGTTTATAATTTTTTTATGGTTTTGTATTAAGCCTTCGAGAACGTCTGGAGCTGTGCATAAGGGGTACTTGTACTAGTAGCTGTATCGTAGATATAGACGCTAAGGAGCACTGCAGTGATATGAATGAGCGGTCTCGGTCTGTATGGGGCATATATATAGCAAAGAAGCGGTATGAGGATGCTCGATTTCACTCGTTGACTCTCGAATGGTAAGAATGTATATAAACCCAAATATCAATAAGGTGTAGTTGCTCCATTAATATTTCATTCAGTACGGGATGATGATAGATATTCTCTATTTGTTTCATATCATTATGTTATGTATAGTTTATTAGTTGGTTGATAGTATTATGGTGCGTTCTATGATAGGCTTCTATTGTGGTATCTATATTACCCATGTAATTGTATACCGTGATATCTATTATGTATCAGTCATATTATATTAGTTATACTAATTCGTTGATTATAGAAGAAGAGCAGGTATGATATGATTTCCTATTTTTGAGATGGATTTACTATACTTGTTTATGGGGCAGTCTGGATTATTCCTAAGCCATGTTTGTTGAGATGAGTAGTTGTGCTTTAGTAGTTTTTCATTTATTTGTATTTTCTTTGATATACGTTATCTTAAGATAGTTCCCCTCACACCTGGATTTAGTCTAACCCGCGTTTTATCTTTGTCTGTTTATGTTATGAAAACTTTTGGAAACTCGATTGAGTAGTTTGAGAATCAGGTGCTTTTGGAAATACACTATCAGAGTAGCGTAGCTGTAGTGCTTCGGAGGAATGGTGTCGATGCCTTGGATCTATACTTGATAATATTATAGTACATGACATATATTATTTATGTGGGACTCATGGTATTAGATATTCCATACTAGACTCCATCTGTATGGGGTTGATTTATTTTGACTTTTTGTACTAACATTCATTTATCGGTTACTTACATTAGTTTAGTCTCTTATATATTGTTTATACTATCATGTATATTTAGTATATTATATGTTATCATCCTGTTTTGTGATCCAATCTATGCCTTGGTACAGTGTTTTCATTTTAATTTTCCCCAACAATCTATCTTTTATGGTATTTAGAAGTCAAACGTAAATGTGAGACATTGATTTTTAGGTATTACAAAGGATGGGTTATTACATATTTTCTCTCTTTTAGATTCTTAGTATTTTAATATTCATTCTTTCTTGATTAATCTCATTTTCCAATTGATTGGGGGTGTTGTACCATTTTTTAGCACTGCATTTTTGTTACTTTCACGGAAAATGAAGAATCTCAGGTGTAGAATTGTGCTTTCATTTTGGATATGGAGAAGTCTAAAGGCGAGACCTCAAAAATATTGTCCAAGGAAAACCAGATCTTATGCGTGTAATGACCCAGAATTTTTAACAATTTAATTTGAAAATATTTAATTAATTTTAAATATTTGAATGATGGTTTGGATTGAATTTTCAATATAACTTTGAATTTGGCGATTAAATTATAAAATTTAATCTATTGAGAGTTGAATAAAAATTTGAATCTTCAATTTTAAGCCGATTAAAAATATTTTAAAGGCTTGTAAAATTCATATTGAAAATACTGAAGATAATAGAAGCTTCAGGATCGAATTTGAAACTGCTTTGTTCAATTTTGAAATTATATCGTTTGAATCGATATTTAAAAATAGCCGTCCGAGGCACAATCTCGGAATTCGACGAAACCAGTTCCATTGGTTCCGTAATATTGAATTATTGCCGGATTTCAAATTTCGTGTTTATATGTAAGCATACGACATATAAACGCGCCGAGATCAAATTGAATTCAAATTAAATTTAAATTATAATTAGTCAAAGTACACACGTTATTTTCCCTAAATTCACGTCTAAAATTACGGCAAGGATCGCGCTAAGGATCGTGCAGAGCATACTTTGTTCCATTTTAAATATCCCTCTCCAGTTTTTCAAAATCAAAGAAACCGATTTTTTTTTATAATGGCCGCAGCCTTCATGTTTGAGAGCAATCTTCCCCTCTCTCAAATTCATTCATGAAACCATAAAACCCCAAAATTCGAATTCACATCTCTCCCTTCCTCCCCAGTTAATTTCAAAGCCGATGCTCATCATAACAAAAAAAAAGAGCGAACGAGATTCGAAACCGATTCGAACAGGGGGGTTGCCGCGATTCGCTGCTAGGGTTAGGGCGAGCTCGCGATAGATGGAGGAAATGGGGGTAGCGCGCGTGCGTAGGTCGTGGTAGGTGGAGCGGCACGGCGGCGGCGTGGGGACGAGCGCGATTTCGATGAAGGGGATGAGGCGACTGGCGGCTAGGGTTCAAGTGAGGCGTTCAGGTGAAGGAGTGGAGCTCGAATTGGAAGATGGTGAGGTTGTGGTAGCTCGCGAGGAGGGACGTCAGCTGGGAGGCCGCCTGGTTGTTCGATTGGGGGAAGTTTAATTCTCAAGCTCACTTGCGAATTCAATCTCATATAGGACGTCGCCGCATTCGTGCAGTAGGTGAGTTTCTGTTTTAAATTTAAAGAATCGATTTAAGGTTATTGTTGGATATTTTAAAATCATAGAATTCCGTTTAAACATATCTATGTAGAAAATATTATGAATTGTTTAAACAAGTAAATTTATATAATGCAGTAAGTTATTCACAGTTGTTATTCAATTTAAAACTTAAATACAGATTTGAAAAAAAAAATTAATTTGAATGTTGGTTTATTGACAGTAAAATGAGTTACTGTGATTATTGTACAGTAAAAAGGAAAACAATGATAAAAGAAGAAAATTAGTTTAAAAGAAAATCATTGGTTAATTTAAATTAATTTGTAAAAGGAAAATTAGTTAAATAATTTTTTTTAAAGGGAATTTAGATTAAAACTTAATTTTTTATAATTATTTAAAAGAAATTTAGTTCAATTTGAAATTCTAGTTAAATTAATTTATTTAAGGGAATTTAGTTTCAAAATTTAAATTTTTAGTTGAACAAATTTATTAAAAGAAATTGATTTGAAGATATTAATTTAAAGTAAAATAATTAGTTAAAAATTTATGATTCGTTTAAATAAAATCATTAGTATAAAATTTAATCATTAGTTAGATAAATTTATTAAAGGAGAAAATAGGTTTAAATAAAACCATCAGTTAATTTAACTATTAAAATGAAATCACCGATGAATCGAAATTATCAAATCAAAATTTATTATTCTATCTGTTCGAATATTAATGAATTGTGTAAATATTTATACAAGGTATAAATCAAAAAAATCAAGATGGAAAATGGATTGCTAATAAAAGCAAAGGTGAGAACTTCTCACTCAAAAGTTTAAAGTTGGATTTGCAGTTATTGATTGATTGCTATTTGGTTGTGATATTAGATATAGTAGGATATATCTATATATTTAGCAATATATATATATTGGCATATGTATATATTGCAGTTGATTGATTTCCCGCATTGTATAGCGGATGAGACCCTATTGCGCCGCCTATTAAGCGGATAATATTTTATAAATCCCATATACCGCGATATTCCACCTCGAAGTGGAATGGGTATTGTGCTAATGTCTGTGGATGCAGGGAAACAGGTTGGAGGGATCCAACTGGATTCCTCACAAATATTTATTTGATTTTAGATATTGTGATGTTTGATTGTTTATCATATCGATATATGATATTTGAAAGTCGTGATTGACTATTTGATGTGTTGCATCATCGAATCCAATTTTGAAGTTTAAAAATAACGATTTAGATTTTAAGGGATTTCTAAAGTGATTTTTGAAAGTATACGTTTATAAAATATTTTTGGAATTGATTCATCTTAAATAAATAAACGTTATAATTTTAATATTATAAAAATTATGATTTTTGAGAAATACAGTTAAAAGTTGATTTTTGAAAATATGGGATTAATGATTTCATAAAATAGTTTAAACTGGGATTTCTGAATTTATTATAAAAAGTTTAAATATAGGATTTATGAAATTTGATTATTTTATAAATCAAAATGATGAAATTATAAAGGATTTGAAAGACGTTTTGAAAGAATAATATAAATTGATCCATATAAAAGATTTATAAATTGATATTTATAAATTTAAAATATTGGAATTGTAAAACAAGCTTTTATAAGTGTTAGAATGAATTGTTAATGAATTTCATAAATGAATGAAATCTATAGGATTATAACGGTGAAGTTATAAAGGAAATTTTATAAATAAAATTTATAAAGTTATTTAGGAATAGATTTGGATAAAAAAAATGAATCTTATAAGTTATAATATTTATAATTATGAAGTTTAAAGGAACGATTTTGCAAACAAATAAATTATAAGCATTTAACTTATAATATGGACTTTCGGTATATAATTAGTTATAAATTGAATAGGTTAATAAAGGAAATTTATAAAAGGAAGTGTTATAAAATAAATAGAAATGGAATTTATAAACATTGATTTATAAATCCGCAACGACTTATTTTGATAAGTAAATTGTTGTAACTTGTTAATGGAGTTATATTCACGTTTTAGATGGTGAATAATCCTTTAAAATAAAATGAATAGAAATGATAGAAATTGGTTAACAAGTATATTCACGTTTTTGAATAGTGAATAATATGTTAAAGAAATGGTTTTGAATGTGACGTTTTAAATTGAATTAAAACGATCTAACGATGTTTTAAATGTATTAAGATTCGAAACCATAGATTTCAACATTCATTGTTGAAATAGACGTTTTCGAAAAATAAAAGGAAATAGTGGACTATAACACTGTTGTTATAATAGATGATTTCCAAAAGGAAATGTTTTGTATAGTATTGGGATTTATATATCTATTTTAATTTCGAATCCCTATACTAGTGATTTTGGGTTGTCGTAACGATGTTTTACGCAACATTCGTTTTGGCCCAAATAAATATGTTTAAGAGAATGATTTCCTTAAAGAATGAAATATATACTTAATTTCGATTAGAGTATATTGAATATCTTCCAAATGTAGAAAATAAAAAGATTTGTGAATTACTTATTTTTAATAAGTATAGAAATGTTTTTCCAATATTAAGTGAATATTTGGAATTTATCTTTTTGAAGATAAATTGAAAATGAATATTAGAAATCGAATGGAAATCGTATATTCATAAATACTTTTGGAAATATAAATTCAAAATGGAATTTATAAATGAAATTGGGAAATTGGGTTTAAAAATAAATATTGATTTATTTTTGAAGAATGGAAAATATATATCTTGTAAAGATATTTTTGGAAAATAAATAATTTGGAAAAATTATTTGGAATCTGGTGATGTTGTGCATATCTATTGATAGTTTAATAACCGACTATCAATATTTACCTTTAAATAGGTATTTGTTGTGATTTGTTTGAAATTGAATGCCACACTTATTTTTTTAAAATAAGCGCTCACTATTCGGGTTAACCGGGAAAGGACCTTGGGGTCGTATAACCCATTCCGAATATGTGATACGTCGTTATGAATTGCATTTGAAGATCGGTGTTGAAGACCAGATATCTTCGAAAACGAAAGGGTTTCTTGTTGATTGTCTCTGCACTGGCTGATCCCCAGTATAGGGATCTCCATATGTGATGGGAAATTCGGACGTGATTAGAGATTATCCGGATTGCAAGGACTTCTTTGTAAGTGCCTTCGGTTCTGTTCGAGCCCGGAACAGACTTGTATGGATAGTATGTCTGACATTACAAATTGAGATATAAAGCCGATTTCTTTCAAATATATTTCTGTTGGTGGCGGAGAATTTATTCTCTTAGCTTAACACCCTTCTCTGAGACATACGAGCTCAGAGGTTATATAGTTGAAGGTTATCAGCAATATATTCCCAATTTGGTAATGTGACATGCTGAGTGTTGCTGTGAAATGATCATTGTGTTGATTATTTGTGATAGGATCATTTGTTTGATCGTCTATCTTGGTGATCATTTCTATGATCATTTGTTGACCCAAAGCATGACTTTGTATAAAGCGTGTTTTTGTGGACGTGACTTCGTCGAGCCTCACACCTCGGAATGGTCAAAACAGGAAAGATGCAGCAAGGTTATGAGGGGTAGCTCCCTTTAGGGTATGTGCATTTCCTTCTGGAAAAGGGTGGTATCATGGTATGGAGCCCAGATACTTACTCATGTTGAAACACTTATTATTATGGTGTGATGTTGATGACGAGCGCTCGGTTAAAGGTCCCAAAGGACCGGGGGATGGCATACTCGTGTCAGTTGTTACCTAGTTTGAAAGGTAACCCGGTCTTGTGTTGGCAGAGATCCGGTTAGGTTCTCGGGGACGTCCTTCCAGAGGCGTTCTCATGTGGCAATGGGAAGTTCCTTGGCCTGACCATTTGTTGGAAATCCAAAGAAACAATACGAGACTTGTACGGTTTTAGTTGTAGAACCTGCCATCTAATATGGTAGCTATAGTAAGCATAATATAATGGTACCTATGCTGGCTAAGATTTATATTCTGCTTTCGAAATGTTTCCTACACTATGCACTACTAATAATATCAAATGTTTCTTTTTAATACGTATCAAGCATCTTTGACTAACATAAGAAGAAATCTTCTCCAAGT
The DNA here is from genome assembly GCA_030765085.1 of Allium cepa. Taxonomy (NCBI): domain Eukaryota; kingdom Viridiplantae; phylum Streptophyta; class Magnoliopsida; order Asparagales; family Amaryllidaceae; genus Allium; species Allium cepa. The sequence goes on from CM060931.1 coordinate 401,810,963, forward strand.
CTGCGTTTGCATTGTGTGTGTGGCGGGAGGTCTTATGGTAGTCTCATTCTTAAAAGCATTGCGAATTGATTTTAAAAATATTCCTCTATTTTGATTTTTAAGATAAATAAACTGTTTTGAGTTCCCACACCAGTCACATGACTGACTCAGAGTTTATTGTTTTCCTTCCTAAACTTTGGGTGCCCACCAATTTCCACACGGGCAGTCAAGAGTTAAGGTTTATCAGGATATTCTGGAATTCAGGAATTGCTGGAGGCAAGCTGGATGGCATGACGTATTACTATTATATAGTATTTCTTTTCCGCTGTTTGTTTGTTGTTGTTGTTGTACACTCTGATGATATGATGTAATGTAATGTAATAACTAATATAGTTCTTTGTTTAAAGATTATTCATTTATCTATTATATGTTGTTCCGCTGCGAATTGTGAGATTCTGATGTTGTTTTGTTATTTCTTTCTCTTCTATTCTATATTTTCTCTCTTCTTCTACCTCTTTCTTCTTTCTTAAACCCTCAGTGTTCGGTTTTCCGGCATCCGACTGATTGGCATTCGATACAGTGGACGTATTGATGTCGATATTCGGGAGTCGAAGAATCGGGTCCTGACAATGCGATTACTATAGGTGATGCTGAAGGAGATCACCATGCAAAATATGAAATGACTTAACCTTTGACTTCTTTTCCAAAATCCTCATCAATATAGGAAGTTGTAATGGGAGCTTTGTTAGATAGGATGGAAAATAAAATGAATAAAATGATGATGGAGGGCTAAAAGGCCCTCATGGATGAAATGAAGAAGAGCTTTGCTTTGATATCACAACCACCTTCAAGGTGTAGGAAGAGCCATAGAGATTCATCATCTTCAGACTCAAAAGAAGGAATCTCATCTTCATCGGATTGGAAAAGAAGAGATGTCAAGCAAAAGATGAGGGGGAAGGAATCAGGGGCATCATGGAACCAGAGTGCTGGATGTAGAGTAGTTCTGCCATCAAGTCAATCAGTCGGTACCGGCCAACCCATATGGTTCTATATTGATCAAGTGGAGATGGTGCATCTAAGAGATTCTGAAGATGAACACCAAAATAACATTGATGACGATGGAAACAGACGAGCTGCTAATCCTTAGGTTCGCACCGTTGAAGCTAAAATCACAGAACAAGCTTGGGGAGAATGACAAGGCTCGAGACGAATGGTTCCTCCAAAGATAGGGGGATTGGGGTGCTATTCCACTAACTGAGACCCTTTATAGTGTCAAACATCCGGGGGTGTTCCCAACGATCCCCTTCCAGCCATCCAAAGCAGTGAAGAGTAAAATGTCGATATGGTGAAAATACTGTTAAATTAGAGTCAGCACAGGCATGATGATGAGTGGGGTTCATTACCGAGCTAGACCCCTTTCACCAAAAACATCCTTGAAGAGAGGTATCTAAAGTACTTTTTGATGACGACTATGTCAACTACAATGGAATGATTAATCTAGGACAACATCTGTTGAAGTATGGATGGCATATGGACGGTGCTCGTGCAACGGATGTTACCTATCGTAAATGTTTCTCTATATGCCTATACGGGTAGCGACAATGTGGTTCACTCGACTCGCACCAAGGTCCATATCATCATTCGATTAGCGGGTTAAGAAATGTATGGTGCAATTCTAGGTCCACTAGATCGACCAAAAGACATTATGTCATTACCTATCATGCATAAGAGTTCCAAAGAGAGTCTAAGAGATTTTTAAAGAAGTTCAAATCTACAATCATAGAGGTAAGCAACCCCAAGCAGGATTTTATATCGATGACGCAAATGAACGAGGTTCAACCAAAGACCGATTTTGGAAAATGGCTGAAAAGAAAGAAACCTGTAACTACCCGGAATTTTACTGTTTTGATTAGTGAATATTTAATTAATTTTAAATATTCAATATATAGGTTTTATAATGAAAATAAACTCATTTTAATTAATTATTAATGATATTAAAATCGTTTTCAAAATTTGTTTATCAAATTAAATAGTTCATAGAAAAATAAAAAACGTGACCAAAAACATTTTTCGAAATTTCAACATTTTCTGAAATTTCGTACTTTCGACACCCGAAAGTTGTTGGGAACGTTGTTCGTCTTCGTGCACTATATGTTCATATATATAACAGTTAATTAACTAGATAATAATATGATTAGAAATAAAGTATCTTATGTTAATTTGAATTAGTAAGTGACGTGACAATAAATAGTTTTAAAAATAATAACCATTTTATATAAATATATATATTAAGTATTATGACATCTTAGATTTGTAATCATTAACCATAATTATCTCTTGTCACATCTTAGTTAATTAATAATTAAAATTATGTATATAAAGAAATTGATGTGACTATACAACATAAGTATATATATATATATAAGAAAGTGATGTGACTAAACATATATATATATATAAAAGTGATGTGATTAAACATAATTATATATATATATATATATATTATAAAAGATTTATGATGTGACTTGACATAGTGATCAGTTGCGAAATCTTGCGTAAAAATATCCCATATGTTTCTCCATTTTTCCTCCTCTTTCCACCAATGTTTTCTTCCTCATTTCAAACTCAAATGGAATTTTTCTATTTCGTGAAACCGTGTGAAATTTTAATGGCTACAACATTCTATTTGACCACTTTTTCAAATTTCTATCGTAGCTATGTCAAAATACCCAATCTTTGCAAAGCAATTTTCACCTAGAATTTCAAGTCCCATAATTATCCTTCTTCTTTTGATCATAACTTCTTCAAAACAAACCGAAAATGAGCGATTCTTTTTTAGAAATGATGGAGAAAAGAAATTCCAATAACTTTCTCTTTGAGTTTTTTTTGAAATTCCATGAGTAGGCAGTGCAAAAATCAGTTGCAAAATGGCCTATTTTCGGGTTTATTATTGAGAATTTGATGTTTACCTGAAGTCGCACCACCTTACCAAAACAGTCTCGATTCCTCTTCCCTTCAAGGCCAAGCCTACCTAGTGCATTCAAGGTCCAAGACTCCATCTTGTTGCTTAGGTATGGAAGTGATATGTCATACTCTAATTTAACGAAAGTTTGGATAGCTTTCGGTGAGTAAATTAATAAACTTTTGGAAAGAACTTTCTTTTGTATGTTGTGTTGATCCTTCGCTATATGCATGTTATATATGTGTTGGATCTTTCATGTTTGAATGTGATGATAAGTGCAAATTTATGGGTTAGTTTAGCACTCGAGAGGATGTGGTATTGCAAAGTTAGTAATTGTATTTATATTGGTATATGTATACAATTTGTTGTACGAATGTGATGTGTAAATATAAAGGGTTGATGATGGACTTGACTATAGTCATGATAGGTTGAAAACAAAGTTAAAGTTTATATGTAATCGCAATGGATTTGAGGTCAGATTTGAAATCAAACTCGTTTCAAGAGTTTAAAGTTTGGATTGTGGTTAAAGTTTGTGTTATTGGTTTTAAAGTGTGAAAATTTACTAAGATATGTTTCAATCATGAAATAGTATGGCTTTATTAAAGTGGCTTCACTTAAAAGTGGGTTAGAGCAAACTGCACTCATAGCGACAGCCGCAATGGATGTTGTTTGGCAAAGGTTTGTATTTCTATTTCAAATTTGTTTTATTTTGAAATTAGTTTACTAATTTTTTTCAAACTTAATTAGTAATTTTAAAAAGTAATTAATTTGTAATATAATTATTTAGTTAATTAATAGTTAATTAAAAGGTAATTAGCACCTAATTGGTAATTGAGAAGGTGATTAGAGGTTAATCATCACTCAAGTTAAGTTAATGACTATTAATTGATTTATAAAGTTTTAATTTGTGATTAAGGGGATTAAGAAGTAATTAAGTGATTAATAATTATATAACTAAATTTAATGATTATTTATTTCTATTTAATTAATATTTAGTTAATTAGGGTTTAACTCTTAAACAATTTGGTTTATCCTTAACCCAGTTGCATTAGGAAGTTATTTAGTACTAAATCAAGTTCATTAAGCCTAATTAGAGTTTAATTATGATTTAGTCTTGATTTAAATTATATTAATTAAGATTTAGTTAGGTTTAAGCTAATTAAATATAATTTTAACTTTTCGAAGGTGATTTGAACTAAACCGAATTTTTTTTAGTCAATTTTCTTTTTCAAAGTAAATTGACACCATATCAAAGGATCTCTTATCGAGACCCTTAAGTAGCCCATATGATTAGGAGAATTAAATGACATCCACTAGCATACCACTAGCAGAACAAAACACCATTCTATTATACTGTAAACGATTTGATTGTGTGGACATGTGTCAAGTAGAATAAATTCTCGTTCTTCTATAAATTGATTGAATTGTTTGGACATCTATTTAGCAGGATAAATCACCATCCTGTTGTTATGTTATTTGGACTTGTATATGCCAATTGGCTATGTTGACGTGTTATTCCCTGATTGGATATGAACTGTATTTACATATATGGTAGCTTATGTAAATAATTGTTATGTGATCTAAAAATTGAATTGAAATTAAATGGTAACTTAAATTAGTATCATTGGGATCGAGAAGCCTCATTTGGAATTTATAAAGTATGATATGAATTTACTTTAGTTCTTTATTCAATTTGAGGCTAAGGGGTTGCAAATGGATTTTCAAATTACATAATTCTTGTGAAGGTATTTACAAATGATAACTGTTTATAGAAAGGGGTTTTTCTAATGAAAAGGGTTATTAAGTTGTTTTACCAATGATGTTTTATAAATGATATATATAAAGGATATTTTAGAAAGGAGTATAGAAAGGTTTATATAAATAGTTTTTAAAATAAGAAAAAGGTTTGTCAATCATTTCAGAGATTTGGAAAGAGGTTTACAAATTAACATAAAGGTTTATAAAAGTGGGTTATAACTTTGTTTTGAAAGTTATAAGTTAATTGAAATATGAGATGAGCTTTTAAAAAGGGAATTTTTGATAAAGCATAAGCGGAATGTTTTATTTGGAAGAAATGTTTGGATTTGGAAAGAAGGAAACTTTGAAAAGTTTGTAAATATACTAATACTGATAAGATAAGTATATGATTTTTATTCAACGCATGAAAAGTAAAATGTTTCGGTAATATACTTATACCATTGAGATAAGTATATAAAGGTTTCCAAGTATGAAGGAAATGTAAGGGGTTTTGGAATAGTGTTTTGAAAAGATCTTTTGAACAGATTTTATAGAGCGGTTTTATTAATTAAAGAGAATTAATAAAGGCTTAGCAGATCGCATATGGAAATTAAACAATGATTGGATGTTTGTTTATTTGATAGTTAAATAACAACTATCAAAGCTGGAACCAAAATGCAACTTTGAAAATATCTAGGAGAAACATGAAAATTATATGGTACGGTTACTGTCGAAGGTGCTAAACTGTACGTATAAACTCGTTTCATTCTTCTAGGACGAATGATAAGAAAATCCGGCCATAAACGGTTACGAGGTGAATTCCGCTCTTTTCATTTGTCATATAGTCAACTGGGATGCAACTCTACAAGATGTGGCATGTAAAGGTACTAAGAGCTCTATCCACTGAGCTTACGCAAATGGTTAGCCTATGGTCGATTATGATATGGGAATAAATGTCATTAATGTGCTATCGATTTCAAGATGCGGAGAAAAATACGCAAATATGCTGTGGATTATTTCATGAAACAGACTGAAGCAAAACCGTTTATAATAGTTACTTTGAATAAAGCGATCAACTTCATAGTAAAGAACATTTTGTGCAGATTCTGGTCATAGAGCTCAATTCGAAAGTGCTAAGTTCAAAGAATTCTATGATCGGCACCAAATTGAGAGGAGCTTCTCGACTACAACACTCTCGAATGGATAAGCAAAAGCAGTGAAAAAAACCATCAAATCCTTCATCAAGAAGAGATTAACAAGAGCCAATGACAATTGGGTAGATGAGTTACCTCTAGCAATTTGGCCTTATCGGATAACCCATAAGTCCACGATATGCCATCCTCCATTTTCTTTGGCCTACAGAACAAAGGTCGTGATATCGATTAAAGCTAAAGACTCTTCTCATAGAAGACTACACTAAGATGCCATGATGAATAAGGAATTTGTGGTTGAGTCCCTTGACTTACCTGAAGAAAAATGAGAAGAGGCTGATCTGAGGTAGCTACTTACCAAATAATAGTAGCAAAGCAGTTCAATGCCATGGTAATACCTTTGAGATAATCGACCTTGTTTTGAAATGGATCTTTCTAGGTTACATGGGCACTTAGTCTGAATCGGGAAGGCCCTTATGTGGTTGTAAAAAAGTTTGGATACAGAACTTTCAAGTTATCGATTATTGATGAGGTTCCTATTCCACCGGCATGGAATAGCAATTGCTTATGGTGCTATTTCACTTGAATTAGTTTCTATAAATAAGCCATCCTTCACATTGGAATTTAATGTAATAAAGCAATGATTGCCATCCTTAGGTTCATAAATAAAGTTTACATTCCAAATCAATGAAACCACATTCTTAATGTCTAATTTTTTATTGCACGATCATTCTATGTTCTAACAACTAGATCTCTACGTACTAAGAGATAGCTATCAATGAACTCCTTCGATCCATGATCGGGTCATTGAAATATAATTGTACTGGGGTTGATTAGATGATTTTTCCCTTACGTATTTAATCTTTGAACAACTTTTGGAGATATGCAAGGTAGTCCGAAAATGACATTTGAGGCATCTATTCTCTAAGATAGGAGTTGGAGTGGAATTGAACCTTTTGCAGTACACTGTTGGAATATATCTGTGTTTATGTTAACATGAGCAGATAAGCCATATAATCTCAACTGCGTTGATAAAATAACCTCATTTATGACCAAATATGACATGATCAGTCGATGATATTATGGCATTGCATAGATTATAGGCATAAGCAAGTATATTATATAAGTAATTGAATTGCATATGATTACATTTACACACGCAGGTAAATATATAGGCAAAGAAAGTAGAGTACGATAAATTAAATGAGATAAAGTTGGACAAATACAACTTTAATAACTTGAACTTTTCTTCAATATATAAAAAGTGAGAATGGCCTAGAGTACAACGGCTTATGTATACAAAAGCCTAATAGAAAAAATTCCAAAAGATAGAAAGAACATGTCTTCTACAAGTAGAAACAATTGACTATTTATTCCTCTCCCGTTTTCCTCCCATCATCGACAACTTAATAAGGCGCTTCCTTCCCAAACTTCCCCCCTTTTGGGGTTTTCTCCGCTGAATAAGAAATATCCTCCATAATATTCTAGTACAGAGGATTTATTTAGTGTGGCTTGAGTGTTTGGTGGAGTCTGAGAAGCACTAGCAACGGAAGGAGGAGGTGGCCTCAAGGGTACTGAAGGAATAGCTAGGGTTATTGATGGTGAGGAAGGAATGTTTTCAAGGCCCGAATTCTTCTTAATGTTCTTTGTCTTCTCAACATCTATGGATTTGGAATTCACCATTGAGGGCTTTTTACCTATGATGTAGGTGATAGTAATCTCATTGTCGTCATACACCGTAGCATTGATTTCATCTAGATTTTCATCTCAAATCAAATGCACTAATCTTTTCTATTCTAGGCACGGAAGCGAACCATGTAGTGGAAGTGGAGACTGTATTAGGGATTAAAATAACAACTGATGTAGTGATGTGGCTGTGGTTACTAAAGTGGAAGCCTTAGAAACTACAGGAAGGGCTATGATCATCGGGCGACCTAAAAATTGATAGAGAGATGTAAAAGGATTAGAGGTGTCTTTAGAAGACATCTGAAATTTCTCAAAGATAAGAGCGGTCAAAGATATACCTCCTAGTGTAGATTTTGGAACATAGGGGCAACCTTTGGCATGTTCCTCTTTCTAATCTGGGGCATGAGTGGAAGAATGAGGATGGTTAGGGGTAGCATAAAGCTAAGAGCATTATGATTATGCCTCTCGAAAACTAAAGCGGTGGCGTGATTGATGAGCGAAAGCGGCATATACGTAGAAATGGTGGTGGCCTCGGATTTTGATGCTGAAGAAACAATAACATCTGCTTGGGAATCCACAGGAATGGGAGCAATGTCTTTGACAAAGCTATTGGAGCTGGATTTTGTAGGAGCCCAGCAAGCTCCTATGCCGAAGATGCAACTTTTACAGTCCATAGTCTCTGACCATTGGCTAGGGCCTTTAGATCAAATTTGTCAAATAGGTTGATCTGACAACATTAACATAGAAGTGTAGGACGGTAGTGTGACGACCTGAAATTTTTAGGCATTTGAAATCGGAATATTTAATTAATTTTAAATATTTGCAAGATAGTTTAACTTGGATTTCAAATATCAGTTTAAATTTGGCGATTGAATTTACTGAATTTAATAATTTGAATTTGGGAAAATTATTGAATCTTCAGTTTTAAGCCTACTAAAAATAATTTGAAGGCTTATAAAATTTATTATGATGATACTGAAGATAATTGAATGGTTGAAATTTAATTTAAAGGAGATTTGTTCAGTTTTAATAATATATCATTTAAATTGAATTTGAAAATAGCCTTCCGAGGAAAAGTCTCGGAATTCGATGAAACCAGTTCCATTGGATCCGTAATAGTTAGTTTTGGATTTCAATTTTCGTGGCAATCGGAGTTGTCGTTTGACCCTGGCAGCTCAAAACGAATAGAAACTATTTTAATCGATTTAATTTAAAATTGATCGTTTATTTCCGTAACTCGCGCATATGATCGAATTAGCTTCCGAAGCACGTTCCATTGTGTTCGAAACATGGGTAAAACCTTGTAAATGCCTGGCGGCACGTGTGATTTGGAGTTCGTTTGTGAATGCCTATTAAAATTGAATTTAATATTAATATAAATTATAAACGTTTATTTAATATGTTTTTTAAGGGTCGAAACCCTAATCACTTGTTCGGCCGCCACGACACGTTTTAATGGCCGAAACGTTCTTCCCTTCTCCCTTAATTTTCTCTCCACCTATGCCATAATTCAAAAATCTTTCTACTGCAAAATCCAAGAGCTTGTTAAGCTCTATAAATCGATCGATGGTGATTGTACATCGGTGAGTGGATCGTCAGATTTATCACCGTGAAGTCCAGAAGTTTGAGCGAGCATTTTTGAGTGTGGGCAAGACCGAATGGAGTCGACGCCGACCGATGAAGGAGTTCGAGATGCTCTTTGTAGTGGTGGGTTCCGATCATCCTCTAGTTCATCGAGGTTGAGGCGGCAATCAAGGATTTTGGGCGATCGATGGGTGTGTTGTTCTTCTACACGCGAGATGGAAGATAGTTTTTGCGGCTTAGATCGACCACTTTGGAATGTACGGCCGATGGTATTTTTTTTTAAAAAAAAGAGAACTTTGTTTATAATTTGTAATCGTAGCTTATAAATTTTATATCTAATGCATATGAGGTCGGAATTGGGCGAAATTGGCAGCGCCCGAATCGCAGCGACGGGATCTATGCTATAGTGCTAATCCCGAGGTGTTTGGAACTAGCCAAAATTTTGGATTAAATCGAACGGGTTCGATTTAATTTAAAATGCCGATGCATGGTGAGTTTATCTCACTCACATCTGGAATGCTTGTTAGTTTGAATAGTTAATATTTAAATTGTTGATTGGTTGTTTAGTTGTATGTGATAATTATTATCAGATTTGATCGATATTTATTGTCGTGCTAACATCTGTGGATGCAAGGAAGCATGTTGGAGGGATCCACTGGATTCCTCACAAATAGGATTATATTTAAAATCTGCGATATATTTCATTGATATCCCGTGATAGATTGATTTAAAATTTTGTTATGCTGTGTTATGGTTGGATAATATAATTTGGTATAATGATTAATTTAAATGATTAATTAGATTTATTAATTAAAGATAATCAATTTATGGAATTTTTTAAGTATAATGACTTAACAAAATTAATTAAGGGATTAATTACTCAATGTAGTTAATTAAATAATGTGATTGATCAAGTTGATTTATTTGTTTAATTAACATAATCACATGATGGTTTGTTAAAGTATGATTACTGAATGTAATTGGAAAGAGTAATTACTGAGTAAATTAATTAATGGATATTTACTGGATGTTAATTTAACTGGAATGGTAATTTTAATGAAAATGATTTGGGATTAATTACCTTGTTTAATTAATAAGACGGGTAATTACTTTGTGGAAGTAATTAATAATTAATTACTCAGTGTAATTAATTTAAGAATTGATTAATAAGTTATTTGATGATAATTAAGTAATGTAATTAATTAAAGAAATTAATTACTAATGTGATTAATCAAGGATGCTTTATGAATAATTAATTTAAGATTTATTATTAAATACAATTAATAATTAATTAAAGAAGTAATTAAGGATCCTTAATTAATGTAATAAATGAGAGTAATTAAAGGTTAATTACTGTAAATGGTTACGGATAGTTGATTTTTGAAATTAATTGAAGGATAATTACTCTATGTAATTGAAGATAATCAATCAAGGTGATTAATTAAGTTGGGTATTTGAAGAATGATTGATTAATTAAAAGGTAGAAATTAAATAGTGCTTGATTAAGCAAAGTTAGGTGGTTTATTCTTAAGTAATTGATTTAATTTAAGTTAATTAAATTAATTATAATAGGGATTAACAATGATTGCTTATGAATGTGTCTGTATATATAGTGTAACTCTGATGTATTATAAATGTATTTGACAGATACAGAATTCTTTTGTAAACTGCTATTATTTGATATTATATTTTCATCCACTGCGAATGTGAGAATCTTTATTGTGTTTCTTCTTCTTCTTCTATCTCTTTCTTCTTTCCCTAACTATTTGGAGTTTTCAGGATTGAAAATTCTGGGTCGTTACAATTGGTATCAGAACTGAAGGTTAAGCGAGAACCTTGGCTCTGGTGGGATCACTCATTAAGGATAGGATCAATGGTACCCTAGAATGAGTTGAGTGTGTGTGTGTGTGTGTGTGTGTATATGAGAGCGTACTTGTTATTTTCTTATATAAAGATTTTAAATGATTTTATATAAGAATACATTTTGATATATAAAGCAATATTTCCTTCTAATAAATATTTAGGTGATTGGTTGTTAAATTATTGGAATTAAATTAAGAAGTAATATAATACAACCAAACTGAAATTGAATAAAGATAAGTTTGATATGGATTCAAACTGAAATTGAAATCTTGAATTGGGGAAGAGTTTCAGAATAAGATGATAATGAATGGTTACAGATATGATAATCTTGGTTATTATAATAAATGATTGTTGTGTTTAATAATTAATGAGCAAGCAAAATGAAATGTTTTAAGGAAGTAAACATTTAAGTAAGTATGACTTATGAATTGAAATTGACAAGGGGTTTAAATGATGAAGTATTAAATCTAAGTCCAGAAAATTTGGGGAATTTATTCCAAGTGTTTGAAAAAATAATACAAATAGTATTATTTGAATAAAAGAGCTTGATTCAAATAAGAGTTGCTTGGAAATTTATAGGAATTTGCTTTGAATTTAAAACCAAAGGTGGTTTAAAATTTAAAGTAGCTTGGTGTGTAAAGGAAATAAATATGTATATTTGGAATAAACTTTAAGGTTTAGTTTTGAATTTTCCTTGGAATGTGATGTGAAAATCCAAAGTGATATAAGTTTTGAACTTATAAGTAAGAAAGAATATTATTAAAAATTTGAAAATTTGAAGTGGGAATTCGAATTTGAGTAAGGTTGACTGAATGAATGAATTGAATTTAACTTTGGGAAAGTTAAGTAATCTAACAAGCAACCTGAATTCGAAATTTCAAAATGAAATTGGGAGTTTGTGTGATCTCAATTTGGGTTTGAGATCTGGAAATTGAAGATGGATACTGTAAATTGGTGTTTGGATAAATTTGGATGTTTATTTATCCGGATATTATAAATAATCGATGAAACTGAGAATGGGTTTTGAAGTTAAAATTCAGTAGTAAAATTGGATTCTGGCGACAAAATTGTTTTTGAATTCTTAATTGAACATCGAAATAAATTAAATAGAGATAATTTAAAATGGAATTTTGTAATTCTGACTTAGAATTAAATTGTTTAAAGATTTAGATTATTGACTTAAAAAAAAGTTAATTTGATTTAAGGGATTAAATCAACATTTAAAATTTAACTCGAATTTATAATTCGAAATGGTTTAAAGTTGAAATTTGAATTGAATTAGTTCAAATTCAAATGGGAATTGAGATTAATTCAAAATTTAAATTGATATGAATTAAAATCGGTTCAATTTGAAATTTGCTTAAATTAATTGAAATTGTGATTAAAGTTGAATAGTTTCAAATTCAAATGGAATTTGATTTGAATGTGGATAGAAGTTGAGGTTAATTCAACTTGAATTGGGGTTAAATCAATTTCAGTGGAAATTGAAGTTATTTAAATTGAAGTTGAGTCAATTTAAATAGGAGTGGAAATTTAAATTGAATTAATTGGAAATGGAGATTGGGAATTCAACAGTTTGGCTCTGAACTATTTTTCCAAATAAAATATTTTGATATAAACGGTTTTAAATCTATTTTCCTATTTATTTACTATACAACTTTCTTTTTAAAAAAACCCCAAACTATCTTATACTTGTTTTTCAACTACTTTTGGAACTATTTAACTATTTTACAACTGTTTTATAAACCAATTACTATTTTTCAACTATTTTACAAATTAATTATTATTTTACAACTATTTTGCAATTATTTACAATTATTATAACTATTTAACTATTTTCCAACTATTTTACAATTTCTTAACTTACAGGTAGTTTGCAAATTAATAATTATTTTTTCAATTACTTATCTATTTTTAAAATTTTCAAGCTATTTTCTAATTATAAACTGTTCGGAGTTCAAACTGTTATTGATTAAATACCCAAATGAGATAAGAATTAAAGTGATAATCCAAATGGGGATTAAGGCAAATGTGAATAAGTGAATAAAATCAAAGTGAGGATGAATAGAAAGGAAATTGATTTGGCTAATAATCAATAAAAATAAATATGTAGGATGTACGTATATTATTCTATTCGCGTAGTGATTTGATCTAGACTCGAGCATAGAATTTCGAGATAGTTTATCGATCCGAGTTGGGATTTTTCACTCAATTTTCGACGGCGAACCTGGATATGGATTGTTGATTGGTTATGTATATTCTTTATCATAGTTATGTCTATGCAAGGAGATTGACGGTTTCTGATCAAGAAACCAGATATGAGTCCGCACTAGGAAGTCTGGTGGACGATACTAGTTCGAAAGTCTAACTGTGTGATTGAGTGAGCGATTAGATTGGTATAGTGTACGAATGATATGTGTACATCGTACGGATTTGAATGAAACTGATATTGAAAATTTATGATTAAGAAATGTGGAATGATTTCTTTTGAAATGAAAGTATATTTTGTGAAATATACAATGGATAAAAGTGAAAGTTGGATATTTTTATGATGATAAGTAAGATGGAAACATCTTTATAAACAAAAGTAATCAAATTTGAATATTTGATTTTGAATAAACAAAGTTATATATCTTTGTTATATAAGATAAATCTTCCCTTATTGAATCTATTGCCGGAAGAAAAAGATTTTGAAAGTGTTTGAAGTATAAAAGGAATTTTATACAAGTTTGAAATGATCCAAAAAATTTAGAAAAAAATTATATATATATATATATATATATATATATATATATATATATAAAGGATCTTATGAGAATGGTTTTGGAGGAAAAAGGTTTTGGGAACCTTTGGATTTGGAAAGGCTTTTGGTTTTTGGGTAAAATCAATATTGGGTTTTAAATAGCCTAATTTGAGAATTATCAATTTTAGGATAATCGATTTTGAGAAAAGGAGATTTATATGAGATTCATACTAGGTGTATGATTTGGAAGATACTATATGTGCATAGTATAAAGTGTTTTGGAAATGGCTCTAGAGAAAATGGCGCTCTCTTGAAATGAACTTCTCAGGAGTACCACAGGGTGGTACTGCCTTGAACCCTAAGGGGGGGTTCTAAAGTTGATCATGTGTGGAGTCCGGAAAAAACTAGTTCCTGATGATTATGAGTAGTTAGTAGCGAAAGTCGAGGGCGCTGATTCCTACAGAGGCATTTGGGTTATGCTGTGACGACAGTGTAACTCGATGTCACTGTGATCTACTGCAGACCATAGTGAAAGTCGCATGTGCCGTCGAGAGCCAACAGTCTGCATTTGGATTTACATCGGTAGACTGTGACCTATGGTAATAGAAAAAGTCGTGTGTGCCGCTGAGAGCCAACAATCTGCGTTTGATTTTAAATCGGTAGACTGAGACCTATGTGGGAGTGGAGAAGTTTCATTTTGACAGCGAAAATCGAGGGGCGTGGAGTGCCTACAGTTACATGGACTTTTGCTGCGATGGTAACGTAACCCTGGAATGTAACTGCGGTCTGTTGTAGGTTCCATGGCATAATGAAGGGGCATGGAGTGCCTACAGTTACATGGACTTTTGCTGCGATGACAACGTAACCCAGGATGTAACTGCGACCACAGTTGGGGGTGATGATTTCCAGAGCATTCTCACCAAAGATATTTACTCTGTTTTCAAAAAGTGTTTTCTATGTTTTCAATAAAATTATTTTCCCAAGTATTTTCACTGGGTGTTGAAAATGGGTTTACCAAGTACTTATAGATTTTCAGTTCTACGCCTGATCAACGTATGACCGAATTTCTGTGAGAACAAGGATGGACTTGTCGAAACATTGAGTTATAAAATATTTTTATAAAAACCATTTTAGTAATATTATATAGATATTAAAAAATGTTTAAAAAAAATTGAACTCAGGAAAATTTAATGAAGTGATTTTTGTAATAAAATCGAATATTGATTTAAAAGTTGGAAGTAAGCTAATTAGCTAAATAAACTATTTGATAGAATATGTTAATAAAATTTAACTCGGTTAAATAAAATGGATTGTAAGTTAATAATGGAGTTTGGAGATAAACTCGAATTATAATAGAATTCGACTTGGATTGCTAATGAATTAAAATAAGTGAGATGTTGTAAAAAAATAAAATGGAATTGGATTATAATAGAAATGATTTGAGTTAAAAATAAAATCCAATTCGAGTATAAGTGAGTTAAGTATGTGCTTGGATATTATTTTGATAAATTGAGAAGGTGAATTAAAATAAAATGGATGGGCTAACTGAATTAAATGAAAGTTGATTAGATGAGAATGAAATGGAAGTGAACTTAAGTTTGAAGTTGGAGTAAATTGAATAAATTAACTTAAGTTAAGAATAATGAAAAGCTCGACTTCGAGTGAGAATGGAAGACCATTAAATAAAAGCTTGGATTGGATTAATTTGGGAATGGTTAGTAGTATACAAGCATAGAATGTGTGTGATATCCCGGAATTTTTGGCCATATCTATTTAATAATTTGTGTTAAAATTTAATAGATTTGATAATATTGTTAATAATAAATTTGAATTGATTTAATAATCTTCTTTAATAAATATTTAAGTGGGTGATTTTATCTTTTAAAAGCTAATTAAATTGTTTTCTATTTATAATGTACATATATATTTGTATATATTGTAAATAGATAAACTTTGTTATAAATTTAATAAATAAAGACATGTTTTCTAATTCTAATATTTTTGGAAATTTGATTTAATATTAAGCTATTAAATAAATAACTATATGGCTTTAAAGTACTCTAGATAAAAGTTTAATTGTTTAAAATGATTCTAGCTTAAGTTTAAATTTAAACAAAATGGGTTGTTTTGTTCTTTTTAAATATAGCTTGATAAAATAAGTGATTTATTAATAAAGAGATAATTTCTTTTATAAATTTATTTTAATTCAATAATGAGTTATATTTAAACAATATTAAAGATATAATGTTTTTACAAATGGATTTTTAATATAAATAGAAATTGTTATTTCAAGTCTATTTATTTATATATATGAGTATTTTGAAAGAAAGCTATGATTTGTAAATTTAAATGAAATCTTTTAGATATATTTAAGATAAAATAAATTTTTATAAATACTAAGCATAAATATAAGTCAAATGTATGGTCATTAACATAAGAACTATGATATTAACATAAGTATAAACATATATAATAATGTGTACTTCAAGTATGAAAACTACCAGATAAGAAAAAAATGTATGTGAAATAGATGATACGCAAGAATAAAACAAAGCAAAAGAAAAATCTATCAACATCAAAATAAATATCTATATACAAGACAAAAAGTATATATGCGTATATAATATAAAAAAAAAGCAAAACATGCAAGAAGTAGGTATGTTGCCTGTAAGAATATATGCAAGTACAAGTAAAAAGATACAAACCAGGCTTTGTAATATTTGTTGCCTGCAAAATAATATACAAGGCAAGAACAAAGTAAGAAAAGATATAAACCAGGCAAGCAAAAGGAAACATCAACATATAAAAGAAGATAAGCATTGAAATAAGAAAAAAGAAAAGAAAATAAATCATAAACTGGCAAAGTAATCTTGTATGTAACCTGAAATAATCTGCAAGAACAAAGAATGTACAGAAATAAGATTAAAAAAAATCAAATAATAGCAAGCCTGTAAACAAGATAAGGAACCAAGACAGTAATAACATCATCTCAGCACAAATTTAGTCAATTCAAATAGCTTGGAAGATCTTTTCAGCCAAAATATATAAAACTCATTGCAGCCCCAAATAAAATCTTGCCTGATAAAAACAAAAAGAGAAATCTCTAGGCAACAGATAAGGTTATAGCTAGATAACACCTTCCTGTACTTGGCCTGTCTCCTCTATATTTATATGCAATGCTCTTTGTTCCATTTCGTTCAGAACTTAGCAAACTAGAAAGCAAGAAAAGGTTAACATTTGCATTTTTACAAATTTTATCAACAATCAAAACTGCCTGCATTTTTCAAAGCCTGCAAGCAAATTCAAAGCACAACCTGATGCATTCATCTTCAACCGAAGTTTTAAAGCAAACAACCTGCATGCAAATCTAAACAACAAAGCAACTCAAGTTTAAACAAAAAGCATTCAAGTGAAAGGTTTTTAAAAAAAAGGCTAATGGATTTCAGTTTCAAACTGTTTTTCAAAATCTGGATGCTCTGTCTTCTGTTTAAAAGGTGAGTAGCATAACATTTTTTAATAGTTTAAGTGTATAACTCTGAGGCATGCTGATCTAGTGTTTGTGAGTATATGCATAAGTATATCTCTGTAAATATATGAATATTTGGTTGTGTGCATTTGCTATATGTTTGAATGTTTTATCTGATTTTAGTTTCGAGGTTCAAAGTTTAAATCTTGAATCAATCTCTTGATCAAATCTTTATTAGTTATTAAGTTTTAAACAAAATATGTTTGTTATAGTATAGATTTTAGTTTAAAAATTTGTTGAGTTAAAATAATGTGTATGGCCTCTGGAAATAAATTTACAACAGTATAAACTTTAAATAAGTTCAAATTCAAATACTATGATTTGATGTTCCAGAGTTAAGATCTGAACCATCCTGCAAAATCATGATTTTTAAGAACAAAATCACAAATTCTAATATTAGATTCGGAAAGCAGTCCAGAGTTGTTTGAAATGTACATTTTGGGTTGTCCCTGTTGGTCCAAGTGATCGGAGGGGTCGAGTTTTCTTCTGGTGATGGAAGAGTTGTCAGTGACTATGGGAAAAATGGTGGAAGTGGTGGCAGAACACGGTGGTGACGTCGGTGACTATTTTGGGTTTCCAAACCTAGTTTTTACTGTGTTTAGTGAATCGATCGCCACGGCCTGAGAAGTTGATCGAGTGCTTCGAGTTTTTTTGGGGATGGTAGCTTGGCCGTAGTTGAAGTCATAGATGGGGTTGTGGATTTTCTGGTGACCGGAGCTTCGTGGTCGAGGCGCGTTGATAGGTTTTGGGTGTTTCCTGTATTTCTTGTTTCCAGGTTTGGTTATGAAGCCTCGAATTCGATTTCGAGTTTTGGGAGGTGATCTGAAGGTCGTAGGTGAGTGAGAAGGAGGTTGCCGATGTGAAGCGACCATCGGAGATGGTCGGAGGTGGATAAAGTTACTGTGCACGTGCACGATGAGTTTGTTCCGGGGAAGATTGTTCGGTCTGTTGCAAGTTTGTGTGGTCTCGAGTTTTTCTTGAAGCATTGTGAAGTAGGGGGCTCGGGTAAGTTAGTAACAGGTTTTAAAAACTGTAAGGTTTAAAATTTCTTTAAACCTGGGTTTTAAAATGAGAAATAGATATTTAAAATAGGTATTTAAATCAAAGATAAGTTTGGATTCAAATGAAGTTTGAATCTTAGTTTAAAATAAAATAAAGTTTTAAAATTTTAAATTATTTGTAACAACTTTAAAAGGGGTTTAAATAGTTTGTATTTAAAAGTGAAGTTTTAAATAAAATAGAGATTTAAACCTAAGTTTAAACCCGATTCAAATATAAATTTGAATCTTAGATTTGAAATAAAAGAAGATATTAAATTGTTTTAAACAGTTTGAATGATAAAGTAAAATTTTAAATTGATTTAAATTTAAAATCAAAATCGAGTTTTAAATTCTTTAAAACCTCTATTATAAGATAAATAATTCTTTAACTTGTGAGATTAAAAGGGGTTTGTGAAATTGTTTTAAAACTGTTAAAGTTAATTTGTTTTCATTTTAAATCTTAAATTTAAAATGAAATTTAAAAGTAAAACTTGGAATTAAATTGTTTTAAAACACCTTGTTAATGATAACTTGATCATTAAGGAAAAAATGTTTTTATAAGTGAAGATTTAATGATTTGTAGTTATTAAATAAATTAAATGGATAATTATTGATTTGAATTAATTAATTTAGTAATTAAGAGTTTAAATTAGGATTAAGCTAATTAATTTAGGATAAATTAATTGGTAATTAAGGATTATTAATTAAACATGGTTTTTAATTTTTAATTTTTAATTAATGATTAGTAATTAGTTAATTAAATAATATTGGATTAATTAATGAGTTATCAAAGATTAATTAAATTGTAATTAATAATGATAAATCTTAGTTATTTACTTTAGAAAAGTAATTAAAGAATTGTTAATAGTTAATGAAGGTCATTAACTAAGGATTATTTAATAATTGATTAATGTGATTAATTTTTAATAATTAATTAGATTAATTAATTTAAAGATAATCAATTGTAAATTGTTTAAGTGTAATTACTTAATGGAAGTAATTAAGGAATTAATTACACATTGTGATTAATTCGGTTTAATATGAATTGTTTAAGTTAATTAATTAAGGTTAATTAATTTAAATAATCATTTGATGATGTGATAAGTATAATTACTTAGGGAAGTAATTAATGATAATTACTGGATGTAATTAACCAGGAATGATTTAATAGTGAAAGAAATTTGAGTATAATTACTTTGTATAACTAATCAAGGGATTAATTAGAGAAAATTAATTATGGAGTAATTTATTTATTTGAGGAAGTAATTAAGGGTAGTTAATTACTGAATGGGGTTAATCAAGGGTGATTAACAATTTGGTTTAATTGAAGATTAATTACTTAATGTAATTAATTTAAATAGAAAATATAATTAGAGATCATTAATTGTTATAACTAATGATGTAATGGATTTATTTGGAAATAATTAATAAATGAATTGATTTATTAATGCAATTAATTAAGAAGTAATGTAATTAATTTTAGTAATTTAAAGATTAACTTCTATATTTGGTTAAAGGAGATTAATTTGTGAAAATGATTAAAGGATAATTACTTGAATATAATTAAATGTTAATTAATCAAGTGTGATTAATTGAAACGAATAATTAGTGAATGATTTATTAATTGATTGATAATTGATTAATAATTATATATGCAAATGGTGAAGTAATTAATTTAATTTACTTTAAATTAAATAGAGATGCAATAATTAATTTAATTCATTTTAAATTAATTATAGCTGATGTGATTGCTTATATATGGATGGATGATATTGTTTACCTTGTATGGTTTGATATCTCAGATATGAGCACTACAACAAAACAACTATTTTACAACCATTCCTTTACAACTTGCACAAACGGACAGTTGTAATAGGTGTTTTATAACAACTGTTTACTTTTAACAGTTGTAAAATATGCACTTTTAATATAAATTTTTTTGAAGCAGTTGTAATATATTGTTTGTAACAACTATTTGCTTGTGGCAGTTGTAGTTATTTATGTGCAACAACTCTTCTTGATAGTTGTCTCCCTCGATTAGGCTTCTACAACTGCCAAAATTTAACTTCCCTCCCTTATTTCATTCGCCCCGCTAAACGTTTCGACATAAAAAAAAAATAGCCCGCAAAATATTCTAATTCCAACCCCTAATCCAATCGCGATTTCTCTCTGTCATTGCCCTATTCTATCGAATCTTGCAAACCCTACCCCGAAAGCTGCTCGCCTCCTTTGCGCACGCCTCCGGTTCTACCCGCGTCGCCTCCAGTTCTACCTGCGTCGCCTCCGTCCTTGTTGTTGCTCGCCTCTTTTTCCGCTCGACATTGTTGTACACACCGTCGTTTCCTTGCCGTCGACGAAGTTGCAGGTATGTTTTACTTAACCCTAAATTGTTTTAGAATAATTATTAAATACTTAACCCTAAATCGTTTTACTGAATTTGCTTTTATTTGATTACTGCATTTGTTAAATAGTGTACTTGTAATAAATGTTTTACTGAACTTGCTTTGATTCTAGAGGGTTTTACTCTGAACATACCCTTAATTTCCTATATTGAATCTGCTTATGATGCCTAATTACTACAGCTGTTAATCTGTAACTGTTATTGATATTGTATAATATGCTAATGATACATATTTACTATACTTTCTTATGTTGTCTAATGATTGTGACATTGCCCATATGTAAAAAATTCATCAATCAATCTATTATTTGAATTGAGCCAATCACTACAATAAGTTAATTAAGTTGCAGGAACATTTGAATATGTTTATTTGAAGCAAAAACATGAATATATAGGTATATTTGAGCCTAACAGTACAATATCGAGTTATGTTGTATTTACTTATAGGTATACATGAATATGTTTCAGTTAAAGCGAAAAAATTTGTCACAACTGCTTCAAATGTCTAATTGTGCTATATGTTTATTTCTTAATTTTATATTCTATGAATGTAAAAAGTTATAGTCATTTTTAATATGATTTCAAGACTAAATAACAACCTATATTATTTCTTGATTCAAAGTCAGTCATAAATGAAATTCAAAGAATGTCGTACTTAATCAAATATCCCTTTCCTTTCTGAAATAATTGTAGACCGTACATGAACAAAATATATGAAATAACAGAAAATATCATCCCCCATCTCCCATAGCTGACAAACTTTTGTTTAATTTGATTTCTTAGTAATAGATAGTTTTGAGATAAAATTGTATCATCCCGTCATTATTATTTAGTTTACTAGTATTGCATGCATAAATTTAATGAGGAAATCATCGACGGACCCTTTTTTTGTTCCATGACTTTTAAAACTGTTAATAGGTAGTTAATCATGCTTATGAATTTCAGATAAATATTTATGAATTGATCTGCAAGTATGTGCTTGTGAACATGATTATGATTGTGCATGTGTGATTTCTGAAATTTCAATTGATGTTTGATATTTGGATTTTTCTTTGACTTGTTTTTGTTGTTGTTATTACTTAGCTTTGACTAAATCATGATGTTTTAGGATAGCATAAGTACTAATAGAATCAGTAAGTAAATTACAAGAATTTGTAAAACTAAAATTTAATTTTTACAGTGGAAAGAGTAAAATGTAGTTCAGGTGAACTGTATTTTACAATTTTATCAAATCAATTGATCCTTGCTTTTAAATGGAGTGAATTGTTTTCTGGAAGTAGTCTATAAATCATAGATCACAAGAAAATTATTGAATTGATTTTCAATTCAAGTTTGGATTTGAAATTTGGGATTTTAGATGATGAACCCTAGTTGATACTGGGTTACAGTTTGGGTCGATTTTGATCACCTCAGTGCATCGAGTTCAAAGATGTTTGGGGTATTGGTGGATGATGTAGTGATGAAGCTACCACCGGAGTTTGGATGTTGATGGTGGTCGGAGTTGTGAATAATTAGTGTTGACAGGTTTATGATGGTGATGGGGTTGGTGTTGTGCAGGGGGTAGATGTTTCAGGGTTGCAGGAATTTTTACCCGGGTTGGTCTCGGGGGAAATAGGGAATGACCCGAAGATAGTAGAGGTTTTTCTCGAAGTCAAATAGTAAGGTACTGTGTGTTTTATTTCAGGTTTTAGAAACAGAAACTGTTCTGTTTTTTTTTGAATTTTGAAAGTTAAGTTTTAATTTAAACTGGAAATTTGAACTTAGGGTTAAACCTGAATCTAAAAATGTATTCAAAAAGTTTGAATTCTAAATTTATCATAATTTAAATGCAGAATTCAAAATTTGGTTTAAAAATAAAAAAATAAAGGAAACATGAAACTGTTTGCAGTTTTTTTTAAATTTGAAGTGAAAGTTTAAATTGTAAACTTAATTTGGACTTAGGCTTTAATAACCAGAATTCAAATATAAATAAGTTTAAATTCTGTTCTTTTGAAATTATTTCAAATTCTGGCAATTTCAAAGTTTAAGTTTTTTTTAAATTAAAACAGAAACTGTTTTCTGTTTTAAATGTAAAGGCAAATTTAAAATTTGCAGGGTGGAGATTTAAATTGAGATAAGTTTGAAATTTGAAAATGAATTCAAAATATTTGAATTCTTATTTTGTAATAAGTTAAATGCAGAAATTCAAATTGGTTTAAATTAAAAAAGAAAAAAAAAAGAAAAGGGAAAACAGAAAACCTGTTTCCAGTTTATAAATTTGAAATAAATGCACACTATAATTTAACTTAGGATCTTAAATCTGAATTTAAGTTGAATTCAAATAAGTTTGAACTCTGTTTATTTTGAAATAGTTTGAATTCTGGAGATTTCAAAATTTGTTTTTTTTTTTTTTTAAAAAAAACAGAACTGTTTCTGTTTTAAAATATAAAAGGGTAATTATATTTGTTTTTAAAATATAAAAAGGTAAGTTTTATGCATATGTGAATATACTGTTGAACATCCCTTACTGTTGAACATCCTTAATCAACATCACTTACTGTTTTTACATTTTTATGCATATGCAAATTAAGTAGTAAGAGACAACATCACTTACTGTTGAACATTTTGATTTCCTTGTCTTTTATTTAACTTGGCAATCAAGTTGCTCTAACAGCGTTTTCAATAACATCTCCTAAAGCAGTTTGTTCACGTTTAAGGAATACTTGTACCGTTTGTTCACGTTTAAGGAATATTCTCATCCACTAATATACACGTCGGCATTACATGTTAATGTCATTGCGATCACCCCCAATAATGCACGTCGCATCCAACTCGCTTTCATCTTCCTTTTCGTATCATTAATATTGTGACTTGGAGTGTTAATCAATTTTCATGTACGATCCTCAGATATATATAAATGATAAACCATCATTTGTTGATGAAGTACGTTTACAGCATGAACTACTTAAAACTTACTAGTTTCTTTTGCCATTGTAGTCACTAGTTTCTTTTGCATGTGTGCATAATCGGATTCACACAAGATATGGACAAAACATGGGTCAACCTTCCAAGGTTTCTTAATTTTTGGTTAATAGTTTCGTACTTATAACTACTTTGGATTGACTAAGAACATGTTTATTTTTTTTAGAATGACAGAGGAATACAGGCAAGCCGTTCGAAATTTCGTACATAAGCATGTAGAAAGGGAGGGTAATCCAGAAAAAATTATTTGCCCATGTCGTCGATGTAGGAACCTTATTTGGCATTCTCCAAGAGATGTTGTGACACATTTGGTGTGTTTTGGAATCGATCCAACCTATGATGTATGGATTTTTCATGGAGAAGAACATCAGTCACAAAATGAAGCCGACGAAGTGGCAGATACATATAGAATATACTTAGATGCAGAAATTGATGACGAGGAGAATGAGTATCGTGTTGACGATAAACATAGGGAAGGGACTAAGAAAATGATGGAGACAACCGAAATTCCTTTATATCCTGGTTGTACAAGCCACACAATGTTGTCTGCTACAATACTTCTTTATAAACATAAGGCTCGAAATGGTATAACCGATACAGCATTTACGGAACTTCTTAAGCTCATCAAGGATATGCTACCTAAGGAAAACAAGCTTCCCGATTCCACATACGCAACAAAGAAGTTGATTAAATCATTTGGTTTAGGTTATAGGAATATACATGCATGCGTAGATGATTGTTGTCTGTTTAGAAAAGAACTTGCACATCATGATTTTTGTCCTAAATGTGGCAAATCTCGTTGGAAAAAGAACAAAACAAGGGAAGATGGAAAACAATCCAAAATACCTGTGAAGGTTTTGAGATACTTTCCACTTATACCAAGGTTGAAAAGAATGTTCATGTCGCCAGAGACATCCGAACAATTAAGATGGCATAGCAAAAATAAAAGAGAAGATGACCAACTGCAACATCCCGTAGATTCCTCTCAGTGGTCTACTATTGATAGAATGTATCCTTCCTTTGCATCTGATCCACGAAATTTGAGGCTTGGGCTTGCTAGTGATGGCTTTAACCCGTTTGGAGATTGGAATTCGACATATAGTTATTGGCCAGTGTTTCTTGTTGCTTATAACTTCCCTCCATGGCTTTGTATGCATAAAGATAATATGATGCTATCTTTATTAATTCCAGGCCCGCGACAACCAGGAAATGATATCGATGTCTATCTGCAACCACTAATTGAAGATTTGAACAAATTGTGGAATAAAGGGGTAAAGGTGTATGATGCATATACTCGTAGCGAATTTAGACTAAATGCAATTCTGATGTGGACAATACATGATTTTCCAGCTTATGGAAATTTAGCAGGTTGCACCGTAAAAGGTAAAAAAGCATGTCCTGTTTGTGGCATTAATACATGTTCAATTTGGCTACCATTTAGTAAAAAATGCGCATACTTGGGCCATAGACGATTTCTTGCACCTAATCATGAGTACCGCAATCGAAAAAATTTATTTGATGGAACCGTAGAAAATAGACAAATGCCTCCAATACATACCGGTGCCCAAATCTTTGAGGATGTTAAAGATATTGTTAATGAGTGGGGGAAAAAACAAAGGAGGAAGAAACAGATAGTAAGAAAAGAAAGCGGCGGGAAGTAAAGAAGAAAGGAATCCAAATGTGGAAAAAGAAGTCCATTTTTTTTATTTGCCTTATTGGAAGGTAAAATATAGCTAAAAATAAAATGTCTTTCCATTTTCTATCCATGTCTAGTAATTAGTATTTTACTATCAATTTAGTATATACATTTTTTGATTTTTGTAGGCACTTCCTTTGCGTCACAATTTAGATGTAATGCATGTTGAGAAAAATATTTGCGAGAGTATTCTTGGTACATTGCTTGATATCAAAGGAAAATCAAAAGATGGAATTGCTTCACGTCAAGACTTAGAAGCCATGCGTATAAGGAAGAAGTTGCATCCTATAGATATTGGAAGTAAAGTATTACTTCCTGCTGCGCCGTGCACCTTAACAGACCAAGAAAAAGAGATCTTTTACGATAGGATGAGGAATTTGAAGGTGCCTGATGGGTATAGCTCAAATATTGGGAAATGTTTTGCAAAACAGGACAAAATTTCAAGTCTTAAGTCTCATGATTACCATGTTTTGTTGCAACAACTGTTGTCTGTAGCATTGAGAGGACTTTTGCCTATAGGCACAAGGAACGCATTATTGCGATTATGTTCATTTTACAATGATATATGCCAAAGAGTGCTTGATAGAGATAAATTAGAGTCCATGGAGAATCAAGTCGCGTTAACATCATGCGACCTTGAGAGATTCTTTCCCCCTTCCTTTTTTGACATCATGATTCACTTAACAGTGCATTTAGGGAGGGAAGCAAGAATTTGTGGACCGGTACAATACCGGTGGATGTATCCATTTGAAAGGTAAATTTTTTAAGAGTACTTAACACAATTACTAAAATATGCACTTATGAAAGCATTTTATGCTCATATGTTGATTATAGGTATATGAAAATACTAAAGGGTTATGTTAAAAATCAATCCCGACCTGAAGGGTGTATAGCTGAGCGCTATTCTGCCGCAGAATGCATTAAGTATTGTGCTAGATATATTGAATATAGGTATGAATCTGGAGAAAGAAAAAATCGGAATGAAGTGCGACAAAGTGATTCCATACTCGATGGACGTCCTATTTCCAAAGGAAAACCCATATTACTTTCTGAGGAGGTGGTTGATGTTGCTCATCGGTATGTGTTGTTCAATACCGATGAAGTGGAGCCGTACATAGAGTAAGTATAACTTCAACTCGATCATTCTATATGGATGAAATTAAATTTTAACTTGTATCTTTGCATATCCAGAATGCACAAGGAGGAGTTGAAACGTTTGCACCCTCAGCTTTTACAAGACGATGTGGAATTTTCAAAACTGCATTCAGAGACTTTTAGTTATTGGTTTGGAAAAAAGGTTGAAATATATTTTTACGTTTGAACAATTAAGCTTCATATATGCGTATATTGCTGTCATATATTATATACAACATTATATATATGTCCAGGTTAAAGATGAAAGAAATGTTTCAGATGTCAGCGAAATAATAAAATGGCTTTCGTATGGGCCTCGATCGCAAGTAGTTTCTTATACTGGCTATATTATCAACGGACGACGTTTCCATACTAAAGACTATGAGAACTCTACGCAAAATAGCGGTGTTTCCATTGAGGCGAATACTACTCGTGCAAATGGATCTGTTGAGAAAATTATTTATTATGGCATCTTACGTGAGATTTTGTTGTTGGACTACCGTTTACTTCAAGTTGCTTTGTTTAAGTGTGATTGGGCAAATATTTATCGTGGAGTCAAGGTTGAAGATGGATTTACATTAGTTAATTTACATCAGTTCCAAAATCAATTTGCAAGCGATCCTTTCATCTTAGCAACACAAGCTGTACAAGTGTTTTTCTCTAGAGAAAGTAGTTCTTCAAATTGGTATGTTGTTTTGAAAGCACCTCCTAGAGGTTTTCATGAATTAGAAAAATACGAGGAGGAGGAAAACTCAACTAGTAAACCACTAAATGAGTCGCTACTTAATAATAGAGATGTCGATAATGGAGATGAAAGTTACGTAAGGAAGGACTGCGATGGCATTTTGGTATGAATAAACATTCATTGTTAATATCTTGTTTTATATGTAGTTATATGCCTTAAAGTCTTTAATTGTGTAGTTATGTCTTATATGTATCTTACTTGATGAATTTTATATATGAGTATGTTTAGAATAATGTTAGAGCCTTAGTTAATTTGTTTGATATTAACATAGTCGTTACATATCAAATTATACTAATTGGAATGATAATAATTTTTTACATGTTATGATTTTTTTTTCCAGGTTGATCACTTGGTAAAAGAAGCTTGAACTTGTTGCATCCATGGGTGACGACGAGCAACATCGAGGAGAGGTAATTGTTTTGAACTTTGTATATTATGCATTTCAACTATCTGTTCTTATTTAGAATCCATATTTTGAATATATTTTGGCAATAGATGCGAAATATGTCTAATATAGTTTAGAATTCAATTTCCTTTTCATTTAAAGGTCTTATTCTAACAGACCGCAGGCAATTCTACATTTTTAGAATAAGAGAAGCATTAAAATTTAAAGTTACTGTTTAGTCAATTAATTGTATTAACAAGTAGTGACTGAACGCACAGAAATACTTGCTGATTTGTTGTATTTCTGATCTCAAAGTAATAAATTGTGCTAAATTTTCTAAATTTAGAGCTTGAAGCAAGTAAATAAAAAATCGAAGAAGCAAAGTCTTGCTGCACTTGCAGCTGCTCGTGGTCTAACTGAGGCTAATGGTGGTATTAGAATCTCTAAAATGAAAGATGTTGAAGTTGAAGTTGCTTGTACTCTTAAAGATCTGAATACTAATGTTAGAAAATCTCCACGCAAGCACGGTAAAATTCCTCCACCCATCATTCCTTCTCGTAATTCAACCCCTTTCCGAAGCGTCAGTATCACACACTCATCCAATCCTATTGATCCGACTCCCCTCCAAAATGTCATTACCACACACTCGTCTGATCCTCATGATTCAGCTCCCCTCCAAAACGTCACTACCACACAGTCGTCTAATCCTCATAATTTAACATCTCATCTACATAACACTTCTACAAATCGTCAAAGGTCTGCTTCACCTACGAATTTAAATTCTTCCCCCGAAGAGGCAAACATGGTCAAAACTAAGAGAAAAAGAGGAAAAAACAATGATGAGATTATTTTCTTTGACACCGAATGAGAAAGTTGAAGTTGAGTTCAATGATCTAAATCAACCTATCGGTACAAATTCCACGTATTTATCATCATATATAGGGACTCTAGCAAGAGAGATGGTACCCGTGACCATTAGCAATTGGAAGAAAGTCGACGATAAATTGAGGACTGATCTATGGACATGTATTCAGGTAATTGTGCACAGTAGTTCAATTAACGTCCTTCTATTTACTGTGCTCTTGTTCATGGCTGATTCATTGGTAAGCTGTCATGAATTGCAAAACTTAATTGCAAAACTGTCATGAATGATTCATTGCAAAACTGTCATGAATTGTACGCAATTAGCTGACATAAGTCTCTATCCAAACTGATTTTGAAATTGATACATTTTGAAATTGTACGCAATATCTATTTACTGTGCACATGCTTGAGAAATCTAACCTCTTCAATCTTTATTTATGGCCCAAATTTGCACTTAATTGTTTCATAAGTCTTTATCCAAACTGATTTTGAAATTGATACATATTTGTATACATATACACGTATATGTTTTTTCTGCATAGCTTTGTGATGCTTGTATGTTTTTTGATTTTGTTGGCCTTGTGTACGTATACATCTTGCTGCAGTTCAGGTTTTTTTTTTGATGCTCAGCTGGCAGTTATGCATGTTTGTGCAATTCAGGTTCAATTAATCTGTACACAGGTTTTGAAATGGAGGACAGGTCATTTAACGGTCCTATGCTTTTGAGGAAAAGTTGCATAATCAAACATTTTGCTTTAATGCTTGTACTGCAGTGCACTACCCTTTTTAATTCATGAATTCTGATGCCCTGACTTACTTTGAGAAATTCGAAAATATATGGCTGGCTTGGTCATGCATTTATATAACATGCTTGTCAATTTCAGTTTGCAAAACATGCTTTTATTTTTCTTTTCTATGCAACTTAAACTATATTGCCTGTACATATTCTAGTAGCCTAACTTTGCATACACGCACACACAAAAGCTAGGAATGCCTGCGCTTTATTTTCTTGTTTTGGATTTTTTTTTTATGTTATTAGACATGAAGAAAAGTCACACCAGCAAGTATACATTGATACTTTTGAAAAAAAATTAGCTGCCATGGTTATACATTGATTTTCATCTATGCTAGGTAGAGAATTGAAAATGTATTGTCTAATTAAATATATAATTTAAAGTGTACTTTGCTTTCATCATTGTACTTCGATTTCACACAATAAGTCACAGCTGCCTTGAATTTTCGAAATTGGCCGGAGACTTGCATTTTTTTGAAACTTAAATAATTCCTAGCTTGTACCTACTTTTAGTAGCTTGACTTGACGCCACTTTGTGAATATATATTAGTTTACTTGCCTGCACATTATTTTAGGTGCTTCATTGTCTTTGCTTTAACATAACAAAGCATTCATGCTTTGAAATTTCAAAAATTAGGGGCTGATGTAAGGAATTACCTATACAACCATGTACAGCAATTGTTTGTTTGTTAAGTTCAATTAATCTGTATTTAAATTTCTGTTTTTGAGATTGTCCTTATACATATTTTCATGCGATAAATCAGGTTTTTTTTATGCAAATTATTTTTTCCCAACTTGTATGAGTTTCTGTGTTTACTAATATTGAGGTCAAAATGGATAAGACGTGTCAATCTCAACTATCAATAATGACATTGTTTGATACATTCTATGTACAGGCAAGGTTCAAGTTGGATGACGTATACCGGGATATGTTCCTTCAGATGGTGGGACTGCGATGGAAAGAGTCAAAGTCAAGGCTAGTTAAAGCTATAAGAGTTGCAGCAAGGGATCCCGATGCTTCCAACAAATTAAATATGTTAAAACCAGATAATATTAAAAATGCTCAAGAATGGAATGATTTTGTCAACGAGAAATTAACAGATGAGTTTGAGGTAGTTGGTTTTATTTTAATGGCTACAATTGAAAAATATTTCATTTTATTTTATTATACCTAATTTTAATGATTTTCTCTTATATAGTCGACGAGCAATAAATACAAAGCCAGGAGAGCAATGAATACAATTCCACACACTATGAGTCGAAAGGGGTACACAAGACTAGCGGAAGATATGGTAAGAAGAAATAACTTATAAAATTCATCCATTATTATTATCAGTAGCAATGTAATCGATTTGAGTGTAGTATTTAGTTTTTAAGCTCTTTTTGCAGAAAAAAGATAGTGGCTCATCAGACATCAGTAGGGAGGAATTGTGGTGTAGAGGCCACATAAAAAAAAATGGAGAACCGCCGAATTCTATTGTCGCCGACTACATAGTAAGGATAGATAGTACATCAAATTATTTCTTCAATATATGAACCTTACATTGAATGTTGTGACATCTGAAAAATGTATTTTTTGAATTTGTAGACTAAAATAAATGAGTATAAAAATACTCAAAGTTCTCAAGGAGTATCACTGAATGAAGATGGTGTGGGGAAGGTTTTTGGTCGTGAACATAGAGGTCGAATAAGAGGACTTGGTTTTGGAGTTGCACCAACTCAGTTTGGAGTTCGTATATGTAGTTCAAAAAAAGTACGTGAAATGGAAAATGAAATTACTACCTTGAAGGCTCAAATGAAAGAGCTCTCTGATATGTTCATTGCCGTAAGTTCTAATTGATTCACTGTGTTAACGAGTAATTGATATGCGGTTAAAATTTATTAGTACATGTCTAACATTTTTTTTTAAACAGAATATCAATGGTAAACAAAATGCAGCGGAAGAACCAGTAACTCCTCATGGTGATACGCCTCAGGTATTTTTTTATAACGCCATAAGTTTTAGCATCCATCTAGTTTTAGCAAATTGAGCCCTCAAGACTCCCATAATGTGATATGTAAATCAATTAAACTGTGCTGCAAGTTTTTTAAATGATTATATTTCTAAGGAAGAAACCATATCAATCATATCCATCTAGCATCCATCTAGTTTTAACAAGTTTCATGCCTATCTCTATTTCAATTCTCTGCTTGGTTAATTGACAAAATTGATAGGAATATGCGAAATTTTCTTTTGAAGGGGGAAATGAACGTTTTAGCTTAATCTCTCCACTTAATTCCAATGAGCCTGCAAACCTAAATATCTAGAAGGTCTAGGAATAATTAATTTGAAAAAAAAAATAAACATTACTTCTGGTGCGAGTTGGCGGTGGTTTTGCGTTGAGAGATCTGGTTAAAGAAGAGGAAAGTTAGTTTTATGTTTATATATGGTAAAATGAAAATTTGAAAGGTTGCTGGTGTGAGGCAGTTAGATAGTGGTTAAGGGAGCATGCGATGCAGGCTGGTGATTGGGTGGGAGGAGCAAGCTGTGGTGACTGGGTGGCAGGCTATAGTTAGTTGTTGCAGTTGATTTGTAGAAATGTGGATATATGGAGGTTTTGATATGTGGCAGTAAGTGTTTAAACAAAAAATTGAAACTGTAACAGTGGTTTTGGAGATGGTTAGTTAGCTGTAGTTTGTGTGTGTGTGTATGGTTAGTTAAACTGTGGATGGGATGGTGGTTTGGTATGCACAGAGAAGTGCAAGTATGTTATGGTGTTAGGCAGAGGCAAGAGGATGGTTCAGTGGTTGGTTGAAGTTGTTGTAGCTTGATATGTGTGCAGCTGCAGTTGTATGGTAGTGGAGTTGACTGGGGTTTGGAGAGGTGGAAATGTTGTATGGTTAATGCACAGTTGTGATGTTGTTCAGTAACACAGTGTGGTGAAGTTGTTTTATGGGTACTCGATGGTTTGGGAGCAGGTTGTATGTGGGTGAAGGATGTGCACAGTGCACAGGCAGTAAGGGTATGATTGATATGAGAGACTGAGTTGCAGTTGAAGTTGTTTGATGATATGGGTGAAGTTAGTGTGTAGTGTGAGCAAGGTAGCAATGATATGGGTCAAGTCTTATAACTTCCTTTTGACTCTTACTTTTATTTCATGCAAGCACCTTTTTAGTAATGCTAGTAGTCAAATTTTCCACTATTTAATCTGTATTGTTGCTCCAGACTATATCACCTCAGAGAACATCAATTTTAACCTCAATTTCTAATCTGAGCTTTACGATGCATGGTAACATAATTAACATTACCTTGAATAACATGGAAAACTTACTTTCTTTTCATATTATCAATGAATTAAAATGCTCAAACTCAAGTTACTTGCTTAATTAAAGTAAGTAAAAATTTAATCAATCTACTAAAGCTGTTATTCATAAAATTGAAGGATAAATCGATTGAATGGAATTAAACCAAATTATGAAAGGTAGTGTGGCTACTTCGTGCAGAGTTTGGGAACTCCGTGCTTAGTTTGGGCCAAGCCTTCAACCTTGATGGCTTAGACACATTTAAGATTTATGTCAAGTCTTACAACTTTCATGTGACCATTACCTTTATTGTCATGCAAGCTCTTTTTCAACAACTCAAGTAGTTTTTTTTTCGTTGGTCAATCAGTATTGATGATCGTCCAGACTATATAGAACATTAATTTTAATCCCTAGTTTGCCATTTGAGCTTTATAATGCATGGTAACATAACATAACCCTGAGTAACATGGAAAACCTACTTTATTTTCATATTATCAATGAATTAAAACACTTGAACACAAGTTATTTGCTTAAAATCAATAAAAGTTTAATCAATCTACTGAAACTGTTGTACATAAAATCAAAGGATAAACCGATCGAAAGAAATTAAACCAAATTGCGTTTGAGTGCATATAATATGTAATAATGGTATTTGACCGATAACAACTTATGATAATGGTATATAAACGATTCTCTAGCTAAAATGTCTTGGATTTGAAATCTCTGGGAAGATATATCAACCAAGTTCAGAACTATGTGTAGAGCAGTTAAGATAATGATGAAGAAATTTGGTGAAAGTGACAGTATGGTTATGACTAGTTGTAAGGAGTGATGACTGTTTTAACTGTGGTCAGGCAGCTGTGATGGTGATTAGTTGATGGATGGGTGATGGAGTTGTAGAAGTTTTGTTGGTGCAGTTATAATGAACCGGTGATGCACTGAACTGGTGGTGGTGGGTGGTAGTATTGTATGTGTGGTGACTGTGCAAGGAGAAGTAGTGGTTATTGGCAGGAGTTGTTGGCAGTTATGCAGTGAAATGGTATGTTGTTATGGAGTGTTGGTGCTGAAGGTCTCTGGTGGTATAGGGGGCAAGGCAGGTTGGTGGTTTGATGTTGATGGCACTGGTTGATGATGTGCAGGTATGTGATACGGTGATATGGGATATTTTATGGAGGAGAGTGGTCAGTGATGCTCTGATGATGGCCGTGTACAGCAGTGATGATGAAGATTAGGCAGTTTGTGGTGGCAGCACAGTGAAGTAATATATGATAGGCATATGTATGGTTGTTGCTTTGCAGGTGAATGAATGGTGAATGAAGTAGTTGTAGTGGCTGGAAGTGGTTTGAATTAATGTTGTATTGGTTTGTTACAGGGATGTAACAGTTGATGTGAAGAAGTGTGGGCAGTAATGTTCAGGTATGTCAAAAGGGATGGTAAAGGCAGAAATGTTGGAAGTGTGACAGGGTTGGAAGTGTAATGCAGGCAAAGGCAGTTGATAGTGATTCTTATGTGAATTCAGGCAAAGGGTTTCTTTCAGTATATGCACAGAAATTGTTGAGGAGGTACTGTTGAGATGATGATATATGTTGGTCAGATGGGTTGTTGTGCACAGGGGCAGTGCTAGCAGTGAGATGTGCACATAAATATGGGTGTGCAGCAGCATAGTCGTATGTGTGCACTGTATGATGGTTAAAGATTTGTGGTTATGTAGTGGTAAGATGAATGAAAATTGCAAGGCAGTGGGAATGATGACGGGAGGAGGGAGGCAGTAAGGTTGAAGTGCAATGAAATTGAAGTGTGATGGTTGTGGAGTAAGTGTTATTCTGTTCTTTCCAAATATGATAAATTGTTGAAGTTATTATGATATGTGTCATATCTCTTTCTATTGATTTGCTTTTGAAACATATGTCCATTAGTTGTGCTTCTGATCTTAACTCCATACCGATGTTACAAGTGATGCATATTTTAGCTTTTGCAGCTGTCTATAAGTAGTTAGCATACTTGTATTGAAAAAAAAAGTTGCTTGACTCATTCTCTCCTTAGTAGAGTATACACAGTTGATTATCGATTTTCCCATTTGCTGGTTTTCTCCTTGGTTGGTAGCTTATCTATAATAGCAAAAAAACACAATTGCCTCTATAGTACATCTGTTCTTGCTGTATAAACTATGTTTGCATGTGTCTAAATCACTTTTCTGAATTACAACTACAATATTTTTGTTTGCTTTATAAACTATGCAGTAATCTTGCTGTATAAACTATGCAGTAATCTTGCTGTATAAACTATGCAGTAATCTTTGTTATTTTTGTTTGCAGTCACATCGAAGTAGCAACAACGTCACAAATGGTGGTAACATACAAATTCAAAATCAGCCTAGAAAGTGCAAATTGTTGGGTTGGCACAGGAATGTTGTCGCAGAAGGAACAATTGCATCTACCGATCCTACTGTTTTAGTGCATCATGTGGCACTAGGTAAAGATGCTTGGAAGGTTTGGGTCGATGCGGTGGTGGATCCCGAAGCTATTCTATTTCGGCCTACCTCAGATATCTACACTATTGGACAAGCGGTTGGGACTACTATTGCTTGGCACAAGGAATTTATCTTGTTTGATTAGTACGTATGTATTTTTACTAATATATGTTATGGATTTAGTTTTGCTGTGTAATGGAGCTATGAACCCATAAATGGTGTAAATTGAATTATTTTTGAATGTGATTGGTTCGTATTGTTTCAATTAATTTGCATGATTATGGTTATTGTAAATGATATGTTGGTTTTAATTATAATATTATGAAATTACGGTTAATAGCAGTTGTGAAAAGAGAATTTAGTTGTAAAAAAATCTGTTGCAACTGTCGTCGGTAGTTGTAAAAATATTTATTACAACTGTCCTAAACACTTGTTAAATTAGTAATTACAACTGTCCTAAATACTTGTTAAAATATTATTTACAACTGTCCTAAACAGTTGTAAAAAATTCAACCACAACTACGTAAAGCAGTTGAAAAAGATCATATTGCAAGAGCTATCGGCAGTTGCAAAAGGGTCTTATGACAAAAGCGACTGACAGTTGTAAAAGGTCTTTTACAATTGTTAATGGACAGTTGTAAATAATTTTTTTACAAGTGAGACAAGCAGTTGTAAAAAGAGTTTTTACAACTGTCAGCAGCACTTGTAAAATACTTTTTTACAACTGCGCCCGCAAGTGTCTACGTCAGTTGTCAAATAATCCTGCTCTATTACAACTGCGGATATTAAGACTGGCGGGCGCCAGTTGTAATAGATCTATTACAACTGTTTTTGGCAGTTGCGATAGGGTATTTTTGTTGTAGTGGAGATAAGTGATGCTATGTAAAATGGATGCTTTGATGATAATATGGATTATCTGTTGTGATGATAATATGAATTATCTATTTATGATGATGATGTTGATTATTTATTGCGATATTGTGAATTATCTATCTGTGTGTATATGGATAATTGAATTGAATTGATTTAAACTTTAAAACAACTTAGCCTTAAAAGATACGTTTTGGATTTCGATGAGACCGGGATCGGGTTTCCATATTTGGACATCCGAAAACCACATCAATCCAAATTAAACGTTAGGTCGTGAATTCTCAAGTGAAGATTCAGAGTGCAAGGGTTATCGTCGCTAACTCTGAGGGTGATTCCAAAATGAGTGTAACGAGATAATGCCTTTGGTTTCGTTCGAACCCGGAACGAACTT
This sequence comes from Allium cepa, assembly GCA_030765085.1. Taxonomy (NCBI): domain Eukaryota; kingdom Viridiplantae; phylum Streptophyta; class Magnoliopsida; order Asparagales; family Amaryllidaceae; genus Allium; species Allium cepa. The sequence goes on from CM060931.1 coordinate 401,847,226, forward strand.
TTATGGATTGAATGCTTTCAGAACATCGTCAGGTGGGCGATGAGCATTCTAAGAGATGTGTTCTCTAAAGGTAATCGCAGCCTCAAGCCTCATCAACCGGGAATGGCTAAAACAGGGGAGGTGCAGCAAGGTTAGGTGGGTCATGCCCAAGCAGGACGAGATTTTCCCCTGCCTAGATGTCCCTTTTATTTCGGCTGTGTGGGCAGTTTTGAGCTCCAACTGCCGGGGTTGTCTTGTTCGGGACTGTTCAGTAAGGAATGGTTCCGGCCTTATGTTGCATGGGAGCGGGCGTACTCCTCGGTACGTCGATCTAGGCCACGTACTGTGACGGGCGGTACCCCAGTAGCCCTGCCACTGTATAGAATCCAAAATCCAACCATCATATTTGGTTGTATTACCCACTTTGTGGCTAGTAGCTGGAATTTAATGAATATAACAATTTCGGCTATTTTCTATTTACTTGAAAACCCTAGACACTATTATAATATCACTGAATTTCCTATAAAATGATTTGGTTAGCGTAAGGTAAAAACTTACCCATGTTTATTAGTGGGAAGTGTTACGTGATGCCTTTTGTTTTCAAAGGCTTTTTTCAAAATTAAGCAACTTTAACCTGTTACTCACACCTGACCCATGTCTGACCCGGAGTTTATTTTTGTTTTTCCTAAACTCTCGGGTACTCAATTTTTTACGAGTAGCCAAGGGATTCAGGTTAGCTTTGACGAATTCTGGAGGAGCAATGGAGCAGGAGGCTTCAGCATTGTAGATATATATATATATATAGTTCCGCTGTTTGGTATCTCTGAGTTATTTGTTTGAGTTGTATCGAGTTGTATTAACTAGACAGGTGTTTATAACTGTCTAGTATGTGATGTATTATCCGTGTAACTCTGATTGATGTTGTATATTATGTAAATAGTTATGTGATCTATTATATTTTGTTCCATTCCGCTGTGAGAGTCTGATTTTGTTGTTCTTTCTTCTCTATCTTTTCTATTTTCTCACCTCTTTCTTTCTTCAAGATGAAATGGATTTCTGCGCTCAGAAATCCGGGTCATCACGGTTGGTATCAGAGCGCTAGGTTGAGTGAATACCTAGGCTCTTGAGTGATTTCTATCTTGAGAGAGCGTATTTGTAATTTTGATATATAAATACATATATATTTATTTCTACCTATTTGTTGGGTTACCTATTCGGGTTTTCCAACATAAGTTATAAAGGTAGATAGGGTAGTGGTATGTGTAACACGACTACCAATGGTTGGAGTTTGAATGTTTGAGGTTGGAAGTGTATCTGTCGAGACTGTAGACCTAATACCGTCTTGAGTGAGCTTTGGGTGGTGTAAGGATTTCATCGATCTCTGAAGGAAACCTGTTAAGGTTCGGAGTTCATCATTGAAGTGTAAGCTTGGATGGGCTAGAGTTTGGATCTGTCGATTGGACAGAAGCAAGTCATGATATCTTGATACCTCAGGATGTAGTAGTTGTGTGATGAGACACAGCGATTATGGATGTCTCCGAAGATGTTTCTTTGGAACAAGTTAAGGTAATGTGTCTGCTTCGGTATTGTGGCTAAGTTCAGCAGGGTGTTTCGGTTTGGTTTGAGGTCCGAGTTTCTTGAAGAGCTTTGGATAGGAAGTCTTTGGCATCTGAGTCAGCAATGCAGCTCAGAGTGTTCTGTATGCCGTCGAGGAGATCTTCTGGCTTAGCTGTTTTTCTTGAGGTAATTTCAGGAGCAGCAGAGTGGTTCCGTTTCTTCGATGGATTGGCTAATTAAGCATAGGCTGTTCTGTTTGGTAAAGAGAGAATAGTTTTTCTTTGGAATTAGGCTAGATTGATCGCAAAAGTGACTTGCGATAGTTGAGTGTTCTCTTGGATTGTCAGAGATTTTTTTTTGGATGTCTTCGGGAGATCAGACGTTTGTCCGCATCTGGAGGTTGAGTTTTCCCATCGACTGGATTCCAGAAGTGGTACCGGTGGTTCAGCTTAGTAGGATAGTTTTTTTTTTAGGATGAATTTGGTGAAGCAGCTCGGGTTTTGGAGGAACTTCTGAGTTTCTTTTAAGGATCTGTTGAACCATAGTTCTAAGATGTGTTGTCTAGTTTGTCCTCGGGATCATCATCAGCATTTTCATCTGTTCTGGTTAGAGTTGCGCAGTAGAAGCATGGTGGCAGCTGTTTGGTGTGGAAACAACTGGAATTTCAGTGTTTGAATTAGAGAGTTTCTACTGGAAATTTTTCAGGATCTTAAGACCAGATTGGAATGCATCTGTATTATCTTTCCATATGAGAGAAGTAAGATCAGTCTCTTGATTTTGGAATTGAGTTGTGTTCTAATTTTCGAAGTTAATCTTGGAAAGATCATTTTGTTGGATTGTTTTTGGTTCAATTTGTTTCTTAGGGTATCAGCAAGGGTTGAGCTGATCAGGAAGGATGTAGATAGCTCAGGATCGTCAGAAGAGTTTTATGGATAAGAGAGGAAGGAAGTTGGATTCCGAAGACGGAAAATTTGAAATTCGAAGTTAGAGACTTCGTTGTTGTTGGGGTTTTCTCCGATCAATGGGAGGTATAAGATTGGATAAGATTGGGAAGCTAGCTCCGAGATATTTGGGTCTTTTTCTGTTGTTCTTCTTAGGATTAGTAATTGGTCTTCAAGAGTGAATTGCCAGTTTGGATAACTGGAATTCGGAGTGTTTCACGTATCTCTGAGAGAGTACGTATATGAGCTATCTCTGATTGTAGAACCAGCAGTTCAGGGAATTTCGGTTGTTGAGTCAGACTTGAGTTTGGTCTGATATCTTGATTTGTTTTGTAGATCTAGAAGAGTGAAAGCTCTGTAGCTTAGTAGTATTGATTGTTTGAATTCTGTAGAGCGAGTATTTCGGTATTTTTACTTGGGAAACTCGAGAAAATTCTATCCAGAATTTTATCTGGATAATTAGATTCGTTGATTGGTTGAATTGGTTGTTATGGTTATTAGCATATGATTGATATATGCTGGTGTTTTTAAAATTAATTTTTAATCAGATTATTATATTACCTTTGTTTTAAATTTCGGGGACGAAATTCTTTTAAGGGGGAAGGAATGTGATATCCCGGAATTTTTGGCCATATCTGTTTAATAATCTGTGTTAAAATTTAATAGATTTGATAATATTGTTAATAATAAATTTGAATTGATTTAATAATCTTCTTTAATAAATATTTAAGTGGGTGATTTTATCTTTTAAAAGCTAATTAAATTGTTTTCTATATATAATGTATATACATATATATTTGTATATATTGTAAATAGATAAACTTTGTTATAAATTTAATAAATAAAGACATGTTTTCTAATTCTAATATTTTTGGAAATTTGATTTAATATTAAGCTATTAAATAAATAACTATATGGCTTTAAAATACTCTAGATAAAAGTTTAATTGTTTAAAATGATTCTACCTTAAGTTTAAATTTAAACAAAAAGGGTTGTTTTCTTCTTTTTAAATATAGCTTGATAAAATAAGTGATTTATTAATAAAGAGATAATTTCTTTTATAAATTTATTTTAATTCAATAATGAGTTATATTTAAACAATATTAAAGATATAATGTTTTTACAAATGGATTTTTAATATAAATAGAAATTGTTATTTCAAGTCTATTTATTTATATATATGAGTATTTTGAAAGAAAGCTATGATTTGTAAATTTAAATAAAATCTTTCAGATATATTTAAGATAAAATAAATTTTTATAAATATTAAGCATAAATATAAATCAAATATATGGTCATAAACATAAGAACTATGATATTAACATAAGTATAAACATATATAATAATATGTACTTAAAGTATGAAAACTACCAGATAAGAAAAAAATGTATGTGAAATAGATGATAGGCAAGAATAAAACAAAGCAAAAGAAAAATCTATCAACATCAAAATAAATATCTATATACAAGACAAAAAGTATATATGCACATACAATATATAAAAAAAAGCAAAACAGGCAAGAAGTAGGTATGTTGCCTGTAAGAATATATGCAAGTACAAGTAAAAAGATACAAACCAGGTTTTGTAATTTTTGTTGCCTGCAAAATAATGTACAAGGCAAGAACAAAGTAAGAAAAGATACAAACCAGGCAAGCAAAAGGAAACATCAACATACAAAAGAAGATAAGCATTGAAATAAGGCAAAAGAAAAGAAAATAAATCATAAACTGGCAAAGTAATCTTTTATGTAACCTGAAATAATCTGCAAGAACAAAGTATGTACATAAATAAGATAAAAAAGTCAAATAATAGCAAGCCTGTAAACAAGATAAGGAACCAAGACAGTAATAACATCATCTCAGCACAAATTTAGTCAATTCAAATAGTTTGGAAGATCTTTTCAGCCGAAATATATAAAACTCATTGCAGCCCCAAACAAAATCTTGCCTGATAAAAACAAAAAGAGAAATCTCTAGGCAACAGATAAGTTTATAACCAGATAACACCTTCCTGTACTTGGCCTGTCTCCTCTATATTTATATGCAATGCTCTTTGTTCCATTTCGTTCAGAACTTAGCAAACTAGAAAGCAAGAAAAGGTTAACATTTGCATTTTTACAAATTTTATCAACAATCAAAACTGCCTGCATTTTTCAAAGCCTACAAGCAAATTCAAAGCACAACCTGATGCATTCATCTTCAACCGAAGTTTTAAAGCAAACAACCTGCATGCAAATCTAAACAACAAAGCAACTCAAGTTTAAACAAAAAGCATTCAAGTGAAAGGTTTTTAAAAAAAAGTCTAATGGATTTCAGTTTCAAACTGTTTTTCAAAATCTGGATGCTCTGTCTTCTGTTTAAAAGGTGAGTAACATAACAATTTTTAATAGTTTAAGTATATAACTCTGAGGCATGCTTATCTAGTGTTTGTGAGTATATGCATAAGTATATCTCTATAAATATATGAATATTTGGTTTTGTGCATTTGCTATGTGTTTGAATGTTTTATCTGATTTTAGTTTCTAGGTTCAAAGTTTAAATCTTGAATCAATCTCTTGATCAAATCTTTATTAGTTATTAAGTTTTAAACCAAATATGTTTGTTATAGTATAGATTTTAGTTTAAAAATTTGTTGAGTTAAAATAATGTGTATGGCCTTTGGAAATAAATTTACAACAGTATAAACTTTAGATAAGTTAAAATTCAAATACTATGATTTGATGTTCCAGAGTTAAGATCTGAATCATCCTCCAAAATCATGATTTTTAAGAACAAAATCACAAATTCTAATATTAGAATCGGAGAGCAGTCCAGAGTTGTTTGAAATGTACATTTTGGGTTGTCCCTGTTGGTCCAAGTGATCGGAGGGGTCGAGTTTTCTTCTGGTGATGGAAGAGTTGTCAGTGACCATGGGAAAAATGGTGGAAGTGGTGGCAGAACACGGTGGTGACGGCGGTGAATGTTTTGGGTTTTTAAACCTAGTTTTTACTGTGTTTAGTGAATCGATCGCCACGGCCTGAGAAGTTGATCGAGTGCTTCGAGTTTTTTTGGGGATGGTAGCTTGGCCGTAGTTGAAGTCATAGATGGGGATGTGGATTTTCTGGTGACCGGAGCTTCGTGGTCGAGGCGCGTTGACAGGTTTTGGGTGTTTCCTGTATTTCTTATTTCCAGGTTTGGTTCTGAAGCCTCGAATTCGATTTCGAGTTTTGGGAGGTGATCTGAAGGTCGTAGGTGAGTGAGAAGGAGGTTGCCGATGTGAAGCGACCATCGGAGATGGTCGGAGGTGGATAAAGTTACTGTGCACGTGCACGGTGAGTTTGTTCCGGGGAAGATTGTTGGGTCTGTTGCAAGTTTGTGTGGTCTCGAGTTTTTCTTGAAGCGTTGTGAAGTAGGGGGCTCGGGTAAGTTAGTAACAGGTTTTAAAAACTGTAAGGTTTAAAATTTCTTTAAACCTGGGTTTTAAAATGAGAAATAGATATTTAAAATAGGTATTTAAATCAAAGATAAGTTTGGATTCAAATGAAGTTTGAATCTTAGTTTAAAATAAAATAAAGTTTTAAAAATTTAAATTATTTGTAACAACTTTAAAAGGGGTTTAAATAGTTTGTATTTAAAAGTGAAGTTTTAAATAAAATAGAGATTTAAACCTAAGTTTAAATCCGATTCAAATATAAATTTGAATCTTAGATTTGAAATAAAAGAAGATTTTAAATTGTTTTAAACAGTTTGAATGATAAAGTAAAATTTTAAATTGATTTAAATTTAAAATCAAAATCGAGTTTTAAATTCTTTAAAACCTCTATTATAAGATAAATAATTCTTTAACTTGTGAGATTAAAAGGGGTTTGTGAAATTGTTTTAAAACCGTTAAAGTTAATTTGTTTTCATTTTAAATCTTAAATTTAAAATGAAATTTAAAAGTAAAACTTGGAATTAAATTGTTTTAAAACACCTTGTTAATGATAACTTGATCATTAAGGAAAAAATGTTTTTATAAGTGTAGATTTAATGATTTGTAGTTATTAAATAAATTAAATGGATAATTATTGATTTGAATTAATTAATTTAGTAATTAAGAGTTTAAATAAGGATTAAGCTAATTAATTTAGGATAAATTAATTGGTAATTAAGGATTATTAATTAAACATGGTTTTTAGTTTTTAATTTTTAATTTTTATTTTTTAATTAATGATTAGTAATTAGTTAATTAAATAATATTGGATTAATTAATGAGTTATCAAAGATTAATTAAATTGTAATTAATAATGATAAATCTTAGTTATTTACTTTAGAAAAGTAATTAAAGAATTGTTAATAGTTAATGAAGGTCATTAACTAAGGATTATTTAATAATTGATTAATGTGATTAATTTTTAATAATTAATTAGATTGATTAATTTAAAGATAATCAATTGTAAATTGTTTAAGTGTAATTACTTAATGGAAATAATTAAGGAATTAATTACACATTGTAATTAATTCGGTTTAATATGAATTGTTTAAGTTAATTAATTAAGGTTAATTAATTTAAATAATCATTTGATGATGTGATAAGTATAATTACTTAGGGAAGTAATTAATGATAATTACTGGATGTAATTAACCAGGAATGATTTAATAGTGAAAGAAATTTGAGTATAATTACTTTGTATAATTAATCAAGGGATTAATTAGAGAAAATTAATTATGGAGTAATTTATTTATTTGAGGAAGTAATTAAGGGTAGTTAATTACTGAATGGGGTTAATCAAGGGTGATTAACAATTTGGTTTAATTGAAGATTAATTACTTAATGTAATTAATTTAAATAGAAAATATAATTAGAGATCATTAATTGTTATAACTAATGATGTAATGGATTTATTTGGAAATAATTAATAAATGAATTGATTTATTAATGCAATTAATTAAGAAGTAATGTAATTAATTTTAGTAATTTAAAGGTTAACTTCTATATTTGGTTAAAGGAGATTAATTTGTGAAAATGATTAAAGGATAATTACTTGAATATAATTAAATGTTAATTAATCAAGTGTGATTAATTGAAACGAATAATTAGTGAATGATTTATTAATTGATTGATAATTGATTAATAATTATATATGCAAATGGTGAAGTAATTAATTTAATTTACTTTAAATTAAATAGAGATGCAATAATTAATTTAATTCATTTTAAATTAATTATAGCTGATGTGATTGCTTATATATAGATGGATGATATTGTTTACCTTGTATGGTTTGATATCTCAGATATGAGATAAGTGATGCTATGTAAAATGGATGCTTTGATGATAATATGGATTATCTGTTGTGATGATAATATGAATTATCTATTTATGATGATGATGTTGATTATTTATTGCGATATTGTGAATTATCTATCTGTGTATAGATGGATAATTGAATTGAATTGATTTAAACTTTAAAACAACTTGGCCTTAAAAGATACGTTTTGGATTTCGATGAGACCGGGATCGGGTTTCCATATTTGGACATCCGAAAACCACATCAATCCAAATTAAACGTTAGGTCATGAATTCTCAAGTGAAGATTCAGAGTGCAAGGGTTATCGTCGCTAACTCTGAGGGTGATTCCAAAATGAGTGTAACGAGATAATGCCTTTGGTTTCGTTCGAACCCGGAACGAACTTGTATGGATTGAATGCTTTCAGAACATCGTCTGGTGGGCGATGAGCATTCTAAGAGATGTGCTCTCTAAAGGTAATCACAGCCTCAAGCCTCATCAACCGGGAATGGCTAAAACAAGGGAGGTGCAGCAAGGTTAGGTGGGTCATGCCCAAGCAGGACGAGATTTTCCCCTGTCTAGATGTCCCTTTTATTTCGGCTGTGTGGGGAGTTTTGAGCTCCAACTGCCAGGGTTGTCTTGTTCGGGACTGTTCAGTAAGGAATGGTTCCGGCCTTATGTTGCATGGGAGCGGGCGTACTCCTCGGTACGTCGATCTAGGCCACGTACTGTGACGGGCGGTACCCCAGTAGCCCTGCCACTGTATGGAATCCAAAATCCAACCATCATATTTGGTTGTATTACCCACTTTGTGGCTAGTAGCTGGAATTTAATGAATGTAACAATTTCGGCTATTTTCTATTTACTTGAAAACCCTAGACACTATTATAATATCACTAAATTTCCTATAAAATGATTTGGTTAGCGTAAGGTAAAAACTTTCCCATGTTTATTAGTGGGAAGTCTTACGTGATGCCTTTTGTTTTCAAAGGCTTTTTTCAAAATTAAGCAACTTTAACCTGTTACTCACGCCTGACCCATGTCTGACCCGGAGTTTATTTTTGTTTTTCCTAAACTCTCGGGTACTCAAATTTTTACGAGTAGCCAAGGGATTCAGGTTAGCTTTGACGAATTCTGGAGGAGCAATGGAGCAGGAGGCTTCTGCATTGTAGATATATATATATATATATAGTTCCGCTGTTTGGTATCTCTGAGTTATTTGTTTGAGTTGTATCGAGTTGTATTAACTAGACAGGTGTTTATAACTGTCTAGTATGTGATGTATTATCGGTGTAACTCTGATTGATGTTGTATATTATGTAAATAGTTATGTGATCTATTATATTTTGTTCCATTCCGCTGTGAGAGTCTGATTTTGTTGTTCTTTCTTCTCTATCTTTTCTATTTTCTCACCTCTTTCTTTCTTCAAGATGAAATGGATTTCTGCGCTCAGAAATCTGGGTCGTCACATTGTGTCGAGCTAAATAAAATGGTTGCGAGTGAATTAAAATGGAAGGAATTAAAATAAATTGAGTCGGAATCAATTTAAATTGGTTATAAAACTTAAGTAATTATTTATTCACATGGATATTATAAAATTACATAGAATGAATTGTCGTTTGACGTAAACGAAGGTAATTAAAATTCTATGAGTTAATAAAGATTAAATAAATTGGTTTTAAGATCAATTGAAGTGAATATGAGTTTGTTTTGCTTAAAAATGAATTGAATGTAAGCAATTGAGTTGTAAACCATTTCAATTAAATGAAGTTGTATACGAATTGGTTTTAAACAATTAAAATTAATGTCGGAACCCTATAAGTTGCTTATAAATATTGTTTAACCTACATTGCTTATAGAAACTCATATGTTTACTAGTTAAATATGTAAAATGTTGTTAAGTTATATGATTTTGGCACTTACATATTTGAATTGAGTAAGTACAGGTATCATGAAGCCGTTTGGCTGGATTTGGACGCGCTAATTGCTAAAATAATAAGCCCTTGCTTAAAAATGCTAATTAAAGGTACGCATACGCAATAAAAATAGGAAATATGAGCTATTTTTGTTTTTTCGGCGGTGTGGGTCGATGTACATATATTTATATCTATTGTGATATTATAAAACGCTCTCCGCACAAAGGAGACTCTGCCAAAAAATTTCGAAAATTTTGGGAGTTAGAAATTTTTGGAAAATTTTTGTTAGTAACAAAATGATTTCAAATTAGAATTGACATAAGGAATTTTGAAAATGGAGATGGTAACCAATTGTTTAGTTGTAAAGGATTTGGAAAGTGAATTTGGGATTTTTGATTTCAGAGGATATATTGAAATTTGCTCGTCAAAGGTATGTATTTAAATTTCTGTATGAAATTTGATTGGGTTTTTGATCTAGCCACTTGGCCTTTTGTTTTCTTTTGGAATTTGGAGGCCCGTAGAGGCATTTTGATGTTGTGCCGAGCTAGCCACGCAAAGGAGACGCTGGCAAAAAAATTCAAAAATTTAGAGAGTTAGAAATTTTTTGAGAAAGATTTGATAATTTAAATTTGGATTTAAATTCAACTTTGAATTGTTAAGTAAATAATATTGTTGGGACTTAAGGATAAGTCTGGAAAGCTAGAAAAAGGGTTAGTGTGTCTTTAGTAAAAAGTTTGTTTTGAGAACTGTTTGGAATTGTTTGGTTTTGGAAAAAAGTAAATGGGCATTGGACCATTCTTCTTAGCTAATATTTTCGGGGACGAAATTCTTTTAAGGGGGGAGGAATGTGACGACCAAAAATTTTTAGGCATTTGAAATTGGAATATTTAATTAATTTTAAATATTTGCAAGATAGTTTAACTTGGATTTCAAATATCAGTTTGAATTTATTGAATTTATTGAATTTAATAATTTGAATTTGGGTAAATTATTGAATCTTCAGTTTTAAGCTGTTAAAAATAATTTGAAGGCTTATAAAAAAAATTATGATGATACTGAAGATAATAGAATGGTTGAAATTTAATTTAAAGGTGATTTGTTCAGCTTTAATAATATATCGTTTAAATTGAATTTAAAAATAGCCTTCCGGGGCACAGTCTCGGAATTTGACGAAACCAGTTCCATTGGATCCGTGATAGTTAGTTATTATCGGATTTCAATTTTCATAGCAATCGGGGTTGTTGTTTGACCCTAGCAGCTCAAAACACATAGAAACTATTTTAATCGATTTAATATAAAATCGATCGTTTATTTCCGTAACTCGCGCATATGATCGAATTAGCTTCCAAAAACACGTTCCATTGTGTTCGAAACACGGGTAAAACCTTATAAACGCCTGGCAGCACGTGTGATTTGGAGTTCGTTTGTGAATGCCCGTTAAAATTGAATTTAATATTAATATAAATTATAAACGTATATATAATACGTTTTTTAAGGGCTGAAACCCTAATCACTTGCTCGGCCGCCACGATACGTTTTAATGGCCGAAACAGTCTTCCATTCTCCCTTAATTTTCTCTCTACCCACGCCATAATTCCAAAAACTTTCTACTGCAAAATCAAAGAGCTTGTTGAGCTCTACAAATCGAACGGTGGTGATCGTACATCAGTGAGTGGATCGCCAGATTTATCGCCATGAAGTCTAGAAGTTCGAGCGAGCATTTCTGAGCATGGGAAAGACCGAGTGGAGTGCGACGCCGACCGATGGAGGAGTTCGAGATGCTCTTTGTAGTTGTGGGTTGTGATCATCCTCTAGTTCATCGATGTTGAGGCGGCAATCAAGGATTTTGGGCGATCGATGGATGTGTTGTTCTTCTGCACGCGAGATGGAAGATAGTTTTTGTGGCTTAGATCGACCCCTTTGGGATGTACGGCCGATGGTACTTTAAAAAAAAGAGAACTTTGTTTATAATTTGTAATTGAAGCTTATAAATTTTATATCTAATGCATACGAGGTCGGAATTGGGCGAAATTGGCAGCGTCGGAATCAAAGCGACGGGATCTACGCTGCAGTGCTAATCCGGAGGTGTTTGGAGCTAGCCAAAATTTTGGATTAAATCGAACGAGTTCGATTTAATTTAAAATTTGAAATGCCGATGCAAGGTGAGTTTATCTCACTCACATCTGGAATGCTTGTTAGTTTGAATAGTTAATATTTAAATTGTTGATTGGTTGTTTAGTTGTATGTGATAATTATTATCAGATTTGGTCGATATTTATTATCATGCTAACATCTATGGATGCAGGGAAGCAGGTTGGAGGGATCCACTGGATTCCTCACAAATAGGATTATATTTAAAATCTGTGATATATTTCATTGATATCCCGTGATAGATTGATTTAAAATTTTGTTATGCTGTGTTATGGTTGCATAATATAATTTGGTATAATGATTAATTTAAATGATTAATTAGATTTATTAATTAAAGATAATCAATTTATGGAATTGTTTAAGTATAATGACTTAATGAAAGTAATTAAGGGATTAATTACTCAATGTAGTTAATTAAATAATGTGATTGATCAAGTTGATTTATTTGTTTAATTAACATAATCACATGATGGTTTGTTAAAGTATGATTACTGAATGTAATTGGAAAGAGTAATTACTGAGTAAATTAATTAATGGATATTTACTGGATGTTAATTTAATTGGAATGGTAATTTTAATGAAAATGATTTGGGATTAATTACCTTGTGTAATTAATAAGAAGGGTAATTACTTTGTGAAAGTAATTAATAATTAGTTACTTAGTGTAATTAATTTAAGAATTGATTAATAAGTTATTTTCGTCTTTTTCGTCAGTAATTAATTACTTAGGGTAATTACTTTGTCCTTTTCGTCTTTCTTGCTTTTCAGGTCCAACTTGATTTTCTCGATCTCTGTGCCCAGTTTGATTTGGAGAGTGTCTTTTTCTTTAGAATTATTGTTGGTCCAGATAAGGGCTACCTAGACTTGTTTACCCAGGACTTTCATTTTGGCTTCCATGTCATGGATCATGACCTTATGTTTGTCCTTCGCTTCCTTAGCTACCTTTTCTTTGCTAGCCAACTCATTTTCTGACTCTTCCTCTAACTGGATTAATTTTTCTTAATTTTATCATCCTTCTAACTCTCTTTTTCTTGAGTCACTATTATCAAGTGATTCTACTTATTCAAATTAGATAGATCTATAGACAACTTCATCCTTATATTGTACCACTCCACTAGTTCCTTGTGAAGCGATATTTCAATCTCCAAGTCCTTGGAATGAATTTTCTTCATGTTATACATGAATAGGTGAATGGTGAAATCAATTCTTAAATGTATAACCTCATGCTCTATAAGTATTTTTTATGCCAGAGTAATTAGAGCTTGCGTGGAAGGCTAGTGGCAGCAGTGAAGTGTTCTTTTCCAAGTCCCTATGCCCAAAGTGAAGAAGATGATTATGCTATTTTGGATTTGGACTAGGTGAAATCCAAGGCTTAAGAGTAAGGAGGTGGAAACAAATTTTGTCCCCTTAGGATTTTGGCATGGCAAAATACAGGTCTAGATCCCTTAGAAGTAGAGATCGTGCCATATGTGGCGAATCAGGAACTCCTTTGGACCTAGAATAGCCACGTGACCTTTCACACTCAGGGTGGGGCCTTCTTTTCTCTTATTCGTCCCTTTATATAATGACCTGGAATTTTATCACTTTGATTCTGGAATATTTGATTGGTCTTAAATATTCCATTTGGGTTTTTATAATAAAAATCCATGTTTGAAACTGAGACTTGATTTTCAATGATGTATTTTTAATTTGACTTATAGAATTTTTCCATAATTTTAATTTTAAAAATAAATAAAATTTTGTTTGACATATTTTACCATAAACGTGGGCATTTTTGACACATCACAGAACTTTATAACATGTCTATTTTGTTTTTGTTCTGTGATGGTATCATTCATATTGTTGTGCACGACCATAAATTTATTTTTATCGTTCGAGGCTTATATGCAAATGCGATATGGTGCAGTGGGGTATCCAAAATACTTTTTAAATCAACATACATTAGGTTTACACACACAGTACGCACCATTCTCCAACGTAATTGTGCACAGCCACCTTCAACTCAGCAACTATTTTTTCTCCCTTTGTCCCTTGCCAGTACTACTATGCTGCCTATATCTTTATACTAATCAACCTATTTTCTTGAGAATCCTCTCCATGTTACCATTGTTTCTCATATATTCATCATCCTTTTTCATGTACATTACCAAAATAATGAAGCAAACTCCACTTCCTGTCATTCAAAAATCAAAAGCTCGTAAACTGTCCAGTTTTAGCCTCTGCTTTCAACTAAGAAATTAATCGTCATCCTATCTTTTTTTAAAAAAAAAATTGATCGTGTTCGATTTCATCGAGAATTGAACGAGATATCATCAAATTTCAGTAAGGAGAAAATTTTGTTCACAAAATTTCAAAAATCAATTTCTCTTAATCTGCTTCGAACTGATCGACGCCGTATGCGTCATTGTAGTCGTATGGGGATGTAGGATTTTTGGTGAAGTTTCAACTGCTTTCGGTGAGGGTCAATGTCGATAATCGTCGGCTATGGTTTAGATTTAAGCAAGTGTAGGCAGTGATTGTCGATTTGGGGTTTGAACTAGGATTCAGAAAGAAGAGGAACATCTATGGTGGTCGTTTGAGGGAGCTCGGCCTCCAATTGGTTAGCGCTACGTTGCAAGACAGGGACAACGAATTTCCTGGTCGCGATCGTCAAGAGTGCATTGGGGTTAAGGTGACGGTGTGCAGGTTGAAGCATGGTCGAAGAGAGAAATGCCTGTGTTATCGATTGGTTAAATCATGGACTGAGGAGGAGTGTAACGTGCATAGCCATGCAAATTTTCATGCACGTTTAAGGAAGCGGGAGTTGTTTTCCTTCGATTGGAGAAGAAGGAGATAGGGCAGGCAAATCGGATTTAAGGAGCTAGGCCAAAGCTTGTTTTTAGGCCTGTGTTTTCATATGTTGGGTAAGAAGCTATATTTTTAATTTAATTTGTTGGTTTAAAATGTTTAAACTATGCAAATCTACATATAGTTCATATTAAATCCATTTGATGCACGAATTGCCGCGTCGTGTTTGTATTTACGAATACAACATTTTGACATAGCTTGTTGATTAGTTTGGTGAAGTATAAATTTACGACATATTTAAACAAACTGAATTTGAATCACATTATTTTAATTAATATCGTCTTTTAAATTTATATGCATTAATTATGGATGTTTATTTGGTCAAATAAAATATTGTTGAGTTAAATCGGACTGAATTTGGTAATTTGACATTTATTTAGTGGAATAAGATACTGTTCCGCTAACTAAATTAAATGGACACTTATTTATCAGAATAAATCCATGTCCGTTATTGTTAACTGGATATGTTAAATTTGGACATTTATTTAGCAGAAATTAACCCGTTCTGCCATTACATTAGTGTTGACACTTGATTACATTCCAATTGATTAGTATTGGATAAGTGTTGTATGCATAATCAATTGTTAATTTTGAGTTTAATTTACATATAGGATGTGATGTAAATACCTAGATTATAATTTGAATACTAATGGAATTAATGGTGACTTGATTAAGTATCATTAAAGTGCTAAGCCTCTTTCTAATTTGGAAAGTTAATTATTTAATAAAATTATTTTCAAGATGATCATTATTAATTTTTAATTTTTAATAAGACTTTAAAGATAATTTTTTACTTATTAATAATGTTTTAAAAGATATTTGATTGTTATTTTCAATAATACTAAAAGGTTAATTATTTTATGATTGTTTAAAGTATTTCATAAAGTTATTTAAGAATATTTTCCAAAGTTATGTAATAATTATTTTAAGAACATTTAAATTGTATTGTAATTATTTGTTTAAAAGTTAATTAATTATTTAATTAAAGTTATTCTATAAAATTTGGTTTTTAGTTAATTATTATTTATTAGTTAACTTTTATTTATAATCAATTATTTTATTTTAAAGTTAATATATTATTATTGTAGTAATGGTTAAAGTTGATTCAATATATTATTTTTGTTGTTCTAAAGTTATTATTTAGAATGAGGGTTAAAGGTAGTTAAATAAAAAGAGTATTTTAAATGGTAACTCGCTATGTGACAAGTGTTAGTTGATGAATTGATTTTGTTGAACGTGTTTTCGATAATAAATGGTTTATAAGAAGAGGATTTAAAATAATAAATTGTTTATTTTGAATGTGAATCGTTTAAAATGGAAAGACTCTTATAAGGGTTTACTTAATGAAAGGTTTCTAAAAAGGGTTTTAATGAATTAAAAGCATTCATCAAAAGGGTTTATATAATTGTATATAGATTTTTTGAATTAGGAAAAAGGGGTTGGGTTTTGAATGATTTCTAAAAGGAGATTCACCAATGAGGTTTAATGGTTTGAAAAGGGAAGTTTTGTAAATGGTTTGAGATTTATGATGTTTTCGTTGGGATAGTGACGTATCAAGTATGTAAGCTGCGATCCATGGTTGATATTGAATGGTTTTTCCATATCTATTTTTAAGAGTTTTCAAGTATTTTTGAAACAAATGATTTATGAACATAACTTTTCCAATGAGATAAGTATATAAATGTTTTGATTAAGAGATTCAAATTAATGAAAATTTAGTTAAATGAGGCTTAGTGATTCCATGGAAAATGTGATCCCTATTGAATGTCTATTGATTTGATAGTTAAATATCTAACTATAAAAAACTGGACCAAAATGTGACTTTGTAAACATCTAAGAGAAACACATGAATTATAAGGTATAGTTACCCACGGTGGTACTATTCTGTACTTATAAACTCATTTCGTTCTTCTAGGATAAATGATAAGGAAACTCATCCACTACCTATTAGGAGGTGTCTTCGCTCTTATCCTTTGTCTATTTATTTCCTAAGGAACCAGGGTTGAGTTTACTGAAAACTATTGAATATCGTTTCGAAGAGACTGGGATCGATATGTTATCTGAAAACCACTTCGATCCAACTCAAGCATTTCGAATGGAAGACATTTGGAAGAATATGGAATCAAAGACAAAGATTTGCAGTGTAAGGGCTATATTCCATTAATCTTGGAAGGGATTTCCCAAAATGGATGTAATAGAAATAGTGTCTTCGGTTTCGTTTAGTCCCGGAACGAACTTCTATGGATGAATGTTGGCACTACATTACTTCCTGGAGGACAGTATAGCATTCCAAGTGTGTTTGCTATTCAAAAAGGTAAAACGTAGCCTCAGTCTTCATCAACCTGGAATGACTAAAACAGGAGAGATGTAGAAGGGCTAAGTAGGTTGCTCCCAATTAGGGTACGATCATCCCTATCTAGAGTCGATATTATCACTCATTCGTAAGCTTCAAGGCCCATTAAGGATGGGTGATTATATTCGGTCCTATTCAAAGTGGCAGATCGGTTCTGTGTTAGCAGGCGATCCCTACAAGTTCCTCGGTATTATTTTATCTACAGATGCACCATGACGGACTGTACCTCAGCAGCCCAGTCATTGTATGGAATCCATTCTACAATACGTGCCTTTACCGTTTTAGTTGTATGTCTATTATGCTAGAATTTAATTAATGTAACAATTTTGGTTATAATTAATAAGTATTTATACCTTAGACACTATTATAATATCACTGGATTTTCTATAGAAAATGTTTTGGCTATCGTAAGGTAAAAACCCATACGTATTTATGTGCAGGATGGTCTTATAAGATACCTTTGATTTTAAAAGATTTTACAAGTTAAAATAAATAAAATTCCTTGTGATTTGAGTTTCTCATGTTGGTTTTTACCAGACTAACCCCGCATTGTTTTTCATAAATGCTTGGGTCAGACCGAGCATGTTTTCTAGATTTATCTTTGGATGCTTTTGGAGTTCAAAAGACAAGCTGGATGGCCATTACATATTCATGTATCTGATATTCTTCCACTATTTAGTGTTCTTGGGTCTGCTTATTATATCTTTCAAATTGTGAGGACAAGTTCTTATAACCGTCAGTGCTGACTTTTAGTAGTATACTTTGATAGATGTCTGTATGTATATTACCATTTTGTTTCTTTTGTAAAGATTTGTTTCATATTGTACAATAATTGTTCCACTGTGAGATTTTGTGCTGTTAGTTTCTTTTTCTCTTCTTTCTTCTTTTTCCCCTAACTATGCGTCTTTCCGTTCAATTTGAGTGGATAATGTATGGTTGATTGTCCGCTTAAACTGTATGGAAAAGTGGGTCGTTACAACGTGGTATCAGAGCTTAGGTTGAGTGAATACCTAGGCTTTAGTGGGGTTAACTCATTTGAGATAGGGTAAGCAAGACCTTGGGATGAGTTTGAGTGTATTAAATATATGAGAGCATATATTTGTTAGTGGTATAAAACTAATTTATATCGTGTTTTTTGATCTGTTGAGCGGCTTAAGAATGTTGGTCGATGCGTTTGGCCAACTTTATTGATAAGGATTTCCTAAACAGTTAAACAAGGCCAAACCAACACAATATTGTTTTTAAATAGGTAAATGAAATAATTTTATCTTGAAATATTACATATATATATATATATACAAAAGAATAATTATTTCAAAATTTTAATACGGCCACTCTTGGTTGTGTTTGGTTGTGAGGAAATATGATAATATTCCATCATTATCATCTATGATTTGATTAATCGCATTCGCCCAGTTATGAGCATTGACTGTTGTTGTTGATCTATCTGGAATCTTCCTTTTGAAATCTGGGTTGGGTCGATAGGAAATTTTGGGAACATTGAAATAAACACTTGTGAATTCAGTTTTACAATTTGACTACAAGGCATTCGTTGATAGAGTGGGTTAAACTTTGGTTTTGATAAGAATTAATTATTAAAATAAAGTTGAAATATTTTGAAATAAATATTTTAGAAATGATTTTATATAAAAAGTTGATTGTATAAAATTGGGGTTTAATAAAAGGAGTTTATTAAAAGAAAATAGGTATATTTCTAAAACAAATACCGGAAAAATGATTTATATAAGAAGCTAATTTTATAAGAGTTGATTTATAAAAATGTGTATTATAAATAAATGGAATTTGAAGATTTTAAATCCCGGTGATTTTAGAAAAATGGTTTCTAAGGTTTAAAATTAATAATACTATTTGGAAATGTTTTTAGGATAAAAATATTTCTAAGGATTTTCAGGAAGATAAAGCATTGAACTCATTTTGGTCGCTGGAAGTAATTTCGACAATGATTACAGCATCGTCGGTGTTCATTTTTAAGTTTCTAAGTGAGCGACGGCTACCGTAGGAATTTGCTTTGAACTTTTTTTAATAATTAAGATTTTGACTTGATCCCAAAAGCATGTTTTAGTTTACCAAAAGAAATTATGTATATTATTTATTTCAAATGATTTTGGAAACGGTGATAATAGTTTACTTAAAAATATTTTTAAGTATAAATTCTTTTGAAAAAGGGAATTTTTGCATTCCTCTAGATTTGGATCAAGCAATGAGTTCTGATTTGTTTTGTGATGATGGGAATAATCTTCTAAGTGTCGATCGGGTGTTTGCTTAGGCAATCAGTATTGTGCACTTAGTAAATTATTCCTTTTTCCATTGTACGGTCGAGATGGGTTCGAATCCGAACGAATCCAAGGCCTGTTAGAGTTAAATAATTTTGGTAAAATAAGTAATTTGGAAATATATATATATAGTGCTATTTCTAATGGTTTTGAGGAAGAAAGAAAGTATTTTTAAATTAACTAGTTCGAATGGCTTGAAAATAAATAAAAACGGGTAAGAGATGCGTTCGAATGGTAAACGTTTCTCTTGAGTATTACCCTTCTTTGTAAGGGAATATATAACACTGTTTTGTAGTACCCTATTTCTTGGTTTCATTTTGGGGTTACTAGGGTTATATATATATATATATATATTCAGTAGATTAATATATATAATATCAATTCAGAAAAAATTATTTTGAATAAAAACTCGGGTTTTTAATTTCTTATGTGAATTTAAAAGAAACTTTTGAATTTGATGCTTATGTATACCCTTAGGGTTTGATAGAATATTTTTCAAGTTTTACAACCTAGGTTTTATGGTATAAAAATATTTTCCAAAAATAAATTTTAGTGGGAATAGAATTGGTATTAGTACAACGAATTAAATGAGTGTGTAGGGTGGACATAAATCATTTCTCTTCCATATAGTTTTGATCTGAAATTCAAGCACATGATTTTGAGGTGTTTTACACCATTCCAATAAGGATCTATTACTCGATTTTTGACGGCGAGCACTTGATGAGGGTTTTTGGTATGGGACCAAAATTTTCTATCATGATAAATGACAAGGTAAAGAGAACAAAAGTTCCTAATTGGGGAACTTGATCAGAGTCCGCACTAGGGTAAGCGGTACTAGTTTGGAAGTGAAGTTATGTATTCAAGTAGTGATCGAATCAAATTTTGTATATGAATGATCTTTGAACATCATACTGACATATAAATAGTATTGGGTGTTTAGATGGTGAAATTTCAAGGACTTCTTTTTAAGAGGGGAAGAACGTAACAACCTGGAATTTTATCACTTTGATTCCAGAATACCTAATTGGTTTTAAATATTCGATTTGGGTTTTTAGAATAAAAATCCATGTTTCAAACTAAGACCTGATTTTCAATGACGTATTTTTAATTTAATTTACAGAATTTTTCCATAATTTTTAATTTGAAAAATAAATTTTTGGGTGACGTATTCTACGGAAATCGTGGGCAATTTTGACACTTCACATAACTTGATAACCTGTATATTTTGTTTTTTTGTGATCATGTTACATTGTTGTGTGTGAACATTTTTTTAGTTTTTTCATCTTCGACTCGTACGCAGATGCGATATGGTGCGGTGGGGTACCCAAAATCCTTTTAAAATCAACACGTACCAAGTACACATAGAGTACATATCATTCTCCAACACAATTGTGCGCAGCCACCTTCAACTTAGCAATTATTTTGTCTCCCTTTGTCTCTTGCCAACACCACTATGCTACCCATGTCTTTATACTAATCAGCATATTTACTTAAGAATCCTCTCCTTTTTGCCATGGTTGCTCATATATTCATCTTCCTTTTTCATGTACATTACCAAAACAACGAAACTAACTCAACTTCCTTTCATTCAAAAATCAAAAGCTCGCAAACCATTCACTTTTAGTCGCGGCTTCAATTAAGAAATTGATCGTCATCCTTTCTAGTTTTTTAAAAAAAAATTGACAGCATTCTATTTTTTCGAGACTTGAGTGAGATATCATCAAATTTCATTAAGGAGGACATTTGTTCAAAAAATTTCAAATCTATTTCTCTCAATATGCTTCGAATCAATCGACACCATATGCGTCACTGGAGTCGTATGGGGATGTAGGATTTTTGGTGAAGTTCGGCTGCTTTTGGTGAGTGTCATTGTGGATGGTCATGGGCTAGGGTTTAGGTTTTTAGAAAGTGTAGGTAGTGATTGTCGATTTGGGGTTTGGATTTTGATTCGGGAAGCAGAGGAGCATTTATGGTGGTTAGTTGGGGGAGCTTGGCTTCCAACCGGTAAGCATGACATTGCAAGGCAGGAACATCGACTTTTTAAGTCACGGTCATCGGGAGTGCATTGGGGTTAAGGTGGTGGTGTGCGGGTTGAGGCATGGCCGAAGATAGAAATGTTGGTGTTGTCGATTAGTTGAATCATGGGCGGGGGAGGAGTGTAGCGTGCATAGCCATGCACGTTTTCATGCACATTTAGGGGAGCGGGAGTTATTTTTCTTCGATCAAAGAAGAAGGGCATAAGGTAGGCGGGTTGGATATAAGGAGTTGGGCCGAAGCTTGTTTTCAGGCTTTCGTTTTTATATGTTGGGTGAGAAACTATATTTCTAATTTAATTTGTTAGTTTAAAATGTTTTCACTTTGTGAATCTATATATAGTTCATATTAAATCCATTCGATGCACGAATTGTTGCTTTATGTTCATATTTACGAATTCAACATTTTGACATAGCTTGTTGATTAGTTTGGTGAAGTGCAAATTTATGACATATTTAAATGGACTGAATTTACATTATGTTATTTCAATTAATTACTTCGTTTAAATTTATATACCTTAATTATTGATGTTTATTTTGCCAAATAAAATACTATTGATTTAAATCGGACTGAATATCGTAATTGGACATTGTTTAATGGAATAAAACACCATTTCACTAATTAAATTAAATGGACACATGTTTAGCAGAATAAATCACTATCTTTTATTGTTGATTGGATATGTTAAATTTGGACATTTATTTAGCAGAAATTAACCTGTTTCTGCAATTACGTTAGTGGACACTTGATTACATTCCCATTGATTAGTATTGGATAAGTGTTGTATTTATAATCAATTGTTAATTATGAGTTTAATTTACATATGAGATATGACGTAAATACCTGGATTACAATTTGAATAGTAATGGAACTAATGATGACTTGACTAAGTACCGTTGGAGTGCTAAGCCTCTTTCTAATTTGGAAAGTTAATTATTTAATAAAGTTATTTTAAAGATGATTATTATTAATTTTTAATCTTTAATAAGACTTTAAAGATAATTCTTACTTATTGATAAAGTTTATAAAGACAATTTATTACTATTATAAATAATAATAAAAGGTTAATTATTTGATGATTCTTTGAAGTATTTCATAAATTTATTTAAGAATATTTTTCCAAAGTAATTTAATTATTTCTTAAAAAAATTTAAATTATACTATAATTATTTGTTTAAAAGTTAGTTAATTATTTAATTAAAGTTATTGTATAAAAATTTGATTTTTTGTTAATTATTATTGATAACCTAATTTTTATTTATAATTAATTATTTTATTTCAAAGTTACTATACTATTATTATGGTATTTTTAAAATTGATTCAATATATTATTTGTGTTGTACTAAAGTTATTAATTAAATTAAGGGTTAAAGATAGTTAAATAAAAAGGTATTTTAAATGGTAGCTATGTGACAAGTGTTAGGTGATGGACTTGTTTTATTAAACGTGTTTTGGGTAATAAATTGTTTATAAGAAGAGAATTAAAAATAATAAACTTTTTATTTTAAAAGGGAATCGTCCAAAATGGAAAGACACTTATAATGGTTTATTTGACGAAAAGTTTTTAAAAGAGATTTTATTTAATTAAAAGAATTCATCAAAGGGCTTTATATAAGTGTAAAGAGGTTTTCAAATTAGGAAAAGGGGTTGGATTTTAAATGATTTCTGAAAGGAGATTTACAAATAAGGTTTAATGATTTGAAAAGGAAGTTTTGTAAATGGTTTGAGATTCATAAAAGTGTGTTACTCTAAATTTAACTTAGAAATTTATAAAGAAGCTTTATAGATAAAATTTGGGGAATATTTATGAAAGAAAGAGAGTTTGGGAAGAAAGGTCGATTTTCATAGCGTTTTTCGAACGACAGGAATTGCCTACAGTTTATGATTTTTTCGCTGGGATAGCGACGTAACCAATGTGTAAGTTGCGATCCATGGTTGATATTGAATGGTACTTTCTATATTTATTTTTAAGAGTTTTCAAGTATTTGGTTTGTGAATATACTTTTTTCGGTGAGCTAAGTATATGAATATTTTTTATTAAGAGATTCAAATTAATTGAAATTTAGTCAACTGAGGCTTATTGATTCCATGGTAAATGTAATCTTTGTTGAATGTTTGTTTATTTGATAGTTAAATAACTGACATCAAAATCTAGACCAAAACGTAATTTTGGAAATATCCAAGAGAACCACGGGAATTATATAGTATAGTTACCATTGGTGGTACTATACTGTACGTACAAAGTTGTTTCGTTTTTCTAGGATAATTGATAAGGAAATCCACCCACTAACGATTAGGAGATGATCTCTGCTCTTATCCTTTGTATGTTAAAGAACTGGGGTTAAGTCTACCAAAAACTATCGAATGTTGTTTCGAAGATCCAGGATCGGATATGTTATCTGAAAATCACTTTGATCCACCTCAAGAGTTTCGAATGGAAGACAGTTGGAAGAATATGGAATCAAAGACAGAGCTTAGTGGGAGGGCAATTTGCTATTAATCTTGGAAGGGATTCCACGATCTAATAGAAATAGTGCCTTCGGTTACGTTCATTCCTAGAATGTACTTTTATGGATGAATGCTTATTACTACCTGGAGGACAATTAGCATTCAAAGTGGGTTTGCTATTCAAAAAGGTAAAATGCAGCCTCAAGCCTTATCAACCGAGAATGACTAAAACAGGGGGGATGCAGCATTGTTAAGTGGGTCGTTCCGAATTAGGGTATGATCATCCCTATCTAGGATGGATATTATCTCCTATTTGTATGCTTCTAGGCCCATTAACGTAGGGGTGATCATATTCGGTACTATTTGTCAAGTGGTACGCCGATTCCGTATTGGTAGGGGATCCTTGTGATTTGAGTTTCTATTACGATTATAGTTGTATATCTATTATACTGGAATTTACGTAATGTAACAATTTCAGTTATGACTAAAACCCATCCATATTTATATGTGCAATGGTCTTACGAGATACCTTTGGTTTTAAAAGATTTTACATGTTAAAATAAATAAAATTCCTTGTGATTTGGATTTCTCATGCTGGTTTTTACTAGACTGACCTAGGAGTTGTTTTTCCTAAATGCTCAGGTCAGACCGACCATATTTTCTAGATTTAGTTTTGGATGCTTTTGAAGTAAAGAAAATAAGCTAGATGGCCATGACATATTCACGTATCTTATATTCTTCCGCTGTTTAGTGTTCTTGAGTCTGTTTATTGTATTTATCAAATTGTGAGGACAGATTTTTATAACTATCCAGGTTGACTTTTATATAGTATACTCTAATTGACGTTCATATGTATATTATTATTTTGT
This sequence comes from Allium cepa, assembly GCA_030765085.1. NCBI lineage: Eukaryota > Viridiplantae > Streptophyta > Magnoliopsida > Asparagales > Amaryllidaceae > Allium > Allium cepa. Next base: position 401,871,860 of record CM060931.1, read on the forward strand.
TTCTTTTGTAAAGATTTGTGTCATATTGTGTATTAATTATTCCATTGTGAGATTCTGTATTGTTCATTTCTTCTTCTCTTCTTTCTTCTTATTTCCCCTAATTATCCACATTTCCATTTGATTTGAGTGGGTTATGTGTGGTTAATTGTTCGCCTAAACTGTATTGAAAAGTGGGTCGTTACACTTTCTCTAACTTCATTATGCCTCAATTTCCTTCTGTTTCTGTCATAGTTGCTTGTAGTAGGCACCTATTATGCGTATGGATGCGTTTGATAGAGAGGAAGGTTACTGTTTGATTACTTAGCAAAGGTATCGAATCTGGATTTTTCCATGGTGCTTGAAAAGAGAAAAAGTTGGACTAGAATTTCGGGACATTTGAGGATACGTACAAAGTGAATGTTCCCTGATCCTAAGTGTTCACATGTCTTATTTATTTTACGGGTCATCTCCTCAATGGAAGTAAGAGGTGGACCAACACTAGATGAGAGATCAGGATGTGGAAGGTCGTCTAGGGTAAAGTCAGGACCGATGAAGCTAAGAATATTTTGATTTTGAAGAGGTCAGCGAAAATTTCCTTCATGGTAAAATTAGAGAATAATTCTCCAAGTGAGTTCCATTGGGACCTAGATGCAAACCTTATGTATTTGATCTTAGCTTCAAGGATTTTAGGGCAGGTGGAGTCACTTCTTCCTATGAGGCTGATTCCTCCCTTACAATGGTCTCTTCCTAGAGAGCGGTTTCTTCTATTAACTCTTCCTCGTTTTCTTCATCATCTCCATCTTCCCTTTCATCCCTCTCATATCCATCATTCTATTCCTCTTCTCTTCTTCTTATCTCCTCATCATATCCTCCTACCCCTTCATCTGATGATAGATTTAAAATGTTTTAGTGAATAAGAGAGAGGGTAGAGGGTCGATTACTTATTCTTCATCATTTAAGATTCTTACACAATTGGAGAGGCTTCTCTATCCCTTGGTGTGACATGAGTATGGCGATCAATCTTTTGATCGATAACCATGAGCCAGAACTGGCATATTCGAAAGTCGATCAAAAGATTTAGTTTCCTCTGGTTATCTTCCAGGTTTTTCCACTGGATCATCATTGGTAACCCTCAGAGAAATGTATACAGAAGAAGGAGCAAAAGAGGATTAGTTACTTGGGTGAAGTACATTCCGATAGGGTAAGACACGAGAAGTTAAAACTTATGTCCATACAACCATTTCTAAGCAATGACGACTGGGCATCAAATGAAAAAATATTCATCATTTAAGTAGTTGAGCATGTTATGGAAGATGTTATGGAGGGTGACGACTATTCGGGATCCATGGTATGCCATCAAGAAAGTGAGTTGTGGACTCTCGAACCTCTTGTCGAATCCGTAGAAGTACCAGATCTCCTCGACAGTTGGAACCATAGCCAAATACTGAACAAAGTACATGCATGTGCAAGTGAGGGCATCGCATTCATTTAAATGAAATTTGGTTAGGGCTAGTCCGATATACCGAAGTGATAAACTTATGAAATGGTTGAATGAAGGGATGTCCTAGACAAGGCAAATGTATCTACTAAATGCCTTATAGCCTTCCGTGCGATCATGTGCTCTTTGGTATGGTAGAGCGATAAGTTCTCCTTAAAGGAATGCCATGGCCGTCAAAAATTCTCTTGACATCTTCCACCTTTAGCCTTGAGGCTGAGGTTTGGAGGGTTGTTAAGAATCGTAACTCCCTCCAGGTTGACATCTGAAGTAACATTATCTCCCTCAAGGCACAAAAAAGCCAAGGGCGGTGGCTATTGAGGTTGGCGCCAAGGCTCCTTACTTTGGATGAGGTTGAGGTAGAGCTGGCAAGGAAGAACATACCATTTGATGCATGGATAATCCATTACAGTAGAATGAAATCCTAATGACCTATAGGATTCCATCTTATACTATAAGATCGAGATTCCATCATGGTCATGTATGATTTAAGTTCATTGTTTACTTTAGTTAAGTTCTATGTACCCAATATAGAGATTCCAACATATGTCGACATGTTCTAAATAATTGCGTTCTTTATATCTACCGAGGCAGTGACTTATGATTCAATCTACTTAGTGTGCGTCTTATGTCCATGGCAAAATGAACAGAAGCAGTCTGTGTAGGTAACCTATTTGTGCTAGCAAATGAGCTTCGATGAATAATGGAACCGTATGTCAGTAGTTACCCGTCATCCAATTTGCTAAGGAGCTTCATTTTGTAGGTTTCTAAGTGCATGATATTTGATTCTCAATTTCATCGAGATAGAAGCCCCATAATGTGTCAACATTTGAAATTGTTTAGAACGATAGTACACTCGATGAATGGACTTTGTAATCTAACTATTTTGAATGATCCATGACAACCCTTGTCCAAAGTTAACCAAAATGATTATCTTCATCTCTTCACCATCTCCTCCCGATGAACTTCTCAATGTTTATCAAGTGGAGATACAGAAAATGGTGGTGAAGTTGTTATTGGCTATGCATATGGATCGAGGATAGCGAATAGATGATGTAGTAATGAATTTGAAGTCGAGATGAGGCCGAAATGGGGAAGCGCATGACAATAACGCCAACCTTTTCGAAGTTAAATCTGGAATGGGGATGAGATCCTAAAGAATTATGAAGACTCAAGATTTGGAGTCATTCTAATATGGATCGAAATTGGTAAGTTAGGTCGAAAGATCACAATGAAGGCGGACATATTCTTGTAAGTCAGTTTTCAGAGCAGAGCCAATAAAGTATTAGCTCATTCATAAATCAGAACTTAAATCTCCTAATTAAGAAAGAACTTATTTGCTATTGGGAAACTCATTAAAAAAGAGAATAGTTTTAACCAATAATGAATGGGAGCTATTAGCATTAATGGCTAGGATACCAATTCAAGATTGGGCATGTAGATTTGATGGAGCCAATGGTTATAAATGTAGTGGTAGCAGATCTTGAGTGGTTCGGTCATTGGGAATTTCAAAGGCATAGGAATCGAAAATTGAAGTATAAAGTGAAAGTGATAGAAATTCCTTCAACTATTTTGTACATATATTCACAGAAATTAGAGGGGATTGGTACTGATCCATATGGGTCAGTACCAACCCATACAAAAAAGAAAACAAATGATAACTAATGAATGATAATTATGAGATGGAGATGAAATTCTACATAGCCAAGGTATGAAGAACTTTTAGAAAATCTTGGAGGTAAATGGGAAAACCAGATGGAAGTTTTCAACTTTTATATCTACCAAGGAATTATGACGTTTCACGAAAGCGATTCATGAAGTATGGGTATCTCTGTAGAATTGGATTTGAATTCAACCGTTTATCTCGATCCAAAGCATGCTTCATAGTTCATAGAACAATAATTTTAGGGTAAAGTATTATTCGGCATTTGAACCCAATGACTTTTTGATGGATCTAGACTATGAAATGATAGAAATGTGAACCAAGAAGCTTGAAAGACATCTAGAATGTTAGGATTACAAAGCTCGAGGAGTTAGAGAAAGAATCACTCAAGTTACTTAGGTCGGTACCTAACCATATGGGTCGGTATCAAACCATATGGAGTTTAAGGAGGCTCATTCTACTTGAAGCAAGAGTCGAAAGTAGAATTTGGATCCATGCTGAAGTGACATGGGTTAGGACCAACCCATATTGGAGTAGACCGACGCATAATGGTTTCAAATATTTTTGCAATGAAGAGTATTGAAGACGTGAACTTGCCAAAAGAGGAAGTCAACCCAAGTCAAAGCTATTGATTGTACCGAACCAAATGGTTGGCATCAAATCATGATGATTATTGGATCTAGCATGACATGACCGATTCCTCGTGATGGAACTTCAGATATGGAATTTTAACCTTTTCAAACTAAATTCCATGATTTTTGATGATGGATGTCACCAACCAATAGAAAGCTGTCATCAATAAAGAAAGGACTTTTGGATCTTTACATCGAATTGCTGCCATATTTCTTTATCAACTAGTTTGTTGAACTGTAATTGTTAAATAAAAATGGTTGTAATCATAGGGATCATCTAAAATAAAATTGATAATTGATACTTAGGTAATTGAATTGAGGTTGAACAACTTTAAAAATCTTATGTTTCTCTCTCTCTCTCTCTCTCTCAGTTTCTTATTATTTTAATTTTTATTCTTACTTCATTAATCTCGTTTTTTCAATTGATTGAGAGTTGTGCCATATTTTTGGTGCAACCGTTGTTAAGGGAAATGATTTTATAAAGAATTTAGTGTTTAGGAAATAATTCTGTTTTGTAAGTACCTATTTATCACATTTTTCTTTTATTCAAAATGTTAATACTTTTGATTAAAATTCCAATTTATATGAAGTAAACTGTAAAATAATTAATCATTTTATAAAATTTAAAAAATTCCAACCTAATATTATTTCAATAATTATTTATTTGCACAAAAGTTATTTTTATCAATTTAAAAAAATAAATTTTAAATATTCAATTTATTTTCCATTCAATTTTCTTGCTTTCGAAGTTTTCGTATCCCTTAATCACATTTTATGCTTCAACAAAAAAATATTAAGATTATATTTTTATTTTGCATTTTAACTCTATAAAAATCACTTCCCTTCCCCCGTAAACATAAATTTACAACCTACAAAACATTTTCCTTCCAAAATGAAATTCTAAAATCCTCACTTTCTTTTAAATAATTTAATAATTATTTCCTATCCTTTTTGATTATTTGCAAATGGACGGCTAAAAATTTATTTTTTAATGCTCTTAAAAATAAACATATCACACAAACAAGAGTTAATCAATTTTGGGTTGCATTGAATCTTGCCTCTTGGCATTTATAGGGGAAATCTTTGAATTAGTGGGACATTATTATTACAGATGTGAGTGAGGAACCGATGGCTTTGGGCGATCTCAAACAATGTTTCGAAACAAAATCCATGCCCGAGGCTGATAAAAGAAGTTTAGATTAATTGGTTCCTTCTTTTTCAATAGGGGGACATAACGGTGAAGAGTATGTGAATTAGTTTAACGAGCTCACTAAATTTGAGTTGGATTTGGTGAATACTCCAACATTTAAGGCTATGGAATTCGCAAAGGACTTGAGTTCGCGGCTTGAGGAAATAGTACTTAGTCACATTCTAGCGGGTCCTACATATTTGTAAAAGCTTGGTGGAGATGGTATTGCTTAAAGTCGTTATTAAAGAAGATGCAAAAAAGGTGCCTAAGAAGGAGGATGATAGGGAAAAACTGATTGAAATCAATTTTTGAATACCATGGAAAAAATTTATGTTAGGTAAAATATGAATATTTAATTGGTTTTAATTTTGATAATTTTCCAAGTTATGGATAGATTATTATGAATTTTTAAAGGAAAATATGATAAAATTGGTTTTAAATTTAATTTTGATTATTTCAGGAAGAAATTGGGTCTGGAATTTTCGTATGTTAGATAACATAATTAAAATGAATTTTTGTAATTTTGGGGGATTTTTCCTAAGTGAACTACTGTAAGAATTAATTATTTTCAAAGGAGGAGCTAAATGATTTAATTATTTTACTAGTGGAAGGGCTAATTTGTTAAATTAACCTTGGTTTAGATCCAAAATTAAGTAGTAGTTATTTTGGTAAAGAATTTGAAAAGTTGAGGCAACCAATCACATGTTTTCATATGGGAACCTTAGTTAGATAGAATTATCTTTACTTGGCATTAATCAGCTTTTACATAAAAATGTAGGATCCGCCTATATTAGAAGTACCTTTCGACCCATAGCTTCCGCTTCGAATTAGACGAAATCAACCAAGTCGAAACCAATACACAACGTATCACTTAGATGGTACGTAGTGGATTGTAGGAAAAGCGAAAGGCATGGTGTCGGAAGCATTTGGTTTCTATGGGGTCTAAAATGTTATGTGCCTGCCTTTGTTTTACTAATGCTTTTGAAGGAGTCGAAACATATGCTTTCGGAAGGGTGCTTTCAAATAGCTTTCGAAGGGGTTTCCATCTTCTGTTTTAAAATATAAGCTTTCGAATAGGTTTCTTTATTTATAAAATGATGCTTTCGAAAGTAGTGGTTCAGACTAAGTCAAAACCTAGTCGTTGTTCTTTTGCCTTTCGTGAGTATTGAAGTCATCAATGCTTTCGATGAGTAGAATTGTGTGACGGACCCTGACTCGACCTTCGAAAATCGGCACCGAATACGACACTCGTATTCAAATGCCGCAGATCCAAACGTCAAATATGGTTCGCCGGAGCTTATAACACAATTAAGTATAACATCACAGCGGAAGAAAAGAAATGAATATCATTGATATACAGCATCGATACAACAATGATACAATATGAATCAATATCAGAGATACAAGATAACAATGCTACAGCGGAAAAAATCAATATGATATAGCAGCGGAACCAAAAAATCCAAACCACTACAACAACTCTAACTCTAAAACACAATTATTAATCACCCTTGATTAATAACAAAAGTAATTACCCAAACTACTTCATTTATAAATCATATTCACTAATTACCTCCCAGTAATTATCATTTATTACTTCCCTAAGTAATTATCTCCATTAATTACACTAAGTAATTACACTTATCCAATTATCGAATGATTTTCTTAAATTAATTAAACTAAGTTAATTAATTAACTTAAATTAATCACATTACCAAAAAATTAATTACAACAAGTAATTAATCCCTTAATTATTTTCATTAAGTAATTACATTCAAAAATGTATAATTAATTATCTAAATTAATTAATCTAATTAATTATCAAAATTTATCACATTAATTTAATTACTTAATAATCCCTAGTTAATTATCTTCATTAACTAATAAAATTTCTTTAATTACTTTCTTAAGAAATTATATTAGATTAATTCATTATTAATCATTTCTAATTATAAATTAATCTAAATTATTTATTTATAAATTAAATAAATCATTCTTTAATTACCTTGTTAATTAAATCATTTTATTACCTTAATTATCATAAAGATAATTAATTTCTTTATTAATGATTTCATTAAGATTTAAGTGTATTTTTAACATTACACTTTAAATTTAAATTCAAATTCCATTTTGAATTTGCTGTTAAATTAAATTTGCAGACAGGTTTTATAAAACCTGTAACATACAAAAATAACCCGAGGCAAACAAAACTTGCTTCGAGCAAAACCCTGATCAACATCGAGCTGTAACCCGAGCAAACACCCATTTCTTCTTCTTCTCTTTTCCTTTTAAATCACGATTTGCTTTAAAATTCAAAACTGTTTAAAATCAATTGCGTATGCATTTGAATCCCAATCCGAGCCAATATCACGTTTTCTCGAGAGTAGACCCGAGCTACCATCATCTTCTTCAACTACTATACTTTCTAGATGCACAGAGACTCGCACGTGCATGTGCACAGTTCGTCGAAGCGATTCCGATCATTGTCGATGATGCCCATAAGTCACCTATGACTTCCTCCATCGATCCCAATCACTAAATCTTCAGATTGAACTCGAAATCGAAATCGAGTTCGAGCACACCCAAATTGGAATGAACCCAGACCAACAAAATCAATCGCCGACGACTATCTCGGCAATCTGGAACCATTCCGCTCCACCTAAAAACGCGTCACACAATTTCACTTCAATCCCCCTTGGACCGATCCCTCCCGGCGCCTTGACGTCGACGAAACCTCCCCTACAAACCTCATGACCAAAACTGAACAATAAACCCTAAAATAAAGTCGCGACGGCACCTCGATTAACCAAAAAAAAATTGAGTATTTTTCCCATAAACTTCACTACCTTCACCTCCTCTGACATCAAGCCCAAGACTCAGTTGTTTGTTGATCATCAAAAATCAATATTTTTGTGTTTTCCGTTCAAACCCAAAAACGCACTTCAATTCAAAACTTAAAATCACAATTTTATTTTTAAAATTCAACATTTAAGAGCACAAATCAGATTGCATGATCAAAACAAGGAATTGAGTCGTTTGATTTTTTATCATTAAGAGATCATTACTGTAAAAATTTGTTTCCAGTAACCTATTTATCCTTAGTGCTTACAAATATTTTTAGGAAAGAGGCCTTGACCATTCTAACATATTTTCTTTGATCATTAAGATCAATAGATGGTCAGAAAGTGAGTTTGTGGTTTTTTTTCAAACAGGATTGAACCCTGTAACACTCAAAATAGAAACTAATGTATGTTCTCAGGTGTGCAGAGCTATATACACACATATACTCACAAATCCATACACATGCAAGTAATTCTTCAACCTACTTTAACATGTTTTTTTTCAATCAACATATTTAAATTTAGAACTCCAGGCATTTCAAAAATAAGGAGGGTGAAGTTTTGCTCACCTGGGTATTTGCAACAGAGAAGAGACAGAGGAAAACAATTGTTTTGAATTTGATTGCTTGTTGTGATCTTACTCTAGTTTTGATGCTCTTGAATTTTTCTTTCAGGCTTCTCTTGTTTGATCTTTGTTTAGTTGTAAACTGAAGCTTTCCAGTATTTTCTCAGGTTTCAGTTTTGCAAATTGCTAGCTCCAGATGAATTGAATTTTGAAACAGGTTCTTCAATTATTACCAGGGAAAACTGCATTTGATTTGCTTCCCAGGTTTTGAAAATTGTTTTGATCTTTGATCTTTGGTTTTGGTTTGGATTTTCAGGTTTAAGATGATCTACTAGTTTTGAAACAAATTTGTTTTCTGGTTATCGTTTCGTTTCCAGATTTAAGTTTTTGAGTTTGAGCTGCTCTACTGGTTTTGATTTTCAGCACAGGTTTTCTTTTCTTATTTTAAAACATGTTTATACAAATTCAAATTAAAAGAAAATTCCTCTTTGACACTTGTTAAAACATGTTAACGCTTGTCTATACACATTATATAAATCTAACACTTGTTAACATATAGGTATTTTGTGTTATTAACCTTGTTTAAAAAAAAATTATAACTTTGTTTTATATCCCTCTTTTAAATAATTTTATAAATTTTGTTTTTAAACCTTTACTCTTTTTTGTTTTAAAAAAATATATACATTATACATATGTTTTCAATTATTTGTACCTATACATTTTTTTTTAAAGGGAAATGATTTGAAAGTAAATTATACACTTAATAAATTATCATATATTCATATACACATATTAAAATTAGAAAACATATTTTATTTCCAATATAATTATTAAATTTCCAAATTAAAATTTCTATTTACAATACATACCCTATTTAACTTTGAAATATCACATTCATTTACATCTATTTACATATACAAAAATACATTTTTATTTGTTTAGGAAATTCTCAATTTAATTCACAATTAGATTTATAATTAATATATTATTCAGAATATTTATTTCTGAATTTTCAATCTCACAATTCAATTTAAAATAAATTTTATATACAAATATCTGATTAAATTTGGAAAAATTCACATTTATTCTCAATTTGATTCCAAAAATTAAATTAATTGTCAAATTAACTTATTCAAAATTTGGGAATGTTACAGATTTTCCCCCTAGAAAATTTCGTCCTCAAAATGTGAAAGCAGGGAGACAACAAAAGATGGATACACAAAGACACAGAGACAATTCCTGAATCAAACTAGGTATCTATTCTGCATTTGGCTTACCAAATCAGAATATCTATAATGGATACAAGAACGAATCAAGGTACTCGGTCACCAGATCTACGAATATACAGGGGTGCTGGTTAGTTTGAAGGGATAACTTAACCATTCGTAGAATATACTTGGACCCAACAGAATAAATAGATATATGGATGCCATCCAAAAATTTTAGTTTAAACAAGCAAAATATACCTATCAACCGTAGCAACCAAAGCAAATAATTCATCCAAACAAATAATTCTGACCCATCTGGAGTTTGTGTCCTGTGAAAATATATCAAAGCTTCTTCCTGGAGCTGCCAGGAATCATCAATGAATTGAAAAGACGAATCAAAGGAAATTGATAAAGAAAGTTGTTTCTGCTATTACAGGGTACTGACCATTTGTAGTGGTACTCCCCTGTCCCCAATCTCGTCCTCTTCTTGCACTCATACTCACTATCAGTGGACAGTAAGAGAATTTACTGAAGCATTCGAGCGGATATCTTAGGGATATACTCATTCTAGGGTATACTTCGCCCTATCTCTAATGAGTTACCTAATGTGTTATACTCCTGAGCTAAAGTTTTAACCTTCAGCTCTGATACCAATTTCTGACGGACCCTGACTCGACCTTCGAAAATCAGCACTGAATACGACACTCGTATTCAAATGCCGCAGATCCAAACGTCGAATCTGGTTCGCCGGAGCTTCTAACACAATTAAGTATAACAACACAGCGGAAGAAAAGAAATGAATATCATTGATATACAATATTCGATACAACTATGATACAATATGAATCAATATCATAGATACAAGATAACAATGCTACAGCGCAAAAAAACAATATGATATAGCAGCGGAACCAAAAATTCCAAACCACTACAGCAACTCCAACTTCAAAGCACCAATTCAGAAATAGCTCAAACCACCATCAAGTTGCACCCAGATGAGCAAGTCCAGTCATGAATCCGAAGACTCCAAAGAATTCCAAAGAGAATGCTGAAGGGTATCAATTCGATATCTACTATCTGACTATCTGAAAACCCAACTCTAGACCGCCCGTGTGGAAAATAGTGGGCACCCAGAGTTTAGGAAAGGAACAATAAACTCTGGGCCAGTCATGGGACTCGTATAAGCAAATAAAACAGTTTATCTTTAAAAACAATCAAAAGATTTTAAAACATTGAAATCCGCAATGCTTTTTGGAAAATGAAACTACCATAAGGCCTCCCACCGCACACACCATGCAAACGCAGAATTGGAGGAGATTTCCCCTTATGATAGTCAAAAATGCTTGATACGAGAAAACCATTTGATATTATTATTAGTGCATAGTGCAGAAAACCTTTCCAAAATATAATATTAATCTTAGCCAGCATAGGCATTTCGCACTTATGCCTACTATAGCTACCATGTTCAATAACAGGTTACCGCCACATTCCATGGCAGGTTATACAACTAAAACCGTACAGGGCGCGTATTGTTTCTTTGGATTTTCCAACAACTGGTCGGGCAAAGGAACTTCCCAAATAAAATGGAATGCCTTTGGAGGGACGTCCCCGGACCCTAACCGGATCTCTGCTACACAAGGCCGAGTTAACTCTGTAACTAGGTAACTACTGACACGAGTATGTCACCTCCCAGTCGTTACCAACCTTTATCCGAAGCGCTTCCTAACCGACAACCACAAAGCAATAAGTTTGCAGCAACCACAGAGTAAGTATCTGGGCTCCATACCATGATACCACTTATAATCCAGAAGGAAATGGACATACCCTCAGAGGGCGCTACCCTCGAATAACCTTGCTGCCACAATTCCTGTTTCGACCATAACCGGGTTGTGAGGTTCAACGAAGTCTCGTCCACAAAGCTACGCTTTGTCACAAAGCCATGCTTTGATCAACAAATGATCAGCAACATTTAGCATGTCACCCTACCAAATTGGGAGTATATCACTAATAACCTTCAACTACATAACCTCTGAGCTCATATGTCTCAGAGAAGGGTAATAAGCTAAGAGAATAAATTCTCCGCCACCAACAGATATGTATTTGAAAGAAATCAGCTTTATATCTCAGTTTGTAATGTCAGACATACAATCCATACAAGTCTGTTCTGGGTTCGAACAGAACCAAAGGCACTTCCGAAGAAGCCCTTGCAAATCCGGGAATTCACAATCCCGATCGGACTTCCCATCACTTAGGGAATCTCTATACCGTAGCTACTCCGTGCAGAGACAATCGATATGTCATCCTATCGTTCTCGCAAATACCCGGTCTTCACCATCGGTCTTAAAATGCTATCCATAACATCGTATCATTATCCAGAATGTGTTATATGACACAAGGTCCTCTCCCGGCTAAACAAAATAATGAGTGCAATATTTAAAAACATATGGATATTGGAGTCTTAGTTAAATCATAGCTTAAAGCCCCAAAAAACCTTTCATTCAAATGGTTAAAACAAATAACCATTTCCAATCTTTTAAACAAAAAGATTTATTTCAAAAACCTTCAATGGTTTAAACAATTTCCACACTTTAATCTTTTAAACAAAATATTCACTTTTAAGACCCCTTTCAATTTTAAAACAAGGTTCACCAATCTTTTAAACAATGGTTCATTCATAGTTTTCAAAACAATTCCCGCTTCAATCTTTTATATATAAAAGATACACCATTTAAAAATCCTCTTCAATTTCAAAATAAGGTTCAACTATCTTTCACAAAGATTCAATTATAGTTTTCAAAGCTATTCCATTTCAAACTTGAAATCTTTTCATCATAATTTGGAAATTCTTTCCTTATATAAAAGCTATTATTATTTGAAGTCACTTGTTTCCGTTTCGGAAAATCCGATTATGTTTGTACAAGTTAAGGCCTTTCAAATATAAACTTGGGTTAAGATCAAATTTTCAAAACCATACTTTTAAAATGGTTTTAAAACCCATATAAACACATCTATAGTTTGTATAACCTTTTTAAATCTGAAATTCTCAAAATAGAATTCAATTTCAAATTTTGAATTCAAATCTTAAATCAGATTTCAAAACTAAATCTAGTTATTCAAAAATAACTTTTATCTTTGAAATTCTTTTCCAAAAGCTTTTCACTTTAAACCCAATCCATATCCAAAACTATTTGGATTTAAAAATTCAAATTTAAAAATTATTTTCAAAAATCTGTGACTTAACCGATTTCCACGTGAAATCCATATTTGTGTGTGTATAGTGTGGTCCAGGGGTTTAACACAATAGTGCAACATCATTCAATCATCATAGATCAAAACACAGAAATATAGTTGATAAGCGGTATAAACTATAACGCTTATCTTACATTCACATATTAACAGATAATAAACAGATGTATCATAAATAAATGAATAAATTATACACAGCACAATCCACAGAACAAAATATCACAGATCAAATAGGACAATCAATTCAAGGCATCTCATACAATATAATCATTCATAAGTAAGGTCAAGCATTCAATAATCATTTATAAGTAGGATTAATTAATTGTTTAATCCTAATTAATTCATTAAATTTCCAATTAAATTAATTACTTATGAATTAGTTATCCAATCCTAATTAATTAATTACAAATCATTTGATATAAATTAATTAATCAATCACCTTAATTAATTACATCAATTAATCACCTCATTATTAATTATTCCTTAATTAGTCCATTATAAATTACAACATTAATTATATTAATTAATGATCTCTAAATATATTTAAATTAAATTACTTTATTTACATTAATTACATTAAGTAATTAATCTTTAATTAAACACAATTATTAATCACCCTTGATTAATAACAAAATTAATTACCCAAATTACTTCATTTATAAATCATATTTACTAATTACTTCCCAGTAATTATCATTTATTACTTCCCTAAGTAATTATCTCCATTAATTACACTAAGTAATTACACTTATCCAATTATCAAATGATTTTCTTAAATTAATTAAACTAAATTAATTAACTTAAATTAATCACATTACCAAAAAAATTAATTACAATAAGTAATTAATCCCTTAATTATTTTCATTAAGTAATTACATTCAAAAATGTATAATTGATTATCTAAATTAATTAATCTAATTAATTATCAAAATTTATCACATTAATTTAATTACTTAAAATCCCTAGTTAATTATCTTTATTAACTAATAACATTTCTTTAATTACTTTCTTACGAAATTATCTTAGATTAATTCATTATTAATCATTTCTAATTATAAATTAACATAAATTATTTATTTATAAATTAAATAAATCATTCTTTAATTACCTTATTAATTAATTCATTTTATTACCTTAATTATCTCTAAGATAATTGATTTCTTTATTAATGATTTCATTAACATTTAAGTGTATTTTTAACATTACACTTTAAATTTAAATTCGAATTCCATTTTGAATTTGCTTTTAAATTAATTTGCAGACAGGTTTTATAAAACCTGTAACATATAAAAATAACCCGAGGCAAACAAAACTTGCTTCGAGCAAAACCCTGATCAACATCGAGCTGTAACCCGAGCAAACACCCCTTTCTTCTTCTTCTCTTTTCCTTTTAAATCACGATTTGCTTTAAAATTGAAAACTATTTAAAATCAATTGCGTATGCATTTGAATCCCAATCCGAGCCAATATCACGTTTTCTCGAGAGTAGACCCGAGCTACCATCATCTTCTTCAACTACTATACTTTCTAGATGCACAGAGACTCGCATGTGCATGTGCACAGTTCGTCGAAGTGATTCCGATCATCGTCGATGATGCCCACAAGTCACCAACGACTTCCTCCATCGATCCCACTCACTAAATCTTCAGATTGAACTCGAAATCGAGTTCGAGCACACCCAAATTGGAATGAACCCAGACCAACAGAATCAATCGCCGATGACTATCTCGGCAATCTGGAACCACGCCGCTCCACCCAAAAACGCGTCACATGATTTCACTTCAATCCCCCTTGGACCGATCCCTCCCGGCGCCTTGACGTCGACGAAACCTCCCCTACAAACCTCATGACCAAAACTGAACAATAAACCCTAAAATCAAGTCGCGACGGCACCTCGATTAACCAAAAAAATTTCAAGTATTTTTCCCATAAACTTCACTACCTTCACCTCCTCTGACATCAAGCCCAAGACTCAGTTGTTTGTTGATCATCAGAAATCAGTATTTTGTGTTTTCGTTCAAACCCAAAAATGCACTTCAATTCAAAACTTAAAATCACAATTTTATTTTTAAAATTCAACATTTAAGAGCACAAATCAGATTGCATGATCAAAACAAGGAATTGAATCGTTTGATTTTTATCATTAAGAGATTATTACTATAAAAATTTGTTTCCAGTAACCTATTTATCCTTAGTGCTTACAAATATTTTTAGGAAAGAGGCCTTGACCATTCTAACATATTTTCTTTGATCATTAAGATCAATAGATGGTCAGAAAGTGAGTTTGTCATTATTTTTTTCTAACAGGATTGAACCCTGTAACACTCAAAACAGAAAATAATGTCTGTTCTCAGGCATGCAGAGCTATATACACACATATACTCACAAATCCATACACATGCAAGTAATCCTTCAACCTACTTTAACATGTTTTTTTCAATCAACAGATTTAAATTCAGAACTCCGGGCATTTCAAAAATAAGAAGGTGAAGTTTTGCTCATCTGGGTATTTGCAACAGAGAAGAGACAGAGGAAAACAATTGTTTTGAATTTGATTGCTTGCTGTGATCTTACTCTGGTTTTGATGCTCTTGAATTTTTCTTCTAGGCTTCTCTGGTTTGATCTTTATTTAGTTGTAAACTGAAGCTTTCCAGTATTTTCTCAGGTTTCAGTTTTGCAAATTGCTAGCTCCAGATGAATTGAGTTGTGAAACAGGTTCTTCAATTATTACCAGAGAAAACTGCATTTGATTTGCTTCCCAGGTTTTGAAAATTGTTTTGATCTTTGATCTTTGGTTTTGGTTTGGATTTTCAGATTTAAGATGATCTACTAGTTTTGAAACAAATTTGTTTTCTGGTTATCGTTTCGTTTCCAGATTTAAGTTTTTGAGTTTGAGCTGCTCTACTGGTTTTGATTTTCAGCACAGGTTTTCTTTTCTTATTTTAAAACATGTTTATACAAATTCAAATTAAAAGAAAATTCCTCTTTGACACTTGTTAAAACATGTTAACGCTTGTCTATACACATTATATAAATCTAACACTTGTTAACATATAGGTATTTTGTGTTTTTAACCTTGTTTAAAAAATAAATTTATAACTTTGTTTTATATCCCTCTTTTAAATAATTTTATAAATTTTGTTTTTAAACCTTTATTCTTTTGGGTTTTAAAAAATATATACATTATACATATGTTTTCAATTATTTGTACTTATAGAAAAAAATTTTTTAAAGGGAAATGATTTGAAAGTAAATTATACACTTAATAAATAATCATATATTCATATACACATATTAAAATTAGAAAACAAATTTTATTTCCAGAATAATTATTAAATTTCCAAATTAAATTTTCTATTTGCAATACATACCCTATTTAACTTTGAAATATCACATTCATTTACATCTATTTACATATACAAAATTACATTTTTATTTGTTTAGGAAATTCTCAATTTAATTCACAATTAGATTTATAATTAATATATTATTCAAAATACTTATTTCTGAATTTTCAATCTCACAATTCAATTTAAAATAAATTTTATATACAAATATCTGGTTAAATTTGGAAAAATTCACATTTATTCTCAATTTGATTCCAAAAATTAAATTAATTGTCAAATTAACTTATTCAAAATTTGGGAATGTTACAGATTTTCCCCCTAGAAAATTTCGTCCTCAAAATTTGAAAGCAGGGAGACAACAAAAGATGGATACACAAAGACACAGAGACAATTCCTGAATCAAACTAGGTATCTATTCTGCATTTGGCTTACCAAATCAGAATATCTATAATGGATACAAGAACGAATCAAGGTACTCGGTCACCAGATCTACGAATATACAGGGGTGCTGGTTAGTTTGAAGGGATAACTTAACCATTCGTAGAATATACTTGGACCCAACAGAATAAATAGATATATGGATGCCATCCAAAAATTTTAGTTTAAACAAGCAAAATATACCTATCAACCGTAGCAACCAAAGCAAATAATTCATCCAAACAAATAATTCTGACCCATCTGGAGTTTGTGTCCCGTGAAAATATATCAAAGCTTCTTCCTGGAGCTGCCAGGAATCATCAATGAATTGAAAAGACGAATCAAAGGAAATTGATAAAGAAAGTTGTTTCTGCTATTACAGGGTACTGACCATTTGTAGTGGTACTCCCCTGTCCCCAATCTCGTCCTCTTCTTGCACTCATACTCACTATCAGTGGACAGTAAGAGAATTTACTGAAGCATTCGAGCGGATATCTTAGGGATATACTCATTCTAGGGTATACTTCGCCCTATCTCTAATGAGTTACCTAATGTGTTATACTCCTGAGCTAAAGTTTTAACCTTCAGCTCTGATACCAATTTCTGACGGACCCTGACTCGACCTTCGAAAATCAGCACTGAATACGACACTCGTATTCAAATGCCGCAGATCCAAACGTCGAATCTGGTTCGCCGGAGCTTCTAACACAATTAAGTATAACAACACAGCGGAAGAAAAGAAATGAATATCATTGATATACAATATTCGATACAACTATGATACAATATGAATCAATATCAGAGATACAAGATAACAATGCTACAGCGCAAAAAAACAATATGATATAGCAGCGGAACCAAAAATTCCAAACCACTACAGCAACTCCAACTTCAAAGCACCAATTCAGAAATAGCTCAAACCACCATCAAGTTGCACCCAGATGAGCAAGTCCAGTCATGAATCCGAAGACTCCAAAGAATTCCAAAGAGAATGCTGAAGGGTATCAATTCGATATCTACTATCTGACTATCTGAAAACCCAACTCTAGACCGCCCGTGTGGAAAATAGTGGGCACCCAGAGTTTAGGAAAGGAACAATAAACTCTGGGCCAGTCATGGGACTCGTATAAGCAAATAAAACAGTTTATCTTTAAAAACAATCAAAAGATTTTAAAACATTGAAATCCGCAATGCTTTTTGGAAAATGAAACTACCATAAGGCCTCCCACCGCACACACCATGCAAACGCAGAATTGGAGGAGATTTCCCCTTATGATAGTCAAAAATGCTTGATACGAGAAAACCATTTGATATTATTATTAGTGCATAGTGCAGAAAACCTTTCCAAAATATAATATTAATCTTAGCCAGCATAGGCATTTCGCACTTATGCCTACTATAGCTACCATGTTCAATAACAGGTTACCGCCACATTCCATGGCAGGTTATACAACTAAAACCGTACAGGGCGCGTATTGTTTCTTTGGATTTTCCAACAACTGGTCGGGCAAAGGAACTTCCCAAATAAAATGGAATGCCTTTGGAGGGACGTCCCCGGACCCTAACCGGATCTCTGCTACACAAGGCCGAGTTAACTCTGTAACTAGGTAACTACTGACACGAGTATGTCACCTCCCAGTCGTTACCAACCTTTATCCGAAGCGCTTCCTAACCGACAACCACAAAGCAATAAGTTTGCAGCAACCACAGAGTAAGTATCTGGGCTCCATACCATGATACCACTTATAATCCAGAAGGAAATGGACATACCCTCAGAGGGCGCTACCCTCGAATAACCTTGCTGCCACAATTCCTGTTTCGACCATAACCGGGTTGTGAGGTTCAACGAAGTCTCGTCCACAAAGCTACGCTTTGTCACAAAGCCATGCTTTGATCAACAAATGATCAGCAACATTTAGCATGTCACCCTACCAAATTGGGAGTATATCACTAATAACCTTCAACTACATAACCTCTGAGCTCATATGTCTCAGAGAAGGGTAATAAGCTAAGAGAATAAATTCTCCGCCACCAACAGATATGTATTTGAAAGAAATCAGCTTTATATCTCAGTTTGTAATGTCAGACATACAATCCATACAAGTCTGTTCTGGGTTCGAACAGAACCAAAGGCACTTCCGAAGAAGCCCTTGCAAATCCGGGAATTCACAATCCCGATCGGACTTCCCATCACTTAGGGAATCTCTATACCGTAGCTACTCCGTGCAGAGACAATCGATATGTCATCCTATCGTTCTCGCAAATACCCGGTCTTCACCATCGGTCTTAAAATGCTATCCATAACATCGTATCATTATCCAGAATGTGTTATATGACACAAGGTCCTCTCCCGGCTAAACAAAATAATGAGTGCAATATTTAAAAACATATGGATATTGGAGTCTTAGTTAAATCATAGCTTAAAGCCCCAAAAAACCTTTCATTCAAATGGTTAAAACAAATAACCATTTCCAATCTTTTAAACAAAAAGATTTATTTCAAAAACCTTCAATGGTTTAAACAATTTCCACACTTTAATCTTTTAAACAAAATATTCACTTTTAAGACCCCTTTCAATTTTAAAACAAGGTTCACCAATCTTTTAAACAATGGTTCATTCATAGTTTTCAAAACAATTCCCGCTTCAATCTTTTATATATAAAAGATACACCATTTAAAAATCCTCTTCAATTTCAAAATAAGGTTCAACTATCTTTCACAAAGATTCAATTATAGTTTTCAAAGCTATTCCATTTCAAACTTGAAATCTTTTCATCATAATTTGGAAATTCTTTCCTTATATAAAAGCTATTATTATTTGAAGTCACTTGTTTCCGTTTCGGAAAATCCGATTATGTTTGTACAAGTTAAGGCCTTTCAAATATAAACTTGGGTTAAGATCAAATTTTCAAAACCATACTTTTAAAATGGTTTTAAAACCCATATAAACACATCTATAGTTTGTATAACCTTTTTAAATCTGAAATTCTCAAAATAGAATTCAATTTCAAATTTTGAATTCAAATCTTAAATCAGATTTCAAAACTAAATCTAGTTATTCAAAAATAACTTTTATCTTTGAAATTCTTTTCCAAAAGCTTTTCACTTTAAACCCAATCCATATCCAAAACTATTTGGATTTAAAAATTCAAATTTAAAAATTATTTTCAAAAATCTGTGACTTAACCGATTTCCACGTGAAATCCATATTTGTGTGTGTATAGTGTGGTCCAGGGGTTTAACACAATAGTGCAACATCATTCAATCATCATAGATCAAAACACAGAAATATAGTTGATAAGCGGTATAAACTATAACGCTTATCTTACATTCACATATTAACAGATAATAAACAGATGTATCATAAATAAATGAATAAATTATACACAGCACAATCCACAGAACAAAATATCACAGATCAAATAGGACAATCAATTCAAGGCATCTCATACAATATAATCATTCATAAGTAAGGTCAAGCATTCAATAATCATTTATAAGTAGGATTAATTAATTGTTTAATCCTAATTAATTCATTAAATTTCCAATTAAATTAATTACTTATGAATTAGTTATCCAATCCTAATTAATTAATTACAAATCATTTGATATAAATTAATTAATCAATCACCTTAATTAATTACATCAATTAATCACCTTATCATTAATTATTCCTTAATTAGTCCATTATAAATTACAACATTAATTATATTAATTAATGATCTCTAAATATATTTAAATTAAATTACTTTATTTACATTAATTACATTAAGTAATTAATCTTTAATTAAACACAATTATTAATCACCCTTGATTAATAACAAAATTAATTACCCAAATTACTTCATTTATAAATCATATTTACTAATTACTTCCCAGTAATTATCATTTATTACTTCCCTAAGTAATTATCTCCATTAATTACACTAAGTAATTACACTTATCCAATTATCAAATGATTTTCTTAAATTAATTAAACTAAATTAATTAACTTAAATTAATCACATTACCAAAAAAATTAATTACAATAAGTAATTAATCCCTTAATTATTTTCATTAAGTAATTACATTCAAAAATGTATAATTGATTATCTAAATTAATTAATCTAATTAATTATCAAAATTTATCACATTAATTTAATTACTTAAAATCCCTAGTTAATTATCTTTATTAACTAATAACATTTCTTTAATTACTTTCTTACGAAATTATCTTAGATTAATTCATTATTAATCATTTCTAATTATAAATTAACATAAATTATTTATTTATAAATTAAATAAATCATTCTTTAATTACCTTATTAATTAATTCATTTTATTACCTTAATTATCTCTAAGATAATTGATTTCTTTATTAATGATTTCATTAACATTTAAGTGTATTTTTAACATTACACTTTAAATTTAAATTCGAATTCCATTTTGAATTTGCTTTTAAATTAATTTGCAGACAGGTTTTATAAAACCTGTAACATATAAAAATAACCCGAGGCAAACAAAACTTGCTTCGAGCAAAACCCTGATCAACATCGAGCTGTAACCCGAGCAAACACCCCTTTCTTCTTCTTCTCTTTTCCTTTTAAATCACGATTTGCTTTAAAATTGAAAACTATTTAAAATCAATTGCGTATGCATTTGAATCCCAATCCGAGCCAATATCACGTTTTCTCGAGAGTAGACCCGAGCTACCATCATCTTCTTCAACTACTATACTTTCTAGATGCACAGAGACTCGCATGTGCATGTGCACAGTTCGTCGAAGTGATTCCGATCATCGTCGATGATGCCCACAAGTCACCAACGACTTCCTCCATCGATCCCACTCACTAAATCTTCAGATTGAACTCGAAATCGAGTTCGAGCACACCCAAATTGGAATGAACCCAGACCAACAGAATCAATCGCCGATGACTATCTCGGCAATCTGGAACCACGCCGCTCCACCCAAAAACGCGTCACATGATTTCACTTCAATCCCCCTTGGACCGATCCCTCCCGGCGCCTTGACGTCGACGAAACCTCCCCTACAAACCTCATGACCAAAACTGAACAATAAACCCTAAAATCAAGTCGCGACGGCACCTCGATTAACCAAAAAAATTTCAAGTATTTTTCCCATAAACTTCACTACCTTCACCTCCTCTGACATCAAGCCCAAGACTCAGTTGTTTGTTGATCATCAGAAATCAGTATTTTGTGTTTTCGTTCAAACCCAAAAATGCACTTCAATTCAAAACTTAAAATCACAATTTTATTTTTAAAATTCAACATTTAAGAGCACAAATCAGATTGCATGATCAAAACAAGGAATTGAATCGTTTGATTTTTATCATTAAGAGATCATTACTATAAAAATTTGTTTCCAGTAACCTATTTATCCTTAGTGCTTACAAATATTTTTAGGAAAGAGGCCTTGACCATTCTAACATATTTTCTTTGATCATTAAGATCAATAGATGGTCAGAAAGTGAGTTTGTCATTATTTTTTTCTAACAGGATTGAACCCTGTAACACTCAAAACAGAAAATAATGTCTATTCTCAGGCATGCAGAGCTATATACACACATATACTCACAAATCCATACACATGCAAGTAATCCTTCAACCTACTTTAACATGTTTTTTTCAATCAACAGATTTAAATTCAGAACTCCGGGCATTTCAAAAATAAGAAGGTGAAGTTTTGCTCATCTGGGTATTTGCAACAGAGAAGAGACAGAGGAAAACAATTGTTTTGAATTTGATTGCTTGCTGTGATCTTACTCTGGTTTTGATGCTCTTGAATTTTTCTTCTAGGCTTCTCTGGTTTGATCTTTATTTAGTTGTAAACTGAAGCTTTCCAGTATTTTCTCAGGTTTCAGTTTTGCAAATTGCTAGCTCCAGATGAATTGAGTTGTGAAACAGGTTCTTCAATTATTACCAGAGAAAACTGCATTTGATTTGCTTCCCAGGTTTTGAAAATTGTTTTGATCTTTGATCTTTGGTTTTGGTTTGGATTTTCAGATTTAAGATGATCTACTAGTTTTGAAACAAATTTGTTTTCTGGTTATCGTTTCGTTTCCAGATTTAAGTTTTTGAGTTTGAGCTGCTCTACTGGTTTTGATTTTCAGCACAGGTTTTCTTTTCTTATTTTAAAACATGTTTATACAAATTCAAATTAAAAGAAAATTCCTCTTTGACACTTGTTAAAACATGTTAACGCTTGTCTATACACATTATATAAATCTAACACTTGTTAACATATAGGTATTTTGTGTTTTTAACCTTGTTTAAAAAATAAATTTATAACTTTGTTTTATATCCCTCTTTTAAATAATTTTATAAATTTTGTTTTTAAACCTTTATTCTTTTGGGTTTTAAAAAATATATACATTATACATATGTTTTCAATTATTTGTACTTATAGAAAAAAAAAATTTAAAGGGAAATGATTTGAAAGTAAATTATACACTTAATAAATAATCATATATTCATATACACATATTAAAATTAGAAAACAAATTTTATTTCCAGAATAATTATTAAATTTCCAAATTAAATTTTCTATTTGCAATACATACCCTATTTAACTTTGAAATATCACATTCATTTACATCTATTTACATATACAAAATTACATTTTTATTTGTTTAGGAAATTCTCAATTTAATTCACAATTAGATTTATAATTAATATATTATTCAAAATACTTATTTCTGAATTTTCAATCTCACAATTCAATTTAAAATAAATTTTATATACAAATATCTGGTTAAATTTGGAAAAATTCACATTTATTCTCAATTTGATTCCAAAAATTAAATTAATTGTCAAATTAACTTATTCAAAATTTGGGAATGTTACAAATTGCATCCAAGAGGTCAGGAAGACCCGAATATAAGATGTTAAGTTATTAAAGGAAGATATTGGCATGTGTCAATAGGTTCACGGTAGGCTCATGAAAACTATGTATAGGAAAAGTTATTGGCAGGGGCCAATAGGTTCATAGTAAGGCTATGAAAACTATGTATAAATGAAAATGTCAGGAAGGTAGGTTCATAGTTATCCCATGAGAACAATGATTTGATATTGGCAGGGGCCAATAGGTTTGTAGTTAGTCCATGAAAACTATATCTGGATTAAGATATTAATAGATATCAAGAGGTTCCTATTCAACCCATGAAGACTAGTATAAGAGAAAAGATATTGGAGTTACCAATAGGTTCAAGGAGAACCCATGAAATAGTAAAGATATTGTAGGGGCCAAAAGGTTCTTAGTGATACATGAAAACTATGTAACTAGACAGGGAGTACTTCAACATTAAACATGTTATTAGTAAGCCGGTGAAAACTAATAGGTTAATAGTGATCCAAGAAACTACAACCGGGAGAGATAGTCAAAATGAATGGGGGTGGGTAATCTAGAATTGATTTACATGCTTGCATATCATCATATTGTTTTGAATTTTTTTAACCACTATGGATGCAGGAGTATAATATATGGTTTTATAAAGGTTCTAGGATACAAATGAGGGGAAAACCCGTTCTGCTAAGCGGCTTTTGGTCTCACTAGTATCTAAATGGTTTAAGATGGTAGATTATTATTCATACCAGGCATTATGTCTAACTCGAAGTTTATGTTTTCCCCTTAAACTCTCGGGTATTCAATTGATTTTGAGTGGTTTAAGAGTTGAGGTTTTCAAGTACCTCTTTAGACGAATAAGCTTCCAAAGACTTGTAAGAGGCGTGATAGCTATCTAGAGTTCTCTTTTATTTTGATTCTACTATGTTTTTGTTGTAAAGGCAACGTTATTGCCTATATATACTCCGATCATCTAATGAGGCATCTTCATATGTCGCTCTTGGTGAATGTTGTAATAAATATATTTTCTCTGAACGTGGTTAATGATTGTGGGATTATGTAATGAATTGGAAACGTTTTGAAATGGAAGGTGGAACATGTTTGATGCTTTAAAAATTTTCCATATTCATGTGTTTCTATGTATCCAACATTACCATATTTGATCGTCGAGGATTAATAACTATGGATGACTGTAGTATCCATAGCCATTACTTTTGGGCCTCCAAGTAGGGGATATTACAAGTTGGCATCTTAGCATAGGTTTATGAAACGTAAAAGAAATTTAAAACTAAAAGGTTTTTCCAAACATAATCCAATGAATCTGAAAATAAGATTGAGGTTTGGATTAACATTATAGTAACATACTTGTATTTGATATATATATATATATATATATATATAAGTATGTAATCCCTTTTCTTTTAAACTGTTCTTCTGTATCTTACTAAGGCTTGTATGTAGATTTACTAGAAAGAAGATATGAAAGAAGAAAATGAAAGAGGAAATCACGATGGAGGAAGCACCACAACCAATGGAAATGCTCTACCTACCAGGAGGAACTAAGGTCGATAGGCTAATGCTAACCAAAATGTTGATGCCAATGTTGGTGCTGGAAATCCACCATTAGATAAGGGGGCGATGTATCAGTTCTTCATCAATATGATGCAAGCAGGAATTGCTGAAAATGTTGGAGGAGCTAATCATGTGGCTCTAGTTGGGAATAATTATGCTACGCTAAGCAAAGATTACACCAATCTTAGTGGGAATCCATTTATAGGAATAGAGTATGCTATAGAAGTTGAGGATTGGCTGTTACATTGCAAGAGAATCTTACCGATTTGGGTTTGGATGATGTGCAGATGACGAGGTTTGCTTGTTGGCAGTTGCAAGGGGCAGCATTTCGTTGGTGAAATAATGTTACTACCGTAGTTTCGAAGGAGGAGTTGACTTAGGCAAATTTTAGAGGAAGATTTGAACAAAGGTTTTTATCTAAAGTTTCTAAGTCAGCTTGCTGAGAAAATTTATGGGTTTGATGCAGGAAGAGATGTCGATGATCGAGTATGCTACTAAGTTTATTGAGTTGTCCTGATATGGACATGCTACTTTAGGCACTGACATTAGAGGAAATGAGAGGTTCATTCGGGATTTGAGACCTGAGCTTGCTAAGGCAACCCTGACACATATCTGCGATCCTTGTAATGTGATTATGGAGATGGGAATTTGCCGTGAGGAGATGCTTGTTGTTTGTGCCAAAGAGAAGGCAGTTGAAGCCTAGGGTTCTCAGGGAAAGAAGAGAAAGTTCTTTAAGAAGAAAGAAGCCCAAAAGAAAGAAGTTTCCAAGAAGGCAAAGGCTGATTTAGTTTTCTTTAAGTGCGACGAGAAGGATCATTTTTCAAATGAGTGCCATTCGGGGAAGGGAAGAAGGCTACAGATAAGAAGAATCTGAAGTGCTTCAACTGTGACCAAATTGTGCATTATAAGAATCAGAAACAGTTAGGGCGGACAAGGAAAATGTTTTTTCATTGGACCATCATCTGCTAAGAAAAGTACAACTGAAAACGAAAGACTATGATGGAAGGTACGTTTTTGATTCAAAGTATACCACTTTGGATACTATTTTATACCGTGCATCACATTCACTTATATCTCAGTGTTTGGTTGATAGGTTATGCTTTGAATTGACATACATTGTTACTTCCTTAAGGGTTGCGAATCCAATAGGAGGGTATACAACTCTGGGGATGAGATGTGACCAGTTAGAACTTGATTTTTCAGATCATAAATTAGCATGCAGTCTGTATGTTTTCGATTTCGTAGATTTCAGAATAATTTTGGGTATGGATTGGTCAAATAAGTATGAGGATAGGATATTTTGCCAGGATGGGGAGATATCACTAAGGCACCTTGATAGTCATAACCGAAATATATTCTCAGTGGAGAATTCTAACTAGAGAACTGGTGCATTGTTAAGTGTAATGGAAGTGGGAGATGAGTTAAGTCGGGTTTGAGTAGCAAGAGAGTTTGTAGATGTCATTGAGCCGGTCATAGGACTACCACTGAAATGAGCTGTTGAATTTCAGATAGATCTTGTGCCAGGAGCTGAACCTATAAGTAGACCATCTAGCAGGATGACACTGACTGAAATGAAGGAGTTGAAGGTGCAGCTAGTGGATCTAGAAGGAAGGAATTTTATTTGACCAAGCAGCTTGCCTTGGAGAGCGACCGCGGTGTTCATGAAGAAATCAGATTAGTCATTAAGGATGTGTATCGACTATCGTAAGTTGAACGAGAAGACGATAAAGAATAAGTATCCTTTGCTGAGAATTGATGATCTATTTGATCACTTATGTGGAGCCAGAGTGTTTTCCCGGTTGGATTTGGTGACATGTTTCCACCAGTTAAGAGTGGCAGAGGACATTATTCCTTTGATAGCATTTCGGACCAGATATAGCTCATATGAGTGATTAGTAATGCCATTCGGGTTAACAAATGCACCTTCTTTCTTCATGGATCTGATGAACCGAGTCTTCCAAGAGTACTTGGATAGGTTCATGTTGGTGTTTATATATGACATTTTAGTTTACTCTAACGATGAAAAGGGGCATGAAGGTCATCTTAGAGTTATGCTTGAGACATTGAGGTAGCATCAGCTGAAGGCGAAGTTTTCCAAGTGTCTTATTTGGAAGAAATAGGTTCGATTTCTTAGTCACATGGTTTCAGAGAACGGGTTGTCAATCAATTCAAAAAAGATCTAAACTGTTAATAATTAGAAGAGACAAGAGACGGTGACTGAGATTAGAAGTTTTTTGGACTTGCTAGCTATTACTGGAGATTCTTAAGGATTTCTCGTGGATAGCAGCGCCTTTGACTAAGCTAACCAGGAAGGCGGTAAAGTTTGTTTGGTCCAAAAAAATGCAAGGAAGCATTTCGTAAGCTAAAGCATTTGTTGACCAATGCACATGTGTTAGTAGTTAAAGACGGAAATTAAGGTTAGTGGTGTATACTGATGCATGTGGAACTGAATTGGGAGTTGTGTTGATGTAAAAGGGTAAAGTGATTGCCTATGCTTCACGACAGCTTAGACCACATCAAGTGACATACCCTACTCATGATTTAGAGTTGGCTGCGGTGATCTTTTCATTGAAGATTTGTGGACATTATCTCTTAGGGGAGAGATTTGAGCTATACAGAGATCATAAGTCTTTAAGGTACTTTTTCTCTTAGAAGGAGTTGAGTATGAGACAGCAAAGGTGGCTGGAGTTTTTAACTGTTTATGACTTTGGTGTAGAGCATACGCTAGGGAAAGGTAATAAAGTAGTGGATACTCTTAGCAGAAGACATCAGAACGTGGTGTTAGCTATGTTGGTTGATTGAAAGGATTTAGAAGCTTTGACTACTTGTAGTGTGCAGTTAAAATCGACTGCTAGTTCCAATCAGAGTACTGCCATGTTGTCCTATTTAGAAGTTTGACCAGTGTTGATCGAGAGAATTGCCTCCATGCAGAAGGAGGATCTATTATTAGCCGAGAAGATCAGAAGGCTTGAGGTTGGAACTGAGATCGATGATCTGAAATACTTTAGTCTTGACTATAGGGGATGGTTGAGAAAAAAAGGGACGGTTGTATGTTCCAAATGTTAAGAACTTGAGGAAAGAAGTTTTTGTGGAATGTCATCGATCCAAATTTACTATACATCTTGGAGGGACCAAGATGTATCAAGATATGAAGAGGAGCTTCTATTGGGAAGGTATAAAGAGGGATGTTGGCTTGTGGGTTAGACAGTGTGCAAATTGTGAATAAGTGAAAGCCGAACATCAGAAGCCGAGTGGATTGCTTCAACCACTAGAGATTCTAGTTCAAAAAGGGGATTTGATATCCATCGATTTTATAGATGGGTTGCCAAGGTCAAATAGGGGAAATGAAAGTATATGGATCATAGTGGATAGGTTAACCAAGAGTGCCCATTTCATTCCAGTTAAGTCAACCACCTGTTTTAGTTAAGTTGTTCATGAAGAACATAATTAGACTACATAGAGTTCCTAGTTGCATAATCAGTGACAAGGATGCTTTATTCACTAGCGAATTGTGAAGAGTCTATAGGATGTGTTAGGCACTAAGCTCAAAATGAATACTGCATTTCGCACTCAGACGGATGCGCAGACAAAGAGAGTCAATAAAGTACTCGAGGATTTACTAAGAGCTTATGCATTGAACTTAGGTGGATCACCTATAATTCGTTGAGTTTTCCTATAATAATACTTATCAGACTAGTATAGGAATGGCGTCTTTTGAAGCTTCGTATGGAAGGCCATGCAAATAACCAACATGGTGGTTAGAGACTGGAGATAGATTTGTCTTAGGTCCAGATTTAGTTAGGTAGGAATCAGAGAAGATTGAGTTGATCCGAAAAAGGATGAAGGAAGCTTAGTCCAGACAAAAAAGTTACGCAGATATGAGGCATAAAGACCTAGAGTTCTCAGTTGGAGATAGGGTTTTCATTAAGGTATCATCGATGAAGGGTGTGACATGGTTCAGAAAGTGAAGGAAACTGGCACCGAGATATGTTGGTCCATTCCAGGTTATAGAGAGGATTAGAAAGCTCGCATACAGGGTAGAGTTTCCAAGCAGTATGGAAGGTGTCCATAATGTATTCCATATGTCTCATCTTCGCAAGTATGTGCATGATCCAGAGTATACTATTCCTTCTACAGAGTTGGAAGATTTGACAGTAGAGCTTAATTTGACTTTTGCTAGACAACCAATTGGGGTTGTAGTGAGAGATGAGAAAAGATTAAGGATCAAGACAGCCAAGTTGGTGAAAGTTCTATGGAGCGACAACGAGAAGGACTGTACTTGGAAGATGGAGGTTAGGATTTTAGATACTTATCCCGATCTGCTTTGAGGGTATGTCTATATTAGTTTTATATAGATAGTTACTAGTCAGGCTAGTATGGTTGTTAGGAGTCATTACAGACGATTGTTATGTTTAGTATCTAGTCTTAACTGAATTTCGAGGATGAAATTCTTTAAGGAGGTGTGCCTGTAACACCCTTAATTTTTTATAACATTATTCAGGAGATTTAATTACATAAATTAAATAGAATAATGCAATAAAGGAGATTGAGATTTGAGTAAATAATAAGGAGGCCATGCTTAATAAATTAAATGGGCTTAAGAATGGTTTGTATGCTAATTAAATTACTCAAGGGCATAATGGGAAATAGCTGCACCCTACTAACATTACCCATATAATATTTTCATTCCTTATACCATTCATGTTTATATCTCATTTTCAAAAATATAAAGCGCAACCATAAAGTGGAGCCGGCCATTGCTAGGAAGAAAGGAGAAGAGAAATCAAAGTAAAGCTAAGGATTAAAGCTAAGGGAAACTAATATCAATCCAATCTCCATATCCTAATAAAGGTTAATAATAATTTATACCATCTCTATTTTGTTTTATGAACATATATTTTCGAATTTAAGATCAAATTCATTTCTATGATGCCTTGAATGATGATATGCTTGAATTATAATTTATTTGATTTAAACAAGATTGCTTAAATAGGGATTTATGCGGTTTTAGGGCAAAACTGATTGAAATCGATTTTTGAATGCCATGGAAAAAGATTTCGTTAGGTAAAACATGATTTTGGAGTTGGGCTTTAATTTTTCTAATTTTCCAAACTATGAAAAGATTATTATAAATTTTTAAAGGAAAATATGATAAAATTGGGTTTAAATTTAATTTGGATTATTTCAGGAATAATCTGGATCTTGAATTTTTGTATGTTAGATAAAATGATTAAAGTGAATTTATGTAAATTTTGGAGATTTTTCCTATGTGAATTTCTATAAGACTTAAATTATTTTGAAAGGAGGACCTAAATGATTTAATTGTTTTACTAATGGAAGGGCTTATTTGCTAAATTAACCTTGGTTTAGATACGAAATTAAGTGACAGTTATTTTGGGAAAGAATTTAAAAAGTTGAGGCAACCAGTCACATGTTTACACGTGGGCAGGTTAGTTAGATAGAATTTGCTTTAATTGGCATCAATGAGCATTTGCTCAGAAAAGCAAGTTCTGCCTCTATTAGAAGTACCTTTCGATCCATAGTTTCCGCTTCGACTAGGTCGATACCAACCCGTGCCGAAACCAATACACAAGATACCAATTAGATGGTATGTAGTGGATTAGAGGAAAAGCGAAAGGCATGGTTTTGAAAGCATTTAATTCCGATAGGGTCGAAACATTTGTTTTGTTTTAAAATATTAAGCACCTGCCTTTGCTTTACTAAAGCTTTCGAAGGAGTCCGAACATATGCTTTCGAAAGGGGGCTTTCTAATAGCTTTTGAAGGGGTTTTCATCTTATGTTTTAAATTATAAGCTTTCGAATGAGTTTCTTTATTTATAAAATGATGCTTTCGAAAGTAGCGGTTCCGTCTAAGTCGAAACCTAGCCATTGTTCTTTTGCCTTTCATGAGTACTGATGTCATCAATACTTTCGAAGGGTTGCTTTTATTTTAAAGATGTATTATGCCACTTCCTAAATGATTTTGAAAGGGTTCAAGGGTTTCGAAGGCAATGACTTTGAAAGGGGGTTTCGATACTATCCTTCAATGTTTTACTTAAGGGTTCTGAAGCTTTCAAAGGGATGATGCTGACGCCATCAAATTTTCCCCAAACAAGTTTATATGAAGATTAAAGGTTTCAAAAGAGATACTTTCGTATATACTCATGACTTTGACGCAAAAGAATTTTAAAGGGAAACCCAATGATTTTGAAAGGGGTACTTTCACTGGTTACGAAGCTATGTTTCTAAGGATTATTAAGTAATGTTTTGATACTTTCAAAAGGTAATTTTGGTTTCAAAAGAGATTATTTAAAGATCTTCGAAATATTTATATCTAATGTTTTGAAAAGAAATATTCTATGCTTGAGCAGGAGGTTATCTATGGCTTTTGAAGGTGATGTTTTAAGGCGTCGAACGCCTAGTTTTCAAAACCAATAATCCAATATCATTTGAAAGGAAAACAATGGCATAAATAAATAAATAAAGTATTTTGAAATGGATTTTTTGAAGAAGTTTTCCTTGATTAATGGGTCAAAGGGATTAACCAAGTTATTATGTTTGCTTCTTTATATATGTATATATTCATATTATAATGGACCCATAACTATAATTTGGGGAAGGGCGGAATAACCAGTTAGGTTGAACCAGTAGTGAATATAAATAAGTATGCTCCTTTTAGTTCCGCTGTGTTGTTTTTTAAAGGAAAAGTTGTTAAATTGCCTATATATACTCTAGTCATCCAAGGGGGCATCTTCATATGTCACTCTTTGCGTATATTGTAATAAATATATTTTCTCCGAACGTGGTTAACGATTGTGGGATTATGTAATGGAGTAGAAATGTTATGAAATGGAATGTGGAACATGTTTGATGTTTTAAATTTTTCCCATATTCACGTGGTTTTGTATATCAATGTATCTAAACCATATTTGATCACTGAGGATTAATAACTACGGATGATTACAGCATCCGTAGCCGTTAATTTTGGGCCTCCAAGTAGGGGATGTTACAAAAAACTAGATCTATTAAAAGCCATTTCTTTTGCTCCTTCCACATCATCCATGCACAAGTTGATAATATTGTTCTTGTTATGTCTTTGCTCAAACATTTAATCCTGAAATGTTTTGCTAAGGACCATATTTTTGAGCTACGTTAGAATTTTAGTGTGATCCTCCGGGCATTTATGTTTAATATGGCCCCATTTCCAAATGAATGCACTAAATTTACGCTGAAAAATAAATGGCCAACACTTCTACTACTTAATTACATAACACATACTAATCAACTGTAATGCATCTTTGAATTAGCCTTTCTTTAGTTCATAGCAAGTTGTTTGTGGCATTGAACAGACAACTTGCCATCTTCGGGCAGTGAATTTGTCCCCAACCTTTTCAAACCATAGCGTGACACTATGAATTTTTTAAAGGTTACGAAAAGCTATCACGTGATGATGTTGACGGTATCAAAGGTCAAAAATTAACAAAGAGCTATTGCAAGTTGATGTTGTCAAAGCTACCACAAGTTGATGTTGCTAAACCTATTGCAAGATGACGTTGTCATAGATACCGCAAGTTATCGTTATCCAAGCTATTGCAAGTTGATATTATTAAGGCTATCTCAGGTTGATTTTGCTAAGGCTATCGCATGTTGATGTCGTCAAGTCTATCGCAAGTGGATGCCGTCAAGGCTATCACATGTTAATGTTGCCAAGGTCATAGCATGTTGATGTTGTTAAGGCTTCCGCATGTTGATATTGCTGAGGCTATTGCGTGTTGATGTGATAAGATGCTATCACACATTTATAATAAATGTTATCAAAAGTTAATGGTTTGAAGCTATCGTAGTTTGATATTTAAAGCTATCACAAGTTAAAATTTACATAGATATCGCATGTCGAAGAATTTATGCAAAATCAATACTCTAGTTAGCCACGTGGAATCCTCTAGTTGGTTCAGTTATGCCACATCGCTATGAAGAAATTGAAATATTTGCGGCATACGTCAAATCGACCATGTGCCACGTTAGCAAATCATAACCGTTTATCCCCTATAAGTGCCATGTGTCAAATATCGAAGTGTCTGAATTCTCCATAAATAGGCATGTAGCCTACCGAGAAGGGGAAAATTTCGAATTGTACTTCTTCCTTATTTTTCATTTCTACTAAGCATAAATAAAAAGCTCGGAACCGGGACTCTAATAGTCGATTAGGTCAAATAGAAATTGAGATTTTATGACTTAGAATATGAACAATTTCCTACTTGATAAATGACAACAGATGATACAATAACAAGCATACATGTCTAAGAGTTTCATCTCATGTTTAAATACCATTGATTCTCTTTGTTGACTAAGCATATAAGTTACAATTAAATTTTGATCTAACATTTTGTGGCGTTTTCATTAGGAATTGAACTCAGGGATAGAATTTCCTACCTTCGTATTCTTACAAAATAGGAGGATCAAAAAAGTTAAAGTTCAAATCCAAGAAGCTATGCATCATGCTGACCTTGAAGAAAATGCGACCTCACGGTTCAATGTCAAGATGGGGCAAGTATCGGTACTAACAGCAACAACGAATGAAGATGATGATAGTAAAGCTATGAAGAAAAACCTGAAGTCATGCAAGAGTTAATTAAGATGCTCGTTTCTCAAAGTTCATTAAGAACGTCCTGAAGAACGAAGGAAAACAATGAAGAGGAAGTTGGATCCCTTTAAGAAATATTGAAGCTTAAATCTTAAAAAGTAAGAATGCTAGGAAAACACTCTAGAACCACAGAAGAGAGATAAAACTAGAGCGATCAAGTTAGCCAAATCTCTTATAAGCCTTGCATAGACTTGGGAAAAGAAGTTGGGGTCGATAATCACCTAATTCAAAAATTAAACAAAAATCCAAGATCTCCACTTGTGTGCAATCCACCAGTTCAACTTCACAAAATGAATACTAACAAGAGCGAAAAGATTGTAGAGACAATGAAACATACTTGAAGGATTTGACAAACAAAGTGGTAAATGACATGATGGATCTAAAAGGGGAAACACAATGGACCCTAAGGTGAATAATAACTTCAAGGGAACCCCATTTGTTGAGGAAATCATGATAGACCTGTTATCTTCGTATGTCAAAATTTCCTTAATTAAATATGATGGTTCAGTTGATCCAGATGACCGCTTAATGGCTTTTGAAAGTCAAAAAGGTCTCTACTATCTTCTAGGAGCGGTAAGAAGTAGATTGATTCCTAGCACCTTCCTTGATGTGGCTACAAAATGGTATCGTTTCTATAGTGAAAAGACTATTTACATCTAGGAACAATTTTCTTATGAATTTTCAGCATAGTTTTGTACCTCCAAGAGCCAACCATTGATGCAATTGTTTTAGCCAACACCAAACGAAGGCCGAGAAGTTGTTAAGTGATTATTTGAAAAGATTTAATGCTGAGGCCAGTAGAGTTGAGAAGGGCGATGTAGAAAAGTTAATGTCTATGAAATCTAGGCTAATCAACAGCACTCCATTCTGATTAGAACTCTATCTCCATGGATGTAAAGATTTACAAGATTTTCATTTGCAAGTAGAGAAGTTTATCCAAATAGATGAGATCTTCCACAACAAGAGGAAATGGAGAGAAGAGAAGGCTTTTTCCCCCCAAATGAGAAGAGAAAATGGGATGAATTTTCAAAAGAAAATTCTGTCTATTTGAACCAACCTTTTTTTTACATTTATGCCACGACTAAGGAAAAAAATAGAATACCTACATCATTCAAGTCAAGGATGAACCTACAACCGAATAAGGGAGGAGAAAATTGTGCCTTTCACAAGGTGAATGGACATAAAATGGATGATTGTCCAATTTTGGCTAGAATTATACAAGGCATGATTAGAAGAGGAGCACTCAAATAATTTGTTAAGAATGATTAGTAATTCTCTTATAGTAAATAACCACAACTAATAATGTTAATATTTTAGAAGATGAGCTCAAGAAGGATTTTCCACAACCAAATCGACCATATTAACATGATTTATGATGGACTACATATTGCAAGAATAAGAAAAGGCATAAGGAATCGATACATATGGAAGGCAAAAGAAAAAATCTACTCAATAGGAGAAGAGCCTCTGGCACAAGCATACGAGAGTTCTGCCTAAATTTCAGATCTAGTAATACTCCAAAAGAATTAAGGGGAGTTAGACATCCTCATAATAATCCTTTAATGATTACTACACAAATTCAGCTTTCCTTAGTGTCCAAAATATTAGTTGATACTGGAAGCATCGTAAACATCATCTTTAAAAGTGCTTTTGATCAAATGGACATAAAAGATGAAAAACTTGAACCCATCTGAGTAAGGCCCATCTTCAAAGTTGATAATACGGTTTCCATACCATGAGGAAAATCGAGCTATAATGTTCAAATGAGGATTCTAACTTACTATAGAACTTTCAAGACACTGTTTATGGTGATGGACCAATCTTCTTACTATAAGGCATTATTTAAAATACCTGGTCTAGATGGGATGGATTCATTTGTCTTTCGAAAATATTGCTTGTTAAATTCCTTTCTAAGGCTAGGTGGGAAACAGTGCATGGAGAGCAATTTAACTCTCGAGAAACATACTTTACTACTATTGAATGATGTAATAAAGAAGGAGAGTCTTGTTATGGGCCCGTGTTAAATGAACTAAATGAAACTAAAGTTTAAAGCCCTCGCATATCAGCCATCAGGAACCGATATCTAAGGCAAATAAGCAGAATTTAACAATGGAAAAGCACATAATGCCCAACAAGAGGGCCAAATTATCAAAAAAAGAAAGTGTATAAAGCAGAATCAAATTGATTAAGATGGGAATACTAAAGGGACTCTAGAAGAAAATTGTGCCAGATATGGATTCTAAAGAAAACCAGGAAAGTGTAAAATCCATTAAAGACATCGAAGAGGTGAACCTAAAGCCCAAGATTCCACTAAAATAGTAAAGATATGGTAGGAATCCAGCAAGGATGTTTTTGCATGGACCCATGTAGATATGGTAGGAATCAACCCATCCATAATGTGTCATACACTCAACATTGAACCAAAGTTCACTCCTATGAAACAAAAAATTTAATTTGATAAAGTCTAAACTACGACGTTGCAAGAAGAAGTACAAAGGTTACAGAAAAATAAATTTATTAGGAAAGTATTCTATCCAAAGTGGCAGACAAACCCAATGTTGGTCAAGAAGTCTAATGGAAAACGGAGGACATTCGTTGACTACAAGGATCTAAATAAAGCATATCCAAAAGATTGCTATCCTCTTCCAAGAATCGATCAACTAGTTGATGCCACAAGTGGCAATAAAGTATTATCGTTTATGGATGCAAACTTAGGATCTATATAGTTAATACTGGTATTGCGTACATATCGGTCACGTACCGATATAAAATATTTTAAAATATTTTAATAGCCTCGATCTTATCTGGATCGATTGATAAGCCCTACTCTGAAATGACACGATCAAGAAACTTAACCTCTTTCTTCCAAAAACGACACTTGGAAATCTTTTCTTTTAGCTGATGCAACCTCAGCGTCTCAAGCACTACTCTAAGATGATTCTCATGCTCTCTTTTATTCTCAAAGTATACCAAAATTTCATCTACAAACTCCAACACAAACCTATCCAAATACTCTCAGAAAACTAGGTTCGTCAAATCCACAAAGAAAGCATGTGCATTCGTTAATCCAAATGACATTACTAACCACTCATACGAACCATACCTAGTCTGAAATGCTGTCAATGGAATACTGTCCTCTGCCACTCCTAACTGATGGAAACCTATTGCCAAATCCAGCTGGGAAAACACTCTGGTTCCATAAAAATGACCAAATAGATCATCTATTCTCTACAAAGGATACTTATTCTTAATCTTCATCTCATTCAACATACGATAGTCGATACACATCCGCAACGACCCATCTGGTTTCTTCATGAACATCGCGGCCGCTTCCCGAGATGAACTGCTTGGTCTGATAAAATTCCTTCCTTCTAGATCCACTAGCTGCACCTTCAATTCCTTTATCTCAATCTGTGTCATCCTGCTAGATGGTATACTCTCAGGTTCATCTCCTGGAACAAGATCTATCCGAAACTCAACAGCTCGTTTCGATGGTGTCCCATAATCAGCTCAAAGACATCTGCAAAATCAGTTGCTACTCGAACCTGACTTAACTCTTCTCGTGCTTCCATAGCACTTAGCAAAACACAACTACTGCGGTAAAAATTCTCCACTGATAATATGATTCGGGTATGGCTACTAGGGTGTCTTAGTGATATCTCCCCATCCTAGCCAAATATCCTAGACTCATACTTACTCAACCAATTCATACCCAAACTGATTTGAAATCTACGAAATCAAAAACATACAGATTGCATGCAAACTTATAGCCTAACAAATCAAGTTCTAACTGGTCACATCTTACACTTATAGTTGCATACCCTCCTATTGAATTCGCAGCCCTTAAGGAAGTAACAAGGTATGTGGGTTCTAAGCATAACCTATTAACCAACTTTTGAGATATAAATGAATATGATGCACCGGTATCAAATAGTATCCTAACTGGTATACTCCTGTACGGTTAATGCCCCGCTATTATCCGGCTATAACCCTGCTATATCTCATAGCGAATTTCTACCGCTGTGATTTTTCCATATAGCCCCAAATATAGTCTTTCCGCTTTAAGTCCAGTTATTTTCGCTATATCCCGTTATTCCTGCTATAATTCTCTATTTCTTCTATATCTTTTTTAAAAGAAATAAATTGAAAAATGATGTTCATACATTAAAAAAATTGTAAAATTAATTTATTTAAATCAAATTTTAATATATTTTTATAAATTAAAATACTCTGGTATTCTACTAAATATAATTATGTTATATAACAGTTTTACGTATATTTACAGTATATTTGAATATCTTTTTTTATAGCGACCTAGAATTTGACCATCTAAAAATATAACATTTAAAGTGATTTTAAATATAAAATATAAAAGGTTTTATGATTCAAACAATATTAGATATGATTTGGAAACAGAAATGTACACAAAAATAGTAACATTTGCTTATATCGACAAAAGTGACAAAATCCTGATTTCAGAAAAATAAGTTTAAATGGTTTATTTAACTATTTTAATTTATTTATGAGTGTTTATTTTTTTGAATAACATTATAAAAATTTATTTTAACTTTGGTTCACATAAATAAATAGTTTAACTAAAAAGATAAAATGTGGCCGTAAAACATTTTATCAAAAATCATCGTTTTGTCGATTTAAAGTTGTCACAATGTTGTTGCGCCTTTATGTACACAATTTAAAAAATATGTTAACATATAAAGGTAGTTAACAATTACATAAACAAGGTTATTTTTAATAACCACACTTAAAAAATTCTAGGAAGTAATTAGCAAAAGTAAACTAAAAAAGACAAGACACATGTCATATCACATGTGACATAAAGTAAAGTACTCATTCTTATTCTTTACTTAACTCATAAGTGTTTGATTTTTAAAAATGTGATGTGATGTGGATAGTAAGTGTTGAATTAAATAAAATTACTTAATTCTTAAGGAAGATTATTTAAGTAAAAATAAATCTATATTTTAATCTCAAATATTTTCTATATATACCCATTCTCTTCCTCTTCAATTCTGCACTATTTCTTCTCTACTTTCATAAGCTCTCTTACATCCTTTATTGGCTTCTTTCCATGATTAAATAATGCCAAAATATTCTCAAAAATAAAAGAAAGAAAAATATTAACAAAACTCCGTCCGAACCACCTTAAAACGCCTCTTTCCGTCCTCTTATTGCTCACGTCCCCTTCCTCCATTTGGTCGACCACATCTTCCCCTTCAAGCTTGGTCGTGGCCTTCTAAAGAAAGTAAGAGGAAGTTTAGCAAGTTCTAGGAGCTTAAGGCAAAGTTTAGCAAAGTTAGAAAGGCTTAAAACTAGATTAGAAGCAACAAAAGGTGAGAACTCTAAATTGTTAAGTAGAAGATGTTTATATGATGTTTTGCAAGTTACAAATGTTGTTTGGATGTTAATAATGATGTTTGATAAATGTATGATAACTTTTTGATAAATGTTTGAAATAGAAAGCAACCACCTTTAAGTCATTTGCAAAAGCTAGTTAACAAATATGTACATAAATGACAATCATGTGACATTATAATAAAAAAGTTGTTAATTTGATATGCAAGTTCATATGAGATGTTAGGATATGTTAAAATGGTTATAAAACTTGTTTTGAACGTTTATTAGTTGTATATTGAATATATATGTCGAAACAAGTCACAAATTTACACGACATATAATCACATGGAAATCACTTTCCCAAAGAAATGAAATGTGATATGGAATAATTTATACCTTTTAAAAATGTTTGAATATGCTTTAGAAATTATTCCTAAATGTTTAAACTTGTCTCGACAAAGTTGAATATGAATCTCAAAATAGGCCTAAAATTTGACGCATCACGTAATGGTAGTTCGTGTTTTCGCATTAAAAGATCAAATGAACATACGAAGTGGAATATAGCTCAGAATTTTTCAAAGTAAGAATTTTCCATATTACTTTGAATCACGTATCTTTCATATAAAAAAAACCAAGATTTCATTTTGTATATTTTGAAATATGATAAAATAAATTTTCAAGAAAAATCCAGTTTTTGCACTAAATGACCAAAGTTGAAAATTGATAAAATATCATTTTAAAAATATGAAATAAATTATAAATTTTTTTTAAAATGTTTTAAAAGTGATTAAGTTGAAAATACGGTTTTCTCACTTTTTATAACACTATTTGCAACATTTTTCGCTACGTTTTTCAATAACTTTTAAAATAAATGTTGAAACTTAGCAATTCTTTCCCAAATCCTTATTAAATGTTTTTAAGTAAATAATAAAGCATTTTAAAAGAAATTTGGACAATTTAACATTATTTCAAAGATGGTTCAACAAATAGTTAAGTGATTTAAAAAGGGAAAATGAGTTTGCGGAAACAACTAGTATATTTGTCTCGCCTGTGAGATCTAAAAGTGAAAACAAGGTGTGTAACTAAGGTTAGGGATGGAGCAACCAGTGCCCTGAACTTACCTGGCCTCAGTTTTCTCTTTTAGGCGAGAGTTGGAACATATCGAAAGGAAAGTCTGGATGCTCAACTTGGATTTTATAGAAATAATCTTCTTATACTCATTATTAAAATTGGAAGAGGAAACTTGTCCTATTCGTGGAATTTAAAAGGTGATCTCATCATTATTCCCCCCATAGCACTCGTTGGATACGAAATTTTCCTTTGAATAAAAGTAGAATGATTTCTGTAATCCTATTTTCTCAAAAGATACTCTTTAAAAATGGTTTGGGAAATATTCAAAAGAGAGGTTTAAATGATTCCATATTCAATAAAAGAATATTTTGAACAAATATATATCTCTCGAAGATACTTTGGTATAAAAAAATGAATGAATCGAAAAACAATCACCTAATTACATCATTTTTATCATTGATTGGATTTCGAAGGAACCGGGGACGGATTTAGGTGATTCCTATCCGAAAATCACTTCGAACCAATTTACATGTTCAAAGATTAAATATGTTTGAAGACAGAGATGTTGAGACCAATAATAACGAGGGACTACTTGTTGATTAATTGGGGATAAATTCCCGGTTCATTATATTGTAGCAGTGGTCTCTTTGTTATGAAAAACCTCAAAACCACAAGGGCTTCTCGCCTTGTAATGGCTGAGGAAAGTGCCTTTGGTTTCGTTCAGTCCCAGTACGAACTTGTATGGATGAGTATTTGACCTTGCATTCTAAATCACAATGAGTGGTCTCCATAGATGTATATCATTCGGTGGCAAAGAAGACACATTCTCTTAGCTTAACATCCTTTCTCGAGACATACGAACTCAGGAAGTTATACATTTATAAAAATCAGTTGTGAGTGTGGAATGGCAATGTAGCATTCAAAGTAAAAGAAGATGCGTTATGTGAAAAGGTAATCGTTGCCTCGAGCCTCATCAATTGGAAATGACCGTAACAGGGTTAGATACAGCAAGGCTAATTGGGTCATTCCCAATTAAAGTATGATCATTCCCTTCTTGATATATATTTTCCCGTTATGATGTTCAGGATGTAAATTAATGTGAATGTATGTGAAGAGAGCACTCAGATAAAGGTCAGTAATGACCTGGGGATGACATATTTGGTACTAAGTTATAGAGATAGGCCGATCTTGTGTTGGTAGAGAGCAGATGTTCTGTGCCTCAGGACATCCATCTAGAAGTACACCCATTGAAAGGTAGTCCCTTCACCTGGTTATTTGTATGGAAATCTATTCTCCAATAAAAACTTGCGGTTTTATTTGTAGAACCTAGTATGCTAGAATTTAATAATGGTAACAATTTTGGCTAAGATTAATAAGTTTATTTGCAAGTGTTTTCAAAGAATGTCATCAAAAATAATATCCCTAAATTTTATGTAATAAAGAGTTTTGGTTATCATAAGGTGAAAACTCATTCCGTGTTTATATGCAGCGTGGTCTTATGAGATACCTTTTTGTTTTCAAAATATCATACTTTGAGTTCTCACACCAGTCCCATGATTGACTCAGAGTTTTTTTTCCCTTTAAACACTGGGTGCCCTATTTTTCAGGTAACCGTGTAGCCAAGATACCTTAGGAGAATTTTGGAGCTTGTTGGGGAGCATTTTGGAGAAGTCTTATGGAGCTATGAAGCTGAAGTACCTTATGTAGGTATCTACCCATTTTCCACTGTGTTATGTAGTATGTATTTTCCAGCATATGTACAGATAGACAGTTGTAACTATCCTGCTGGATTTTTATTTGACTCTAATCACTTATGTGTAACTAAAATGTTGAATGCAATGTGAGATTCTATTATTCTGTTATCTTCTATCTTTATTTTCTTTTACACCACTGATAATCTGCCTCCCCAGCACTTAGATTTACAGCATGTAAATACCATGGATGTATTAGTGTTGATTTCTGAGGTCGAGGAGACGGGTCGTCACATTTTTATTTAAAATTATTTATGTATTAATTATAATTCAATTTAATGTTAATTTTTCATTTCACTATCATTAATATATTTGTAAAAATATAAAGTATGAGTTTTATATGCTATTTTAGAGTCATCCTTTGTATCCTACTGTATCCTCGTCGTATCCCAGCTATGACTTTCTACACCTCCGCCGCATTGAATCTGTCGAGCGCTTTAATTACACATGTATACTCTGAATCAAAAACATACATTCCATCACAGTCTTTCCTTTTTCAGCTACAGTTAGTCTAGCAGATGATGGTCCAACAGTAAAAATATTTCCCTTGTCCTCCCTAACTAGTTCTGGACATTGATTCTTAAAATGCCCAACTTGGTCACAGTTAAAGCACTTCACATTCTTCTTATCTGCAGCCTTCTTTCCTTTTCCTAATCGACACTCATGAGCATAATGACCCTTCTTGTCACACTTGAAGCAAACTAAATCGATCTTTGCCTTCTTGGTAGCATCTCCCTTCTGGGTTCCCTTCTTTTTAAAGAACTTTCTCTTCTTTCCTTAAGAAGCTTGGGTTTCAACTGACTTCTCTCTAGCACAAACAATAAGTATCTCCTCATGGCGAATCTCCATCTCCACCACTACATTACTAGGATCACGAAGATGTGGAAGGGTCACCCTAGCAATCTCGAGCCTCGGTCCCCTAATGAACCTCTCATTTCCCCTGACGACGCTATCTATAGTATTATACCCATAACATGACAACTCACCAAACTTAGTGGCATACTCAACAGCCGACTTCTCCCTACTCAAGATCTAAAAACTTTCTCATCGGCACTAATTTAGCAACCTCAAACATAAACCTTTGTTCAAATATCCTTCGAACATTAGCTCAAGTCAATTCCTCCCTCGAAACTCCAACAGTAACATTGTTCCCCCAATGAAGTGTTGACCCATGAAACTGCCCACAAGCCAACCTCTTCTTCTACTCATTATCTAAACTAGATGAACATATATTCTCTCACAATGCAACAACCAATTCTCTACCTCTATGGAATTCTCCGTCCCTATAAATGGCTTCCCACCAAGACTGGTGTAATCTCTACTCAGCTTATCATAATTATTCCCAAC
This sequence comes from Allium cepa, assembly GCA_030765085.1. Taxonomy (NCBI): domain Eukaryota; kingdom Viridiplantae; phylum Streptophyta; class Magnoliopsida; order Asparagales; family Amaryllidaceae; genus Allium; species Allium cepa. Next base: position 401,915,025 of record CM060931.1, read on the forward strand.
CGGAGACAAAGGATTAGCTCTTCCAACATTTCCAGCAACTACATCGACAGCTTCTGCATGCATCATATTGATGAAAAACTGATACATTGCCTCCATATCCACTGGTGGATTTTCAACACCCATATTGGCACCCGCATTTTGGTTAGGATTAGCCTGTCGACCTGGATTCCTTCTAGTAGGTCTAGCATTTCCGTTTGTTGCGGTGCTTCCTCTACCGAGATTTCCTTTTTCGTTACCTGCCTCCATATCTTCTTTCTCGTAAATTTGCAGACGAGCCTTAGTAAGATACAGAAGAACGGTTTGTGAGAGAGAGGAATACATACTTATATATATATATATATATATATATATATATATATATATATATATCAACTATGAGTATGTTACTATAGCGTTAACCTGAACCCCTATCTTATTTTCTAATTCATTGGATTATGTTTGAAAATCTTTTAGGTTTAAATTTCTTTTAAGTTTCATAAATTTATGCTTTGATACCAACTTGTAACATCCCCTATCTAGAGGCCAAAAGCTATGCGCTACAAATGCTGCATTCATCCATAGTATTAACTTCTAATGACAAAATACGGTAATGCTAGGTACATTGATATAGCGGAAATGTATGGATATGGAATAATTTTAAAACAATTTAAAATAAACATCTCATTCCATTTCAAATCACATTTCAAATTCATTTTATAAACCCAAATACGAGAATCAAGTTCGGAGAAAATATATTTATTACAACATACGCCAACGGCAACATATGAGGATGCCCCCTTGGATGATTAATGTGACGACCCGCAAATCTGTACCTTTGAATCGATAATAAACAATACATGTCCGACCCGAAAAGCACAGACTGATGGAAAGTTTAGAGAAAGAAAAGAAGAGAAAAGAAGAGAAGAGAAGAAAGAGAGAAGATAGAACCAAACAGAACCATACAGAATCTTACATCGCAGCAGAAAACATTTAATATCATATCAATGATCTTTACAAAATAGAAACTGTATATATATACATGAATCAGAGTTCAACAATCAATCACTAGTTATTAGCCTAGACAGTTATAATAATATGTCCTCACAATTGCCGATAATATACAACAACAATGTGCAAAGCAGATAATCAAATCAGATACGTGTATACGAAAATGAAGATCTCCAGCTCTCCTACTGAAGCTCCAAAAGCACCAAATCTAAAACTGTAAATATACTCGGTCTGACCTGCGCATTGAAAGGGAAGAGCGTCCAGATTAGTTTGGTAAGATAGCATGAGAAACACACTCAACTGAATTTATTGAATTACTAAACTTTTCCTCGCAAAACAAAAGTATCTCGTAAGACACACCCACACATAAACACGGACATTTTTTAACCTTACGATAACTAAAACATTTCATATCAATTCATCTTATAATTTGTCTAATATACAAATAATAATCAAAATAGCCGAAATTGTTACCATTATTAAATTCCATCATACTAGGCTCTACAAATAAAATGGAAGGTATGTAGTGGAGTTTGAATTTCCATACAAATGACTAGGTGGAGGGACTGCCTTCCGATGAGTACACATCTAGATGGATGTTCCGAGGCACAGAACATCTGCCTTCTACCAACACAGGGCTGGCCTACCTATGTAACTAAATAGTACCGAATATGTCATCCATCGGCCATTACCGACTATTTTCGAAGGCCCTCATAGCATACATACCACAATAAATAGATACACGATGTCATAGCATGTAAAGATATATCTAGAAGAGGATGATCATACCCTATTTGGGAGCGATGCACTTAACCCTACTACATCTAACCCTATTTCAGTCATTTTCGGTTGATGAGGCCTGAGGTAACGATTACCTTTCACATATCATCATATCATATCACTTTGAATGCCACACAGCCATTTCCGTTGACTACTAATTACCTTGCGCAAAAATACAACCGTTGAGCTCATACGTCTCAAGGAGGGTGTTAAGTTAAGAGAAGTTGCCTTCTCTGCCACCACAGATGTACGGTTGTAAAAACCAATGTACATAATATTTAGAAATGCAATGTTAGACAAACATCCATACAAGTTGTCCTGGAACAGGACAACCGAAGGTACTTTCCTACCACATCCTAATGGAAAATCCCTAGGATTAGCAGCGAATAGTCCTTACATTGGATATTTCATAACGAAGAGACTACTCCTACGGATGTATATTGGCATTTTAACCCCAAACGATCAACAAGCAGTCCTCTACTATGAAAATCCTGAATATCAATATCATCACAACCAACTGCAAAATCGTCGCATAAATGTTGGCCTGAAGTGGTTTTTAGATAAATCTGATCTTGGTCTCACTACACCAACAATACAAAAGCGTTTTTCGACTCACACAGAAACTAAGTCTTATAGACTTTTCACGTCTCCAACTTTCAACTTGTTATCCTTCGGCCAAGAAGGAAGCTCGATAGATTTGAGTAATATTTCACACTACACGAATCAACATCCTCAACACTAACGATAATCAAGCCTAGACAGATGGCTATATACTAAGTGTATGACTAAATGGTTCCCACATCTAATCAAAGAACTAAAATGGCCAAATTTGATATTCGGTTATCTGACTATCGAAGCAAACAAACAAATATTTAGCACCATAAGAAATCATTAGGCCCTTTTAATTAACCTTTTATTGATTAAACCATTTGCCAAATATTTGCTTCAAACTATCTATAAAAAGATATATTCTCAAAACCGTTTCCACTTTCTATATTGGAAAACATTTTCATATAATTATTTAATAATAAGTAACTCACATATCAATCTATTTTCAACACTTAGAAAATAGCATATATACTTAAATCACAATTAAGTATATATTTCATTCTATTAAGGAAAACCATTCTCTTAAATAAATTTATTTGGGTCAAAACGAATGTTGAGTAAAACATCATTACGATAACCCACAATCACTAGTATAGGGATTCGAAAATTAGACAGATACATAAATCTCATATACTATACAAAACATCATCTTTCGAAAATCATTTACTAGAACAATAGTGTAACTGTCCGTCATTCCTTACTTCTCGAAAACGTCTATTTCAACAATGAATGCTGAAATCAATGTTCAATTTAAACTATTTTAAAAAATAGTTCACTTCATATTTAAAAAATCATATTCTGGTATATTTCACAAAAATCATAATTTTATAACATAAAAATTATAACTTTTATTTATTTAAAATAAATTCACTTCTTAACAATTCAAAATTCAACAAAACGTATATTTTCAAAATCACTTGAAATCCCTTTTAAATTGAAATCATCACTTTAATATTTTTAAATTACCAAAAATAGGCCCAATGCTGCAACAACACTAAATACATCAATCACGACATCCAAAACATCATATATCATATGATAACATCATGTATAACAATATCTATAAATAAATCAACAGTGGCGAGGAATAGAGTTGGATCTCTCCAACCTATCACCTGCAACAAATATACATATTAGAAAATATGTACAACATCCGCTTTGAGGCAGATGCATGTACAAAAGGTTATCTGCTCATACACGGGAACGTATAAGGTCTTATCTGCTATAATAGGCAAGAATATATCTAAATACCAATCAATATATGTAATATATCACATATCGTCCAAACAATCATCAATGAATTACAAAATAAATTTATTCTCACTTATATGAAAATATAATTGAGTCGGAAAGAGTGAGTTGTACTCACTTTGGTTCCAATAGCAGTTGCAGCGTTTTATTCTGAATAAAATTAAACGAGCGTTTAATTTTACCCAAAATTTACACTAGCTCGCATTAACTCCAAATCAGCTGTAAAATGTAGGCTCGTCAATATGGACCCAACGTAACTTGTTTCTTAAAAAACGGACCTCGTATGAAGAAGTTATGATGTTTAGAAGTTTATAAGAATTTATATACAATAAATTTACAAAATTATTTTTATTTTATTTACCCTCAAACAAATCGCAGCCGCTTGATTTCCAAAACTCAACATCGGGCCGCATATTAGTTTCATACTTCCTTAGGTTTCATATGCGCGAAGAAACCCATACGTCCAACATCATTTTTCTATGTCGCTCCTCCTATAGTTGATCGGAGGTCGATCAACGCCACCGCTCGTATAGCCCTAGCGCCCACGCAGACCCGTCCTATGTCTGTTCCCCTATATAGCTGCCGACGACGAGAAAAATGCCACCTAAGGCTGCGCCTTTGCATCGAGATCCACGCCAATCCATAGCTCTAAAACCCATCATCACCGTCTTGTAGTACTCACCGCCCTTTACAATTTTGTAGTTGAATATTTTTGATGAAAATGAATGGATTAGGAGAGATCGAGGGAAGAATGATGATGTTTTTTGGCCATTGAAATGTATATGGCGGCTAACCCTAGCTTCTTTAGGGTTTTGGCAAATGTGAAAATTTTTTGTCTTTTATAGAAAATTTTGCGACACTATTCACTCGAAAAAAATTTAAGCTCCAATCGAAGCATGCTGCTTGGCATTTATAATGATTTACCCCTATTCCAAACACAATGGAATATATAGTGAAAGCTAATTCAACCGTATTTGGAAGATAGGTTTTCGAATCGAATTATTTAAAGTTAAATTTTATTTAAACAAATTTCTACGCGTTTTAGTTTACCACGCCTAAACCGTAAATCCGATTGACACGAAATTTGAAATCCTATAATAATATAAGATTACGGATCCAATGAAACTAGTTTCGTCGAAATCCAAGACTGTTTGAAAAATGACTATCTTTACTCATTAATCAAATATTAAGATATTCCATTTCTACAATTTTAATTCAATATTAAAATTCTCCACATCATTCTAATTCAAATAGAATTTAATTTAACGTTGTAAATCATTTTCACTCGCATTAAATTCAAATTCCAACTAGTTCAGCAATTTCAAATATTAAATTAACAATTTAATTATCCAATTAAATCTTTATATACGAAATATAATTCATTCAACTTACAAAATTAACTTATGAATATTTAAAATCAATAAATTATCTCAATATCGAATGACTGAAATTCTAGGTTGTTACAATCAGAGTATATATAGGCAATTAGACAACTTTGCCTTTATAACAACGACATAACATATTCAAACTAAAAGAGAACTCCAAGTAGCTATCATGCCTCATGCACGTCTCTGGAAGTTATTCGTCTAAAGAGGTACTTGAAAACCTCAACTCTCAAACTACTCAAAATCAATTAAGCACCCAAGAGTTTAAGAAGAAAACATAAACTTCGAGTCAGACATAAAGCCTGGTATAAATAATAAGCTACCATCTCAAACCATTTAGATATTTAGTGAGACCACGCCGCATAGCGGAACGAGTTTTCCCCTCAATGATATCTTAAAACTTTATAAAACCATATACCGTGCTCCTGCATCTACAACAGTTAAAAATATAACATTCCAAAATAATATGATGATATGTATACAAGTTAAAGCATTCTGGATTTCCCATCCCCTGTTTAATTGACTACCTGTCATATTTATAGTTTATAGGATCATTATTGACCTATTAGTTTTCATGGGCTGACTAATAACCTGTTTAATGCTTATGGACTCCCTGTCCAGTTTCATAGCTTTCATGGGCTTACTATTAACCTGTTTAAAATTATGGGCTCCTTGTCCTATTTCATAGTATTCATAAGATCACTAGAACCTATCGGTTCTGCCAATCACTACATTGTTTCATGGATTCTCCCCAAACCAATTGGTAACTCCAATAACTTCCCTCTTGTCCTAGTTTTTATAGCTTGGTTAGGAACCTGACATCTGTCAATAACTTAATCCAGATATAGTTTTCATGCATTCACTATAAACTTATTGGCCCCTGCCAATAACCCCATCTAATCATAGTTTTCATGGGTTGACTATAAATCTATTGGCACTGCCAATAACTTTTCCTAAACATAGTTTTCATGGGTTTATTATGAACCTATCTATCTGACAACTTCATTATTTAAGCATCCTACATTCTAGTCAATCCGACCTCCTGGAAGCAATTCTATTCATTCAGGAATTAACTTAGTTTATATTCACTACTGGGTCAGCCTAGCTAGTTATTATGCCCTTTCCCAATATACAGATATGGGTCCATTAGAGTGTGAATGTACATATATAAAGAAGTAAGCATATACTAACACAATAATGATACCAACACTTCTGGTTTAATATCCTTGAAATCATTTTATATAAAACTTGGTTAATCCCTTTAACCTATTAATCAAGGAAACTTTTTCAAAATTTCATACTTAAAAATCATTTCAAAACTCTTTTATTATACCATGGTTTTCCTTTAAAATGAGACTGGATTATTTTTTTGAAAACTAAGGCTTTCAAAACCTTTAATCATTACTTTCGAAACCATTGGAAAGCTTCCTTTTGAAAGCATAAAAATCCTCGAAACACTAGGCACCTGCCTTCCGAAACACTTTGAAACCTTTCTTTTGAAATCTTTCGAACGTATCAAAGTGAATCCTTTCGAATGTAGAAGCATAGCTTCGAAACCATATGAAAGTACCCCTTTCGAAACCATTGGGTTTATCTTTAAAATATCTTCTACATCAAAGTGTATATAAATGAAGGCATATCTTTCAAAACCATTCTTTATCATATAAAAGTGTTTGAGGAAAAAATTGATGGCGTAGGAACCATCCTTTTAAAAGCACCAGTCTTTAAGTTAAAGCACAAGAAATAATCAAATGTATATGCATAACTGTTGTAAGTATTTTATTAATCAAAACTAAGGATATATCACGGATAGCTTTAAAAACATCAACTTGAAGTTAACATAGTTTGATATAAAATAGTATATGCATAACTATTGTAAGGTTAACATAGTTTGATATAAAATAGTACCCCTTGTAAAATAATCCCGCTCTATTACAACTGTGGATATAAGGACTGACAGATACCAGGTGTAATAGCCTTATTACAACTGTTTTTGGCAGGTGAAAGGGCATTTTTGTCGTAGTGCTTCCATCCGTGATATCTTCGAATTTGGAGTAGGCGCAGTTGGCTATTGAAGATGACGGATTGATCGGTCAATGACAAGGATAACCAGTTAGCTGAGCGAGGATCCAATGGACGGACCGTCCTGGAAGATTTTGTTTACCAAAAATTTTAGGTAACACTAGACAATCCTGTTGATTTCATTGCTTCAAAGATGGAAGAGGAGTCGCTACGCAAAATCTATGACAAGAACGGAATTCGATTTAAGGACGTACTAGTCCCTTCCCATCATCAAAGAGCTCACAATCCCCCAGAGGTTTATATGGCTTATAATAGATATATGTGCCTGGCGGGATGTGTTCTACCAACCAATTCATTCGTCGAGTCTTGAACTTCATGAGGTTAGTTCTGATGTAGCTACATCCGAATAGCTACACCTTCATCCACGGCACGTACATAGTCTTTGATCAACATTTACGTCAAGTGCCTAGTGTCGAGGAGATTTGGTGTATATATACAGCTTTAAGATCTGAAAGGAAGTCCTTCTTTTACTTATCTTGAGCCAGCGAAGAGCTGTAGAGTCGTCACTGGCACATGGAACAAACTCAGCTATTTCAGGAGCGAATGGGTTTATGTTCGCTTTCCTCCTGAGTTTGCGCGAAGGTGGCTATCTGGACATAAATTATACTTTATATATTTGTTGTGGATTTTCCTTATGAATTTTCAAGCTTAACTCATATATTTTCTGTCATTAAGATGTGCTACCGAGACCCCAACAGTGCGGCTCTTGTAGTTGCCATCAGAATTCTTATGGCACTTCGTGAGAGGGATAGAGACACTGGTGTTCTTCTCTCCGATGAGAATCTCTTATCTCATAATTTTCTAGAGTGGCTCGTAGCACTAGTCAAGTCCAACTAGCTTCTGACCATGATGGTGATAACGATGATAATAACTCGCCTATAGGTAGCGACGCAAATCCTGAAGTACCCCAGTCCTAAGTCCAAGGCAAAAGTTGAAAGAGAGCAAGAACATGCCGAAGAAGGTGAAATCATAGGTAAAGGTGGCAAAGCTAGTCACGATGATGTTGATGGACTTCACGAGCCTTCGGTTGAGCAATCTAAGTGTGACGACCCGGATTTTCAAACTAGTTAAAATTGCCGAAAAATCCGTCCGTCCTAAAACTACAAATGAAAAATACTAACTTAATACACCATATTTGATAAATATCCAACGTTACTACATGTATAGAATACAATTTCAATTATACAACTTATCAGAGTAATTAATTTATTTATATATCCTACAAAGTGTGCTTTAATACATACCAAATACAACGATATAAATCTACCACTGCACAACTCCGATGAGAGAGACAACACTATCCTTACCTGCGAACTCAATAAACAATGTAAATGCAGAATGAAATAGTAATCATGAAAGATACAATAACACAAGGTAAACAACAACCAGTAACAGATAAACATGAAAGGGTTATATTATTTTAGGGGCTCCATCACTACCACGTGTGACTGCCTACATACCCCTATTTAATTGGGTATCCAATTAGATACAGGATCAAGCCAACGTAGTTCTTCTACCATAAATAGGACTCATGGACGATGCAACAAATAATATGCAATTCCTAAAACTACCCACTTAGGTTTAATCTTCAATTTTAGATTTTCAAATCTAATTACCTTTACGAAAATTATCCCTTTTCTTGAATTTTTATTTTAAAACTTTTGAAATATATATATATATCTTTTATATTTAAATTATACTTTACTACGGTATCTTAAATCAAATCACTTTTGAAAAGTTTATTTGAAAATCCTAAATACTGTAATAAAAACATATCAAACCATATGCAACCAGATCGGGAGGTTTCTTCCAATAACAAGGCAACTGGGTCCCAGCCTTCATACAATTGATAAATAAGTATATCCCTCTATTCCAAGAGCAGACTATACTAAAAACATGTGTCCACTTTTACTTACGGGTTACCCGAATCATCGGTAACATGACAAATCATTTTATATTCCAAAGCGATAAATCATTTCACACTAATATTCACAAGTACTTTAAAATCTTTAATAATTTTCATTTCCCAAATCCATTCAAAAATCATCTTAAAACCATCGGGTTTAGTCCTCGAAATTCTTTCCGTTTTATAAAACATTTTTATAATATCATTCTTATATAAATCACTTTTATATAATATAACTTCAAAATATTCATTACCAAACATATCTATTTCTTTTAAAGGGAAAATATTTCTTAACATTTGAAAACTAATTTTCAAAATAATTCATTAAATTGAAGTGAGTCAAATATTATGCTAAACACCTTATAGTCAAATCGTGAAATAAATCATAAGGTGTTATCCTAGAATTATTTTCTACCCAGCCCATGTATATAGATAATTAATTGCTCATAAACTGGTCGAGCAAAGTCAACGATCAATAAATAATTATCAATGGTCATAAACTGGCCGAGCCTAATTCAAACAATCAATCAATGAAATAAAAGCAATAATAAATTATAATCAATGCTTCATTCTATCAAATATTTATAACATGTTTTATTTTATCTTGAGTTAAAATGATTTGATATTTATTTTGGAGCATCTGGGCTTTCCCTTCGACATGTTCCGTCCCTCGTCCAAGTCCCCTTAGATCTCACAAACGAAACATGCGTACCAGTTGTTTCTGCATACCCTACTAAGTATTTAACTTCTAAATTATAAATTACTTAATTAACCATCCAAACATAATATCGAGCAAAAAAATCAAACCATTATTTTAGAAAACAGAGTGAACAGGCATTCAACAAGGATTTTCAAACAATACTTAAAGTTCTTTCAACTTAGCAATGGTTTTAATGAACTTAAAATAAGAAATAACTTACTTTGGATTCGACTCCGCCAAACTTTAATGCAAGAAACTTAAGATCTATCGCATGCTTCCTACCATGCTTCGAACCCAAATAAAAATAAGCCCGAACTCCTCCTTCCTAATGCTTGGCCAAGGCTTGATATGGAGACTAGCCGAAAGTATAGAGAAGAAGTGGTAGAGCTTTGAACTTGAATTCTCAAAATTAGACCCAAAAAATAGGTCATCTTCTCTCTCATTTTTGACTCTCTTACTCTCAAAATTTAAAAACTTGTTAACTGAAAAGTTGTTGAAAATTCTTTACTCTTGAATGTAAATAAAAAGAATAACTTGATTTTAATTAATTTTGAGGAAGATATGTTCAAAAGAAAAAGGAGCTATTCTCAGATTCACAAACATAAAACCCAAAAATATACTTTAAAAAATTGAGTTTTAGTTATAGCAAACCTCAAAACTGGAAAAAGTGATCAACATAAAAGTTGTGGCCACTAGAATTTCATATTATTTATAAAAAAATCTAAATTTGGATCTGTTATGATCAAAATAAAATAGCATATTCCCTGGCTTAAAAACCGGGCCAAAGAATGCATTGGAAAGAAGTGAATTATTGTCATAGTTAATTTTAGAATGAGACAAAGTGGTAAACATGAAAGTAGTAGCCACTAGAAAAACACATGATTTGAAAAAAGGAATTTTTCATTTTGGTTCATTTTTAAAGAAGTTATGGCCAAAAGAAGAAGAGGTAAATTATGGAGAAAAAAGGAGTTTGATTTGAAGAGGATGAACATTGATTTGTTTTGAATATTTTGTAAATTTTCAAAACATTATTTCTTTCTAGTTTTTTCCTATGGATTTGAAGCTGCTAAAGAGAAGAGGAAGAAGGTGAAGAAGTTAGAGAAAAGAAGAAGAATAAAAATGTGAATCAAGGTGAAGAATGTGGTGGGTATTTACAGAAAAAGAAAGAAGTGGTAATTTACCTTACCAAATTACCAAAATATCATTACCTCAAGCTAAAGCAACATCCAATTTTTCAATACCTAACATCATCCATTCACTTCTTACTTTATCTCTTAGTCAACTAAAGATTAAGTAAATAAAAATAATTATTTTGTCGGATTTTGATTTGATGTTTACTTTTCTTACTTTTGTTAATTCTTACTTACTTTAGCTAATGATTTCTAGAATTTTTTCAATCCTATTTAGTAAAGTAAATATAGTTAGTTATTAAAATAGTAATACATATGTTAAAACTAGTTAACAAAGATGTGATAATGTTGTGGCAACTTATTTTGAACAAAACGTTGATTTTCGAAAAAACATTTTCTGGTGACATTTTGACTTTTTATTGAACTATTTATTCACATAAACCAAACTTCAAAATAAATTTCTTATTATCTTTAAATAATTAAAAAAAATCATATTTGACTTATAAAATATTATAAAACTATATCCAAATCTTCTTATAAAAATACGACATCGATTTATCGGTATGCGACGAAATTTGTCAATTTTATAAAACAAGTTTTATAGATTTATCGAACTATTATAAATTAAATTACTATTATTATCAAATGAGTTTGATATCGATTATATATATATTTAAAAGGAATTATTTATACTTTAAACAAATTTCTCAAATATTTATCCTACTTTATCGGAATCCGACTTTTGTCAATTTTACAATGGGAATCCAAAATCTTTATTCAATTTAAAAAATAAGTTTACGATTCTTATTTATCATATAAAACATGATTGTTTAAGTTTTAAAATTCTAAATTTCAATATTTAAAATAATTAAATATCTCATTTTCAAAGTGTTAAAATTACGGGTCGTTACACTAAGGATGACCAACGGTTCGTTTTTGAAAAAGAGGCTAGTTTTGAAGATTATCAAAGCCCAAACTTCTACACTGCCTTGACCGATCACAAGCATAGAGTAAACTCCTTCCCTTCCTTTGATAGATACATTTGTTAATTTAAAGCCAATTCTTACCGAGTTTGGCTCTTTCGGTATTGGGAACATGAGCCTAGAGGGTCTTGATTCTCCCCTTTGCTTCGATGATGACATCATTCATACTAGCATGGGAGAGACCACTCCTAAGAGAAAAGCTCCAGAGCATGGTACATCGAGGAGACAGTAGGATAATTGCACATACATACACTACATTGCACTTGACTCGCATCCCTTCTAGTCGAAACTAATTCGTTCTTGTTCGCTTGAAGGATCCATATAGAGGAAGAAGTATGTATTTCAATCTTTGGAGCAAAACATATCCCGACTACATAGGCATCGTCCAAGCACATTCCATCAAGGAAGTGGTTAGGATTTCGAATTTGGTTATCAGTCTAGCCATGACAGAGGCAGTTGCAATAGAGGCCATCCATCTCATGACTCCGCCTCCTGAAATCATTCTAGGTCTAGATCATCTCCACCCAAAGGCTCGAATAAACATTCTGATTGTCGCGATGACTTTCAACGAGCGATGTTTCTCGTCTACCCTCTCCAGTGTCGATTCTCATGTAGCATTTGGCACCATCCCATTCCAGTCGATCTTCTACTCGCAGGCACCATAAGATCAGTTCTGAGACTTCTCATCACAAGGCCAACAAGAAGCCTATCGAAGCTCCAGTCGTCACAACGAAGCAACAACCTTCCGCCGATGTTCGAATGGTTAAATTAAGTCAATAGCTCCCACATAAATGCTTTGACAAACCTATGTTTGTGTCCAATCTAAAGGACATTCCATCAGGGTAAAGGAAACGACGGTCGCTTATGCATCAAATGCTTAAGATCAATATAATGAATGGAAGCGGATAGCCACGAAGATCTCTGCAGTCTCGAGAGGAAGAAAACTTGAGATCAATAGTCTAAACAATTAGAAGTGCAAGATAAAAGGATCATTGCTAATCTCGACGTCGAAGTTAAGGACATAAGAAAATCACAAGTTGAAGCCGAGTAAAAGGCTAAGGCTGCTCAAGGCATTAGAAAATGAGAGGACCAAGCATCGCGATGAGATGGAGACTGCACAACATCGAAATTTTGACTTAATGCTAGAAAGAAATGCCTCGAATAAGAAGGTGATCGAGTTGTTGGCCGAGCACGAGAGTGAAACAAAAGAAAAGATCAATGCTCCCCAGTAAGTTAGGATTACTGTTAAGAACTGCTTGCTACTCGTTATGAAAGGGACAAGGTGGTCGCACATGCTCAAGACATGGACGTGGTCGTCAAAAAGGAAGTTAAAGCTACTGAAAAAAGCGAATAATAGAGAAATTCAAACCAATGCCCAACAAGTACAATGCAAACATACTCAGATCCTACAACTTGGAGTGGTTCAACTGTGATTACCCTAGAGTTCTTTCCCTTGTTAGCGAACAAGCTATCGAGGAAGAAAAGAAATTCCTAAAAGGTAGTGAGGTTGATGTGGCACGGCTTGGGAACAAGATCTTAATAGGAGATGAACTCAAGGTGCTCAAAAAGAGCCAGTTTATTCTCCATCCGGAGCTAGCCAATATAGTGTAGAAAGACCTAAGCGAAGGCTCCAGAAGATTCCATTACTGAGGAGATGTCCGGACCCAAAACTACTCATGATTCATCTTCAGTGTCGGAATATAATATAGGTCAATCCCAAATGCTAAAGTCTGTCATCATTTGTCTTATCTTGGAAGGAAATTCCAATGATACTTTAGCCCACACTGAATCCAAAATTGAAGGAGGTGTCTAATTGACCTCACCTGCATTTTAAAGAGTCCATATGTCACTGATAGACGTCTCTATTCACTCTTTTTATATCTCTCAAGTTTTAAGTCAACCCCAATTTATCCCGCTTCACGACAAAGGTATCCAGCCGTGACAAAAAGTGTCTGCAATGGAATCAGTGACCATAAACACTTTAATGATCGTGGAGAGTATCCCGATTAGTCAGACTCTTAGGATTAGTGGGCGAATGATAGATTCTCTAAAGAATGAAGGGACTAGTGAGCCTTAAGGTGCCCAAACTAATGATGATGTCATTATTACTAGGCCCTCTGAGCCCTGCGAAGTCCGACCATGAGTGCGCTTGAGTAGGAATTTGTCCTTACCAAAGAGGTCATCCTAGAGAAGATAGAGACATTTCCTCCTCCTCTGTACATAGCTCTGCCCAGTAAGACTATATTCGTTCTTATCGCTCTTCTTTCACCCAGGAGGACACAAAGCATGCTTGCTGGGTCATTGCAAAGCACTCCGTCTAAGGGTTCAGGAATGAAAGTGACTATGATTTAGGATCGTGTAATATGGAATATATAAACTAAACTTACTAACTAGTGTGAAAAGTAACTATAAAATAAGATAGTAGTAAAGAAAATAATGACACTAGAAATTTTTATACTGGTTTGAACTTCCCATTCTACGTCTAGTCCTAGACTCCTTATGGAATTTAAACTAGTAGCCCTCACTTAATCCAAAGGAATAGGTTTACACTGCCTGAGAAACTGAATAATACTTGACCGCCTGAGCAAAGTAAATTGATTGTTTTGACCTATTGTGTTCTTTAACCAACACGAATTTGTCAATTGCAGTACGCCCTTCCTATAATATTTTCCTCAAGTATATAGATGTGTAAGTGTATGAATATGAAGATAAAGAAGTTTCAGATTGCTTATGAAATATAGAATTATGTTTGTAAGCAATAGATATTTGCATTCAAGTGAGCAGTAGATTTAGAAAATGTGATTCAAGTAAAAGCAATAAAGATAAGTTAATTGATCTTTGAAATTCATGCATATATAGTAGATAGAGAGTTAATACTTCTGGTGAAAAGGTTTTAACGAATAGCAATGGCCGCAACTCTCTACGAGGAAGGAAACCTTTCAAAAATGGAAGTGTCTTTTCATAAAAAATGGCAGTTAGAACAAGTGCAGTCGACTGCTAAAAGAGCTTCAGTCGAATGAATTTAAAATCATGCATGTGCATTCAAATGTGCATAGATCCAGTCGACCGACTCATGCACACAGTCGGCTGGTCTGTGCATTTTATAAAAAATTATATGCATAGGTTTAGTCGACTAGCTGCATGAGTTCAGTCGACTGAACTAAGTATTTCCTCAAATTCATTTCGAAAGCATGTTTGAGAAGATAAATTTTAAAAGTTGTGAAAAACTTTGGTATATATGTGAGGAGTGAACAACTTAAGGAAAGATTTTAACATAGCTAAAACTAGACTTGTACTCTAAACAACACACACACACACACACACACACACACACAGATATATATATATATGAACCATGCTTTAAATTTTTGAGTCTAGTCTTCATAGCTCTTTGTCATAGATTCATAGTTCTTTGTCGTAATCCATAGTTCTTTGTCGTAGATTCATGAATTTTCGTGTTGGTTGAATTTCTTGTCATTAATCAAACATAAAATTCAACAAGGAAGAGGCAAGAGGAAAACTGTTCAAGTGACACCTCTTTCTGGGGAGGAGAACAAAAAGTCTAAGAAGCAAAAGCATAAAAAGTGATTGTTAGTTTGTTCTATTTTTGTTATACATTTAGGCACTTTCTAGATTTCCCTTTTTTTCCAGCTTAGGGGTAAACAATATTTGTACTTTCTCTTCTAACACTTATTTAGACCGTGAATAATAAAGACTTTTGTCTTGCCAAATATTTATGTAAATTTGATTAAGTACTTAAGAAATGAGCCTTCCATTATATGTACTCACGATCCATTTCTTTTCATGATTATGGTTGGACTAAGCTATCAGCTCGTTTCATCATCCATCGGCCTTTTATCCTTCTAGTGAACGCAAAGGAATCATTGAAGTATTAAGCACTGTGCATTGATTGGGGTAAACCATTTAGTATAACTGTATAGGTATCCTTTTCTAGGATAATGACATCCGACCGCGCCAAGCTCTAGGCGTTGGTTTGAGAAAACTATTTAAGATCGTAGATCGCACATCCTCATCCAAGATGCTTACATTCAATCACACCTATCTTTGGGCATTGATCTAAGTTTATGGGAAAGATCCTACCTTACATTGGGCATAGATTTTTCATCTTGCCTACTTCGGGCAAGGTGTTAGGATTGGATGGTCATGTCACATCCATTTTGGATTATACTTCTACCCTTACATCAAGGGTAAGAGTTAGTTGATGGATGGTCAAATCATATCTTATTTAGGTTTATGCTCCTACCTTACATCAAGGTAAATAGTTAGTTGGCAGATGGTCAACTCACATCCTGTTGGGTTTATACTCCGATCCACACATCAAGGACAAGAATTAGCTGGCGGACGGTCGAATCACGTCCTATTTGTTTTATGCTCCTACCCCCACATCAAGGACAAGAGTTAGTCGGCATCTATCCCAGGGCGCCATGAGTGGTTAAACTTTGAGCGTCTAATCCTGGACCGTAGAAGTTTGATTGACACCTAAATCTAGATACTTGTATATGTAGATTACTTGCATGTAGATTTATTTGAGTTGGTCGTACTTTATAATTCTTAAGCTATGTAAAGACAGAGACACAGATCCAAAAAGCAATTTCATTTATTAAAAATGGGAAATTACAGGTTCTATCTTATTACATGGCATTATAAATTTATTTCTGAGGGAAATAGTGTCGTAAGTGCTTATATTCCCACGCCCTCGGGAGTGAGATCCCATCAACCATTGCTAGCCTAATAGTGCCATCTTCTAGGCATTGCTTTATTGCGTACGGACCTTCCCATGTCAGGCCCTGGGAAGTTTTGTTTTTGAACCAAGTTTCCAATATCAAAGATCTGCTTCCTGAGTTTAGCATTGTAATATCGAACGACTCGGTTTCGGTGCATAGCTATTCCCAAATCAGATTTATCTCACTTCTCATCAATTTTATCAAGTGATTTTAGAAGGAGTTATTCATTTTCCCATAGATTATAATAAATCACTTGATGAGAAGGTACTTCCAATTCAACTGGAATCGTAGCCTTTGATCATAGGCTAAGGTGAATGAAGAATAGCCAGTCGTCGACTTATGGGTCATCCATTAAGCCTAAAGTGCTAATGGAAGTTCATTAACCCACTTACCCATAACCTTTTCCAATTTCTTCTTTAGAATAGACATCGCTTATTTAGAACAGACTTAATAATCTTGTTTATAGCTTCAACTTGTCCATACGTTTGAGTGTGTGCCATCGTAGCAAATCTCTTCTCTATGTGATGTCGGGTGCAAGGGTTTCATTATCGGTAGTGATTGCTTGTGGAACTTCAAAATGACAAATGATATTCGAGACCATGAAGTAGATTACTTTCTTTATGGTAACTATGCCCATTTGGTGAAGTAATCAATGGAAATGATGGCGTACTCATGATCTTTAGATTTCGGAATACATCAATAATATTAGTTCCCCGAACTGCAAAATGCCAACAACTGATCATTTGAGTAATCTCTGTCAGTGGGGCTCTTGGAATCTTAGAAAACCTCTGGCACTTGTCATACCTTCTATTGTAATCAACTACAACTCGGTTAACAGTTGACTAGAAGTTCCCAGTGCGAAGAATCTTTTGCCATGGTTTTCCCCCCAATATGATTGCATGGCCCCTTCATGGACGTCCTTCAAGACTTGTTTGGCCTCATCGTTGGCAACACATCGTAGCAGAAGGACTGAGAATCCTTTCCTGCAGGGTGCTCCTTAATGAAAGATATACCTTGAAACCTGGCGAAGGAACTTCCGTCATCTACTCTTTTTGTCTAACAGGATTCCACTCATAAATAATTCTTTATGGGAGTCATCCATGACTCCTTCTCATGCTTGACCTCCAAAATCCAATCAACATCCATTTGTTCAATGCTCAGAGTCGATAATACTTCCACCAAAACTAGGCCTATAAGTTGTGCTTCTCCTGAACTAGCCAGCTTGTCCAGTGAGTCGGCCTTCGCATTTTCCTCCTTAGTAATATGTGTTATTGTGTAATATTCAATGTCACTGAGCAAATCAAGAGTCCAATTTAGATAAAAATCTACCCTCGCTCCTTTTGCCTAATACTTCTTTCTGACCCGACACACCACTAGCTAGGAATCACAAAAGATGTGTAAAGTTTTAACTCCCAGTCCCTTGGCAATTTTGAGTTCTATAATCAATGCTTTGTACTTCACTTTGTCGTTTGTTGCAGGAAAGTCAAGTCTAATGGCATAACAGATTGAACGTTCCTCAGGAGTGACAAATATAACTTCAGTACTAAAACAACACTCGTTTGATGCACCATCCATTTACATCTTTCACCTAGCATTTTACTCACCACTGCTCTCCATGGTGTCGTCTCTGTAGTGAATTCAACCAAGAAATTTGCCAAAGCTTGGCCCTAGATAGCTCTTCGAGGGAAGTAGGTTATATTTGTGTTGGCGTAATTCAATGTTCCATTTCAATAGCTCTCTAGAAGTCTTATGTCGTTCCAAGACTTGTCGTAAATGCTGGTCGGCAAGAACTTTGATTGGATGAGCCTGAAAGTAAAGATGGAGATTTCTTGAAGCAATCAATGGGCAGTATCCAAGCTTTTCCAGCCTTGGGTAATTTTTTCTACTCCTGTCAACCACTTACTGATGTAATAGACCAATCGCTAGACACGAGATTCCTCACACTGAGTGCTGTGCTCAGAGAATGAACCAACACTACTAGATATATAAATAAGTCCTCGTCATCCACTAGCTTCGAGAGAATGGAGGATCTCTCTAAGTGATCTACCAGAGCCTGCAGCATGCCTTTACACTTTTGTGTCCTAGCGAAGTTCATTTTCCTCTGGAGTTTTTCCCTTCATAATTATGTCAAAGAAAAGGATGCATTAGTCAGTGGCACAGAGATGAATCGACTCAAGGCGGCAACCTTCTCGTTCAAGCTATGCATCTTCTTAACTGTCTTTGAGGCATTCATGTCCCTTAATGCCTTTATCTTTCTCGAATTGGCTTCAACACTACGGAAGTTCGCAATGAAGCCTAAGAATTTCCTTGATGCAACGCCAAAAGAGCAATTCAAAGGGTTGATCTTCATCCCGTATTTCCAAAGAATACCGAACATCCTGATCACCATGATTTCATGAGCATATCATCCAGAAAAATCTCCATCGAGCATTCGATCTTGTCTTTGAACATCCTATCAACCAACCTTTTGTTAGTCCCTAAGAAGATGGTTATGATGACAACAACCTTAGAATAAGATTATAAAATATAAATACTAACATTATTGTTTAAGATATATATGCATATGCAGGATATATATACAGGTACCAAAGAATGAAGACTGTATAGTATAGAGATTCAAGAATTGATAAACTCAAGATCGAAGATATCAAGATTCAAGACTCATGAGTATCAAGATTATCAAGAGTTCAAGATTTCAATATAAGTAATTTAGTTAGGAATTTTGCTAAAACTCCTAGAAAAGCACTGACATCTTAAAATCCATTTTATTCGTGGAATGGAATCCACTTCGAGCCCGTTAAAGGGATGGAACCCTAAGTTGGATGGAACCTACGAAAAATAGAGTGGAACATTGTTTTGTATCCACTAATTTTTATTCAAATGTTTTACAAAATTATATCTTGTTTTCAAAATGATTTCAAAATCTTCTTTTAAAAAGATCAAAAACATCTATCCTGGTTTTAAAATACTTTTAGCCTCAAAATAATCTTTATTTTCAAAATCAAATTATCCTTGGTTTTAAACTATCTCTTAATTATAATATATTTAACTTTTAATATTTATACTTAGATTTAAATATAAAATTATATTAAAAAAATTTATATACCAAAATATTATTCTCTATACTTATTTATGTATTTTAACTATAGTTAAGTATATTTATAAAATTTAAAAATAGTTTTAATACAAGATAGAAGTTATTTTCAAAGAAAAACAAATTATCAAAAATTACTTAGGCCTGTCGACAACCCCAAGGGACCCTTGTCGACAAGGTGACATTTTATTTCAAAAGTTTGAATTTCAAAGGAAGTGTCATATTTGTCATATCCTTTCACGAATGGACATGGATGTTATTCTAATATAAATAGGGGCAGTTTTAAACGAATTTATATTCATATATTCTTTGATTTCACTTCTCTTCTTCTACCACATTTCTTTATATACATTTTTACCATTACTCTACCAAAATCATCATCGAATCTAAGTAGATCATCTATGGTTTGATTCTCTATCACTATCTCAACAAGATCCCAGTGTTGTTCAGAGTTATAGACTTCTTTGTAATTAATTGAGTGAGAAAAGGTGTTATTATAGCCTGTAAAATCAATCAAGCGAGAAAAGATGCGATTGTAGCCTGGAAAATCAATTGAGTGAACTTGTTGCCTGTAAAATCAAGTATCTCTACCCAGAGGATTGTGAATCTGAAGCGGTGTATCTCGTGGCCTTGAAATCGAGGGTGTAATTGTAAGAATTGATTTTGAAAGGAAATCCGTACTTGTGTTGCGGAACTGGATGTAGGGTAACTCCGAACCAGTATAAAATTTGGTGTGTTCATTCCTTTATTGCTTTTACTTTATATCTGCATCTGTGTTTGATTCTGTGATCATATCTGTGTCTGAATATTGCATACATTTGTGTTCAAATTAATATAAACTCAAAAAGAATTAGTAATTCCTTTAAACATTATTCACCCCCTTCTAATGTTAATTCTATCCTTAAGATCCGTAATCCGCATTTTCTCACATTTGGTATTACAGTAAGGTTTTCAAAGTTTCATAATATGAATTTTGAAAAAGCTTTTAAATGTCTATGTCTAAAAAACTTGTTAATACTAGTTTAGAAATATTCATATCATCATTGTCTCATGAGTTTGCATATAATCAATATTCAAGTTCAAGTTGTCTACCAAAATTGTATGATGTGTAGGAAACATGTTTTATGGGTGTTGAGGAATCAATCCACAATGGAAAAATTATGCAGATTAAAAAGAATAAATGGATACTCGATAGTGGATGCTCTAGACACATGACTGGTAATCAGGATATGCTGAATGATATAATATACAAAGACGGAGGACTGGTTAACTTTGGAGATAATTCAAAAGGATATGTGATTGGCATCGACAAAGTCGGTAACTCTGAAACTCCTATTATTACTAATGTTTTGCTAGTTAAGAATCTGAATCATAATCTGCTAAGTATTAGTCAGCTTTGTGATAAAGGATATAAAATTAAATTTGAAAAAGATAAGTTCACATTGAAGATAATAATTCAGCCATAATATTTGAGGGAATTAGGAAAAAGTATATTTATATTCTTAGTATGAAAGTTTCAAATGATAACATGTGTCTTTTGGCAAATACAAGTGACCTTTGAATTTGGCATAAGAGATTTGGGCATTTGAATTTCAAACTCTTATCTAGACTATCAAAACATGATCTAGTAAGAGGTCTCCCTAAAATGAATTTTAAAGTAGATAGTTTGTGTGATGCATGTCAATCTGGAAAACTTAGAAAAAGTTCCTTTAAATTAAAAGATATGATTTCAACTTCAAAACCTCTTGGATTACTTCATCTTGATTTATTTGGTCTATCTCAAATTCAGTAAATAAATCATAGTAAATATGTTTTTGTAATTGTAGATGATTACTCCTGATTTACATGGACAATATTTTTGAAACATAAAAGTGATACTTTTGAATATTTTAAGAACTTTACAAAAAGGATTCAAATCAACTTTTTGTAAATATTATAACCATCCGTAGTGATCACGGTGGTGAATTTGAAAATGAAAAGTTAGATGAATTTGCAATAAAAAGGGAATAACTCATAGTTTTTCATTTCCAAGAACTCCACAACAAAACGGAGTAGTAGAACGTAAAAATAGGACGATTCAATAGTGTGCGAGAACTATGCTTTCAGATAGTAAATTACCAAAATATTTTTGGGCAGAAGCAGTTGCTACCGCCTGTTATATTTTAAATAGAATTTTAATTAGACCTTTAACTGATAAGACATCTTATGAACTTCTTCACACAAAGAAACCTAAGGTATCTTGTTTTAGAATTTTTGGAAGTAAATGTTTTATTTTAAATACAAAAGATAACTTAGATAAATTTGATCCTAAATCCGACAAAGGTATCTTTAACGGATATTCTAATAGAAGTAAAGCATATAGAGTGTTTAAGTCAAGAACTAACACCATCGAAGAAACAATGCATGTTTCATTCGATGAAAGTCTCAAAAATTTTGAAGATACAAATGATGAAGAGGATTTAATCACTCAAAATCAAGAGTCAACTGAAAGTAATAATGAAATTAATCATCCTAATAAAAAGATTAAACTTTTAAAAGATCATTCTATAGAAAATATAATAGGAGATATGCAATCTGTTGTTACAACTAGAAATCAACTAAGTTAAATGAGCAATGTAGCCTTTATATCAACTATTGAACCCCAAAATCCAAAAGAAGCATCAACTGATGATTCATGGATTTTGGCTATGCAAGAAGAACTAAATCAATTCACTAGAAATGATGTTTGGGAACTTGTTCCTAGACCTGAAAATAAAACTGTAATTGGAACTAAATAGGTTTATAAAAATAAAATGAATGAACAACGTGAGGTTGTTAGAAATAAAGCCCGGTTAGTTGTTCAAGGTTATTGTCAAGAAGAAGGAATAAATTTTGATGAAACCTTTGCTCCCGTTGCAAGATTAGAAGCCATTAGGATTCTACTTGCTTTGCAAATCATAATAATTTCAAATTATTTCAAATGGATGTTAAAAGTGCCTTTTTAAATGGATTTGTAAAAGAGGAAGTATATGTTGAACAACACCACTTTATGAAAATGAAAAATTACCAAATCATGTTTACAAACTTAAGAAAGCTCTATATGGTCTAAAACAAGCTCCTAAAGCCTGGTATGATAGGCTAAGATCTTACTTATTACAATCAAACTTTGAAATTGGTAAAGTAGATAATACTCTTTTTACTAAAAGAAATAAAAATGATATTCAACCAGTACAAGTTTACGTAGATGATATCATTTTCGGATCAACTAATTTTGAACTGAATAAAGAATTTTCTGAAATAATGACAAAAGAGTTTGAGATTAGTCATATGGGTGAATTAAACTTCTTTCTAGGATTGCAAATAAAACAATTAGATAATGGTATCTTTATCAGTCAAGAAAAATATGCTAAATACCTATTTAGTAAATTTGGTTTGACTACTACAAGTGGAAAACCCACTCCCATGGCAACCAATGAGTACCTAAGTAGAGAAGATCTCTCGAAAGATGTAGATCAAAAATTATATAGAGGAATGATTGGATCACTACTCTATATCACTGCTAGTAGACCTGATATCATGCATAGTGTTTGTCTTTGTGCAAGATATCAATCCCAACCTAAAGACACCCACTTAAAAGCTGTAAAACGTATCATAAGATATGTTAAACATACCTTTGATTATGGCTTATTTTATCTTAAAAATGATTCTTTTGAATTAATATCTTACTGTGATACTGATTATGATGGTTGTAAATTAGACCGAAAAAGTACAAGTGGAACTTGTCACTTTTTGGGGAATTCTCTGATTTCCTGATTTAGTAAAAAGCAAAACACAGTTTCTTTATCAACAACCAAACCAGAGTATATTTCTGCTGTTTTGGCTTGCTCTCAAGTAATATATATGCAACAAACTTTAGAAGATTTTGGTTTAAATATCTCAAAATCACCAATTTATTGTGATAATACTAGTACAATAAATTTATCCAAAAATCCTACTCATCATGCTCGAACTAAACATATTGATATCAGACATCATTTTATCAAAGATAATATAAGTAAGGAAGTAATTACTCTCGATTATATCAATTCCGAGAACCAAATTACTGATATCTTAACAATACCCTTAAATGAATCTATATTTACTAAATTAAGAAGAGAATTAGGTATTTGTTCAATAACTGAAATATAGAATATAAATAACAAAGTATAATTAAAAAAGTTAAATTAAAATAAATCAAATAGTAAAAATATAGGTACCTTGTCGACAACCCTCTTTTACCCTTGTCGACATATAACGATTTTTTTTCTTTTGAAATTTTCCCACCAAAATTCAAATTGGTGGTTATATGTTCTTCTTATTTTGAAATTTTTTTCATTCTTTCTGTCCTTTCTCTAATCTAACTTCTGAAAATAATAAAAAAAATGGCCTCCTCCTCCAAATCAAATAAAAATTCAACCTTTTCGTTCCCAACTCCTTCTACTGGACCATTTCAACGAACTACGCTTGCACAAGTGATAAAAATGGAGGATTCCTTGAAGGATTCCCTGCAACTAATGACTGAAATTCAAGTAGTGCAAATCAGAATGACCAAAGAACAAGAACGGCAAGGCAAAATCCTTAGAAACTTGCAAAAGTCTCTAATGGACAATCATGCCAATCCCATCTTGATTGATGAAGAATCTTCAGGTGATCAAGTGTAAGAGGACAACGAGGAAGAAGAAGAAGCCCCTATGAAAGAAGAGCACGCTAAAAATGACGACAAAGTTGTTTGCGTTGACGAAAAGTGCTTTGACAAAGATGGAAATCTAGTCAAACAACGTGGAAATTTCTGTTTCCACTACCCAAATTGCTTGGTTCATAGATCTCCCATTTTCAAGGATACACATTAGTTTCTTTTCTCTCTTTCTTATCGCTATATGATCTTACTTATGTTTCCTACGCAACTGTAAATATAACAATATATAATTAATAAATGATTTGTGTTCTTATATTTGAATTCTCACATTATCATTATTATAAGTATTATCATACATGGAATCTTAGTTAGTATAGTTAGTAATTAAGGACTAAGTTTTAGTTTTAGAATTAAGTGTTGATTATTTATGATAACACTATCATTATAATCACATGTCATATAGTATTAGATTAAGGGGGAGTTATATAGTTTGGAGTTAGTTTTTTGTCAATGACAAAGGAGGAGAAGTATAAAATAGGATAGTTAGGCATAGATTAAGGAGGAGTTATTAGTTTAGGGGGAGTTACTAGGATAGAAGTAATATTTTATAAACAAAGGTTGCCATCATCAAAAAGGGGGAGATTGTTAGTCCCTGAGAAGATGGTTTTGATGACAACAACCTTAGAATAAGATTATAAAATATAAATACTAACATTATTGTTTAAGCAATATATGTATATGTAGGATATACATACAGGTACCAAAGAATGAAGACTGTACAGTATAGAGATTCAAGAATTAATAAACTCAAGATCGAAGATATCAAGATTCAAGACTCTTGAGTATCAAGATTATCAAAAGTTCAAGATTTCAATATAAGTAATTTAGTTAGAAATTTTGTTAAAACTTCTAGTAAAGCATTGACATCTTAAAATCCATTTTATTCGTGGAATGGAATCCACTTCGAGCCCGTTAAAGGGATGGAACCCTAAGTAGGATGGAACCTACGAAAAATCTAGTGGAACATTGTTTTGTATCCACTAACTTTTATTCAAATGTTTTACAAAATTATATCTTGTTTTCAAAATGATTTCAAAATCTTCTTTTAAAAAGATCAAAAACATCTATCCTGGTTTTAAAATACTTTTAGCCTCAAAATAATCTTTATTTTCGAAATCAAATTATCCTTGGTTTTAAACTATCTTTTAATTATAATATATTTAACTTTTAATATTTATACTTAGATTTAAATATAAAATTAAAGTAAAATTTTATATATACCAAAATATTATTCTCTATACTTATTTATGTATTTTAACTATAGTTAAGTATATTTATAAAGTTTAAAAAAAATTAATACAAGATAAATTTATTTTCAAGGAAAAACCAATCATCAGAAATTACTTACGCTTGTCGACAACCCCAGGGACCCTTGTCGACAAGGTGACAGTTTATTTCATAAGTTTGAATTTCAAAGGATGTGTCTATTCGTCATATCCTTTCACGAGTGGACATTACTGTTGTTCTACTATAAATAGGGGATGTTTTAAACGAATTTTTATTAATATTTTCTATGATTCACTTCTCTTCTTTTTCCACATTTCTTTATACACATTTTTACCATTATTCTACCGAAATCATCATTGAATCTAACTAGATCATCTCTGGTTTGATTCTCTATCACTATCCCAACAAGATCCCAGTGCTATTCAGAGTTATAGACTTCTTTGTAATTAATTCAGTGAGAAAAAGTGTGATTACCTGTAAAATCAATCAAGCGAGAAAAGATGTGATTGTAGCTTAGAAAATCAATTGGGTGAACTTGTTGCCCGTAAAATCAAGTATCTCTACCCAGAGGATTGTGAATCTGGAGCGGTGTACCTCGTGGCCTTGAAATCGAGGGTGTAATTGTAAGAATTGATTTTGAAAGGAAATTCGTACTTGTATTGCGGGACTGGATGTAGGCTAACTCCGAACCAATATAAAATTCGATGTGTTCTTTCCTTTATTGCTTTTACTTTATATCTGCATCTGTGTTTGATTCTGTGATCATATCTGTGTCTGAATATTGCATACATTTGTGTTAAAATTAATATAAACTCAAAAAGAATTAGTAATTCCTTGAAACACTATTCACCCCCCTTCTATTGTTAATTCTAGCCTTAAGATCCTTAATCCGCATTTCTCACACCTTTGGTAAGTCCAGTGTTCTTTAATGCAAAGGGCATGCGCAGATAGTTATAAAATCCTAGGTCGGCGATAAAAAATGGTGTGTTCCTAGTTTGGGACATGCATTAAAATCTAATTGTATCTGAAGTACGAGTCCATGAATGATAGTAATTCGATTCCAGCTATCAAATCCACCAATGGTTCAATCCTTGGGAGCAAGAAACTATCCTTCGGGCATGCCTTACTCAGATTAGAATAGTCAATGCATATCCTTCACTTTCCGTTTGACTTTTTCACCAGGACTGGATTTGATACCCATTCTGGGTATCAAGCATCATGGATGATGCCATTGTCCTTTGTCTTTTCCATTTTCTCTTTGAATGCAGTGGATCTCTTCGGACCCAGGCTACGACATTTCTATTTCATAGGAACACGTTTGGGATCTATGTCCAATGCATGATTTGCTATCTCCTGTGAGGTCCCACACATATCAGAGTGCATCCATGAAAATACATCCAAATTTTCTTGAAGAAAACTAACCGAATCCTTCACCATTCTCACTCCGTGTTGGATTCGACCTTCAGGACCCATGTCAAGTCATCCTAACTAATTGGAATGTCGATCATTAACTAGGAAGGAGCTTCTCTTCCATCCAGTGGCTCTTTCTATGGGTCCATTTCCTTATGGAACCAGCTATGCTGCCTAAGCCGGGGCTCAAGCATTGGTTGTTATGCATCTGAAGCGTTGATGCAGAGAGTCCCCTCTACACCTTTTCCTTTCTCTATTCTCCTCGCCTCCCTTAGCTCGATGACATAATATTCTCGACCCAGCCTCTGGTCTCCCTGGTCTATTCCCATACTATCCTCCATAGGAAAGTTCATTGTCAAGCACTGAGGAGTTATAGCCGCTCTAAATTCAGCCAGCGCCGCTCAGTCCAAAAATACATTGTAAGTAGAGTAGATTCCAACACCACAAAAGGTACAATCTGCACTCGTCCGCAGTCACCATCTTCAAGTACCACCGGTAGTTCCACATATCAAACTAGCCCCATATTTGTTCCGTTAAATCTTTGAATCCGAGATTTGCATGGTTTCAATTCCTTTCCTTCCAAAAGCATCTGGTCGTAAGCTTTTTGAATAGAATATTGACTGAACTCCTACAGTCAACCAGCACCTTTCGTACAATGGCAAGGAAAATCCAGGCCGTTATAACCAATGGGTCCATCGTCGGGGCTTCCACCCCATCAACATCTCTGTTTCAAAAAACAATATCATCCATCATGGTTCTGAACTGTTTTTCTGGAGCCCCATCCTCTATAGCAAAGCAACTTTCATTCTCCGTGTGTTTTAGTGCACTAACATACCTATCCATCTCATTCAAACTCTTATCGGTTGGATGTGGTCCATCGATAATTGTATTTACTACCAAAAAAATTTCAATTGCCTAGGCTCCTCACCATTAGGACTAGCTCCCCCCATTGGGAAGTCATCCCGGGGGTTAGATTTTCATTACCCGCCATTCTATGTGGCATTCACAAACTGTTGCGTTCTTCCTTCGAATCAGATCATCGATCATTGATGTGCACGTAAATGTGTATATTTTTACCACCATATTTAATCTATTTAAATTAAATAAATGATCATATTGGGTATTTTAACTTATTTTAACCAAAATCCATATTCATTCCAAATTATCACATATCCATCTGCATATAGGGGCAAAACGGTCATTTTTGTGCATATATTAATTTGAGAAAATTTAATTGGAAAATTCTATATTATTTTGTAGGAATTTAAACTCAATTACAAGTGGTTTCATGAAGGAATATGCATGCACAAAGAAGATACAAAAGAATGAAGATGGAAATAATTCAAAGTGAAGAACATGGAGGACCTCACCCACTTACCTTGATTTTCAATTAGATGCTAATGCACATGCTAAAAGACCATTAAAGCTTCATGTACATTTAAGTGGGGGATTATTCAAGTTAATGATAACTTGGTCACCACACTACCTCAAGGGCATTTTGGGCATTCCTCAAATTATGGATTAGAGTTTCATGCTTGTATAAATAACCCCTTATGTTTCATGTAACTCCATTAGTTCATCTTACTTAGTTTTAGCTTAGGAAACAAATCAAAGCTCTTCTCTTCTTTTCATGGCTACTTAGCCATTTTCTTTTCATGTAATTTTTTATGCAATTTAATACATGTTCTTTTCTTTTTCTTGTTTATTTCCTTTCATGTTGTAGTGTAGATCTCTTTTATTTTACGCAAGTAGAATAGTTTTACATTTAACTTTCCTCTCTTTTCCTTTCTTTTTCTTTCATGTTGTAAG
Source organism: Allium cepa (assembly GCA_030765085.1). Taxonomy (NCBI): domain Eukaryota; kingdom Viridiplantae; phylum Streptophyta; class Magnoliopsida; order Asparagales; family Amaryllidaceae; genus Allium; species Allium cepa. The sequence continues at coordinate 401,943,837 of CM060931.1, forward strand.
CTACATTTGTTAATCAAATGACAAATAGGAGAGGCTAAACTCTTCAATTTAGGGGTAATGAAGCTCTCTAATTATGTAGTTTCAACTATTTGTTAATTCATACTCTCTTTTTGTGCTTAATGATGATCAATGAAATGTTTTATTTGTTGTTCTCGCTTTGAATTTGATAGCCTATATTGTTGACACCAAATATGTTATGCTTAAACAATCACTAACACAAATGCTCCTTCATCAAAATATGATTATGGCATAAGAAAGTGATTTGAAATTCAATTTGATGGTCTATATTTCTAATCAATAGTTAATAGGGCATACTTAAAACAGATTTCATTTTCATTTTTATTGTCAAGTTTCATGAAAGTTAGTAAGTGGTTTAAGGGGTGTGTTATAGTTTAATGACTTATATTGGCTAATCAATAGCACAAATATGTCATACTTATGATAAGCACATCAATTAAAGCACTTATGACAATAAAAGAGGGATCATGATTTCATATGTGTTGAACTACATGATGTAGAGAGTGGATTTATTCTATAAATTGTCACTTAACTCTTATATTTGCTTCTCTTTTATTTTAGTTAGTTAGTTACTTCTCTAATTCTCTATCTTAAATTTCACTCGACTTTGGTTTAATTTGATTGAATAGAAATTTAAAATTAAACAATTCCCTGCGGATTGAGCCGTACTCGTCACGTACTTCAATAGTACGTCGTGCGCTTGCGGTTATTTTAATTTGAAACTTTTCGATGGTTTTCTAACTCGATAGAATTTCCGTTGTTAAACAAGTTTTTGGCGCCGTTGCCGGAAAATTCGTTTTGATTTAATTTTCTATTTTTCGAATTATTTTGTTTGATTTCGTGTGTTTATTTTGTGTGTTAGTTTGCATTAAAAAAAATTGTGTTGTCTTTGTTGTTTGATTTTTTATTTGCATTTTGTTCGTGTGTTATTGTTTTCTAGTGTGTTGTTTATTTGCATTCGCATATATTTTAAAAAAAAATTCATACACAATTAAAAAAAAAACATTTCCATTTCAAGTTTTGTGTTACAATTTCAATCTCAATTTACATTTTCTTTTCAATTCCATTTTCCACTCTTTGTGTACATACAAAAAAAAAAAAAAAAAAAAAAAAAAAAAAAAAAAAAAAAAACTGTTTCTCTCTTGCATTTCCACTGTGTTCATTTTGCCTTGCATATATTCATGCACTTCAATACTTCCACCTCTGAAAGTGCACTTCCGTCATCAATCCTACATAAAATACATCCCTGTCCTTTACATCAAAGTGTTTCAGTTACTTCAATACTTCCATACCCTCAATCACTTCTGACTTCACTGATCATACCCCTGTGACTTCATCTCATCCACTGACATCAAGCTAACTGCCACTCCATTCATTTCAGTTCCTACAACATCCCACTGCATCATTTCTCCTAGCTACAACAACTCAAAACAATCAGTACTTCACTTTTGAAACATCCCTATGCCCCGACGATCATCACACCATCATTTCATTCTAACTGCCTACATCACTCTTCTACTTGCATGCTCTGACATCACATCTACAACCACCCACAAACACTGACTTCAAGTACCTCTACACCCATCTCAACTTTCAACCTGAAAACACTTTACTACTCACAAACAAACTGCCTGCCATTCACACACATACCCACATCCTTCTATCCAACTTCCTATAACCAAAACTGACCATCCACATCCAAACATCCACCATACTACACTTCTGAATCACCTCATCACTACAATCATCACAGTGCAACCACCTACCCGACCGCATATTCCAATCCACAAAACGACTAATGCATCACTCCACCTGACCATCCACTTTTCAAACTATTTCGCCGCTCGAACAACCACCAGAGAAACTACCTCTTACAACTCTGTTCAACTTCCTACAATCTGCATATCTCTGTCAATCTACATTCACCAGAAAACATCAACCACACTGTCACCAAATAAACTCCACCCTGCCTGATCACCATTAAATCTCTGCTCCCCTTACAAAACTGTTGCTGTTCATCCAATTCACACTGCTGTTCATCCAATTCCACAAACAACTCAGTCACACTCGACCTGCCTGCCTACCAACCATCTTCGCAGTGCAGCAACAAACACACTGTTTCACTATCACTTCCTTCATCACATTATAATCACTCACATTCTTCAATACCATACAATACCCAGTGCCTTAATGCCTTCAACCACCAGACATATTCATCATCCTGTTCTCCTCTTCTTCCTTCCCTGTCAAACACATAAGTCCTCGTATAAAAACATCACTGTCGCCCACTTCTATATATACCTCACTGCCTCATTCTCTACTGCGATCACTTTCAACTGAACACCAAAAAAAAAACAGTTGTCAAAAAAAATCAGTGACCAACCTCAAACATTCCCCTACCACCGCAACTGCTTCAAATATACCCCTTGACAACGAACTCGAAGCACAGCCTCACCGCAATCCCCAATTCGCTGCTTCGATTCAACTTCCATCACCAGAACCAATTGACCACCAGACCAAGTCGAAACCACTTCGCACCCTCCTCCTATCGAGAGCGAAATTCCCTTGTGCCTTATCCGAAACCACAGGCAAATCCAAATCGAACATGATTCAACTTCGCGCATCCCTAAACTCGAAAAACCTAAAATCGCAATTCTAAACTCAGCAAGCAATCTCAAATTTCAGCTTCGTGAATACACGAAAAGAGCAGAGAATTTCATTATGAATTGAATTTTTTTTTTAGAGAAGAGAACGAGTTGCTTTCATTCGCAACTGGACTTTGAAATATACGACAGAATGATTAGGACTGTCGATGGTTGTCCATCCGAAAAATCCGTATCGGTCTGAATCCGTATCCGAAAATATAAAAAATATCCGTTATCCGAAAAGCGGATACCGATATCCGATATTCGAAAAGCTTTTCGGATACGGATATTATTATAGCGGTACCCGTATCCGAAAAATATCCGTCCGATTAACTGATGCATATTTATATAATTTAAAATAGGAAAATAGGACTATGAATGTTTAACTTTTGAATATTTTTGGATACACATACATATATTAGTATAAAACAATGTCTTATCACCATATTTTTTATTTCTTTGTTTTTTTATAAACAATAGTACAAAAAATATTTTATGTTGATCTAAACTTTTTCGTTTATACCTTTAAATTTATCAATTATTGGCGGAGCGGATAAATATCCGATATCCGTCCGTATCCGAAAATTAAGTGGATACGGATATCCGATATCCGAAAATTAAACGGATACGGATATCCGATATCCGAAAATGATTTCGGATACGGATACGGATATGGCATTATCCGTATCCGAAAGCATCCGTTGACAGCCCTAAGAATGAGGAGAGAACTAATTTCGATTTTGAAATATACGAAACTTATTGGGCTACTTTCAATGGGCATTGAATTTTGTAATTGGGCCGGTGATTTGTAAAGTGGTTTGATTTGAACTTGCAATGGGGCTTTGTCCCCTATTTGTTTTTCCTTTTTATTGAAAAAAGAAAAAGAAATTGTTTTGTACATAAAAGATAGCTTGTTTTCTTTAGTTAGGTGGTTTGTTTTTGTTAATGAAAAAAGAAGAAGTTTTGATTTCTTTTAGTTGTGATACATTGGTGGAGTGGTTTTAGATTAATTTGTTTTTAATTTTTCTCCTCTTCGAAACTAAAAAAAGTTTTAATTTGTTTTGTTTGTTTTATTTTGACTTGCTTTTCTTGTTTTTATTTGGTTTCCTCTTTGATTAAAAAAACAAAAATTGTATAAATCTTGTTTTATTTTCAAGTTGCCAAAGCAAATTAGGAGAATGAGCTGCTTGCCAAAAATAATTGCTTCGCTTCATTTGTCAAAAAAAAAACAACTTGCTTGCTATATATATTGTTTTTTTGTCTTGCATTGTTGTTTGCTTGCATTTAAAAATAAATTTTCCAAAAACCTAAATATAAAAAATTCATTGTAGTTGCATTGTTAATACACGTTTAATTCTGCTTTCCATTTCATCCGAGATTTTGATTAATAATAACGGTTAGACATCGATAACTCTTAATTGTGTATTGACAATTTGTCTTCTTTGAACAATTTAATTTCTTGGTGTCTATGCTAGGCAGAGCAATAATCAGTTATAAATATTACGGTGATTCGTAAATATTATACTGAATTGTTTCTCTGAAGGTACTTAAACCTTCAGCTGCAATGCTATGGTGATTCGTGGTGCACCGATAAATCCTGTCCGTTACCTGGTTGAGAACTATCTTGTTGATTTAAAACAATTTGTGATTATACAATTTTTGGTTAACTTATGATAGAAAATCTGTAATTAGACCCTTGCATTCATATAGTGGCATCAGTTCATGCATATTCAAAAAAAATCCAAAATCCAAAACTAAAAAAATTGTAAATATTCCTTTTCCTTTTCCTTTGAAATTTCAAAAATCCAAAAAAAATCATAAAACCTTTTAAAAACAAAGAAAAAAATTGAAAAAAAAACAAAAATCAATTTCCCTTTTGAAAAATAAATTTTATTTGTAAATATTTTTCCTTTATAAAAAAACCAAAAACATTCTTGAAAATGTCTGAATTTCCATATTTACTTGAATTTTACAATAGTTATGAAAATCAATGTAATCCATATGATTTCACTCCAAATTCATATGGATATTTTAATGACAACTTTTGTATAAACGACTCGAATTTTAAACAATAAAGTTTTCAAAATGACGCTCAACCTTCAAATCTCAAAAATAGCATTTCATCTTTATTTGAATTCTCCATACAACAAAATCAAAGTATAAATGATTTGTGTAATTTATATTTGTGTAATTGACTCGAGTCAAAGTTTTCAAAATAATCAAAATTTGAATTCACTTCAAAATTCAAACGATTCCGATTATAACCCTTGCTAATTCAATTTCAAACTCTAAAATGAATTTCAAAATCAAAACGAAAGTGTGATACACTTTTCAAATAATTTTGGCAATAGGAATAATCTTGACTACGATGCGATTGAAAATTTTTGTCCTCAACAAATCCAAATCGAAAATTCTCAAGTTAATAACTGCACATTGGATATTGTTGAACGAATGAACGAAATTTACGATGATCACATGGATTCGTTGTTTGAAACATATACGAAACAATGTGAAAAACAAAATCAAATCCCAACGTGTGATGAATCGAGTGATAATCCATCTTTACCCAAATCTACGATTTTCAAATAACAACTTTTGAAATTGAAGATAATAATCTTAATGAAGTTGTTGAAAACACGGTAATTGATTTGAATTTCAATTCTTTTGAGGGGTGGAACCAAAGTTAAAATTCGGGCTTCCTTTTCTCGATTTGAAAATTTGAATACAACAACTTTAGATTTTGAACTTGAGATACGCAATGAAGTTGTTGATAATCCAAGAAAGGAAGATGAATTTAATGAACACGAATTTTTTGGACTTTTGGATGACGAGTTGTTAAATTTTGACGGGGAAGATTTAAATCACTACTCTGATTTTGATATCAATAATTTTGAAGAATTATTCAATGAAAAACTTGAATTTAAATTTGATGATAATAAACTTGAATTTCAATCAATTATTCTATCAACCCAAAAAATTATTGAAAAGGAAACAACTCGTAAAATTTTTAATAAAATGACATTCGTTTTTCCAAACCAACATTCAACTTTGAAATCTTTTACGGTTTGATTTTTCAAGCTTGAGCTATGTCTCGCATACTTGACGAGAAAAATGAATCGGTCTTTGGAAGACCGGTTCATTTACTCTTTAACGGCATACTTTTTGATGTCTTGTAAATAATCACCTTTTCATTTTCATTTAAATAAATGTTATGTTTTTATTTTATTTTCTTCCACTTGGTTGACTGTGGGGACACAGTCAAAATCAAGTGTGGGGAAAAACTCATCTTCATTTTTTATTTTTCATGATTTTTTTATACTTTTTCTTTGCAAAAAGAAAAAAAATCTCAAAAAACAATAATTTTATTTAAGCATTTTTGATTTATTTTTAAAGAAACATATAAGATAAATATATGGTTTTGGCTTATTAAATTGAAAATTTTGAAAGTTTATTTATCTTAACAAAAATAAAAAAGAAGTTTGATTACAAATAACAATGGTTTAACTAGTACATAGGAAGATTCATACGTGTTGATTATGAAATACATCCTAATTGAAAATCTTTGTTTTAAAAAGTGGTTGATTTAAAGTAAAGATATAACATTTTTTGTCTTCTAAGTTAAATGGTGCTAAGATGATTTTGCAAAACTCTCTCTTTCATGCTAAAAAAAAATAATATCCAAAGCATTCATTCTCATTTAAAAGTCCTTACGGTTATGCATGGATGAATTGCTTGGACTCTTTGTTTATGTGCTTTCATACTCATTTAAAAGTCCACACGGTTATGCATGTATGGAACACATGTAAAAAACAGACTTAATAAAACCGCCTACGGTCGATTGGTGTATCCACGAAAGTGTGTGCACTCGCCATGCTTTGTACTCCTCTCACATAAGCCCGAAAGGCAGTGCATGGGTGGTATATCTGGCCTCAGTTTACCTGAGCTAAATGTGTAATTTTTCTTACAAATAATGAGAGAGCAAGCAATTAAAATCCTAGCACTATTTTGATTTATTTGATTTGTTTTGTTATTGAAAAGAAATGAAAATACCACTTTGATAAACTTTGATAATCAACTAAGGATCCATTTCATAGTTACACTGCGTTATTAACCAAAACAATGAGTTAAACTATAGTCTATTTGTTATGATAACTCGATTTTTTTCTGGAAATTTTAACGACTAAATGATAAATTTTCAAGATAATAACCAAAACTATATTTAACTTATTCGTGTCAATTAAAAATAAATCCTTCATTTGTAGTTATTTTCATAAACTTGCATTCATCTCTTTGTAAATAAATCTTACATCTTGTAAATATTTTCATCCTTCATTTAGATTTTATGGGTAGCTTCTGCTGAAAACCATCACGAGACAACACTCGTCCTACTGGGGACACCCAGAGGTTTAACGGCTTGTTGCATACGCTCAATGTAATCGTGCTCCCTACGAAAACGGATTTATCTTAGTTTTTGTTTATTTGTGGACGAATAAAAGGATAAGTGTGTGGGTATTTGATGTGCAGTAAATGTGTATATTTTTACAACCATATTTAATCTATTTAAATTAAATAAATGATCACATTGGGTATTTTAACTTGTTTTAACCAAAATCCATATTAATTCCCTGTTGTCACATATCTATCTTCATATTGGGGCAAAACGGCCATTTTTGTGCATATATTAATTTGAGAAAATTTAATTGAAAATTTCTATATTATTTTGTAGGAATTTAAACTCAGTTACAAGTGGTTTCATGAAGGAATATGCATGCACAAAGAAGATACAAAAGAATGAAGATGGAAATAATTCAAAGTGAAGAACATGGAGGACCCCACCCACTTACCATGATTTTCAATTAGGAGCTAATGTACATGCTAAAAGGTCATTAAAGCTTCATGTACATTTGAGTGGGGGATTATTGAAGCTAATGATAACTTGGCCACCACACTACCTCAAGGGAATTTTGGGCATTCCTCAAATTATGGATTAAGGTTTCATGCTTGTATAAATAACCCATTATGTTTCATGTAACTCCCTTTGTTCCTCTTTCTTAGTTTTTAGCTTAGGAAATAAATCAAAGCTTTTCTCTTCTTTTCATGGTTACTTAGCCATTTTCTTTTCATGTAATTTTTTTATGCAATTTAATACATATTCGTTTCCTTTTCTTGTTTATTTCCTTTCATGTTGTAGTGTACATCTCTTTTATTTTATGCAAGTAAAATAGTTTTTCATTTAACTTCCCTCTCTTTTCCTTTTCTTTTATTTCATGTTGCAAGCGACATTTGTTAATCAAATGACAAATATGAGAGGCTAAGCCCCTTCAATTTAGGGGTAATGAAGCTCTCTAATTATGTAGTTTCAACTATTTGTTAATTCATGCTCTCTTTTTATGCTTAATGATGATCAATGAAGTGTTTTATTTGTTGTTTTTGCTTTGAATTTGATAGCCTATATTGTTGACACCAAATAGGCTATGCTTAAACAATCATTAACACAAATACCTCTTCATCAAAATATGATTATGGCATAAGAAAGTGATTTGAAATTAAAATTTGATGGTCTATATTTCTAATCAATAGTTAATAGGCCATACTTAAAATAGATTTCATTTTCATTATTATTGTCAAGTTTCATGAAAGTTAGTAAGTGGTTTAAGGGGTGTGTTATAGTTTGATGGCTTATGTTGGCTAATCAATAGCACAAATATGCTATACTTATGATAAGCACATCAATTAAAGTACTTATGACCATAAAAGAGAGATCATGATTTCATATGTGTTGAACTACATTATCTAGAGAGTGAATTTATTCTCTAAGTTCTCACTTTACTCTTATATTTGCTTCTCTTTTCTTTTAATTAATTAGTTAATTCTCTAATACTATAGCTTAACTTTCACTCGACTTTGGTTTAATTTGATTGAATAGAAATTTAAAATTAAATAATTCCCTATGGATCGAACCGTGCTAGCCATGTACTTCAATAATACGTCGTGCGCTTGCGGTTATTTTAATTTGAAATTTTTTGACGGTTTTCTAACTCGATAGAATTTCCGCCGATCAACAATCATATAGTGCACAGGCCTGCATTCATTGTTATGATGACCGTGGGTCTCATAAAACCTCTAGAATTTGCAGATCGCTTCTCCTTCTTGGTAGACTCTCTCGGAGCTGGCTTTCTGTACTGCTTAGTGCCTTGAGTTACCAAATAGATATTGTTGCTGGATTTTTTCGACTCAGTATATTAATCATACTTGGGAATCCTTGAACGATTCATATTATCAGGTTTTTACTTTCCGGCCTCGTTGTCATTCTACTTCTGACCATCGATCTTGTTGCCAAAGTTTACATCCACATTCTAAGAACTTCTTTTGGACAATTGCACAGCAATGTTGCTCTATATCACTTCAGCTGAACTCCCAGCCTCATCTCTTCGAGGACGATTATGTCATCATTGGGATCTGTTACTTCTGTTACAGCTATATCGAACCGGTTAAAGAAATCCTCTAACGATTCTCCCGCTCCTTGGAAGAGGTTTGATAGTGACATCACATCTTTCGAACGTGCAATATGCAAACATAATTGCTCTAGAAATTTTGGCGAAAACTCAAGAAAATACGATATGGATTTCAGTGGGAGCCAAGTGAACCACATCATCACTATTCCTTATGGGAAAATTGGGAAGCAATGACATCTCACAGCATCGGACGCTCGAGCTGAGTCCATATATCATTCATTTTCATCAAGTGCTTCCTAGGATCTGTCTTTCCATTGTACAATGGCGTCGTTGGCAATACAAACCTTCTTGGATAATTCATATATAGAATGTTCTTGGTAAATGGATTCATATTAGGAAAAGTACCCTATTCATCATTGCTTCTAAATCGATTATCATTCACAAGCTTCTTGACCATCTTGGCCAAATAATCTGGTTCTATAGGTTCAGTTGAATGGCAGTAATAAAGATCTATTTTGACTGTTTGGCTCGACGAACGCTCTTAGGCATCCTCATGATACCTAGATTCTCCAGACTTCAGGAGATTCATTCATCCAACAGTCACCCCTGTTTGATTTCTAGGTGGAAAATTATCGGTAGTAACTCGATATTCCATATTCTGATCATCTGCAGCATGACCTAAGGTCAAGACCATGCTACCCTCCATTAGTTGACCCCTTGAGCCAACATTAGCTATATCGGTGCCAATCCATCCTCTTGCATCAGTATTGATCAACAAACCCAAGCCATGGGTTTGCTTTTCCCTTGATTTGATGTCCTAGTTGTGTTTTTCATCTTTTTTGCTTCTTATCGCTCCGTCTTTGCTTAGATGACGAGGAACTTTTAGATTCTAAACTTAAATGGTCTAAGTCCCTCCTACTCTCCTTATATAGTGTTACAAGTCAATACATTCAGCAACCTCAAGCTTAGATGCATCTGCTGGTTCATCTCATTGCTAGTCTTCTTGAATCTATCCTCCATCCGCTTCATCATACGATCCATCTCCATTCTGGTCATGAATTCGACTAGATTTGAGATCGCAACTTGTTTTGATTTGGCAACTCCATCCATATGGTGAGTGTCTTGGTTCTCAACATCATTAATAGCTTTATAAGTTGTAGCACATTTTCTCCTTGATAGGGCCATGGAAAATAACTTCTCTTAGATTATTGAAAATTTGCATAGTAGAACAATAAGGTCAGAAGATTAGATCTATCTCTTGGATCTAAGAAATCCAATAGTAGATGACGATCCAAATAACTTGAGAATATAATTCTCGGTGAAAGACCAAAATGTTTGAATCAAAAATGGCGCAAACACCCGAAAGATTGTATAGAAAATAAAAGGTGAAGAAAATAAATGAAAATGAGCAAGAAAAGAACACATAACATTTATAGTGGTTCAACTAATCTTGGCCTACATCCATTTAGTGATTTTATTGCTTAAATCATTGGACCACAAGCAATTATTCTTATGAATCGATATAAATCCATGGGTGATTATACAAAATTAGAGTAGAGATAGCAAGAGCCAAAAAAGATCCATAAAAATGAGCCATGCCTCTCTATCTATAGACGTAGGAAGCATAAAATATTGCCTCCACGATCTTGTCATCTTTTCCATCCCAAGACAGAGAAAATAGAGGCTATGTCATTAATTTCCTCGGATCGATACCGATCCAACGGACTAGATTGGCATAGATCCATGAATTCAATATATGGATCATTAGAACTCCTTTTCCAGGCTCGATTCATGGTTAGCTTCATGATTCCAAACTTGTTTGCACCATTATTTTCTTAATTTTGAGTCTAAATGATGGATTGATATAGAAGTGGAGTTACTGATTCAGATGCTCGTGGAGATATATAGAGGATTGCATGGTATCAACAAAACAACATTTGAGATAGGCTTTTGGGATCATCATTAGCATGTAATAAGAGTGGGGGTAAACTTAGAGGAAGAAAATTGGATTGGTACCGCTCCAAGTTGTTGGATCGGTACTGATCCACCGCTTGGGTGGATCCTGTCTTATGATCTCTTGTGTTGGCTTGGTATTTGTCTCGTGGTTCTGTTTATACTTGATTTCTAGATTTTCGGGCATTCTCTTCGGGCTTCTTGCCTCAATAATTTTTAAGTATGATTCGTTCAGTCTATCCAAATTTTGCTTGATCAAAAGGCTGGATAACAATAGCTGAAGGGTTTAATCGGTTATGGTGCGAGGTGCTACCTTGATAATATTCTACACAGCTTAATTTGGTTTTCTAAACGTCAAACAAGTCATTTCTTTTGATCAATTTTGGGCATACTAACACAATTCGTACTCGCCATGCTTTGTACTCCTCTCACATAAGCCCGAAAGGCAGTGCATGGGTGGTATATCTGGCCTCAGTTTACCTGAGCTAAATGTGTAATTTTTCTTACAAATAATGAGAGAGCAAGCAATTAAAATCCTAGCACTATTTTGATTTATTTGATTTGTTTTGTTATTGAAAAGAAATGAAAATACCACTTTGATAAACTTTGATAATCAACTAAGGATCCATTTCATAGTTACACTGCGTTATTAACCAAAACAATGAGTTAAACTATAGTCTATTTGTTATGATAACTCGATTTTTTTCTGGAAATTTTAACGACTAAATGATAAATTTTCAAGATAATAACCAAAACTATATTTAACTTATTCGTGTCAATTAAAAATAAATCCTTCATTTGTAGTTATTTTCATAAACTTGCATTCATCTCTTTGTAAATAAATCTTACATCTTGTAAATATTTTCATCCTTCATTTAGATTTTATGGGTAGCTTCTGCTGAAAACCATCACGAGACAACACTCGTCCTACTGGGGACACCCAGAGGTTTAACGGCTTGTTGCATACGCTCAATGTAATCGTGCTCCCTACGAAAACGGATTTATCTTAGTTTTTGTTTATTTGTGGACGAATAAAAGGATAAGTGTGTGGGTATTTGATGTGCAGTAAATGTGTATATTTTTACAACCATATTTAATCTATTTAAATTAAATAAATGATCACATTGGGTATTTTAACTTGTTTTAACCAAAATCCATATTAATTCCCTGTTGTCACATATCTATCTTCATATTGGGGCAAAACGGCCATTTTTGTGCATATATTAATTTGAGAAAATTTAATTGAAAATTTCTATATTATTTTGTAGGAATTTAAACTCAGTTACAAGTGGTTTCATGAAGGAATATGCATGCACAAAGAAGATACAAAAGAATGAAGATGGAAATAATTCAAAGTGAAGAACATGGAGGACCCCACCCACTTACCATGATTTTCAATTAGGAGCTAATGTACATGCTAAAAGGTCATTAAAGCTTCATGTACATTTGAGTGGGGGATTATTGAAGCTAATGATAACTTGGCCACCACACTACCTCAAGGGAATTTTGGGCATTCCTCAAATTATGGATTAAGGTTTCATGCTTGTATAAATAACCCATTATGTTTCATGTAACTCCCTTTGTTCCTCTTTCTTAGTTTTTAGCTTAGGAAATAAATCAAAGCTTTTCTCTTCTTTTCATGGTTACTTAGCCATTTTCTTTTCATGTAATTTTTTTATGCAATTTAATACATATTCGTTTCCTTTTCTTGTTTATTTCCTTTCATGTTGTAGTGTACATCTCTTTTATTTTATGCAAGTAAAATAGTTTTTCATTTAACTTCCCTCTCTTTTCCTTTTCTTTTATTTCATGTTGCAAGCGACATTTGTTAATCAAATGACAAATATGAGAGGCTAAGCCCCTTCAATTTAGGGGTAATGAAGCTCTCTAATTATGTAGTTTCAACTATTTGTTAATTCATGCTCTCTTTTTATGCTTAATGATGATCAATGAAGTGTTTTATTTGTTGTTTTTGCTTTGAATTTGATAGCCTATATTGTTGACACCAAATAGGCTATGCTTAAACAATCATTAACACAAATACCTCTTCATCAAAATATGATTATGGCATAAGAAAGTGATTTGAAATTAAAATTTGATGGTCTATATTTCTAATCAATAGTTAATAGGCCATACTTAAAATAGATTTCATTTTCATTATTATTGTCAAGTTTCATGAAAGTTAGTAAGTGGTTTAAGGGGTGTGTTATAGTTTGATGGCTTATGTTGGCTAATCAATAGCACAAATATGCTATACTTATGATAAGCACATCAATTAAAGTACTTATGACCATAAAAGAGAGATCATGATTTCATATGTGTTGAACTACATTATCTAGAGAGTGAATTTATTCTCTAAGTTCTCACTTTACTCTTATATTTGCTTCTCTTTTCTTTTAATTAATTAGTTAATTCTCTAATACTATAGCTTAACTTTCACTCGACTTTGGTTTAATTTGATTGAATAGAAATTTAAAATTAAATAATTCCCTATGGATCGAACCGTGCTAGCCATGTACTTCAATAATACGTCGTGCGCTTGCGGTTATTTTAATTTGAAATTTTTTGACGGTTTTCTAACTCGATAGAATTTCCGCCGATCAACAATCATATAGTGCACAGGCCTGCATTCATTGTTATGATGACCGTGGGTCTCATAAAACCTCTAGAATTTGCAGATCGCTTCTCCTTCTTGGTAGACTCTCTCGGAGCTGGCTTTCTGTACTGCTTAGTGCCTTGAGTTACCAAATAGATATTGTTGCTGGATTTTTTCGACTCAGTATATTAATCATACTTGGGAATCCTTGAACGATTCATATTATCAGGTTTTTACTTTCCGGCCTCGTTGTCATTCTACTTCTGACCATCGATCTTGTTGCCAAAGTTTACATCCACATTCTAAGAACTTCTTTTGGACAATTGCACAGCAATGTTGCTCTATATCACTTCAGCTGAACTCCCAGCCTCATCTCTTCGAGGACGATTATGTCATCATTGGGATCTGTTACTTCTGTTACAGCTATATCGAACCGGTTAAAGAAATCCTCTAACGATTCTCCCGCTCCTTGGAAGAGGTTTGATAGTGACATCACATCTTTCGAACGTGCAATATGCAAACATAATTGCTCTAGAAATTTTGGCGAAAACTCAAGAAAATACGATATGGATTTCAGTGGGAGCCAAGTGAACCACATCATCACTATTCCTTATGGGAAAATTGGGAAGCAATGACATCTCACAGCATCGGACGCTCGAGCTGAGTCCATATATCATTCATTTTCATCAAGTGCTTCCTAGGATCTGTCTTTCCATTGTACAATGGCGTCGTTGGCAATACAAACCTTCTTGGATAATTCATATATAGAATGTTCTTGGTAAATGGATTCATATTAGGAAAAGTACCCTATTCATCATTGCTTCTAAATCGATTATCATTCACAAGCTTCTTGACCATCTTGGCCAAATAATCTGGTTCTATAGGTTCAGTTGAATGGCAGTAATAAAGATCTATTTTGACTGTTTGGCTCGACGAACGCTCTTAGGCATCCTCATGATACCTAGATTCTCCAGACTTCAGGAGATTCATTCATCCAACAGTCACCCCTGTTTGATTTCTAGGTGGAAAATTATCGGTAGTAACTCGATATTCCATATTCTGATCATCTGCAGCATGACCTAAGGTCAAGACCATGCTACCCTCCATTAGTTGACCCCTTGAGCCAACATTAGCTATATCGGTGCCAATCCATCCTCTTGCATCAGTATTGATCAACAAACCCAAGCCATGGGTTTGCTTTTCCCTTGATTTGATGTCCTAGTTGTGTTTTTCATCTTTTTTGCTTCTTATCGCTCCGTCTTTGCTTAGATGACGAGGAACTTTTAGATTCTAAACTTAAATGGTCTAAGTCCCTCCTACTCTCCTTATATAGTGTTACAAGTCAATACATTCAGCAACCTCAAGCTTAGATGCATCTGCTGGTTCATCTCATTGCTAGTCTTCTTGAATCTATCCTCCATCCGCTTCATCATACGATCCATCTCCATTCTGGTCATGAATTCGACTAGATTTGAGATCGCAACTTGTTTTGATTTGGCAACTCCATCCATATGGTGAGTGTCTTGGTTCTCAACATCATTAATAGCTTTATAAGTTGTAGCACATTTTCTCCTTGATAGGGCCATGGAAAATAACTTCTCTTAGATTATTGAAAATTTGCATAGTAGAACAATAAGGTCAGAAGATTAGATCTATCTCTTGGATCTAAGAAATCCAATAGTAGATGACGATCCAAATAACTTGAGAATATAATTCTCGGTGAAAGACCAAAATGTTTGAATCAAAAATGGCGCAAACACCCGAAAGATTGTATAGAAAATAAAAGGTGAAGAAAATAAATGAAAATGAGCAAGAAAAGAACACATAACATTTATAGTGGTTCAACTAATCTTGGCCTACATCCATTTAGTGATTTTATTGCTTAAATCATTGGACCACAAGCAATTATTCTTATGAATCGATATAAATCCATGGGTGATTATACAAAATTAGAGTAGAGATAGCAAGAGCCAAAAAAGATCCATAAAAATGAGCCATGCCTCTCTATCTATAGACGTAGGAAGCATAAAATATTGCCTCCACGATCTTGTCATCTTTTCCATCCCAAGACAAAGAAAATAGAGGCTATGTCATTAATTTCCTCGGATCGATACCGATCCAACGGACTAGATTGGCATAGATCCATGAATTCAATATATGGATCATTAGAACTCCTTTTCCAGGCTCGATTCATGGTTAGCTTCATGATTCCAAACTTGTTTGCACCATTATTTTCTTAATTTTGAGTCTAAATGATGGATTGATATAGAAGTGGAGTTACTGATTCAGATGCTCGTGGAGATATATAGAGGATTGCATGGTATCAACAAAACAACATTTGAGATAGGCTTTTGGGATCATCATTAGCATGTAATAAGAGTGGGGGTAAACTTAGAGGAAGAAAATTGGATTGGTACCGCTCCAAGTTGTTGGATCGGTACTGATCCACCGCTTGGGTGGATCCTGTCTTATGATCTCTTGTGTTGGCTTGGTATTTGTCTCGTGGTTCTGTTTATACTTGATTTCTAGATTTTCGGGCATTCTCTTCGGGCTTCTTGCCTCAATAATTTTTAAGTATGATTCGTTCAGTCTATCCAAATTTTGCTTGATCAAAAGGCTGGATAACAATAGCTGAAGGGTTTAATCGGTTATGGTGCGAGGTGCTACCTTGATAATATTCTACACAGCTTAATTTGGTTTTCTAAACGTCAAACAAGTCATTTCTTTTGATCAATTTTGGGCATACTAACACAATTCGTCTTCCCAATCTCTTCGATTTAATTCCTTTACACTGTACCCACTAACGAAACAACCCCGTGTGGTTATCAATTCCCATTCCTAATGTCATATTACTTGGTGATTGCACATGAGTGAGCACATCAAAAAAATTCATATGCAATAATATAACTGATCGACACATACACATGGATATATATATAGTCGAACATATAAACTTATTAATAATAATATATATAAGTTCTCATGGTAGCCATTTAAAAGTAAGTTACATATAAACAAGCACGTAGATTATTGCATAAAAACCCATAAAATTTTAGGGTAAAATTTTCTTTTCCTATGTTTGAAATTATTATTATCCAATTTTAGAAATTCAACAAATCCACTTCTAGTTATTAGGAAAAAAACCCGGCCTAATAATAAACAATGTCATATCGAATGTGTGTAATAAGGTTATCAAATGTCCAAGGTGAAGTTATCGGACATGCGTAGCCATCGTATGTTTAAAGCTATCGCTTACCTAAAGTTATCACATGTTTAAAGCTATAACATGTATAAAGCTATAACATGTCTAAAGCTACGTATGTCTAAGCTATCAAAAGTTTAATTTTTGTACAATTGTAAGTCTAACTTTAGTCCTGTCACACATCTAACTTTAGTGCAATCATACACCAAACTTTAGAGCTATTGCATATCGAACTTTAATGCTATCACAAGTTTAATTTTAGTGTCATCGCACTTCTAACTTTAGTGCTATTGCACATAAAACTTTATTTTTATTGCACATCTAACTCCTATTCTATAGCAAGTTTAACTTTAGTGCTATTGCTCATCTAATTTTAGTTTTATCGAACATTTATCTTTAGTGCTATCGCACTTATAACTTTAGTGCCATCCTGCTATTGGAATCTAACTCAATGTTATCGCACTTCTCAAAGATGTCAAAAATCTAAGTAGGCTATTGCATATTGCATTTTAAAAAAAAGTTATCGCATACCTAAACCAAAAGCTATCTCAATCTAAAATGGCAGGTTGATAATGTATGTTGAAACCAGATTATTTATTATTAAAGTGATTACTTTTCATCAAATCTTTTCAAATGCTAAATTTGCATTTTTTTTAAAACATATCTTTTCATATTTCCTTCTAGAAGTTTTTTTGAAAGATATTTCCTTATATAAAACATTAATTAAAAACTTATTTAATTAATTAAATTCTAGTTTTACCAACATTTTCCCTTCTTCAAATAATTCATATCAATCCAAAATCTTATAGGAAAATCCCTAAATATTATCAAGAATCAAAATATCTATCTTTTAATATATAAAGAAACTTCAGGGTAAATTAATTGTTTTTCATAAATATTAAATCCTGAAATTAAACCCTTATGCAACTTAAGAAATTATAGGAGAATTCAAATTAACTCGGAAAATTATGAAATGAAAAAAATCTTCTCTAGTTTATTGTCATAAACAACATATTAAAATATAGTGTCATTTAGAGATCAAAAACATAGGTTCAAATCTAAAAATTGCATATTCAACTCCATTGATTCACATATAAAATTCATAAAGCATTTAAACGAATATCTCAACAAAAAACATGTTTTAGCATCATAAACTAATTCAGATTGGTATCAAATCTAAAAATAAAACACACTAAAACTTAGGGTTTATTTTTTTATTCACCTTACTTAATGTATTTATTGGGAGAATTAACCACTCTTAGCATTCTTCTTTAAGCTTTATCTTCTTTCTTTTGTTTAGAAAATTTTATAAAGTTTTCTCCTTTGTTATGTTTTTCTTTGTTATCGTGAGTGTATGAAAATAAAAGGGAAGGGGAGAGAAATTTCATGGAATTATAAGTAGGCCTCAACTCCCTTCTCTAATCTCGTTTAATTTAATTAAATTTTTTATCTCCTTTTTTATATACAATGTCATTACTCCATTATCTATTAAAAATTCAAAATTATTCATTATGGCTAATTTTCATACTTACTCCACTTTCCTCACATTATTATTTAATTACAAATGAATAAAAATCAATAATAGTGTGTTGTAAAAATAGGGGTGTTGTGGGATGTATTCTTCTACAAGCTTGGAGGAAGCTTATGATAGCCAGAGAGGAAGAAACATAAGAACATCGATGGCCACACAACTTTCCCCTGAAATAGTTGAAGCGACCAAAAGAGCTTCCTAGTTTGGTTCTTCAAGAAAATCTTCAAACATTTCCTTAGCGGGAAGAATAGTGGGAATCTTACTAACTATCTGTTGCAATCCTCAATAGCATGTTGTCTCTTGCACTCCTCCAAGGCATGTAGATCCTTTGTCCAAGAATCCTTCTAAAATATTAACCTCTATAAATGGGTTCTCCTTCCTTTCATTTGGAATCACATCATGTATCGCGATATCATCATGGATCTATACCAAGTCTTAGGGGTATTCTTCTTCCACCCATAGTATGTGTTTATCTTGAAAGAAATTCACATATAATTTGAAGTTTGTGGAGTTAACCACCTTGATGGTGGTTTTTTGTCTTATTGGGCCTATGTCGGTTGGTTTTGTAAATCAATAAGGTCTACCTTCGAACTCCCATCCTCAAACTATAGCTCGATAACTTTACTATCATTAAGATAAGATTCTTCAAGTTCGGCTTCAAGCTGGGCCTGCTTTATTAAGCATTATTGGGTAAACTAGAGACTTAATGGTTTTGACTTTAAGTTGTTCGATTTCCTTTGTCAAGGCATCATTTTAGATGTGTGCTTACTTTAGTCTTTGTTCCATAAGCTCAAGCTAGAGCTTATGTGCCTTAATATCTCCGTCGAGGTCCTTTTCTCTTGATTCCAAGCCATTATATTCTCTTCTACTTTGTCTCCATGTAAGTTATATCATTTTTCAAGGATTCTATTAGCATTCGGTACGCATCCATGGCCTTCTCATTCTCTTTTATAAATAACAGGTTTATGAAGTTGATATGACTCAATGATGAACCTTTTGAAAGCTTCATAACGGTCATTGAGCATGTCAAGGGTTTTGTGGGCATATTTCACATTTTCCATTGGGTAGGAAAACTGTAGCCCAATAGGGTCTAATTCTAGATATTTGATTTATATAAGCATGGCAATGGAGAAAGAAGATAAGGTACCAGAAGATGCAGAAGGAAGAGCAACCCTTTTACTTGGGCATCACTGTCAGATAGCAAAAGAAGTGGCCAAAGAAATGAGAATGGTAGTAGGCTCAAAGGATGGCATAAAGAGCCTGGAAGGCTTTATGCCCTTTTCATTATGGACAAGTGAGGAAGAGATAGTCGGAGAAGAACCCACTGTAGAAGTGCGAGGAGGATTGTGGTGACGTGGAGGAGTGTGCCTCGAAGAAGAAAGACTTCTTTTAGAATAAGGGTCATGGGAGTAAAGGGATAGAGATAAGAGCTTTGGTGCTGGGAGCTGGAGCCATGCGATGAGTGTGGATACCCAATGTACTCATGGTGCTCATGGTATTCACGGTCATGTCGACACTCCTGGTCTTCTCCATCCCTTTGGTAATCAATGTGATCTTCCTTCGGGCGATAGCTGTCATGGCGATGATAAGCTCTAGGAGGTAAAATAGATTCTCCCCTAGAAGCTTTCTTCCTTAAACATTGTAGTAGTTTGGACGATCCATTATACCTAAAATAAGGAAAAGAGGAGAGTTACAACTAGATTAAAGGGTACGAATATAAGTTCATTATATGTGAGTGTGATCATAAATAGTGTGAGTGCAGTGTATTCCTATTTAGCCTATGGATCATGCTTAGTTGGCTGTGTAAATGGAGCTAACACACCTGTAAATGGAATGATGTTAAAAGGAACCAACTTGCCTAGATAGTTAATGATTTTTAGGGGTAGGAAAAGTTAAAATAAAATTGTTGATGTCATTGAGAGTTGAAAAATTAGAGGGGCTAAATACCTCGTCGCCATGGTCCATAAGAGTTCTTTCCTTGGTTCGATTGACAGTGGAACCGAAAGCAGCTTTGGGGACCACTATCCTCAACCCTGTGAACTGGGGAGTAGGAATTGCAATGTTCTCTTTATCAACGTTCTCGATAGTTGATTCAACATCTAAATCTTCACCTTATTCATCTTCCTCTTCCTTCCATTCTTTGAAATATTCTTCTCCTTCCTCTTTTTTCTTTGTCTTATTGTCTTCATCCTCGTCATAGTCCATGAAGACCACTTAACATTGGGTGTAACATCCTATATTTTGGAGTTTCATAAAATGAGATATTAAATTAAATTGATAATAAGAAGAAATTATTAAAAGGAAAAATAAATTGACTTAGTTACAAGAATTATCTAATGGAGATTTAATTGTGGGACACTTCAAAAAGTAATTGAATAGATCAAGGGTAACTGAGACAATTAAAGTTGGTCTTCTTAACGATTGTGCCAAAAATGGTCACAAACACCCAGTTGTATATGAAAGCACCAATTTTCAAAAAAAATATCCAAATAGAATGATAAGCACGCAGATCACAGAATAAATAGCAGGAAAAGTAAAGGAACACACGAGTTTTATAGTGGTTTGGCAAACTTCGTCCTACGTCTACTCCAATAATCTTTTTACTTATACTGTAAGATTACAAGTATAGTTGTTTTTACCTTATAAATTAATGG
This sequence comes from Allium cepa, assembly GCA_030765085.1. Classification (NCBI taxonomy): domain Eukaryota; kingdom Viridiplantae; phylum Streptophyta; class Magnoliopsida; order Asparagales; family Amaryllidaceae; genus Allium; species Allium cepa. The sequence continues at coordinate 401,964,891 of CM060931.1, forward strand.
AGTTAGAGATAAGAAGTGATGAAGGAGAGTCAGTCGAAAAAATCCCTTACAATGAGCCAAATTTGTTGTGTTTATAGGTGAAGACGTGCATGGTTCGGGCTGAAATTTCGACAGAAGAACCTCCAGGTCCATACGACCCGACCCATAAATTTGAGATTGATTGGACACCAAAAAATAATTTAGGCCGATCGTTCCATACTAATTCCAATGGGGCCGTGATCGTTTTTATAGGGTCCATCATGCCTCTACTCCTTGCTCCCAAAGTTTTGTACTATTCCAACTTACCGTCTGTGAGATATCAATCGATCTTCACTGTTTTGACTAGAAATTAGATCATAGGAGATCACTTCATACTTCATCCTTTTGAATTGCAATCGACCATGTGGGCTCCCTATGATGTTAGCTACTTGCTCTACAAATTTCATGCAATTTCGACATACCATTTATGAGATATTGCATTTTTCATAAAGCTATGGATCGTTATGCTAATTTGTATGATCGTCCCAATAACGATCGGCCGCTTTTCCAAGATTTCATCATTTTGAGATACGATCGATCTTAGGGTGCTCCATGATGTATGCTGCTTTCTCTCCAAATTTAGTGCAATTCTGACGTACCGTTTGTTAGATATCGCATTTTTTGAAAAACTATGGATCGTTACGCTGATTTGTACGAACGTTCCACTAACGATCGTCCTCTTTTCAAAGATTTCATCCTTTTAAGCTACAATTGATCATGGGGTGCTCCATGATGTAAGCTACTTGCTCTCTAAATTTCATGAAATTATGACGTACCGTTTGTGAGATATCGTATTCCGTGAAACTATAGATCATTATACTGATTTGTACGATCGTTCCAATAACGATCGGCCTCTTTTCCAAGACTTGAGAGTTTTATCATGTGATAGTTTTTATGGGGCCACACTTCAATATAATAATTCTCTAAGTGTTTCAAGTGCATTGGCTTTGTAGTTTTGAGATATTGATCGACCTTTGTCGATTTACGTTGTTCTATGGACCGTTCCTGATCGATCCATATAAATTCTTCCTTTGCCCATAAGTAGAGCATACAAACTCCAATTGACTTAAAAATTTAGAATGCGGCCTCGTGGAGCCTTCCTTGCCATTTCATATGATCATTTGGGGTCGAGTGTCGTTTGAGGTGAAATACTTGTTTTTCACATTCAAGTGAATTTATGGTGGCTTATCGCCATCTCAAAGCATGCCTAGGGACCGACTTCGATCCCGTACATGTGTAAGTGACTTGGCCATTTTAATGTGGATTTTCTTTTACTTCATGCCATCTCGATCAAGAGATGACAACCTTTGCCCTTAAGCCAGGTTCGGTCCAATTTGTGGTGAATAATGGGTGCTCCTATTCCATCGCCGCTATCCATTTCCTTACAAAGCCATCCAAATCCATGCCCCCGGTTCGATAGGGAGTAGTGCCGATCCATGTGAATAGATACATGCTGATCCATCTTCCTTGGTCAGGGATTTCCCCTAGTTTGTTCCAATCCATATCAAGCTTGCTAGTTTCTGCTCCTAGTCCTGATTTTGGTTTTCCTCAAATCCTATTGCTCCAACTTCGTGATCCTTTTACAAGGTTTCCTGCTACTCCATTTCCTTTGTTTTTTGCGCTCCAGCTTGTCCAGACCATTAAAGTAGATTCTACATCATCTCCTCCTATCTCTTTAGTATTATCTCCTGCATAGCATCCATCATTGTTCCTATTTAATCTCTAATGATGTAGATAGATGTTTGATTTGCTCTAGCTCAAGCTACAAAAGAAGCCTCCCAACTCCCTCCATGATGGCTCCTATCTGCTAATGGTCTCTTTGTTGACTGCCTAGCTATTGCTTTCTAAATCCAAGTATCCAAGCTTCCAAATCCAAGATCCTAGCTTCCAAATCCGTAGACGCAAGTTCAAATATCAGTGAAAGCACCAAAATGTTTCACCAAAAATGGTCACAAACACCTAATTATTTGTGAAAATGTCAATATCCCAAACAATATCCAAATAAAAAGATAAGCATGCAAATCACAGAATAAATGGCAGAAAAAGTAAAGGAATACGCAAGTTTTATAGCGGTTCGACAAACATCAGTCTACGTACACTCCAATAATCTTTTATTTGTATTGTAAAATCATAAGTACAGTTGTTTTTGTTTGGAAAATTAATGGAGGAAGAGTTGAGAAGTAATGAAGGAGAATCAGCCAAAAAAAGTCCCTTGCATTGAACCAAGTCCACTGTATTTATAGGTAAAGACGTGCATGGATCAAGCTAAAATTTCGGTAGAGAAACCTCCAAAGGGGTTGCAATCTTTTTCATGGACTCTCATATGCCTCTAGTGTTTGCTTCTAAAGTTTTGTGCCATTCCGACTTACCATTTGTGAAACATCGATCGATCTTTACTGTTTTGACTAGAAATTAGATCATAGGAGATCATTCCATGCTTCATTATTTTGAGCTACAATCGATAATGTGAGTTTCTCATGATGTTAGCTACTTGCTATAAAAATTTCATGCAATTTCGATGTACGGTTTGTGCGATATCATATTTTTTGTAAAACTATGGAATCATTATGATGATTTGCATGATCGTTCCAATAGCGATCGACCTCTTTTCCAAGATTTGGGAGTTTTGTCACGACCCGAAGTTCAGCGTTCAAAAATCGACATCAAATACCTCACTTGTATTCGACTGTCGGAGATTCGAACATTGAATTTCAGTTCGGATGGAGCTTATAACAACAATTAGACGAATATAAACAGCGGAAAATAAAACTGCTAACATCAATATTCCAGATACAACATCTCACAATATCAATACAACCACAACACCAACATCAGAGTATTTTTATACATGTACAACACAACACCAAAATAGACCATCACAAAAGAACAACATGTGGTCACTCCAAGAAAGTCTTCAAAGAGATAAAGCAATGACGTACTTCCCAACTAAGAATCTCGAGATCCAAAAGTTTCAGAATATCTCCAAGACAAAAAGGGCTTCAAAACCAGTAACCTTCGAACCCTACGACTTCAAAATCCAGCTAGCAATAAAACACGAAAGACCTGCTACTAGGCTGCCCGTGTGGAAATTATGGGCACCTAGAGTTTAGAAAGGAAACAATAAACTCCGGGTCAGTCATGGGACTGGTATGAGTAAACAAAACAGTTGTTTGGAATAAAAGCAGTTTATTTTAAATCAAAAACAAACAAAAGAATTTGAAAGAAATTCACGATGCTTTTTAAAAATGAAACTGCCATAAGGCCTCCCGCCACAGACACAATGTAAACGCAGACTTGGAGGAGATTTCTCCTTATGACAGTCAAAAATGCTTGATACGGGAAAAACACTTTTAAATACTATTATTAGTGCATAGTGTGAAAACATTTTCGAAAGTATAATATTAATCTTAGCCATCATAGACATTTCTAACTATGCCTACTATAGCTACCATCTAAACAGTGGTGACCAACATAAGTAAATCGCAGGTAATACAACTAAAACCGTACTGGGTTAGTATGAGTAATCGGATTTCCCACAAATGGTCAGGCTAAGGAACTTCCTGGGCCACATGGGTATGCCTCTGGAGGGACGTCTCGAGAACCTAACTGGATCTCTGCCAACATAAGGCCGGGTAACCTCTATAACTAGGTAACTACTGACACGAGCGTCATCCCCCGGTTGTAACCAACCTTTATCCGGGGCCCCAATATCAATCACAAAGGAATATATATATATATATTTGCGATATCCACATAAGTTAAGTATCTGGGCTCCATACCATGATACCACTTCCATCCAGAAGGAAATGCACATACCCTAAAGGGCACTACCCCCAATAACCTTGCCGCATCTTTCCTGTTTCAACCATTACCGGGTTGTGAGGTTTTGACGAAGTCTCGTCCACAAAGCCCATAAAGCTAGCTTTTCACAAAAGCCATGCTTTGATCATCTAATGATCAAAAAAAATGATCATCCATACATAGGAGCACTTAGCGTGCCACACTACCAAATTGGGAGTATATTGCTGATAACCTTCAACTATAAAACCTCTGAGCTCGTACATCTCAGAGAAGGGTGTTAAGCTAAGAGAATAAATTCTCTACCACCAACAGATATGTATTTGAAATAAATCGGCTTTATATCTCAAAGGGTAGTGTCAGACACACGACCATACAAGTCTGTTCCGGGTTCGAACAGAACCGAAGGCACTTCGTCCCATAAAGGAAGAAGTCCTTGTAAATCCGGGCGTCCACAATCCCGATCGGACTTCCCATCACTTAGAGAATCCCTATACAGGAGCAACTCGATGCAGAGACAATCGATAGGTTATCCTATCGTTTTCGAAGACTCCCGGTCTTCACCACCGGTCTTCAATTGCTCTCCATTTGACGAATCACTATTCGGAATAGGTTATATGACAAAAAGGTCCTCTCCCGGCTAATCCGAATAGTGAGCGTCAACTTTTAAAACATATGGATATGTAATTCATAAAGATTCACAGGTTCGATGTGGGTTTCGAATAACCAACTGGAATCCGACTCCCTGTCGCATCGAAATTCAAAAGCCGTTTTACAGGCCAAAGGGATTTTATATTCACATAGAGGTATATTCATCGCAGATAACATAGCTTGCCATAAAGAAATTAAATCACAAAGCATCACAAATAAAATTAGAGATATCAATCAAAATACATTATACAATAGTTATCAATCATGTCCAGCTAAGAAAAATAAATTGTGTGATTTAAACTAATTAATCACATAATTAATTTTATTAATTATCTTTAATCAATGATTAATTATCCTTAATTAAAGTTAATTAAATCTTTAATTATCTTCATAATTAAATCATCACTTAATTAATTACCCTAATTAATTCATTCGTAATTGCTCATTAATTAAGTCTTAATTACTCTTATTAATTTATTATTTCCCTAATTAATTATCTTAATAAGTTAATACCTAAATAATCATTAAATATTAGGTAATTAATTTAAATAGTTTTTTTAAGTGAATCATTTATTACATAAGTAAATCTTTTAATCTTTAACATCATTTTTAATTACATTTTATAACTGATTTTTATATAAGTAACGTGACAAGAATTAAATTAAATTAAATTACTTAAAAAAAATCTTAGTTAACATTAAGTTGTTTTTAATCTAAATCAAAACCATCTTTTATAACATGAGTTTTAAAATTTTAAAAGTTTTGAAATTTCTTGTTTTTGTTTGGGCAAACTTCATGTAATCTGACTTTCCCCCGAACCCCTTCGATTTTTCCCCGAGGATTCCTTCTGCTTGCTTCGGGTTTCCCTAAAGTCTGACCCGAGTGACACGTTTTTTTTCTTTCCAAAAATTTTTCTAAGTACCATTCGAACGGCACATAAACTACTTCAAGTTGATGCTCGAGTTCAAAACCCTATTTCCCGATAGCTGCTTCGGTTCCTTCCTTTCTTCCCCAAACTTGCTTTCCCTGACACACTCAAACCCATGTGCACCTGCACAAACTCGCTGGCCACCTCTGGTTGAATTTCTGGTCGTCCACATATCAACGACGATGTGCTCGAGCCTCTCAAACACTCAAAAATTTGAACGAAACACGATTTCGAAATTTTGCTCCCAAACCCAAACTTTAACGACATCAGCTACCAGGAAGACACCTCGTTCTTCCACCTCTGGCCATCGGCGGCCATAAAAGTTTATCTGAAGCTTCATCTCAACCTAGCTTCCATCCCCACCGGAGTGATCAACTCCGGTGGCTTGACTAGACCGCAGCGAGCTTATTTACTGCTGCCACCAAATTTCGAGTTAAAACCCTATTTTGATTTCATTAACCCATCACGACAGATTTAAAAATCATTCGGCAATTTTTCCATAATCTCTGAACTTCGAACATGCTCCACTCTTGATTGTGAGACCCATCCTTGACTCAATCACCGAAAATTGGTAAAAACAACAATTCTGATCATCCTCGTTTTTCTCAAAATTTACTTGTTTAAAATTTTTGATTTTTCTTTCAAAAATCAGAGATTTTAATAAGCTTCCAGATAATATATTGAAATTAAAATTTAAGAGGTTGGAAATCTAACATTTTTTACATTGTAACTGTGTTTTTTTCTTGTTCCACGGTTTAAATCCTGAGTAATATCTTTTAAATGTTTAATCTTTAAATCTGAAATGAATTTAAACACCTTTTGTTTTTGATACTTCAATCTAACCAAACCAGAATTGATGAATTTGGGTTTAATACAGTTTTTCCCAAAAACTATTGCTAGAATAGGATTTATAATCCTGTACATTAACATGCACAGAAAAAAATACATAACCCATTCAAACTTTGTTGCATGCAAACTCATATTCAAACTTGTTTTGAATTATACAATAAAAGAATATGTCAAACATCAGATTTTTATGGATGTTTACTCACCTGTGCTTTTTTTTAGCAGAGACAATCCCCTGTTTGAAAATTAAAATCTGAAACTCTTTTTTTTTTCTCTTTTCTCTTCTTAGCTTGATTTCCTTTGAGTTGTTATCTGCAGTAATTTTGTATAAACTAGTTTAAACTTTGATGTATCTACTCATTTAATTTTTATTAACAACAAAATAAAAAGAATTAAATTCACTTACTCTTTGATCTGAGTTTAAACAGAAGTGAAATTCTGGCCTGCACCTATTCTTCTTCTCTTACTTTAAATCTTTTTTTTACTGAGATCTGCAAATTGATGGTTTCAGGTCACTAATTACTCTTGTTATATTCATGCATTTAATTAAATAGTGACCAAGATTTTTAACTTACTTACAGTAAATCTTTAATAACAGAGAACTCCCCTCTATTTCTGCACTAGAAATCAAAATGGATTAATGCTTTTAATCCCTGGTTCTTCCTGCAGAAAAAAATTAGATGTTGTTGTACTAAGTCTTTGATGTATTCATTTATTTCAATCATAAGAAAAATAACAAAATTTTTCAGATTTCTTACTGATTGATCAAGAGAAACTCTTTTTTTTTCTGGATATGCTTCTTGATTTTAATTGTTGAGACAAAGTAAGTTTTTTTTTTTTTTTTGATGATGATTTTTTTCTGAAATAAAAGATTGCACAAATTCTTCTTTGAAATGAATAAAAGTAAGGGGAAGAAGATATTCTATAAGTTTATTTTCTTCAAAAAAAAATTACTTAAGAAAAGAAATTATTAAAAGGACACTTGTTACTTTTCTTCTTTCCTTGAATTACATTTGTCATTCTAGTTATCATTAATTTTACACTTGTAAATTTTTTTTTCTTCTTTTATTAACAAAGTATTTTACACTATTAAACTTGTATTTATACTTACATTTTTTTTATTAAAGACATTAGTTTTATGTTAATACATATTATTAAAAAGAGAGTGTTTTGAATTTGAATACATATTAAATAATTGTCATAGATATGTATATATAAATGCAAATTATTTTACCAAACATTTTATTTTAAAATTTAAACTCAAATTGAAAATCAAATTCAATATATAAATTCAAATCTACCCATGTATGCACACATACACATATATATTTATATATATGAATAAAAGTTAAACTTAAATGATTTTAATTTTTTTTAATATTTCAAATTTTTAAACTTAAAAGAAATTTGAAATTCTTAATCCTTTATATCATCATTTATTTATTTATTTATTTTGAAACTTTTCAAATTTTAAATTGATGGATTTTGGTATGTTACAGATTTCCCCTCCTTAAGAAAATTTCGTCCTCGAAATTTGAAAGAGAGAGAAAGGCAAGCAAAAAATATACAAATTCAGAAAAGAATAAAAAAATGACTTACCAATTTAAGCCGAGATATCCACCCTGCATTTGGGATAAGACTTTTGCATACTTTCTTCTGTCTCCCAAGTAAAGTCCTTTGGATCTCCGCTCCATTGCACTTTAACCAATTTCACAATCTTGTTCCTTAATTGCTTTTCGTCCCGATCCAAAATCTTAATTGGTTCTCTTTTAACTGATAAATTTGGTGTGATCTCTAGATCCTGCTGTGCTGCTTCTTCTATAATACTGTCTGGATCGGACACGTACTTTCGAAGATATGAAACGTGAAATACATCGTGTACGCCAGATAACCAGTTAGGTAGTTGCACTCGATATGCTAGAGGACCAATCCTTTCCAGAATAGGAAAAGGACCAATGTATCGTGGTGCTAACTTACCAGTTTTCCCAAATCTTAACACACCCCGCATTGGAGATACTTTCAAGAAAACAGAATCTCCAACTTGAAATTCCAAATCTCTTCTTCCGCGGTCGTAATAACTCTTCTGGTAACTCTTCGCAGTTATCAACTTCTTTCGGATAAAATCAACCTTTTCAGTGGCCTCCTTAATCATGTCTGGTCCAAGAACCAGTCTATCACTAGATTCAATCCAGCATGTCGGCGATCGACATGGTCGACCATATAAAGCTTCAAAAGGAGCCATTTCGATACTGGCTTGATAGCTGTTATTATATGAAAATTCGACCAAATGTAAATAGTCTTCCCAAGAACCACCAAAGTCGAGAATACAAGCTCGTAAAAGATCCTCTAATATTCGATTTATGCTTTCAGTCTGCCCATCTGACTGTGGATGATAAGCAGTACTGAAATTTAGCTTTGTTCCCAACGTGTCCTGAAACGCTTCCCAAAATCTACTAGTGAAGATCTGGTCACGATCACTCACTATACTACTCGGTATACCATGGAGACGGACAATCTCTTTGATATATAGCTTAGCTAAACTTGCTTCTGTCCGAGTGGATTTCACTGGAATGAAGTGAGCAGTTTTGGTTAGACAATCCACTATAACCCAAATTACTTCATTTCCAATCTTGGTTCGTGGCAATCCGTCGATAAAATCCATTGATACCTGATCCCACTTCCATTTTAGTATTTCTAAAGGTTGGAGTAAACCCGCCATCTTCTTCTGGTCGCTTTTAATTTGCTGACAGGTAGCACAGCGACTCACATATATGGATATATCTCTTTTCATTGTTTTCCACCAGAAGGTTCTTTTGATATCTCTATACATTTTATTCACTCGTGGATGGATACTGAGTTTTGATTTATGGCATTCATCTAAAGCTTCATATTTTAATTCTGGGATATCAGGGACACAAATTCTTCCTTTCAATCTTATAACTTCTCTACTATCCATCTCGAAACTAGTATCTTCACCTTGGCATATTCTTTTATAAATTCCCCGAAGAAACTCATCTTCTTTCTGCTGTCTCGAAATCTTTTTGAGAAGAGTAGGAGCGATAACAAGATGAGCTAGAATAGCGTGCTTTCTACTCAAAGCATCAGCAAGCACATTGGCTTTACCAGGTGTATATAGAATATCTAGGTCATATGACGCTAGAAATTCTAACCATCGTTGTTGCCGTAGATTTAAATCTTTCTGGGTGAAGAGATACTTTAAAGATTTGTGATCGGTGAATAATTCAAAATTTTCACCTAGAATAAAGAGAGTTTATTAAGTATATTTATTTAGTTAAGTTAAATTTCATACATCGTTAAGAAAGCTGAAAAAGTTCTTACCCAGAAGATAGTGTCGCCAGATTTTCAAAGCGAAAATAACAGCTAAAAGCTCCAAATCGTGTGTTGGATAATTTTTCTCATGTGGTCGTAATTGTCTACTTGCGTAGGCAATTACTTTTCCATTTTGCATTAGTACTGCACCCAAACCGTCTCCACAAGCATCAGTATAGACAGATAACCCTTGGTAACCGTTAACGATAGCGAGAACGGGAGCAGTAGTTAATCTCCTTTTCAATTCCTGAAAAGCTTCATCACACTTTGGAGTCCAATTGAATTTAGCATTCTTCATTGTCAGCTTGGTCAATGGACTGGCCAACTTAGAAAAATCCTGGACAAACTTTCTATAATATCCCGCTAAACCCAGAAAACTTCTAACTTCTCTAGGAGTAATGGGTCACTTCCAGTCTAGAATTGCAGAAATCTTGCTTGGATCAACAAAAATCCCTTCCTCATTAACAATATGACCGAGAAATCTGACTTCTTTGACCCAAAAGTGACATTTAGAGAATTTAGCGAACATGACATTCCTCCTCAGTATTTCCAAAACAATTCTGAGATGTTCAGCATGCTCTTCTTCAGTTTTGGAATAAATCAAGATATCATCAATAAATACAAGGACAAATTTGTTCAGAACTTCTCGAAACACACGGGTCATTAAATCTATGAAATACGCGGGAGCGTTGGTTAGCCCGAAAGGCATGACTAACCATTCGTAGAACATGTTAGGACCCCTAAAGGCAGTTAAATGAACACAATCCTCAGCTATTCGCAGTTGATGGAATCCTTGAGCTAAATCCATCTTAGAAAAGAATCGAGCACCATGAAGTTGATCGAATAGATCATCGATTCTTGGTAAAGGAAATTTGTTCTTGAGAGTTTGTTTATTGAGATCGCGATAATCCACACACAATCTCGAAGATCAGTCCGATTTAGCCACAAATACGACAGCTGAACCCCATTCGGAAACACTAGGGCGAATTAATCCTTTTTCTAACAAATCTCAAGTTTGATTGACTAATTCAATTCTTTCCCTAGGTGCCATCCTGCGACTTGCATGGACGACAGGACGGGCATTTGGTACTAAATCAATTTGGAATTCAATTTCTCTATGTGGGGGTAAGGATTTCACTTCTTCAAATATGTCGGAAAATTCCCGAACAACAAGTATAGACTCTAAGCTGGGTTCAGGATATCCCAAAGTATACATTAATTTATCTCTTTGGGACTCGGATCCTCACAAGAGATTTCAATAAAATTTCCAAAGTTTGTTTTGATCGAGATAGTTCGATTATTACAATCTAATTTGGTTTCGTATTTTGTTAGCCAATCCATTCCGAGTAAAATTTCGAATTCATTAAAATCAAGAACAAAGATACTGACAGGGAATTGGTAACAAGAATACGAGATAGGGATGTCTCTACATCGTATACAAAGGTTTGCAGGACCACCAACTAGGTTTTTCACACAAATGGGCTCGTCGACGAAATTAGGTTTAAGTTTTAATTCATTTACGGTTTGTTGGGAGATAAAACTATGTGAAGCTCCCGTGTCAAATAAAACTCTAACGACTTTATCATAAATAGTAAGGTTACCTTCCAGAACACCTTTTCCTTTATCTGCTTTCGAAGTTGAAGGGTCTTCCTTTATGGCATAAACATTTGCCACCTTTGCTTGTTTCAACACTGGGCAATCCTTAACAATATGTCCAAGTTTGTGAAAATTATAGCATTCTCTAGCTCCTTGATTATTCTTCATAGATTGTTCCTTCTTGACTTTCTTCTGTGGGTTCTTGCAGTTGTTTGAATAATGCCCCTTCTCTTGGCAATTGCAGCAAGTTACATTTCTGGCCAAATTTCCTTGATTGTTCCTCTTATCCTTTCCTTGACGTGGCTTCTTACCCCCAAACTTTCTCTTCTTCCAATTCTGATCACTGGAATTTCCTCTTTCCCTTGGAATCTCTTGCATATCCAGGATGGCGTACCGATATCCCATATCAATAAGATCAGAGAAAGAATCTTTGATGTGTGCGGTCATCCTTTCGTGATATTTCTTGTTCATCCCACGAATGAATTTTTCATTTTTCTTTAATGGCGTATTCACCAACTCCGGACCGAAACGGGATAGTTCATTGAACTTGTTTAAGTACTCTTTAAAAGCAAGCCTCCTTGCTTTAAGTCCAGAAATTCTTGATACATTCGTGACATTCCTGCCGACGGAAAATAGCGCTTTTCAAACACCTCTTTGAATCGACTCTAAGAAAACTCTTCTTCAGGTTCATCTATTGTGACTGTTTCCCACCAGACTGAAGCTTCATCTTGCAGCTGCCAAGAAGCAATTAGACACATTTGATCATCCTGTAGCTTAAGCCCCTTAAAAATCTTTTCACATGATCTTATCCAAGCCTGGGCCTCAATAATTGACTCTTTGCCAGTGAAAGGCCTACCACCCAGCCATGTGAAACTCTTATGCAAATCAGCCAGATTTGGCCGAGGTTGAGTAGGCACAACTGCTTCCGCTGAAGGGGAAACTTGACTAGATGTCGTAGCATTCCCCTGACTCCTAGCCCTACCTCTGCCCCCACTCATTCTTACTATCTATAATTAGTAAGAAACTCAATTTAGATATTCGGACGAGATACCTTAAGGAATATCAGCAGTTAAAGAAAATAGACTAAGAAAATTTTAGGGTTTCAGTCTCGGCTTATACTCATTCTAGGGTATACTTCACCCTATCTCTAATGAGCCATCTAATGTGTTACACTCCGTAGCTAAAGTTCTTACTCAACCTTTAGCTCTTATACCACTTGTCACGACCCGAAGTTCAGTGTTCAAAAATCGACATCAAATACGTCACTTGTATTCGACTGTCGGAGATTCGAACGTCGAATTTCAGTTCGGATGGAGCTTATAACAACAATTAGACGAATATAAACAACGGAAAATAAAACTGCTAACATCAATATTCCAGATATAACATCTCACAATGTCAATACAACCACAACACCAACATCAGAGTATTTTTTATACATGTACAACATAACACCAAAATAAACCATCACAAAAGAACAACATGTGATCACTCCAAGAAAGTCTTCAAAGAGATAAAGCAATAACGTACTTCCGAACTGAGAATCTCAAGATCCAAAAATTTCAGAATATCTCCAAGACAAAAAGGGCTTCAAAACCAGTAACCTTCGAACCTTACGACTTCAAAATCCAGCTAGCAATAAAATACGAAAGACCTGCTACAAGGCTGCCCGTGTGGAAATTATGGGCACCCAGAGTTTAGAAAGGAAACAATAAACTCCGGGTCAGTTATGGGACTGGTATGAGTAAACAAAACAGTTGTTTGGAATAAAATCAGTTTATTTTAAATCAAAAACAAACAAAAGAATTTGAAATAAATTCGCAATGCTTTTTGAAAATGAAACTGCCATAAGACCTCCCGCCACACACACAATGCAAACGCAGACTTGGAGGAGATTTCTCCTTATGACAGTCAAAAATGCTTGATACGGGAAAAACACTTTTAAATACTATTATTAGTGCATAGTGTGAAAACATTTTCGAAAGTATAATATAAATCTTAGCCAGCATAGACATTTCGTACTATGCCTACTATAGCTACCATCTAAACAGTGGTGACCAACATAAGTAAATCGCAGGTAATACAACTAAAACCGTACTGGGTTAGTATGAGTAATCGGATTTCCAACAAATGGTCAGGCTAAGGAACTTCCTGGGCCACATGGGTATGCCTCTGGAGGGACGTCTCGAGAACCTAACCGGATCTCTGCCAACACAAGGCCGGGTAACCTCTATAACTAGGTAACTACTGACACGAGCATGTCATCCCCCGGTTGTAACCAACCTTTATCTGGGGCCCCAACATCAATCACAAAGGAATATATATATTTGCGATATCCACATAAGTTAAGTATTTGGGCTCCATACCGTGATACCACTTCTATCCAGAAGGAAATGCACATACCCTAAGGGGCGCTACCCCCAATAACCTTGCCGCATCTTTCCTGTTTCGACCGGGTTGTGAGGTTTTGACGAAGTCTCGTCCACAAAGCCCACAAAGCTAGCTTTTCACAAAAGCCATGCTTTGATCATCTAATGATAAAAAAAAATGATCATCCATACACAGTAGCACTTAGCGTGCCATACTACCAAATTGGGAGTATATTTCTGATAACCTTCAACTACATAACCTCTGAGCTCGTACGTCTCAGAGAAGGGTGTTAAACTAAGAGAATAAATTCTCCGCACCAGCAGATATGTATTTGAAAGAAATCGGCTTTATATCTCAAAGTGTAGTGTCAGACACACGGCCATACAAGTCTGTTCCGGGTTCGAACAGAACCGAAGGCACTTCGTCCCATAAAGGAAGAAGTCCTTGCACATCCGGGCGTCAACAATCCCGATCGGACTTCCCATCACTTATAGAATCCCTATACCGGAGCAACTCGATGCAGAGACAATCGATAGGTTATCCTATCATTTTCGAAGACACCCGGTCTTCACCACCGGTCTTCAAATGCTGTCCATTCATCGAATCACTATTCGAAATGGGTTATATGACACAAAGGTCCTCTCCCGGCTAATCCGAATAGTGAGCGTCAACTTTTAAAACATGTGGATATGTCATTCACAAAGATTCACAGTTCGATGTGGGTTTCGGATAACCAACTGGAATCTGATTCCCTGTCGCATCGAAATTCAAAAGCCATTTACGGGCCAATGGGATTTTTATTCACACAGAGGTATATTCATCACAGATAACATAGCTTGGCATAAAGAAATTAAATCATAAAGCATCACAAATAAAATCAGAGATATTAATCAAAATAAATTATACAATAGTTATCAATCATGTCCAGCTAAGAAAAATCAATTGTGTGATTCAAACTAATTAATCACATAATTAATTTTATTAATTATCTTTAACCAATGATTAATTATCCTTAATTAAAATTAATTAAATCTTTAATTATCTTCATAATTAAATCATCACTTAATTAATTACCCTAATTAATTCATTCTTAATTGCTCATTAATTAAGTCTTAATTACTCTTATTAATTTATTATTTCCCCAATTAATTATCTTAATAAGTTAATATCTAAATAATCATTGAATATTAGGTAATTAATTTAAATAGTTTATTTTAAGTGAATCATTTATTACATAAGTAAATCTTTTAATCTTTAACATCATTTTTAATTACATTTTATAACTGATTTTTATATAAGTAATGTGACAAGAATTAAATTAAATTAAATTAATTGAAAAAATATCTTACTTAACATTAAGTTGTTTTTAATCTAAATCAAAACCATCTTTTATAACATGAGTTTTAAAATTTTAAAAGTTTTGAAATTTCTTGTTTTTGTTTGGGCAAACTTCCTGTAATCTGACTTTCCCCCGAACCCCTTCGAGTTTTCCCAGAGGATTCCTTCTGCTTGCTTCGGGTTTCCCTAAAATCTGACTCGAGTGACACATTTTTTCTTTCCAAATTTTTTTCTAAGTACCATTCGAACGACACATAAACTACTTCGAGTTCATGCTCGAGTTCAAAACCCTATTACCCGATAGCTACTTTGGGTCCTTCCTTTCTTCCCCAAACTTGCTTTCCCTGACACACTCAAACCCATATGCACCTACACAACCTCGCCGACCACCTCTGGTTGAATTTCTGGTCGTCCACATATCAACGACGATGTGCTCGAGCCTCTCAAACACTCAAAAATTTGAACGAAACACGATTTCGAAATTTTGTTCCCAAACCCAAACCGTAACGACATCAGCTACCAGGAAGACACCTCGTTCTTCCACCTCTGGCCATCGACGACCATAAAAGTTTATCTGAAGCTTCATCTCAACCTAACGCTTCCATCCCCGCCGGAGCGATCAACTCCGGTGGCTTGACTAGACCGCAGCGAGCTTATTTATTGCTGCCACCAAAATTCGAGTTAAAACCCTATTTTGATTTCATTATCCCATCATGACATATTTAAAAATCATTCAGCAATTTTTCCATAACCTCCGAACTTCGAACATGCTCCACTCTTGATCGCGAGACCCATCCTTGTCTCAATCACCGAAAATTGGTAAAAGAACAATTCTGATCATCCTCGTTTTTCTCAAAATTTACTTGTTTAAAATTTTTGATTTTTCTTTCAAAAATTAGAGATTTTAATAAGCTTCTAGATAATATATTGAAATTAAAATTTAAGAGGTTGGAAATCTAACATCTTTTACATTGTAACTGTGTTTTTTTCTTGTTCTAGGGTTTAAATCCTGAGTAATATCTTTTAAATGTTTAATCTTTAAATCTGAAATGAATTTAAACACTTTTTGTTTTTGATACTTCAATCTAACCAAACCAGAATTGATGAATTTGGGTTTAATACAGTTTTTCCCAAAAACTGTTGCTAGAACAGGATTTATAATCCTGTACATCAACATGCACAGAAAAAAAAATACATAACCCATTCAAACTTTGTTGCATGCAAACTCATATTCAAACTTGTTTTGAATTATTCACCAAAAAAATATGTCAAACATCAGATTTTTATGGATGTTTACTCATCTGTGCTTTTTTTTAGCAGAGACAATCCCCTGTTTGAAAATTAAAATCTGAAACTCTTTTTTTTTTCTTTTTTCTCTTCTTAGCTTGATTTCCTTCGAGTTGTTATCTACAGTAATTTTGTATAAACTAGTTTAAACTTAGATGTATCTACTCATTTAATTTTTCTTGACAAAAAAACAAAAAGAATTAAATTCACTTACTCTTTGATCTGAGTTTAAACAGAAGTGAAATTCTGGCCTGCACCTATTCTTCTTCTCTTACTTTAAACCTTTTTTTTACTGATATCTGCAAATTGATGGTTTCAGATCACTAATTACTCTTGTTATATTCATGCATTTAATTAAATAGTGACCAAGATTTTTAACTTACTTACAGTTAACCTTTAATAACAGAGAACTCCCCTCTATTTCTGCACTAGAAATCACAATGGATTAATGCTTTTATTCCCTGATTCTTCCTATGGAAAAAAAATTAGATGCTGTTGTATTAAGTCTTTGATGTATTCATTTATTTCAATCATAAGAAAAATAACAAAATTTTTCAGATTTCTTACTGATTGATCAAGAGAAACTCTTTTTTTTTTCTGGATATGCTTCTTGATTTTAATTGTTGAGAAAAAGTAAGTTTGTTTTTCTTTTGATGATGATTTTTTTCTGAAATAAAAGATTGCACAAATTCTTCTTTGAAATGAATAAAAGTAAGGAGAAGAAGATATTGTATAAGTTTATTTTCTTTTAAAAAAAATTACTTAAGAAAAGAAATTATTAAAAGGACACTTGTTACTTTTCTTCTTTCCTTGAATTACATTTGTCATTCTAGTTATCATTAATTTAACACTTTTAAATTTTTTCTTCTTCTTTTATTAACAAAGTATTTTACACTATTAAACTTGTATTTATACTTACATTTTTTTTTTATTAAACACATTATTTTTATGTTAATACATATTATTAAAAAGAGAGTGTTTTGAATTTGAATACATATTACATAATTCTCATAGATATGTATATATAAATGCAAATTATTTTACCAAACATTTTATTTTAAAATTTAAACTCAAATTGAAAATCAAATTCAATATATAAATTCAAATCTACCCATGTATGCACACATACATATATATATTTATATATATAAATAAAAGTTAAACTCAAATGATTTTTTTTTAATATTTCAAAATTTTAAACTTAAAAGAAATTTGAAATTCTTATTCATTTATATCATCATTTATTTATTTATTTATTTTGAAACTTCTCAAATTTTAAATTGATGGATTTTGGTATGTTACAGTTTTGTCGTGCGGTCATTTTTATGGACTCCACTCTTTAACATATTGATGCCTTGAGATTTTCAAGTGCATTAGCTTTGTAGATTTTGAGATATTAATTGATCTCCATCGATTTACGTTGTTTTATGGATCGTTCCCGATCAATCCATATAAATCCTTCCTTTGTCCATAACTCGAGTATAAAAACTCTGATTGATTTGAAATTAGAAATTTGAAATGTGGTTTTATAAGGCCTCCCTTGTCACTTTATATTGATTGCAACTTGATTGGGACCCTGTCCAACTTTTCCCAACTATTGTCCATAGTTTCAAATATCATAGTTTTTCAAGCCTAATAATCGTCTCTTTAGGCTTCTTGGCTTGATGATCACAGAAGCCATTTAACCAACTTTTATGATATACTGCCTAGTCAAAAGATGGTGTAACACTTAACAAGAATAAGTAATAGATTTTAGAAGGAGAATGATTTGTATTAAGGAAAATATATTGGTGAGATTAGGCTAGAAGCAACATTAGCCTAAGCCAAAATCACTAACATACTGACTTAGCCATATTCCCTCATTCCACTTTATTTTCATTTACAAAACAAAACCCCCGAGAAAATAGACAAGGCGAGCCATTATTTTTAGGTTAGAGAATTGGAAATCAAAAGCTAGAAGATTCAAGTTTTCATCTTAAGAAGAAAGAAGACTAAAACAAGATTTTCTCGATCAAAGTGAGTAAATTTCCCAAATTCCCTTTTACCTTATTTGGGTTTGGATTAATTTTGAT
Organism: Allium cepa; assembly: GCA_030765085.1. Classification (NCBI taxonomy): domain Eukaryota; kingdom Viridiplantae; phylum Streptophyta; class Magnoliopsida; order Asparagales; family Amaryllidaceae; genus Allium; species Allium cepa. The sequence goes on from CM060931.1 coordinate 401,983,125, forward strand.
TGAATGTTTTTGTTAATGATCAACATGTTTGGATGATAAAACATTTTTTGATTATTTTTAAAAGTTTAAATGAAGTGAATTTATCATGTTTTAGGGTAAAAGTTGATCTAATCAAATTTATAAGCTTCGAAAATCTAATGTGATGTTTATAAAGATAAAAAAGATGGGTTTTTAATATCATAATTGATTGAATTTATTTGAAATAGCTATGAATTTTAATTTTTAGAAAATTAATTATTAATTATTTTGACCTGAAATTTAAATATGTGATAAAATATGATAAATTTAATTTTTTGTGAACGTTGGAATTTTCCCAACAATTTCCAGTTTTGCATGAATTATTTGGCTAAGGGAAGAATTTATTAACTAAAGATAATTAGTTAACAAATAGAATATGTAATTAGCCAATTCTAAAAAGAAAAATGTGAAGGCTTGCATAGACCAATGAGAATTCGACACTAAACAACGTTTAGTAAAAAGAAATTACTTTGCATGGTAATAAAATAATTTTCAGGTTAGTTACAAAAGTGCCATTTTAACTTGTGATGATCCATTAAATAGTCGACTTGCAATAGCACATAGATATCAACTTACGATAATACACACACACTTGCGATCTTATATATGCACATCAACTTGCGAGATATTGTATGTATGTATATGTGTGTGTGTGTGTATACATAAATACACTATCGAAAGTTTATATATATATATATATATATATATATATATATATATATATATATATATTGTTAGTTCCTGAGAAGATGGTTTTGATGACACCAACCTTAGAATAAGATTATAAAATAAATACTAACATTATGGTCTAGATATATATGTACATGCAGGTTTTAACCATGCAGGTACCAAGAATGATGACTGTACAGTATAGAAATTCAAGACTGAAGATATCAAGATTGAAGACCCTTGAGTATCACGATTATCAAGAGTTCAAGATTTCAGTAATAAGTAATTTAGTTAGTAATTTTGTTAAAACTCCTAGAAAAGCACTGGCATCTTAAAATCCAATTTATTCGTGGAATGGAATCCACTTCGAGCCTGTTAAAGGGATGGAACCCTAAGTAGGATGGAACCTACAAAAAATCTAGTTGAACATTGTTTTGTATCAACTAACTTTTATTCAAATTATTTTATAAAAGTATATCTTGTTTTCAAAATGATTTCAAAATCTTCCTTTTAAAAGAATCAAAAACATCCATCCTGGTTTCAAAAATTCTTTTAGCCTCAGAATGATCTTTATCTTCAAAATCAAATTATCCTTGGTTTTAAACTATCTTTTAATTATAATATATTTAACTTTTAATATTTATACTTAGATTTAAATATAAAATTATAGTAAAATTTTATGTACACCAAAATATTATTCTCTATACTTAATTATTTATTTTAACTATAGTTAAGAATATTTATAAAGTTTAAAAAATAGTTTTAATACAAGATAGAAGTTATTTTCAAAGAAAAATAAATTACCAAAAATATCATAGGCCCGTCGACAACCCCTACATAACCTTGTCGACAAGGTAGCAGTTGATTTCAAAAATTTGAATCTCAAAAGAAGTGTCTATTCGTCATATCCTTTCATGAATGGACATGGCTGTTGTTCTACTATAAATAGGGGCAGTTTTAAACGAATTTATATGCATTTTTTCTCTGATTTCACTCCTCTTCTTCTTCCATATTTCTTTACATATATTTTTACTATTACTCTGCCGAAATCAGCATTGAATCTAACAAGATCATCTCTGGTTTGATTCTCTATCACTATCTCAACAAGATCTCGGTGCTATTCAGAGTTATATGCTTCTTTATAATTAATCAAGCGAAAAAGATGTAATTATAGCCTATGAAATCAATCAAGCGAGAAAAGGTGCGATCGTAGCCTGTGAAATCAATTGGGTGAACTTGTTGCCCTTAAAATCAAGTATCTCTACCCAGAGGATTGTGAATCTGGAGTGGTGTACCTTGTGGCCTTGAAATCGAGGGTGTAGTTGTAAAAATTGATTTTGAAAGGAAATCTGTACTTGTGTGCGGGACTGGATGTAGGGTAACTCCGAACCAGTATAAAATCCGGTGTGTTCTTTCCTTTATTGCTTTTACTTTATTTCTGCATTTGTGTTTGATTCTGTGATCATATGTGTGTCTGAATATTACATACATTTGCGTTCAAATTAATATAAACTCAAAAAGATTTAATAATTCCTTAAAGCACTATTTACCCCGCTTTAGTGTTAAATCTAGACTTAAGATCCGTAATCTGCATTTTTCACATCGATATCAGAGCAAGGTTTTCAAAGTTTCATAATCTGAATTTTGAAATTTTTTCAAAATGGCTACCAACACTGGTACTGTTAATACTGCCAACACTGGTTCTATTATCCCTGTCACTACTTCATTTGTAGAAGGTTAGTTTACTGTTAGACCACCACTTTTTAATGGCAGTAACTATGCATATAGGGCATGTAGGATGAAAATATATTACAATCTATAGGACTAGACACTTGGAATATCACACAGACTGTATATTTTGAACCCACAACTGATTTTTCACAGTGGACTGCTGAGCAAAAGACCGTTGCACAAAAAAATTCTAAAGCTGTGAATATTTTGTTTTGTTCACTTGAAATGGATGAATTTAATAGAGTGTCAGTTTGTAAGTCTGCATATGAAATCTGGAAAACTTTGCAAGTTACTCACGTAGGAACAAGCAAAGTTAAAAAGACCAAAATTTCCATGCTCACAAATCAGTTTCAATTATTTAAAATGAATTCTAATGAGTCTATTTTAGATATGTATAGTAGATTTCAAAATATTGTGCATTCTCTAATATCCTTAGGAAAGGAATTTTCGGAAGAAGATCAAGTCAAAAAAAATTAAATTCTCTTACTCTAGAATGGGATCAAAAGACACTTGCGATCGAAGAGGCAAATGACATCAGTACCTTAAAGATAGAAGAATTAATTGGAAATCTAATGTCGTTTGAAGTCCAAATGATTGAGAGAAGAGAAAGCAAAGCATCTGAAAAGAAATCAATGGCATTCAATGCATTGACCGATGGATCAGACTCAAACAGCGATAATGAAGAAGAAATAGCCTTTATGACCAAGAATTTTTAGAAATTCCTAAAATACAGAAAGATAAATAATCTCAAGAGAAACAACTATAAGGACTCTGGAAATCAGAATGTAGTGTCAAACTATATCAAATGTTTCAACTGTGACGAACCAGGCCATATCAAAAGAGACTGTCCGCATCCAGATAGGCAAGATCTTCCTATAAACAATGATCCCGCAAAGAAACGAAAATGTGCATTTATTGCTACTCTAGATGACTCAGACTCGTCTTCAAGCGATGACGATTAGAAGACAGATAATTCAAATATGTGTTTCACGGTTGTTCATGACTCCGACGAATTTAGAGAAACAGACTCAGAAAAAGGTAACATTTAGAATACATTGGTTGAAACTGCATGCTTAGAATTGAAAATATGATTGGTTGATTTTGAATTGGTGTGTTGTTTGAATTTTAAACTTTTTTATTTTTTTATTTTTTTATTTTTTTTACTATTATTTTTTTACTATTATTTTTTTAGTAGTATCATAATATTTTATGGAATATGCTATAATTCTAGTAATATTCCAGATATATATAGACATTCAAAATAATAAATATATATATATATATTAGAATACTTAAGAGAAATAAATCATGAAAATTCAGAGACACCTGTCGACAAGGTCCCCACCATGTTGTCGACAAGGGTACAGAAATTTGAAATTCAAAATTTGAATTCAAATGTTGAATTTTCCTCTATCTTTTCACTTCATTCAAGTCTCTGAAAAGTCACCTTTTGACCAGAGAACATGTCCTTTGAGAATATATTTATTCACTATCTCTTATCACAACTTTTCACTTTCATTTTCAAATTCAAACTCTTATACCAAAATATCAAGCTCTCTACTCTCTACTCTAATGGATTCTTCAAGCAACCCTTCTACAATGAGAATTTCCAGAAAGATATAAGAGCAACTCTACAATGATCCGGAGGCTATAAAAGCATATATCAACTATGCTAACTATGGAACAGTCCATCACGGGAAGTTTGCTCTATTTTAAGATTTCTCTTCTTATGAAATCGATTCTCTTTTTGCAAACAATCAATTTCTTAGTCTTGTTGATGCTTCACAAAAGGATTTTGTTTGTTATCCAAATCTTGTTAAAAATTTCTATGCAAATCGCAACCGTTGATTTTATAATGGAAATGATGATGAAATTTGGATTAGTGTCAAAGGCACTAGAATTATTTTGAATTGTGATCTTTTGGGTACCATTCTCAATTGCAAGAGCACAGGAGTGGATCTTTCTAGTTTTAATATTGATGAAAATGATCGTGAGACATTTCATCATATTTTCAATGGAGATAACTTTGATTTCATAAATCGAAACTTTCGACCAAAAGCTAGAATTGTTGATCTTCTTTTACAACATACTTTGACCCCAAGATCGGGGAGTTTTAACAATCCAACTTCAAAAGTTTGCAAAGCGCTTTTTGCTGTTTTTGGAAATTATGATATTAATTGGGCGCAAATTATTTTGGATGAATTTCGTCCCAAAAATCTTGAAATGGGTGAAAACACTTTGTGTCATGGAATCTATCTCACTCGAATTTTTAATTATTTTGGAGTAGATTTCAAAGGGGAAGAATTTGTTTCAAGACAAGTTTTTAATCACTCAAACATTTCTCTTATGAAAATTCCATACTTTTTTCAACCATATGAAACTCTTGCTGAAAAGGAAGAGCGTTTGGCTCATAAGGAGATGGAAGAGGAGGAGGAAGAAGAAGAAGAAGGGGATGAAATGGAAATAGAAGAAGAAGAAGAAAGTGAAACATTCTTGGAAAGTATTGACTATCCATCTAATCCAACCAACAAAACCTTACTCAAAAATCAAAAGATCATTGTTGAGGATCAACGGACTCTTAAACGATCCGTTAGTAAGAAGTTGGATAAAATATCATCCAAGATGAACAAGTTTTTCTCCAAAGTCAGCAAGAAGCTTGGGTTATCTTCATCTTCGTCATCCTTTAACTAGTTCTACCTTTTCATGTCTTGTTGTATTAGTTTTAATTTTTTTTAATTTAAATGTTCATGTAGTTCTTAATGTTTAATCATTGTATCGTTCTATTATGAAATGAAATTGAATTACTTTTTTGTTATCTAGCTTATCCTATCTCTAGAATAGATGTTAATATATTATATAAATATATATACACAATTATTCGCCAAATCAAAATGAGTCATCAAAATTAACTGACCCCTATCGACAACCCCCCAGACCCTGTCGACAAGTATTGGTCGAAAATGACTTTTCATTTTAAATTTGAAATTTGAATAACTACCTTGTGTCTATTCATTTCAAATGAATTTATACAACCATAAGTACATATTTCTTCTATAATTCATCACTCAAAATCATTTCTTATCTACTTTATCTATATTTCTTCTCGCAAACTCAAAAATGGCTAATCCAATTCGTAGTTTGACCGAGAATCTTGAAGAAACCCTTAACTCTTTCAAAAATATTCTCTCTTTCATTCTTCGTAATCAGCGACACATAGAGTTGAGTCAAATGCAGATGATCAAGGAGCAAGAAAAGCATTTCGATGCGATACGATGGATGATTTCTTCCCTACACAAAGATGATAATGAAGCACATCCTCTAGTCTCTCTCACCAATGAAAATGAAAATTGGTATGCCATTAAAGCAGACCCTATATTTGAAGAAGAAGGATGGGTGGAAGTTCCTCGTAATATTTGATTTATTTGATTGTTTTGTTTGATTTTAATTGATTTCTTGGATTGATTTGATTTGGTTTGGTGTGGATTGATAATTGGTGTGCAAAACATAATATGTATACACATTAGTTTCTTTTCTCTCATTCTTATCGTTATATGATCTTACTTATGTTTTCTACGCAAATGTAAATATAACAATATATAATTAATAAATGATTTGTGCTCTTATATATATTTATCACTATTATAAGTATTATCATATATGGATTCTTAGTTAGGATAGTTAGTTATTAAGGACTAGGTTTTAGTTTTAGAATTAAATGTTGATTATTTATGATAACACTATCATTATAATCACATGTCATATAGTTTGGAGTTAGTTTTTGTTGATGACAAAGGGGGAGAAGTATAAAATAGGATAGTTAGGCATAGATTAAGGGGAGATTATTAGTTTTAGGGGGAGTTATTAGGATAGAAGTAATATTTTATAAATAAAGGTTGTCATCATCAAAAAGGGGGAGGTTGTTAGTCCCTGGGAAGATGGTTTTGATGACAACAACCTTAGAATAAGATTATAAAATAAATACTAACATTATGGTTTAGATATATGTATATGCAGAATTTAACCATGTAGGTACCAAGAATGAAGACTGTACAGTATAGAGATTCAAGACTGAAGATATCAAGATTGAAGACTCATGAGTATCAAGATTATCAAGAGTTCAAGATTTCAATAATAAGTAATTTAGTTAGGAATTTTTGTTAAAACTCCTAGAAAAGCACCGGCGTCTTAAAATCCAATTTATTCATGGAATAGAATCCACTTCGAGCATGTTAAAGTGATGGAACCCTAAGTAGGATGGAACCTACAAAAAATCTAGTGGAACATTGTTTTGTATCAACTAACTTTTATTCAAATGTTTTTACAAAATTATATCTTGTTTTCAAAATGATTTCAAAATATTCCTTTTAAAAGAATCAAGAACATTTATCCTAGTTTTAAATACTTTTAGCCTCAAAATGACCTTTATCTTCAAAATCAAATTATCCTTGGTATTAAACTATCTTTTAATTATAATATATTTAATTTTTAATATTTATACTTAGATTTAAATATAAAATTATAGTAAAATTTCATATATACCAAAATATTATTCTCTATACTTAATTATGTATTTTAACTATTTAAGAATATTTATAAAGTTTAAAAAATAGTTTTAGTACAAGATAGAAGTTATTTTCAAAGAAAAATAAATTGCCAAAAATACCATAGGCCTATCGATAACCCCTACATAGCCTTGTCGACAAGGTAGCAGTTGATTTCAAAAATTTGAGTTTCAATAGAAGTGTCTATTCGTCACATCCTTTCACGAATGGACATAGCTGTTGTTCTACTATAAATAGGGGCAGTTTTAAATGAATTTATATATATATATATATATATATATATTCTCTGATTCACTCCTCTTCTTCTTCCACATTTCTTTACATATATTTTTACCATTAATCTGCCGAAATCACCATTGAATCAAATTACATCATCTCTGGTTTGATTCTCTATCACTATCTCAATAAGATCTTAGTGCTATTCGGAGTTATAGGCTTCTTTGTAATTAATCAAGCGAAAAATGGTGTGATTATAGCCTGTGAAATCAATCAAGCGAGAAAAGGTGTGATTTTAGCCTGTAAAATCAATTGGGTGAACTTGTTGCCCGTAAAATCAAGTATCTCTACCCAAAGGATTGTGAATCTGGAGTGGTGTACCTCGTGGCCTTGAAATCGAGGGTGTAATTGTAAAAATTGATTTTGAAAATAAATCCGTACTTATGTGCGGGACTGGATAAGGTAACTCCGAACCAGTATAAAATCCGGTGTGTTCTTTCCTTTATTGCTTTTACTTTATTTCTGCATCTGTGTTTGATTCTTTGATCATATCTGTGTCTGAATATTGCATACATTTGTGTTCAAATTAATATAAACTCAAAAAGATTTAGTAATTCCTTAAAACACTATTCACCCCCTCTAGTGTTAATTCTAGTCTTAAGATATGTAATCCGCATTTCTCACACACACACACACATACATACATACAAAGATATATATATATATATATATATATATTTGCAGTAACAACTCGTGTTCAACAAGCAATGGCTTAGAGAAGTTAACTTGAGATGATTACATGGAGCTAAACGTGTGATATTGAGGGAAGCTATCAACCTGTGACAGCTCATAAGAGATTAACTTACGATAGAAAATTAACTATCAACTTGCGATGGCTAATTGAGGGTCAACTGGTGATAGCCTCAGGAAATCAACATGAAATTGTATAGGCAAAGGCAAATTTGCGATATCTAGGCTCAACACATGATGGTTATATGGAAGTTAACTTACGATGGCTATATGGAAGTTAACTAAGGATGGATATATGGAAGTCGGCTTGTGGTAGCATTAGGAAAGCCAATATACGACCACTAGGGTCGACTTGCAATAGCTTGGCAAGGTATAATTTTCTATGTAAAATAAGAAATACTTAGTACAATTTGGAAGATAGTTTCTAAGTGTTAATTGACTATTTTATATGGATTAAATAATGGAAGAATTTTATATGTTATAATTGTGCCTACTTATTTTTAAAAAGGAAAGAAAGCTTAGGGAAGCTAATGAGTGTTAGGGTATCATTTAATCAAAATAAAAATGTTTTATCTAAAGAACATGTAGGGCGTACAACTATTGAATGAAAGAATAGGGTTGAATTATGATCGTAAAAATATATCGACTCATGGTGTTATTGAATGGCAGGGTGCCAAAACTATTAAGTCTAAATTCCAATGGTATATGGCAGGGTGCCATGATAGGGTTCAATCGAAAAGGACTTAAACTCTAAAGGGAGTTATGGCAGGGTGCCAAAACATCAGGGTGGTGTTATAAATAAAATAATTCAACAACGCGAATGGTGGTGGTTCGGGACTAAGAGGGGCTATTGATGCTCAGTAAAGACATTTGTCGGAATGTATTCATGGTTCTAACATTCAACCTCTTAGGAGGGTCATGGTAGCTCTAGTTAGGGTGGCTCCCATTATGGAATGAGTGGCCATTTCATCAGGCAGCGTTGTTCTAGAAAAGAAAAATTAGTGATAGAAAGACTATGTAGCTAATCGCTGATAAATTAATGATAACTCAAAGATGAACAACAAAAACAGGGGATAAGGTAATGTTTGGATGACGACTAATGATGATATGACTTGGTTTATGATTATATATTAATTATAGGCCATACTTCGTTTGAGTTGAAAGAATTAATATGACATGTGTAACAACCTGCATTTTCGACCTTCAAATGTCGACACAAATACATCTGCGATATTCATGTGTCGAGCATCCAAGTGCTGGAAAGATAGATTGTTAGGGTAAATGAAAAGAAAAATGAAAAATAAAAAGGAAGAAAGAACACAATATCGTAATCTCATAAGGAAATGATAACATGTAATATCAAAAGACATTACAAAGTATTACTCTAAGATACAGAATTTTAGAGTTATAATCCTAAGTACCATCATCAGCTAGGATAGTTATAATAGTCTATCTTCATAAATGATGATATATACTAATAGTAATGTAGTGGAAATAAGAATATTAGGTAGGAGAAAGCTTCCAGCTCGTCTCCTCGAGCTCCAAAAAATATCAACGGAAACTTGCCTTTCTTAGACTACTCTAAAGAGCACCCATGGGACTAAGGGAAAGATAACCACGAGTCGGACATAAGTCTGGCATAAGAAACTCAAGAAATATGTGACAACATATACTAGTAACTTTTGAAATCATTCAAACCATCGTAACTGTTTTCTTCTAAAAAGAACCGAATCATCTAATAAGTGCATAGGGTGATGCAATATAAAATGTTTAGGGTGTAGAATATAAATCAGAAAATAGTTGCACTGCTTGCTTCTCACAAAACAAAAATATTAAAAGTACATCTAAAATCGTTAAGGTACATTTGCATAAGGATTTCTATGAAGGTCTACGCGGCAAAAAACCACAACCGGCCTCCTTCACAAGGGTAATAAGCTACCTTCTGAAACCACCCATATCTCTAGATAAAATATGTCTCAAAGGTAAACATAACCGGTACGTGCCCAAAAAATTGTACTGAATACCAACAATTCCCGCATGCCTCATTTGAAAGCATCTCTATATTTGGAGTTGATGTACCCTTAGGCTAGCTAAACCTATTGGCTATGCATCTTATTCTTTTTTAGCCATTACTGAAGGTGCGGCCACATTCACATCCAACATACAAGTCATCATCTTTCGAATAGATCTCGAAACTCTTTCTAGGTTCCAACATCTCAAAAGAATCGAACCATCTACTAAGTACATAAGATGATATAATAAATAATGTTAGGGTGTAGAATATAAATCAGTAAACAGCTGTGCTGCTTGCATCTCAAAACATAATATTATTAGAAGTACAACTAAAACCACTAAGGTACCTTCGCACAAGGATGTCCATTGCGACCTTCCAAAACCATGCATATCTCTAGATAAAATATATCTCAAAGTTAAATATAGCTGGTCCATACCCAATACAGGATATCGAATACCAATAACTCATGCGTGCCTCAATTGAATGCATCTCTAGATATTTGGAGTTGATGTACCCTTGGGTTAGGTAAACTCATTAGCTACACACCCTACTATGTTTCTACCATTACCGATGGTGTAGCCACGTTTGGAATCTCAATATATAAGTCTTCATCACTTAAACACATCTCAAATCTCTTTCTAGATTCCAGCATCTCGAATAGTTCAGGAATCTCTCCATGGGTCCCAACATAAGTCGTATAACAAATGCTAACACTTATCTCTCCCTTGGACTTAACCTTAGGTTAGACAGTTTAACTCTATAACTTTCCACTTCACAACCGCTTCCAAAATATTAAACTTGTGGATTAATTTTAAAGTGGTTTTCAGTAGTAAAATGCTCATCCGATCCCGGTCTCTTCAATAAAAATTCGATGAATTTTCGGTTAACTCAATTCTAGTTCTTTTAGAAGTAAACGAAAAAAAATAAAGGAGTCCTCCTCAAGGGATCTTGTATATATACATTCTTAATGCAAGAGATGATTCATATGAATGAGTCCTCCCTAGGGGATCTCAAACAGTATCAATACGTGATGCTTCCATATACTTCCAAAGTTAATTTGGTTAATTTTGATAGTCAACTAATCGACAATCAAACACAAAAACGATCGCAAATGAAAAACAAGTTGTGTGTACTTATCATATCTCCGACTTTTCCAACTTGTACTATCCCTTCGTTAAGTGTGAAGCCGATAGGTTATAGCACTATATGCTTCTACATCCTACTTAAACATCATTCTTAACTCTCATAGATAGAATATGTATACTTTATCAGCTTTCGGTGCCAAGTATAGGATTAAATATTTTCTATATACAAGTAATTCATACAAAGCACGATTAATTCATACAAAGCACGATTAAGTCAGAAAAGTGAATTCTTATCCTCTTTTTATTAATTAATTCTTTTATTAATTAAAACTTCTTTGTAAACACTTGTACATATATTTAAAATACCTTTACAAAAGATATACACATGTATACTGTTATTCATTATTTTATTTTACTCTTTCACTATTCATTTCTACTCTTTCATTGTTCATTTCTACTTTTTTCAATGCTTAGAATTATATCCATATTCTTAATGGTATAAGAATATTCATAAAACTTAAATAAGATTTCACATTACCAAAACTATAATTAAATGGATTAGTAAAACGGTACAAAAACATTGTTACCACAAGCCTAAAACCATTTTATACTTGTCATTATCTTTACAATCATTCATTTCAAAGATATAAGTATGTCTACATGTATTAAACAAGGTAATATACTTTTAATTAACTTTACAAAACTATTTATAGTAACACAAGTGTTATAATCCAAAACTTCTTTTATTATTTTATGATTTCTTAGATGGTCGTAACATGTTAGTCCTACTAGTCTTAGGTAGCATATAGCATACTACACATCAATATAAGTCCAATGATTCAAATCGTGCAACGAAAGTTTCGAATCTGTGACCTCTTATGCAAAATTCGAAGCCCTAACCACTGGGACAGTGGTGCTGGTAAAAAAAAATCTTATCTTTTATGAAATACGTAACTTTTCTAAACTTATATGTATATAGGTACTTTAAAAATACTTATAAATATGCTTTATATATCTATGTAAAATAGTACTTAAAAATAACTAATTAATAATTTACTAAAAAACCTTTTATTTTAAATGCTACAAAGAAAACCTTTTTCGCTGAAAATTAATATTTAATTATTAAAAATATATTTAAATTTAATCTTTTTTCCATACCAAAACCCATGTTATATGACTTCCCTAAAAAGATTCCATAAACCATTTAAAACATTAAAAACTAGCTAAAACATCGCATTTAAATAAAAATGTAACAAGCCCATAAATGCTGCAGTAGACCAAAGAACATTTACAAGTGCTATCTAAAGTTATGGATAGAGAACAACATAAAAAACTAGATCTTTGCAACCATTTAGCAACTTAAACAAATGATTTTTGATCCTATTTTATTTACAGTAAGTATTATATATAAGCTACTTAAAAACCATGAAAAGAAACCCTTAAGTATATCTTCCAAATTAATTATAAATATTTATGAAAACAAGCTATTTTCAAAGTGCGTTTATATCGACCTTTTTGTTCTACCGTTTTCAAATTTGTTCAACCAGTTCTATAACTTTTTAAACCTTGATATTTCTGTAGTAATAAGTAACATATATTTTAGTTATTAAAACAGCAAAGAAAACCTTAAAGATGTCATCCAAAGTTAACATAAAAAATGTCGAACACAAGGCGATTTCAAAATGCGTCCATAGAAAGCTTTTTTCTTCAAACTTTCACAATATTGTTTCACAAGTTCAACAACTTTCCAAACTAATTCCTTGTTGTTCCGTATACTAAAATATATAGAGAACAACCAGAATATATCGTGTCGCAATATATTAACATACCACAAAAATAAGCAGGTTAAAGCAAGGGGATTTCAAAGTGCTTTCATAGCAACACTTTCGCTTGCAACATTTAGACATACAACATTATCAAACATGTAAACATTAGGTATAGGCCAAGATACATGTTTTAAAGGGTAATATAAGTGATATTATGCATTATAGAGTTGTTATTTGCTTCCAAAAGAAAGTGAAGCCAAAGTTATAAATTTAATTAGTTAATGTACTTACTTAACTTTATATTTTTACACAGTATATATACACAATATATACATACAAGATGGTGAGATAACTCTCCCATAACCATGAAAAATCCAAGCGCAAGCACAATAGAGCAAAGAACCACATCCTACCATCACCAAACTTCCAAAGTACCTCCTTTTACCTTCACAAGCCAACACTCCCACTCACCCTTAGATGCTCATGGTCTAAACTTGAACCCCCTTTTATGCAACTTTCTTCAAAATTTCAAATGATTTTCCCTATTCCTATGATAATCTATGACCCTTGACCATGTTTGGTGAAGTCTGGAGGAGATTTGGATTGATCAAAGAAAGATTCATGAAGATAGAAATAGATTAGCACTAATTAGTTTCTACTTTTTTTAATTTGGTAAAAAGTGATTAGTTAAACCCTTAAAGGTGCATTTGTAGGCTTTAGTCAAGAGGTCATTACCACCTCCAAACCTCCTTAGAAGGCCATAAAGGAGCCTCCCCATCACAAGGCACCTTTATATCTCATTTCCTAAAATAAATATCTTCTCTTCCGTAGTCAATTACCAGACTATTTATAAAATATCCAAAATACCTTTTAGAAGATTTTATTATGAAAATTATTTTTAGTTGTTGATTAATGAAATATTAGTCAATTAGATAAGCATAATAAGTTCAAATAACTTCTAATAAATAAAAAGTTATTTATCAATATAACGATTTTCGATCACATTATGAATATTTCTTCAAACTAATTATTTTTGTAAATGGTTTTGAAAAACAAGTTTACCTTCATTAGTCATTAACCAAAAGAGGTTCAATAATGTTACAAAATCAATTCAATCACATTAAATCCAAGATTCAAATATTTAACAATTTAGATATTTAAATACAAAGTGTTTGAAATTCCAAATCATTACAACATGGTTTATAATTAAATGAAATGGTGTAGGGTACACTTAAGGATTGAATGCAATGCACATGATTGCTTTTGAAGTAATTTTTTTATATGTGATGATGTAATTGCAATGATGATGAAATGAGGGGAAAACCCGTTCCGTGCTATAGCGATGTTGTCTCACTATTTGGAATTGGAATTTAAAGTAATTTGGAATTAGAGTTGAAATTCATTTGGAATTGAACTTTAAATTAACTTGGAATTGGAATTGGAACTTGAAATTAATTTGGAATTGAAATTGAAATAATTGGAATTGGAATCAAAATTAATTCGGAATTGAAATTGAAGTAAACTTGGAATTGGAATCGAAATTAATTTGGAATTAGAATTGAAATAAATTTGGAATTGGAATCGAAATTAATTTGGAATTGGAATTGAAATTAATTTGAAGTTGAAATTGAATTCGACTTGAAATTGGAATTGAATCGATTAAATCAAAATGGAAATTGGAATTGATTTAAATTAGGAAATTTGGAAGTGAACCGGTTTGACTCTGAAACTATTTTTAAATGAAATAAGTTAGTATGAACGGTTTAAATTCTATATTCTTTAGATATTCAAATCATTTTAATTTTCCAAACTATTTTACTATATAAACCATTTTTAATACCTAAACTATTTTCAATTAAACTAATTTAACTATTTTTAAAACTATTTAAACCATTTTCTAAAAATTTAAACTGGTTAAAAGGATGGATTGTTTATATTCAAATCTTGGATTTAAATGCAAACTGGGTTGAAGTGAAGTTATAACCTAAATTGTAATTTGAAATAAATTTTGAAGTGAAACCAGTATATCGAACTAAATTGACATTTTGAAGTAAAATATGATTTTGAAGTGAATATGATGATTTCGAAATGGATATGATTTTTGAGTAAATATGATTATTTCAAAAATGGATTTGATGTTGAAGCGAATATGATATTTTGATATCAAGTACGAATAGTTTTTCGAAATATAAAAGAACCAACCGGTGTGTAAAATGATGTTGGTTGTTAAAGAGACTGGAGTCTCTTATTGGCATACTCTCTGTCAATATTGAAACCACTTTGACAACCGTGTACGTATCCCTAATGTAATGGTTGAATTGGCGAACGTTTACTGGAATAAAGTAGGAGAACGATGATGGATAGCCTTAACACTTGTGCCATAATTAAAATGACTAAACCAGGAGCCTATGTCTGGCTAATGAGGTTAGCTACCTCTAGCGATGTTGATCACTCGTATTAATATTGTGATTTTATACTCGATAGGTGCACCCTTTTTTCTCGGATTGATGGTTGCAGTCGGTAACGGATGGGTTACGACCAGCCAAAAAGGGTAAACTGATAGAATCTTACCTTGGACATTGCCTCATATGCATTGTCATATTTATCCTTATGCGAGCCCATTACGACTTTGGTTTAGTACTATAAACATGTGTTAAGGTGGATCAATGTAAAGCCTTAACGCTATTTTGATATTTATTTTACTGATAGACATTACCTACGTTAGCGTATACTATTACATATAAATAGTTTAATGGATCCTTGGGAGATGGAAAATCCCTTAACATCTCTTAAGTTATTGCACGCACATTACACTGGATAGGAGATGTAAAGTCCTGTAGACATCTCTGATGCTGTTACACTCATATTTATTGATATTGATTTGACTTACATAAGAGTGTTTTAGTCTTGACTCAAGTGTTTTGTCTTTTCATTACGCTCGAGTCAGCTCTAAGTTTTTTTAGCACAACGAAGATTGTTTTCCAGTGGACGGAGATGAAGATTTGGTATATTATTACTATTATTATTTTCTACATCATGATATTCTACCGCATTATTTATTTATCCCTGTAGTATATATATAATTCTGATAAATGTTGTATAGATTATAATCAAATGTATAATATAAATAGCTTTGTGAACTATTATTTGATTATTATATTGCGTCATTCCGCTATGAGATTATGTGTTTGTTCCCTTCTTCTTTCCATATTTTTCTTAATTATCCCCATTGATTATTTATGTCCTGAATTTTTTAAGTGGATAGGTGTGGATTATTGTCGATTTAAACCTTCCAAAATGCGGATCATCATAATAAATTATTGAAAGTTGAATGAGTTTGTAGTGAAGAATCGTTATCTATTACCTGGGATGGATGAGTTGTTTGATCGGCTGAGTGGAGCTTGAATGTTCTTACAACTAGACTTGGCAACTGGATTCCATCAACTGAGAGTAATGGAAAATAATATTCCATACATCGTGTGTTAACCAAGGTATAGCTCATATAAGTGGTTAGTGATGCCATTTGTACTGACCAAAGCCCTTGCTTTCTTTTTGATCTTATAAATCGAATATTTCATGGTTAGTTTGATAGATATTTGTTAGTCTTCATTGATGGTGTCTTGGTATATCTAAGGATGAGAGAGACCATAAAATCCATCTTAGAATTATGTTGGAGACGTTGAGATATCACAAGTTGAAAGTGAACTTTTCGAAATTCCACTTTTGGAAATGGGTGGTTAAATTTCTTGGGCATGTTGTTTCAGAGAATGGATTGGCTATGGATCCATGAAGATCGAAATCATTAATGATTGAAGGAGGCCAAAGATGATCATAGAGACGAGAAGTTTATTGAGTTGGGCGGGTTGCGATCGCGGATTCATTAAGGATTTCTTGTATATAGTAGCACCCTTGACTATATTGACTAGGAAGAACATGAAGTTCGTATGGACCGATAGAAGTGAAGGGTCGTTTTAGGAGTTGAAAAAGTTGTTGATGAATGTTCCTGTCTTTATCTTTCCAAAGAGAAATTAGAGATTGGAAGTGTATACTAATACATGTGGAATAGGTTTAGGGGCAGTGCTGATGCAAAGAGGGCGAATGATATCTAGTGCATCAAGGCAATTGAGGCTGCATGAAGTTAGATGTTTGGCTCATGACTTGGAGATGGTGTTGGAGATATTTGTGCTAAAGATTTAGAGATATTATCTTTTGAGAGAGTGGTTCAAGTTACATATAAAAAGTAAATCCCTTAAATACTTATTCTCTCAAAAGGCGTTGAATATGAGCATAGTTAGAATTCTTGGTGTATATCTTTGGGAAAGAATATATGTTCAGAAAGGGGAACAAAATTGTCGATGCTTTGCGTAGGAAGCATCAGAATGGAGTGTTAGCCTGATCAAAGAACGAAAGACATTAAAAACATTAGCCTGTTGTGGAAAGCACTATAGGTAAAATACTGGATTGAGTAAAGATCCAAGTATGTTAGCAAGTTTGGAGGTAAGTCTAGCACTTGTGGTGAGAATTGTTGCAAGGCATAAGGAGGACCCAACGCATAAGGAGGACCCGTTGATAGGCGAAAGGATTAAGAGATTAGAGATGGGGGTAGAAGTAGAGGATCTAAAAGGATTTGAGATAAATTCAAAGGATGACTTAAGAAGAAAGGAAGATTGTGTGTTCTGGATGTAGAAGAGCTTCGAAAAGAAGCCTTGAAGGAAAGCTATCAATTTCAGTTTACTATTCATCCCAAGTAGGAAGATGTACCGTGACATGAAAAGAAGTGTACTTTTAGGAAGGGATAAAGAGAGATATAGGAGAATGTGTGAAGGACGGTATCATGTCAACAAGTGAAGGATGAGCATCAAAAGCCGAGTGTTTTACTTCAACCTTTGGAAGTATCGACTTGGAAGTGGGACTCGGTATCCATGGATTTTTATCAATAGGTTACTAGGTCGAGGATAGAAAATGATTACGTTCGGGTGATAGTCGATAGATTGACTAAGAGTGCCTATTTTATTCTGGTGAAGTTTATGAGAATGGAAGCTAGCAAATCTATGTGTGAAAAATGTGGTGAGACTACATGGGATTTCGAGCATCGTATTTACTGGTAGAGACCCGTTTACCAGTGATTCCTAGAGGAGTTTGCCGAGTGCATTGGGTATGGAGATAAACTTGACATACCACCCACAAATTGATGGTCAAACCAACAAGGTGCATGTATGCTGGATGATTTGCTAAGGGCATGTGTTTTGGATTTTGGAAGATCATGGGAAGATCATTTACATTTTATAGATTTTGCATACAGTAATAGTTACTATCGAGAATCGGATGGCTCCATTTAGGACACTTTTTGGTAAACCGTGTAAGTCACCAATTTGTTGGTTAGACTCAACAGATTAATTTGTGTTGGGTCCTGATTTGATTGCTATTGAGAAATTAGAATTGATTCGCACTAGAATAAAGGCAACGCAATTGAGGCAGAAGAGTTATTCTAACAAGAGGAAGAAAGATCTCGAGTTTACAGTAGGCGATTGTGCATTTGTTAAGGTTTTTCCATTGCGGAGAGTTATGAGCTTTGGAAATGTAAGGAAATTAGTACCTAGATGTAGAACCATTTTCAATGATTGATAGAATTAGTAAGTTCGCTTATCGAGTTGAATTAGTAGTTTAGACGGTGTGCCTAATGTTTTTCACATATCACAATTGAGGAAAGTATGCACGATCCAAGTTCGGTAGTGGAACCAAGGGTGATAGCGGACTTATCTATAGACCCATATTTGACATATGTGAGGTGGCCAGAAGGAATAGTAGGTCGAGATATGAACGTGTTAAGGAACAAAGTTATCAAACTTGTATGCTCCTAGTGGAGTGATGACAAAGATGATTGTATCTGAGAGCTATAGGATAGGATTAGGAATATCCATCCCAAGTTGTTTTAGATATCCATGTATATATCTGGGTGGTTTGTTTATCTATTGCATGAACTAGTATGGTACAATCGTATCTATGCTATGACTTGACTATGTGTTAGAAGTTGCACTAATGCATTTTGATTGATGATTGCTAATTTAAATTATTAGGGTACCAGTGTAACCTTATGTACTTATGTATACTTATGCGATGACGATTTTACACTTTTAAGGTGCCACTGTAATTTTTGTATTTTTCCTTCTCTAAATTTCAAGGAAGAAATTTTTGTAATAGGGGAGACAATAACACCCTATATATTGGAGTGCCATAATATGAGAAATTAAATTAAATTAAATTAATAATAATTTTTTTATTAAAAGGATAAATAAATGGTTTAGTTGTAAGAATTGCCTATGGGAGATTTGATTAATTAAGTGTGTGATGCATTAAAAAGTTAATTGAATGAACCAAGGGTAATTAGGGTAATTAAAGTTGGCCTTGTTAACTAGAATAAATAATATATTTTAGAATGAGAAGGATATGTATTAAGAAAAATATATCGATGAGATGAAGCTAGAAGGGAAATTAGCCCAAGCAAAAATTATTAACATATTACCTTAGCCATGTTCCCTCATTCCACTTCATTATCATTTACAAAACAAAACCCTAAAAATCGACAAGGTTGACCACCATTATCAAGTTAGAGAAGAGGAATTCATCTTAAGGAGAAAGAAGACTAAAGTAATTTTACTCAGTCAAAGTGAGTAAAATTTTCTCTAAAACCCTTCCAAACCTGTTTGGATTAGGAATTGATTTTAAATGAATGTTTTTATTGATGATTGACATGTTTGAATGAACATGGTTTTTATTATGTTTAGAAGTTTAGATGAAGTGAATTTGTTCTTGGTTTAGGGTAAAGCGTGATCTAATCCTATTTATAAGCTTTGAAAATTAAAAATGATGTTCCTAGAGATAAAACCAAAACAGGTTTCTAATTTCATAATTTATGGGACTTATTGGAATAGTTATGAAATTTCTAAGTTAAGAAAAGGCTTAATTTCGAGAAAATTGATTACTAAAAAAATTATTTTGTCCTAAGGTTTAAATATGTGATAAAATATGACAAATTAGATTTTAAATGAATTTTTGGGATTTTTCCCATTAATTTCCAATCTTACATGAATTATTTAGTTTAGGGAAGAATTAATTACTTAACGATAATTAACTAATAAATGGAATATGCAATAAGCCAATTCTGAAAGAAAACTATAAAAGCTTACATGGACCAATGATAATTCAACACAACACAATTTTTGGAAAAAATAAATTACTTTGTGTGGTAATAAAATAGTTTTCAAATTAATTACAAAAGTGTCATTTCAAATTATGATGACCCATCAAATAGTCAACCTACAATAGCATATATGTTTCAACTTGTTATAGCACATAGGTATCAACTTGCTATAGCATATATATAGGTTTTAGTGTGCATATATACACATATCAACTTATGATAATGTGTGTGTTCAATTTATGATAACAGCTCATGTCAAATAAGCGATTGCCTAGGGAAGTTAGCTTGCGTTGCTACTTAGAGCTCAACATGTGACAGCCAGGGAAGCTATTAACTCGCAATAGCTCATAAAAGCTTAAATAACGATGGATAATAAACTATCAACTTGTGATGGCTAGTTGAGGGTCAACTAGCAATAGCTTACGAAATCAACATGCGATGCCTTAGGAAGAGGCCAACTTGAAATAACTAGGCTTAACACTCTATGGTTATATAGAAGCAAACTTGCGTTGGATATATGGAAGTCCTCTTACGACGGCTACATGGAAATAAACTTATGATGGCTTTGGGAAAGCCAATACGCGACAGCTGGGATCAATTTGCGATAGCTTGGGATATTTTCTAAGTAAAATAAGAAATACTTAATGCACTTTGGAAGATTATTTCCAAGTGTTAATTGACTATTTTATAGAGATGAATTGATGGAATAATTTTATAAGTTAAAACTATATCAACTTATTTTTGAAAAAGAAAGAAAGCTTAGTGAAGCTAATAAATGATAGGGTATCAATTAATCAAATATAAAAATATTCATCTAAAGAATGTATAGGATACACAATTAATGAATGAAACAAAATGGTTGAATCATGATCGTGTGTGCGCATACACCGTCTCATGGAGTTATTGGATCGCATGGTTCCAAGACTATTAAGTCTAAATTCTAGTGGTATATGGTAGGGTGCCACGATAGGGTACAATCCAAAAAGACTTAAACTCTAAAGGGGAGTTATGGGAGGATGCCATGGTAGGGTGCAAAAAACATCAGAGTGGAGTTATAAATAAAATAAGCTTGCAATGTGAATGACGGTAGTTTGGGACTGAGGGGGGCTATTGACACTTAGAATGGATGCTTGTTGGAATGTATCTTGAGTGCTTATATTCAACCTCTTATGAGGGTCAGAGTGCTCTCGTTATGGAATTAGTTGTCATTTCAGTAGGCCATGTTGTTTGAGAAAAAATAAATTAGTGATTGATAAACCTAAGGAGGTTATCACTAAATAAGTTAATGATAACTCAACGATGAACATAAAAACAAGAGATTAGCTTATGTTTGGATGATGATGATGATGAATAATAATATGACTTAGTTTATGATTTTATATTAAGTATAGGGCATACATAATTTAAATTTAAAGAATTAATATGACACGGTTCATTATTAGATGAAAAGTGTAGGATGCACTTGTAGATTGAATGTAATGCACATGTTTATTTTTGATATAGTGTTTGTTTACATGTTGTGATGATGAAGTGAGGGGAAAACCCATATTGTGCTACAACAACATGGTCTCACTAAGGATGCTTAAGGTAAAGATATCACTCATACTAGACCTTATGACTGATCCATGTTTGTACCATCTCCCATAAACCCATGGGTACTCATTTAAGTACGCTACATTTATGGCTTAGATAGGTAAATTTTGGAAAAACAAAATAGAAGCCAAACATGACGCAAAAGGCTTATTTTGCAAATAGAAGTTATTTTTAAATTTTTGCTATGTAAAACCAGGAGTTATAAGTGGTTATGTGTTAGGTTGGCATCTTCATATATCGAACATGACACAACTATTGTTTAATTATTGTATTTACCCCGAAGTGGGAACAAGGTGGCCTAATGATGATGCAATGAATTTTGTAGAACAACTTTGCATAATGAAAAAGTTATTCAGCTACTTTATTTACCATATGTTGTACAAAATAATAATGAACTTATTTTTTGAAAATAATTTCAATAATGATGTAGCTTCATCGAAATTCATTTTCGAATCTCCAAGTGCGGATGTTACATTGGGCAGGGGCTCATCTAGGTTTACTAGAGCTAGCTTGGTCCTACGTTGGGAGTTGATCCCTAGCCTATCGAGTACCAAGTGTTATGCATTCAATGAAAATCCTTTGATCATTGTGTAGTGGATGACATTGGCGGAGGTGCAAGTTAATAGGTGTTGCATTCATGTTTGGGGACGGTATAAAGAGTAGTGACCGTGTGTTTTATGTTTTCGTTTGTGATCCATGGTAGAATATTTGCAAAATATTTAATACCGTTGAAATACTTGATAAAATAAATATAAATGCATTGGGAGTTAGGATTTGTAGAGCAAGACATACATCTGAAAAGCCCTTAGCAAGCGAATCCAATGGGGCATCGAACAAAATATACTCCTTTTTGAACTAATTTCGTTTGTTGTAGAGATCAATCACAACTTGGTTGTATTCAATGGCTTCGAAGAAAGTCATTGAGGGGCTTGAGGACCGCTCCTTGAAGTTATATGAATATCAAATGTTGATGAATGGTGATCATAAATCACTCAAATACCTATTTTCCCTAAAATATTTGAATCTTAGACAACGGAGATGGATAGAGTATATAGCATCATTTGACTTTAAAATTCATTGTACACCTAGAAAAGGGAACGTAGTCGCCGATGCCCTTAGTGAGAGGCATGCAACCCTAGGTGTTAAATATAAATGGAGATAGTTGGAGTTTCTCTCAAATTTTAAGTTCCAACCGTCCACGGAAACCATCTAAGGTTTTCTAGCAGTTATGGAGATTAGACCAGCCTTGATGGATCATATAAGGCATGAGCAAGTGAAGGATGAGAAGTTAGTAAAGATTTTGGAGAAATCGAGGAAAGGAGAGCATTTTCCCCTTGCTAGGAGATATTCAATTGATGAGAAGGGATGCTTGAAAAGAGGTCGACGCCTTTATGTTCTAATAATTAATGATTTGTTGAGAGAAGTGCTTATAGAATGTCACCACTCTAGGATGACCATCCACCTTGGAGGAGATAAGATGTATAAAGACATGAAGTAGATCTTCTTTTGGAATGGAATGAAGAAGAGCGTAACTGAGTTTTTTGCAAAGTGTTTAATATGCCAGAGTGTAAAAGATGAGCAAGGGAAGCCTAATGGATTATTATTACCTTTGGAAATTCTGACTTGGAAATGGGAACATATTTCAATGAATTTTGTGAAAGAATTTTCTAGAAGTCAGAAGGGCAATGAGGCTATTGGGCTGTTGTGGATAGACTCACCAAGAGTGCTCATTTTGTTCCAATTAAGAGAAATAGGACTACCGCCTCTCTCGCATAGATTTATATCAAGGAGGTATTTCATTTGCATGGAATTTCTATGAGCATAGTCAGTGATAGGGACCCCTTTTCCACTAGTGAGTTTCGAAGGAGCGTACAAACAGTATGGGAACTTCTTTGAATCTTAGCACTACATATCACCTATAGATTGATGGACAAATAGAGAGGGTAAACAGGATTTTGAAGGACTCATTGAGAACGTGTGCCATAGACTTCGGAGGACATTCGGAGCAGCATCTACCTTTGGTTGAGTTTGCATATAATAATAGCTATGAAGCAACGATTTGTATTGCCCTTTTTGAAGCACTTTATGGATGGCCATGCAAATCACCTAGTTATTGGTGGAATATCACCTACAAAGTATTACTCGGACCTGATTTGACCTGTAATACCATGGAAAAGTAGAGTTGACTAGGCAAAGGATGAAGATCATCAGAAATCTTATGCGGATAAAAGAAGGAAAGAGCTTGAGTTTAAGATTGGAGATACGGTATTAAATTCTCCCCTCTTAGGAAGGTTATTAGATTTGACAAGCCTGGAAAATTAGCGTCTAGGTTTGTCGGTCCATTCAGAATTTTGGAAAGGATAGGAAAATTGGAATACCATGTGGAGCTTCCAACTTATAAAGATGTTAATGGGAAGGAAGTCTTGGAAGGTACTTTACTTATTAATACCATTTTTGTTAGAGCTCTGTTTAATACTGGAGCTTCTCATAGTTTCATCTCTAAAGAATTAGTGGATAGATTAGAACTTACCAAGGAATTTGTAGAAACCCCTGTCTGTGTGTCAAATTCCGTTGGTGGTATGAACAGCCTATATTTTAATTTGTAAGAATATACCAATTTCCTACCTTGTCCATCGTTTCCATCGTAACATGTTTGTGCTTGATTTTAAGGGTTTTGATGTTTTGCTTGGAATGGATTGGCTAGCTAAGTATAATGTTATCCTTGACTACGTTAATCAGAGCATAGTGTTGAAAGCCAGGACCAAAAGGGTATTGGAAAGAATATCCTATGAGCTCCCAGACAATTGTATGTATAGTTTCCTTTATTTCTTAGAATCATCCAAAGAAGATCTAGAGTGCATATTAGTAGTAAAAGATTTCCAAGATTTTTTTGAAGCAATTATCGGTTGCCTTCCCATTTGGAAATTGAATTTCATATTGATCTAGTTCCTACTGTAAAACCTATTATTCAACCCTTATGTAGAATGGCCCCGAGAGAGAAGCAGGAGCTAATAAGCCAAACCAATGATTTGTTAAGGAGAGTGCTGATTAGACCAAGTTGTTCGAGTTAGGGATCGGCAGTAGTTTTTGTGGCTAATTCTGATGTTTCTTAAGATTGGGTGTGGACTATAGGGAGTTGAATAAGCAAACAATTCGGAATAAGTATCTGTTACCCCGAATAGGTAATATGTTTGACCAACTTAATAAGGCTAGAGTATTTTCCCAATTGGACCTCGCTATGGGATTCCAACAGTTAAGGATAGCGGAGAAAAATATACCCTTAACTGCTTTTAAAAAGTCAGCACTTTTTTAAGATTGGTTGGTTATTCCTTTTGGGCTAACCAATGCACCTGCATTTTTTGTTAATCTTATGAATCGAGTTTTTAAGTATGTTTAAATAAGTTTGTGTTGGTTTTCATTGACGACATCCTCATTTATTCCAAGACTGAGGAAGAGCACAAACACCATTTGGAAGTGGTGTTAGAAACGTTAAGGAAAAACGTTCTCAAGGCTAAGTTTTCTAAGTGCTACTTTTGGCAATCAGAAGTAAGATGCCTAGGTCATGTTGTATTGAGAGATGGCATTTCATTTGACCCGCCTAAGATAGTTACTGTGCAATACTTCAACAGACCCCAAAGTTCCACAGAAGTGAGAAGCTTTTTAGGGATGGCGGGTTATTATAGGAAGTTCATAAAGGATTACACTAAGATCGCCTGTCATCTAACCAAGTTGACGAAAAAGGAGGTTAAATTTGAGTGGACCCCAAAGTGCGAAGAAGCATTTCTTGAGTTAAAAGAAGGTTGACAGTTCCCCGATTTAGCTATTAAGAGGGAGGAGAGGGGTTGACTGTTTGTACTGATGCTAGTAGAGATGGGTTAGGTGCATAGTTGATGCAACGTGGGAAGTTAATAGCCTATGGAAGTAGACAGTTAAAGCCTCATGAGAAGAATTATGAAATGCATGACTTGGAATAGTTAGCCATAGTATTTAATTTGAAGATGTGGAGGCACTGCTTGCTAGGTAAGAATCCTTATATTCCTCTTTAGTTAATTATTAATCTTTAAGGATCCTTGTAGTAATTTCCTTCTTCATATAGGTGAAAAGTTTGAGCTCTTAATGGATCACAAATCCTTGAAGTAACTTTTCATTCAAAAGGACCTGAACTTGAGGCAGTGGCGATGGCTAGAATTCCTAGAGGCTTACGACTAGGATATTCTATATAAGCCAGAGAAAGCAAATGTGGTGCAGACGCTCTAAGTAGGAGTGCAGTTTTGGCCCTCTTGGAAGTCACTCCAAATCTCTTCAAAAGAATTGTGAGCAAATAAAGGGAAATAGTCTTCTATTGGATTTTATTCAAGGCATGGAGAAAGGCCAAAGTTTTAGTTTCGAGATTGATAACCATAGTACTTTAAGGATGCATGGAAGATTATGCGTCCCTGATATAGATGGTCTTAGACAAGAAGATTTAAAGGAATGCCATAGGTCTAAGTTAAGTATCCACCCTGGAGTTAATAAGCTGTACAAGGATATGAAGCGAGCGTTTTGGTGGCTAGGGATGAAGAAAGATATTTTAGTCTATCTCAGCCGATGTCCGATCTGTCGGCGTATAAAAAGGTGATCATCAGAAGACGGCTGGTTTACTTCAACCCCTGGAAATCCCAAATTGGAAATGGGAAATGATATCAATGGATTTTAAAAATGGTTTTCCAAGAACCAAAAAAGGGAACTAAGGCGTGTGGGTCATTGTAGACGGGCTAACAAAGAGTGCTCATTTTATTCCAGTAAAGCCAACAAGAACTACAACTTCTTTGGTAAAATTTTATATGAGAGAGATAGTCAGATTGCATGGAGTCCCAATAAGCATAATAAGTGATCGAGATCCAATCTTCATCGGTCATTTTTGGGAGGCGTTGCAAGTAGCTTTAGGAATAAACCTAAGCTTGAGCATAACATATCATCTCAAAGGATGGACAAACGGAAAGGATGAATAAGATTCTAGAAAATCATTTGAGGGCATGTATTCTGGATTTTGGAGGTTCATGGAAAGATCATCTTCATTTAGTAGAATTCTCTTACAATAATAGCTATCAAATGAGTATTGGCATGGCACCATACGAAGCTCTCTATGGACGTCCTTGTAAGTCATCGGAATATTAGGTCGAGACTGGTGATCGGCTAGTACTTGGGTCGGACATAATTCGAGAAGCTACTGAAAAGGTTGCGGTGATAAAGAGAAGGATGAAGGAAGCCCAGATTGCCAAAAGAGTTATGCCGATAAAAGGAGAAGAGATTTGGAATTTGAAATCAGAGACTCTATATTTGTAAAGATCGCTCCAATCAAAGGTTGTTCGATTAGGAAGGGCTGGGAAGTTGGAACCTAGATATATTGGACCTTTTAAGATTGTTGAAACGATTAGACTGCTCGCTTACATGGTTGAATTACTAGAAAGATTATCGAGGGTCTATAATGGTTTCTACGTGTGTCATTTAAGATAGTATGTTTATGACACATCATTAATTGTGGAACCGTCGATTCAAGAGGATTTGGAGATAGAACCGAACTTGAAGGTGATTAGGCATCCAGTTCATATTGTAGATCAGAATGAAAAAAGATTATGCAATAAGGTAGTGAAGTTAGTAAAGATTCAATGGAGTGAGGATCCTCGAGGTTGGGATACAGTGTATCATATGCGGGAAACCTACCCAGAATTGATGTTGGGAGTCATTGTTTGTATGTATAGTGTATGCATTATTATGTTATGGATGCTTAGTGTATGTCCTTTGTAAGGATTTCATGATATATAATATATGACCTTTTAAGTTATTATGAGTTATCTCTTTGTTTGCTAATTTTAGGACGAAATTCTTTTAAAAGGGGATCATAATGAGCCATAATTTAATTACTTTAATCATGGATATTTAAATTTATTTTTATAATTAATTGATGGATTTTATAACTTAAATTAAAATGCTTTTAAATATAACTAATGATGTTGAAATATTTTTTAAATTTCGTTTACAAAAATAATTAGTTCAAAACAAAATAGAAAATGTGACCAAAATCGTTTTTCGAATTTTCAATTGTTGGGTGTCAAAAAGTTGTCGGAAAATGTTATGCACATTTGTGTAACATAGATACACATTTATATATATATATATATTAGAACACATTTTAAGATATACATATATATATTTATACTTTAATTCATTAAAGCGTGAAATGAGATTTTGTGAAAATTAAATAAATTTAAAAAGTAAAAGGAAAAATTATCTTAACATGTCATGTATTTAAAGTACCATAGTAATTAATGTATATTGGCTTTGAAATGAAAGGGAGGGGGACAAGAAAATGAAGTGGCAAAAATCTAGTGGAGGGTATGTACTCTTAGGCCATTTTAGTAATTTAACTTTTGCACTAGTATATAAATCCATTTCCTACCATGTTCCTTATTTTCTAAATTAATTTCTACTTTTAAGCTTTCTTCCAAGCTTTTATATACACTTTAATGGCTTCGTAAATATTTCTAACAGCTTAAAAAGTTTAGTTTATCCACTTTTAAATTTCTGAATTCTTGTTTAAAGCTTTTTTTCCTTGTTTCAACACCTCTCCTCCACAAAACAAGCACATACCCACCCTTAACCACCTTAGGCCGAGCCCATACACCCAGAAGTTGAACCCTTTTTCCACTTGAACCCCACAAAAATCTCATTTTTTTCAAAATAAAATGAAGAATTAGCTCATATATAAGTTCTAGAGGAAGTTGCCTTGATTTAGTCAGCTTTTAGTGAGTGAAGTTCTCACTTTTTTACTAAGATTTTAAAACATATATCATTGATTAATTTGTTGTATATATGATGTGTGTTTGGGTAAAAATAATTGTTGGTTTGTATGAATGTATAAATGCTTGAATTATAGTGATGTTTGGTTATGATTTATATATGCTTATTTGACATGATTTGAAATTAGACTTGAAATGAAGTCTAATGTTTATATTAGTTAGAAAGTTGAGATCTTGACTCATGTTAGTGGTTGTGATGTGAATATGAATGTTATGATTTTGAATATGTGACGTGTGTTAAGAAAGTTAGCACCTTTGCTCGTTTAAGCTACATGTAATCCCTTGTGTAAAAGCTTTGAACTTGGGTTTTAAATTTAAAAATATATAACCTAAATTTGTTTGGTTTCAAAAATAGGCCTTTATGATTTAAAAAGTGGTAAAGTTTCTAAGAATTAAAGTTTAAAAGATTTAGAAAAACAAACCTAAAGTTTTGAAATTACGGGTCGTATAACGATAGTCGCTATAGAAGCTGTTCATAAAACAAACTAATTTTTCAAATCTATTAGTGTTTTACTTAAGCATATTTTATAAAAGTCTTTTCCAACTTAGGCTAAGTAATTAGAAAGGTGTTTACTATTGAATTAATTATTTATTTAATAAATGATTATTTAATTTATTAATTAAGGTAATTAGTACTTAATCGTTAATTAACAAAGGTAATTAGTACTTAAGTGTTAATTAAGTAAGTTAATTATAATTAGTTAACTAATTAAAGCTAATTATTATTTAATTAATAATTAATTATTAATTAGAGATTTATTTTTTATTTAATTATTTATTTAAGATTAATTAATAATTTTTTATTTGTTTAAAAGAGGGTTTAATTATTAATTAATTACCGATTAAGTTAAATTTAGTTAAGAATTAATGATGATTTAATTATTATTTAGTAAAGGTTTAACGTATTATTTAATTAATAAATAAGGGTTTTAAATCACTTTGTTTTTAAAATATCGATTTTGTTTAAAACTGTTTCACTTTTTCAAAAATGTCTTAAATCAAGGGATTTGTCAATTACCCTTAAGTAACCTCAAACAAATATAAAATAAAAGTTAATGTGGTAACACATTTATGGGTAGTAAGTCGTCCCATACTTAGCACTAAAAGCCGACGAGTAGGCTGATCCTCTGTTTGTGAGATTTAGAGTTTATTTCCAAGCGAGGGAAAGAGTAAGTTTGAAATTTCGAAAACATGATAGATGTGGGAGAATTAATTCCTATAAATGTGTCATGTTTAAATTAAGCATATGGTTATCCATATGTGAACTTTGTATAATACCCTAAATAACAGATTGTTCACTATTTATAACTTGACATGTTTTAACTCAGGAAGTATGTTGTGTATATTAAAGTTCCCCGATGGGGACCCGAATACTTGTTACATACTTCCAAAAGAACCGGAATCGAGTTGGCTAGAAATTATTGCTTAGTTTGGAGACCCCGGTTTTGGATAAGTATAACTAATAACGCTCGCATTGCATTAGTTGCCTGGAACAGCTTGTGTGGATGAATGCTATCATTATATTGGTTGCTTGGAGGGCAGTGTCAGCACTACAAGATGGTCTGCTTAAAGAAAAGATAATCATGACCAGCCTCACACCCATGAATGACTAAAATCAGGGGATATGCTTCAAGGCTATGTGGTTTGCTACCATTAGGGTATGGTCATCACCCAATCTAGATCAGTATTATAGATTATGTATGCTCAAAGCCCATTTATGTTGTTGATCCCAACCAGGATGATGACATATTCGATGCTATCCAGCAAGCGGTAGGGCCGATCTTGACTTGTAGAGAGTCCTTGTTAGGCTCTCAGTGTATTTTATTAAGAGATGCACTATAGTATGTGGTACCCCGGTGCCTTGTTATTATTGGAATCTATTTTCCAATACGTGCCTTTACGGACTTAGTTGTGCCCAACTACTAAAATGTGAGATGCAAGCATTTCGGCAATATTAAATATTTATTTTAAACTTAGATTAACATCAAATGATTTTATATAGAAATGTTTTAGTTACCGTTGGCAGAAACCCGTACGTTTTTATGTCGGCATGTTCTTACGAGATACCTTTGGTTTGATGGTTTTATAAAGTTAAAAACTTATGTTTTATTCACATTTGACCCATGTCTAACCAGGAGTTTTATTTTCTTTCCCTAAAACTGATGGGTACTCAAATCTGTATGAGTAGCTAAGTGATCTAGGTTTCTTACCGATGCATTTTGGAGGAGCTTGGAGTAGGTGGCTTCATCAGTCGCTAGCTATTATGTTATTCCGCTATGTATGTATGTACTTTGCATTGGTTATGTCGGGATAGACAATTATAACTCTCCCAGTTTGGAATTTGTACTGTAAGACTCTGATGTAATATTATTTTGGTAATGACTCTGTATGATCTTAATTTGATTATTGTATATTATTCCATTGCATTGTGAGATTATGTGTTGTTTAGTTTCTTCTTATCTTTCTTTCCTTTACCACAACGGTTCATCTTTCGAAGTAAGAAGGGCGGATTGCTACAAGTTAATATTTTTAAATGTGAAGCCCAGCACAAGTTTGGTTTTGAAAGTAAAAATATGATTTGATCATGGAAAAATAGTTCCGTAAATGATATCACTTATATTGAAAGGATTTAGTCGTACTTTTAACATTAAACATCGAGGCTTGGACTTGATTCTATTTCAAAGGTTAACAATGTCATCAAGGCAACACCTCGAGGTAACACTACCTCAACTTTCCCGGCTTCATTTCCAACCGAGAGATGACACTTATTTGAAATCGATGAGTGGTGGTAAGAATATGAAATTTAATTTCCAAATACGGTCATTTTTAATTATCTCTAATAGTCGATTTATTTACTATCGGTTTAGCTTTCTTTTTGGTGTAATGTCACCTTAAAAACTTGTTACTCATTTGAGATTTGTTATCATTTTTCGAAAATGACTAAAACTGAAAAGCAGTGGTGTAATTCACATACACTCTAGGTCGGTTTATATTGCTTACGCACTATGATGTGAAATACTTGGATTCTCGTAAGGGTTAGTGGGGTCTGGCTTGGAGTTCTTGAAAGGTATCATGGGAGAGTGACCCTCTCAAGTATATTTTCTAGAGGCATACTTTGGTAAAAGGGGGCATACCCTCCTAGTCATTTTTTGGAAAATTTCTCTTCTTTCCTTTGATTCCAAATTTCTAAATTTACCTCTTTATTAATTACATTGGGAAGTGTCGTGAGCACTTTGCAATGTTTAATTATTTGTATCTACTGTTGTGATTGGATGTTGTTATTGTAGGGGAAAACCCGTCCCGCAGATGGCGACATGGTCTTACATATTGTTATTTATTTCCACCATTTTTTTTTGAGATTTACTCATACCAGAGGTATTATCTGATTCGAATTGTTTATTTTCCCTAAACTCTCGGGTACTCAATTATATTTGAGTAGTCTGAGAGTGGCAAGTTTCTTTGGGTTCTTTGAAGAGGCTCATTTATCTATCTAGTTATTTATTTCCACAGTTATGTCTATTATGTATGTATATTTTGTATGATCATGTGTAAAGGCAGAGTGTATAACTGCTGTTAGCACCAAAATTGGTCACTAACACCCTTAGAAAGATTGTGTAGAGAGATTAATGAAGAAAGTAAATTAAAATAGAGAATAATATATAAATTTAAATGTAGAGGACAAGAACACCAAATTTATAGTGGTTCGGCATAACTGCCTACGTCCACTTTGAAGTTGATTTCTATTGATTTCCATGATAGTTGATTACAGATACAACCTGTTTCTTATTAATTGAATACAAGTGCAAAGTAAAAGATTAAGTCTTGAATGAGTGTTGAAAGCAGCAGAGTTTCTCCAGAGTTCCTAAAATACTGATCCTTTTCACTGTGCCCATGCCTCTCTATTTATAGACGAAGGTGGGTTGGACTTCCCTGGTGGGCCTGGTAGCTGGATATCACGACCCAAATGGAGTAAACTCTGTGTGCCGACCCGAACATGCCGAATAGCCAAATGTCGATCCATCGTTTTCATGACGAATGATCTTATGCCGAGCATCTTTGTTATGCCGAACAATCTCCTCAGGCCGAGCATAGCGAAGCCGAATGTTCTGAGTGCTGTGGGAAGCATTTGCACCAAACAATACTGGAAGCCGAACTAGTGACTTGGCCGAACGATGTTTGTATGCCGAGCAGAACTTAGGACGGACGATATCTTGGCCGAACGTTGCCCAGGCCGAACTATGTCTCGGCCGAATGATCATTAGGCCGAACGGTAGTTGATGCCGGACAATCCTGCCATGCCGAACATTCTCACATGTCGAACGTTATTCCATACCGAACGTCTCTCGATGCCAAATGCTCTATCATGCCGAGCGTTCCATAGATGCCGAACGATCTTGGATGCTGAGTGCCTCTTGAATGCCGAGCGCCCCTGACTGCCGAGCGCTCCCGAATGCCGAACGGTCTCGGGATGCCGAACAAGATTCAGGCCGAACCTTCGTGGATGCTGAGCCTTCCTTGTATGCCGAATGTATAGGACGCCGAGTACCAAGTTGCCTAGTCAAATCCCCAGGAAACTCTTGCCCTCCAAAGTGTATCGCGTGACCGAACGTGATACGCTTTGAACTACGAGTCCTTTGTGCTTCGCTTCGAACCTTGGCCGATTACTCCTGGAAGTTGTTTTCTTGTGAGTACCGAGTGGGATGGTGTGTGCCAAATGTAACGCGAATGCCGAGCAATACAACAGAAGCCGACCATCCCATGTACGCCGAGCGAAATGAAAGCCGATGCCGAATGATGCTGCTTTGATCGGTTCTTTGACCGGTTCTACCGGTCATTGTCGTTTCGCCTCCTTCTTCTTCCCTATAAAAGTCAGTATGTTCCTTCTTCTTTTCTTTTCACATTTTACTTCCGCTACTTTGTACTTACTAACCTCGCCTGTTAACGGATACGAAAAACTTAACTAATCCTTCCCAAGCCTCGATCTTCCAACTAGGTACTGACTCCTCTATCTAAATCCTTTCCGTGATTAAACAGTTTCAATAAGAGGCTTGGGTTCGTGAACTAGAACCGTAGCCGAGAGGGAATCGTACACGCGAGGGAGTTGTTGGGTGATGTATTGTGGTTCGGCATGGTTTCTTCGTGCCGAGCGAAATTGGTAGAAAAAAAAGAATATAGGAGGAGGTGGTTAGGATGCCGAACGACACGGCCTGGAATGACTCGCCGAACAATGTGTTCTTGTTGTTCGGCGTGGATGGAGGAGGAGAGGAAAAAATGAAATCGTAGTTAAGGGCGGAGTGCCAAGCGTTGGCGCTCGGCGTAACTCTGGCTCGATGTGACTCACCATATGCCGAACAGTGGGATGGAAGATGAGAGAGGAAGCATAAATTAGTGGGGATGCTGAACGTTATTTCGGCCGAACAGAATTTTGGCCGAACGATACCTAGTTCGAACGATGCTTCGACCGAACAATACCTAGCCGAATGATAGTTAGGCCGAACAAAAGTTTGGCCAAACAATATTCAGGCCGAATGATGGCCAGGCCAAACGATAGTTTGGCCGGTTGATACTTAGGCCGAACAACATTTAGGCCGAGCAATCACGAATGCCGAACCACACTTTAGCTTAGGCCGATTACTTATTTACCTTGCCTAATCATGTAACAAAACAAGGGCAAAGACTCCAGCATACTAGCATATCGAACTGATCTGGACTGATAACTTCCTAGTTTTAGTAGTCACAAACTTGAGTTTTAATCGACATAATCAGATAACTTCTTTTAACATTTTCAGAATCTGGAATTGTGAACGCCATAAGGAAGGCTTTTGGAGACGGTCAGTGATGACAGTCTTTGAAGGCGATGGTTCGAAGCCCAATTTATATTAGTAACTTTCAATTTTTCAGCGCTTACACACGAACGATTGCACTAGTTCACACACCGCACAGGGGGAAAATTTTTATGTTATTAAGTCTAACGCCGATTATTTTTCGAGTATAGTTCAAACAAGTGCTTGGCCAAACTCTATATTTATTGGAAATGTCTAAGAGGTCTAGCTCCGCCACGATTTCTGATAGATCGGGATCGTCCTCCCGACAAGAAGTCAAAGATGTTTCAAATCCATCAACCTCCCCTGCGCATGACTTAGCCCTCGATGCCTTGGAGGCATCGATTTTCTTGGACAACCCTGTCGATTCACATGCTTCAAAAATTAATGAAGTTGCGCTCCGGCGAATATGCTCCATCCATGGAATACCATTCGACGACGTGCTAGTTCCATCGGGGCACGATCGGCCACACTTGCCACCAGTTGGATACACAGCGTGTAATAAGTTTATATGCTGGGTCGGCAGTGTGCCACCGTTTAATTTATTTCTTCGGGACATGCTGCAATACATCGACATTGCCCCGTCGCAACTGCACCCGAACGGCCACGCATTCATCTACGGGACCTACATCCTCTTCATGACCGTCCTCTCTAGGCCTCCAACTCCGGGCGACATCAGATATATATATATATATATATATATATATATATATATATATATATATATATATATGATCGAGAAGCGGGGAGATAGCCCTTCTTACATGTTTCTTGAGCCATATCACAAATGCCAAATCCTAACTGGGGCATGGAGCATATTTGCCCTGTACAAACAGGAATGGTTCTATGTGCGTTGCCAACCTGGGTTCGCGAGGAGATGGGTGGAAGGAAGTAAGTCTTCTCTCTGGATTGATATTCATATTTGGTCAAAGCCATGCCTTTTCTAATTCTTTTCTCATCTTCTCAGGTATCACTCCACGTCCCGACGGCCACGGGTATTCTGAAGCCGTTGAAGCCATTAGAGCTCTTCCCACCGAAGAACGAGACATTCGAACTCTCATTTCAAATGAGTTACTATCGAGGTTGGGATTGTTAGCAGAAGGTCGACGGATTAGCCTTCCTGAGCGTGTCTCCCAACCCGGACCCGCATCCGGTAAAGGGAAAAAATTAGCCTAGTCGTCATCACGCCACACCCCTGATGTACAGGAAGAGGGGGAAATCAAAGAGAAAGAAACACTCGAAGCACAAGGTGAGAATTTGAGTCCCGCTCAAGATCCTATAGTCGAAGTGCACGATATCGAAACTTCATCTTCTCCTTCAAAGAGGAAAAATGGATTAACGCACAAGATTAGAAAGGAAAAGGTTGGCGGAACTTCGAAAGTTACGCTTATTCCAACAGAGAAAGAGGGCTCTTCACAGCACGTAGAAAGTTCTTTAAAGGGCCTATCGAACCTCTCCATTCCGGATGATCTGCTCAATTGCGACTTTGACGATCCGGAAGCATCTCAACTGCACTCGCCCATCAAAGGCGACGCGGGTGCTCTAGCCTAGAGTTAGGGAGAGAAAACTTCCATTAGTAAAGCAACTGGTCCGTCAGGGGGAAACACTAGGAAAAGCATAAACACTTGCACTTCAATTTGCACTTAGATTTTCGTCATCGCGCTACTCTTCTCATTGCTAACTCTTTCTCAAATTTCGTACAGGTGGCATGGGACGTACACACGGCATTGATCGCCTCCGCGGGTCGTCTGTTTTTTATCACTCCGGGCGTGAGTTAGGTTCCGGGAGACGTCAGGACAGAGACGACAATGGCGATAGGGATTACTATTATTCGCAGGACTCATCATCTCGGAAGAAAACATACTATCAGCCCAAGTACCACCATCATCCTTCTTCTCATTCGGAACTTAGCAAAGACAAGCACGGCCATAAGGGGTCGCAATCCGATGCCCCCCGGATCAACACTCTGACTCCTCTACCACTCAACAGTCCCGAGATCCTCACAGGAGAGCCGAACTTTCCAAGCCTTCTCCTCCCGCTCCTGCAACAGACCCGTATCGGAGAGGCTGGCCGAGTTTAAAGATAAATTTTCGAAAATCTGCTTCGACGGCCTAAAATTCCTCCCGGTGATTCATCCTATCCCTGGTCATGTCAAGCAGAGCGCCGTTGCCTGTACCAACGACGTCTATATTCAACATGACGCGTTTGTTCACTTGACTGAAAAACTTTCCGAAGTCTCCGTGGAGCGCCAACATGAAATCTATCACCTGAAGCTTGAGGCTATCCACGACAAAGACATAATTAAGGCTTAGGACGAAGAAATCGCAACTTACAAGTCTGAACTTGATGTCGCCCACCGGAGCGCCAAGGACACCGCGGAGGCCGTCACTTGTCTGGAAGCAACTCACAAGAAAAAACTCGACGAGGCGGTTCAGCGCTGTGGGGCTTTGGCTCTAGAGAAGGACTCGGTTCAAAAGGAGAGGGACGCACTCAGCCTCCGCGTCAAGGAACTTGAGGAGCAGCTCCGCGGAGAGAAGTAAGAGAAAACGGCAGCCCAAGAGGAGTCACAACGATATTGTGATGATATCGTTGCCACTCGACTCTTGAAAGAAAAACTTGAGGGCGAGCTTTCCAGAGTCGAGGCGTTAAAGAGTGAGGCCCGTGAAGAGGGCAAGAGGATAGCGTCCATCGATATCGACTCGCGTCTTGAGGCGGCTAGAGAAAAAGGCAGGGACGAGGTCAAAAATATGTTTGACCCGCTAATTGCTGAGCTCAACGGCCGCGTTCTCATGCATCGAGACTTGACTTTCATTGGCGAGGGTTATCTTGAATCTCTGGCCGAGGCGTGGGAGACTTTAATCGAAATCAGAAAGGCTAACCACGGTACCAAAGAGATTGACGAGGGGACCTTGATTAAAGAATTCCTCAAGGGAAACAAGCCTTCGGACTTGTCTGCAGCTAAAACTATATATGGCAAAGGTTCCCCCTCAAAGAAAGGGAAAGAAGTTATTACTGGTCCATCCGGGGCCCTCCCTCCAGCTCATGCGCCTATTCGATCGGCCGATACTCGATCCATTTGAGCAGCATATTGGTTACAATCTGAAGGACCCCGGCCTTGGCGTCCATATTCTGTCTCCCATTCCGGAGGGTGAGACCCCCTTGACAGCTGAGAGCCTGCCGGAACCTGGTAGATAACTCTTCACTTTAAGATTACAAATGTCGTCATTCTTTATGAAGGACTATTATATTCTAACGCTTGTTTTTCATGCTTTCGCGCAGGTCGTTCTGATCCCGGGCCCACTCCGAGTAGCGATGTCACCAAGGAGGTGGAGGAAAAGATAGGTGAGGCCAGTCAGGCAGGAGAAGCTCCCGGGCCAGATGCTCAGGTGATTGGGCCGCTGGATGAAGACAAATCTAAGACTTCTTCCCCCATCGAGGGGAGTTATGAAGTAGAGATCACAAGCGCCTTTGAACACACATCTGAGCTGAGAATGAAGGAGCGGCTCAAGAAGGAGAAGAGAGAGACGGTTGAGATCAAGGTCGAGCTTCGAGTTGTGGACCCAGACGATCTCTTGCACAAGCCATTGAAGGTCAATCTCCCTGGCAGGTCCAAGCCCATGGATGTCCCTCATACTTCTTCGGCTGTCACTCCTCCATCAAAGAAGGGTACCAAGGGTAAACGCGGAGGAGAGGAGTCGTCTGAGAAGACAACGGAGATAAAGAAGGCGAAGAAGCACAAGAAGTAATCACTACTCTCGTTCAACGAGAGTCAGTTTAGATTATGCAAGTACTTTTGTTTTCTTAGTTTGTGTAAATAAACTTTTGATTCAGAGCTTCAAAGGAGTTGTAATGGAAACTTATCTTCGACGAATAAAACTTAGTTTTTCTATCTTTCCATGGCTCTTATCGTTTAATTTTCTTTGTGATTGTGATTCAAATCCAAGCTGTTGTGAATACAATAGACTTCTCAGTTGATCTTCATATAGCCCGGAAATTCTTTGAGAGCTGCCTGTTTTTTCTTCCGCGCTTCAAGCACTTAGAATATTTTCTAATACGTGCACCGAAGGCTCAATGACTTCAAGTCATTTATATCCAGTCCGCCCTCAGCGGACTAGGTCATTTAAATCGTCTATACTTGAGTCCGCATTCTGAGGACTTAAAGTACTTCAGTCCATACTCCGGGGACTTGGAGATTTTGAAGCGTTTATGCTTGAGTCCGCGCTCCAGGGACTTAGAGTACTCCAGTCCGCATTCCGAGGACTTGGAGATTTTAAGTCGTTTATACTCGAGTTCGCGCTCCGGGGACTTAGAGTACTCCAGTCCGCATTCCGGAGACTTGGAGATTTTAAGTCGTTTATACTCGAGTCCGCGTTCCGGGGACTTAGAGTACTCCAGTCCGCACTCCGGGGACTTAGAGAATTTAAGTTGTTTATGCTCGAGTCCGCGCTCCGGGGACTTAGAGTACTCCAGTCCGCACTCCGGGGACTTGGAGATTTTAAGTCGTTTATACGTGTTCGTACGTCAGCCAGAATAATACGGTTTCGTTTTCCTGTCACAGGATTATTATACGTAGAAACATTAGTCATTTATGAAAAAGATGGCTTCAAGCCTTTAATAATGAGAGCAAGTTGAATTGTCTTACTACGTGTCAAGAACTAGAAATAAAAGCGTACTGGAAATAAGTGCAACTAGTACATAAAATAAATAGACTAAGTATAATAATGCCGTAAATGCTCGCTGTTCCAGGCTCCGGGGGTGTCGCACCATCGACGGGCGCTAGCTTGAAAGTTCGTTCTCCAAGCTTCCGTTCGATGACGTATGGACCTTCCTATGCGGGATTCATATGAGATGGGATTGGAAAAACTCGTTTCAAAACGAGGTCCCCCACACCAAAAATTCTCGGTCGGACCTTTTCATCGTAATATTTGGCGACTTTATGTCTGTATTCAGTCGCTCTCAAGTTGGCTTCTTCACGTTTTTCATCAATGAAGTCCAATGATTTCAATAAAAGATTCTAGTTCGACTTGTGGTCATAATGAGTTACCCGATGTGATGGAACTTAAAGTTCCACGGGTATGACGGCTTCCGTGCCATATGCCAATGCGAATGGAGTGTGTCCAGTCGCGGTCTTGTGGGTGGTCATGTTGTCCCAAAGTGTCGTTGGAAGTTCATCCACCCACTTGCCTCTAGCCATTTCCAGACGCTTTTTCAATATGGATTTGATTATCTTGTTCACGGCTTCCACTTATCCGTTAGCTTTCGGGTGAGCAACCGCTGCAAACTTCTTCTTAATGCCGAATTTCTAACAAAAATCTTTGAACTCCTTGCTCTCGAATTGAGTTCCATTGTCTGTAATGATGGTCCGCGGAAGGCCAAAATGGCATATGATATTTCATACAACGAAATTAATAACCTTCTTGGTGGTTATTGTGGCCAGAGGCTCTGTTTCTGCCCATTTGGTGAAGTAGTCGACCGTAACTATTGCATATTTCGCTCCGCCTTTGGATATGGGTAAAGGGCCGATTAGATCAATCCCCCACATTGCAAATGGCCAGGGGCTAACCATCTGCTTGAGTATCTTCGGTGGAACTCTCAGGATTTTCGCATATATCTGGCATTTGTCACATCTTCTCACATAGTCTGCGGCATCCCGATTCACAGGTGGCCAGTAGTATCCATAACGGAAGACTTTCTTCACTAATGTCTGCCCCCCAGCATGGTCACCGCACTCCCCTTCATGGACTTCCTTCAAAACTCGTTTTATCTCATCATGGGCAATGCATCAGAGTAATGGGGTTGAGAATCCCCTTCTATACATTATTCTGTCCTGTATTATATAACGAGAAGCCTTACGAAGGACTTATCGTCTTTACTCCTTTCTTCTCGGGTAAGATCTCGAATAGCAAGTATTACTTGATTGGGGTCATCCACGATTCCTTCTCGATTTCTGTTTCCAATGTGAAATCTACCTCCATCATATCTATACTCGGGATATGAAGGGTCTCAACAGGAAACAATCCCATTTGCTGTGCATCGTCAGTGCTTGCGAATTTTGCCAATGAATCGGCTGCTCTGTTTTGCTCTTGCGGGACATGTGAAATATCATAGTACTCGAGATTCGCTAGCAGCTCCTGAACTCGGACCAAATATGGGGCAAGTCTCTGCCCCCTTGCTTGGTAATCTCCTTGCACTTAGTACACCACTAGTTGAGAGTCGCTAAAGATCTCAACGGATTTTACTCCCAGTTCTTTAATAAGTCTTAAGCCGGCGATCAACGCCTCATATTCGACTTTATTATTCGTCGTTGTGAATTTGAGCTTCAAAGCATAGCAAACCGATCGGTTTTCAAGAGTTACAAGAACTATGCCAACCCCCAAACAATGGTCGTTAGATGCCTCATCGGTGTATATCTTCCATCTAACGGGAGGTATGACATTGTGATTGTTTGATTCGTCTGTCATAGTGAATTCAGCAATGAAGTCAGCTAGTGCCTGTCCTTGTACGGCCCTTCGCGGCAAGTAGGTAATGTCGAACTGACTTAGCTCAATATTCCATTTTAACATCCTTCCGGAAGTTTCCGGTCGTTGGAGTATCTGTCGCAAAGGTTGATCAGTATAAACACTAATTGAGTGTGCCTGAAAATACGGGCGAAGCTTGCGGATGCAATCACCAAGCAATAGGCTAGTTTTTCAATCTTTGGATAATTTCTATCTACCTCCGTCAAGCGTTTACTAACATAGTAAACTGGCTTCTGAACCCGGTCTTCCTTGCGAACCAGGGCTGTGCTGATAGCGTGCTGGGATACAGCCAAGTATACGTACAACATTTCGTGGTCTATTGGTTTTGACAATATCGGGGACTTTCCAAGTGCCTTACAAGAGATCGGAATGCTTCCTCACATTCGGATGTCCACTCGAAATTCCTCTTTCCTTTCTTTATGACATCGAAGAAAGGAATACACTTGTCTGTGGCCCTGGAAATGAATCGGCTCAGCGCGACCACCTTTCCATTCAAGCTTTGTACCTGTATTATGGTTCTGGGTACTTGTATATCTCGGATAGCCTGAATCTTCTCTGAGTTAGCCTCGATTCCCCGCGCATTCACAATGAAACCCAGAAACTTTCCTGACGCTACGCCGAACGTACACTTCAAAGGACTGATCTTCATTCCATAATGCCTAAGTATGTCAAACATTTCCGCTAAGTCTCGGATGTGGTCGTTTGACTGCCGTGACTTCACGAGCATGTCATCCACATAAACTTCCATCGTTTTACCAATCTGGTCTTTGACCATCCTATTTACCAGACGCTGATAAGTTGCTCCCGCATTTTTCAATCCAAAGGGCATCACTACATAGCAATACAACCCAACATTTGTGACAAAACTGGTATGTTCTTGATCTGGGAGGTGCATCGGGATTTGGTTATATCCAGAGTATGCATCCATGAATGATAGTAACTCATGTCCGGCAGTTGAATCGACTAGTTGGTCAATCCTAAGCAACGGGAAACTGTCCTTCGGGCATGCTTTGTTTAAATCAGAATAATCAACACAAGTTCTATACTTTCCATTCGCTTTTTTTACCAGCACCGGGTTAGATACCCATTTAGAATAGAGGGCGTCGCGGAAGAATCCATTGGCTTTGAGTTTGTCCACCTCCTCTTTGAAAGCCGCGGACCTCTCCGGGTCCATACCTCTCCTTTTCTGTTTTACAGGAACGTACTTGGGGTCTATGTTCAGCATATGACTCGCAACTGTTGGAGAAATCCCACACATATCAGAGTGAGTCCAAGCGAAAACATCAAGATTCGCTTGGAGGAAGTCAGTGAGGTTCTCGGCCACCACGGGGTCGAGTTGTGATCCAATTTGAAGAATTCGTGACGGGTCATCCCGGCTGACTGAGATGTCAATTGTGAGTTCAGCCGGTGCTGCATTGGTTTCCCTGGGTCTCCCATCATCATCTCTCGGATCTTTGTCTCTATAGATCCAAGAATGTTGCCCGAGCCAGGGCTCGGGTGCTACTTGTCAATTATCAGAATTTTGGATGCGGTCGTAGCTGTCCGCAACCTTTTCTTTCTCTCTACGCCGAGCCTCTCTCAGCTCAGCCACATAGCATGCGCGTCCGGTCGTTTGATCGCCGTGTACTACTCCAACACCACTGTCTGTGGGAAATTTCAACGTCAGACACCAAGGGGCCAATCCTGCCCTAAATTATGCCAATGCTGGACGTCTTAGAAATATGTTATATGGAGAGTCAACATCCAACACTATGAATGGTAGGATCCGCACCCTCCTACGCTCGCCTTGCCCCAGTTCAACCGGTAACTCCACATATCCCACTGCATCCATTACTGCGCCGTTAAAGCCATGGATTCTGGCATTGGATGGTTTCAAATCCTTAGCCTCCAGCTTCATTTGGTCATATGCCTTCTTGAAGATGATGTTACCGGAACTTCCACAATCAATTAGAATTCTCTTCACAAACGCCGGCCCGATTGTCGCAGATATGACCATCGGGTCGATGGTAGGGGCCTCCACCTTATCCGTATCTCGGTTCCTGAATACAATATCATCATCCATCGTGCGTTGCTGCTTTGCAGGAGTCCCATCCTCCACATTCGAATAGCACTCATACTCCGCATGTCTTAAAGAGTTAGCATATCGCCCCATCTCCTGCCAATTATTATCTGCAGGATGAGGCCCGCCCGCAATCGTGTTGATAACCAATCTACCCACAGTTCGAGCAGGCTGTTCTGGTTGGCGTGGAGCTAGCCCACGTCCGGGGGTCCGATGTCTCTTGTTGTAACAACCCGCATATTTATCGAGTTTACATTTAAATATTTTTATTTAAATATTAAATCGTTAATCGGATTTTGGTCCGAAAAACTACTTTTTGCAAACGGTCAAATTAGGACTCGAGACCACTTCCATTGAGTTCGAAATGTCGTTTACAACTTTTTAAGTATAAACATCGATAGGTTTGGAGTTAGTGAAATTTCACTAACTTTTCCCGCTTTGGACTTTGGGTTAGTTTAGCCTATTAAGCCCAAGTTCCAACCCTCTTCTCCTCACTCTTCATAAATTTCCTAACTAACTCAAGCTTTAGCATTAATGGTGAAGAGAATGGGAAATTAAAACTCCAAGCTCAAATTCAATTGCAACTCCATCATTCAACTCCAAATTCAAGTAGAAGATATTGGATTCAAGCTTTGGATTGCTTCTCCTTGCTTTCAAGCTTCATCTTCATAAATTTTAGTGCAAAGGTGAGATTTTTATCTCACAATTCTAGCCTATAATTATATTGGACTGTTGGGAATGATTCCCTATCATTTTTGCATGCATGTTAGCATTTGGTTTGGATTGGATTGGCAAAAAACTCCAATTTTTAGCGTTTTGTTGAATTTTCTGCACTTGAGTCGTTTTGGCCATTTTTAGGTCGTTCGGAGTTAAGTCGTTCGTCCATGAGTCGCTGAGTCGTTGGACCCTTGAGTCGCTGAGTCGTTGGACCCTTGAGTCGCTGAGTCGTTGGAGCCTTGAGTCGCTGAGTCGTTGGAGCCTTGAGTCGCTGAGTCGTTGGAGCCTTGAGTCGCTGAGTCGTTGGAGCCTTGAGTCGCTGAGTCGTTGGACCCTTGAGTCGCTGAGTCGTTGGACCCTTGAGTCGCTGAGTCGTTGGACCCTTGAGTCTTTTATAATTTACATTTATTTCTAAAAACTTTTAATTTCATTTACTCATTCAATGTTTGTTTCATTTGTTTTTACTTATTACTTACCATTATTCCTTTCCATTAACTCAGGTCATGCCAGTTCTTTTTGTTTCATTATAATTATTTATTCATTTGTTGCATGCCCTCATTTATTTACATTTGTTTATCAATAGTATTCATGTCCCATTCAATTTCTTAGCATTTCCATTTTATTTACTTAAGTTGATATTCATCCATTTGAATTACTTACCTTTAATTATATTCACTTATAGTAAAATTTCTATTGTAACTTAAGTTTATAACATTAAGTTCTCATTTATAATAGTAAATTCATTGAATACATCATTGCCTACTTTTACTTGTACAATTTTCATTACATTTCCTATTAAACACTTCAACTTTTTATATTTGGTAAGTTATATATGTTAAAGAAAATGCAAATGAACTTAT
Source organism: Allium cepa (assembly GCA_030765085.1). Taxonomy (NCBI): domain Eukaryota; kingdom Viridiplantae; phylum Streptophyta; class Magnoliopsida; order Asparagales; family Amaryllidaceae; genus Allium; species Allium cepa. The sequence goes on from CM060931.1 coordinate 402,027,545, forward strand.
ACAAGTTTTATCTCATCCTTTAATTAAATTTAATGCTCAACAATATTACTCCTTGTTTCATATGTTACAAATTTCAAATTTCCTTTAATTTCCATTTATAACTTTGCATTAAATCTCTTATTTCCTTTAGAGGTTTTAGTTTATTAATTATCTACGTTCCAATTCACTACAGTAGTTGAAACTATTTATTAATGGAAACTTAAGAATCAAATACCGGTTTTATTCAAAAAAAAATCATTTTAAAATAATAGATAATATATGTCCTTATAATTTATATATCCAATTATATTAAAAACAATTTAAAATATTTATTTGTCTATCAAAATACTTTTGTAGTAAAACTACTACAGTGGCATTTTCCCTTCGAAACTCAAAAATGAAAGTCGATGATGCGGCCGTCATCACCGAAATTATTTTCCAACGACAGAGAGGAAAGTACAAAACTTATTTTCTCCAAAATCTTCTTTAAAACGATTTTTCCCAAATTATATTAAATGTTTATATCAGAAAGTACTTATAAACAATATTATTATATTCCAAAATTTATTTGAAAGAAATTTCAAAATCCCGGAACTTAAGTTCTAAATTTCCAAATTTCATTTTTCAATCTTATTTCTATTATTATTTATACACTTTATTACCTAACAACCAATCTATTGCAGCCAAATATAGATATCTTTTGAAAAATTTATTTTATATATAGAAAATATAATAGGCAAAATTATTTCATTCACCTATATAAAACAAATATTATGTCGGTCCGTCCTATTAAGTATTTAGAAATCCCTATTGATGTCATAGCGTCCCATGCATCAACCAGAATTTATAAATGCAAAACGAACATATTGACATAATATAAAAACCTTTTCATAACACTAACAAATACGCTCTCTCATATATATACACTCAGCGACTCCTATAGGGTATTACTACCCTATTAGTAAAGAATCAAACCCCACAAAGCTAAGGTTTATCGCTAAACCAAAGCTCTGATACCAGATGTAACGTCCCGCCTTTTCTCGCACGCTTTAAATCGACATACGTGCCAATGCAAACCATACGGAAGGGCGGATTGATATGGGGTAAATAAGAAAACAAGAAAGAATAAAACAAAATAGAATCTCACGGCGGAAGGATAAAATATAATAATAAATATACAGTTCATAAACTGTTTACAAACATTTGATTCTTCTTTATACAATAAATATCAGAGTTCACATACCAACAATATCAATGCAATGGAACAGTATGAGTGAAGTGCAATAATATAAATAATAATAATAATACGGATCTTCGTCTTCGTCCTCCAGAGCTAAATCTTCAAATCCTGAAACGCTCGGACTGACCCGAGCGAATTGAAAAGACGAAACACTCGAGTCAAAACTAAAAGATCTTATGTAAGTTAAATTAACAGAAATGAATATGAGTACAGTAACTCAAGAGATGCTCGGGATTTACATCTCCTAAGGATCCGTTAAACTATTTACTATGTAGTATATTGCGCTATTATAATAGTGTCTAATTGTAAAATAAACTTACTTTTTAATAGCGTTAAGGGGTTACCCATATAGCCCTTAACACAAATAATGCCAATAGTCTATACAGTACCGTAATACCTCCTGATCGGGAAGCTACCAGAGGATACTCCATAGGTACGACACAAATAGAAACTCGTAGAAGGATCGGTATGGTAGGTGACACGGCACAACTAGGCAATGCCAGGGTAGATATACCAATTGCTATCCGGGCTGATGGAAACGCGTAGCCGCAGCTACCGCCCACCTCGAAACAAACTCCCCCCAAAATCAAAGTAAAAAGTGGCCACTGAATCAATCCAAAGTTAAAGTATAATATCAAAGAGGAGTGTCCGATCAGAGGAATGACCTCATTGGCCCGAGAATCGCTCCTGTTTCAGCCACCTTATGCCAACTCACGGGAGTCGGGTCCACGTATTTACCTTGCAGGAAACGCCTCCACCAACCTACTTCATTCTGGAATCTCCACCGCGTACACGGTTGTTAAAGTGGTTTTCGAAGTTGGCAGAGAGTATGACAACTTCCGATCCCGGTCTCTTTAACAACCAAACGTTATTATAACACCGCGGTCATTTAAAAAAATTTAAACTTTAAAACCAGATCCATTTTAAAACCTTATAAATACGATATCGCTTATAATTTTAAAACCCCAAATCAATATGATATCATTTAGGCCCAAACCAATATAATGTCATTTTATTTTCCAATATATATTCTTTCCAAACTCATCGGGTTTTCAAAGTAAAATATTTAGAAATCAAAATTCTGGAATATAATATTTCCAAATTATACTACCTTGAAAATCATAACTTTGAAACAAATTTCCATCTCTCAAATGGTTAAATATTAAATTTCTTTTATAAAACAAAATAGCTTCTTTACATTTCACAAATCAATTCCAAATATCGATTTAAACTTCCAAATACCATTTTTAATTCTTATGTTTCAAAGCTTTAAATATTTCACCATTTCAAAAACAACTCATTTGACAAACCCATATATATCAAATTCAATTACTTATTATTTAGACTTGAAGTGTTTACTTAATGAATTCAATATAATTTAAGTAAAACCTTTAACTTCACATAATTGGAAAATCTTTCAATTTATTAAACTTGATATATTCATTTAAATCCACCTGATATTCATTTAAATCACTTTACAAAAATCAAGTTATAAAATCATATCCTTTAAAAAAATTAATTTTTATTAAATTTCAATTTAACTTAATATTCATCTTCCAAATCTTATTCTCATTTAAGTCATAAAAACTCCAGAAATTAGATTTTAAATAAATGCTTAATCGTATTTGATCTTGAAAATCAAACTTTATTTTATACTTCAAATCAAATTTATACAAAGCTAAAAAACCGAAAATTTACTCTATATATATATATATATATATATAAATAACCAAATCAATATCCTATAAACCATATATATATAGTTTTACAAAACCATAAAACATTTCAAAATATATTTTATATATATACCGCGGTGCCTGTATAAAATTTTCTACCCTATGGTCAAGTGATACGGATGTTTATCATTTCAATCCGCAATTTAAAATAAATATGCGGTTGTATATCATTTCAAACCGCAATCCCGAATGAAATGAAAATGCATGATGACTTGAAGTTTATACACTATAAATGTAGCATCCATTCATCCAAATATCAATCATCAACCATCATTTGCAATCATCATCCAATTAAACAATCATCGATATAGAGCATATAAATTATACAGGTAATAAATAACATGTATTAACCAACAGTTTATATTTAATAATAAATTTATTAACTGTTAACTATCAGTTTATATGCAAATAAATAAATTCTTAACTGTCAATTCATATACAATAATAAAATTAATTAACAGTTAAACTAAATAAATGCGATTTAACAGAGGTGATAAATAAAACATGCCAAACAGTCATAAATAACTTCCTACTCATATCTTAAGTCAAGTTAACAAACATAAGAAATTTTAGAAGTTGTGAGTGGGTTAAAACACTCACCTTTTGAATTTAAATCGAACTTAAATTCGATTTAAACCCAAAAATTTGACAGTCTCCAAATCTGTCCAAACCAGTGTCACAAGATCTGGAATTTAATTACGATCCTAACAAAAAAAATCGCACGGGAAACGGAGTTCGTATGTGAAAGTTATCATAATTAAACGATTTGCAATAGAAATTAAAAATAAACAAAACAAAAATAACATACTGTGTCACATCCACTCTTCCCTCGCGTATGCTTCTTCTTGATTGCTAGCTTTGTTCCGTAATTTTTCTTTTATTTCGATTTACTTTAATTTTCCTTCTTATTATATGAATGTATGTATTTTTAAAAGGTTGAAAGAAAAAGAGAAAAAAAGATTTGAAAAAGAAGAATAGAAAAAGAAAATGATTAAAATAAGAACTGAAAATGGAAGAGAAGATCTAGATTTGAACAGAAAGAAGAAAGTTTGAAATAGAAGAAAATTTTGAAGAAGAAGAATATTTGAAGAGGAAGGAAAAATTAAAATGAGAGATAATAAGGAGATTTGAAGAGAAAAGAAAAGAAAGAAAAAAAAAGAAAAGGAAAAAAAAAAGATTAGAATGGAGGCTGTGGTTTCATTTGCGTCATATCTTATTTATAAGGTTATAATTAGGTTTAGGATCAAAGATATTTGAAAAGAGAGACCGCTATTAATTAGAAATAAATGAAATGACGTTTCAGAAAAATGAAGTTGGAAAATGAATGGAAAGAAATAAAGTAAATATGAACAAACTTGGTTTTGAAATATAGTAAATATGAACAGCCTTTTTAAAAGTAGCAGGTATTAAAAAGAGGCAATTATTAATTAGAAAGGGAATAAATGGACTAACTCTATACTGTAAACAAACTTTTAGAATTCAAATTTCAAAACAATTGTTTACTTAATAAATTTTGTTAACCCTAAACACACCAAAATTACTTCATTAACTCAAGTAATATTCGAATTTCTATGCATTTGAGTTTTTGTCTATGCATAATAATTTTTCTATACTTACCTTAAAAATGAAAACATTTGATTTGTTTTTCCCAAAATGATCTCTTATTACCATTGAAACACCCTTTTTGTTTACCACAGAACGCGCGTTTTTTTATATTAAATCTATTAATTGAAATCACTGTTTTCTTTCCTTTTAATTGAAACATATGAACTACATTAATTGCAATCACTTACAAGGTTAAATTTTAAAACAGATAACTAAAATGCATAAAAAAAATAGAAAAATTGTTTATACACAAGAGTAATAAATAGACTATTTTCCTATTCTTGTAATCAGTCTGTAAGCTAAACACAGTTCAAATAAACATATATTTCTTTCTATAAAATCAATCTTTCTATTTTTTTATTTAAATTAAACTAAACCTACATTCACAGATGAAACATTCATTTTATTGATGTAAATGTTTTTTTTTCATTGAATCAAAACTTTCCTTATATTTCACAAAACATAAGCTGCTTTTAATTGCACCTATTACAATTAGTATTCTCTCTCTTATTAATTGAAAATTTTCGATTACATTAATTTCTGTTGATTAAGTTTCAAAATGGGCTAAATGAATGAAATGATAAGTAGAACAATTACTTCCTATTAACGTAATATTTAGATGTTAAATTTCATTTATTTCGATTAAACCTATTTTCATACATTAATTCAATATACTGACAAACTTACTTTTGCACGCTTTCATTTATCCAAATGCCTTTTTATAAATAAATTTAACAATAGATTCATACTCTATTACATAAGTGCCTACCCTTTCATCTAAATTAACATTTACGTAACTTCAAACATTTAATCCATTTAATTCTAATTACTCCTTTCATTAAATTTTAGATTCAAATCAATTTATAAAGCTTTACTTCCATTCTTTATATACACTAACCATCATTAAATGAAGAATTTATTACGTTATTTCCCATTATTACCTAAATTTATTTATCTTAACATTTAATTTATAATTATTGCAATGATTTCCGATTTAATTGAAGGAACTAAGTATATAACTCATAATAGTTGTGGTAAAACTCTTAATCCTTCATTTATAAGTATATCCTTATCTGTTATATCTATTAATTAAATAAATTCCATTTTTAAGTCCTTTAATTTATTACTAAATATCCATTTCCCTTTCCCATCAAATTTGAATTCCATCAAATTAATATAACCAAGCAGATTTCCATTCACACTTTATTATAAACCTAAAATTTGTAATTTATTATCTTGTATTGATTTTATACAATTACCATTGACTTTACATTCCATTACTATTCAATGCATATTTATTCATCAATCAAATTCGATATTTACTTTTCTTTCCTTTTATTTGATAAATAACCTAGTATACATTTACATACATTCATTTCATTCCATTCATTTATGGGTATTGCATTGAAATTAAATTTATTAGCTAATACCAACATTATTACCATTAATTACAATTGGATTCCCAATTTTATTCAATACCCTGAATAAATTACATATATATTAATCAAATCCTTACATTTGTTTTTCTCATGTTCCATTAAATATATGCACACATACAAATGAAAATTCTAAATCCAATTAGTTATTCCTTTTACATCAACCATCACTTAGGAATAATTATCGTTTCCTATTTATTTTGTTACATTCACTTATATTCACTTTATGAGTAAATTGGTATTCCCTTTAACCCATTAATTACTAACTTTAGTTATTGCAATTCATTTATCTAACATAAATTTTGAATCTATTTCCAAATTTTCATATTTCAATTAATTAACACCTTACAATAGTTTACAAATAAAAGGGATTGTACTAATTACGTTGTTTATTGTCCTGCATTACTTTATTACTTCCGTTTACATTCAATTTCCATAAATCAATATTTTATTCCATTGATAAATTCAATACTTGCCTTAATTTACTTATTCAAACTTTATATCAAATGCAACAATTTCCACTATTACTATTAATTGCAATATATAATTTAATCTGTAAATTTTGATTACCCTTGATACATCAAATTTCAACATTTTCTTTCATATAAATAAATAAGATTTTTATTCCTTTCTAAATTAAAATTAAAATCTTAATTAGTTTAATTCATTTAAACACCGAATTTACACAGGTCGTTACACTCTTCCCCACTCAAAACTTTTCGTCCTCGAAAAGGAAAGAAGGGAAAAGAAGAATTAAATAACAATACATCTTATTCAAAATATTTAACTTATAAACAATTAAATTTACAAAATTAATAAGATATCCTAATTTATAACTATTTAATCCTTTATATTTAAATTATTAAAGTTCGGAAAAACATTTTCAAAATATTTCTAAGATACTTCATTTTCTTATATAATCCAAAGGGTTACAATTTATATAAAGTGAAATATTTAAGTGGATTTCAATCACTAACCACAAATCAATACAACAACCATCAACTTTAACAACAGCATACACAACAAATTCAAAGCAACCATTCAACCAACAAACAAATAGTTGTTCCGGTTCAAAACTTTTAAATTGTACAGAATGAAGAATAAACTACTAGCTCATCATTTACTCAACAGTCTTAGATAAATCTAAACAGATTATTCATCCATCCATACAAATTTAAAGTATCCTTACCCAAACAACTAAAACTCAAACAAACAACAACCAATTTTGAAGAACCAATTTTGTTTATCCTTATTAATTTCATTCATACATTTGTTGTTCAATTTCTCTTTTTATTCATACCACATAAAATTTTCTTTTATAATTTACATTTATTTCTAAAAACTTTTAATTTCATTTACTCATTCAATGTTTGTTTCATTTGTTTTTACTTATTACTTACCATTATTCCTTTCCATTAACTCAGGTCATGCCAGTTCTTTTTGTTTCATTATAATTATTTATTCATTTGTTGCATGCCCTCATTTATTTACATTTGTTTATCAATAGTATTCATGTCCCATTCAATTTCTTAGCATTTCCATTTTATTTACTTAAGTTGATATTCATCCATTTGAATTACTTACCTTTAATTATATTCACTTATAGTAAAATTTCTATTGTAACTTAAGTTTATAACATTAAGTTCTCATTTATAATAGTAAATTCATTGAATACATCATTGCCTACTTTTACTTGTACAATTTTCATTACATTTCCTATTAAACACTTCAACTTTTTATATTTGGTAAGTTATATATGTTAAAGAAAATGCAAATGAACTTATACAAGTTTTATCTCATCCTTTAATTAAATTTAATGCTCAACAATATTACTCCTTGTTTCATATGTTACAAATTTCAAATTTCCTTTAATTTCCATTTATAACTTTGCATTAAATCTCTTATTTCCTTTAGAGGTTTTAGTTTATTAATTATCTACGTTCCAATTCACTACAGTAGTTGAAACTATTTATTAATGGAAACTTAAGAATCAAATACCGGTTTTATTCAAAAAAAAATCATTTTAAAATAATAGATAATATATGTCCTTATAATTTATATATCCAATTATATTAAAAACAATTTAAAATATTTATTTGTCTATCAAAATACTTTTGTAGTAAAACTACTACAGTGGCATTTTCCCTTCGAAACTCAAAAATGAAAGTCGATGATGCGGCCGTCATCACCGAAATTATTTTCCAACGACAGAGAGGAAAGTACAAAACTTATTTTCTCCAAAATCTTCTTTAAAACGATTTTTCCCAAATTATATTAAATGTTTATATCAGAAAGTACTTATAAACAATATTATTATATTCCAAAATTTATTTGAAAGAAATTTCAAAATCCCGGAACTTAAGTTCTAAATTTCCAAATTTCATTTTTCAATCTTATTTCTATTATTATTTATACACTTTATTACCTAACAACCAATCTATTGCAGCCAAATATAGATATCTTTTGAAAAATTTATTTTATATATAGAAAATATAATAGGCAAAATTATTTCATTCACCTATATAAAACAAATATTATGTCGGTCCGTCCTATTAAGTATTTAGAAATCCCTATTGATGTCATAGCGTCCCATGCATCAACCAGAATTTATAAATGCAAAACGAACATATTGACATAATATAAAAACCTTTTCATAACACTAACAAATACGCTCTCTCATATATATACACTCAGCGACTCCTATAGGGTATTACTACCCTATTAGTAAAGAATCAAACCCCACAAAGCTAAGGTTTATCGCTAAACCAAAGCTCTGATACCAGATGTAACGTCCCGCCTTTTCTCGCACGCTTTAAATCGACATACGTGCCAATGCAAACCATACGGAAGGGCGGATTGATATGGGGTAAATAAGAAAACAAGAAAGAATAAAACAAAATAGAATCTCACGGCGGAAGGATAAAATATAATAATAAATATACAGTTCATAAACTGTTTACAAACATTTGATTCTTCTTTATACAATAAATATCAGAGTTCACATACCAACAATATCAATGCAATGGAACAGTATGAGTGAAGTGCAATAATATAAATAATAATAATAATACGGATCTTCGTCTTCGTCCTCCAGAGCTAAATCTTCAAATCCTGAAACGCTCGGACTGACCCGAGCGAATTGAAAAGACGAAACACTCGAGTCAAAACTAAAAGATCTTATGTAAGTTAAATTAACAGAAATGAATATGAGTACAGTAACTCAAGAGATGCTCGGGATTTACATCTCCTAAGGATCCGTTAAACTATTTACTATGTAGTATATTGCGCTATTATAATAGTGTCTAATTGTAAAATAAACTTACTTTTTAATAGCGTTAAGGGGTTACCCATATTGCCCTTAACACAAATAATGCCAATAGTCTATACAGTACCGTAATACCTCCTGATCGGGAAGCTACCAGAGGATACTCCATAGGTACGACACAAATAGAAACTCGTAGAAGGCTCGGTATGGTAGGTGACACGGCATAACTAGGCAATGCCAGGGTAGATATACCAATTGCTATCTGGGCTGATGGAAACGCGTAGCCGCAGCTACCGCCCACCTCGAAACAAACTCCCCCCAAAATCAAAGTAAAAAGTGGCCACTGAATCAATCCAAAGTCAAAGTATAATATCGAAGAGGAGTGTCCGATCAGAGGAATGACCTCATTGGCCCGAGAATCGCCCATGTTTTAGCCACCTTATGCCAACTCACGGGAGTCGTGTCCACGTATTTATCTTGCAGGAAACGCCTCCACCAACCTACTTCATTCTGGAATCTCCACCGTGTACACGGTTGTTAAAGTGGTTTTCGGAGTTGGCAGAGAGTATGACAACTTCCGATCCCGGTCTCTTTAACAACCAAATGTTATTATAACATCGCGGTCATTTAAAAAAAATTTAAACTTTAAAACCAGAATAAAATATCCATTTTAAACCCTTATAAATACGATATCGTTTGTATTTTTAAAACCCCAAATCAATATGATATCATTTAGGCCCAAACCAATATAATGTCATTTTATTTTCCAATATATATTCTTTCCAAACTCATCGGGTTTTCAAAGTAAAATATTTAGAAATCAAAACTCTGGAATATAATATTTCCAAATTATACTACCTTGAAAATCATAACTTTGAAACAAATTTCCATCTCTCAAATGGTTAAATATTAAATTTCTTTTATAAAACAAAATAGCTTCTTTACATTTCACAAATCAATTCCAAATATCAATTTAAACTTCCAAATATCATTTTTAATTCTTATGTTTCAAAGCTTTAAATATTTCACCATTTCAAAAATAACTCATTTGACAAACCCATATATACCAAATTCAATTACTTATTATTTAGACTTGAAGTGTTTACTTAATGAATTCAATATAATTTAAGTAAAACCTTTAACTTCACATAATTGGAAAATCTTTCAATTTATTAAACTTGATATATTCATTTAAATCCACCTGATATTCATTTAAATCACTTTACAAAAATCAAATTATAAAATCATATCCTTTAAAAAAAAATTATTAAATTTCAATTTAACTTAATATTCATCTTCCAAATCTTATTCTCATTTAAGTCATACAAACTCCAGAAATTAGATTTTAAATAAATGCTTAATCGTATTTGATCTTGAAAATCAAACTTTATTTTATTCTTCAAATCAAATTTACACAAAGTTTAAAAACCGAAAATTTACTCTCTCTCTCTCTCTCTCTCTCTCTATATATATATATATATATATATATATGTATATATATATATATATAACCAAATCAATATCCTATAAACCATATATATAGATTTACAAAACCATAAAACATTTTAAAATATGTTATATATATATATATACCGCGGTGCTTGTATAAAATTTTCTACCCTATGGTCAAGTGATATGGATGTTTATTATTTCAATCCGCAATTTAAAATAAAAATGTGGTTGTATATCATTTCAAACCGCAATCCCGAATGAAATGAAAATGCATGATGACTTGAAGTTTATACATTATAAATGTAGCATCCATTCATCCAAATATTAATCATTAACCATCATTTGCAATCATCATCCAGTTAAACAATCATCGATATAGAGCATATAAATTATACAGGTAGTAAATAACATGTATTAACCAACAGTTTATATTCAATAATAAATTTATTAACTGTTAACTATCAGTTTATATGCAAATAAATAAATTTTTAACTGTCAATTCATATGCAATAATAAAATTAATTAACAGTTAAACTAAATAAATGCGATTTAACAGAGGTGATAAATAAAACATGCCAAACAGTCATAAATAACTTCCTACTCATATCTTAAGTCAAGTTAACAAACATAAGAAATTTTAGAAGTTGTGAGTGGGTTAAAACACTCACCTTTTGAATTTAAATCGAATTTAAATTCGATTTAAACCCAAAAATTCGACGGTCTCCAAATCTGTCCAAACTAGCGTCAAAAGATCTGGAATTTAATTACGATCCTAACAAAAAAAATCGCGCATGAAACGGAGTTCGTATGTGAAAGTTATCATAATTAAACGATTTGCAATAGAAATTAAAAATAAACAAAACAAAAATAAAATACCGTGTCACATCCACTCTTCCCTCGTGTATGCTTCTTCTTGATTGCTAGCTTTGTTCCGTACTTTTTATTTTATTTCGATTTACTTTAATTTTCCTCCTTATTATATGAATGTATGTATTTTTAAAAGGTTGAAAGAAAAAGAAAAAAAAAGATTTGAAAAAGAAGAATTGAAAAAGAAAATGATTAAAATAAGAACTGAAAATGGAAGAGAAGATCTAGATTTGAACAGAAAGAAGAAAGTTTGAAATAGAAGAAAATTTTGAAGAAGAAGAATATTTGAAGAGGAAGGAAAAATTAAAATGAGAGATAATAAGGAGATTTGAAGAGAAAAGAAAAGAAAAAAAAAAAAGAAAAGGAAAAAAAAGAAGAAGATTAGAATGGAGGCTGTGGTTTCATTTGCGTCATATCTTATTTATAAGGTTAGAATTAGGTTTAGGATCAAAGATATTTGAAAAGAGAGACCGCTATTAATTAGAAATAAATGAAATGACGTTTCAGAAAAATGAAGCTGGAAAATGAATGGAAAGAAATAAAGTAAATATGAACAAACTTGGTTTTGAAATATAGTAAATATGAACAGCCTTTTTATAAGTAGCAGGTATTAAAAAGAGGCAATAATTAATTAGAAAGGGAATAAATGGACTAACTCTATACTGTAAACAAACTTTTAGAATTCAAATTTCAAAATAATTGTTTACTTAATCAATTTTGTTAACCCTAAACACACCAAAATTACTTCATTAACTCAAGTAATATTCGAATTTCTATGCATTTGAGTTTTTGTCTATGCATAATAATTTTTTTATACTTACCTTAAAAATGAAAACATTTGATTTGTTTTTCCCAAAATGATCTCTTATTACCATTGAAACACCCTTTTTGTTTACCACAGAACGCGCGTTTTTTAATATTAAATCTATTAATTGAAATCACCGTTTTCTTTCCTTTTAATTGAAATATATGAACTACATTAATTGCAATCACTTACAAGGTTAAATTTTAAAACAGATAACTAAAATGCATAAAAAAATAGAAAAATTGTTTATACACAAGAGTAATAAATAGATTATTTTCCTATTCTTGTAATCAGTCTGTAAGCTAAACACAGTTCAAATAAACATATATTTCTTTCTATAAAATCAATCTTTCTATTTTTTATTTAAATTAAACTAAACATACATTCATAGATGAAACATTCATTTTATTGATGTAAATGTTTTTTTTTCATTGAATCAAAACTTTCCTTATATTTCACAAAACATAAGCTGCTTTTAATTGCACCTATTACAATTAGTATTCTCTCTCCTATTAATTGAAAATTTTCAATTACATTAATTTCTGTTGATTAAGTTTCAAAATGGGCTAAATGAATGAAATGATAAGTAGAACAATTGCTTCCTATTAACGTAATATTTAGATGTTAAATTTCATTTATTTCGATTAAACCTATTTTTCATACATTAATTCAATATACTGACAAACTTACTTTTGCACCCTTTCATTTACCCAAATGCCTTTTTATAAATAAACTTAACAATAGATTCATACTCTATTACATAAGTGCCTACCCTTTCATCTAAATTAACATTTACGTAACTTCAAACATTTAATCCATTTAATTCTAATTACTACTTTCATTAAATTTTAGATTCAAATCAATTTATAAAGCTTTACTTCCATTCTTTATATACACTAACCATCATTAAATGAAGAATTTATTATGTTATTTCCCATTATTACCTAAATTTATTTATCTTAACATTTAATTTATAATTATTGCAATGATTTCCGATTTAATTGAAGGAACTAAGTATATAACTCATAATAGTTCTGGTAAAACTCTTAATCCTACATTTATAAGTATATCCATATCTGTTATATCTATTAATTAAATAAATTCCATTTTTAAATCCTTTAATTTATTACTAAATATCCATTTCCCTTTCCCATCAAATTTGAATTCCATCAAATTAATATAACCAAGCAGATTTCCATTCACACTTTATTATAAACCTAAAATTTGCAATTTATTATCTTGTATTGATTTTATACAATTACCATTGACTTTACATTCCATTACTATTCAATGCATATTTATTCATCAATCAAATTCGATATTTACTTTTCTTTCCTTTTATTTGATAAATAACCTAGTATACATTTACATACATTCATTTCATTCCATTCATTTATGGGTATTGCATTGAAATTAAATTTATTAGCTAATACCAACATTATTACCATTAATTACAATTGGATTCCCAATTTTATTCAATACCCTGAATAAATTAGATATATATTAATCAAATCCTTACATTTGTTTTTCTCATGTTCCATTAAATATATGCACACATACAAATTAAGATTCTAAATCCAATTAGTTATTCCTTTTACATCAACCATCACTTAGGAATAATTATCGTTTCCTATTTATTTTGTTACATTCACTTATATTCACTTTATGAGTAAATTGGTATTCCCTTTAACCCATTAATTACTAACTTTAGTTATTGCAATTCATTTATCTAACATAAATTTTGAATCTATTTCCAAATTTTCATATTTCAATTAATTAACACCTTACAATAGTTTACAAATAAAAGAGATTGTACTAATTACGTTGTTTATTGTCCTGCATTATTTTATTACTTCCGTTTACATTCAATTTCCATAAATCAATATTTTATTCCATTGATAAATTCAATACTTGCCTTAATTTACTTATTCAAACTTTATATCAAATGCAACAATTTCCACTATTACTATTAGTTGCAATATATAATTTAATCTGTAAATTTTGATTACCCTTGATACATCAAATTTCAACATTTTCTTTCATTTAAATAAATAAGATTTTTATTCCTTTCTAAATTAAAATTAAAATCTTAATTAGTTTAATTCATTTAAACACCGAATTTACACGGGTCGTTACACTCTTCCCCACTCAAAACTTTTCGTCCTCGAAAAGGAAAGAAGGGAAAAGAAGAATTAAATAACAATACATCTTATTCAAAATATTTAACTTATAAACAATTAAATTTACAAAATTAATAAGATATCCTAATTTATAGCTATTTAATCCTTTATATTTAAATTATTAAAGTTCGGAAAAACATTTTCAAAATATTTCTAAGATACTTCATTTTCTTATATAATCCAAAGGGTTACAATTTATATAAAGTGAAATATTTAAGTGGATTTCAATCACTAACCACAAATCAATACAACAACCATCAACTTTAACAACAGCATACACAACAAATTCAAAGCAACCATTCAACCAACAAACAAATAGTTGTTCCGGTTCAAAACTTTTAAATTGTACAGAATGAAGAATAAACTACTAGCTCATCATTTACTCAACAGTCTTAGATAAATCTAAACAGATTATTCATCCATCCATACAAATTTAAAGTATCCTTACCCAAACAACTAAAACTCAAACAAACAACAACCAATTTTGAACAACCAATTTTGTTTATCCTTATTAATTTCATTCATACATTTGTTGTTCAATTTCTCTTTTTATTCATACCACATAAAATTTTCTTTTATAATGTACATTTATTTATAACAACTTTTAATTTCATTTACTCATTCAATGTTTGTTTCATTTGTTTTTACTTATTACTTACCATTATTCCTTTCCATTAACTCAGGTCATGCCAGTTCTTTTTGTTTCATTATAATTATTTATTCATTTGTTGCATGCCCTCATTTATTTACATTTGTTTATCAATAGTATTCATGTCCCATTCAATTTCTTAGCATTTCCATTTTATTTACTTAAGTTGATATTCATCCATTTGAATTACTTACCTTTAATTATATTCACTTATAGTAAAATTTCTATTGTAACTTAAGTTTATAACATTAAGTTCTCATTTATAATAGTAAATTCATTGAATACATCATTGCCTACTTTTACTTGTACAATTTTCATTACATTTCCTATTAAACACTTCAACTTTTTATATTTGGTAAGTTATATATGTTAAAGAAAATGCAAATGAACTTATACAAGTTTTATCTCATCCTTTAATTAAATTTAATGTTCAACAATATTACTCCTTGTTTCATATGTTACAAATTTCAAATTTCCTTTAATTTCCATTTATAACTTTGCATTAAATCTCTTATTTCCTTTAGAGGTTTTAGTTTATTAATTATCTACGTTCCAATTCACTACAGTAGTTGAAACTATTTATTAATGGAAACTTAAGAATCAAATACCAGTTTTATTCAAAAAAAATCATTTTAAAATAATAGATAATATATGTCCTTATAATTTATATATCCAATTATATTAAAAACAATTTAAAATATTTATTTGTCTATCAAAATACTTTTGTAGTAAAACTACTACAATGGCCTTTTCCCTTCGAAACTCGAAAATGAAAGTCGATGATGCGGCCGTCATCACCGAAATTATTTTCCAGCGACAGAGAGGAAAGTACAAAACTTATTTTCTCCAAAATCTTCTTTAAAACAATTTTTCCCAAATTATATTAAATGTTTATATCAGAAAGTACTTATAAACAATATTATTATGTTCCAAAATTTATTTGAAAGAAATTTCAAAACCCCGGAACTTAAGTTCTAAATTTCCAAATTTCATTTATTTTATTTTTCAATCTTATTTCTATTATTATTTATACACTTTATTACCTAACAACCAATCTATTGCAGCCAAATATAGATATCTTTTGAAAAAATTATTTTATATATATAAAATATAATAGGCAAAATTATTTCATTCACCTATATAAAACAAATATTATGTCGGTCCGTCCTATTAAGTATTTAGAAATCCCTATTGATGTCATAGCGTTACATGCATCAACCAGAATTTATAAATGCAAAACGGAACAGATTGACACAATATAAAAACCTTTTTATAACACTAACAAATACGCTCTCTTATAAATATACACTCAGCGACTCCTATAGGGTATTACTACCCTATTAGTAAAGAGTCAAACCCCACAAAGCTAAGGTTTATCGCTAAACCAAAGCTCTGATACCAGATGTAACGTCCCGCCTTTTCTCGCACGCTTTAAATTGACACACGTGCCAATTCAAACCATACGGAAGGGCGGATTGTTATGGGGTAAATAAGAAAACGAGAAAGAATAAAACGAAATAGAATCTTACAGCGGAAGGATAAAATATAATAATAAATATACAGTTCATAAACTGTTTACAAACATTTGATTCTTCTTTATACAATAAATATCAGAGCTCACATACCAATAATATTAATGCAGCGGAACAGTATGAGTGAAGTGCAATACTATAAATAATAATAATAATACGGATCTTCGTCTTCGTCCTCCAGAGCTAAATCTTCAAATCCTGAAACGCTCGGACTGACCCGAGCGAATTGAAAAGACAAAACACTCGAGTCAGAACTAAAAGATCTTATGTAAGTTAAATTAACAGAAATGAATATGAGTACAATAACTCAAGAGATGCTCGGAATTTACATCTCCTAAGAATCCGTTAAACTATTTACTATGTAGTATATTGCGCTATTATAATAGTGTCTAATTGTAAAATAAACTTACTTTTTAATAGCGTTAAGGGGTTACCCATATAGCCCTTAACACAAATAATGCCAATAGTCTATACAGTACCGTAATACCTCCTGATCGGGAAGCTACCAGAGGATACTCCATAGGTACGACACAAATAGAAACTCGTAGAAGGCTCGGTATGGTAGGTGACACGGCATAACTAGGCAATGCTAGGGTAGATATACCAATTGCTATACGGGCTGATGGAAACGCGTAGCCGCAGCTACCGCCCACCTCGAAACAAACTCCCACAAAAATCAAAGTAAAAAGTGGCCACTGAATCAATCCAAAGTCAAAGTATAATATCGAAGAGGAGTGTCCGATCAGAGGAATGACCTCATTGGCCCGAGAATCGCTCCTGTTTTAGCCACCTTATGCCAACTCACGGGAGTCGGGTCCATGTATTTACCTTGCAGGAAACGCCTCCACCAACCTACTTCATTCTGGAATCTCCACCGCGTACACGGTTGTTAAAGTGGTTCTCGGAGTTGGCAGAGAGTATGACAACTTCCGATCCCGGTCTCTTTAACAACCAAACGTTATTATAACACCGCGGTCATTTAAAAAAAATTAAACTTTAAAACCAGAATAAAATATCCATTTTAAACCCTTATAAATACGATATCGTTTATATTTTTAAAACCCCAAATCAATATGATATCATTTAGGCCCAAACCAATATAATGTCATTTTATTTTCCAATATATATTCTTTCCAAACTCATCGGGTTTTCAAAGTAAAATATTTAGAAATCAAAACTCTGGAATATAATATTTCCAAATTATACTACCTTGAAAATCATAACTTTGAAACAAATTTCCATCTCTCAAATGGTTAAATATTAAATTTCTTGTATAAAACAAAATAGCTTCTTTACATTTCACAAATCAATTCCAAATATCGATTTAAACTTCCAAATACCATTTTTAATTCTTATGTTTCAAAGCTTTAGATATTTCACCATTTCAAAAACAACTCATTTGACAAACCCATATATATCAAATTCAATTACTTAGTATTTAGACTTGAAGTGTTTACTTAATGAATTCAATATAATTTAAGTAAAACCTTTAACTTCACATAATTGGAAAATCTTTCAATTTATTAAACTTGATATATTCATTTAAATCCACCTGATATTCATTTAAATCACTTTACAAAAATAAAGTTATAAAATCATATCCTTTAAAAAAATTAATTTTTATTAAATTTCAATTTAACTTAATATTCATCTTCCAAATCTTATTCCCATTTAAGTCATAAAAACTCCAGAAATTAGATTTTAAATAAATGCTTAATCGTATTTGATCTTGAAAATCAAACTTTATTTTATACTTCAAATCAAATTTATACAAAGCTTAAAAACCTAAAATTTACTATATATATATATATATAAATAACCAAATCAATATCCTATAAACCATATATATATATAGTTTTACAAAACCATAAAACATTTCAAAATATTATATATATATATATATACCGTGGTGCCTGTATAAAATTTTCTACCCTATGGTCAAGTGATATGGATGTTTATCATTTCAATCCGCAATTTAAAATAAAAATGTGGTTGTATATCATTTCAAACCGCAATCCCGAATGAAATGAAAATGCATGATGACTTGAAGTTTATACAATATAAATGTAGCATCCATTCATCCAAATATCAATCATCAACCATCATTTGCAATCATCGTCCAATTAAACAATCATCGATATAGAGCATATAAATTATACAGGTAATAAATAACATGTATTAACCAACAGTTTATATTCAATAATAAATTTATTAACTGTTAACTATCAGTTTATATGCAAATAAATAAATTCTTAACTGTCAATTCATATGCAATAATAAAATTAATTAACAGTTAAACTAAATAAATGCGATTTAACAGAGGTGATAAATAAAACATGCCAAACAGTCATAAATAACTTCTTACTCGTAACTTAAGTCAAGTTAACAAACATAAGAAATTTTAGAAGTTGTGAGTGGGTTAAAACACTCACCTTTTGAATTTAAATCGAATTTAAATTCGATTTAAACCCAAAAATTCGACGGTCTCCAAATCTGTCCAAACCAGCGTCAAAAGATCTGGAATTTAATTACGATCCTAACAAAAAAAATCGCGCGTGAAACGGAGTTCGTATGTGAAAGTTATCATAATTAAACGATTTGCAATAGAAATTAAAAATAAACAAAACAAAAATAAAATACCGTGTCACATCCACTCTTCCCTCGCGTATGGTTCTTCTTGATTGCTTGCTTTGTTTCGTAGTTTTTATTTTATTTCGATTTACTTTAATTTTCCTCCTTATTATTTGAATGTATGTATTTTTAAAAGGTTGAAAGAAAAAGAAAAAAAGATTTGAAAAAGAAGAATTGAAAAAGAAAATGATTAAAATAAGAACTGAAAATGGAAGAGAAGATCTAGATTTGAACAGAAAGAAGAAAGTTTGAAATAGAAGAAAATTTTGAAGAAAAAGAATATTTGAAGAGGAAGGAAAAATTAAAATGAGAGATAATAAGAAGATTTGAAGAGAAAAGAAAAGAAAGAAAAAAAAAGGAAAAAGAAGAAGAAGATTAGAATGGAGGCTGTGGTTTCATTTGTGTCATATCTTATTTATAAGGTTAGAATTAGGTTTAGGATCAATGATATTTGAAAAGAGAGACCGCTATTAATTAGAAATAAATGAAATGATGTTTCAGAAAAATGAAGTTGGAAAATGAATGGAAAGAAATAAAGTAAATATGAACAAACTTGGTTTTGAAATATAGTAAATATGAACAGCCTTTTTAAAAGTAGCAGGTATTAAAAAGAGGCAATTATTAATTAGAAAGGGAATAAATGGACTAACTCTATACTGTAAACAAACTTTTAGAATTCAAATTTCAAAACAATTGTTTACTTAATCAATTTTGTTAACCCTAAACACACCAAAATTACTTCATTAACTCAAGTAATATTCGAATTTCTATGCATTTGAGTTTTTGTCTATGCATAATAATTTTTTTATACTTACCTTAAAAATGAAAACATTTGATTTGTTTTTCCCAAAATGATCTCTTATTACCATTGAAACACCCTTTTTGTTTACCACAGAACGCGCGTTTTTTTATATTAAATCTATTAATTGAAATCACCGTTTTCTTTCCTTTTAATTGAAATATATGAACTACATTAATTGCAATCACTTACAAGGTTAAATTTTAAAACAGATAACTAAAATGCATAAAAAAAATAGAAAAATTGTTTATACACAAGAGTAATAAATAGATTATTTTCCTATTCTTGTAATCAGTCTGTAAGCTAAACACAGTTCAAATAAACATATATTTCTTTCTATAAAATCAATCTTTCTATTTTTTATTTAAATTAAACTAAACCTACATTTACAGATGAAACGTTCATTTTATTGATGTAAATGTTTTTTTTATTGAATCAAAACTTTCCTTATATTTCACAAAACATAAGCTGCTTTTAATTGCACCTATTACAATTAGTATTCTCTCTCCTATTAATTGAAAATTTTCAATTACATTAATTTCTGTTGATTAAGTTTCAAAATGGGCTAAATGAATGAAATGATAAGTAGAACAATTGCTTCCTATTAACGTAATACTTAGATGTTAAATTTCATTTATTTCGATTAAACCTATTTTTCATACATTAATTCAATATACTGACAAACTTACTTTTGCACCCTTTCATTTGCCCAAATGCCTTTTTATAAATAAACTTAACAATAGATTCATACTCTATTACATAAGTGCCTACCCTTTCATCTAAATTAACATTTACGTAACTTCAAACATTTAATCCATTTAATTCTAATTACTCCTTTCATTAAATTTTAGATTCAAATCAATTTATAAAGCTTTACTTTCATTCTTTATATACACTAACCATCATTAAATGAAGAATTTATTACGTTATTTCCCATTATTACCTAAATTTATTTATCTTAACATTTAATTTATAATTATTGCAATGATTTCCGATTTAATTGAAGGAACTAAGTATATAACTCATAATAGTTCTGGTAAAACTCTTAATCCTACATTTATAAGTATATCCATATCTGTTATATCTATTAATTAAATAAATTCAATTTTTAAGTCCTTTAATTTATTACTAAATATCCATTTCCCTTTCCCATCAAATTTGAATTCCATCAAATTAATATAACCAAGCAGATTTCCATTCACACTTTATTATAAACCTAAAATTTGCAATTTATTATCTTGTATTGATTTTATACAATTACCATTGACTTTACATTCCATTACAATTCAATGCATATTTATTCATCAATCAAATTCGATATTTACTTTTCTTTCCTTTTATTTGATAAATAACCTAGTATACATTTACATACATTCATTTCATTCCATTCATTTATGGGTATTGCATTGAAATTAAATTTATTAGCTAATACCAACATTATTACCATTAATTACAATTGGATTCCCAATTTTATTCAATACCCTGAATAAATTAGATATATATTAATCAAATCCTTACATTTGTTTTTCTCATGTTCCATTAAATATATGCACACATACAAATTAAGATTCTAAATCCAATTAGTTATTCCTTTTACATCAACCATCACTTAGGAATAATTATCGTTTCCTATTTATTTTGTTACATTCACTTATATTCACTTTATGAGTAAATTGGTATTCCCTTTAACCCATTAATTACTAACTTTAGTTATTGCAATTCATTTATCTAACATAAATTTTGAATCTATTTCCAAATTTTCATATTTCAATTAATTAACACCTTACAATAGTTTACAAATAAAAGAGATTGTACTAATTACGTTGTTTATTGTCCTGCATTATTTTATTACTTCCGTTTACATTCAATTTGCATAAATCAATATTTTATTCCATTGATAAATTCAATACTTGCCTTAATTTACTTATTCAAACTTTATATCAAATGCAACAATTTCCACTATTACTATTAATTGCAATATATAATTTAATCTGTAAATTTTGATTACCCTTGATACATCAAATTTCAACATTTTCTTTCATATAAATAAATAAGATTTTTATTCCTTTCTAAATTTAAATTAAAAACTTAATTAGTTTAATTCATTTAAACACCGAATTTACACGGGTCGTTACACTGGATCCACTCTACGCATTACCGCCATCAAAATTGCATGGTCGTTGGATTGCTCACCTCAGTAGCAGAAACATGAAATCTTTGCAAGTATGCTTTCAATGACTCTCCTGGAGCTTGGATACGCTTGATAAGGACATCACATCCTTTGGACGAGTGGTGTGTATCCTGAACTGTTCTATGAATTTCATTGCCAATTCGTCGAAGCTAGATATAGACCGTGGGGGAAGTCGAGTAAACCACATGGTGGCAATTCCGGACAGAGTGATTGGGAAGCACCTACACTTGGTCGCATCATTAGCTCTTGCAGAATCCATCATCCATCCGTACCTCGTCACATGCTGCTTGGGATCCATCTTCCCTTCGTAGGCTGGGATAGTTGGCATATTGAACTTCTTGGGGTACTCAGCTTGTAGGATACAATCCGTAAAGGGAGTATGGCTTCTGGTCACTCCCTAATCTTCATTGTTCAAGTCTTGGTTCTCTCCCATCAACTGCCTGACCATAGCTGTCATGTCCGGAGTTTGTATGGAGGATGGAAGGTTGGTTTCCGTTCCACGGGACCGTGCGGGTTGGTTTCTCGCCTGATTTGGGTCTTAGAGGATCGGGTGTCCGGTCTCTTCGCGGACTTGATTCCCAGCGCCTGTCTGTGCACCTTCATCCTTACGGCGTCTACGCCTAGGAGGTTCGTCAGCTGAAGTTGAGCTATCAGATTCAGAATAAGGGGCAAGGGTTACCTCCAGCATTCTGGCGCTGCTGCTGAGCGAGCTAAGTCATGAGGTTAGCGTTGGCTTGAATCTTCTCAGCAAGCTGCCTCCTACTTTCCTTGAGTTCTCTTATCAAGTCATTGAACTCCGTTCGGGAAAAGACTTCCGCTTGGTTTTAATTGGAGGGCCCTGCACCTCTGGTTGCTTGCTGATTTCCAGGTCTAACTTATTGTACGCTAGCAGTTTCCTGGACATCTGCATTGTGGGAGGCTGATCTGGTTCGTGGTCTCCACATAGTAGAGTTGTTGGCTGTAACTCTGAATAGAATCAACAGATGCCCTGTGACTGATCTTGGATCTCCTTTGGGGGATTTATGCAATCCAGTAGCTATAAAGCAGATCACTAACAGCCTGAGAATTCAATTCTCAGTGAAAGCACCAAAATGTTAGCACCAAAATTGGTCACTAACACCCTTATAAAGATTGTGTAGAGAGATTAATGAAGAAAGTAAATTAAAATAGAGAACAATATATAGATTTAAATGCAGAGGACAAGAACACCAAATTTATAGTGGTTCGGCATAACTGCCTACGTCCACTTTGAAGTTGATTTCTATTGATTTCCTTGATAGTTGATTACAGATACAACCCGTTTCTCATTACTTGAATACAAGTGCAAAGTAAAAGATTAAGTCTTGAATGAGTGTCGAATGCAGCAGAGTTTCCCCAGCGTTCCCAAAAAACCGATCCCTTTCACTGTGCCCCTGCCTCTCTATTTATATACGAAGGTGGGTTGGACTTCCCTGGTGGGCTTGGTAGCTGGATATCACGACCCAAATGGAGTAAACACTGTGCGTTGACCCGAACATGCAGAACGTCCAAATGCTGATCCATCGTTTTCATGCCGAATGTTCTTATGCCGAGCATCTTTGTTATGTCGAACAATCTCCTCATGCCGAGCATAGCGAAGTCGAACGTTCTGAGTGTTATGGGAAGCATTTGCACCGAACGATACTAGAAGCCGAACCAGTGACTTGGCCGAACGATGTTTGTATGCTGAGCAGAACTTAGGACGGACGATATCTTGGCCGAACGTTACCCATGCCGAACTATGTCTCGGCCGAACGATCCTTAGCCCGAGCAATAGTTAGGCCGAACGGTAGTTGATGCCGGACAATCCTGCCATGCCGAACGTTCTCACATGCCGAACGTTATTCCACACCGAACGTCTCTAAATGCCAAATGCTCAGTCATGTCGGACGTTCCATAGACGCCGAACGAACTTGGATGCCGAGTGCCTCTTGAATGCCGAGCGCCCCCAACTGTCGAGCGCTCCCGAATGCCGAACGGTCTCGGGATGCCGAACAATATTCAGGCCGAACCTTCGTGGATGCCGAGCCTTCCTTGTATGCCGAACGTATAGGACGCCGAGTACGAAGTTGCCTGGTCAAATCCCAAGGAAACAACTGCCTAGTCTAATAGTTGTAGTACTTTGTACAACTCTGGTAACTCCATGTAAGGAAAAATCTTTTGTACGATATTATTTTTTTATTATATGTAACCGTTTCGTTGCGAGGATTTTCTATTATGTCATGTTCTATTCTTTATTTTGCCCTATGACAACTTGTCTTTCCGACGCTTAGGCAACGACACATGAACATAGAGGTTGTTTTAAGTGTTGAATATGCAATTATATGATTTTTGTTTGATGATAATAAACATATATATTCGTGTAAATGTATTTGTTAATGTACTATTTTATTTTTCATAGATTAAATAAATATTTGCTGAATAAAAATAAATAACACAGAATTTGAATTCAAACAGGAATCTTATTCAAACAAATATTTATTACAATCTTTGAATGGTACAAAGTTCAAGCTATCACTATATATATACAATTTCAATTACAGTATAATTTTGATTACATCACGATTCACATTTACATTTGACCTCACTACATATCACTCATTCACTCAACTCGTACTTTATCTTCAACTTCACTCTAAATTGAATCCAGCATCTGAGCAATCTACAAAAATAAATATTGACGCGGTAAAATTAAAAAGGAAATACTTTTGCAGTATAAAATAAAATAAGGATGTTGAAAATAGTATTTGCCTCAGTTATTTGGGTTGTTCGTCATCATTTAATTTTCAATTCATCAGACACGATATGCCACAAGGTTGTGCACACCGATATATACACTTGATAAAATTACAGGGATAGGTGAGCATAGGTCAAACCCAAAACACCGGAATCAACTCAAGTGTAATTCGAAAAACAAATACAAATGCATATCAGACAATGTCACGAGACTCAACATGTACATGATGGCAGCTGAAACATCAAGACAGCATACAAAACAAACTTTAACCAATGACCAGATCCAAACAACACAAGTGCACAAGGGCAGTTGTACCAAAACAAGCTCAATAGGATAGTACCAAGCTAACTACAGATTCAAATGAAAACAGTGTAACACACTTGTATACATATGATACACCAAGTACAAGGCACGGTAAACACGACGGCCAGAATGAACAAAAACAAAAATGAAACAGAGATATGCTACAGAATGATTAGCCACCATATGTACAAAGAACTGGACAAGCTATAATGGATGATCAAACTCATGCAACATGACAATGTAAACTGGAGTACACAACAAAGCTCTATACAAGTACAAGTCCAGTTACAACAAAGAACAAGGTACAGTGCAGAAGAAAATGTCACCAACATATAAAACTGAGAAGCAGTGCAAACAAATATACAAAGGCCAGAATTATATGCATACACCATAATCGAAGACATGTACAAATATGCAAAGCCATATGAAGTGATGTACAGTGGAATATACATGAGCAACCAAATACAACTACAAATGGCGCAGGACAATGAACCATGTGCACAGCAACTAGCACATATATATGCAGTGCGAACACAAATCCAAGTGGAACAAGTCAAAGACAATTTTTTAAAGTCAATTTTAAAAATGTCAGAGATGCAGTTTCAAAATAATGATATACAGCAAGTGACATAGCTAGTTCGAACAAATATACTTGTATGCAGTGACAACATCAGAGAATATATGCAGAGTATAACAAAGTCAAGGCCGCAAGTAAATCAAGTGCATAATGGCCGAAGCCAATACACAAAGATGCCATAGTCAGGTGAAGACATGAAACAAAATTAAAGTTAAGACAGAAAATCATCAAGGCACATGAAGACCAACGACAAGTGGATATGACCATCAAACCGCAAATCAATCAAATTCAATTTTACAGATTTCAAACTAGAGTCAGCGTCGTGATGACCAAGGCAACAAGTTCGAACCAAGTCAGAAATCATCAAGCCGTGGAAATTAAAAATGAACAAGTCAAAAAAATCGAACAGTTCAAAATTAGAGCCGTGAGAAGCAAGTATCAATTATACGAATTTGATAAAGTTAGAGAAATCATCAACATCCAAACATAATCTAATGGCTGAAGCACAGTATTGAAAAAATCAGAGGAACGAAAAACAAGGAGATCGAATCCATATAAAAACCTACAATCGTCATCGGCAATTTGCAATGGAGTTCAAGCATTCAACCAGAAAAGCAAAAGAGCAAAAATTACATACCAAAGCCTTCTCGAACTCGATCAAATTCGAAGCGATCGAAGTAAATAAAAGAGACCATCGATTGACAGAAAAGGAACGCTGAATCGTCTATTCAATCGGGCATTTAAAGTCGGCTTCTTCGAATTTCACAGAAGCACTAATTTTTGAAGGAAGAGGAACGAACTAGAAAAGAGAGCCGCCATTATCACAAACATGAAGGAATGGGCCGATAAAAGATAAAGAGAAAGAATAATTTTGGGCCGGCCTTTATATTATTTTGGGGTTTATAATTATATAAGGCTCATAATTATAATTAGGGTTTTGTTTTTAAATTGTGTTTAAATTGTATTTTCAATTTTAAACCATTGTAATTTCTAGTCGTATGACTAGGGGACAAACTACGTTGCGTAGTTTGAGAATTCGCAACTTAGTGGCTGAGTTGTGGCAGGGTTTTGAGCGTAGAGTAAGGTTAGTCAGTAGCGGGTGTCACGAATTTACGTGTGTAAGCGTGTGACTACTCAATTCCTAGTAGAAACCTTGGGGGCAGCACGTAGGCAGGGTTTTGCCGAAGCTGGGTAAATTCTGCGTCGTTCTATTTCTGCATTTATTATTCTGCTATTATCTGTGTTGCTATAATTCTGATTTATCTGTGTTGAAATAATTTTATAAGCTTCCGCAATAATTTTTATAATTAACCGTATCACCCTATTCACCTCCCCTCTAGGGTGAATTCGATCCTACATTAAGTGTCATTCCTAAGGGTCAGAAAGGTGCATCGTCACACTCTCATTCTCATCTTCCCTTCTAAAAATAAGAGGGGTCCTTTAATAAAATTTTCTCTCTACCACTTACCTCTCTCATTCCCATCTTTTCTTCTAAAAATTCAAAATTTCTATAGGCATAAATCTTCAAAAATTCAAAAAAAATTCAAAATAAAAAGTGAAAAAGGCGGTTGTCTCTAGATTATTGTAGATCTAGAGATCGATTTGAAGAATCTAGGAATTCTTCTTGATTCAAGGTGTATTTTCATGGCTTCTTCCTAAGGTAATTCTATATATTTATATATCTTTTAATTTTGTTTTCATCCCTTAATTCTCTATCTCCCCCTTCCATTCATGCATATGAATTTGGATTTTGATTTGAATGTCCCAAACCCCCTGCTTGAATCATTTATATATTCTTATCGTGAGAAAAAAATTCTTGCCATATCTACTGTTATTTTGTTATGAACAATAATAATAATAATTTCCTGTCTCTGTCCTATATATTTATTTATCCTATTTGTTTAACCTAGATCTAGATCCTTTTTAATTTCCTTTTCTCTATTTTGTATGTTGATTCATCCATGTATAACCTAGAACTAGACATTCTTATCACAAATCAGTATATGCCTACGTCATCTAATTTTATCATTATTAATAATAAAAAACTAAATTGAATATTGGAATTCTTTTGTTAATAAGTTAGTTTTCATATTAAAAGGTTTAAACTTGAATGTTTGCACATAAATAGCTATGTGGACAATATTTTGAAATAATTGCATTAAGTAATATTTGTTGTCAACATAGTATGATGACTTAATTGTGTTATGTTTTATATTGCTCTAAATCATACATTGCTAATTAAAATAAAATGAAAATATAAATTAATAATTTATTCCTAGTTTTACAATTGTATCCAGTCTAATATAAAATCTTTGTTTAAAAAGAACATTTTATTTCACAAACTGCCTATATACAGTTTACTTTGTTTCAAATTTTTTTCCTTTATATGTGTACATGAATTTATATATTCACATAAAATCATTTGTGTGTGTGTATTTGCATTTAACTCAAAGTTTTCAAATGAGTTTTCTATAAGACATAATAGTAAACTTCTAAACTATTTTAATTAGACTTTGTATTCTTTGATTTATTTCATGTAACTTAGATAAAGTCTATTTCAATTTGAACTGCTATGCAAAATATTTATTGTGTATCTATGTATACATTTATATACGTAAACATACATATACATTCATATATGTATGCATATATGCATATATGCATATATACATATATGTATATTAAAAAATTCATATTCTATATGAAAAAGGCATATATTGAAGGGAAATGTGTTCGTTGTGGTTTAAATCCAAACACCTAAGTAACGTTTACATTAACCATGTACATCTTTCATTGTTGCACTTACACTATAAACATGAGTACATTTGGCGTGCTCATCATAATATAAAATTAATTAATATTAAATTAAACTATTATTTTAACAATTATAATAATATGAAGAGAATTTTAAAAGGAAAATTTAGAGAAGTTCTAAATTGTTCCTGACTACATAGGCCCAATAAAGATCCAATAGGAATTTTTTGAATTTACCCATTTCTTCCATTGCGGGTTGGCCCGGTTCCATCGTATATTTGATCCTAAGCCTGCTGACTCCGCAGTTTGAACCATCACATTGAATTCCAATATGAACCCAAACAAATTTGAACATTATTAAGCTACTTAATACATTGAGATCAACCGAAAGTTCATTTAAGGATCAAGGTATAGTTTTTGCTCTAAAATGTAAGGCATCATCTTTGAAAAGTTCAAAGAAGAGAAAGCATGGAAGTAAGAAAGGTAAAGATGGTGCCTTTATTGATAAGGATGAATGTCATAATTGGCATAAGAATGGGCACTGGAAACACAATTGCCCAGACTATCTTAAAGTTGGTAAAAGAGAAGAAAATAGATCCCCTAAGCTCTTAAAGGTGTTTTATGATTCAAAATTGCTAAATCAGTAAAAAATTCTTAGGTTTTAGATACTGGATTTGGAATTCAATTTATAGTTCATTACATGGACTTAGGAGTATACAAACCATCGAAAAAGGAGAAATAAGCCTTTAAATTGTTGATGGATCTATTGTAGATGCAACTGCATTTGGAGAAAATCATTTACATTTTCCCAGTGGATTTATATTGTTTGAACAATTATAATTATTATGTATATAACTTTATTTATGGTATTATATTTATGTATAGATTGGCTGAGACTGGACATGGTATTCATTGTAACAATAATGTGTGAACAATGTGTTTAGTGGCAATAATATCTGCAGTGGTGTTTTGGATAATGACATTTTTATGCTTAACTTCAATAATATATGTATTGTCAATAATTGTTTTGCTATTAATGTTAAGGATAGTTACTTGTGGTGCTATAGACTAGGTCATATAAGTGACAAAAGACAGCACAAACTAAAAATTGAAGATTTTCGCTCATCGTTTGACACTTGTGAGTCATGCCTTAAAGGGAAAATGGCTAAAAAAAACCTTCGGTGGGAGCAAATAACGAGTTAATGAACCCTTAGGTCTCATACATACCAATGTATATGGCCCAATTCTTGTAATGACTAAGGATAGATCCATATATTTTGTAACTTTTACTAATGATTTCTCAAGACTGGGATATGTATAAATTGTGAAGAATGAATCTAAAGTTTGTAAGGAATTTAAAGAGTACAAGAACAAAGTAGAAAATCAAAAAAACTGCAGAATAAAAATAATTTGATCCAATCGAGGAGGTGAATATATTGGACAAGAACTCCAATAATATTTAAAAGGTAATTGGATTATCTCTCCGGTCACTACACTCTATAATCCATAACACAATGGTATTTCAGAGAGAAGGAATCAAACCGTATTATATATGACTCAACGTTGAGTGAGGCTAAATTTCCTGTTTCATATTAGGGATATGCATTAGAATTCACAACACATATGTTGAATTTGATGCCTACTAAGTATTTTTCTAAGATGCCATATGAGATTTGGTATGGAAAGAAATCCCACCTCAAGTATTTGAAGGTGTGGGCTTGTCAAGCCTACGTTAAGTATGTTGGTCCCAGTAAGCATGAGGCAAGATCAGTGTTGTGTAAGTTTATAGGATATCCCAAAGAATCCATCGGACATATTTCTATAACATAGAGAAATAAAAGTCATTATTTCTTGACAAATTGTCTTTTATAAAAGGAATTTCTATTGAAATAAATCAGTAATGAAGTTGTAGACTTGTATGAGATTTGAGAAGCTAACACAAAAACCGAATAGGTAGAAGAGTCAAATTTACCAATATATGTTAATACACAACTATTATAAGGTCTAGTAGGGAATCTTGTACACTAAAGAGACACTATAGTTTTCCCATACTTGGCTAGAAAAAGGATTGTTTCTTAGTAGATGACACTCCCCTCACATTTCTACAAGCACTACAGAGCAAAGACTCTTCGTTATGGCTAGAAGCTATGAAATCCGAGATGTATTACATGTACGTAAACAAAGTATGGACTTAAGATGATGTACCTAATGGGATAAAACTCATATATTGCAAATGGATCATAAGAAAAAACTAAATACAAATGAAAGGTAGAGACCTATGAAGCGATCCTAGTCATGAAAGGTTTTTGCCAAATTCAAGGTATAGATTATGGTGAAATGATTTTACCCATGACAGTGCTTAAATCTATTCAGGTATTACCTGCCATTGCCGCATTCTATGACTGTGAAATATGGTAGATGAACATAGAAATTAGTGTTTCTAAATGGTGATTTAGAAGAGATCACTTACATATCATAAACCGAGGGTTTTGAGTTTAGCGGGAGCAAGAGAAAGGCTTGTAAGTTATTCAGACCAATATATAGTCTTAAACAAGCTTAGAGGAATGGAATAAATGGTTTGATAAAGTAATCAAATAGTTTGGCTTTTATAAAAACAAAGAAGTATGTGTATATTGGAAAGAACAAGGAAGTTCTCTAGTCTTTATTGTTCTTTACGTCGATGATTTTCTCCTGATTAGCAATAACACCTCATTATTACAATCGATGAAAACTTAGTTATCCAAGAACTTATCTATGAAAGATTTGAGAGAAGTGACCTATGTGCTTTGTATTAGGATAGAGATGGATCTAAGAGGTTATTGGGATTATCACAATCCTTGTATGAAGATACCATACTAAAAAGGTTTGGTATGGAGAATACCAAGTGTGGAAACCTTCTAACGTAATCAGGAATTGTCCTTTCTAAAAAGGACCTCCACACACTAATAAGGACAAAAATTGTATGAAAAGGATATCGTATTCATTTCCAATTAGATATATTATGTATGGTATGCTATTTATGAGGCAGATGTGACTTATGCATTATGATGCGCAAGCCAATACTAATCGGACTCCTATAAAAAAATTTGGATGACTATGAAATGTATTCTTAGGTATTTATGAAATACTAAATACTTTTTCCTAATATATAGAAATAAAGACCTCTTTATGAAGGGTATGTAGACTCAAGCTTTCATAGTGATATCGATGATGGTATGTATGTGTGTGTATGTGTGTGTATGTGTGTATATATATATATGTTGAGTTACGTCTTTGCATTAAATGGTGAGTAGTAAGTTGGAAAATTATCAAACAAAACATTATAATTGATTCCATGATGGAGGTTGAATGTATCACCTTTAATGAAGCAGCTAAAGAAGCGGTCTATATGCCCAAATTTATGAATATGATAGGTGTGATTCCAATTGTTAAGAATCTCGTAACATTATTCTATGGTAATAATGTTGCGATGCAGACCGCGAAAGAACCTAAAGCTCGCAAGAAATCAAGGAACATAGTCCATATAATAAGAGAGTTTGTTAGCAACATAAAAGAGACAATAAAAAGAGTAGATGGTAAAGAAAATATAATAGACTTATTCATGGAAGGACTAGCTCGATCAATTTTGAGTAAATAGATTAAAGGAATGGGATTAAAAATCTATATTTGGCACTAAGTGCAAGTGTGAGGGAGTTAAGAGTAAGCAATAGGAAAAATTATATAATTTGTTTTAAATTATCAAATTCTTTAATTAATTTTGTTTGTAATAAAGGTTTTTATTTTTATATACTTTATTATATTGGGATAGAATTAATTAGGTAATTAATTTAAAATATATGAACGAGAAAATCCTTAAGTAAAACACTATGTAATTATATTAGCAAATAGTTTCAATTTTGAGAAGTTAATCATAATACAAAATAATGTTTTGTTTTAAATATTCTAGATCAAGATGTTTCGAGGAAGGATATTGATACATCCATTAAGACTAGAGCACGTAACACTCTGCAGATGTTGGGCATTGTAGTACTCATGACTGTTGAGGGTACCAAGGGGTTATGTACTCGTAGTTATTGAATAACTATGGAATGATTCTTTGAGAGTTTTCTATTAGTTGATAACAAATAGGTCAAACAATAAATTTCAATGTGATGATGTTACACTATTCTCTCGACTTAAGAATAACGTGGAAATTCAATGTAGATAGTTCACTTTGTTATAGTAAAATCATGACATAGAGAGCTATAATGATCCAAATTTTGAGTAACATTATTTAGGATATCTAATTAGTTAAATTAAATAAAATAATGTAATGATTAAGCGATTGAGATTTTTGTAATTAAGGGGTAGTCGTGCCATGTATCCAAATGAACTAAGTAAATTGAAATAGAACACAATGTTAGGAAATAGACAAGGCCAATATAGGAACTAGTATTATTCTTGTACCCTAAACCTCATAATCCATATTCCATATGTTCGTTTCATATTCACAAAACAAAATATAAACTTGAGGCCGGCAATCATTAAGGGTAAACAAGAGAAGATAAAGCTAGGATCAAGAGGAAAGCTTAAGCAACAAAATCAAAGATCAAATCTCAACACCTTAATCTCAAAGCTAAGGTGAATAATGACTACATCTCAAATTTTTCTTATTTTTCGTTTTATGATCAAATCCTAATTATTTTGCAAAGTTATTTATCATGTTTTTTATTGTAAAAATGGAGATACGTGCTTATTGATGATTTATGACAATTCATATATATTTTATGATATATTTTAATGTGAAACCCCTGTTAAATGGCATCCGAATGTCTTATGATTTAGATTTAGATCAGAGATTATATTTTAGAAATGGGTTTCAATTTCAATAATTTTCTGAATTAGTGTGGATTTTATATTAATTGTCTAGTGAGAAAAATTGGTATTTGGGTTTGAAATAATACATGGCTAAATTTTATATCTTTTGGGTCTAAAAATTATATTTGTGGAAAAACATATTAAAAATGATTTACAGGAATTTTTGTAAAATTTTCGTAAGTGTGTTAATAGATTTACAAAATTATTTAAGGTTTGGAAATTGAATGTTTTATATATTTATAAAGGGAGAAGAAGTATTTTGTAAATAAATTTAACTGTTTATTTCTAAAATATTGGCAGCACTTTTAGAAAAGAAATTAGCAACCAATAATATTTTGAAAAACAAGGAAGGTTAGTTGAAAGGATTACTTTTTGAGGCTTAAAATCAGTTTGAACATGCTTTTTACAAGTTTTACCGCTTTCAGCACCCTCCTTCTTACACCTTACTTCTGCCTCCTTCTCAATCGAAAACAATGCATGTGGTATCAATAGTTGATACATAGCGAATTGGACTAAGGCAGAAGGTATTAGGTCAAACGAGGGGTTCCGATGGGGTCATCGCACTACTTTTCTTATTAATAGAAATGCGCCTACTTTACTTTCGAAAGTAATGTTTTCAACTTGGTCGGCTTCGACTGGGTCAAACTGATATAAGGAATGGTTTTGAATGTGGTTGCGCCTTTTTTTAAGCAAATGCTTCAAATTGGGTCGAAACCCCTTGCTGCCGCACTTTACCTTTCAAAGAAATGCCTTCGAAAGGGTTTCTTTATTTTAAAATCCAAGCCGCTTCTTGAATGCTTTCGAAGGGTTGGTTTCGACACCATCACTTTTTTACTTGGGAAATTATTTTCGAAAGAGTGCTTTTGACTTAGTCGTTTTACAGCCCTTTGTTATGTTGAAGGTAAAACCCAAAGGTCTCAAAAGGAATATTCTTAAATGGTATCGAAAGATTATTCCATATGTTTAACTTGAACTCAAATGCTTTCAAAAGATTTGTTTATAAAAAAAGGGTTTGAATACCTTCGGATGGTTTTAAAATAAATGTTTCGAAGGGGTAGTTCCCTAATGTTTTCGAAAGGATGAGTGGAAGGTTTCCAAAGGTTTTGAAAGGTATATTTAAAGTGTTTTGATAAAAGGATGTCTAAGGTTTAAAGCTTTCGAATGTGATGTTTTCAATGGTTTTGAAAGGTTTGTTATGAAGGGTTTCGAAAGAGTATGTTTGGGCCTTCGGCCTAAGGTTTTACTTGTATCGAAAGAGGTACTTTCAATGGATTCGAAGGGGTACTTTCAAAGGTTTAAATGTATTCATCAACAAGGTTTTATGTAAAGTATATATAACATGGCAAGGTGATTTGAGTAAAGCATAAAGTATATTTTCCTTGTTAAAGTATGATTTAAAGGTTTAAATCAAATTGAAGGAAATGATTTTCAAGGAAAATTTATGGGTAGTTAACCCTAAGTAAAATGACTCATTTATTAGAGTACCAGATGGGACCGGTATAGGGTCGCACCCTATACATTAGCTATTAGCCCCTAGTTAATTTAGTCCAAAATTCCAGTGTGTAGGGCTTTGTCATAGGTAAGGCTGAAATGATGTTACACATAGAAAGAAATATATATGTACAGAGACTGGTTATTGGTGAGCTCGCAAAACCATTAGGATCAGTTGACCCTGGAGAATTAAGTTAGGGATAGACCGTCAAAAGAAGGAGTATCTAATAGAAGTTAGATTATTTATTTATTTTTTCTGGTAGGCCCGAGTTAGCCAAAGGTTAGTAGTTAGCAAAACAAAACTATATTATTCGGTCAGATGGTCCATTTGTTACCTGATTATTATGCTTTCATGATATTGATATTATTATTTTTAATCAGTTTTGGTTATAGGATTAAGATTTTCCAAAGATATGTTTTAAAGGATACTAGTAAGGGGAACCCGTTCCGCTAAGCGGCATGGTCTCACTTAATATCAAATAACCGAGATGTATAATATTATTTACAACAGGTTTTATGTCTCATTCAAAGTTTATGTTTTCCCCCTTAAACTCTTGGGTGATCAAAATTGATTGGAGTAGGCCGACGGATGAGGGAT
Source organism: Allium cepa (assembly GCA_030765085.1). Lineage (NCBI taxonomy): Eukaryota > Viridiplantae > Streptophyta > Magnoliopsida > Asparagales > Amaryllidaceae > Allium > Allium cepa. The sequence continues at coordinate 402,063,247 of CM060931.1, forward strand.
TTTCAGGTTTTTAGTAGGTGGACGAATAAATATTTTGAAGACAAGCAGGAAGCTAAATTTTACTATTTAGGAGTTGTTTTGTTTTTACTTATTGTGTTATATTAAGTTAGTTATGACTATTTAGTACTCTGGTCATCCAAGGGGGCATCTTTATATATCGCCCTTGGCATATTTTGTAATAATTATTTTTGATCTCTACTTGGGAAATGATTGGGATTATGTAACTTGGATGTGAATTTTTTTTTAAATGTAATCGGAAAAATGTTTTAATCTATGATGATTTTACTTAGGTGCTTCTATTATTATGGATACCATTAATATTACCGTATTTGGTCACGGAGGTTAATACTATAGATGACTACAGCATCTATAGCACTTAACTTTGAGACTCCAGATAAGGGGTATTACAACTTGGTATCAGAGTATAGGTTTATGAAAAACTTTAAAGTAAAATGATTTTTGAAAACATAATCCAAAAGAATTAGAGTAAGCTTGGGGTATGGGATAACGCTTTAGTAATAAACTTATATTTGCTATATATAATTATACGTTTTATCTCTATTTTCCCATCTCTTTTAGGCTATTCTTATGTATTTCATGAGGCTTGAATACAGATATGGATGCTAGAAGTGGAATAGTTAATCTTGAAAGGGAAAGTACCACTACGAATGGAAATGCCAGACCAAATACCAGGAGAACCCAGGTCAGGTGCAAGCTAGAAGTGTGGGTGCTGGAGTCCCACAAGTTGACATGCGAGCTATGTATTAGTTCTTTGTTAACATGAGGAAGGGGGTGTTCCTACTGGAGTGGTTGGAGGAAATGCTGGAGTAGGGAATCAAGAAGCTCCGGTTGTTAACAATTATGCTAGGCTAGGAGGAAAACCATTCATCAGAACTGAATGCTATTGAAGTAGAAAATCGATTGTTGCATTGTAAGAGAATCTTTGCAGATTTGGAGCTTGATAATGAGTAGAAGAGAAGGCTTGCTTCAAGACAGCTTCAAGAAGCAGCTTTATACTGGTGGAATAGTGTGACGGTTGGAATTAATGAAGACACGATGACATGAGTTGAGTTTAAGAGGAGGTTAGAGGAAAGGTTTATGTCTGAAATTTCGAAGTCTTCTTTACTTAGAAAGTTTGCTGAATTGGAGCAAGGGGATATGACAGTGCTGGAATATGCGAGGAGGTTTGTGGAGCTAGCAAGATATGGCTATGCTACGGTTGATACTAATATTAAGTTAAATGAGAAGTTCATCAAGGGGTTGAAGCTTGAGATTTCTAGGGCTAGCACATTAGGGATCCCTGTGATGTTGTTATTGAGATGGAATTGAGACACGAAGAGATGCTTGTTTTTCTAGAGAGAAACAAGGCAAAGGAAGTCCAAGTGGGGCAAAGTCAGAAAAGAAAGTTCTTCCATAAGAAATGTGCTCAAAAGGGTGGAGCTGTTAAGAAGGGAAAGGCAGAAGTAGTCTATTACAAGTGTGAGAAGAAGGGACACTATTCCCATGAGTGCCAAACATGCAAGGGAAAGAAAGTTGTGGAGAAGAAAGAAGTGAGATGTTTTAACTGTGATCAAATTGGCCATTATAAGAACCAGTGCAAGGATCCTGCTAAGGATAAGAAGGAAAAAGTATATGTATTAGAGCTAGCTACCTCGAGGCCAACAATAGAGGAAAAAGGAAAAGCTATGTTGGGAGGTACGCTTTAGATTCATGGTATGTCAATTAGTGTTCTGTTTGATACTGGTGCATCACATTCTTTTATATCTCATTGTTTGATAGATAAGCTTAACCTAGAACCTTCATACTTAGTTACTCCCTTAAGGATTGCAGATCTGATAGGTGGGTATGCAACACCTGGGATGAAGTGTGACCACCTAGAGTTTGATTTGTAAGGTCATACATTTGCTTGCAGTTTGCATGTTTTTTACTTCGTAGGGTTCATAATTACTTTAGGTATGGATTGGTTAAGTACGATACTAGGATATTTTGCCATGACAAGAAAATATTTCGGCACCCCAACTGTAGTGATCGGATTGTATATACTATAGAAAACGTGAGGTGAATGCCTTGTTGGGTATTATGGACGTAGAAGACGAGTTGAATTGACTTTTCATGGTTAGAGAATTCGTGGATGTCTTTGAACCTGTAGTATGATTACCACAGAAATAAGCCATTGAGTTTCAGATAGATTTGGTATCTAGAGCAGAACCTGCCAAGCGAGATGACAACTAACGAGATGAGGGAGTTAAATGTGTAGTTTGTAGAGTTGGAGGGAGAGAATTTTATTAGGCCGAGTAGTTCGCCTTTAGGAGCAGCCGCAGTGTTTTCCAAGAAGTCGAACGGATCCTTAAGGTTATGTATCGATTATCATAAGTTGAATGAGAAGACGATAAAGAATCGATATTTGTTGCCTAGAATTGATGATTTGTTCGACTTGTTGGGTGGAGCTTAGGTATTTTCTTAGTAGGATTTAGCAACAGGTTTCCATCAGCTTAGAGTAGCAGAGGGTAGTATTCCTTTGACGGCGTTTAGAAATAGATATGGATCGTACGAATGATTAGTGATGATGTACAGACTAATTAATGCGCCGGCGTTCATTGTAGATTTGATGAACCAAATTTTCCAAGAGCACTTGGATAGGTTCGTATTGGTGTTCATAGATGATATTTTGATATAGTAAGGATGAAAGGGAGCATGAAGTTCATCCTAAAGTAGTGCTCGAGACGTTGAGGCCGCATCAATTGAAGATGAAGTTTTAGAAATGTTATTTCTCGAAGAAGGAAGTGAAGTTTCTTGGTAATGTTGTCTCAGAGAAAGGGTTGTCTGTAGATCCGACTAACATTGAAGTAGTAAATAATTGGAAGAGATCCGAGATAATGACTGAGATAAAGAGTTTTCTTGGATTGGATGGATAGTATAGAAGATTCATTAAGGATTTTTCACGGATAGCAGCACCAATAACCAAGCTAACACGAAAGAATGTGAAGTTTGTTTGGAGCGATAAGTGTGAAGAAGCATTCAAGGGCTTGAAACACTTATTGAATCATGCACTTATTCTAGTTGTTCCAGAAGGGAATTAAGATTTGGTAGTATATATAGATACATGTGGAACTGGATTAGAAGCTGTGTTAATGCAGAGAGGTAAAGTGATTGCCTGTGCTTCTCGACAGCTTAGAACGCATGAGGTTAGATATCAAATGCATGATTTGGAATTAGCCATGGTGATATTTTCATTGAAGGTGTGGAGACATTACCTTTTGAGAGAGAGATTTGAGCTTTATATGGACCATAAGTCATTGAAATATTTGTTCTCTTCGAAGGAGCTGAATATGAGACAGCAAAGGTGGTTAGAATTTTTGGCCGCTTATGAATTTTATATCGAGTACACACCGAGAAAAGGCAATAAGTTTACAGATGCGCTTAGCAGAAGACATCAAAATGCAGTGTTGGGGACGATAGCTGAGTGGAAAGATTTGGAAGCATTGACCAAATGTAGAGTTCAGTAGGGATCTAGGACTAGTTCTAGCATGGAGACTGCTATGTTGTCATGTTTAAAAATTCAATCGATGATGGTGGAAAATATTTCCTGTAAGTAGATGGAAGATGCATTACTAGTTGAATGGATCAAAAGGTTAAGGGATGGAACAAAGAGCGATGACATGAAAGATTTCAGTCTTGACTAGAATGAGTGGTTAAGAAAGAAAGGAAGATTGTGTGTTTTGAATATAGGAAATATTAGGAAGGAAGTTTTGGAGGAATGCCATCATTCGAAGTTCACTATTCATCCGGGAGGAACTAAGATGTATTAGGATATGAAGAATAGTTTCTTACGGGAAGGAATGAAGAGCGATAAAGGCTTATGGGTGAAACAGTGTTTGAAATGCCAACAGTAAAGGCCAGACATCAGAAACCAAGTGGGTTGCTTCAGCCATTAGATATTCAAATATGGAAATGGGATTCTATTTCTATGGATTTTACAGATGGTTTGTCAATATCTAATAGAGGAAATGAAAGTAAATTGATCATAGTGGATAGGTTAACCAAGAGTGCCCATTTCATTCCAATTAAGTCAAACAAGATGGCTCCTGTATTGGCTAAGTTATTGTTGAAGAATGTAGTTAGACTACATGGAATTCTTAGTAGTATCATAAGTGATCGAGATTCCTTATTAACTAGCGAGTTCTGGAAGAGTCTATGGGAGATTTTAGGAACAAAGCTCAAGATGAGTACCGCTTATCATCTATAGACAAACGAAAAAACAAAGTTTAGGAGGATTTTTTATGATATTTTGTGTTAGATATTGGAGGATCATGGGAAGACCATCTACACTTAGTCGAGTTTTCATATAACAACAATTATCAAGCTAGTATAGGGATGGCACCATTTGAAGCTTTGTATGGAGGGCCATGCAAATCACTAGTATATTGGTTAAAAACAGAGGATAAGTTGGTTCTCGGTCTGGATTTAGTTAGAGAAGTTGTAGAGAAGATTGAGTTAATTCGGGCTAGAATTAAGGAAGCTCAATCTAGGCAGAAGCGTGATGCTGATAGAAAATGGAAAGAATTAGAGTTCTCTATTGGAGATCATGTTTTCATTAAGGTATCACCGATGAAAGGTGTAATCAGATTTGGAAGGTCAGAGAAATTGGCACCGAGATTTGTAGGACCATTTCCTATTATAGAGAGGATCAGGAAACTTGCATATAGGGCAGAGTCACCGAATAGTTTGGAAGGAGTCCGTGATGTTTTCGATAGTTATCATCTAAGGAAGTGTGTTAGATACCCAGGGACTACTATTGCACCGACTGTGTTAGAGGACTTAGTAGCAGAGCCGAATTTGACTATTGTCAGAAAGGCAATTCGTATAGTCGCGAGAGATAAGAATAGCTAAGGAATAAGACAGTTAGGTTAGTCAAAGTCAAATGAAGCGACGATGAGAGAGACTATACTTGGGAGACTGAGAGCAGGATTAGAGACGCTTATCCTGATTTGTTTGATGGTATGTTTTACCTTTTTGATTGATTTGTTGAGTACCTTATCGTAATTTCGAGGACGAAATTCTTTAAGGAGGGTGTTAGCACCAGAACTGGTCACTACACCCTTAAGAGAGATTATGTAGAGAGATTAATGAAGAAAGTAAATGTAAACAGTGAACAGAATGCTAAACTTAATGCAGAAAATAAGAACACCAAATTTATAGTGGTTCGGCATAATTGCCTACATCCACTTCGAGGTTAATCTTTATTTCTTTACTTATCAACTGGTTATAGATACAATCTGTATACCAACTATTTGATTACAATTGTTAAGTAAAGAAGATAAGTCTTGAATGAGTCTTGAATGCGGCAGAGTCTCCCTGGTGTTCTCGAAAAATTAGATCCCTTTCACTGTGCCCATGCCTCTCTATTTGCAGACGAAGATGGGATGGACGTCCCTGACGGGCCTAGTAGCAAGACACCTAGGCCCAAAACAAGTAACTCCTGTGTGCCGATCCATAAATGCCTAGCGGCATATGCCGAACGTCCCAAGATGTCGAACGAGCTTGAATGCCAGTCGGCCCAGTTGTACCGAACAACAAGGCTGTGCCGAACGTCCCTAGATGCTGAACGGGCTCTATGCCGAAGGAGTTTGAATGCCGAACGACTATGTTGGGCCGAACGGCCCTCAATGCCGAACGAGGCTTGGATGCCAAGCAGTGTGGAATGCCGAGCAACCCAGTTGTGCCGAACGAGAATGAATGTCGAACGCCTTTGGATGCCGAACAATCTTGTATGCCGACTTCCTAGTTGCCTGGTCAAACCTCCAGGTAACACTTGCCCCCTAAAGTGCATCATGTGGTCGAACGTGATGCGCTTTGAATCACGAGTCCTCCGTGCTTTTCTTCGAGCCTTGGCTTAGTCTTCCCGATAGCATCTTCTCTTGAATACCGAGTGAGGCAATGCATGTCGAACGACATACAAATGCCGAACGGCATAGCCGAGGCCAAGCGATCTGGATGCCGAACGGCATAGCCGAAGTCGAACGATCTGGATGCCGAACGAGGGATGTGCTTTGATCGGTTCTACAGGTCATTGTCTCTTCGACTTCCTTTCTTCCCCCTATGAAATTCGGCAACTTCTTCTTCTCTTTTTACTTTTCACCTTCGCATTTCAGGAACTAAGAACTTGCTTCCCTTCAGACCCTTCCAATAATTTGACTTCCTTTTTGACTCCCAAATCCCACTCATCAAATTTCGACTTCTCTCAACCACAATATTGAGAAGATTCCACTTCCAATCCAAGCATATCACCGAAACGCTACCCTCTTCTTTAGGTACAAGCTAAGACAAGATTTGAACTCACAACCTTCTTTTAACCTACGAGTAATGATAGTCGTGTAGATTAAGAAGGCTAAACAGGCTTTGGGATTAAACGAAGAGGAAGATGGAAGAAGGCGTTGGCCATCTGACGATGGTGAGGGTTAGGATGCCTGGTTGCAGATGGTGTGCAAGTTGAAGTGGTGGTCGACCGGCCACCTTGTAGGATATTTAGGTTGTATAAAGGATGGAGTTGAAAGATGATTGTATAAATGTAGCTCGGCATGATTTCTTAATGTCGAACGATTAAAAGGGAGCACGGGAGTGGAGCTGGAGTTAAGGCCTAGTGTGCCGAGTGGTGTGGCTCGGCACAGCCACGGTTTGGCATGATCTCTCCATGACGAACGAGGTTGAAGGGAAGAACAGAAAGGAAGTAGGAATTGGGTAGGATGCCGATCGGCATGGTTCGGCATGACCTACCGAAGGACTCGGCCATGCCGGTCGGGAGAGATGGAGGGAAAGAGGAAAAAGTAATGTTAAAGGTAGAATGCTGAGCGATGCGGCTCGGCACAAGCATGGCTCGGCATAATTTGCCGCATGCCGAACGGTATTGAGGCCGAGCGTCATTTAGGCAGAACGACATTTAAGCCGAACGGCATTTAGGCCGTGTGTTTCAAGTGTCGCTTGGCCTTGACCTTTGATGAATAGATAACAACAGTCGGAATCATTCCAACTTGAACATAACCCTCGTCGAATTCACTTATTTCCCGTGCCTAATCACATGACAAAAAACAAGGACAAGGACCTAAGCAAACGAGCATATCGAACTAATCCGGACCGATAACTCCCCAATTTCAACAATCATAAGTCTGAATTTAAATCGATAGAGACAGATAATAGCCTTCAACATGCAGTGCCAATGTCCGAGTCCAGAATATAAACCATCTTACAATAAGCTCTCGTAGACGGTCAGCGATGACGGTCTTCGAAGACGACATCTCAAAGCTTAAACTTATTTCATAAATCCAATGTCTTTTCACTGCTTGGCACTTATATTTGAATGATTGCACTAGTTCACACACCACACGGGGGGAATATTTATGCTGTTAAGTCTAACGTCGATTATTTTTCAAGTATAGTTCAAACAGGTACTCTGTTAGATTCAATCTTCATTAGAGATGTCTAAAAAAATCTAGCTCGGCTACGATCTCAGATAGACCTGGGCTATCCTATCGACAAGAAGTTGCAGATACTTCTCATCTGTTAGCTGCCTCCACTCAAAAATTACCGAACCCAGCGACTACATCCGTCGACTTGGCCCCTAATGCTCTGGAGGCAGCGATTTTTCTAGACAACCCAATCGATTCTCAGGCTTCAAATATTAACGAAAGTATGCATCGTCGGATTTGTTCTATGCACGGAATCCCCTTTGACGATGTATTAGTTCCATCGGGGCGCAATCGTCCACACCTGCCCCCAGTCGGATACACAGCTTGCAACAAATTCATGTGCTGGGTTGGCAGCATGCCACCGTTCAACTCATTTCTTCGAGATGTGTTGCAGTATGTCAACATCTCTCATTCTCTAGTCCATGATCTGGAGACTTAGAGTATTCTAGTCGCACTCCGGGGACTTGGAGATTTTGAGTCATTTATACTCTGGTATGCACTCCGGGGACTCAGAGTACTCCAGTTCGCACTTCGGGACTAGGAGATTTTGAGTCGTTTATATTCTGGTCCGCACTCTGGGGACTCAGAGTACTCCAGTCCGCACTCTAGGGACTTGGAGATTTTGAGTCATTTATACTCTAGTCCGCACTCTGGGGACTCAGAGTACTCCAGTCCGCACTCCGAGGACTTGGAGATTTTGAGTCATTGATACTCTGGTCCGCACTTTGGTGACTCAGAGTACTCTAGTCCGCACTCCCGAGACTTGGAGATTTTGAGTCATTTATACTCTGGTCCGCACTTTGGGGACTCAGAGTACTCTAGTCCTCACTCTGGGGACTTGGAGATTTTAAGTCGTTTATACTCTAGTCTGCACACTGGGGACTCAGAGTACTCCAGTCTGCACTCTGGGGATTTGGAGATTTTAAGTCGTTTATAATCTGGTCCGAACTTTGAGGACTCAGAGTACTCCAGTCCGCATTCTGGGGACTTGGAGATTTTAAGTTGTTTATACTCTGGTCCGCCCTCTGGGGACTCAGAGTACTCCAGTCCGCACTATGGGGACTTGGAGATTTTAAGTCGTTTATACTCTGACCCGCACTCTAGAGACTCAGAGTACTCGAGTCCGCACTCTGGGGACTTGGAGATTTTAAGTCGTTTATACTCTGGTCCGCACTCTAGGGACTCAGAGTACTCCAGTCCGCACTACGGGGACTTGGAGATTTTGAGTCATTTATAATCTGGTCTGCACTCTAGGGACTCAGAATACTCCAGTCCGCACTCTGGGGACTTGGAGATTTTGGTTGTTTATGCGCGTTCATACATCAGACAGAATAATGTATCTCTTAATTATTCGTCACAGCGTTATCATACACAGAAGCATCGACAATTTATGGAGAAAATGGCTTCAAGCCTTTATTAATGAAAACAAGATAAATTGTCTTATTACATGCCGTAAAGTAGGAATAAAATCTTGCTGGAAACAAAAGCAACTAAAATATGAAAGAAATGAACTAAGTGTAATAATGCCGCAAATGCTCTTTATTCCATGCTCAGGGGAGTGCCGCCCCATTAACGGTTGCTAGCTTGAAAGTTAGTTCTCCAAGCTTTGTTCAATGACGTATGGACCTTCCCATGCGGGGCTCATATGTGATGGAATAGGGAAAACTCGTTTCAACCCCACGCCAAAGATTCTTGGTCGGACTTTTTCATTATAATATTGAGCGACTGGGTGCCTGTACACGGCCGCTCTTAAATTAGCTTCTTCGCGCTTTTCATCAATGAAGTCCAATATTCCAGCAAAAGATCTTGATTTGACCCAGGGTCACAATAAGTTACCCGATGTGATGGAACTTCAAGTTCTACGGGGATGACAGCTTCCATGCCATATGCCAATGCGAATGAAGTGTGGCCATTCGCGGACTTATGGGTGGTTCTGTAATCCCAAAGCGCTGTTGGAAGCTCATCCACCAACTTGCCTCTAGCCTTTTCCCAACGCTTTTTCAATATGGATTTGATTATTTTGTTTATGGCTTCCACTTGTTATTCGGCTTTCTGGTGAGCAACTGCTGCAAACTTTTTCTCAATACCATATTTTTGTCAAAATTCCTTGAACTCTTTGCTTTCGAATTGAGTTCCATTGTCTGTAATGATGATTCGTGGAAGGCCAAAATGGCATATAATATTTCATACAACGAAATTGATGACCATTTTGGTGGTGATAGTGGCCAAAGGCTCTGCTTCTGCCCACTTGGCAAAGTAATCGACCGCTACTATTGCGTATTTTGCACCACCTTTGGATAGGGGTAAGGAACCGACTATATCGATCCTTCACATTTCAAATGGCTAGGGCCTAACCATTTGTGTGAGTTCCATCAGCGGAGCTCTCGGGATTTTCGCATATTTTTGACATTTGTCACATCTTCTCACATAGTCTGCGGCATCCCGATTTACAGTCGGCTAATAGTATCCATAGCGAAGGATTTTCTTTGCTAATGTCTGCCCTTCGGTATGGTCGCCACACTCACCTTCATGGACTTCCTTCAGGACTCATTTTATCTCATCATGGGCAATGCATCGGAGTAAGAGGGTCGATCCCCTCTGATACATTACCCCGTCTTGCATTACATAACGCGTAGCCTTATGAATGACTTGTCGCCTTTCGCTCCTTCTTTCAGGCACGACCCCATGTAACAAGTACTGCTTGAATGGGGTCATCCATGATTCTTCTCGATTTCTGTTCCTAACATGAAATCTACCTCCATCATATTTATGCTCGGAACATTTAAGATTTCAACTGGAAACATTCCCATCTGTTGTGCGTCGCCAGTGCTTGCGAATTTTGCCAATGAATCGGTTGCTCACTTTTGCTCACACGGGACATGTGAAGTGTCATAATACTCGAGATTCACTAGCAGCTCTTGAATTTGGACCAAATACGGGGCAAGTCTCTTCCCCTTTTCTTGATAGTCTCTTGGTACACCACCAGTTGTGAGTCGCAAAAGATTTCAACCGATCTTACTCCTAGCTCTTTGATAAGTCTTAACCTGGCAATCAATGCTTCATACTCGGCTTCGTTATTCGTTACTGTGAATTCGAGCTTCAAAGCATAGCAAACTGATAGGTTCTCAGGAGTTACAAGAACTATGCCAACCCCCGAACAACGGTCGTTAGATGCCCCATCGGTGTACATCTTCCATCAAACGGGAGGTATGACATTGCGGCCATTTGATTCATCTGTCATGGTGAATTCAGCAATGAAATCTGCTAGCGCTTGCCCCTGTATGGCCCTTCGCGGCAGGTAGGTAATATTGAACTGGCTCAACTCGATATTCTATTTTAACATCCTTCTAGAAGTTTCTGGTCGTTGGAGTACCTATCGCAAGGGTTGATCGATGTAAACACTGATCGAATGTGCCTGGAAGTATGGGCGAAGCTTGCATAATGCAATCACCAAGCAATAAGCTAACTTCTCAATCCTGGGATAATTTCTTTCTGCCTCCGTCAAACGTTTACTGACATAATATACCGGCTTTTGAACTTGGTCCTCCTTGTGAACCAAAGCCGTGCTAATAGCATGTTGGGATACTACCAGGTATACATACAGCATTTCATGGTCAAGTAGTTTTGATAGCACCGGGGGACTTTCTAGATGTCTAACCAGAGCTCGGAATACTTCCTCGCAATCAGATGTCCACTCGAAATTCCTCTTTCCTGTCTTTATCACATCGAAGAAAGGAATGCACTTATCCATGGCTCTGTATATGAATCGACTCAGCGTGGCCACCTTTCCGTTCAAGCTTTGTACTTGCTTTATAGTTCTGGGCACTTGTATGTCCCGAATAGCCTGAATATATTCCGGGTTAGCTTCAATTTCACGTGCATTCGCAATGAAACCCAAGAACTTCCTTGATGCAATGCCAAAAGAACACTTTAGAGGGTCGATCTTCATCTCGTAATGCCTGAGTATATCAAACATCTCTGCTAAGTCTTGGATGTGGTCGTTTGACTGTCGTGACTTCATGAGCATGTCATCCACATAGACTTCCATTGTTCTACCAATCTGGTCTTTAAACATTCGACTCACCAAACGCTGATAAGTTGCTCCAGCGTTTTTCAATCCAAAAGGCATTACTACATAGCAATATAGCCCCACATCTGTGACAAAGCTGGTGTGTTCTTGGTCTGGAATGTGCATCGGGATCTGACTGTATCCCGAATACGCATCCATAAATGATAATAATTCGTGTCCGGCGGTAGAGTCGACGAGCTGGTCGATTCTAGGCAAAGGGAAACTATCCTTCGGGAATGCTCTATTCAGATCGGAGTAATCAACACAAGTTCTCCACTTCCCGTTCGCTTTTCTTACCAGCACAGGGTTAGATACCCATTCGGGGTAGAGGGCGTCGTGGACGAACCCATTGGCTTTGAGTTTGTCCACCTCCTCTTTGAGAGCAGCAAACCTCTCCGGGTCCATGCCTCTCCTTTTCTGTTTCACAGGAACGTACTTTGGGTCTATGTTCAACATATGACTCGCAATAGTGGGAGAAATCCCGCACATATCAGAACGTGTCCAAACGAAAACATCCAGATTCGCTCGGAGGAAATCAGTGTGGTCCTCTGCCACTGAAGGGTCGAGTTGTGATCCAATCTTAAGAACTCGTGATGGGTCATCCCGGCTGACTGGAATGTCGATCATCAGCTCAGCCGGTGCTGCATTCATTTCCTTGGGTTCCCCATCATCATCTCTCGGATCTATGCCTCCAAGGATCCGAGAATGTCGCCCGAGCCAGGGCTCGGGCACTACTTGTCAATCATCAGTATTTACGATGTGGACGGAGTTGTCTGCAATCTTCCCTTTTTCTCTCCGTTGAGCTTCTCTTAGCTCTGCCACAAAACATGCACGACTGGTCGCCTGATCGCCATGCACTACACCGACTCCTTTGTCTATCAGAAACTTTAATGTCAAACACCATGGGGCCAAAGCGGCCCTAAACTTTGTCAGGGACGGACGACCCAAAAATACATTGTATGGAGAGTCAACATCCATTACTATGAACGGTAAGATTCACACTCTCATATGCTCACTAACTCAATATACCCCATCGCGTCGGTTGCGGCACCATTAAAGCCCTGGATACGGGCTTTGCATGGTTTTAAATCTTTTGTCTCCATCTTCATTTGGTCATAAGCCTTCTTGAAGATGATCTTGACAGAGCTTCCACAATCAATCAAAATCCTTTTGACGTAAGCTGGCCCGATCATTGCAGATATGACCATCGGATCGATAGTAGAAGCCTCCACCTTATCTGCATCTTGACTCCTAAACACTATATTGTCTGTCATCATGCGTTGTTGTTTTCCGGGGGTTCCATCTTCCACATTCGAACAACATTCATAATTTGCATGCCTCAAGGAGGTAGCATATTATTCCATCTCCTGCCAAGTCTTTTCTGTAGGATGAGGTCCTCCGACTATAGTGTTTATGATCAACCTACCTATGGTCCGGGCAGGTTCCTCTGGCTGGCACGGAGCCGGCCCGCGTCCGGGATCTGACATTCCTTGCCTACCCTCTGGTGGGTTCTTAACAAACTCTTGCAGCTTTTTTTGCCTGATTAACCTTTCTATGGCATCATGGAGGTGTCTACACTCCTCAGTATTGTGCCCGTGGGTCTCATAGAACCGACAGTACTTCCCCGTCCATTTCTGTTCTTCAGTGGACTCCTTTGGATGCGGCTTTCTGTATTGGAAGGTGTTACAGGTAGATAGGTAAATGTTTTCAAGAGACGTATTCAGGGGGGTGTATTCGTTGTAGTTCGGAATCCTCGACTTCCATTTCCCTGTCTCTTTTTTCTTTTCGGGATTTCCACCTCCAGATGCTTTAGATTGCCCAGGCTTGTTCTGGACGTTGACTTGAACTTTACCCGAACTGTCGCCGGATTGCTTAACAGCGATGTTACTTTTCACAGTGTCCTGAACAGGCCCTGCTGCCTTATCTCACCATCGAGCTTCCTCCCTCCTTATGAACTGGTGAGCTTTGGAATAGAATCGCTCCAACGTAGTTGGGGGCGTTCCCACCAACCAATCTCCAAACTCCGAGTATGGATCTACACCTCGCATTACAGCCATCAAGATTGCGTGGTCGTTGGGGTTGCTAACTTCGGTGGCGGCAACATGAAAGCTCTGCAAATTAGCTTTCAAAGACTCTCCCGGAGCTTGGATCACGCTTGATAAGGACATCACGTCCTTTGGATGAGTAGCATGTATCCTGAATTGTTCAACTAACTTCATCGCCAACTCGTCGAAGCTGGATATAGACCGCGGAGGAAGTTGAGTAAACCACATAGTGGCGATTCCGGACAAAGTGATTGGGAAGCACATACACTTAGTCGTGTCATTCACCCTTGCAGAATCCATCATCCATTCGTATCTCATCACGTGTTGCCTAGGGTGGTCTTCCCTTCGTAGGCTGGGATAGTCGGCATACTGAATTTCCTGGGATACTTAGCCTGTAAAATAGTATTTATGAAGGGATTATGACTCCTAGACACTCTCCAATCTTCGTTGGTCAAGCCTTGGTTCTCTCTCATCAACTGCCTGACCATGGCTGTTAAGTCCGGAGTTTGTATAGAGGGTGGGAGGTTAGGTTCTGTTCCACGGGACCGTGTGGGTTGATGTCCCGCCTGCTGGCGGTCGGCCAAACGTGCATCCTGAAGGCAAGCTTGATTTGGGTCTTGGTGAGCCGGGCGTCCGGTCTCCTCATGTGCCTGATCCCTGAAGGATCGACCAGTGGCACCTGCCTGTGCAGCTTCAGTCTTACGACATCTACGCCTAGGAGGTTCATCAACTAAAGTCGAGCCATCAGATGAAGAATAAGGAGCAGGACTACTTCCAGCATTTTGATGTTGCTACTGGGCAAGCTGAGTCATGAGATTAGTGTTGGCTTGAATTTGCTCAGCCAGTTGCCTTCTATTTTCCCTGAGTTCTCTTATCAAGTCGTTGAACTCTTTTTGGGAAACGACTTCTTTTTGATTATGGGTGGAGGGCCCTGCGCCTTGAATTGCTTGTTGGTTTCTAGGTCCAACTTGTTGCACACTAGCAGTCTCGTGGACGTCAGCATTGTGAGAAGCTGATCGAGTGCGTGGTCTTTTCCATAGTAGAATTGTCGATTGGAACTCTGAATAGATTCAACAGGCGTCCACTAAATAAGTCGGATCTCCTTGGGGGATTTTTCGATCCAGTAGCTACAAAGTAGATCCTATCGACCAGAGAATTCGATTCTCGGTGAAAGCACCAAAATGTTAGCACCAGAATTGGTCACTAACATTTTTAAAAGAGATTATGTAGAGAGATTAATGAAGAAAGTAAATGTAAACAGTGAACAGAATGCTAAACTTAATGCAGAAAATAAGAACACCAGATTTATAGTGGTTCGGTGTAATTGCCTACGTCCACTTTGAGGTTAATCATTATTGCTTTACTTATCAACTGGTTACAGATACAATCCGTACACCAACTATTTGATTATAATTGTTAAGCAAATAAGATAAGTCTTGAATGAGTCTTGAATGCGGCAGAGTCTCCCCGGTTCTCAAAAAATCAGGTCCCTTTCACTGTGCCCTGCCTCTCTATTTATAGACAAAGATGGGCTGGACGTCCCTTATGGGCCTAGTAGCAAGATACCTCGGCCCAAAATAAGTAACTCCTGTGTGTCGATCTATAAATGCCGAGCGACATATGCCGAATGTCCCTAGATGCCGAACGAGCTTGAATGCCGGTCGGCCCATTTGTTCGGCCCCGTTGTACCGAACAAGAAGGCTATGCCAAACGTCCCTAGATGCCGAACGGGCTTTATGCCGAACGAGGTTGAATGCCGAGCGACTATGCAGTGTCGAACGGCCCTCAATGCCGAACAAGGTCTAGATGCCGAGCAGTGTGGAATGCCGAACAACCCAGTTGTGCTGAACGAGAATGAATGCTGAACGCCTTTGGATGCCGAACAATCTTGTATGCCGAGTGCCTAGTTGCCTGGTCAAACCTCCAGGTATCAGAGGGTAGTCTGTAACGACCCTAATTTCGAGCAACATTGTTTAGGATATTTAGTTATTTAAATTAAATAAAATAATGTAATGATTAGGGGATTAAGATTTATGTAATTAACAGTTAGCCGTGTCATGTATCCAAATGAACTAAGTAAATTGAAATGAAACACGATGTTAGGAAATAGACAAGGGGAATATTGGAATTAGTATTATTCTCATACCATAAATCCCATAAGCCATATTCTATATGTTCATTTCATCTTCGCAAAACAAAATATAAACTTGAGGCCAGCCACCATTAAGGGTAAACAAGAGAAGATAAAGCTAGGATCAAGAGGAAAGCTTAAGCAACAAAATCAAAAATCAAATCTCAACACTTTAATCTCAAAGCTAAGGTGAATAATGACTACGTCTTAAATTTTTCTTATTTTTGATTTTATGATAAAATCCAAATTATTTTGCAAAGTTATTTTCCATGTTTTTTATTGTAGAAATGGAGATATATGCTTGTTGATGATTTATAATAGTTCATATAGATTTTATGATATGTTTTAATGTGAAAACCCTAATACATGATATCTGAATGACTTGCGATTTTAGATTTAGATAAAAAATGATATTTTAGAGATGGGTTTCAATTTTCATAATTTTCTAAATTAATGTGGATTTTATATTAATTTTCTAGTGAGAAAAATGGGTATTTGGATTTAAAATAATTTATAGCTAGATTATATATGTTTTTGGTCTGAAATTTATATATGTTGGAAAACATATTAAAAATGATTCGTAGGAATTTTTGTAGAATTTTCTAAGTGTTTTAATATATATATATATATATATAATTATTTAAGGTATGAGACTTAAATGTTATATATATTTATAAAAGGGGAAGGGGTATTATGTAAATAAATTAAATTATTTATTTCTGAAATATTGGCAACACTTTTAGAAACAAAATTACCAACCAATGATATTTGACAAATAAGGCAGGTTAGTTGAAACGATTACTTTAAAAGGCTAAAAATCAGTTTAAACATGTTTTTTTTTACATATTTCACCGCTTTCGGCACCCTTCTTTGGACGCCTTACTTCCGCCTCCTTCTCAATCGAAACCAATGCGCATGATATCAATACTTGGTATTTAGCGAATTGGACTAAGGCACAAGCTATTAGGTCGAAACAAGGGGTTTCGATAGGGTCGAATCACTACTTTGCTTTTAAATGGAAATGCACCTGCTTTGCTTTCGAAAGTAATGCTTTCGACTTAATCGGCTTTCGATTGGATTAAATTGATTTAAGGAATGGTTTCGAATGTGGTTGCACCTTTTGTCTTAAGTCAATGCTTAGAATGGTGTCGAAAACCCTTGCTGCTGCACTTTACCTTTCGAAGCAATGCTTTCAAAAGGGTTTCTTTATTTAAAATCCAAGCCGCTTCTCCAATGGTTTCGAAGGGTTGGTTTCGACACCATCACTTCTTTACATAGGAAATTGTTTTCGAAATAGTGCTTTCGACTTAGTTGTTTTACGGCCCTTTGTTCAGTTGAAGGTAAAACCCAAAGGTTTCGAAAGGAATTGTCTTAAATGGTTTCAAAAGGTTAATCCACATGTTTAACATGAACCCAAATGCTTATGAAAGTTTTGTTTATAGAAAAAGATTTGAATACTTTCGGAAGGTTTTAAAAGAAGGGTTTCGAAGGAAGGGTTCCCCGCTATTTTTGAAAGGTTTAAGTGGAAGGTTTCCAAAGGTTTCAAAAGGTATATTTAAAGTGTTTTGATAAAAGGACGTCTAAGTTTTTAATGCTTTCGGAGGTGATGTTTTCAATGATTTCAAAAGGTTTGTTATGAAGGGTTTTGAAAGAGTATGTTTTAGCTTTCAGCCAAAGGTTTTACTTATATCGAAAGGGGTACTTACAATGGATTCAAAAGGGGTATTTTCAAAGGTTTAAGTATATTCATCTATAAGGTTTTGTATGAAGTATATATAACATGGCAGACTGATTTGAACAAAGCATAGAGTATATTTTCCTTGTTAAAGTATGATTTAAAGGTTTAAATCAATTTGAAGGAAATGTTTTTCAAGGAAAAATTATGTGTATTTAACCCTAAGTAAAATGACTCAAATATTAGAATAACATATGGGACTGGTATAGAGTCGCGCCCTGTACATTAGCTATTAGGCCCTAGCCAATTTAGTCCAAAATTCTAGTGTATTGGGCTTTGTCACAAGTAAGACTGAAATTTATTACACATATAAAGGAATATATATGTACAAAGACATGTTATTGGTGAGCCCGAAAAACCATTAGGATCAACTGACACTAGAGTATTAAGTTAGGGACAAACCGTTCAGAAAAGGAGTATCTAACAGAAGTTAGAATATTTGTTTCTTTTCTCTGGTAGGCCCGAGTCAGCTAAATGTTAGTAGTAAGCCAAATCAAACTATATTGTTAGGATAGATAGTTCATTTGTTACCTGATTATTATGCTTTCATGATATTGATATTATTAACTAGTTTTGGTTGTAGGATTTAGATTTGCAAAAGATATGTCTTAAAAGGATATTAGTGAGGGGAACCCGTTCCGCTGAGTGGCGTAGTCTCACTTAATATCAAATAACCGAGATGTATAGTATTATTTACACAAGGCTTTATGTTTGACTCAAAGTTTATATTTTTCCCCTTAAACTCTCAGGTGCTCAAAATTGATTTGAGAAGGCTGGGGGATGAGGATTTTTCAGGTTTTTAATAGGTGGATGAATAAAGCTTCCAAAGATGAGCACGAGGCTAAAGTTAGCTATTTAGGAGTTGTTTTGTCTCTATTCCGCTGTGTTGTATTAAGTCAGTTATGACTTTTAGTACTCTAGTCACCTAAGGGCATCTTCATAAGTCGCTCTTGGTATATTTTTATAATAATTATATTTGATTTGAACCTAGGAAATGATTGGGATTATGTAACTTGGATATGAAATATTATTTTGAAATGTAATTAGAAAAATGATTTAATCTATGATGATTTTTATTTAATATTCAAGTGCTTCTGATATTATGGATATCATTAATATTACCGTATTTGGTCACTGGAAGTTAATACTATGGATGTGTGCAGCATCTGTAGCGCTTAGCTTCGGGCACCCAAATAGGGGATCTGACAAGAGCATAAAGCGACTATAGTTGAGTCTTAGTTGAAACATACAAAGTGAAAAACTATTCAATAAAGAATTCATCTTCGTGGTTATATGATGTAACGAAGCGCAAATTCATCACTTCAGGAAAAATTTAAAATATTCAAATATAAGATTTTTAAAATAAATGATAATGTTTTGAAAATAAATAATATTGGTAATCTTACATTTAATAAATATTTACTAAAATATGTACTTTGGAAGATATACAGATAAAATGACTGAAAACTATTTTACCAACAAACGGCTCTTTGACCATCCAACATGGTGCATAGAGCTGGATATATACACTTATTTATATATATGAGTAAGAATATGTAATAAAATTATTTATTTTATTTTTGAAAATAAAATCTCTTTATGACATCATCAATGGTTTCACTATTTTGGAATAAATGATTTTTGAATCTAAATTGAGTTTAAACGATTTAATAATTATTTTAATTATAAAATAATCCCTTTTAATTGTTATATAATGATAGAAATATTATCATCAACTTTTTTTAGAAATTTATATATTAAATAAGAAGTGAAAATATGATCGGAAATCGAAATCGAAATCCGTAATGATTCAACTAGAAAAGTTGTGCGATGTTGTGAATCATTTGAGATATACATATGTACACATACATGAACACATTCACATGCACATGAACACATTTACATATACAAATATTGTTGAATATGCGATTATATGATTTTTGTTTGATGATAATAAACATATATATATTCGTGAAAATGTATTTGTTAATGTACTATTTTATTTTTTAGATTAAATAAATATTTGCTGAATAAAAATAAATAACACAGAATTTGAATTCAAACATAATTGTTTTATTCAAACAAATATTTATTACAATTTTGAATAGTACTAATTCGAGCTCTCACTATACATAAACAATTTTGATTACAATATAAATTCAATCACATCACAATCTTTCATTTACAAATGTCCTAACTACATATCGCCCGTTCACTCATAATTTATCTTCAACTTCATTCCAAATTGAATCCAGCATCTGAGCAATCTGCAAAAATAAATATTGATGCAGTAAAATTGAATAGGAAATATTTTTGCAGTATAAAACAAAATGTGAATTTTGAAAATAATATTTGCCTCAGTTATTTAGGTTGTTCGTCAATTGTCATCATTTAATTTTTAATTCATCATACACGAACAGCTTGTGACATACATAGTGTATCACTGTATATGCCACAAGGCCATGCACACCGATATATACACTTGATAAATTTACAGGGACAGGTGAGCACAGGTCAAACCCAAAATACCGGATTCAACTCAAGTGCAATAAAATAATGTCACAACTTTCAGCACAAGGTCAAATTCGAGCTATAAGCTGGACTCAACACAGGTGCAAGTTCATGAAAATGGTCAAGACAACTAAAACAAGCCTCGACCAAAAATCCAAATGTACAAGACCACATGATACTGCAAACTACAGCAGAGGGACTAATATGCCAGAGAAAAGAAGTTCACATTTGAACATAGCATCAACAATGCAAATAAGTCACAAGGGTCAAGCTAATGAATGCAACTCGAGCTTCAGTCAGTACACACTCGAATACACATAGCAACTACACAAGACAATTAACTTGAAAGTAATATCAAAGGAAATGTCAACAGAGCAAAAGTCAGGAAAGTTCAAACATGGTCGAAGTTCAACAGTCGAGCATCATCAACAAAGTGATACAACGGTCAACGATAAGGCAACACAACAGTGGCACAGCAACTAAAAACTGCATATACAACTAAGCAGTGCACAGTGAAACCCAAATATGCAAGTTTAAAACATTGAAGGATATGAATGCAAGCAAAACAAGTTGATACAACATGACAGTAAGAAGTGCCACAAAACTATCAAGTTACAGTGTTTAATAATACAACTCGAACCAAAACAAATGCAACACTGAATCATGATGTAGGAGTTACAGTACATGAGTAGTATAGTGACTGTGTTAGCTTAGTGTCTAATTATGCCAATACTATGGAATCACATGAGCAAGCCATAAGCCACTGACCGGAGTCACAGAAAACAAATATCAAAATCAAACAAGTCCTGGTTGACACAAATGGGCAAAATCCACATAGTACAGTTAAATATCAAAGCAATGGTGATGGCCGAAGTCATGGAATCGCATACACAAAGTCAAAGCCGAAGTCAACATAAATTTAAATACCAGCGAATTTGAAACCGTGGTGAGAAAGGAAAACAGTGTCAAAGAAAATCAAAACCATGTCAACCAAGTAACACGAAAAGAACGAATTGACTAAGTCAGAGAAATCATCAACGTCCAACAAAAATCTAATGGTCGAAGCACAATATTGAAATTGTCAGACGAACGAAATTTTAGGCATTCAAATCATATATAAACCAAATCATCATCGACAACAAATTCATCGAGTTCAAGCATTCAATCAGAAAGTAAAAAAGAGCAAAAAATTACATACCAAAGCTATCTCGAACTCGATCAAATTCGAAGTAGTCGAAGCAATAAAGGAAACCATCCATTGACTGAAAAGGAACGTCGAATCAATTATTCAATCGAGCATTCAAAGACACTTCTTCAAATTACAGGAAAACCCTAATTTTTGAAGGAAGAGGAACGAACAACAGAGCCGCCATTATCACAAAGGAACGGGCCAGAAAAAATAAAAGAGGAAAAAGGGCCGGCCTTTATTTTTAATATTGGGTTTAGAATTATATTAGGCTCTTAAATTATTATTAGGGTTTAGTTTTGTTTTTAAATTGTTTTTAATTTGTAATTTCTTTTTAAACCGTTGTAATTTCTAGTCGTGTGACTAGGGGACAAACTACGTGGCGTAGTTTGAGAATTCGCAACTCAGTGGCTGAGTTGTGGTAGGGTTTTGAGCGTAGAGTTAGGTTAGTCAGTAGCGGGTGTCGCGAGTTTACGTGTGTAAGCATGTGACTATTTAATTTCTAGTAGAAACCTTGGGAGCAGCACGTAGGCAAGGTTTTGCCGAAGCTGGGTAAATTCTGTGTCGTTCTATTTCTGCTTTTATTATCATGCTATTATCCGTGCTGCTATTATTCTGTGATCTGTGTTGAAATTATTTTATATAAACTTCCGCAATAATTCTTATAATTAATAGTATCATCCTATTCACCCCTCCTCTAGGGTAAAATCGATCCTACAAGTGGTATCGGAGCAAGGTACAAAAGTCATTTTGTTTTAAAATTTTGATTTTATCAAAAACCAATTTTTGTTTTAAAAATTTGAATTTTTAAAATGGCTACTTTTGTTAAGGATCGTTCCAATATTATTCCTCCTATTTTTGATGGAACATGTTTTTAAATTGAAAATTGAAAATGGAATTTTATTTGAAATCTGTTAATATTAAATGTTGGAATATTATTGAAAATGGGTGTGATATAACTGACAAGAAAATTATCTCAATTAATGCTCTTGCTATGCATATATTATATTCTCATATTAATCAAGATAATTTTAACTTTATCTCTCATTGTGAAAATGCACAGGAAATATAGAATGCTTTTGATGCAATACATGGTGCAAAAGTCAACAACAATGAGAAATCATCCTCAATCGACTCAGTTAAAGAAACAAGCTTAACAGGATTGGTAGAAAACAGTAGTGATGAGGATGACGATGATGAAGCAGCAGAGCTGGCGCTATTAATAAAGAGATTCAAAAAGTGGAACCACAAATACGGAAATCCAACTCTAAATCAACAATTGAAAAGCAGAATAATCAAAGCACTAGATAACTCAGAAGAACACGGGAACATTTGTCACAAGTACAATAAACCAGGTCAAATCAAGCCTAATTATCCTCGAAATCACCACGGCCAAGAAAAGAAATCAAAAAGAAGAATTTCTGCAGCCACGTGGAATAAAAGCGATAGCAGTGACAGTGAGAAAGCTGATTTGTGCCTTCGAAGTGATATAACTGATAGCGATGATGATGAACCAAGCGAGGTATCAAAACTTACTCACTCAGAAATACTTATATATTTCCACGAAGTAAATGGCTGTTTTGAACGACTTAGGGAAAAATACGCTAAACTTGAGTCACAAAAAGATATTTTGATAGAATCAAATGAACAGCTTGAACAATTAGTTAAAAACTATCAAAACAAGTGCCCTAAGTGTGATAAGTGTCCAACATTCGAAGAAGAGATTAAAAAATCAGAAAACATAATTAAAACGCTTGAAAATGAAATTCTGATTTTGAAAGAAAGTGAAAATACAAGAAGAGAAAATTCTATTAAAAGGTGCACACAATTGTTAAACGAAAATGAATCTCTCAAAACACAAGTCCAACAACTGTCAACGACTTTAGATAAATTTTCCAAAAGTGAAAAATCGTTGAATATGCTAAACAAATTGTTAATACAGTTAGACAAGGACTTGGATATAATCAATCTGAACATGTTAAAAGAAAAATTAATCGAGTCAATTCAATGTGCACAATTTATAGAAAATTTGGACACAATCAAAATAATTGTTGGTATAGACCCAAACACGTAAAAACTATACCAGTTTGGGTTCCAAAAGGCACAAATATAAAATCTCTCAAAATTAAACAAATCTGGGTGCCAAAAGGAACATATATAAATAGTTTTGAGTCTCCACAAAATTATTTTTCAAATATTCTGCCACTAACAACAATGGACCTATAAAAACAAATAGGCCACAAAAACCTTTCATCATGTAGGTGTGGTGGCAGGCTAAGGAACAACAATAGTGCCACTTGGATTCTGGCTGTTCCAAGGGCACACCGAGCGACAAAGCAAAGTTCCTTAGCCTAGTATAAAGGTGATAGAATCACAATGGACAACAACGAAAAATATCGTAAAGGTAAAATAGGTAATGGTATATTTATTTGAACGATATAATGTGATAATCTGCACCATAATCTGAGTTAAATCAGCCAATAATGTGATGATGAAATATTGATGATTTTTCAAAATTGTTGGCCAATTATATTCTTATGCCAAAAACACTATAAAAATCTCTAGATTCTTCGAATTACTTCGTATATATTAGTTTGGATTAAAAATAGTATTTTGTTGGAAGATAATACATTTGGTTATAATATGGCTAACTCTATATTCACGGTTTCTGATTATTTACACGGCTTCAATTCAAATTCAAGAGAATGTCATTTAAAAGGCTGTTAAAATTGATTTTGAAATTTTTGTTGCACACTTCACGGTCTACCAAATTCAATTAGTAATAATTTTGAGTGAAAAAGAAATTCAGATGCAGATTACACTGGTAACCTAGTTGATAGAAAAATTACTAGTGAAACGTGATTTGCTGAGACATTTAGTAACTGCATCGTTTTTCAAAGAAAATATCTGCATATTTTTCATCTCAAATAATTTTCAAATAGCAGAAATTTTTCTCATATAACCCCTTCTAGAAAATCATTTGACCATGTTTTCAGATCGGTCATTTTGAAAATTTGATTTTATAATTATTTTTGAATTTGATTTTAAATGACTATTTTGACTAATCTGACTCCCTAATAATTATCGAAAAGATAAATAGTGATTGAAAGAGTGATGAGTGTTGATATTTATCATATATTATGACTCGAGACGGTATAATTAGTAAATTTCTTTAGAAATTTAAACAAGAGTTATAAAACTTTTGTTGGTAAAAATTCCATGACCATCTCTATTTCTATCATATTTCTAACGACCATCACTCATCAAAATTCTATACAGTTTGTCAATATGTGGTACTTTAAACAGGAATCATTCGTTTTTCATTTTACATTTTTTTAATAAAATAAAAAAAAATAGTAGATAAAATAAAATAAAATAAAATCCAAAGTATTCACTCTCATTTAAAAGTCCTTATGGTTACGCATGGGTGAATTACTTGGAATTTGTTATGTGCTTCCATGCTCATTTAAAAGTCCTCACGGTTATACATGTATGGAACGCATATCAAAATTGATTTTTAAAATAAACAAGTTGATTCTAATCCCATTTAAAAGTCCTCATGGTTATGCGTGGATAGAAGATACTTGAATTCATTTTTTAAAAATAAAATTGGAATACTATTAATCTCATTTAAAAGTCCTAACGGTTATGCATGGTTAGTAGATATTCAAATTCTTGATATAAATATACCACAAATAGACACAACTGTATGGTTTTATATGATGACATCATTCCCGTCATTCTAAAAGTCGAATATGCGCCTAACAAAATATTTATGATTTTTGTTTGATTTTTTATTGAAATTTAATATTTATATTCAATTAAGTTTTAATGTTGAATTGATGTCGATCACTTTATCTCTATTTTCTCTAACACTATTACTCTTTTGCTGATAACAAAAGGGGGAGAGAAAAGTTAAGATTTTGTCAAATAAAATCAAGCAAAGGTCAAATAATTTCCATTTGTATCAAGGCTCATTTGCATATTTTTAATTGTATGCATATATGTAGGGGGAGCTTTATGTAGAGAGGAAGCATTTAAATAGGGGGAGCAATTAGAGCATATCAATGATCAAATACATTTAACATGTTCAAAATCTTAAATATATGTTTGTTATCATCAAAAGGGGGAGATTGTTGAATATGCGATTATATGATTTTTGTTTGATGATAATAAACATATATATATATTCATGAAAATATATTTGTTTAATGTACTATTTTATTTTTTAGATTAAATAAATATTTGCTGAATAAAAATAAATAACACAGAATTTGAATTCAAACATAATTGTTTTATTCAAACAAATATTTATTACAATTTTGAATAGTACAAATTCAAGCTCTCACTATACATACACAATTTTGATTACAATACAAATTCAATTACATCACAATCTTTCATTTACAAATGTCCTCACTACATATCGCTCATTCACTCATAATTTATCTTCAACTTCATTCCAAATTGAATCCAACATCTGAGCAATCTGCAAAAATAAATATTGGCGCAGTAAAATTGAATAGGAAATATTTTTGCAGTATAAAACAAAATACGAATTTTGAAAATAATATTTGCCTCAGTTATTTGGGTTGTTCGTCAATTTTCATCATTTAATTTTCAATTCATCATACACGAACAGCTTGTGACATACACAGTGTATCACTGTATATGCCACAAGGCCGTACACACCGATATATACACTTGATAAATTTACAGGGACAGGTGAGCACAGGTCAAACCCAAAATACCGGATTCAACTCAAGTGCAATAAAATAATGTCACAACTTTCAACACAAGGTCAAATTCGAGCTATAAGCTGGACTCAACACAGGTGCAAGTTCATGAAAATGGTCAAGACAACTAAAATAAGCCTCGACCAAAAATCCAAATGTACAAGACCACATGATACTGCAAACTACAGCAGAGGGACTAATATGCCAGAGAAAAGAAGTTCACATTTGAACATAGCATCAACAATGCAAATAAGTCACAAGGGTCAAGCTAATGAATGCAACTCGAGCTTCAGTCAGTACACACTCGAATACACATAGCAACTGCACAAGACAATTAACTTGAAAGTAATATCAAAGGAAATGTCAACAGAGCAAAAGTCAGGAAGGTTCAAA
The DNA here is from genome assembly GCA_030765085.1 of Allium cepa. NCBI lineage: Eukaryota > Viridiplantae > Streptophyta > Magnoliopsida > Asparagales > Amaryllidaceae > Allium > Allium cepa. The sequence goes on from CM060931.1 coordinate 402,089,516, forward strand.
CATGGTCGAAGTTCAACAGTCGAGCATCATCAACAAAGTGATACAACAGTCAACGATAAGGCAACACAACAGTGGCACAACAACTAAAAACTGCATATACAACCAAGCAGTGCACAATGAAACCCAAATGTGCAAGTTTAAAACAATGAAGGATATGAATGCAAGCAAAATAAGTCGACGCAACATGACAGTAAGAAGTGCCACAAAACCATCAAGTTACAGTATTCAATAATACAACTCGAACCAAAACAAATGCAACAATGAATCATGATGTAGGAGTTACAGTACATGAGTAGTATAGTGACTGTGTTAGCTTAGTGTCTAATCATGCCAATACCATGGAATCACATGAACAAGCCATAAGCTACTGACCGGAGTCACAGAAAACAAAGATCAAAATCAAACAAGTCCAGGTTGACACAAATGGCCAAAATCCACAGAGTACAGTTAAATATCAAAGCAATGGTGATGGCCGAAGTCATGGAATCACATACACAAAGTCAAAGCCGAAGTCAACATAAATTTAAATACCAGCGAATTTGAAACCGTGGTGAGAAAGGAAAACAGTGTCAAAGAGAATCAAAACCGTGTCAACCAAATAACACAAAAGGAACAAATTGATTAAGTCAGAGAAATCATCAACGTCCAACAAAAATCTAATGGCCGAAGCACAATATTGAAATTATCAGACGAACAAAATTTTAGGGATTCAAATCATATATAAATCAAATCATCATCGGCAACATATTCATCGAGTTCAAGCATTCAATCAGAAAGTAAAAAGAGCAAAAAATTACATACCAAAGCCATCTCGAACTCGATCAAATTCGAAGCAGTCGAAGCAAAAAAGGAAACCGTCGATTGACAGAAAAGGAACGCCGATTCAATTATTCAATTGAGCATTCAAAGACACTTCTTCGAATTACAGTAAAACCTTAATTTTTGAAGGAAGAGGAACGAACAACAGAGCCGCCATTATCACAAAGGAACGGGCCAAAGAAAATAAAAGAGGAAAAAGGGCCGGCCTTTATTTCTAATATTGGGTTTAGAATTATATTAGGCTCTTGAATCATTAATAGGGTTTAGTTTTTGTTTTTAAATTGTTTTTAATTTGTAATTTATTTTTAAACCGTTGTAATTTCTAATCGTGTGACTAGGGTACAAACTACGTGGCGTAGTTTGAGAATTCACAAATCAGTGGCTGAGTTGTGGTAGGGTTTTGAGCGTAGAGTTAGGTTAGTCAGTAGCGGGTGTCGCGAGTTTACGTGTGTAAGCGTGTGACTACTTAATTTCTAGTAGAAACCTTGGAGGCAGCACGTAGGCAGGGTTTTGCCGAAGCTGGGTAAATTCTGTGTCGTTCTATTTCTGCTTTTATTATTATGCTATTATCTATGCTGCTATTATTCTGTGATCTGTGTTGAAATTATTTTATATAAACTTCCGCAATAATTTTTATAATTAATAGTATCACCATATTAACCCCCTCTCTAGGGTGCAATCGATCATACATGAACACGTTCACATGCACATGAACTCATTTACATATACAAATATATTTATACACACACACACACACACACACACACACACACATATATATATATATTCCATATATTTCACCCTTGAGAAAACCAAAGTCAACATCTTACACACTAAATACAAGCACATGGCCATGCACATGGAGAGGGGGGATGTTCGAACAAATATGTTGAAGGGAGAAGGGGATGCAGTGGTGATGAAATGGTGGGTATTTGTGTATAAATATCATGATATTTCCTTTATTATTTTGTTTATAAATAACACCCATCTCTTTTCACTTCATTCACACTTTTCTTTATAAAATTCCTAAGCTATTTCATCCTTTTCTTCTCTACATTAATGGCTTCCATAGCCTATGAAAGAAAATATTACAAAATCAAAAAAAGTTATCCAAAATAAGTCAAAATCCATACCACTTCAAACCAAAGTTCAAGCTAGTAATCTCTTCCCTTTCCTCCACCAAGGCTGTATGCAACCAAGCCCTCCACCACCATTTTCCAAGCAAGGCCGAGCCTTCGAAGCCTTCAAGACCAAGGCAAACCCCCTAGGAGCAATTGAACTGGTAGTCGTGAGCTTTGATTTTGAGATAGCGGAGCTATAGCTGTTTTAAAGTTGGCCCAATCAAAAATCAAGTGAGAATATATATGATGCGACATGATTTCTAGGGATGTCTACTACATTTTTATCATCAAGTTTGGTTGTCTTAATATAGTTATTTAATTGTGTAACAAGTCACATTAAATACACATCAATATTACACAAAGAAATCACTTTTCAAACCAAGTTACAAAAGTAATATGGAATCATTAAACTCCTTTGAAATGATTTAAAATGGTTTAAAATGTTTTACAAATACTAAAATCCAATCTAGAGAAGTTCTGACAAGTTATGAAAATCAGTCAATAATAGGAGCGTTGTGTAACGACAGTTCGCAATTTCGCGCCATAGAAAGTTAAATCCATTTATATGATGAATTCAAAGTTGGAATTCTATGTAATTAGAATTTTCCGAGCTCTTATAATAATAGCTTTCAAAAAGAAGAAAAAGATTGAGATTTCATTTAGTAGATTTGAAATATGAGCAAGTCAATTTTTCAAAATAGCTGTGGTTTGGTAGTTCGAAGACCAAAGTGATGAATTCTTTATAAATGATATTTTTAATTCTTCAAAAATATGGAATAAATTCTATTAATTATTTAAAATGTTTTAAAGAGTTTTGAGTTATTAAAATGGATTTCTAAATGATAGAAAAGTTGTTTTGATAAATTAAGCCTAAAAGCACTATTCGCGGCACTTTTAATAACTTTTGAGATATGACTTTAAACTTAAGTATTGTTTCCCTAATCTTTAAAAAATAAATTTAAATAGATAATTAATATTTTAAAGATGAATGTAAGGTTTTATAATTTATTTTAAAAAATATTGAATAAAAGATTAAAAAAAAAGCTGTTATAATCAAGTGATTTAAACTTGGCTCTAAAAGCTGATGAGTAGACTGGATTTTTTTATTCATGAGATATGGATATAAAGTGCTTAAACTAAGGAGATTTTCAAAAGCAACTAGCACCCTGGCTCACCTGGCCTTTTTTTTCCGGGCGAGGAATAGATAAGGTCGAAATGTCGGAAACGAGGCAAGTATAAAAGATTTAATTTTTCCACATTTAATACAACTTGGATCGTATAGAAATAATCTTCTTATGCTTAGTATTGAATTCCAAGGAAGGAACCCATGCTAGCCATATGAATTTAAAAGGTGATTTTACCGCTATTCGATGGATAGTAAAGGTTGAATACGGAAATTGATGTTGAGCATAATTAGTACAATTCCTATCGGCCCTTTTTAAATCAACAATGTTTTCAAATTGAATTATGAAAATTATTTGACATTTCCAAAGTTAAAGATAGGTTTAATGACTTCGTATATACCAAAAAGAAATGTTTTAAAGACATACATCTCTAGAAGATATTTTTTTAATAAAGATAAAGTAAGTAATCGAATGATAAGCACCTAGTTGCATATCTTTTAATCGATGATTGTTTCGAAGGAATCGGTGTCCAATTTGAGTGATCTTTATCTGAAAACCACTTTGAACCAATTTACGAATTCGAAAGTGAAGATATGTCATATATGATGAAGGTGAAGGCGGGGATCTTCATAATAGAAGGACTACTTGTTGATAATTTCGAAGTAGCTTTCGAGATAAATAAATAGCAGTGACCCCTTCATTCTGGGATCTTTTTATGCAAGGACTACTCTCTACTAATCTTAAGAGTAATTCTTGACAGGATGAGGTAGGAGAGTGCCTTTGGTTTGTCCTATTCTTGGAAAACATGTAATGATGAATGTCTGACATTGCATTTCTAAGATTATAATGCATTGATCCCTACAAACATACATCTGTTTGGTGGTGTAGTAGGCAACCCCTCTTATACTTAAGACCCTTCTCTAAGACGTACGCACTCGGAGTTTGTACGTTTGTGGAAATCAATAGTGTATTGTTGGAAATGACAATGTGACATTTTAAGTGAAAATGTTCTAAGAAAGGTAAACGTTACCTTGGGTCTCACACCTAGGAAACTGTGAAATAGGAGTTGATTCAAGGCTAAGTGGATCGCAACCATTAGGGTATGATATCACCTTTCTCGATCTATTTATTTCTCCCTGCTATGATGAAATTTTGTGGTGTATGCTATGGGATCCCAAATAGGTCAGTAACGGTCGGGGTGATATCATATTCAGTTCTATCTGCCACCAGATGGGTCTGCGGGTAGGCCAGTCTTAATTTGTAGAGGTTTCGAAGATGTCGATCCTCAGTACATTCCTCTCAAAATGTATTGCACGTGAGGTAGTCCCTTACCTCATTATTCATTGGAATTCCAAATCTCTAATAAGTGCCTTCGATTTTAGCTGTAAACCTATTATGCCGTCAAATTTAACCAATGTAATAATTTCGGCTATTTGAATATATGTTTATTTGAAAAGTTTCTAAAGAATGTTAATGAAAATAATATCACTGAATTTTACGTAGAAATGATTTGGTTATCATAAGGTAAAAGCCCGTTCTGTGTTTTATGTGCGACATGGTCTTATGAGATACCATTTTGTTTCCAAATACTCGTACTTTGAGTTTTCCACATCAGTCCCATGACTGGTCCAGAGTTTATTTTCCATTTTCCTTAAACTCTGGGTGCCATATTTTTCCAGACAGCCAAGTTGTCGGGTAACCTAGAGCATTTTGGAAGGAGCATAAAGCATGAAGGCTATAGTGTCCTTTTGTCAATAGTGTTCTATTTCAAATTTTCACCATATCATTAGTATGTATTTAGTATCTACCAGCTTCTGTAAGGATAGCACTTATAAATATCCCTGGCTGGGTTAGTACTTATCGTAACTCTGGTGAATCATTTGGAGTGATTGTATGTACTTTTCATATGTATAATTAATGCGAATGTAAGATTTTGTCATTATTCTATCTTCTATCTTTATTTCTTTTGAAAACCCCTAATTATCTGCCTCTTCGGTACTTGAGTTTGTGACACGTGAATACTGAGGATGTGTTAGTGTCAATCTTTGAGGGTCCAAAAGGCGAGTCATCACAGTAGGTATCAGAGCTTTGGTTGAGCGAACATTTAAGCCTTGATGGGGTCAACTCATTAGAGATTTTGTTAGTAATACCCTAGAATGAGTTTAGTCAATGAGAGAGCGTATTTGTAATTTTATCCAAATAAATCCATCCATGTAATTCTACAGCCATTCCCCAAGATAATTTCATCTATAATTCTAAAGTTGTTTCCTTACTATATTCAAATAGTTGGAGATGAATAATAGAAGTAGAGGGAGGAGAGGTAGCAACACTACGTCCACCAATGGTAGATTAAATGCTATAGTAATGAGGAAGCAGGTAATCCCTACGCAACTTCAAATTAACTTTGCAACTCTTTACAAGAATTACACTAGCTTGGAAGGGAAACCATTCCAAGGAACCGAGTCTGCTGTTGAAGTGCAAGCATGGCTCTGCTCATGTGAAAGGATATTCAGAGGATTGAACATAAAGGATTACCAGAAGAGGTTCTTACCTTCCTGGCAATTACAGGAAGGAGCTCTATCATGGTGGGAATCCATCTGAATTTGAAGAAAATTTCTCATGGACCAGATTTACAGAAGTATTCAAAGAGTAGTATATACCTACAGCCGAAAAATCCCATCTTTATATAAATTTTATGGACTTGAAACAAGAACATATGCCTGTGGTGGAACACTCAAGTAAGTTTAATGAGTTATCTCGTTTTGGATCGAGATTAATTGACATGCCCTTCAAGAAGAATGAGATATTTATTTCAGGGATGAAAGAGAACCGTTATAAGGATGTCATTTGTTATAATTGCCAGAAGAAAGACCATTTTGCAACAAACTGTAGGAGTCCCAAGGTGCAAAAGTAGCAGCAAGGAACCGCCTCTCCTATGGTTCAGAAGAGTATTTGTTATAATTGGCATTAGCCGGGACATTGGAAAAACAAGTGCCTATTAATGAAGAGGGGAGAATAGATCAAGGTTTATTCAATAAAGAATGAGCTTTCAACCTCTGTAGATATCAATGGCAAGGGAGTCCTTGAAGGTAATTTGTGTGTTAATGATATTTCAGTTAGAATATTATTTAATACCGAAGCTTCTCATAGTCTTATTGTTAAGAAATTGGTTGATAAGTTAAACGTTACCCTAGAAATAGTAGAAACCCCTATCTGCTTGTCTAATCCCATAGGCAATATGACCAATCTCTGTATGATCTATGTAAATGTACAAGTAACCTACCAAACCCACTAATTCTTATGCGACTTATTTTTCCTTGATTTCATTGGGTTTGATATTTTACTCAGAATGGATTAGCTATCCAAGCGCAGAGCTTTTATAGACTGCAACAATTGAATGTTTATATTAAAAGCCACGACTAGAAGGGTGTTAGACCAAATTATATATGAAAGAAATATTCCAGTAAGGGACAACTTCATGTATGCGTTAGATTCATCCCAAATGAACTTGGAAAGAATATTGATTGTTAAATAATTTCAAGATGTTTTCATGGAAGTTAAAAGTTTGCCCCTACATCAGGAAATTGAATTCTGTATTGACTTAATCTCTAATGTTAGACCTGTTATTTGCCCTATTCGTGGAATGGCTCCAAAAGAAAATGTTGAGTTGGTAAAACAACCTGATGAGTTTTTTAAAAAGGGGGCTAATTAGACCAAGTCGCTCGAGTTGGGGTGCAGCTGTGATTTTGTGGCAAAGTCCGATGGCTCCCTTAGAGTGTGTGTAGACTGCCGAGACCTAAATAAGCAAATGATCAAAAACAAGTATCCTCTACCCTACATAGATGACTTACTTGATCAATTGCATGATGCTCGATTCTCAAAAATGGATCTAGCTACTGGATTCCATCAATTGAGAATAGCAGAAGATTGCATTCCCTTGACTACATTCCGAGGGCCAAATAGTTTATATGAATGGTTGGTTATGCCATTTGGGCTAACCAATGCACGACCTATTTCATGGACCTTATGAATAGAGTATTGAGAGATGTACTCAGTAAATTCATGTTGGTCTTTATTAATAATATTCTCATATATTCAAAGACTGAAGAAGAGCACGAAAGGCATTCGGAGATTGTGTTGGAGATACTGAGAAGAAATGTGTTGAAAGCAAAATTATCAAAATGCCATTTTTGGAAAAAAAGAGGTAAGGTTCCTGGGACATATTGTGTCAGGGATGGAGCTTCAGTGGACCTAAGAAAAATCTCAGCTATACAGGATTGGAAACAACCACAGACCCCAAGGACATCTGTAACTTCTTAGGATTAGCCAGATATTACCGAGGTTTATTTAAGACTTCTCCAAAATTTCCTCTCACCTAACAAAGTTGATAGTGAAGGATGTTGAGTTTGAGTGGATGTAGGAATGTGAAAAAGCATTTTAGGAACTCAAGAAGAGGTTAACTACTGCTCCCCTATTAGCTATTGTTGATGAAAGCGATAGCTTAACCGTGTATATTATTAATGCTTGTAGGAAAGGAGTAGGTGCTGTTCTGATGCAGCATGGAAATGTCATTGCATATGCGAGTAGACAACTGAAGATCCATAAAAGAAATTATAGGACATACGGTTTGGAGCTATTAGCCGTGGTGTTTGCATTAAAATATGGAGATATTATTTAATGGGTAAGAATTCTTTAGGGTTTATTTTAATAAATTTTAATTTACCTTCATAAATAACATTCCTTCTTTAAATAGATGAAATACTTGATCTCTTCACGGGGCACAAATCTTTGAAATATCTTTTCACTCAGAAGGACATGAATATGAGGCAGCAACATTGGCTATAATTCCTCGCATCATATGACTTGGATATTCTATATACAGCAAGAAACGCCATTATTGTGGCAGATGTGCTAAGCAGAAAGCATGCCATTATAGATCATTTAGTGGTGCGTCCAACATTGATTTGTTAAATAAAGGATAATCAACTAAAGGATTTAATTCAAGAATATCCAGGGAAGTAGAGGAGAATGTGATACTAGATAGGTGGATAGTATTCAAAGTGGATAAGCTAGGAAATATATGAATGGAAGCATATGTGTTCCCAATGTTGATGGGATTAGACAGGAAGCTTTAACCAAATTTCACAATACTTCATTTGCAATACATCTTAGAGTTACGAAGATGTATAGAGATATGAAAAAGATTTTCTGGTGGGATGGTATAAAGAGATACATTTCCATCCATGTGAGTAGAGTGCAAATTATCAGTAAATCAAGAGTGATAAGCAAAAGTTTACCGGACTACTCCAACCACTCAAGATTCCAAAGTGGAAATGGGACCAATATGTATGGATTTCATCGATGGCTTGCCTCGGTCAAGGAAAGGGAATGAAGGCGCACGGGTTATCATTGATAGATTGATTAAAAGCGAACACTTCAAGTCCACAGGAACAGCCTTAAGCTTAGTTGAGATATATATGTGTGTGTATACATATAAGGGAGATCGTTCGACCACATGGAGTTCCAACTAGCATCATAAGCAGTCTAGATCCAATCTTTACCAGTCAGTTCTGGGAAGCCTTACGGATAGCTTTGGGAATGAAGCTGGATATAAGCACCACATATCATCCTTAGACTGATGGGTAGACCGAAAGAGTAAATAGAGTATTGGAGGATCTTCTAAGAGCATATGTATTAAACTTTAGAGGTTTGTGGGAAAGCTACCTTCATTTGGTAGAGTTTTCTTACAATAACGATTATCATACCAGTATTGATATGACACCTTACGAAGCCTTATATGGTCACCTGTGTAGATCCCCAACATGTTGGATTGAAACCAGAGATCGGTCGGTACATGGTCCTGATATGATTTGAGAAGCTTCAGAGAAAGTGGACATAATTAGAAAGAAACTGAAGGAAGCACATAATAGACAGAAGAGTTACCCCGATCAAAGGTATAGAATTTAGGATTCTCGATTAGAGACAAGGTGTTTCTAAAGATCTCTCCGATGAGGGGAGTCGTGAGATTTGGAAGAACTAAGAAGTTAGCTCTTTGATATATTGGACATTTTCCCATTCTAGAGCGGATTAACCCATTGGCCTATCAAGTAGAACTACCAGAGATGTTGTCGGGTATACACAATGTGTTTCACCTATCTCATTTACGTAAGTATGTGTATGATCTAGAAAAAATCATAGAAAAGGCCGCCTAGGAGGATTTAAAAGTGGAGCCCAATTTAACGGTTATCAAACAACCTAATAAAATCATAGATCATGATGAGAAGCGATTAATAAGAAAGGTTATGCAATTAGTTAAAGTTTAATAGAGTGGTGATGTTAATGACCGTAAATGGGAAACATAGGATAGGATAAAGAAGGTATATCCAGAGTTTACGATGGATGTATATATTGTATCAAGATGGTGTACTTGTCGTCTATGGTGTAGTCACTTATCATAGCTTTGTATATACATACATGATATATTCCTTTTGAGTTATCTTCTTCTCATATTTAATTTCAATCATCACTTCTGAAAAATCTTAAAATATTCAAATATAAGATTTTTTAACATAAATGATAATGTTTTGAACAATAAATAATATTGGTAACCATATTTTGAATAAATATAGACAAAAATTATATACATTGGTCATCCGACATCATGCACGAAGATGGATACATACACTCATTTATATGTATGAGTGGGAATATATAATAAGATTATTTATTTTATTTTTGAAAATAAAATCTCTTTATGACATCATCAATGATATAGCTATTTTGGAATAAAGGATTTTTGAATTTAAATTAAGTTTAATAATAATTATTTTAATTACAAAATAAGCTCTTTTTAATTATTATATAATGATAGAAATATTATTATTAAACTTTGTTTAAATACATACATACATACATATATATATATATATATATATATATAATAAACAAGAAGTGAAAATATGACCGGAAATTGAAATCAGAATCCATAACGATTCAACATAGAAAAGTTATGCAACGATGTGAATCATTTAAATACACATGTGCACACATACATGTACATATACATGAACACATTCACATGCGCATGAACACATATATACATACAAATATACTTATATATATTTTTTGAAAAGAAAAGTTAAATATACTTACATATATATATATATATATATATATATATATATATATATATTACAAAATATCAAGATATTTTCCATATACTCCACCCTTAAAAAAAGCAAAGTCAACATCCTACACACCAAGTACAAGCACATGGCCATGCACGTGAACATGGGGAATGTTCGGTCGAAAATGACGAGGGAGATGTGATGGATGAAATGGTGATGTATTTGTGTATAAATATCATGATATTTCCATTCTCATTTTGCCTATAAATAGAACCCACCTCTCTTCACTGCATTCACACCTTTCTTCATAAAATTCCTAATCTATTTCACCTTCTTCTTCTCTACTTCCATGTGCCAAAATCAATCAAAATCTATACCACCTCAAACCAAAGTTCAAGCTAGTAATCTTTTTCTTCTCCTCCACCAAGGCCATATGCAAACAAGCCCTCTACCACCATTTTCCAAGCAAGGTCGAGCCTTCCAAGACTCTAAGACCAAGGTAGAACCCCCTAGAAGCAATTGAGCTAGTAGTTGCGAGCTCTGATTTCGAGATAGCGGAGCTATAGTCGTTTTAAAATTAGCCTGATCGAAATCAAGTGAGAAACTATATATATATATGATGTGAAATTATTTTTAGGAATGCCTACTATGTTTCGATCATCAAGTTTGGTTGTTTTAGTATAGTTGTTTAATTGTATAAACAAGTCACGTTAAATACACGTTGATATTACACAAAGAAATCACTTTCCGAATCAAGTTACAAAAATAATATGGAATCATTAAACCTCTTTGAAATGATTTAAAATGGTTTATTGATATTTTGTAAACACTAAAATTTGGTGAAGTTTTGACAAGTTATGAAAATCGAGTCAAAAATAAGTGCATCGCGTAACAGAAGTGCGTGATTCTCTGCCATAGAAAGTTATATCCATTTATACGATGGATTCGGAGTCCGAATTCTTTATAATAAGAATTTTTAAACTCTTGTAATCATAATTTTCGAACAAAAGAAAAAAATCGAGATTTTTTAGTAGATTTTGAAATATGAGCGCATCAAGTTATCAAAATAGTCGCGGTTTGGCAGTTCGGAAACCAAAATGATAAATTCTTTATAGTTGATATTTTTAATTCTTTAAAAATATGGAATAATTTACATAAATCTTTTAAAATGTTTTAAAAGAGTTTTGAGGTATACAAATGGATTTCTAAATGATAGAAAAGTTGTTTTGATCAAATAAGCCTAAAAGCACCATTCGTAGCACTTTTTGCAGCACTTTTAATAACTTTTGAAATATGGTTTTCAACCGAAGCATTCTTTTTCAAATATTTTATTATTAAGTATTTTAAAGATAATTTTATGGTTTTATAATTTATTTTCAAATTTTTTTAAATAAATGAATTAATGAAAAGCTGTTATAATTAAGTGATTTAATCTTGGCTCTAAAAGCGGATGAGGAAACTGGATTTTTGTATTCATGGGATCTGGATATGAGGTTCTTAAACTAAGGATATGTTCATGAGTAACTAATGCCTTGACTCACCAGGCCTTTTTCCTAGGCAAGGATAGATAATGTTGAAATGTCAAAAACGAGGCAAGTATAAAAGATTTATTTTTTCCAAATTTAATATAACTTGGATCATATATAAACAATCTTCTTATACTTGGTATTAAATTCCAAAGAGGGACCCATACTATCCATGTGAATTTAAAAGGTGATTTCACCGCTATTCGATGGATAGTAAAGGTTGAATACAGAAATTGATGTTGAGTAGAATTATCGCAATCCCCGTTGACCCTTTTTAACTCAATAATTCTCAAATACGAATTATGAAAATGATTTGATATTTTCAAAGTTAAAGAAAGGTTTAATGATTCCGTATATACAGGAAAGAAATGTTTTAAAGATATATATCTTTAGAAGATATTTTTTTGATAAAGAGAAAGTAATTAATCAAATGATAAATACCAATTTATTTAAACATCCTTTTATCGATGATTGGTTCAAAGGAACCGATGTCGGGTTTGAGTGATTCTTATCTGAAAACTACTTCGAACCAATTTATGAGTTCGAAAGTGAAGATATGTTAAACATATGAAGTTGAATGTGAGGATCTTCATAATGGAAGGACTGGTTATTGATAATTTTGGAGTAGCTCCTAAGATAAATAAATAGCAGTGGTCCCTTTGTTTTGGGATCTTCGTATGCAAGAACTACTCACTACTAGTCCTAGGAGTAATTCCCAACAGGATATGGTAGGAGAGTGCTTTCGGTTTGTCCTGTTCTTGGACAACATGTACGGATGAAAGTCTGACATTGCATTTCTAAGATCACATTGTATTGATCTCTACAAACTTACATCTATTTGATGGTGTAGGAGGTACGCCCTCTCATACTTAACACCCTTCTTTGAGACGTATGAGCTTGGAGATTGTAGTACATTGGGAAACAATAATGTGTTGCTGGAAATGGCAACGCGGCATTTTAAGTGAAAATGTTCTAAGAAAGGTAAACGTTACCTCGAGCCTCACGCTTAGGGAATTGTGAAACAAGGGTTGCTTTAAGGCTAAGTGGATCTTAACCATTAGGGTATGACATCACCTTTCTAGATCTATTATGACGTCGATCCCGGATAGATCGGCAATGGTTAGAGTAATATCATATTCGTTTCTATCCCCCGTTAAATAGGTCTATGGGTAGGTCAGTCTTAATTCACAGAGGTTTCGATGATGTCGATCCTCGGTACATTCCTTTAGAAATGTACTATACGACAGGTAGTCCCTTACCTCACTATTCATTGAAAATCCAATTTTGTAATAAGTGCCTTCGGTTTTAGTTGTAAAACTATTATGCCGTTAAATTTAACCAATCTAACAATTTCAACTATTTGAATATGTTTATTTGAAAAGTTTTCAAAGAATGTCATTGAAAATAATATCACTTAATTTTACATAGAAATGATTTGGTTATCATAAGGTGAAAACTTGTTTCGTGTTTATATGCGGTGTGGTCTTATGAGGTACCCTTCTTGTTTTCCAAACACTCATATTTTGAGTTTTTTACACCAGTCCCATGACTGATCCGGATTTTATTTTCCTTTTTCCTTAAACTCCGCGTGCCCTATTTTTCAGGACAACCAAGTAATCACGTAACCTAGAGCATTTTGGAAGGAGCATGGAGCATGAAGAATGCAGGGTCCTTTTGTCAATAGTGATTTATTTCAAATTTCCGTTGTATCATGTAGTATGTATTTAATATCTGCCGGCCTTTATAAGAATAGACAGTTATAACAATCCCTAGCTGGGTTAGTACTTATTGTAACTCTGATGAATCACTTAGAGTGATTGTATGTGCTTTCCATATGTATAATTAACGCGAATGTGAGATTCTGTTGTTATTCTAACTTCTATCTTTGTTTCTTTTATAAATCCCCGATTATCTGCCTCTTTGGCACTTGAATTTGCTACATGTAAATACCGAGGATGTATTAGTGTCAATCTTCGAGGGTAAAAAAGGTGGGTATTCACATATGAAGTTAGTATCACAGACAACTGTAGTCAACTTAAAGTCAAAATCTTTGACCAAAGTAGAATGGTTAATAGTAAATGTTATTACATAATCAATAAATTTATTTATGTCATCATCAGTTGAATGTGGATATTAATGGAATTTTAGGCAATAGCAAACTCCATATATCATAAAATAAAATAGTATTGATGAATAGAACATGTGAAAATTATTGTCACCACTGGTACCACTTAAGGTGATGTAAAATATGATTTTACCAAAAAGCTAAGGATGAATTGGCCAAATTGTCACACTACTAGCTAAGGTGATGTGTGAATATTATTACTTGAATCATTCAACACTAATCAGTGATTGAATTCACACCTTTGAGTCACACAACAACATATGTAAATTCTCCGAAATATCATGCAATTCAGCTAGTTTATAAAGTGTTATAAACTAATTAATATTTAAGAAATATTAATGATTGATGCATTTGATGTTTGAGTGTGTTTAGTAAGTGAGGTAGGTCCTAGAAATGTTTTGAGTGCTATTAGTAATTATTTGAGTGCCTATATAATAGTTATATATGTACGTATCGATATATGATATCGATGTATGTTTAAACATGCTTTAAATATAATCAATTATAGAATAGGCTAATGGATGTTTTTGACCCATTTTTGACATGGTTATGACCAACCAAAATAGGGGAGGTTGGAGTGCTTCTAGCTTTTATCTGGTAAAAGAGAAATTATGAAGTTATTTTCTAAATCTCTCTCAATAAAAGCGAGGCTAGTCTCACTATTTTTCTCCCTTCCTTTTGCTCATTCCATAGCCGCCCATAACTCTGTCATACCACCTTAAAGCCAACCCCATCTCTAACAAAATGTCATCAGTTATATACAAAATTTTGGTGGTGCACTCGATCTTACCAAGTTCGATCGATGTATCAAAGGATCCTACGAGCATTTCAAATCTAAGTATTTTTAAATGCTGGATCTTTGAGGCATGTATTCTTTATCATCTTTTACATATGTCATTCACACTTGAGTACATATGTATATGTTGCCAAAGTTTATTTTAGTAACATTAATATAATATTTTTGATTTAATTTTATAACATTGAATTGCAAATGCTAAACACTCCACACACACACACACACATATTTGACATTTTAATTTTGCTGTAATATTATATAATATATAAATATTAATTCAAATTATATTATTAAAAATATATATTTCTAGTTAATTTTTATTATACTCTACATATAAATTCTTTATTTTATTGTAACAATTTTTTTCATTTTGTTCTCAGAACTTAAAAATAATAATTTTTTAGCGTTGAATACAATTTTACAACTAAATTAATATATTAATATGTATAAAAACTTATGTTTAATATATATATATATATATATACACACATTTATTTATTTAAGCTAAAGTTAATATTAAATATGTATTCATATTTAAAACACCATATTTGAATTGGTCCTTTTAGATATTTGTTTTAGTTTGAAATTTAAGAATTTTGATATAGATCCTAATTTGAAATTTGAATTCAATATATTTTTAACCAGGTCAAAATAGAATTTGAAATTTAAGATTTGAATATCTATATACATAGACACACTACTTAATCAACCAAAATTTTAATTATATTTAATTTTGTATTAAGTTATTTTTGAAATTATATATATACATGTGTATATATATAATTAAATATATATAATTGAATAAATGGCAACATATATGATATATACATAACTATACATACATACATACACATATACATACATACATACATACATACCTATTTATATATATATATATATATATATATATATATATATATATTTGTATACAAACTAAACACACGTACTGTACACATTCATGCATATATACAAGCATTTATATTTTTGATATTCATATGAAATTATCATATAAAATGCGAGCATATTATGTATATACAATAGATATAAATCTCAATATCTATTTGCACAGGTATATTTATACACATGTTGTTATATTAGTACATCATCACATTAGTATATGAATTCATCGTATATATTCATTATGAACATTAAAGTATACCTAATTGATATGGTTAATTAAATAAATATGAAATATTTAACAATAAAAAATGATTTTATTTCATAAATAAATTGGATGTAATGTTTATTAATAGACTTCATAGACCCGTTAAGATCCAACTAAGATTTTTTCTGAAATTTACCCATTTCATTTGTTGTTAAACAAACCAGTTCCAACAATGTGTGTGTATTTATGGTTGAGTATTCTATTTAGATGACTTTAATATTAGCTGATTTTGTGATATGCATATGTATTTACTTAATCGAAATTTAAAAATAATAATAGAACATTATGATACATAATTACAGATAATTAAAATTCAATAAGTTTTTTTTACAACAACATTCTGATATTACATAAACAAATATTGATATTTAATAATCAGACACAGTCAATAGTATCTAAGAATCCCCATACTGATTCAAAATGTGTTCCACAAGATATTTCAAAGTCCGTAATGTAAGGTTGCATTGTGATACACAACGCGTTGTTCAATATGAAAGTGGAAAAATCATCAGTAAGTAGTAGGTCAGATTGGAAAATATCTTGCATAGCAGTAGCACACTCGTAGCCAAAATTCTATTCCATGCCCATTTCGAATTCAAAAACCATATCGTTTAAAATCACATAAGTGTACATTATCAATGTCATTTCCTTTTGAGACCATAGTCTGCATGGATTGCTTATTATAGAAATCAAAATTGAATCACACAAAGATTGTTCTTCATCCTTTTGTTGTTCTTCCCGCATTGCAGCAAATATTGATTGTTTTCTAGTAATAGGATTAGAGATTATTTCCACAAACTTTATTTTGAGTAAATTCCATTACCAAGATTATATC
The DNA here is from genome assembly GCA_030765085.1 of Allium cepa. Classification (NCBI taxonomy): domain Eukaryota; kingdom Viridiplantae; phylum Streptophyta; class Magnoliopsida; order Asparagales; family Amaryllidaceae; genus Allium; species Allium cepa. The sequence goes on from CM060931.1 coordinate 402,106,154, forward strand.
CATGGTCATATGTGTTACAATTGACAGTACATGAAATATGTGTTGTTTTACCAAGTGCTAAATCATTAAATAATGTTGATCTCTCAACAACATTAACATCATTATTGGATGCATGCATACAAAAAAAAAGCATGTCAAATCCATAAATCCTATGAACCAACTGTTTCAATAATTAAAGTTCGTTTATGTTCTTTACCTTGACACGCTCCTTGTGCTTCTTCCATTCTCAATGCATGCAATCAATACTTCCTAACTTTTCAAACCATCCTCCGCTATCATGCATTGCAAGTAAATTTTGGACACCCGCTTCATCTGGCCTCCACAAGTATTGAGTTTCATATATATTTACGATAGCTTAACAGAACTTATGGAGAGTTTGTAGCATTGTACTTTCCCCAATCACAAAGAGTTGTGAAGCATGTTAGTTAGGTTGTCGTACGCTAACATTTTCGTAGCAACAACGACTTTTTGATGTCCACTCAAATCTCGAGTTTTGAAAGCATTTGGTTTGAAGACAAAATATTTTTCATAAGCATTCACGTCTTTTCAAATTGGTTTGCACAGTGAACGCCTCATTCTAAACCTCCTAAACACATCCGCAATGTATGTTGGTTTTTTACAAAATAATCGTCCATCGAAGAATGAGAAATGATGACGATTTATCGTCTATCCTGGACAAAGCCTCAACGCCGACGAGTTATCGATCAATTTCTTCTTGTAATTTCATTAAGCAAGTTTTGCATTTTATCCAGGTCATTTCCATCTCATCATGATCGGTATCACCGTAGAATGCTAGAAAAGTTTGAGATGTTATTTGCTATGGTCTGAAGTAGAGTGAGGTATAGATACAATAAAGAATTTAGTTGTGCAAGAACAGATTGGTTTGATATGTTTATATAGGGATTGAGAAGTAAAGTAGCCTTATGAGCCTTAGTGGAAAAAAAAAAAAGGAATTGCCACAAAAACTGTCCCGAACACGTGACATTACGGGTTGTAATCGCCAAGTGGGAAGATTGATTTGATCTTTAGACTCGAGATGCTTAATGCTATTTCAACAGAACTAGATACACAGGTTTAGCGGTTTCGGTCTGCTCCAGAATGCTCTCCGGCCCCGAAATCCAGCTTACACGTGTTGATCAGTAGTTCCCGTCCTTATTTCTTCCGGTTGAACCACCATCTTCCACCCCAAAGCCCAAAACCCCCGAACGCAACTTTTTCCCCCTTAAAAGTCATTCCCGAAAGATTTTATAATTTCATTTCTTTTTCCTCCTAAAATTATCATTTGCTGCTTTAAACCCAAACACCCACCGAGCTTACCACTATCCTTTAGTAACCTTAGCTCTGCTCTGAAATTGCGCTACCCGGGTCCTAGATCTGCAAAAAACAGGTAAACTCGATTTTATCCTTTCGATTGTTTGTTAGCTTAATTTTGTTAGATAAATAAATTTATTTTCAGATGGTATTGTTTTTGTGTAGCCTAAGATCTTTCACTCAGCTTACCAAATATGGCGGATGCAAAAAAGTCTTGGGCGGATATTGAAGAAGAAGAGTCACGGGCCACTGCAGCAACTCTCAATGTTGCTGTAGAGAAAACCGAAGAAAAAGAGTCGCAGACCACTGCAGCAGCTACTGTTGCTGCCGAGGACACGGAGAAAAAAGTCGATAAATTGGAAGGAGAGTTAAAGAAAATCGAAGAACTTTCAATTTCAGATGATACTTCTCCTGATGGACCACCTTTAGAAGATCCTGATGATACTCAGATCGAAACGGTAAGCTTCTGTTATTTATATAACCAGTAGGAGAAGAAGTTGAGTTTAAGTTGACCTTTAATTGCGTTGGTTTTCCATGTGATATAGAACCTTTTTTTTTTAAATGAAGAGCCCATTTGGCAACAACTTATTTTGAAACTTTTTAAAAGGAGTTTTGATAGTAAATTCTAAGTAGTTTTGAATGGTAACGTATTGTTGTTTTAAATAGTGATTCATAAAGTAGAAGTATTCGGATCTGATTTGACTTCAAAGTAGACATGTATGATCAAGATTACCTGTAAAATTTCTTCATAAGTCATAAGCAATAAATAGATGCTTCTCGAATTTCTACTTATTAGCTACTTTTGCAACCTAAAGTTTCCAAACATCAAATTGAAATAAGTTAGTTTTAAGCAGTTTTGACTATTTTAAGGAGTTGCCAAACATGGTCGAAGTCCAATCTATCACAATTTAAGGACTCTTCAGTTGAATAATTGATGAATAATCAGCACATCTTTTCTGTTTAATATGTTACCTAGTTAATCTCAGACAATATCATATGCGGATATGTCGCCTATGTATCCTTGACTGGGATATTTTTGATATCAAAATTGTGTTTTGAGATTTAGGATATAACAGGAGCGTTTAATATTTCCAAAACGTAATCCCACTGTGTGGTAACGAGCACTAACTATATGATTAGTGGATTGCAAAATTTAAAATTCTGTTTGTTTATGGCATTTCTAGGTTAACTATAGTGATAACTAGTTATGTTGGATTCGTTGGCTAATAATTCAATGATAGCCAGACAGTGCACCTTCTTGTTGTAGGAATATAAAATTTGACAGACTTGAAACCGAAGCAACGACTTTCTGATTTATGTTGACATTTTGTAGTGCTTTTTTGGTTAGCATTATGTATTACTTGCTAATATGTTGGCTGATATGAATGAAATTCCATTATCGTTCTGTTAATAAGTATTATCGTAACATCATTTATAAGCTAATACTGCAGATACGGTCTTAGCATTGGCCAATTATTTGTATATTTCTTCACCATTTTTTCAACATTGAGATTAACTGTACAGGCTATTGATTTTTACCTCTTACATAAAAGTGTCATCTACCAATAAAGAATGTTATTTTGTTGTTTGTTTGGTTATAGAATTCTTGAAATTATCCATGGTGTATGTGACAAGTGGTATTCTATCTTAGGTTACTGGAGATACTGTCTATACATCTGCTGCAAGATTTGAAGATTTGAATTTAACGGAGGAATTGATCAAGGGATTATATGTTGATATGGGTTTCAGTAAACCAAGTAAAATACAAGCAGTAACTCTACCTATGATTCTTAAGCCCCCATATAAAGATCTTGTAGCTCAAGCGCACAATGGATCAGGAAAGACAACATGTTTTGTTCTTGGCATGTTAAGCCGAGTTGATCCTAATAAAAAAATTCCTCAAGCTATTTGCATATGTCCTACTAGAGAACTTGCTCAACAGGTATGTTTGCAAAATTTTGTCAAAAAATATAGCATTCTTTCATGGATATTTTTTTAATAGCAATTACAAATTTACAGAACCAATCCGTTCTGCAAAAAATGGGAAAATACACCGGCGTAACTTCCTTTCTTGCTATTCCTATGGAATCTTCTAGTTATATCCCAATTGTAAAATGCCCTCCAGTAACTGATCAAGTGGTTATTGGGACCCCGGGTACAATTAAGAAATGGACCTCTGCAAAAAAGCTGAGCACTCGAGACATGAAAATACTTGTTTTTGATGAGGCAGATCACATGCTTGCTGAGGTAACTTCCATGGCTTATAGATGTTTGTAATTTTAATCCAATGAAATGGCATCTCAGTTGCTTTTGGTTACTTATTTAGTATGTTGAAATTGTGTGTCTAGTTCATACAATATTATTTATCTTATTTTGACTTTGTAGGCAAAACCTTGCATCCTGTCGTGCTCATAAACTCAAACACCCACCCTATTAATAGCTATGAACTTTGTCATATTTATATTTTTTCTTCAAAATATGTGTTAAAAATATCGATCACTGAAATGTTTTCTGTCCAGCTACATTAGTCAGTTTATCGATGGTGTTCATCGCCATTTTGGCGATATCAGTTCGATATCTGATGTTTACGTGGGTTGGTGGGGGTGTATGTGTGTGTAACATAAAACATCATCGTCTTGTATAAAAATACATAAATATTCCATATTTTAATAAAATTCTAGAGTATATATCTGCTTTTTTTTTTGTGTGTTGTTGCATACGTATGTGTGTGTAATCATATATAAATCAAACAATTGGTTGAAGTGCTAAAAGGAATATCTATATCTTTCCCTAAACCATGCTAACACTTGCAGATATAACTTCTATAAATTCATGATACTTCCAAAGTATCACACATCCATCTTCCTCTGCTAGTGATATTTTACCAATGTCAAAATTAACTACCTGACACCTACTCAAACTATTCAGTCACACGCCATCACCTTCCAATGTTGAGTAGGATGAAGAACCCCTTGCACGACCTTTCTCGCTCTATACTATTGGTTTAAAAATCAACAGAATAGACACAACCATTAAGAAAAATAGCCAAGGTCCTAAAACTTTTTGGTGGATTTAGGCTGATTATAAATTCATTTACTGAAATCCTTGATGTAAATGCAACAAATAAATGTATTGTTCTTATAGAAAGAAAATGCTGATTTAGTTACATTTATGCCTATGCGTTAGTTAGTAAATACATCGATTATTAATTCGAAAACCAATTAAACGTTTTCTCAGTCAGTGAAGTTCGTTGTTTTCTTAGTTGAAAGCGACCAAATTCTGCCAGCTTTCATAAAACGTTGTCCTATGGTTGTAAAGTTGACATGATGAAATCTGTATAGTCGTTTCTTTTACATTTTCTGTTTAACTGGAAATCCAGGTTTAAGGTTTTAGAATTACGATAAAAATCTGCAAACGTAACAGAGGTTTAAGAATTATGATGAAAACCTGTAATCTCACTATCATTCATGGTTATTAATTTAATTAATGTAACGGCTAGATTAAGATGTTAAAATTCTCTAACTTAATTCCTGCACGTGTGCGCGCGTAGCGATTTATTTTCCTATGATTAGGGTGTAAGAAAGTAGTAGGTTACAAAAAATAAATAGTGCTTGGGTTTGTGTTATATCCACACAAGTAAAAGCATTTTTTTTTTGAATGGAAAAGGAGGCCTCGGAAAAGCACCCCACAGAAGACGACCATGTTTATCAAAGCAAAACCAGCTGGTACCATGTCTACGAGCCACTTTTTTTGATCCTGCCGCTTAGGCAGAAATCTTGACCATTTTAAAAACACATTGGAAGTAGCTAAAAATGTACCTATGTACTGTCGTTGTTGTATTTTTCGTTGCTACAACTAGATCTTATTGTGCACGTGATGATTGTTACATGCATTAAGATATATTTGATGACCATGCTTTATTATTTCTCAACTATAACCCATATTTGATCAGAACTTTTGTTTTGAAGTATATTGTGTGTAATTTATTCAATATTCAATTTTTATTTCAAATTCGTCATCCATCCAATGCACAAGGCTCCCACTTAAGAGGAATCTAGAGTGGTCAAATTGTATTCTATTTTACCTCCATATTGGAGAGACTGTTTCCTGTACTTAGTCGGTAAACCAAGTGCAAAAATCGAATCCAGCGATGGTGAATAAAGTTTCCATAAAGTGAGATGTCCAACTAATTAATATTGATCGTATATCAAGCACTGAGGTTTGTGATTATTGATTATTCCACTACTCTTCATAAGTCTTCATTTTAGAACAATTATGTGCGTATATCCCTTGTTTAACTCTGAAGTGGTCTGCTAGAAAAGAAGCTTAAAGTTTATATATTATGCATTGTTAATTAAGGGTGTGCACTTGGGTCATGACGTGGAAGTTAGTTTGTATTTGAAATCTTGTTGGTTATAATTGTCTGTTGAAATATATGTCACAGCTAGAAACTGCCCTTTCTTGACAATTTTAACTTAGATTATCAGATCATTTTATTTTGTTTGAGAACCTAACTTCTTCCAGGCTTTGCAGAATAAACATTATTAGGTTTCAAAATTTCATATGCAACAGTCTGATAAAATGCTCACATTTTTGGCAATTTTGCTTAAACTTGCAAGAGAGAAATGAGAACTGTGCATTTTGATGTTTTATTGTTGAACTCGCAAAACATAGTAGTGCATTTTGATAAATCGGTTAGGTGAGCTGGAAAGAGATCCTGAGCCATGGCATGGAAGTTGCAACTTTCATTAATTTGAATTATATCTTAATATGGAACGTTGATGTTATAAATGCTGTCTTCACAAACATGGGCCTATGTTGCGACATACTCCTTGTACCATTCCATTTTTTCTTTATCCTATTTCGCTTTTGTTATGTAAATTTGAATTTGGACTAGGTAGAATGATTCTGTACTTCTATATGGTAGCCATATATTTGGCGATTTGATTAGATTGCGGCATATTTTGAGGACATGCGTTCGCACACACATACTTATGTGCTTATTTTCTTTGTAAATATTATCAAATAACAAACAAGGACTAGATTTTTTTTAAGGGTTGATTTTGAAAAATACTTTGTAGTATAAAGTGATCCTTTTTTGTGCAACTCGAGTTACCTGGACTGTTCCAATACAATATTAAGAGCTTTATGTTCTTAGTAAGCTCCTTTTGTGGACTGCGGACCAACAATTAAGAACTAAATATTATTGTTGTATTTGATAGCAAACAAATGTTATGTTGTTTGTGGACATGCCTGAGTATCTTACTATGAATTAATTTAGGATGGATTCAAAGATGACTCATTGAGGATCATGAAAGAAATTCAAAGAAGCAGTGGAGGTTGCCAGGTTTGTCTTCTTTGTTACTTTGCACTGTACAAATATAAATAAACATGCAAATGATTTTCTTGCTCTATTTGGTGCATTATGGTTACTGTCCTGTGGTATATGGGGTAGTAGGAAATCGTTGGATCCTTGTTTGTTCAATCGTAATTATCAACCTCTATGGATGATATAATATTTTTAATATCTACAAAAAGGACTAACTTTTGATATTTTGGATACTGACAGGTTCTTTTGTTTTCCGCTACGTTCAGTGATACTGTGAGAGAATTTGTGTCAAAAGTAGTTCGTGATGGAAATCAAATATTTGTGAAGAAAGAGGAACTTACACTTGATAAAGTTAAGCAGTTTAAGGTCCTATGCCCAGATGAACTTGCCAAAATGCAAGTAATAAAGGGTAAAATATTTGAATTTGGGCAAAAAGTTGGACAAACAATCATATTTGTTCGTACAAGGGAAAGCGCTAGAATGCTACATCAAGAATTGGAGAAAGAAGGTTACAAGTGTACATCTATTCAAGGTGCTCAAAAACAGGAGGACAGAGACAAAATTATAAAGGAATTTAAAGATGGATTAACTACCGTACTTATTACTACTGATCTCCTTGCTCGGGGATTTGATCAGTCAATGGTACGTTTGATATAGTTTATTTTTTACTAAATAAATACTTCGGTAGTTGAATCACATAGCTCTGTTTTAGGTCAACCTGGTGGTCAACTTTGATCTTCCTGTGAAGTATGGCAGCGCAGAGCCCGATTATGAGGTGTACCTACACAGAATAGGTAGAGCTGGACGTTTTGGACGCAAAGGTAATTAGTTTCCTTTTGAGCTTGTTATCACTTACACTTTGTGCATCTTTATTTCGATAGCTATTAGGAAACAGATTCTAGGTATGAATTTCGCTTGTTTTCTCTGTTGTGATAGTCATGTATTGTTGGATTCTCAATTTGGTCAATAATACCTTTCATAGTTAGTGGTTAACATTTTGGCTGCATATCCGTGTAGCAGACGTTGAATCTAACTATCCTGTGAAATTTCAAGAAGTCTTGCCATTAGGGCATGCAGTTCAATGACAGTTGTAAAAATGATTACCATTTTACTTAAAAAGGGACGCAGGATCTATATTATCTTAACGAAGATGCTTTTGGATGAAAAAGGGTTCTTATTTTATAGAAAAAACGTGACAATTTAAAAGCGTATGATGTATGATGTGTTGTGTAATAATACCATTTCCTTGGTGTTGTGTTTGTGTATACGTACTTACAAGTTGGTGATTTTATTCAAAACAAGAATAAAGAGAAGCACTATAACCTAGTTGCACGTGCACACGTGCACACCCCTTATCTAAGTTCAGGTTTTATTGTTTATTGTTTGCTCTGATATTACTGTAGATTTGACAGACATGATACCATTTTTGTTTAGCAGTCATCATTCATGTGAATCAGTCATATGTTATAGAGTTGTGGAAATAAATATTTCTGTGTAGCACTAGGTTCCTTCGTTGATTGTTGGAAGGGTTCTGCTACGCCCTATTTGCGCCAGTACACTGTCAAAATAATTGTTCATATACCACAGCACACCACAAGTTTAAGCCAGTACACTGTCAAAATAATTGTTCATATACCACAGCACACTACAAGTTTAATTCAATTCTGTAATTACAAAGAATTTACTAGCAATGGGATATAAATACAGTGAGATTGTACAGTCACATGAAACCTTATCTTCGTGAATATGGTTTTTAAGGGAATACCATGTTTAAAGAGAACGGAAAGAGAAAAATGATCAGGATTTGGAAGCACAATACATCTACGCAGTCACACATTTTTACTACAAGGAAAAAAAATTTAACTTAAATAACAATCAGTGAGATAATTTTCCCACGGAGTTCTTACATCTGGAAAATTTAAGTAATTACATTGTACACAGGGCTGTCGATGGATACCCAAAAAATCGGAAATCCGTCTGAATCCGTATCGAAAAAGCAGATAATATCCGATATCCGGAAAAACGGATGCGGATGCGGATACGAAGACATCCGCATCCGAAAATTGTCCGTCCGGTTTTTGTCAAGATTATAGTATAAATTATGTGTATTTTAGTATAATGAAAGATATTTATTTATTGTTTTATTAAGTTAGTAGTTTATATTATATGCACTTAATGCTTACTAACTGCTCAAAACTATTTATTATCGCCATATTTGTTTATATTTAACACTTTTATAATCAATTGGTTTGAAAAAAAAATGTATATTAAACTTAAAATTTATATTTACATTTCTTGATTTATCAGTCATTAGCGGATAGGATAATTATCCACTATCCGTCCGTATCCGCGGATGCGGATATCCAGTATCCGAAAATCATTTCGGATGCGGCACTATCCGCATCCGAAAATATCCGTTGAGAGACCTAATTGTACACAAGAATTCCATCAAAGATAATATTGTTTATGAACTAGATATGTTTTTTCATTCAAAATAATCAATGAATATGGAAAGAAAATATGTCGATTTGTTGAAATTGCATGAAATTATTGCTTATCATATCATTTAACCAACTTAAACATTCCATCATTGCAACATGAAGAATGGCAAGAGGTTTGAAGTAGTTCCTAACACTGGAAAGCCACTGATGTGAAATCTTTAAGTGTTACAGAGACTGGGAAAAAAAAATGAATGAAAAAAATTGACTGAAACATTCTTTTATAAACAAAAATACATATTAAACTTCAAAAGAAGAAAATAAATATCTAGTCTCCACCAAATTTGGTAATTTGACTAATCTTAACATGTTCAAAATGATATTTCAAACCAACAGTTAAAATAATTTTTAACAGTTGTTATTTGACACAACATTTTGAACATTTTAGGAGTTTTGAAATAATCTAATTTTGCGTGTACGTGTTGTTTATTGAATATCCCAAAGTTTTATTTGGTTTCAACTTGTGTAGCTTCGAAAACCGTAGGGGTGGAGAATGTGGTGTAGTGAAAAAAGGTGTATTGAATCCTTACCCATACATATATGTACACACACAAATACCAACAATTAGTTTGATCAATTTGGTAATGTTAAGCTGTTTTGAAACTAATGGATGGTTAGTGAGTGGACACATGTGCCGGTGTAGTAAGCTTAATGTGGAGGGGTAATTGTTTTGAAAAAATTGGGTCGGTTTCTTTTGCCAAGATTTTCTTCTGTCCATTTTCTTTGCCAAAAATTGTATATTTTTCATGAGTAATCATCTGTTGAATTTTCACTCCACAAATGCCTTATTTTCTAAAATTGCCACATTGCAGTTTATTTTAACTAAAAAGTCAAATTTTGAGATGCAATATTTTTCCATAACAATGTTATAATGAATATTTACTTTCAGTATTGGATCACATAATGATCTGTTCAATCAATGTTTTAGGTGCTGCTTTCAACCTTATATGCACGGAAAGGGATAAAACAGTAATGGAAAAGATTGAGCGGCATTTCAATCACACTGTTAGTCAGGTACCATCATCAAACTCATTCTTAGTTTCTTCCTCTCAACTTGGCTTTCTGAAGAAGAAGAAACATCGTTATCTTTTTTAAGGATAATTATGAAGAACTCCCATTAAATTTTGCACTTTATTTCAGGTTCCAAATTGGGAAAGTGAAGAAGATTTTGAGGCTGCCCTTAAAGATGCTGGTTTGGTATAGAAGAGAACTAAACAATTTTACCAGGAACTCTGTACAAACTGATCAATACATAATCACAGCAAAGTTTGAATCTGAATACTTGCCCTATTTGATAACCTTTCGGAGTTAAATTTTTTGTTTCAATTTCGATGTATTTATGTGGTGCACGAACACTTAACTTTTTAAGCTGTGCTGAACTCGGAAGTTATTTATTTTGCTATGAATATGCGATCTGTTCTTTAGTTTGTGACATATCCCAACTCATTCGTAAAATTGGGCAACTTTCTGATTTTCACTAGATCTCAATTTCGCATAAGCTGTGCTCGAGTTCTCTTGGCATCTGTTGAAGAAAGAACGAGTATGGAATTTCAATTTTTAGGCATCCTAACTTGAAAATAGTGAATCAGAGAACATATTGTTGGATTAAAAATTCTATTATGGACGCATATGTAAAAATTGTATGATGCTATTATAATTAATATAGGGTATTAGTGTCATGGAGTAAATGTGAAAACTGAAATTGTATTTGCAATTTGATGAGGGGTCAAATTGCAAATATATCATAACTGTTTATTATTAGTTATTAATATTCGGTTGTGATTTTCAAGGTACAGTAGGTTTTTTTCATTTTTCTCTTCTCTCCGTCAGAGAGAAATAACGAGAGAGAAGAGACTGTATTCTTAAAAGATCATAACTTTCACACAAATCAATTCAATGGATTTTGGTACGTTATCGCAAATCTCTTTGCTAATATATTGTTTGTTTTATCATGAATTGATTAGGGCTAAATTCAGATTTGTTTATTTAACAATTGGTATCAGAGCAATCCTAAATTGATTCTTGACAATTTGCAGTTTGATATCGGCTGCTTGAAAATGTTTGTTGCATTTTCTATTGCTATAATCGCTATTGAAACTTAATTCATTTGCGTGAAACATTGGACAGCCTGCAAATTGAAGTCTATTCAATATCTTTCTGATCAAATATTCCAACACGTTATATAAATCATTTCTGACATTGGGTAGCCCGCAAACTAAAGTCTATTCAATATCTTTCTGATTAAATATACCAACATGCTATCTAGATCATTTCTGACATTGGGTAGGCTACAAACTGTAGCATGCAAACTAAAGTCTATTCTTGCATTAACATTTAATCAAACTTTGATGTTTATCGAGTATCTTTATAATGCAGTAAGAATTTTAAAAGTACTCAAAATGCAACTGCTGTCTGTGTTAATGTTGAATTCATATTTTTCAAATTCATATATATTCGTACTGCTGGCTGTGTTAATGTAGTAAGAAATTTTTTTCTTACTGTTTAATGTCAGTGTACACAACAGTTAAAGCATGATAGCAAACAGAAGCATGCTTGTTTTTGACAGAGTCATTGCCTCACGTATAAAAAAAAGGAGGCAATGCACAAAGTTAAAGCATGGTTGTTTCAGACACAGATTTTTTGGTTGGAACAAACTTTATTGTGCATCACATCAGACATTTTGCTTTTATAAGCAATGATAAACAGATTTTCCAATCTAATTTAAGGTATTATTTATTTAGATTGTCCAATAGCAATGACAAATAAACGTTAATTTGCATACTCAAATTGCTACAAATCTTTAGCCCGTGAATGTACAAAATGATGAGGGAAACTGCAAAAATTTAAGCTTAATGTTTTTCTTTTTTTAAATAAATAAATATTATGTTCAAATTTGGTTTCAGATTTTCATAAGGATATATAATAATTTAAATAGATTAATCGAAACAAAATATCACCAAAGTGATTACTTTTGTGTAAATTAATCTAATTAAAATGTCAAACTAATTGTGTTCATGCATTTATTAACGAGTCCAAAGGTGAGTTAGTATTTGGTCAAATTTCATACATACCTGTGGTGATAAATGTGTGACAATTATAATGTTTTTTTGTCAGCAATATGTTAGTCCGAAGATTACATATTGTTTGACATAATTTATCGTCAATATTTGATTATTACAACAAGAGTATCGTTTATAATTAATATTACTGTCAAAAGACTTGATATTAATGATATGTTTGATATCTTGAGATGAGATTAACCAATATTTGAATTTATTGATTTATATGGATTCTTAATTATATGAGCGTGTTATTTATATAATTGTCATGGTCTCTTTTCAGCCGTTGCTACTGTATTTGCTAACCTTAATTCAGTACTGATCCTTAATGGTAATAACTTTAAGGACTGGAAGGAGAACGTTTTCATTATTTTTGGCTGCATGGATCTTGACCTTGCATTAAGGATAGATCGGCCTTCTTCTCTTATGGATGCTAGTTTCTCCGAAGAAAGGAGGATTTTTGAGAAGTGAGATCGTTCGAATCGCATGAGTCTTATGATCATCAAGCGCGGTATACCTGAGGCTTTTAGGAGTGCGGTGTTTAAGGAGATCACCTATGCCACAGATTTTCTTACTGAAATTGAGAAATGCTTTGCAAAAAGCGATAAGGCAGAAACTAGCACTCTTTTGAAAAAAATTATTTCCATGAGGCTCAAGGGCAAGGAAAACATAAGTGAGTACATTATGGAAATGTTTCGTCTTGCTTCAAAGCTGAAGGCACTAAAGCTTGAACTTTCAGATGATTTGCTTGTGCATTTAGCGCATATCTCTCTTCCTTCACAATTCAGTCAATTCAAAGTCAGTTACAACTGTCAAAAGGAGAAATGGACTCTTAATGAGCACATTTCATTTTGTGTTCAAGAGAAAGAAAGACTGAAGCAAGAGAAGACTGAAAGTGCTCATTTGGCAAGCACCTCTAAGGATAAGGGCAAGAAAAGGAAATTTAAGAATGAAGCTGCTAAGAATCCAGCTCAAAAGAAACAACAGAAGGGGGGTTGTTTCTTTTGTCACAAGACTGGACATTGAAGAAGGAATGTACCAAATATCGTGCATGGCGTGAAAAGAAAGGTATGTTTCTTACTTTGGTCTGTTCTGAGGTTAATTTATCTTCAGTACCTAGAAACACTTAGTGGATAGATTCTGGTGTTACTACTCACATAAGTGTTACTATGCAGGGTTGCCTGAGCTACCGAAAGCCAAGTCATGGTGAAAGACACATCTTTGTGGGCGATGGACAATCGGTAGAAGTGGAAGCAATTGGACATTTTAGATTGTTATTAGGAACTGGTTTTTATTTGGATTTAAATGACACTTTTGTTATACTGTCATTTAGACGGAATTTGGTTTCTATTTCCGTGTTGGATAAATTTGGATATTGTTGTTCATTTGGAAACAATCAACTTACTTTGTCTTTGGATTCAGAATTGGTTATTTAAATGCATATAACAATCTTTATTTGTTAGAAACAATTGCATCCTATAATGAAACCTTGCATGTAGAATCACGTGGTACTAAACGTAAATGAAATAAGAAAAATTCAACATCTTTATGGCATAAGCGTTTAGATCATATCTCAAAACGTATAATTCAATGCTTAGTGTTTAATGTCATTTTAGAATCTCTTGACTTTACAGAATTTGATGTTTGTGTGGATTGCATCAAGGGAAATCAGACCAAAAGTAAAAGAATGGATGCCAATAGAACTTTAGACGTCTTAGAATTAATTCATACAAATATTTGTGGGCCTTTCCCTACGGCATCTTGGAATGGTCAACAATATTTCGTAACATTCATAGACGATTACTCACGTTATGGGTACCTATATCTCACTCATGAAAAGTCACAATCATTGGATGCGTTCAAAGCTTATAAAGTTGAAGTTGAAAATCAACTCAACAAAAGAATTAAAAGTGTCATATCTGATCGTGATGGTGAGTACTACGGTCGATATGATGGCTCAGGTGAACAACGTCCAGGACCGTTTGCTAAATTCCTAGAGGAGTGCAGTATTATTCCATAGTACACCATGCCAGGATCACCTTTTATGAATTGTGTTGCTGAAAGACGAAATCGAACTCTTAAAGGTATGGTAAGGAGTATGATTGCTCATTCCACCTAACCAGAGTCCCTTTGGGGAGAGGCGTTAAAGACAACAACTTATGTTCTTAATAGAGTACCAACTAAAGCAGCTGCAAAAACACCTTATGAGCTTTGGACAGGTCGAAAGCCTAGTCTAAAACACTTTCACATTTAGGGATGTCCAGCTGAAGCAAGGCCTTACAGGCCACATGAAACGAAACTAGATTCCAAAACAGTGAGCAGTTACTTTATTGGTTATTCTGAGCGTTCTAGGGGCTATAAGTTTTATGATCCCATAGTTAAGAATATTTTTGAGATGGGAACTGTAGTAATTTTTTGAGGATGTTGAGTTTGGGGGGAGAAATAAAGTTAAAGACATTTCTTTTGAGGAGGAATTGGATTCAAACCCAGTTCCTATTATCACTTTTGACAATGTTCGGTTACCTACATCTATCATTGATCAAGAAGTGAATCCGAAACCTTAACAAGATAATGTTATAATCCCTTATACAAAATGAAGCCATTGTTCCCGAAGAATAAACTAACAACCTCATAAACCGGTACCATTAAGGAGGTCCATGAGAGAAAGGAGAAGTGCTATTTCAGATGATTATATTGTATTTCTCCAAGAACAAGAGAATGATAATGGAATGATGGAAGATGACCCAATCAATTTTCATCATGCCATGAAAAGTGCTAACTCTCAAAAGTGGATTGATGCCATGAATGAGGAGTATAAGTCCATGCAAGACAATAAAGTTTGAAAACTTGTCCCATTACCAGAAGGTGCAAAACCAATTGGTTGTAAATGGATATTCGGAACCAAGAGGGATGCAAAGGGTAATGTAGAGAGGTATAAAACACGTCTTGTAGCCAAAGGCTATACTAAAAAAGAAGGCATCGATTTTATAGAGACTTTCTCTCCAGTTTCATTGAAAGAATCTTTCAGGACAATTATGGCACTTGTTGCTCATCTTGATCTTGAGTTACATCAGATGGATGTTAAGACAGCATTTCCCAATAGAGACATTGATTAGACAATTCATATGGTACAACTAGTAAACTTTATGTCTGGAGATCCAAAGAATATGGTTTGCAAATTAATAAAATCCATCTATGTACTTAAGCAAGCTTCTCGTCAATGGTACCACAAATTTCATCAAGTAATCATCTCGTTTGGTTTTGAGACGAATATTGTTGATGATTGTGTGTATCACAAGTTCAGTGGGAGTAAACATATATTCCTGGTTTTATATATCGATGACATTTTTCTTGCCACTAATGATATAGGCTTATTGCACAAAACCAAGAAATTTCTATCTAAACATTTTGAGATGAAAGATCTTGGGGATGCCACTTTTGTATTAGGTATTTAGATACTTCGAGATCGTTCTCGGCGTATTCTAGGATTATCACAAAAAGATACATTGATAAAGTACTCAAAAGGTTTGGCATGCAAGATTGTAGACCACGAGATACCTCTGTTGCTAAAGGAGATAAATTCAGTCTTAGTCAATGCCCTAAAAATAATCTTGAAATTTAAGAAATGCAAAAGATTCCTTATGCTTCAGCTATTGGGAGTCTAATATATGCCCAAGTATGTACGCGTCTGGATATTGCGTATATTGTTGGGATGTTAGGAGGATACTTAAGCAACTCTGGTATAGACCATTGGAGAGCAGCCAAGAGGATTATGAGGTATCTTCAGAGAAATAAAGATTATATGCTTACTTATAGAAGATCAAATCATTTGGAGGTCATAGGGTATTCTGATTTTGATTTTTATTTTGTTGGATGCCAAGATAGCAGAAAGTCTATATCAGGCTATGTTTATCTATTAGTTGGAGGAGCTATATCCTGGAAAAGTGTTAAACAGACACTTGTAACTTCTTCCACTATAGAAGCCGAGTTTGTATGTAATGACCCGTATTTTTACGGATCGAAACATTGTTAAACTATATGCTTTAAGTAGTGAAGGAGCTTAAATCATGTGTAGGTTAACTCGTGTGAATGCTAGGTCGAGTGGAGCGACTTATGAGAGTCAACGACTTAGTGCTTAGGTCATGTGGAAGTTAGCTCGTGTGAGCGACTTAAGGTGTTGCCGAGTTAAGGGTTTGGCCGAGTTAAGGTGTGGCCGACTTAAGGTGGTAGGCGAGTTAGTGTGTTAGACCAAGGTAACAACCTAAAAGCTTACGGGTTAGCGAGTTATAGAAGTTAGGCCGTGTGTAGTGGAACGACTTATGGTGTTGGACCGACTTAAGAAGTAGACCGACCTAAAGGGATTGAGACGACTCAGGAGTTAACGACTTAGGGCGTAGGTCGTGCAGAAGATTAGGTCGGGGAGCGACCTAAGGAAGCTGGATCGTGGACGAGTTATGGTTTAGGTCGTTGAGACCATGTGTTCTAGGTCGCGTGAGTCGTTAGGTCGGCATGTGTTTTAGGTCGCGTGGGTGTTAGATCGGTACTCCTGTTAAGTCGTTGAGTCGGCCGTGTTTGTTTTAGGTCGTAAGGCGTTGAGTCGTCCATACGACTCAGGACTTAGGTAGAAATGCGGCCTTGGGTCATTAAGTCGTAAGTCGCATGTCTGTTGAGTCGCGCCTAGGTTGAGTCGTTGGGTCGGCATCAGGTTAGGTGGTTAGGTCGGCAGGGTGCGTTGAGTTGTGAGTGTATAGTGGCTTGAGTCGTGAGTCTTAGGTCGGCGACGACTCATGGGGCGGCCAACTCATGGGGTTTCCAGCCTATAAATAGAGGGGTTCGCCTCACTTTTTGGCACCGGATTTTGAAGCGACGAAGTGCTGCCATTTTGAGAGCTCGACTACAACACTTCTTCACTTCTTTTCTCCACTCTAATCTAGTGATTCCTTCCATCTAAATTGAAGATCAAATCGAAGATCCAAGGCCAAAGTTGAAGATCTTCACCCAATAAAGAGAGATTTCATCGATTGAAGTGAGATTTTGCCAGATCAAGCTTAGATCTTTGCTGTCCAGATCTGGAGTTGGTTGTTTTTGAGGTGTTTAGGTGATCCGGTGAGTGGTAGTTATCTCTCACACGGACCCAAGGGAGTATATTGGATTGGTGGCTTGTTTATGTGTTAAAGATAGTGATTTCTTGCATTTTCCCTAAGTATGCATGTAGATCTATCATCTATAAAGTTTTGACACCTATTTTACTACATGTTAACTTATGCAAGTTTATTCATCAAGTTGTAGAGACAATTGCCTATTATTCATGCTTATTAGATTTGGACACTTTAATTACCAAATTGCCATTTCCTTGTATGATTGCTTATTAAACCTTGTTTGAATATTTGATTACTTGGATTAATGATTGTCTTGATTGATTGTTTAGAGTTAGTTGATTTATGGTTGGATCTAGACAAGTATGGTCGAAAATGGTTCGAA
The DNA here is from genome assembly GCA_030765085.1 of Allium cepa. NCBI lineage: Eukaryota > Viridiplantae > Streptophyta > Magnoliopsida > Asparagales > Amaryllidaceae > Allium > Allium cepa. The sequence continues at coordinate 402,123,832 of CM060931.1, forward strand.
AGCTAAAGGAGAGGCTAAGGGATGAGAAAAGCTGCTTGTGGCATATGTAGCGGATGATGAAGCTCATATGGACGGATATGATGACGATATTGTGATGGAGCTTTGCTATGTTAAGATGAGGCGAAACATGATGTGATGTAGCCTTGGCATAATCCAGACGGGATCATTCCAAGCATGTTGATAACTCGAGGGATGGTTCGAGTTGGTTGATAATGGATTGCTCGAGAAGTAGCTTGGGCTAGTATGAGAATAGTCGTCGAGGAGGATGACTAGGAGGCTTGGATTTCATTGTTGTTGAAGGTTCTAGTAAATTCAAAGCAAGAGTACATGGGATGCCCAAACGACTACAGGTAGGTGGTCGAGTACTCTGGGCAGAGTAGGTAAGTCCTAGGCACGGGTCACGATGACGTGCGGAGTTTATCTAGAACCGAGGTTACCATTAGCCCCTGACGTACGGCTGAAAGAAGGTGCCGGTCATTCAATTAACGGTGATATCGAGGCAATGATAACAGTGATAGCCAGAGTCATGGATGTTTGGTTGTATCGTCATTCGGACTCAAGAGCGATGTTTTCAGAGTGCTTATCTGATCTTGGTTTAGGCCTTGGGGGTTTGTACTTGGAAAACATCGACCTTGACTCGAGTGATAATTACTTTACTTTAAATGTCTGCTTTGTTATGCTTGTTTCTGCTTAGTGGGTCTGGGGGCTATCACTGTAGAATGAGGTGGAGTGGGATGGTTGAGTCCCTATTCCTTTTATCCTTTATGCTCTTTTGATATGTTTGATAGTTAATTTACTGCTCACTAAGACTGTTGTCTGACTCAAGGTTTTATGTTCAACTCTTATTACCTTGGGCTGTTCATCCATGTTGGGATGGGCAGACTAGGTAGCAGGTGACAGGTGCTGTTCTTGGCTACCAACGCTGTTGATGACGAAGACGAGCTGGAGGCTTTTGCATATTGTTTTCTTACTATATGTACTGGATGTTCCGCTGTTTGATTGATACTCTGAGTGTTATGTAGTGAGGCTTGATGTATTGACTATTCAGATGATTGTATAAAACTATTATGAGTTTATATGATGAGACTTCTGTTCTATAGAGCTTCACTATGTATATTTTCTATTGTATTTTATCCATGCGCTGTGAGTAATACGATAGAGCCTGCTGTTTTATCTTACCTTGACTATCGTCCATGGCTGCCTGGCACACTTTTCAGCGCACCATTCCCTTGTTTCGTGCGGGAGTCATGGGCGGTCGTCACATTTGGTATCAAAGCCTTGGTTAATCGATTTTAGCCAACGCTCGCTGACGTAACTACGTATGAGAGACGTAATTGTATTTTGATGGATGATTACTATATATAATATAGTAGTTTAGAAGGATTTGAACTCCTTATGTAGTTGTTTCTCAAGGTGTTCTAAATCATTCCTTTTTGTAGATATTAAGGATGAGTCGAAGTGAGAGACAAGCTGCTAGGGAAAGCCGTGCTGTTGGGGGAGCTACTTACTATGCTGCAATGTTCGAAGCTATGATGACTTCGATCATGAGAAAGATACCAACTTGAGGACAGTCAGTAGATGTTGGAGTTCAAGTTCAAGCTCCAAAACCAGTAGATTTTGCTAAGTTGTGCAAGGACTATACTGCTTTTGGAGGAAAGGTTTTCTTGGGAACAGAATCAACCATAGAAGTTCAGAGATGGATTGATGCTTGTAGAAGGATCTTTGGCGATTTGGGAATTGAGGATGCAACTAAGAGGAAGCTTGCATCAAGGCAGCTTCAAGGGAGAGCTTCGGATTGGTGGAATTCTATCACCATTGATACTCCAGAGGAAGAGATTACTTGGGAGCAATTCCAAGTTAGATTTGAAGCTAAGTTCATCTCTACGGCTCAAAAATCTGTTTTGTTTAAGAAATTTGTGGAGCTCAAGCAAGGTGGAAGATCAATTCTTGAGTATGTTTCGGAGTTTGAAGCTTTGTCCAAGTATGCCAGATCGTATATTGAATCTCCCTACCAGAAGAACGAGAAGTTTGTGACAGGCTTGGACACTTATCTTGGGAGGCAGTTAGTGGATCATCTGGACGATCCATTTGAGAAGCTTGTGGAGAAAGCTCTCAGGCACGAGAGTTTTTTTTCTAAGGAAGGGTCTGTTATTGCTGTGACCACGGAAGAGTCCAAACCACAGCAGGGTGGAAACAAGAAGAGAAAGCAGCAACAGCAGAAGGGTAAGAATGGCCAGAAGAAGCCAAAGGGCGAAGTGACCTACTACAACTGCCAGTAGAAGGGCCATCTCTCCAAAGATTGTAGGAATCCCAAGGTGCCGGGAAAGTGTTACAACTGTGATAAGCTGGGACATATCAAGAAGGACTGTCCAGAACCGAGGAAAGATAAGAAGATTGTGCAAGCTTATGCTTTGGGGGCTATTCCATCATCTTTGAAAGCTCCTACTGCAGAAGAGAAAGGAAAGAGTGTGGTGGTTCAAGGTACTCTTTCCATTTGTGGTGTTCCAGTTAGGGTTTTGTTTGATACTGGAGCGTCGCATTCCTTTGTTTGTAGTGAACTTGTAGGCCGGTTGGGTTTGGAACCGGATATTGTTGATAGACCATTGGTTGTGACTAATCCAGTTGGGGGTTCGTCTTGTTTGTGTATGTTATGCCGTGGTCTAGTTGTGTCGAGTCATGATTGCTCTTTTGTTTGTGATTGCTTTGTTCTGAACTTTGCGGGGTTCGGAATTATTTTGAGTATGGACTGGCTTAGGAAGTATGCGGCAAGGATTGATTGTGAGAGGCTGGAGGTGACAATCGAGAATGTGGAGGGGCGAAAGGTTGTGATACGATGTAAGCATGAAGAAGGCGTCTTCATGAGCTTCATGTATTCGCTGGTTGTTCCACGGGATGGACTGTCATCGATGCCGGTTGTGAATGGATTTGAGGACGTCTTTGATGAAGTCAAAGGGTTACCGCCGCATAGGGAGATCGAGTTTCATATCGATCTAGTTGAGGGAGCCAGACCTGTTGTGATGCCTCTTAGGCGGATGGCGCCTAGGGAACAGCAAGAGTTGAAGGTGCAAGTTGATGACCTTTTACGGAAAGGATTCATTCGGCGTAGTGTGTCCGAATGGGGTGCACCAGTGGTGTTCGCAACCAAAGCGGATGGATCATTGAGGTTGTGTGTGGATTATCGTGAGCTGAATAAGGTGACTAAGAAGAACAAGTATCCATTGCCGAGAATAGATGACTTGTTTGATCAGCTCCACGAAGCTAAGGTGTTTTCTCAGATAGATTTGGCAACGGGATTTCACCAGTTGAGAGTGGCTAAGGATAGTGTGCCGAAGACTGCTTTTAGGACACCGTCCGGTTTTTATGAGTGGCTGGTAATGCCGTTTGGATTGACCAATGCACCAGCATATTTTGTGGATCTTATGAATAGAGTATTCAGAGATCAGTTGAACAAGTTCGTACTTGTGTTCGTGGATGATATTCTGATTTATTCCAGAACTGAGGAAGAGCACAAGACACACTTGCGTATTGTTTTGGAAATCTTGCGGAAACATCAGCTAAAGGCTGAGTTTTCAAAGTGTCACTTCTGGAAGAGTGAAGTGAGGTTCTTAGGCCATGTTATCTCTGGAAATGGAATAGCGGTTGATCCCGCTAAGGTGGCAGCAATCCAGGATTGGGTTAGACCTAAGAATGCATCTGATGTGAGAAGTTTTCTTGGATTAGCAGGATATTATCGTCGGTTTATCAAAGACTTTTCCAAGATAGCTGCACCGTTAATAGGATTGACGAAAAAGAACCAAGTGTTCAGATGGGATGATAAGTGTGAGCAAGCTTTCGTAATCCTGAAAGAGCGACTGACAAGTGCTCCTGTTTTGACTATTCCGAGTGGGAATGATGAGATGGTGGTTTACACCGATGCATGTGGTACTGGACTTGGAGCAGTACTGATGCAGAAGAATAAAGTTGTTGCGTATGCAAGCCGACAACTGAAGCCGCATGAAAGGAATTATCCGACCCATGATTTGGAGTTAGCGGCGATTGTTTTTGCTCTGAAGATGTGGAGACATTATCTATTGGGAGTTCGATTCGAGTTGTTTACAGATCATAAGTCGTTGAAGTATCTATTCTCGCAAAAGGATTTGAATCTTCGACAGCAACGATGGCTAGAGTTTTTAGCGTCGTATGATTTTGGTATAGCCTATACTCCGGGAAAAGGTAACGCAGTGGCTGATGCGTTAAGTCGAAGACATGCAGGATTGGGAGCCATGTTTTTGGAATGGAAGAGTCTTGAGTATTTGGCTGGATTTGACTTCAGGCCTAGATGTGAATTGGAACCTGAGATGTTGGTAAACTTATCGATAAGACCTACTCTTATGGAGAGAATTGGCGAGAGCCAAAAGCGAGACGATAAGCTTGTCAAGAGTATCCGCGATTTGGAATCTGGATTGAATTCAGAAAAGGATAAAGGATTTGAAGTCGATCGAGAGGGTTGGCTTCGGAAACAAGGACGACTAGTTGTTCCCAATATAGATGGATTGAGAGATGAAGTTCTGAGGGAAAGTCATCACTCGAAGTTGACAATTCATGCAGGTGGAAATAAGATGTATCGAGATATGAAGAGAACCTACTACTGGGAAGGTATGAAGAAGGATGTTGAAAATTTTATTTCCAAATGTATGAACTGCCAGTTGGTAAAAGCCAAGCAGAAGAAGCCCAGTGGATTGCTTCAGCCATTAGAAGTTCCTACATGGAAGTGGGAACAAATATCGATGGATTTTATCGATGGTCTACCTAGAACCAGGGCAGGGAATGAAGGGATTTGGGTCATTGTAGATCGTTTGACTAAGAGTGCAAGATTCATTCCTGTTCGATCAACCAGGACTGCATCGAAGTTGGCTGAGTTGTATGTTAAGTGGATAGTTCGATTCCATGGTATTCCGAAGAGTATAGTGAGCGATCGAGACCCATTGTTCACTAGTAGATTTTGGAAGAGCTTCCAAGAAGTTTTGGGAACCGAGTTGTGTTTGAGTACAGCTTATCACCCCCAAACAGATGGTCAGACCGAGAGAGTCAACCGAGTTTTGGAAGATCTCCTGAGAGCTTGTGTTTTAGATTTTGGAGGATCATGGGAAGACCATCTTCATTTGGTGGAATTTGCGTATAATAACAGTTATCAGTCCAGTATTGGTATGTCACCATATGAGGCATTGTATGGAAGACCGTGTAACTCTCCGACATGTTGGTTGGAAACAGGAGAAAAGCTGATACTTGGGCCAGAGATGATTCGACAAACTACGGATTGTATAGAGATCATTCGGCAACGAATGAAGGCAGCCCAAAACCGTCAGAAAAGTTATGCCGATAATCGTCGTAAGGATTTGGAATTCGACGTAGGTGATATGGTTTTTGTGAAGATTTCTCCTCTGAAGAATGTTATTCAATTCGGGAAGAAAGGAAAATTGACTCCGAGATTTGTTGGACCATTCCCGATCATCGAGCGAATTGGAAAGCTCGCATATAAATTGGAGTTACCAGAAAAGATGGCGAGTGTGCACGATGTTTTTCATGTATCTTATCTACGGAAGTATGTGCACGACTCGAATACGGTGGTTTCTACTGATAGCTGTGAAGACTTAGAGGTTGATCCAGTTGTTACGAGACCTTGTAAGCCGCTTCGTGTTGTTGAAACCGACACGAAACAGCTTAGGAGGAAGACGATTTCGTTGCTCAAGATACAATGGAGTGACGATGTTGACGACTGTACATGGGAGGAGGAAGAGAGGATGAAGGCAGCTCATCCTGAACACTTCGAGGTATGGTCCTAAGGTGTCGTGACATCTCACGAATTTGTAACTTGTTCTAGTCTTAGAATTCTGCATGCTAGGCTAGTAATTGGATGCATGGTTTGTTGATTGCTATGGATGGTAGGCATGCAGAATAGCTTTGGTTGCTCTTGTTTGTTTGAAATTTCGGGGGCGAAATTCCTACGGGGGAGAGAATGTAACGACCCGTATTTTTACAGATCGAAACATTGTTAAACTATATGCTTTAAGTCGTGAAGGAGCTTAAATCATGTGTAGGTTAACTCGTGTGAATGCTAGGTCAAGTGGAGCGACTTATGAGAGTCAACGACTTAGTGCTTAGGTCGTGTGGAAGTTAGCTCGTGTGAGCGACTTAAGGTGTTGCCGAGTTAAGGGTTTGGTCGAGTTAAGGTGTGGACGACTTAAGGTGGTAGGCGAGTTAGTGTGTTAGACCAAGGTAACGACCTAAAAGCTTACGGGTTAGCGAGTTATAGAAGTTAGGCCGTGTGTAGTGGAACGACTTATGGTGTTGGACCGACTTAAGAAGTAGACCGACCTAAAGGGATTGAGACGACTCAGGAGTTAACGACTTAGGGGTTTGGACGACCTAGGGCGTAGGTCGTGCAGAAGATTAGGTCGGGGAACGACCTAAGGAAGCTGGATCGTGGACGAGTTATGGTTTAGGTCGTTGAGACTATGTGTTTTAGGTCGCGTGAGTCGTTAGGTCGGCATGTGTTTTAGGTCGCGTGGGTGTTAGATCGGTACTCCTGTTAAGTCGTTGAGTCGACCGTGTTTGTTTTAGGTCGTAAGGCGTTGAGTCGTCCATACGACTCAGGACTTAGGTAGAAATGCGGCCTTGGGTCATTAAGTCGTAAGTCGCATGTCTGTTGAGTCGCGCCTAGGTTGAGTCGTTGGGTCGGCATCAGGTTAGGTGGTTAGGTCGGCAGGGTGCGTTGAGTCGTGAGTCGTATAGTGGCTTGAGTCGTGAGTCTTAGGTCGGTGACGATTCATGGGGCGGCCGACTCATGGGGTTTCCAGCCTATAAATAGAGGGGTTCGCCTCACTTTTTGGCACCGGATTTTGAAGCGACGAAGTGCTTCCATTTTGAGAGCTCGACTACAACACTTCTTCACTTCTTTTCTCCACTCTAATCTAGTGATTCCTTCCATCTAAATTGAAGATCAAATCGAAGATCCAAGAGCCAAAGTTGAAGATCTTCATCTAACAAAGAGAGATTTCATCGATTGAAGTGAGATTTTGCCGGATCAAGCTTAGATCTTTGCTGTCCAGATCTGGAGTTGGTTGTTTTTGAGGTGTTTAGGTGATTCGGTGAGTGGTAGTTATCTCTCACACGGACCCAAGGGAGTATATTGGATTGGTGGCTTGTTTATGTGTTAAAGATAGTGATTTCTTGCATTTTCCCTAAGTATGCATGTAGATCTATCATCTATGAAGTTTTGACACCTATTTTACTACATGTTAACTTATGCAAGTTTATTCATCAAGTTGTAGAGACAATTGCCTATTATTCATGCTTATTAGATTTGGACACTTTAATTACCAAATTGCCATTTCCTTGTATGTTTGCTTATTAAACCTTGTTTGAATATTTGATTGCTTGGATTAATGATTGTCTTAATTGATTGTTTAGAGTTAGTTGATTTATGGTTGGATCTAGACAAGTATGGTCGAAAATGGTTCGAAAGCTAAAGGAGAGGCTAAGGGATGAGAAAAGCTGCTTGTGACATATGTAGCGGATGATGAAGCTCATATGGACGGATATGATGACGATATTGTGATGGAGCTTTGCTATGTTAAGATGAGGCGAAGCATGATGTGATGTAGCCTTGGTATAATCCAGACGGGATCATTCCAAGCATGTTGATAACTCGAGGGATGGTTCGAGTTGGTTGATAATGGATTGCTCGAGAAGTAGCTTGGGCTAGTATGAGAATAGTCGTCGAGGAGGATGACTAGGAGGCTTGGATTTCATTGTTGTTGAAGGTTCTAGTAAATTCAAAGCAAGAGTACATGGGATGCCCAAACGACTACAGGTAGGTGGTCGGGACACCCAAAAGACTACAGGTAGGTGGTCGAGTACTCTGGGCAGAGTAGGTAAGTCCTAGGCACGGGTCACGATGACGTGCGGAGTTTATCTAGAACCGGGGTTACCATTAGCCCCTGACGTACGGCTGAAGAAGGTGTCGGTCATTCAATTAACGGTGATATCGAGGCAATGATAACAGTGATAGCCAGAGTCATGGATGTTTGGTTGTATCGTCATTCAGACTCAAGAGCGATGTTTTCAGAGTGCTTATCTGATCTTGGTTTAGGCCTTGGGGGTTTGTACTTGGAAAACATCGACCTTGACTCGAGTGATAATTACTTTACTTTAAATGTCTGCTTTGTTATGCTTGTTTCTGCTTAGTGGGTCTGGGGGCTATCACTGTAGAATGAGGTGGAGTGGGATGGTTGAGTCCCTATTCCTTTTATCCTTTATGCTCTTTTGGTATGTTTGATAGTTAATTTACTGCTCACTAAGACTGTTGTCTGACTCAAGGTTTTATGTTCAACTCTTATTACCTTGGGCTGTTCATCCATGTTGGGATGGGCAGACTAGGTAGCAGGTGACAGGTGCTGTTCTTGGCTACCAACGCTGTTGATGACGAAGACGAGCTGGAGGCTTTTGCATATTGTTTTCTTACTATATGTACTGGATGTTCCACTGTTTGATTGATACTCTGAGTGTTATGTAGTGAGGCTTGATGTATTGACTATTCAGATGATTGTATAAAACTATTATGAGTTTATATGATGAGACTTCTGTTCTATAGAGCTTCACTATGTATATTTTCTATTGTATTTTATCCATGCGCTGTGAGTAATACGATAGAGCCTGCTGTTTTATCTTACCTTGACTATCGTCCATGGCTGCCTGACACACTTTTTAGCGCACCATTCCCTTGTTTCGTGCGGGAGTCATGGGCGGTCGTCACATTGTAGCATGTTATGAGGCATCAAACCATGGAATATGGCTACGAAATTTTAAGAATGGGCTGCACATTTTAGAAAATATAGAAAGACCACTGAAGTTATATTGTGATAATAAATCAGCAGTGCTGTATTCTAACAATAATAGAAGCTCAACTAAGTCAAAGCATATTCACATAAAATGCCTTGTTTTGAAAGAGAGAGTGTAGAGTGGACAGATTTCCATAGAGCACATTGGGACAAACTTCACGATAGCAGATCTGTTCACAAAAGGTTTACCACCCAAGGTCTTTCATGAGCACACTGCTCATATGGGTGTTGTATTACTAGAGGATACTATGGTTTAGTGGGAGTTTGTATTTTATTTGCTTTATGTTTGTTTTAAGACATTTATGTACTTGGTTTTCTGATCAGAAGTGAAGTATTCAGTTTATTCACTCTGTTTTATTGTTTTGATTCTGACCTCACTTAAGTTTAAGGAGGACCAGTTGAAAATAGGCATGTTTGGTTCACATTGCATATAATTTTCATGCTACACATTCATGATTGATCTATGTCATTTGACTATATATATATGTAAGTGATCATTGACGGGTTTAGTCATGACTAATATGGAAAAAACCACCTTGATCCTATATAGATATGGTTAATGGACGAGATTGTTAAAGAATACCTTTATTCAATAGCAAATTTTGAGCTCATAATGTTGTACATTTATAAGGAAACATATGTTGCCCAAGTGGGAGATTGTTGGATTAAAAATCCTATTATGGGCACATATGTAAAAATTGTATGATGCTATTATAATTAATATAGGGTATTAGTGTCATGGAGTAAATGTGTAGAAATCAAACTTGTATTTGCAATTTGATGAGGGGCCAAATTGCAAATATATCATAACTGTTTATTATCAGTTATTAATATTTGGTTGTGGTCCCCAAGGAACAGCACGTTCTTTTCATTTTTCTCTTTTCCCGTCTGAGAGAAATAACGACAGAGAAGAGATTGTATTCTTGAAAGATCATAACCTTCACACAAATCAATTCAATGGATTCTGCTATGCTTCCGCAAATCTCTTTGCTAATCTATTATTTGTTTTCTCATAAATTGATTAGGGCTAAATTCAGATTCGTTTATTTAACACATGTTGCCCTAATTTTATACATTTTTCATATTCGAATCAAGGGAATCAAAGGTTGACATAAACTTGAATTCAAGGGTGCGAGAAGGTGAGCACTTGGGGGTAAAGCAGATTTAACAATAGAAATAAGTTGTATCAAATATTGTGTATTTCTTTCATGTTGCAACTTGCAATAAACTTACCCAATGCAGTATGGTAAACATTATGGGCGTAATGCTCTGCAACCATGGTGGTCAAAGAATATAGGAAGGAGGAGTTTTGGGTCAGTTCCAATTCAGGGACAATGAAGGGGTGGTGTTATTCAAAGACAACAGTGCTTGGTACGTCACGAGTGTTACTTTGATTAGAATAGATGAAGTTTCAAGACATACTTGGATGGTGATATTAGATTGTCGACTTATCACTCCAAGGTTTTTAAAATACTCGGCGGTGAGATACTGAAATATAAGTTCGAAGAACTACCCAAGATAATACTTGAACAACTACTCGAAGAAACGCTCGTAAATTTGTGCAGAAAGTACTCAAAAATGATGATCAAAATCACAATGAAAATGCAATCGAAATAGTGGAATGAATTTAGGGGTCGAAATGTCTTATGACCGGTTGAAATACACAAAAACATCAATTGTAAATATATATACATATAATAACAATTACACGGACACACACATACATATATATTAAAATATCACTTTGACTAGTTTAAATGTTTTGAATTCTAGAATTAACAATTTTAATATAATTTTAACTTAGGAAAGATTTAAAATCAAATTTACACACACATGCACATATATATTAAAGGGGGATTAATTTAAAGGACAAAATTTGTATATTTTTAGCCTCAAGGACACGACCTCAATAATTTAACCACAAAGACAAACATTCTCCTAAAAATTAATCATAATGACAAACATTCTTCCAAAATTATTCATAAGGACAAACATTCTTCCAAAACCATTACCGAACTAAAAACCGATACCTAAAACGACTACCGATAAATACAACTGATACATAAACACTGCTATCAATAACTAAAATCTGATACCTAAAGAAAGTTGTCCTTCAAGCTAAAATACCGAAGGTTTGTCCTTGAGGCTAAAATGCTGAGAAATTTTTTCATTGACAATGATTTCCTATATATTAAAATATTATTTTGACTATTTTAAATGTTTTAAATTCTGGAATTAACAATTTTAATATATTTTAAACTTAGGGCAGATTTAAAATTAAATTTATAATTTTACACATAAGCTCCTATTGTAAACTTAAATTGAAATTATATATATATATATATAATTACAAACACTTTTAAGTTTAAAACAACATAAACTTATGACTTTTGTAATTATGTGTGTATGCCTATGTATGTGTGTATCTGTGTGTTTTAAGACTTAAAGTTAGTAAATAGAAAGCAAGCCTTAACTTATGAAGGTTTCAAGTAGGTTTATAATTTTTGCAAAAAAGTCTAATCATAAATTTTGAATTGAAACAATTTTAAAATTATGTAAACAATGACCAAATGAATTCATTTATAAAATCAATAAACATACAAAACATGGATTCAATTTTCAAAATGATTTCAACTGATCAGCACATGTTGCTTATTTATGTTTGTGTGCAAGAAATGTTACAGCATTACATCAATTAATTAAAATTCATTTCCAAATCAAGATGAGATTTTTTGGTTTGATCATTAATATCCAAATCAATAACAATATTAGATCGGACAACTCAGACATCTATAAATTCATTGTAAAACGTTTACGATCTAAACAGTACATACAAGATGAGCATATAATCAAAAGAGATGTAAAATTGAGGGATCTGACCTGTATCAACATCATAAATATTATAATGAAATAAAAATAGAAAATTAACTTAAGATGAAGCCAAAAATCATACCTTGAATGAAGAATGAAACTCCTAGATTTGATAGAATCAACCTCTGGATTTTATAAGGATCTAGAGGCAAACACCCCTTGGATATTATTGATTTTACTTGAATTTGTTTTTAGGCATATTTCATACTATGGAGGCCATGAATTTTGGCAGAGAAAAATGAAGAGAAGAGAGTAAAAACTAAAAAATTTTAAGAAGATAATTAAAGATTAGAGGTCTTTTGCCTTCCTTTAATTATCCTTTGGCTTTTCAAATCAAATTTAAAAACTTTTTCTCCACCCCCCCTCCCCCCTGTTCCCGGCCGGCCATAGGAGAGGCTAGATGGGCCTCAAAACTTCCCAAATCCATTCAGTAATTATTCTATTAAAATTCAATTTAAATATTCTGTCAACATCGTATATCGATACACTTATATATAACTTTTACATGCACATTTTATTAAATGCAATTTTCTTTAAAAATAATCGAAAAAATATTAATAATTAATATTTGATAAATATTTAATTTATTTACAATGACTATAAATTAATTAAACCATGAGACTTAGTTGGAGTATTCATCATTAAGGTTATGCGACTCAAAGGTGTAAATTCAGTTAACAATTAATATTGAACAATTCAAATATTAACGTTCACATGACACCTTAGTTGAATGTGCGACATTTTGGATGAATTTATCGCTTATAAATATTTTTGGAAAAATCCAATTTTACTATTATAAGTGGTACCTGACAGTAATGATTAATTACACTGGTTCTCTTCGTCAAAAGTATATCGTTTTAGGACTTATGGAATTTGATTTTTGGTCAAAATTCCAATATGATCCACATTCAACTTATTTATTCCAAACAAAAAATCTTTGATTCAATAATAACAATAGTTATTAACTATATTACTCTAGCCAAAGACATTGACTTTGAGTTGACTATAGTTAACCGTGATACCAACCTTATATAACTAAGGAGACAAATTCTTTATTGAATAGTGTTTCATTTTTAATGCTTCAACTCAATCCCAATTATTGTTTTTCGATAGAGGTCATGTCATGAATTAACTATAATCAAAGTACATCGAGGTTTAATAGTATTCACAAATTGAGAAAATTGTGTAGCATCGTCACTTTAAGACCTTTTATTTGAATCTAGTTATATTAACCAATAGAAAACTCTCGAGTTGGTTATTCCATGGTTATCCAATAACTATCAGTACGTAACCCCTTGGTGCTTCCATCAGTCATGAGTAGTACAATGCCCAACGTTTGAAAAACGTTACGTACTCTAGTCTCAATGAATATATCGATATCCTATTTTGAGATATCTTGACTGTGAATATTTAAAATAATATGCTATTTTAATGCAAAAATTTCTCATGATTACAACACATCGCAACTACTATCGCATGACATATCATTTAAGAATTTTATATTTAATGTGCTTAAATTATATAATTAATTAACACATCACAGTAAGATAAGTATATAATAAAAAGACAAACGCTTTTTGTTTCTAACGAGGTATTATTACAGAATCGATAATTTACAATAAAGTATAAAATTACCCATAGGGCGTATCCCTAACTCTATCAAATAGTAACAATCTTCTTAGTTGTCGACAGACCATGGAGAACATAAACTCTTTTATATTGCATGATGCTTTAAATCCGAAATGGATTCCAAGTACATTGGCAATATATGATTTTCACAATTGTATCTAAAAGGATATCATCCATCGACTGTAATTGGATCTTCGAGATGAAGGTTTATGTTTTTGGAATTTAAAAGGAAAGGTTGATGAGAAATGACTTTATTGATTTCAAATGTTGAAATAAGTGGAGTAATTTCACTAGTCAACTTAGGTCCATTCGGACCCTACTCACAAAATTATTGCACAATTCGACCGAGCTTTGGCGCGTTGATGTTGAAATAGAACTTAATTATGATTTAGAAGAGACTGTTTGCACACAACAACCAAAATGTTTTGATTGTTTAATTCTCGAAATAGGATTTGAAAGATGTTATCTCTTACACTTGGTATAAGTGGATGTCTGGATTTTCCTAATCTATATACACAATCACCTTATTAAATTGTTAAATATGATCATATATGATAGGTCCAATATGCATAGGCAATGGGAATCATTATATATGCTGTGTTATGTGATATATCATATCTCCCTTATGCACTTAGTGCATTAATAAGCATAACAAATCTTAGGTAAAGTCATTAAATGATAGTTGTAATACCCCATAAAAATTAATAAGAAATTAACTAATAAGAAAAGAATTAATTAATAAAAAGGCTAAACGTGAAAATTTTGTAAATATCAAAATTTGGCCATGAGATTTGTGTCATTGTGTTTATGGTAATTTTCTGATCAATTTCCATATATAGAGTTTTGAAAACGGAGCTCAAATAAAAAAGTTATCAACGTTTGAAATTCTCGGATTCAAATTAATTTAAATGGAAGTCAAATTTAAATAAATAATCAATGTTAAAATTTGAAATTTAAAAGTTAACGACAATTAGACTTGAGGGTAAAGAAAACATTAAAACAGAGTTAACGTTAAATATTAGTTAAGGTATTAAATAAATTATCAATGGCAACAAAATAAACATTCCCAAAATACACTAACCGGTCGACCGCTATCTAAGGCCGGTCGACCGTTAGTGGTCAACCGCCTAGGTAGGGGCGGTTGACTGGCGGTCGTGGAGGCAGTTAGGGTTTTTCACACGACGAATGGTTCGGATTTTATTATTTTAAATAGACTTAAATCCAACGGTTCTAGTGCTTTCTAACCACTATAAATGAGAGCCTAGCCACCTAACTTTTATTCATAAATTATTTTAGGAACCAAGTGAAGCTCTATCGGTTTCTCTTTTTAAAGATTCATAAAATTCTTGAAGGTTTCAGGTAGAAAATTTTAGGCACTAATTATTCAATTTCTAGTTCTATTCTCCTTCAATCCCTAAATTTATGAATCTAGTTCATGTGCAATTCCCTTGTTGCACTTTTCTAAAAGGGGAGATCTGAAAGAGACTTAAAGTGGGTTAAGCAAACCCAAAAGGAAGAGCTAATGGCATTTTGTGATTGGAAATCTTAGTTTTTCTTACTCTAGTAATTGTGTAATATAATTTGGATATGATATATGCCTTGGAAAATTTTGTCTATGAAAATATCAAACTAAAAACCCAAAATTCCCTTAAGCGAAATATCAAATCTTATGTTCGGATCTTAATTATTATATATTAAAACAGTGGAATTGTACAGTCATTGCAATTTTAATATTTTACATTCTATTCCACTTCTCATCTTTTTCTTTGGATCTGATTAAGAGTTTTTTAAAGGAAATAACTTAGGAAATGGTGTAACGTACAAATTCACTTTATTCATAGTTTGCGCTACCTATTTTCGCGATTTAAGAATTCCCTTTTTCATTTGTATATGTAGAAGTTGATGGAGTATAAAAGAATTTGAATTGCAAATTTTGTTAATATTGATTCTACTATTTTAGTATAAAATAAGTTTGGTACAGATTCTATTTTTATACAAGTCTACTGCTGAATTGAGAATATTGGATATATGGTATGTTTCTTGATACAGAATTGGACTTGTATAAATTTAAAGATTTGACATTTAAACGATTAGTTTAGGACGTAATCTTTGCATGCTTAGAAATATTTTAGGCAAGTGTGTGTGTATGTGTATGTATATATATATATTAATGTATAAATAACTTATAATCAATAGAAAATTAATTGAGTAGTAAATAAGTTATTAATTAGTACTAAATTCCTCCTTAGGAAAGAAATTGATAGTTAAGGCGAAATTAGGGTTTTCCTTATAAGGCCTTTGGGAATGCGGTGAGATGTGTGATAGAATGGTAAGAGAGTGTAAATTATAACTAAGTTATAGGGATGCAAGGTCAATTAAAAGCACACGAAGTCTGCCCAGCTAATTTGGCACCAGCGGTGTGACTTTAGGACTGTTGTGAGACATCATCTATAATAAGGAACTATGGAGGACATGATGTCAGTCCCAAATTCTATAGGGTAAATGTGCTTATCTAATCTAGCTACCAGCACATACTAATAGTCAAACTAATGTGATACGTCAAAGTTTGGTTTACGGATCATAATACATATGACTTGCTTTGAGGTTAAAGGTAGTAAGTGGCTGAATGAGGGCCCGCCTCCTCCTTATTTAGGAAGTACTAAACGGTCATGGTAAGCGGTTAGGCACGGTAGTGGATATCTCAAGAAGAATTTGTTCTAGGTTTATGGTATTAAGTAGCTTTATAGGGTCTGTCTCTCCCATAAAGAAGTATTAAGTGGCCTGATAAAATTCTATGCAATGTCAGCTGGATAGTATCGGAGAGGAGGTCGCCTTGCGATTTGTAGTAAATGATAGGGACCTGCCTAAAATAAGGTATTAAATGGTCAGAGTTTGCCTAGTTTCCATTGAAAAGGTATTAAGTGACTTGGGTACCGTCTTTTACACTGTTAGGACATTATTAATGGTAGATGTGTGGGATTAGGAATGACCTTTGGCCTAGGGTTGAAGATGGGTTGGTGAGTTGGATTGGAAAGGGTATAGGTTATAGAGTTGGACTTATAGTTGGAGAAATTTACATAGAATGTACTTAGGACGCGTAAGGCACATTCTTTTTTAAATTATACTACCCAAGTTCTATTATAGAAAGACTCGAGATTTTATTCATCTTATATTATTGTTCCGACTCCCTCCTCATTATAACACAGGTTAGAGAACAAGATGCATGTTTCGGAGATGGTGGCAATGAAGGAACTTGTAGCAGTTATTTATCTATCTGCTTATGTTGTTTTTAATTCTGATGTACCCATTTAGACATGATGGTGTATTTTGTAATATTATACTATGGATAGTTAGCGTTATTATGTGATATTGTCTTTTATGTTTCAGACATTTGAATTTTTAATAAAATGGGTACTGTTTCTGATATTATATTTTATCCTTCAGTTGTGAGATTCTGAATTTGTAGATAGATAGGTCAGTGTATTGTTCTTTGTATCAATTTTACCAACCAACATCCAGCTTTGAAATGGGCCTAAGGTTCGATGGCCCTTTCTGGGTCGAATTTAGGTTCATTTCAAGGCGGGGTGTTACATTTGGTATCAGAGCTTATGTTACCTAATCAATGTGGATAGGTATATTTATGAGCAAAGTAATGTTACTTTTGAAAATATTTTTCAAAAACCTTGCTACACAAACTATTTTTGGACACTTGCAAACAGAAAGGTCAAACCTTTATTTCAGCATATAATACTATCTTAGGAAATTATAATTAAATGTTTAACATACAAATAGTAGAGTATGGCTGAAAATCATTCTTCTGAGAATGGTAACCCCTCTCAAGAGATACCGACTATCTGAGGGATGCTTGAATGGTTCCGACAATACCCAAGGCATGTAGGTAGATTCCCACCCCCTAACTAGCTGTACCAATGGCACCCACTGCCCCGCCTGTTGAAGCAACATCCCGCCCCATAGACTTCCCTAAGATGTGCAAGGATTTCTAAAACATGGGTGGAAAGGTGTATACAGGAGTAGAAGGTTTCATGGAGACAAAGGCTTGGATAAATCGTTGTGAGAGGATATTCGAGCTTGGTTGGGAGGACTAGATTAAGCGGACAATGGCGATATGACACCTCAAAGGAGAGGCATCGGATTGGTGGATGATTGTGGCTGAAGAGAATATTGATATAATTATTACTTGGAATGACTTCAAAAGCCAGTTTGAGTTGTGATTTATGTCGATGGTTGAGGTGTATTTAGAGAGATTTATATAGCTCATGTAGGGAGACTCCACTCTAAAGGAGTATATTAGTTGATTCAAAGAACTAGCTAAGTTTGGGATGAGTTTGATTAATATCCCCATGAAAAAAGCCATGAAATTTGTCAAGTTACTAAACTCCCTACTTACGGAATTACTTCTAACTCAAGTACCCACTGCCACTATACATGAGATGTTGGTTGAGATAGATCTGCTTTAGATGGTTAGCTCAGAGGAGAAGGAAAAAAGAGAAGGTGGAACTTACTCAAAATCAAGGAGGAGCTATGAAGGAAGGTTTTTGGGTAGACAAGAAGTCGAAAGGGAAGTTCAAAAAGGAGGGTATAGTATGTCGGAGATGCCAAAAGAAAGGACATATCGCTAAGAATTATAGAGCGAGTCTATTGAAGGAAGCTTTTAAGGGGAAGTGCTAGCACTGCCACGTGGCAGGCCACTTCAAGAACCGTGAAGGAAGGGAAGAGTGGGAAAGCATAGGCCATCACCTATCTCAAGCAGACCTTCCCCTAGAGATTAAGGAAAGACTACAATGGGAGGTACAACTCTTATTTCTAGGAATACAATTCGTAACATATTTGACCCTTGAGCAGCACATTTCTTCATAGCTAGGAATGTAGTTAACGCCTTCAGTCTACCAATCCAAATTGTCACCAACCTAATAGTAGTATCTAATCCTATTAGGGGTTGACACATCTTTCTTTAATTTATAAAGACCTAGCGGTGGACATATGTAACATCGATTTCATTTGTAACGCGTATGTTCCTAATTTTGAGGGGATATGTACTTATCTCAAAAATGGATTGGTTGTCGTACTACGTAGCTATCTTAGTTGCGATAGGATGGTTGTATGGTTAAAAATTTGTAAGGAACAAGATATAGATATTCATTACACACCCAAAACTTAGTCGAGTTAAGTTTTCTTATATTCGCTGAGCCTATCATAAGATGAGCTCTCATTGTACCCGTAGTTCGAGAATTTCCTAATATTTTTAAAGGATCTCAGGTCTCCAACTTAGAAAGGAGATCAAGTTTAGGATTGATATGGAGAAATTGTTAGACTAGTCGCTCTGTCATTAAGGCACATGGCCTCCAAAGAAAGGGGGGAGTTAGATAAGCAGATATCGGAACTGTTGCATAAAGGATTCATTCATCGAAGTACTTTGAAATGGGAAGCCCCTCTTGTATTTTCCACTAAGGTAGACGACTCATTAAGGCTATAAGTCGATTATAGAGAACTCAATAAGTTGACTAAGAAGAATAGGTATCCTTTACCTAGAAAATATGACTTGTTTGATCATTTTGTAGGAGCTAAAATCTTCTCCCAATCAGACTTGGTTAGTGGATTTCATTAGTTAAGGATAACGGAGGACAACAAATCGAAGATCGCATTTCACACTCTGGATGGACTTTACGAATGGAAAGTGATGCCTTTTGAATTAATGAATGCCCCAGTCGATTTTGTAGATTTGATAAGTAGATTATTTAGGGGGCAGTTAAATAAATTTGCCGTAGTATTTGTTGATAACATCTTAGTATTCTCTAAGTGTGAAGGAGAGCATGAAAATCACTTAAGGAAGTATTAGGGACTTTGAGAAGGCACCAACTTAAAGTCAAATTCTCGAAGTGCTACTTTTAAAAGGAGGAGGTAAGATTTCTTGGACATATTGTTTTTGAACATGGATTATCAGTAGACCCTACAAAAGTAGAAGCTGTTCAAGATTGGAAGATTCCAAAGAATGCCAAAAAGGTTAGAAGTTTTCTCGGGTTAGCGGGTTACTATAGGAAATTCATAAAAGTCTTTGCAAAAATAGCAGTCCCAGTAATTCGCTTGACTAAGAAGAATCCTGCATTTGCATAGAATGAAAGATGCAGCAAAGAATTCGAAAAATTAAAGGAACCGTTAACAAGTGCACCAGTGCTTACCATTCCTGATGGGAGAAAGCCTTTTACACTTTACATAGATGCATGTGGCACAAGATTAGGAGAATTTCTTATGCAAGAAGGAAGGTTGATAGCTTATGCTAATAGGAAATTGAAGGATTATGAGAAGAAATACCCAACTCATGACTTAGAATTAGCAGCTATCGTTTTTGCCTTAAAGATGTGGAGGCACTATCTTTTAGGAGAGAAATTTGAGTTGTTTAGCGACCACAAATCAGTCAAATACCTATTTTTTCAAAAAGGATTAAATCTTAGATAATAGGGGTGGATGGATTTTATAACATCATATAACTTTCGGATACAACATACATGTGGAAATGGAATGTCATCATCGATGCCCTTAGCCGAAGGCATGCTACCTTAGGTATTATATATGAGTGGATGAAGTTGGAGTTCCTCTCAAATTTTAACCTTCAACCGCCAATAGAACTATAACATACCCTATCTTGAGGTCCAAAGCTAAGCGCTATAGATGCTGCAGTCATCTATAGTATTTACTTCTGGTGATAAAATACGGTAATGCTAATGGTATCTATAATATCAGAAGCACATGAATATGAAACAAAATCACAGATACAAAAACAACTTTGCCGATTACATTTCACAAAACATGTTTCATATCCAATTCCATAATCCCAATCGTTTCCCAAGTTCAGATCAAATATAATTATTCTATAAATACATCAAGAGCGACATATAAAGATGCCCCCCTTAGTTGATTAGAGTACTAAATAGTCATATTAGCCTTAATACAACACAACGGAAATAAAACAAAACAACTCCTAAATATGGCTAGCACCAGCCTCCTGCTCATCTCCAGAAGCTTTATTCGTCCACCTGCTAAAACCTGTAAATATCAACTCTCAACCTACTCAAATCAATTTTGAGCATATGAGAGTTTAAGGGGAAAAATATAAAATTTGAGTCAGACATAAAGCTTGGTGTGAATAATACTATACATCCCGGTTATCTGATATTAAGTGAGACCGTGCCGCTTAGCAGAACGGGTTTCCCCTCACTAATATCCTTTTAAAAACTTATCTTTTTGCAAATAAAACCTGCAACCAAAATAGTTAAAACAATAATATCAATATCATGCAAGCATACAAATCAGGTAATCAATGGACTATCTGTCCGAGCACTACAGTTTTGTTTAGCTAACTACTAACCTTTGGCTAACTCAGACCTACTAGACAAAATAAATAAATAATCTGACTTCTGTTAAATACTCTTCTGGATGGTCTGTCTCTAACTTACTTTTCTCAGGGTCAACTGATCCTAATAGTTTTGCAGGCTCACTAATAACCTATCTCTACTCTGTATATTCCTTTCTATGTGTAACACCATTTTAGTCTTACCTGTGACAAAGCCATACACACTAGAATTTTGGACTTATATTAGTTAGGGGCTACCAGCTAAAGTACAGGACACGACCTCATACCAGTCCCATCTGGTATTCTAATATCTGAGTCATTTTACTTAGGGTCATCTATCCTTAAAATTTTCCTTGAAAACATTTCTTTCAAATTGGTTTAACCTTTTAAATTATACTTAAACAAGGAAAATATACTCTATTCTTTACTCAAATTACTTTGCCATGTTATATATACTTTACACAAAACATTGTTGATGAAAACATTTGAAACCTTTGAAAGTACACCTTTCGAAGCCATTGAAAGTATCCCTTTCGGTTCAAGTAAACTACTTTACTTTTTAACTTAGGCCGAAGGCCAAAACATAACTTTAGAAACCATTTACATTAAACCTTTCGAAAACATTGAAATCATCTCTTTCGAAAGCTTTATAAAACCGTAGATATCCTCTTTTAAAAAACTTTAAACATGCCTTTCGATACATTGAAAATCTTCCATTTAAAACCTTTTGAAATCATTGGGGAACCACCCCTTTGAAACCTTTCTCTTATACCTTTCGAAAGCATAAAATCCTTTACATAAACCAAGCCATTCGAAAGCATTTGGGTTCAAGTAAGACATGTGGAACAACCTTTCGAAACCATTTAAAAATATTCCTTTCGAAACCTTTAACTTTCGATAGAACAAAGGGTCTTAAAACAACTAAGTCGAAAGCACTCTTTCGAAAGCAATTTTCTAAGTAAAAGAAGTGGATGGTGTCGAAACTAATCCCTTTGAAAGCATTGGAGAAGCGGCTCAGGTTTTAAAACAAAGAAACCCTTTCTAAGGCATTGCTTCGAAAGGTTGGATGCATGGCAAGGGGTTTCAACCCCTTCGAAAGCTTCTTTATAAAACAAGAGGTGCGACTTCTTTCGAAACCATTCTTCAAAACCATTTAACCAAGTCGAAAGCTATCTAAGTCGAAAGCATTCTTTTCAAAAGCAAAGCAAGTGCATTTCCTTTTAAAAGCAAAGAAAAGCTTCGACTCCTTTGGAACCCCCGTTTTCGACTATATACCTTTCGCCCGTGTCCAATTCACTACATACCAAGGCTTTGATACCATGCGCATTGGTTTCGTTGGAGATGAAGGTAGAAGTATTTAGTTGAAAGGTAGGTGCCGAAAGTGGTGAAATAACAAAAGTATTGTAAAACTAAATTTTAACTTTAAAAAATAATTCTTTTTAATTAACCTACTTTGTTTGTCAACATATGATTGGTTGCTAATTTATTTTTCAAATTCCTTTCTAAAAGTGCTACGAAAATTTCAGAGAAACAGTATAAAATATTTACAAAATGCCCCTTTCCTTTTATAAATATATAGAACATTAAAGTCTCATACCTTAAATAATTTTATATACTTACTAGAAAACTTAGGAAAATTCTACAAAAATTCCCATAAATCGTTTGTAATATGTTTTCTAACATATTTAATTTTTTGACCCAAAATATATATAAAATAGCCGTAATTAATTTTAAACCCAATTAAATATTTTCTTCCCTAGAAAATTAATAATAAACCGACATTAATTCAGAAAATTATGAAATTTGAAACCTTCTTTGAAATATCATTTCTGACCATATATTAAAATCGCAAGGCATTTGGATGTCGTCTAATATGGTTTTCACTTTAAAACTTATCATAAAATCCATATGAAATAGCATAAATCATCAACAAGCATATTTATCCATTTTTAAAAATAAAAAACATGGCAATATACTTTGCAAAAATATTTGAATCTAATCTAGAAACCAAAAATATGAGGTATAACCTATTATTCATCTTTAGCTTTGTGATTACGGAGTTGAGATTTGATCTTGGATTAAGTCGCTCAAGCTTCTTCCTCTTATCTTCTTCTTGTTTTCCTTTAACGATGGCCGGCCTCACTTATATTTTGTTTTTATTTTTTGAATGTGTAAAATGAATGGGCATGAAGGGTTTGGGGTATTAGAACATGTCTTATTCCTACTTTGCCCGTTATCTATTTGCATTACCTATTTCATTTTAGTTTCCGTAGTTCATTATATTAAATTAGCACGGCTACCTCTATTAACACAAATCTCAATCCCTTAACCATTTCTTTGTTTCATTTGATTTAACCAATTAAATGTCCTAAATAATGTTAACCAAAGTTTGGGTTGTTACAGACTCCCTTTCTTAAAGAATTTCGTCCTCGAAATTACGATAATGTACACAACAAATCATTCATAAAGGTAAAACATACCATATAACATATCAGGATATGCACCTCTAATCCTGCTATGAGTTTCCCAAGTAAAGTTTCTCTACTCATCACTCCACTGAACCTTAACTAATCTAACTATTTTGTTCCTCAGCCTCTTCTCATCTCTCGCGACTGTACGAACTGACTTCCTAACTATAGTTAAATTCGCTTCCACTACTAAGTCCTCTAACATAGTTGGTGCTGTAGTAGTCTTCGGATCTCGAACACACTTCCTCAGATGAGAAACATGAAAAACATCATGAGCTCCTGTCAAACTGTTCGGTAAATCTACTCCATATGCGAGTTTCCCGACCCGCTCTACAATAGGAAATGGTCCGACGAACCTCGATGCCAAATTCCCTAATTTCCCGAATCAAATCACACCTTTCATCAGTGATACCTTGATAAAAACATGATATCCAACTGAGAACTCTAAGTCTTTCCATCATCTATTAGCATAGCTCTTCTGCCTAGACTGAGCTTCCTTCATTCTAGCTTGAATTAACTCAATCTTCACTGCAGCTTCTCTAACTGAATCGGGACGAAGAACCAACCCATCCTCGGTTTCTAACCGATAAACTGGAGATCTACATGGCCTTCCATGCAAATCTTCAAACAGTTTCATCCCTATACTAGCTTGATAACTGTTATTATACGAAAACTTGACTAAATGTAGATGGTCTTCCCATGATCCTCTGAAATCTAGCATGCAAGCTCGTAACAAATCCTTTAAGACTTTGTTAACTCTTTCCGTTTGTCCGTCGGTCTATGGATAATAAGTGGTACTCATCTTGAGCTTGGTTAGCAAAATCTCCCGTAGACTCTTCCCGAACTCACTAGTGAATAAGGAATTTCTATCGCTTACTATACTTTTAGGAATTCCATGCAGTCTAACTATATTCTCCATGAACAACTTAGCTAAAACAAGTGCCGTCCTGGTTAACATAACTAGAATGTGATGGTAACTTTTGGTTAACCTGTCCACTATGACCCATACGCTTTTATTTCCTCTATTAGATCTAGGCAACCCGTCAATAAAATATATTGAGATAGAATCCCATTTCCATACCGAGACATCTAAAGGCTGAAGCAACCCACTCGGTTTCTAATGTTCGGCTTTCACCTGTTGATAGTTCAGACACTGCTTTACCCATAAGCCTACATCTCTCTTCATACCTTCATAAAAGAAACTTCTCTTCATATCTTGATACATCTTAGTTCCTCCCAGATGAATAGTGAACTTCGAATGATGGCATTCCTAAGGAACTTCCTTGCTAATGCTTCCTATATTTGGAACACATAATATTCCTTTCTTCCTCAACCACTATTCTAGTTAAGACTAAAATCTTTCAAGTCATCGCTCCATGTTCCATCCCTTAACTTCCTAATCCGCTCAACTAATACTAGATCCTCTTTTTTCTTAGAAGCAATATTTTCAATCATCACCGGTCGAACTTCTAAACATGATAACATACCAGCCTCCTTACTAGATGTAGCTTCAGATCACTACTGTATTCTACATGTGGTCAACGCTTCTAGATCTTTCCACTCAACTATCATCGCCAACACTGTATTTTGATGTTTTCAGCTAAGTGCATCTGAAACCTTGTTACCTTTTCCTGGTGTGTACTCAATACCGAAATCATAAGCGGTTATAAACTCCAACTACCTTTGCTGTCTCATATTCAACTCTTTCTAAGAGAATAAACACTTCAGCGACTTATGATCCGTATACAGGTCAAACCTTTCTCCCAAAAGGTAATGTCTCCACACCTTCAATGCAAAAATTACCTCAGCTAATTCCAAATCATGCATTGGATATCTAACCTCATGCAGTCTAAGCGGTCGAGAAGCATAGGAAATTAATTTACCTCTTTGCATTAACACAACTCCCAACCCTGTTCCACATGCTTCTGTATATACTACTAAATCGTGATTCCCTTTTGGAACAACTAATATAGATGCATTAGTCAATAAGTGCTTCAATCTCTGAATGCTTCCTTACACTTATAGATCCAAATGAACTTCACATCCTTTCCCGTTAACTTGGTTATAGGTTCTGCTATCCGTGAAAAATCCTTAATGAATCTCCAACAGTAACCATCTAATCTAAGAAAACTCTTTATCTCATTCACTATCTAGGGTATCTTCCAATCATTCCCACTTCAATCTTAGTCATATCTATAGACAAACCTTTCTCTAAGACTACACGACCAAGAAAATTCACTTCCTTCCAGAAATGACACTTCGAAAATTTCACCTTCAGCTGATGCTGCCTCAACATATCAAGTATCACTCTAAGATGAACTTCATGCTCACTTTCATCCTTAGAGTACATCAAAATATCATCTATGAAAACCAACAAAAACCTATCTACGTTCTCTCGAAAAACTCGGTTCATCAAATCTACAAAGAATGTTGACACATTAGTTTATCCAAATGGCATTACTGACCATTCGTACGATCCATATCTGGTCCTAAACGTCATCAAAGGAATATTGTTCTTTGCCGCTCTAAGCTGATGGAATTCTGTTGCTAAATCCAAAAATACTTTGGCTCCATTCAACTGGTCTAAGAAATCGTCAATTCTAGGTAACGGATATCGATTCTTTATTATCTTCTCATTCAACTTACGATAATCGATACAAAACCTTAAGGATCCATCCGGTTTTTTGGCAAATACTGCGGCTGATCCCCAAGGCGAACTACTTGGTCTGATAAAACTCTTTCCTTCCAAATACACCAACTGTACCTTTTACTCTCTCTCTCTCTCTCTCAGTAGGTGTCATCCTTCTTGGCGGTCTACTCGCTAGTTCTGCTCCTGATACTTAATATATTGAAAATCAATGGCTCGTTGCGGCGGTAATCCTACTACGGGTTCAAAGGCATCTGCGAATTCCCTTACCAAAAAAATTCAATTCAACTCGTCTTCTACCTCCACAACACCCAACAAAGCAATAACCTCACCACTAGGGTTTTCGGAGTATATAATCCGATCACTACAGTCAGGGTGCCTAAGCGATAATTTCCTATTATGGCAAAATATCCTAGCATCGTATTTACTTATCTAATCCATACCCAAAATATTACCAAACCCTACGAAATTAAACACATGCAAAATGCAAACAAAAGTATGACCTAACAATTCAAACTATAAGTGGTCATATTTCATCCCAAGATTCACATAACCTTCTATTGGATTTGCAACCCTGAAGGAAGTAACTAGTTATGAGGGTTCTAGGTCAAGCTTATTTATTAAACAATGAGATATAAAACAATGCGATGCACCGATATCAAATAGAACACTAATGACATACCATGAATCATAAGCATACCTCCTAACACAGCCTTTCCCTTTCCTATGCCGTTGGCCTTGAGGTAGCTGGCTCCAATACGAACACTTTGCCCTTTTCATACTTGGCTTGCTCCTTGCACTAGTTCTTATAATATCCAGTTTGATCGCAGTTGAAGCATCTAATATTCTTCTTTCCTATCACCTTCTTTCCATTTCCTAAGCGACATTAATCTGCGAAATGTCCTTTCTTTTTAAATTTATAGCAAACAACCTCCGCCTTTCCTTTCTTGGCAGCCATCCTTCTGAGCTCCTTTTTATGGAAAAGCTTTCTCTTTTGACTCTGCCCCACTTGGACTTCCTTTGCCTCATTACTTTCTAGAAAAGCAAGCATCTCCTCATGCCTCAAAATTACCTCAACTAAAACATCACAAGGATCCCTAATATGAGGTATTGTGGCCTTAACAAGCTTAGGCTTCAACCCCATAATGAACTTCTCGATTCTATTAATCATAGTATCAACAGTAGCATAGCCATATCTTGCTAGCTCATCAAACCTCATCACATACTCAAGCATAGTCATATCTACCTGCTCCAACTTAGCAAACTTCCTAAGCAGAGTAGACTTAGTGATCTTCGACATAAATCTCTCCTCAAATCTCCTTTTTAACTCAGCCCATGTCATTGTCTCCTCATTAACTCCAATAGTAACACTATTCCACCAATACTGTGTAGCTCCTTGTAGCTGTCTAGAAGCAAGCCTTCTCTTCTGCTCATTACTGAACCCCAGATTAGCGAAAATCCTTTCGCAATGAAGTAATCAATTCTCGACTTCGATTGCGTCTTCATACCAATAAACGGCTTCCTCCTCGCCAGGCATAATCTCTACTAAAAATAGCATAGTTGTTTACCACTGAAGCCTCTTGATTTCCTCCTCTAACTACTGCAGCAGCACATCCCGCTTGCATCACGTTTACAAAGAACCGATACATCGCTCCCATGTCTACTTGCAGGACTCCAGCACCCACGTTTGTATCTTGTGCCCGACCTTGGTTTCTTCTAGCATTCAATTTGGCATTTCCATTAGCTGTAGTGATTCCTCCACCAATGTTAACTCTTCCATTCTAGCATCCATATTTGCATTCAAGCCTTCGTAAGATATGGAAGAATAGCCTAAGAGAGATAGGAGAATAGAGATATAGTGTATACTTATATATAGCAAATACAAGTACGTTACTATAGCGTTATCCCATACCCCGATCTTTTCTTTAGTTCCTTAGGATTATGTTTTCGAAAATCATTTTAGTTTAAATTTTTTCATAAAATTACTCTGATACCAAGTTGAAACATCGCTTATCTTGTGGCCCAAAGCTAAGCACTACAGATGCTGTAGTCATCTAAAGTACTAACTTTCAGCGATAAAATACGGTAATTCTAATGGTATCCATAATATCAGAAGCACATGAATATGAAACAAAATCACATATTCAAAAATATCTTTACTGATTGAGGGTAAACATGCCCAGCTAATCTGGCTACCAACACATATGAATAGTCGGACTAATGTGAGACGTCATAGTTTGGGTTAGGGGTCATAATACGTAGGACCTTCTTTGGGGTTGAAGGTAGTAAGTGGCTGATTGAGGGTCTACCTCCTCCCTATTTATGAAGTATTAAATGGTTATGGTTAGTGGTTAGGTACGGTAGTGGATATCTTAGAAAGGGACCACTTTCGATTTAAGATATTAAGTAGCATTATAGGATCCTCCTCTCTTATAAAGAAGTGTGAGGTAGCCTGATGAGATTCTGTGTAATTTCAGCTAGATAGTCTCAAAGAGGAGTCTTGGGATATGTAGTAAATGATGGGAATTGCCTAAAATGAGGTATCAAATGGTCAAAGTCTTCCTAGTTCCCTTTGAAAATTTATTAAGTGACTTGGGTATTTTCTCTTACATTGTTAGGACTTTATTAACGGTAGATACATGGGATTAGGAATGGCCTTTGGCCTATGGTTGAAGATGGGTTAATGAGTTGGATTGGAAATGGTATATGTTATAGAGTTGGACTTATAGTTGGAGAAATTTAAATAGAATATAGTTAGGTGCATCTGACATATTCTTATTTAAATTATATTGTCCAAGTACTATTTTCGAAAAGCTCGAGATTTTATTCACCATACATTGTTGTTTTAACTCACTCCTAATTACAACACATGTTGGAGAAGAAGATGCAATGTTGGAGATGGTAGCGAAAACAGAACTTGTGGCAGTTATTCATTTATCTACTTATATTGTTTTTATTTTTGATGTACCCATTTAGACACAGTGATGTATTTTGTAATATTTTATTACAGATATTTGGCATTATTATGTGATATTGTGTTATATGTTTCTGAAATTTGAATTTTTATAAGACGGTTACCGTTATCCCAACTTTTGGCAAAGTTGAGATACCCAAAATTTACTAAAAATCAATGATTACCATTCTTGAATATCAATTGAGCATTGCAGGATAACCATGGATATCGATGAATTTTGTCCGAGTCCGGAATGGGCCACAATTGACAAGACATGATGAGAAAAGCTGTAGAAGCTAGTGGTTCAAATTTCAAGTCAATCCGAGTTCGTATGCTCGAGTTACGATGGATTCGATTTGATGAACCTTGCTCGGCTCGAATCCATCACCCTTTCATTAGTTCGAATCCATTAAGTTCGAATCCATCAGCCAGTGCCTGCCTCGCATCCATCGACTTCGGCTCCATTTACTTCAAATCCATCCCATGGCCTTCCTTCGTATCCATCCAAATGAAGCCACTCTGTATCCTTGCTTCGAATCCATGAGAAGCACCTTTACTTCGACTCCATCGAGCAAACCCTCAATAGCCATGCTTCAAATCCATCCATGCGTGCCTAAAGCTCGAAACCATCGGAGCGTTCCCACCTTCGAATCCATTAAAGAAGAGTCCCTCGAATCCATGCAACCACGGGAGCTCCGACTCCATTTCCTACTTGCTTTCGAATCCCCGTATTAAAGGCAACTTCGAATCGATCCGGAGTAACGTATTTCGATTGATTCGAACGAGTACCAGCTCCATCGATTCGAAGCGAACCTTCGAATCCAACACTCGAAACCACCAAGTAAACGCGGTTAAAACCCCGGAATCAACCCATTCAACTCGGAGGAGTAAGTGGATCGACACGAAGAACGCGTGCCACATCATCAGGAGCATGGATTCGACCCTATGGATTCGAACCATGTCGATTCGAACGAATCCATAAGATCGAGTCGAAGCAACCAGCATGCCGAAGAACACCATCTTGAATCGATCATATCTCTCAATCCCTTGATCCAAATGCCATGAAATTTTTATAGGAGTTTGCCTACACGACGAAGAATGTTCACGCCAAGTTTCATCACGATTGGACACTTTTTGATCGATTCGAACCAAGGGTCGAATCGATCCCAAAGTCGGCCTGGATCTCCAGAATTCGGCCGTGTGGGCCCCCTCACGTGCCAGAAGCGGTCTCCTCGGATTTTAGGCGAAATATCAGCCTCCTAAACCTATAAATATAGCCCCAGGTCATTCAGAAAAGGGGATTGATCTCTCTCTGGCTAAATCAAGATTCTAAAGCAACGAGACTCTACCAGACTCTACTTTGCACTCCTCAACTACCGTTGTAATCGGATTTCAGAGCTATAATCCATTATAATCCGCTGTAATCAACTGTAATCAGAGAAGAACATCAATAAAAGTGAAAATCTTTGAAGTGGATGTAGGCCGGAGATAGCCGAACCACTATAAATCATGTGTTCTTGTTCATAATTTCTGTTTTGCTGCGTGTTGCTTGCTTAGATCTGTGATTTATGTTTGAGTATTGCTGATTTATATTCATACACTGGTGCTTTCACAACACTTGGGGTTTGTGACCAATTTTGGAGCAAACACTTTGGTGCTTTCACTGAGAAGAACCAGCACCTGCTACATCAGATTCAGAATTCAGATTTAAGAGTTTGAAGAATTCCGATTCAGAGACAATGACTCGACAAACAAGACAAAGAGTTTATCGAAGTCAATAAGGAGGAAGCCAAGAAGCATCCTCAGGAGCAGGAGAAGGACAAGCTTCCGTCTACATCACTAGAGACGAGATGGAGGCTATGGATAATTCATTGCGCGAAAGCATGGTGAAGACCCAACAAGAGATGCTGCAGAATTTCCTTGAACAGATGAGGGCGGCGAATATGCAAAACCTTGGACCAACTACAACAACTGCAAGTGCGAGACAAGGAATCAGGATTATAGAAGCTAACGAAGGACAGGTTCAAGACCAGAACGCAGGAACTGAAGGTGACCGACAAGGACTTGGGGGTAGACCCTCAGGGTCCGATACTGGAAGGCCAATAGACGGAGCTCAACAAGCTGGAGCCAATGCTTATGCTAATGAGCCACCAGAAGAATACGTACAAGAATTCCCTTCAACGCTCGGGGGGCAGGATAGGAACTTGACAAGGGGCCAACCCCTAGACGGAGACGAGAGAATGATTGGCCTAATGCGATGAATCATGAGAGGAGGACTGCCTAGTGGAGGGCTGGAAGAAGTCAGTCGGAGTCCGTTCACTCCGAATATCCGAAACGCAAGGAACCCTCCAAAATTCAAGCTACCAATGCTAGAACCTTATGACGGGAGGTCAGACCTGACCATGCATATTACCAGATATATTAGGCACATGGAAGTGCTGGGGGCATCCGAGGAAGTGATGGCACGATGCTTCCCTCTATATTTGTCAGATTTGGCTGCGCTTTGGTTCAGGCAACTAGAGACTGGATCAATCAAAACATGGAGCGAGCTTGTAGACTGCTTCATGAGACAGTTTAGGGTCCATGTGACGCGACCCAAGAGTGTGATGACTTTAGCTTCGATCAAGCAAAGGGCCGGAGAGTCCATAAAAGATTTCCTACTAAGATTCAATGCAACAGTGACTTCTGTAGATCGCCCGGATCCATCGATGATTTTAATGGCGGCGGCGGCAGGAGTGGCGGAAGGCACCAAATTTAAAGATTCTCTGACTAAAGATCCACCACAAGATCTTGGAGAGTTCTTTCATAAAGCTGAAAAGTTCATCCGATTAGAAGAATCACGAGCCGAGAGGCTGGAAACAAATGTTGCGCAGAGCAAAGGAACCTCCAGAGAACAGTCCGGAGCGGACAAGGGAAAAAGGAAACAGGATGACAGACATGATGGTCCTGATAAACGGAAGAAATTCCGAGAACCAAGATTTAGGCAGTACACAGATCTGACTGCAGGCCTAGAAAGAATTTACACAGAAACTCGGGGGCAACTCCCCTATCGAAAGCCACCTATAAGGGATCCCACTAAGCGGGAGCGCAGGACTGGAAAATACTGCCTATTCCATGAGCTGGATGGGCACACTACAGATGAATGCCGCCACCTAAAGGATGAGGTGGAAGAACATGCCAGAGGTGGTAGATTGCCACAATATGTCAGAGAACGGACAACGGCGGTAAGGCCTGAACAACTACCGCGTCCACCTAACAGGAACAATCCTGGATCGGGATCACGACTCGTCATCAACTGATTAAAGATGGCAAGGGCTAAGTCCAGGATTTGGACTTCGGTCGAATAATTTCATTTAGATTTGTTTTCAGAATAAACAGTTACTCCGCTTACTCATGTACGGGAACCGGAGAGATCCCTAGGCATGCTCTGAGATGGAGATAAGCCGATATGCCCGGAGAGGCAATGTTTAGCTTTTTCCTGATGTTTGAGATTGAACATCTAGGACCTGAATTTTAATAAATAAATTAGAATTTCTTAAAATAAACCTTTGACCGGAGAGTGGAAGAACGAACATCAAATACCAATATAAAAATGATCGCTTTATGACCCTACCCGGAGAGGCGGGGTCCGGAGTGCAAGAAGTGAGTTGCTTCGCCGGAGAGCGACAGGATCGACTCACTTAAGCGCTGTTTCCCCTTCACCGGAGAGTGACAGGATGGGATCCAGCAAGAGCCCGGAGAGGCTATGATCGGTCTCGAACGACCAAGACATCGCTTAATGTTCAGATACATTGAACCGGAGTGCAAGAAGTGAGTTGCTTCGCCGGAGAGCGACATGATCGACTCACTTAAGCGCTGTTTCCCCTTCACCGGAGAGTGACAGGATGGGATCCAGCAAGAGCCCGGAGAGGCTATGATCGGTCTCGAATGACCAAGACATCGCTTAATGTTCAGATACACTGAACCGGAGTGCAAGAAGTGAGTTGCTTCGCCGGAGAGCGACATGATCGACTCACTTAAGCGCTGTTTCCCCTTCATCGGAGAGTGACAGGATGGGATCCAGCAAGAGCCCGGAGAGGCTATGATCGGTCCAGAACGACCATGAAATCGCTATACGTCCTAACCAGGACCAGAGTGCAAGGGATAGAAGGCAACGCCAGAGTGCAATGGGATCTTTCTATTCAATCACTAGGTCCAGAATGGACTTAGTAAGGGTTCAGAGTAGCCATTAATAGTCCGGAGAGACCACGGAACTTCATTCTCAACTTCTACGGAAAAAATGAATGCTGATTCGGCTTCGAACAGCCATAAACTTGATTGATGATACTGAATCTATGAATGAAACGTGAATTTACTACACTCGATTTAGGACCGTTCAAAACATACCTTTTACTAAAAGGCATGTTTTGGGGGGAAAAGTGTTATCCCAACTTTTGGCAAAGTTGAGATACCCAAAATTTACTAAAAATCAATGATTACTATTCTTGAATATCAATTGAGCATTGCAGGATAACCATGGATATCGATGAATTTTGTCCGAGTCCGGAACGGGCCACAATTGACAAGACATGATGAGAAAAGCTGTAGAAGCCAGTGGTTCAAATTTCAAGTCAATCCGAGTTCGTATGCTCGAGTTATGATGGATTCGATTTGATGAACTTTGCTCGGTTCGAATCCATCACCCTTTCATTAGTTCGAATCCATTAAGTTCGAATCCATCAGCCAGTGCCTGCCTCGCATCCATCGACTTCGGCTCCATTTACTTCAAATCCATCCCATGGCCTTCCTTCGTATCCATCCAACTGAATCCACTCTGTATCCTTGCTTCGAATCCATGAGATGCACCTTTACTTCGACTCCATCGAGCAAACCCTCAATAGCCATGCTTCGAATCCATCCATGCGTGTCTAAAGCTCGAAACCATCGGAGCGTTCCCAACTTCGAATCCATCAAAGAAGAGTCCCTCGAATCCATGCAACCACGGGAGCTCCGACTCCATTTCCTACTTGCCTTCGAATCCCCATATTAAAGGCAACTTCGAATCGATCCGTAGTAACGTATTTCGATCGATTCGAACGAGTACCAGCTCCATCGATTCGAAGCGAACCTTCGAATCCAACACTCGAAACCACCAAGTAAATGCGGCTAAAACCCCGGAATCAACCCATTCAACTCGGAGGAGTAAGTGGATCGACACGAAGAACGCGCGCCACGTCATCAGGAGCATGGATTCGACCCTATGGATTCGAACCATGTCGATTCGAACGAATCCATAGGATCGAGTCGAAGCAACCAGCATGCCGAAGAACACCATCTTGAATCGATCATATCTCTCAATCCCTTGATCCAAATTCCTTGAAATTTTTACAGGAGTTTGCCTACATGACGAAGAATGTTCACGCCAAGTTTCATCACGATTGGACACTTTTTTGATAGATTCGAACCAAGGGTCGAATCGATCCCAAAGTGGGCCCGGATCTCCAGAATTCGGCCGTGTGGGCCCCCTCACGTGCCAGAAGCGGTCTCCCCGGATTTTAGGCGAAATATCAGCCTCCTACACCTATAAATAGAGCCCCAGGTCATTCAGAAAAGGGGATTGATCTCTCTCTGGCTAAATCAAGATTCTAAAGCACCGAGACTCTACCAGACTCTACTTTGCACTCCTCAACTACCGTTGTAATCGGATTTCAGAGCTATAATCCATTGTAATCCGCTGTAATCAACTATAATCAGATAAGAACATCAGTAAAAGTGAAAACCTTTGAAGTGGATGTAGGCCGGAGATAGCCGAGCCACTATAAATCGTGTGTTCTTGTTCATAATTTCTGTTTTGCTGCGTGTTGCTTGCTTAGATCTGTGATTTGTGTTTGAGTATTGCTGATTTATATTCATACACTGGTGCTTTCACAACACTTGGGGTTTGTGACCAATTTTGGCGCAAACAGTTACTATTCTTGACATTTTATTTTATCCTTCCGCTGTGAGATTCTGAATGCTGGATAGATAATCCGGTGTATTTTTCTTTATATTAATTCTACCAACCAACAGCCAGCTTTATAATGGGACTAATGTTCGATGGACCTTTTTTGGGTCGAATATCTGGTCTGTTGTAGGACGGGGTGTTACAGTAGTAAAGAGCGTTCTCAAATATTCACGAAATACTAGAGGATTGCTAATGGAAACAATATACTTCTTATGAAGAAATGTTCGGATTCGAACTTCATATGTGACGTTGAGTATAATAAGACAATCTTAAAATTACGTTCAACCTTGATTAAGTAGATTTGAGTTGGAAACTATGACGGTCGTCCTACACCACCAGCGCTAATAGTTTATAATAGTGTGCTGCAGTTGTGCCCTGCCGTTATAGTACGATCATCAAGGTTAAAATTAACCAATATAGCATATAACCTATCATATCTCATAGCGCATAGATAAAATATAATATCACAGATATAACAGAAGAGACAATAAAAACTATGTGAACAAATCATCATCATAGCAACAAATTCATAAAGTTATACATCAAATATAGCAGAGTTTATACAACAGAAGTAAACTCAAATAAACTGTCCCAACAAATAGAAATAAGCAAGAACTGGCATGGGCTCCACAGCGTTGCTCAACGACAATCATAGAGATCCATATATATAATACGAGGTAGCTCCATCCAGTTCGTCCTCCAAACAGCTACCGCGTCACCTAGACTTGTTATCTAGTCTAATAATTCAAGAGTACCCAAGATAATAAGAAACAAAGCATAAAACCTTGGGTTAGACAACAGTTTGGTCTGAGTGGTAAATGAGTCTCAAAATACTATATAGGTAAATATGATAAGAAACGAGAGTACACGAACCATACCTGATCCGTCCCTGCAACCAAAAAGTTAGCATATAATACTATAATGTGCTACTCTACAATATCATAAAGATATATCACAAACCAAATAAAGGATATCGGTCTTTCATGTATTCCTATCTCCAATACCTACTTTCCCTGATACCTATGAGTGATAGCTTACTAAAGAAAACAACCATCATCTATAGTATCCATCAATAATCCCAACTATAATTCCTTGTGCTCTGAATATATGATAGCTCTATGGCCTTCTTGCTATCAGGGACTAATGGAAATCTCGGTTCTTCATTGTAGTCTCGTATCTCGTAGTCCAAATAAGTGTCTTGCAGCCCAAAGCTGGACAATAGACCCAAAGCCACGGGTCCACACCTCCCAGAAGTTTCACCCTCATTGGCTTCACCATGGTAAGTTAGGACGAAGCTCTCATGTAGGTACCAACTCTCCCCTTAGCCAATTATTGGCCAAGTTTCTTTCCTCACCTTTCTTGCTTCTAGTACTCCATTTCTAGATGCTTTGACCCTAACGAATCCATCCAAACAACTCGGTTCTCACTCCAAAGCACCTACTTCAACTTCTAGGAAACAAGTGGTATAGTCTTCAAACCCTAGCCAATCACCTATCTCTTGACTCGGGTCACCTTTAATAGCCTTGCTCTTGAATTCTCTAAAACCGCCGACTTGTTGGTCCAACCCACAGAACTCGGTACCAACCTCTCATGTAGATACTGACCTCTCATGTAGGTACCGACTTATGTGCTTAGAGAATCTGAAGCTACAACTTGAACACCAAGCTCCTCCTATACTCCAAAGCTTTCCCTTCAAGTTTCATCCAATTCCGACCAATTTTGCCTTCGATTTCCTAAATCACTAACCTATCTTCCTATGCATATGCAACACTAACAAACAATACCAAAGCATAACATCCAATCATAGCATAAGAGGCAATTTCATCCATTCAAACATGTAATTCATAGAAATAAGACAAATAAGTTAATCTCTATCATAGATCTACAGATAACCATGGATATATGAACATGAATAAGATGGATTCTAACTCAATTTAGGTCATATGCATAGTTAACATGTAATTAGGGTTTTAGAAAAGGGTTTACTATCAAAATCATGTTAAATCATGCAATTTTACCATATAAACATGTATAGGATAGTGAGAAGGCATAGACCACTCACCAATTACCAAATTCAATAATTTGTGTGTAGATCGAATCCAAACAGTGAAGAAAAACACCCTAAATCAAGCAAATCAATGATCTTTATCTTCTAATTGATGATACAATCACTAATCAATAATCTAGTTTGATTTAGGGAGAAATTTGGATGAATTAGGATGGATTATGGCTACTTAGGGTTTAGAACTGATTTGGAATGAGAGGTAAAAGTTCTAATTTGACTTCTACAACCCCTATTTATAGTAATCTCTAATTAGACTAATGGACCAACTAATAGTTTTAATTGATTACATACTAATTCTGTCTAGCAGCTTTTAAAACTTAGAACATGCATAATTTTCTAACTGTAAGTCAATTTTTCTATTTTGACCACTCTACAGAAAGGGAAACCATCATGCTGAAGCAGTGGAACTAGTTTGAGATGCTAATTCAACTCTTACCAAAATTTATAGTCCAAACAATATTTTCAGGGTAAAAATGGCGACATAGAAATTCGAGAAAAATCATAGGTGTGTAAAATATCCCTAAGAGTTATATCCTAAAATTATAGAATCATATGGCCTTACACGAATAAATAAACATGTTTACGATCCTCCGATATGTAAAATATGGATCATTGTAGAAACATTCCAATGAGAGGTTGTGGCAGATTCAACCATAGAGTCTAAGTACATTGACTTGAATATTGTCATATTGGAGCAATATGTGTTCACAAATTTATAATAAAGGTACGGGTGGTTCCCACCATTGAGAATCTAATAACATGTTATTAGCAATGATGCAATATAGTTTGCAATTAGAACCAATAACTTTATAAGAGGTTGAAGTACGCTCTTTGTAGTGAACTTGAGATAAAAGAGTTCACCGATAATGGAGAACTGTAATTTAATGTAGATAAAATTTAATAATATCGTAGATCCATTCACTAAGGCACCTTCTTATTCAAATCTAGGTAAACTGGTCGAAGATATGGACTGAGACACCATAATTGGCTCTAAGTGCAAATGGGATATTGATAGAGTTAAGGGTATGCCATAGAGAAAGTTATGTAATTTGGTTATATAACTTAACTCTTCTAGAGAACTTTGTTCAAAATGAAGTATGTTTTGGTTTTTTTCTTGTATATGTGTTGTTATATAGAGATATAAATAAAAAATTAAATATATTAAACATATATAAGTAGAAAATCTTTAAGAAAACCATCTTATCGATAGAACTTACGAATATGTTCGTATCCATGAGTGTTGAATTGATATCGAAATGGTCACTCCTTAAATCTTCATAGTAGAGATATATTGAGAAAAAATATCGGTACATCTCTTGAGAACAGTGTACGTAATGCTCTCTGTGCGATGGATGGTAAATTACTCATGACTATTTGGGAAACAAGGGGTACGTACTTGTAGTTTGGAACAATCATGGAATGATTCGACATGAGTTTTCTATATCTAACATCCAAATTTTTTTAGTAATAAATTAAAATATTGATTAGGGTAAAAATGTAATTTTACACAAAAGAAAAAATATTAAATTTCCATAAATGTTAGAATCAGGCCTTAAGCCCCATTCCATTGCGTTAAGAACATCATCTATTGGAAAACGTATATAACTTGTTAAATTTGATAAAATGGATTAAAATTAGTGAAAACTACAACCAGTGTCATTTCATAATTGTTAATTTGGGTTTTAGACTAGATAATCCTAGCTTTCAACTACAAATTATACCTTAACCCTCACTTCTTTTCACTCTAAACCATAGCCGCCGCCTCCTCATTTCTATATGTTCTTTGTATTATTATTTTTCCTCCTCAAAAAACTCCAATTTCTTAAATCTCTTCTCTAGTTTCTGAAATTAAAAAAAAAAGCAAAAGTAAATCAAATAAGAGAGAGAGGGAGAAGCGAAGAATCAAATAGTAAAATTTTAAAATTAAAACGAGAAAAAAATCAACAATGAAGGAACGTGGATTCAAATCAAACTACAAGAGGAATTCCTTTGAGATAAGTGAATTGATGATGTTATGATGATTTATAAATAATTAAATTCCTTTACATTCTACTTAAATAAAAATATAAAGTTTTGAACTTGGAAGAACAATTTTAACCTAGAGTTTATTTGATTTATAATTTCAATTATAAATTAAAAGGATGGTAATGATGGAAAAGCTCTAGACAATAATAAGAATAGTTATTGAAAAAGGGAAAGATTAGACTAGTGAAATTCATATTAAATTCTATGAAGGTAATTCTTTATTGATAAAGTCTAGTTTAATTGAACGAACAAAGTAATTGAATATCCCGTTTTCTTTTCTTTGAATTGATTACATAACTTGGAATATATATATCTTTGTTTGAAAGAATAAAGGTATCTTATTTAAAAGTTATATATATATATAGCTAATTTTTGAAATTAACTAGTGAATTCGTATAAACAAAGATAAAGACTATCACAAGATTCAGTTAAAAATGAACCTTGAATCCATACTCAAATCAGCGAAGAAGACCAATGAAATAAATAAAATAAAATAAATCATAAATTTTTTGAAAACACCAATGTATACATTTGAATAACAAATCAAACATCTGATTTAGGCTTCAAACAATTATATTTTAAACAATCTTAACATAACAGCAATTAGTTCAAATTCTACTCAATTTAGATGTATGGATCCTTTTTTTAACATCGAGAATCGAAGTTAGACATATCTGAGATGAAGTCAGACACCTAAATGCCTGAAAAGTATTTAAAAATGAGGGTTGGGTGTCTAAAATAGTTTTCAAACATCTGGATTGTTATAGCAAGCGCAATTTGAACCTAGACCTAGTGTAGGCCAAGATTAGGGACTTGTTCCTACTTTCTCAATAATTAAGAGTTCATGTAGCTTCATGGAGTAGGTACAATAAGGAATATCAGTTTTACACTGGATGAGGTACCTTGGTTCACACTTCATGGTGAGCGTAATGTGAAACTTGACAAGGCATGCGATAGCATCATAATTAGAAGCTCTTATTATTGCTGGGGCATGCCCGACCACACGTTAAATATATAGGAATTGGGGAAAGGAGATGGTCATGTCTGCAATAGTAGGGCTATATAGTTAGGCAGTGCTAGACCTACGGGAAATCACCATAGTGATTTCTTTAGCTTTAGGCTGCATGATAAAGAGCATAGGATATGTTTACCACTGAGAAGGTGACACAAATGCTTAGATGTGCCATAAATCATCGAGTTAGTATATGCGGCATAAGCTTAGGCATTATGATGTTTGCTCGGTGTGTAAGGATGATATATGTGATTCATCGTTGAGAATGTTAGATCAATGTTGGTTAGGAAGTTAATTATCCAGATCACACATTAGGAATATACCTTGAGTTATTAGTTGTTGGTTGTCTAGCGCTCGATTGAAAACCTTTATAAGTTGTTTATGGAGGTATATGGAATTATACTCTATGATTATAAAGTGATCAATCCTTTATATGTAATAAACGAACACAAATAAACACCCTAGGTTATGTAGATTACAAATGAAGTTAGTCACTTGTGAACACCATATGTTAGTGATACAATTCATTCACTGGACTTTGTTTGATCCACTTCTTTTCTTCCCCTTTTATACCCATAAAGGAGGATAGACCAATAGATAATTTGGCCTGGACATGGTGCATGGAGGAGAAGACTTGGCGCCCAGAGTTACATTATTTGCAGTTATTCTCCATGCACTCATATTATATCTTTCTATCAGTCAGAGTTTATGTTGTTATTTGGAGACATCATTGTATGGACTACATAACGAGTATACTATCTGATTTGGTTAATTTCAGTATTTATATTTTATATCCTTTCATTATGAGATTTGAAGTCTAGTTTACTTTAAATTTTATATTAGTTTATGTAACCTGTGATGTTTAAAAACTCTGATGATTTGTACTTCTTGACATGACGCGAGTTCAATAGTCATTTTAGGTATTGGATCGGTGTTTCTGGAGTTATGTGTTATCATAGTTGGTTTCAGAGCCTAGTTTCATGATTCTTTGGGGATTAGTAGCGTATTGAGAAAGTGTATTTGAATATTTTCAAAAGTTACTGTTATGTATATATATATATATAATTATAATGCAAGCACATCCTTATATTCCAGTAATGCTTAACATTTCTGAGGAAAGTTGCTAATGATTCCTATTTATAGACAGGCGAGAATGAGCAGTTAGATTAAAATAGTTCTAGTGAGGCAGTTGTGGTTCTTGGTGTGAATGTTCCTATATGGTTCTGCAGGTATCATCAAGCAAGAGGCTAGATTGAACTCAACCCCAAAACAGGACCTATAGTGCAAGCACAAGTTGCAGTCCCAGTTCCTTCTCCTGCTTTGAATTTTTCCAAGTTGTGTTGGGATTTCTAAAGTCTATGTGGGAAGAATAATTATGGGACCGAATCATTTATGGAAATGCGAAAAGTCCTGAGGAATTGTGATAGGATTTTTACTGTGATGAGTGTAGGGGATGCAGTAAAGAGACGGTTAGCTTCATTGCACTTGCAAGGATAAGTCTTAAACTGGTAGGAGATTTTTACTATCGAGATAGATGGGGTTAAGATTTCTTGGACCGATTTTAAGAGACACTCTGAGACTATGTTCATTTTTGGGGGCAGAATGGGGTGTAGAGCTAGAGTAGTTCATTCATTTGAAGTAAGGTGATTGTAGTGTTAAGGAGTATGCGAATGAGTTAAACAGTTAGCGAAGTATGGCTTAGATCTTATCAATACACCAATAAAAAAGGTGACAAAATTTGCTAAGGGGCCGAATTCGTATTTGAGATGTGTTGCTTTGAGCCTTGTACCTACTATAGCTACTTTTGAGAACTTGGTTGAGATGGTGTTGATGAGTTCAATCAGAAAGGAGGAACCTAAGTAGGCCGAAGTGAAGCCAGTTCAACAAGACTATCGTAGAAGTCGAATGAAAGCTCAAAGCAAGATAAAGAAACCAAAGTTTAAGTGTAAGAAGTGCTAGGGCAAGAAGCATTAGGCAAGGGATTGTAGGACGAGCATTACAATGATCAAATGCTACAATTACGATCAATTTGGATACATAAAGAGAGAGTGTCTTGTACCTAGGTGGTTCCAGCATATGCACTTGATGTTATTCCTAGCTCGAGTGTTGCTTCATCTATGGATACAAGTAAGAAGGTTGTCACAGAAGGTGTGTTAACTCTTTTTGATTTATCCGTTCATACTTTATTTGACATCGGATCATCACACTCATTTATATTGAGTAGACTAGTAGATGGATTGCATTTATAAACAAGTATAGTTACAAACCCCTTAGTAGTATCGAACATTGCTGGAGGATCGATTCATTTATCTTTGATTTATAAGGGTTTGAAGTTATATATTTTGGATGCCGAGTTTGATTACGATGTTTCGTTTTGGGTTTTTGTGGGTTTGTTTTAATTTGGGAACAAAATGGATGACTATGTATGGAGTAGTGCTAAATTGTGATAGAAAGGTGGTTTGATTAGGGACTTACATTGGGCAACCACTTAAGGTTTACAACAACCCGAAGGGTTAGTTATGTTGAGTTGCCTATATTCTTTAGACCTGTCATATGGTGAGTTAGCTTCAGTACCAATAGTTCATTACTATCCAGATGTCTTTTTTGAAGTTTGTGGTCTTCCTGCCCATAAGGAGATTGAACTTTGAATTTACCTTAAAGAGAATGCTAAACATGTTGCCTTACCTCTTAGACACATGGTTCCTAGAGAAAGATGTAAGCTAAATAAATAAGTGAATGAATTATTGGAGAAGGCCTTTATTTGGAGAAGTATTTCAGAATGGGGAGCACATATTGCTTTTCCTACTAATGCAGATGGCTTTGATTCAATTATCGTGAACTAAATAAGCTAACATAGAAGAATGGTTATCCACTACCCTATATAGACGATCTCTTTGATCAATTAGTTGGGGCATGGGTATTCTTTTAGCTTGACTTGGCTATCAGATTTCATCATGTGTGTGTAGTTGAGGATAGCATTCAAAAAACCACCTTTTGCACAACCGACGCACTTTACTAGTGGTTAATCATATCATTTGGTAACCAAAACACCATCACTTTTCGTCGGCCTCATGAGTCGAGTCATTAGAGGGTTGCTAAATAAGTTCGTAGTGACATTTGTTGATGACATACTCGTCTACTCGAAAAGTGAGGAAGAGCAGGTGTTGCATTTAGGAGAAGTGCTCAATACTCTCCGTAGGCATAAGCTAAAGGAAATTTTTTCCAAGTGTCACTTTTGGCACAAGGAGGTCTCTTTTTAGGAAATGTCATCTCTAAGCATGGACTAGTAGTCCATCATAGTAAAGTTGCTGTAGTATAGGATTGGCACATACCGAAGTATGCTATAGTGGTGAAAAGCTTTCTTGGTTTGGCTGGCTATTATAGGAGTTCATTAAGGACTTCACAAAAAAATTCCGCACCATTGACCCGCCTTACAAAGAATAATTTAGTTTTTACTTGGAACTCATAATGCGAAGATGCTTTTATTAAGATGAAGGAGGAGTTGACTAGTGCGCCTCCCCGATGGTACAATGGCATTCATAGTATATACTGATGCTTGTGATTCAAAACTAGGCATATTTTTGACATGGGAGAAGAAAATTGTTTGTTATGCTAGTCGATAATTGAAGGTGCATGAGAAATATCTAACTCATGATCTTGAGTTTGCAGCCATTGTC
Source organism: Allium cepa (assembly GCA_030765085.1). Taxonomy (NCBI): domain Eukaryota; kingdom Viridiplantae; phylum Streptophyta; class Magnoliopsida; order Asparagales; family Amaryllidaceae; genus Allium; species Allium cepa. The sequence goes on from CM060931.1 coordinate 402,167,410, forward strand.
TTTGTAACTCAAATCATGGGGGCATTATCTTTTGAGGGATCAATTTGAGCTATTCACATATCGTAAGGCTCTAAAGTATTTATTATTTCAAAAAGATTTGAATTTGAGGCAAAAAAGGCGGTGAAGTTCTTGGTGTCATATGATTTCAGTATCTCAAACATTCAAGAAAAGAGCAGTGTTATAGCCGATGCCTTGAGTAGAAAGCATGCGATGTCGAGTCCTATGTTTTGAGTGGAGTCATTTGGAGTTTATTTCTATATTTGATTTTTGACCTTGATCAAATATTACACTAGAATCATTGGTACCTTTAGATGTTTAGCCTTCATTTATGGACCATATTGGTTTGTCAGAAGGAAGACATGAAGTTATTAGGTTGTGAAGCTGAACAAAGGGGAGCATTCGAGTCCTCTGGGTCGCTATTCCATTAATTTGAAAAAGTTGTTGCGAAGAAATGGTAGGTTGTGCATCCATCTTGTTAAGGAGTTGGTAGAGATGGTACTAATGAAGTCCCATCGTTCTCGGATGACTATTCATCCCAGTGTTTGACAAAATGTATCGTGATATGAATAAAGTATTTCACTAGCGTAGTATGAAGGGATATGTAGGGAGAAAGTAGACTTGATCCATAGAAGGATGAAGGTTGCCTAAGATATGCTAAAATATTATATTGACAAGAGAGGCATGGAGTCGGGGTTTGTTGTGGGTGACATGGTCTTTGTGAAGATCTCGCCTCTTAGACATGGTATGAGGTTTGGTAATTGGGGATGTTAGCAACAAGGCTTGTAGTGTCTTTTTCGATCATGGAGAGAGTAGTGAAGTTATCTTATAGAGTGGAGCTTCCTGAAAAGTTGACAGAAGTTCATAACATCTTCTATTACACTTGCATTTTTCGACTTCTGTTAGAGGCAAGTTGATGCAAGCACTAAACCAAAAGGACTTCCCCCCATTATAAACGTTTGACTACAAAAAAGGAAGCATTGAATACGGAAAAGTCCAAATGGTACTGCAACAAAATCTTAAGACAATGGCAAGACACAAGGACTATGCCAATCCACTGAATTCGACGTTACGTTATGATGCTGAGCCGAAAACTTGAGATGGCTTCAAAGTGTAGGAAGCAATCTGCAACCCTAATACTCACTTCAATATCCAGGACTATGATGTAGCTTCTAGATCTCCGTTGCAATCTTGCACGACCATGAAAAAGCCATAAGGATGCGTCCCCATCTTGATTTGGCATTGAGGTGATAGAACTGCATCGCAAATTTAAAGAAGTACTACCCAACAACGAAGAACTGCATCAACACAACCAGAAGCCTTACTGTACCATTCAATTTGGACTAACACCAAAGCACAATGTCTAATCAAAAGCTAAACTTCACAACTCAGTAAATAAAGCCGTGCTTCGGTTAGAATAGGCTGGTAAGGAAAAGTGCTACCATCGGGACATAACAAACACATAAGCACAAAAAGAGGGACAATAGAAGAGGACTGCACTACAGCCAAAAGACCCGATAAATTCTAACATTATTCCAAAAGCTTATGCATTGCTAACATTTTAAGTGCGGACCTGCACTACACTCATTGATCACTTCCTAAGCAGTATCATGCAGAATCGAAATCCTCACAAGGGGCTGCATTTAGGGACACTCAAACAACGCTCCAGTGCAGGTCAACACTCATAGGTAAACAACAAAAATATAAGCATCCCTTGCCAGTAATTTGTGCAGCCCAATACCAAGAGCATTTCAGCACAGAATCACAAAAGGCAACTACCTCCACAAATGGCTCGATCTCCTTTTCCATGTAATACGGCTCGATTCCAACTATCTCCATTTCCAGGGAAGTACTATGCAAACATTCCACACCATACATCATAATTCAGCCTCATAGGTATCAACGTCATCCAAGGCGGAGCAAAGACAAAACTCTCGACATTTCTATCACAAAGATACTAAAGACAACACAGTTCACCCTGAAGAAATGTACAACATCTTGTTAAACTCACGCTCATGCATAGGGGAAGTACACAGACTGTCTGCTCCTTAGATTCAGAAGTGCATAACCCATACAAATTTGAGTTTCCCACCTCAATTTTGGGTACTCCCGCTTCAATTTCAAACTTTCTGCCAATTCAACCGCTCGAATTATGGTTTTCTGCCAAAGACACGTCAAAAATCTATGTACATCAAATAAAGGAGATGGATGGATGACGCGTGACAAATCCAAAGTTGGAAATGAGTGAAAGGAGGATTTGGCGATGCATGTGCGTCATTATACTATATAGAAAAAGGCGATGTAGTAGGAAGGAGATCTTTTTCCGATTTGATAATATTAAGGTTAATAACTGAAAGTTCTTTACTCTCTGCCATTAATATATATGCTAAAAAAATAAAAAAGAAGAAAATGATATTATATCCTAGACGTAGGATTTCTTAACATCTAAACCACGTAAATTTTCTGTATCTTTTACTTTCTTCTTCTTTTTACCCTGTCGTCGGTGTTATATTCTTTTCTGTCTTTTTTGCTTGAAGTGGATATTAATTTAGCTAGACATTTTAACAAATAGTTAGAATGTATCTACATAATTGTGTTAGCGCTCGGGAACATAATTACTACCTTTAAGGCAAATTTAAAATTACTTAAATTTGTTGGTTCTTAATTGCGAAGGTAATTAGTGATGTAATTACTTTGTGATCATTTGGGTGTTGTGAGATTGAAAATCTCACCAACATTTTCGGTGCTAAAAGGAGGACCTAAACCTCCACTTCCCCAATCCAGCAAGCTTTACCTGTATTTTCTCCACAAACCATGAATCTCATAGGTTCCATAACTCTTCTACACAAGCACAATTATACCTTGCCTAAAAAACCTTAAAAATGCCACTTGTAACCTCGAAAGTTAATACCTAGGTGGAAGCTTAGACGAAAGCCCTCTCAGATCCCATCCTAACCGTATTTTAGGCCTTTATTTAGGCCAACTTCACCTCAAAGATCCACAACTCATTGCCTTCAGTCACCGACCGCGATGGTTATGCAATGCATGGATGATAACCGCACTCCCAGAAGTAAGAATGGTGAAGCTGGCTTGAAAACCAATATAAAACTCAAGGGAAAAATCCAAGCTAACCCATAGATCAAATCGAAACCCGCTATTATAAATCCACTCCTGCTGAAATAGCAAGCCTGACCTGCTCTTTATGATGATGCTTCTTCACTATAAGGGAGCGATTCATCATAGACAGATCCGAGGGAAAATGAGATCCAATAGCTACAAACTCATGTGGAACAACTGGCATGGCTTTGCCAACAAAACACTAGAGAAAAGCTCATGGAAGAAGGTTTTTCCCCATTCAGTGAAACCATTATAGTAGTAGATTTTTTGAACAACTTTGAAGCCGCATCAATTGACAAGTTCGATGGAACTACCAACCTATGTAGTTAAAACGCTCGATAGATTCAATGCGCTGGAGGTGCAAAAAGTCATAGTGGAGATATAGCAAGGATATAGCGGGATATAGCCGATGACTTTAAAATAGCATATAAAACTCATGCTTAATGTTTTTACAAATATATAAATGGTAATTAAATGAAAAATTAACATTCATTTGAATTATAATTAATACATTGATAATTTTAAAAAAATGTGCAAATATACTTTAAACAAACATAAAACTGTTATATAACATAATTGAATTTGGTAGAATATTAGAGTATTTTCATTTCTGAAAATATATTAAAAATTCAATTAAATTAATTAATTTTTATAATATATAAATGTCATTTTTCAATTCATTTCTTTTAAAGAAGATATAACAGAATATAGTGGGATTAATGGGATATATCGGAAATAGCGGGGCTTAAAATGAAAAGGCTATATTTGGGGCTAAAAAGAAAAATCGCAGCAGTAGAAATACGTTATGAGATATAGCAGGGTTATAGGGGGTAATAGCGGAGCATTAACTGCACAGCTACCAACCTACATGACCACGTCTGAATTTTCGAGTATTACATGGACATTCTTAAGGTAGGGAGGATGGCTCGATGTGAACTCTTCCCAGTTTACTTAGCCGGTGTAGCCTCCCAATGGTTCAGGAGGTACGGGCCAGGAGAGGTCCGCTCTTGGTGATAATTATCCATAGATTTTCTGAGGCCATTCAACTTAGGGAGTGAAGCTTCCCCAGATGTAAAACCATGTCATGCGTAATGCAGGGTGAGAATGAAATCCTGAGAAAATTTATTAAAAGTTTCAAAACCAAGGCACTCTGGATCAGGGTAACTAGTGAAAAAGCATGACTAATGGTGGCTCATGCCGGGATCAGTGGAGGTACAATGATGTGGGACAAGAATAGTGGAAAGCCATGTCACAACATGAAGGCTTTCTATGAAAGAGCAAGGGCTGTATCAGGATGGAAGAGGCCAGATCTACGATGCAAACTCGAAGAACTTCTGCACCCAACTATGACAAGAATAGAGGGCAGAAGGGTTTATCCACTTGTGAAATGACAAAAGGAGCTCAGCTTCACCAAAAAAACTCCCATCATCCATACTCCTAGACAGATATATGAAATGGCCAAGATGGATCTTGCATACAACGTACCTAACAGAGGGAAGAAGGCGGAGTAGAATCGAGGTGGAGCATACTTCTGCTTCCATAGAATTAAAGGCCACCGCAGAGATAACTACAGACATTCGAAGAACGAAATGAAAAGGCTGCTTCAAAAAGGATACCTGAGCAGCTTATAGAAAGACAAAATGAAGATAAGACTTGGAATCTCACCCTAAATCCGAACGAGAACCAAGCAGGAAACCCCTCCAACCTCATACCCTCAATCCATGGAGTACCACACCTGCTAGGACAGACAAAAAAGTGCAAGAGAGATATATAGAGAAGCCAATGCCCAGTAGAAGTTGGACTTCCATGTTAAGTAGAAACCAATACAGGAAATAACCTAGCAGCCGATGCAGTTGAAGTCTTATTCCTGCACTAGGATCCACTCATTGTCTTGGTTAAAATTTCAAATTGCACCATTAAAAAGTCTTTGTTAATTCCGAAAGATGACCAGATATAGCTTCCATTTCCTTTGGGGTCGACATGGTTGCTTGTTACAACCAGAACTTCACCTCAACACAAATCATTCTTTACAAGCTTCCTGATCATTGACCAACCATCACCATACAATGTATTCCTGGGAGGACCTACCTTTATAGACTCAGGGGCAATCATCTTCCAGAAAGATTTGCTTATGAAGTTCAACACCCGTTGTGGAGATAGAGTCGATAAGGGAGGTATAATTTTTAATTAGGTAGTTATATAATGTAAACCTTACTTCTAGCAATAAAATTGTTTTAAACTACTCTAGTATCTCTTTTAAACATGTAATAGTAGTAATGAAAAAGAAGCATATCAGTTCACAAAACTGCACCGATACCAAAGCTGAGGTTAAAACAAGTCATCCTACGGCTACAACATCGGTAAAGAAAGAAAAGCGAAAGTATATGCACATGATCGACCCTAATGAATATCATTCGGTCCAAGTGTAGTACTTCTCTAAAAAGGCTCAAGAAACGGGCACTATAGTCACTTCTTAACTAGAAGTGGAAGCAGAAAGTGAAATAGACCTGAGATCAAGGGAGACAAAGAGAGGATTAAAGCAAGTAGATGACTTGAAGATGTGCAAATAGTTTCAAAGGACCTTATAAAGGTTCCAAAGATAGGAAACAAATCTCAACTTAGAAGTCCGAGTTAAATTGATAGACTTCTTAACAAAGTCTAGAGATGTAGTTGCTTGGACACATTTGGACATGGTAGGAATAGATCCTACCGCCGTTTTTCATGCACTCAACATTGACCGTGATCCCCATCACTTCAGGTAGAAGCATAGAACCCTGGATCAAGAGAGGTATAACGCTCTATATAAAGAAGTCAAGAAGTTTAAAGAAAATGGATTCATCGGGGAAGTGTACTACCCAAAATGGATCGCTATTCCAATACTTGTGAAAAAATCCAATGGAAAATGGAGGACCTATATAGATTATACCAACCTCAACAAGGCTTCCCCTAATGACAGCTTCCTCCTACCTAAAATCGACCAGCTAGTGGATGCAACTAGTGGGCATGAACCGTTCTTATTTATGGATATGCACATTCAGGGTACAATCTTATAGCTATGTTCGAGCCGGATCAGGGGTATACTAGTTTCATGACGGACAAAGGGTTTTGCTATTACAAAGTCATGCTGTTTGGGCTTAAGAACGTTGGGGCAACTTACCAAAGGCTGGTTAATATGATGTTCTATGGTCAGATCAAAAAGAATGTTGATGTATATGTGGATGACAACTAGTTATGTCAAAATCACGTCCAATCACGTCCAAGACCCGAGACAAACATTTACGTCCTAAGGCAGTACAATATGAAGCTAAACCCTTAGAAATGTACCTTTTCCATTTAGTGGGCTAAGTTCCTGGGATACATAGTGAGTGCACGTGGCACTGAAGCAAATCCAGAGAAGGTTGAAGCCACAAGGAAGATGGGGATCCCAATAAAGCCAAAGGATCTCATATGCCTAAATGGAAAGGTAGTGACGCTAAGCAAGTTCATCCCTAAAGTAATAGATAAGTGCATACCATTCTTCGATCAAGTGAAGAAGGGAACAAAATTTTGAATGGGCTGAAGAATGCAAAGCCATGTTGCAAAGTCAGAAATACCATTTGGTCCACACTCCCACGCTATCTAAACAGGTAACAAGCGAGGACTTATATGTATGTTTAGCTATAACTGATAAAGCTGTTAGTGCTACAGTGATTCAGGAGGATAAAGGAATCCAAAGGCCGATTTACTCTATAAGAAAGCGTCTGTTAAGAGCAGAGTTGAATTACTTAGTCATCGAAAAGCTAGCTTACAACCTACTCCTCACAACAAGGAAGCCGCGACCCAAATTCCAAGCATATCCCATCAAAGTCCTCACAGACAAACCACTAAGACAAATAATGCAAGATCCAGAGACATTAGATCGATTATTGAAACGGGCGACGGAGCTCAGCCAATATGACATCACTTACTGCTCGAAGAAAGCAATCAAAGGTCAGGCAGTAGCAAACTTCATTGCAAAATGCACACTTCCAACTGAATCCCAACCAGAGAAGGAAGCACTTATCCTATAGTTGTGGCAACTGTTTGTAGATGGAGTTTAAAGTAAATATAGGACATGAATTAGATATATATTGATTACTCTAGATAACCAGAAACTATATGGAGCATTACAGCCTGGGTTCAAGGTGATTAACAACATGGCAGAATATGAGGCCCTCTTCGCAAGCTTGAGAATGACCCAGGTAATGAAGATAATCCATATTAAGTTTATAGTGATCTCTAATTAGTTGTGAACCAGGTGTAGGGCAATTACCAAGCGAAGGAGCCAGTTTTAGCCAAGTATGTGGAACTTGCTAAGAAATTACTAGAGTAGTATGAACAATTTGGTATAGAGAAAATTATTGGGGAAAACAACTCTTCATCTAATTCACTAGCTAAACTCACGAGACCAAAGTAGCAAATAAAATTAAAGCAGTTCCAATAGGACATTAGCCAGAGTCATGCATCACAGATGCCAACCAAATACTGGTCCTGACCCAAGCTCGATGGGCAATGATCCAGGGATCTCAAGACTAGGGAACCAAGGAAAATTGAGTAGTTCCCATTTAGATCTCCGCTTCAGAAAACTGAAGAAAAGAATTCGATGACCCCTATAAACAGCTCCCGCTAGATATAATCCTATCCTAAAACAAAAATTAAGCTCGAAAAATAAGGTATTAGGCTCCATACTACTCATTCTTTAATGACACATTATACAAGGGAGGGTATTCCACACCCTATCTTAGGAGTGTTTCCAAAGAAGAGGTCATGAGAGAAGTACATGAAGGGAAATGCAAGGACCATTCTAAGGGAGCCACATTTGCAAAGAAAGTATCAAGGTATGATTATTACTGGCCTACAACACTTCATGATGTAATAGAATTTATAAGAAGATGCGACAGATGTCAAAGATTTGCAAGTATCATGAGACATCCATCCTTTGAGCTTATCCCACTAGCTAGCCTATGGCCTTTCGACATATGGGGCATAGATTAAATAGGTTCACTTCCTGTGTTGGAGAGGGGAGTGAAGTATTTATAGTGGTGATAGACTACTTCATCAAATAGGTGGAGGCGAAACCTTTAGCCACCTTTAATGCAAAAAAGATAGTCACCTTTGTTGTAAGAAATATAATCACAAGGTTCGAAATCCCCCATAAAATAATTTATGAAATGGGACACAGTTTGAAAGTAGGGAATTTACGGAGCTCTATGAAAAGGATGGCATAATTAAAAGTTTCTCCTCCATCCTGCACCCACAAGCAAATGGGCAGGTTGAAGTAACAAACAAGACTATCAAAAAGTTACTTAAGATAAGACTGCATAAAGCAAAAGAAAAGTGTCTAGAAGAATTATCCTTAGCATTATGGGCTTATACGACTTCTACCATATTCCCAACCGACGATACTCCTTTTTCGTTGACCTATGGATACGAAGCAATGCTCTCCATCAAAGTAGAGGTCCCATCACATAAAAAGGATATCATATACGATACAGAAGAATAATAAGCTGAAAGAAGATGCCCTCGATCTCATCCAAGAAAGAAGAGATGAGGCAATAGCTGTATTTGCTGACAAAGGATGGCATGAAATTACAATGCTAGGCTCAAGGAAAGAAACTTTTACGAGGGAGATTTGGTACTGCGAAGAGTAATGGCCAACATAAAAGATCCACTGGATGGAGCTTTGGGCCCAAATTGGGAAGGTTCATTAGTTATAGTAGAAATTTTAGCTAACAGGGCATACCGGCTATTGAAACCTGGTGGAAACCTAGTTCCAAGTACATGGAACTTGGAGCAACTCAAACCGTATTTTGTATGATCTATGTATTCATGTAATAAACATTGTAATTATTATGCAAGGTAGTAATATAATAAACTGGACATAGGGATATTGGGCTGCCCGAACTAGTATAAAAGTCTCTCTATGTTAATCTCTTTGACATAGCTAAATAGCTGTGTTGGACATAGATATATTAAATGGCCCGAATCAACTATCAAAACAAAACTGCGCAAGTGCAGCCCGGCTTCTCAGCCAAATAACTAAACTAGATGTAAGGATATTGGACGGCCCAAACCAGATGTAATGATATTAGACAGCCTGAACTTGTATGAAATACCATGCACATGAAATGAAAAGGTTGTAAATACGTGACCTGACTTCACAGTCAAACATCAGTCCGCCCTCGAATAACGAGGTAGACTATGCTAAGCACACGAAAAATTTTAAATGCTAAGGCAATCTAGTTCAAAAAGCATAAGTTGCACATATAATATATCCAAAGATGGCAAGAAAAAAACAGCATATGGGATGCACAACAATTAACATATCAAGCACAATCCCAAAATCAACTTAAAAGCTTGCTAGGTAAATGTTAAAAAGCAACAATTTCCTTATATTTATTTAGTTCCGCTAATACTCATTGGAGTCAATATGTATTTACATGATCTAGAGCCCTACAAATGCTTTAAAAGCTTAAAAGAAAAATGACAAACTACAATCTATAATAAAACAAAACGACAACACAAATCCGACTCGAATTAGAGGAAGTATCGGCCATGATCCCGTTTTGACGGTAAGGTCCACCGGCATCCGATGCCGAACGCTTAGCAGAACTTTCCTTAAGTTAATGGGCATAAGATATGTCATTTAACTCAATGAGTATGACTGATGAGCGACCAAGAGCAATGCTATCGAATGCGATATGAGGGTCATAGTTAGGGTCGGGGTCAAACATCCCTATAATCCCATGGGTCATACTCATAATCCGCATGATTGTACAAAAAGGTCATATCAAGTCCAAGCCAAAAGCAATTGAAGACATCGATTATATGCTTCGTGACAATGTCTACAACAACCCTTCTTACCTTGTCATCATGGAGCTGCCTTATTAATGAAGCCCTATCCAACCCAACTGTAGCAGCAACATCAAGGTGGAGCTGAGACTATAAGTTAAAAACTTTTCTCTCAAGACCATTTATATGTCCCATAGCCACTCTCCTGAGCCGCTCAATCACATCCAAAAGTTGGTCCTATGTTTTCTTGGTAGTCTAGAGTAGGGTCCGAAAAACCCCCATGCAGTAGAAATATGAGGCAAGTTGCTACTCACAGCAGTTTCCGATCCTTTTTTGTAAAAAATTGCCAGCTCAGTAAGCTTGGCCTCAAAATAGCCTTTCAATTCATTCTTCCACACAAGAATAACATCAGGGTCTGCCCCATGTGGTTGTGCAGGGGAACCTTCAATGCTAATTTGTCTTGCGATTTGCTTAATTAATTCCTCTACTTTGCGTTCAAAAGCCTCAATTTCATTCGTATATACAACCCCAATACACCTTAAACATCCCCAAACAAACCTTCCAATTTAGTAATCCTAGTCAAAGCAGAGAATTTTTTTCCTTCCAAATCAACATTCTCTAGATCTTAATGGAGAAAAGTAGGCTGACAATCAAATTAGCCTGCACAAAAAAAAGTTAAAAGGAGTTTGACCAAGTAAGACACTCACAAGGTATTTAAAAACGTCATAAATAAACTCAATCCACATAGTATGTGTACAAAAATATGCCCAAGTGCATATACCTACAAAGTCATTTTAAGTTACAAATTCCTAAAAAACAACACTGTAAACACCTTAGGCATAGTGGCTAGGGTAGAGCTGAGCTAATGTGGATAGTCTTACGAGGATCATAACAAGCAACTATCTAATGATCCATTAGCTCTTCCACGGTCAGGTCGAAACCCTCGATGTTGAAAAGGAAACTCAGATTAAGTGCAGGGTTGAAATAACCAAAAACATCCATGGCATGTTGTAAGGAAATTCGCCCCATCTTGCTTTCAACTTTCTCCTATCTAAGTTTTCTATAAGGGAGGAAATCTTATCTTGCCCATATTTATCAACAAGTGTTGCCATTGCATTGAAGGCAGCTTAAGCTTCACTAAAAGAATCCTCAAGCTCATAGATATTGACTACAACTTTCACTCTCATGATTTCTAAAGTATCGATCATCTCAACCTTAGTTTTCTTAATGTTTCTAGAGAAACCACCACAATACCTAAGAGCATCAATCCTCCACCCTTTCTTTCGTGAACTGGAAAGTGGCTTCTGCTCCAACTGCGCCATCTGCCACTTGTGATGGGCCTTTATCTGCCTTAGTTTTCCTTGGAAATGAAGTTTCTCTATCTCATTCTACTCGTTTTCCAAAGAATGGTTCACACCCACGGGGGGAGCATGAACCATATTCGAACTGGATCCCTGTGTTGCTTTTATCCTTTAATACCTTTCTTCTCTTCAATTTGGTGGGAAAGTTGAGCAGACATATCTTCTATAATTTTATTTAGTTTCCTATTTATGCTTCATAAATAACGCCATAAAGTGCCTCATCATCTTTTATAGATTGATGTAGTTAATTCAGCTTTGATTCGGCTGCCAAGACACCATCGCGTGACTTAATGTTAAGTTGATTTTAACGGTTTAGTGCATATTTTTCCTTCTTAAGCTCTAAAAGGGCTTGCTTTAAATCTTTCTCAAACTTTTCATCGATGAGTGTTAAACGAGTATTCTCCTCTTCTAAGGCCGCAGTAGGAGTCATGACCGCAACCTCAAATTTGGGCATACTTGCAACATCCGAGTCATGAATAAGGAGGGTATGAGGAATGTTGGATTCAAAGGCCTCTGTAAATTCAGATGAAGGCTCATGGAGACTAGCCTAGTTGGTGATAATTAAAACTCAATTCAAACAAAATAAAAATGTGCTAAGTTAAAATAGAACAAAACATGTATTATCAAGAACACCATCACATAATAATCAAATGACTCCATATAAAAAAATGACAACCATGGGCAGAATTCACTCCCTATGCAGATTGCTAAACCTACGCCTAAACAACAAGAAGTGAGGGCTATCAGGTGGGAAGGATCCACTTTCTAAGGTATATTGCCAGTGGCTCAATACAAAATCACTGAGCCCTTCCTTCTCTTTAACGACTTGATCAATCTCGGAAAGCAATCCTTGGGTTTCCACCCTAAGTTGGATAAATGACTCATCTAACTCTTTCTCATGCCCACTAATGGCCACTGCACTAAGGCCAAGATGATGTAGGTTTTGAGTTTGAGCTTGTCCTCGCTTTCCTTTAGAACTTTGAAACAAAACTTCTTCAGAAGACTAAAAATAAACAAAATAAGCAATGAATATGACATGATCATTCATAAGACAGTAACGAAATAGAATAACAACAAAGGAAATTTACCATAACAAAGCAAAAGTAACATGCTAATTTTTATTTGCATACCGAAAAGGTTTTAAGATTCACATAAAAAAGTCAAGTAGTTATATGAGAAGGTGAAGAGACCCCAGTTTCTTTGAATACCTCGGTATCAACAGGCACCCCAATTCCTTTGAACATTGCATCTTCGCTTGGTTGGCTAGAAATATAAGGAAAAGCATTTTCTACAGCAAGCTCCTCAGCCCACTTGGTCTGGTGGTGACTGAGAGATTTATTAATCTTGATAAGGTCCTTTAAAAAGTGAAGGCTGACCTCAACAAAAAACTGGTGCCGACTGAGGCATACATTTGGTAGACCACACTGTAAGTAATGTTAAAAAGCTTCATTTAAGACGTTGCCATTGCATCCTCCTCCTTTAGCTCATGATCTTTCAGTACCAAAGCATCAACCCTTCTCAGCTTTGGGGCGATATAACTAAAACTCTTCCTCGACCTTAGTCTGATTGGAAGTTGCTATGGTGAGATCTGCCTCAAACTTGGCATTATAAGCGATGGCCACGACCTATTCATCCTCCCTTTTTTAGCACCTCCATCCCTGAGACCCAAGCCTAAATAAGCAAAAAACAGAATCATCAAAATAAGGAGGGTTAAAAAAACAGAGAGAGAAGAGAGGGGAACGCTTATCTAAGTACAAACCCACTCTAGTTTAGTAGCTAAGGAAAAAAAGGCAAGTGCATGAGGCAGAAGAGCAAAAGGGGAAGGAGAAATAGAAGCCAAGTTGGAAAGAGTATCCAAAATAACTCACCTTCGGTCTCTCTATAAAGCCACATATAGTGCCTTTGAGCAAGGGCAAATAGTATATGCGAGAATCGGGAAGAGGCTACAAGGGGAATGGGGAGCGCTCCTAAAGTAGAAAGGGGGCAAATACAGTAAGCTTCTTGGAAATTTAACCAGAGGCCTCCATGCCCCCTCTTTTGGGGTTTCTTCCTGATCTGCCTCAAACTTGGCATTATAAGCGATGGCCACGACCTATTCATCCTCCCTTTTTTAGCACCTCCATCCCTGAGACCCAAGCCTAAATAAGCAAAAAACAGAATCATCAAAATAAGGAGGGTTAAAAAAACAGAGAGAGAAGAGAGGGGAACGCTTATCTAAGTACAAACCCACTCTAGTTTAGTAGCTAAGGAAAAAAAGGCAAGTGCATGAGGCAGAAGAGCAAAAGGGGAAGGAGAAATAGAAGCCAAGTTGGAAAGAGTATCCAAAATAACTCACCTTCGGTCTCTCTATAAAGCCACATATAGTGCCTTTGAGCAAGGGCAAATAGTATATGCGAGAATCGGGAAGAGGCTACAAGGGGAATGGGGAGCGCTCCTAAAGTAGAAAGGGGGCAAATACAGTAAGCTTCTTGGAAATTTAACCAGAGGCCTCCATGCCCCCTCTTTTGGGGTTTCTTCCTGGTCGATTTCATAGTTTCAAGGAACGCATCCGCAAGGTCATAATCCATTTCACCTGTATATATAAAAGGAATTTAGAGGTCACTAAAAATTCTTGTGAAAGTCAAAACAAAAAATTATAGATCTTTAATCTATTTGTAGAAAATTATATCCCTTGGTTCATCTGAAATTTGAGAAAATTTAAAAATAGAAGAAGAGTAGCTGTGATTCGAGCGTAGAAAACTGTGCTTTTCTAGGATTGATTTAGTAATAAAAACTTTTGAATTTTTCTCTCCTTTAGATCTAATCCTAAAATGTGGTTTCTGCAGGAACCATATGACTTGGTGGCATCATCAGAAAAGACGGCCGATTAGGGTGCGGACGAAAGGAAGAAGGGAAATTTTCAAAATTTGAAACAAAGAAATATTGGTCGATCCATCTTTGAGTCTTACAAGGGACAGATCTTCGGATCAATTTTTTGGCTTGAACATAATGAAAACGACCATCACCCCCGGTAGGACTTTTATTGACATCAAACAACAATTGGATCTCTAGGTAAGTAGGATGAGAATTATTCTCTGTGTAAAGACTGAAAGTGGGAGTTATAAGAGAATAAGAAAGGGGAGCGAGTTGAATGGGAACAAGGTCAATTGTAGTTAGTTACCCAAGGATGGTCAGATTGGGGAAAGATAAAGCCTACATAGAATATGCATGGGAGTGAGAGAAGTAAACCCATCAAGGGAAGTGAATACGTTCATCAGGTTCAGGAACCCTAGCCTTATAACCTTCGAACCCAAAATGGTTCAAAATACCCTCTGTGTCTTTCAGCCAAGTTATTTTGGAAGGTAAAGATAAAGGAGAAGAAGACGAAGCCATACCGAAATCACAAGGTTAATTAAAAAAAATTACCAAAATACATAGAGGGCTATAAAAGAAATAAGATCCTTACTTCGATTTAAGAAAAAGAAACTAGACATGAAAAAGATCAATTAAGTAGATAAGGAAATCTATTTATTTCTCTCTTTTCTTTTACTTGAGGCATAAAAGAATAAGAAGAAGAAGAGAAAAAATATATATGTACCTTAGTCGAATTTTTGCCGCACTGTTGGAATGATGGAAAATTTCTGAAATGGCAATCAATTAACAGTAAGGATAATGGGCACAAAGATCAAGTAGTTTACCTAGAATTTGAAGGGCCGATGATACAGCTTTACAGAAGGTCAGCCATTGGGAGAGTGACATGTGTGCAAGAGCATTAAATGCGAAATGGCGACTATGACTTTTTCCCTTTCTTAAAGAGAAAGAAAGGAATAGGAAGAAGTGATGGGATGTGGAGAGTGAAAGTGAATAGAGACAAGTCCACACCCATTTACGATCATTGCAGACTTGGGGGGCAAGTATTACACTGGCATTTCCTGAATTTAGTTATAGACGAGTTATGCTAGCACCGAACCAAAAGGACTGCCCCCACACTACAAAAAAGGAAGCAAGGAATAAGGCAAAGTCTAGACAATACCATAACAAAATTTTAAGACAATGACAAAATCAGGGACGATGCGAATCCTTTGAATTCAGCGTTATGTTATGACATTGAGCCAAAAGCTTAAGATGGCTACAAAGTGTAGGAAGCAATTTGCAACCTTAATACCCACTTCAATATGCAGGACTACAACGTAGCTTCCAAGTTTGCGTCGCAATCTTGCACTAACATAAAAAAGCCATAAGGACGCTCCGCCTCTTGATTTGGTGTTAAGGTGATAGAACTGCGCTGCAATTTTAACAAAGTACCACCCAACACCTAAGAACTGCATCAACACAACCAGAAGTCTTACTGCACTATTCAATCTAAAGTAACACTTGTCAAAGATAATCAAAAGCCAAACTGCATAACTTAGTAAATAAAGATGCACTGCTGTTGAAACAGGATGGTAAGGAAAAGCGCCGCCATCGAGACATAACAAACAAAGGAGCACAAAGAGTGGGATAATAGAAGAGGAATGCACCATAACCAAAATGCTCGACAAATTCTAACATTATTCCAAAAGTTTATGCATTACTAACACTTTCAAGTACGGACCCACACTACACTCACTGAGGACTCCTTAAGCAGTATCACATAGAATCAAAAGCATCCCAAAAGGCTGCACATAGGGCCGCTTAAATGGCGCTCCAGTGCAGGTCCACACTCATATGTAAACAACGAAGACATAAGCATCCCTTACCAATAACTTGTGCTGCCCAATATCAAGAGCACTTTAGTGTGGAATCACATAAGGCAACCACTATCACAAATGGCGACTCGACCTCTTTTGCCAAATAACACATCTCAATTTCGACTATCTCCATCTCTGTGGTTGTACTATGAAAACAATCTGCACAAGACAACATAATTCAGCTCCATAGGTATCAACGTCGCCTAAGGCGGAGTTAAGACACAACTCTTAACATTTTTGTGGCAAAGATATTCAAGATATTTCGGTTCACCAAGAAGAAAAAACATCTCGCTACACTCTCACTCACATATAGGGGGAATACATAGATCGTCAGCTCCTCAGACTTGGAAGTGCATAACCCATTCAAATTCGAGTTTCCTGCCTCAATTTTTCATATTCCCACTTCAATTTCAATTTTTTTTTGCCAATTTAACAACATAAATTATGGTTTCCGCCAAAGACACGTGAGCAATCCACGTAAGTCAAATAGAGGAGATGGATGGATGACACGTGACAGAATCTAAAGGTGGAAACAGAAAGAGCCAAAGGAGGATTTTGGCGATCCCTTTTCGATTTAATACTTAAATAGAAAAAGCACTATAGTAGGAAGGGGATCCTGTTTCGATTTAATACTTATTGAGCTAAATAATCCAAAGTTCTATACTCTCTACCATTAATATATGTACTAAGAAATATAAAAGTAAAAAGTGATATTTGATCCGTGGACGTAGAATTTCTTTACATTCGAACACATAAATTCTCTGTGTCTTTTACCTTTTCTGCACTTCTTTTATTCTTACCTTGTTGTCAATGTTAGATTCTTTTTTGTCTTTTTTGCTTAAATTGAATATTAGTTCAATTTGACATTTTTAACAACCAGTTAGAATGCACCTACATAATTGCGTAAGCACTTTACAACATAATTACTACCTTTAAGTCAAATTTAATATTACTTAAATTTGTTGATTCTTAATAGCGAAAATAATTAGTGTTGTAATTACTTTATGATCATTTGAATGCCGTGAGACCAAAAATCTCACCAACATCTTTCGTGTGTTACACTTATGGAAGTGTCTTCACAATTAAACTACCATGGTCGAGTTAGTTGTAAGAAGTTGAAGTGGAGTGAGAAATTCGCTTGTTCCTCATGCACCTACTCGTATTATTGAGCATGGGACAAGATGACTCTACAATAAAGTAGTTAAATTAATTATAGTATGATGGGGAGACAATCCAGTTGAGAGTACTTAAGGGCTCGAGGAGAAAATCCCAACTACCCATCCAGAGCTTTTTTCTAGTATGTTTCCATTCAAGTTAGTATAGTTACTAGTGTATATAGAATTTAGCTTAGCGTATTCCATAGGAAAGAGTTTCTGGATGTTAGGCATGGCTATGAATATGTCGTAAGGACAAGTTTTAGATGATGGCTGCTAATGGATGAATATTTTTAGTTAGTACAACCCATATGAGCTTATTATTCATGTCGGCTTATGACACACATCATATTATATGTTTTATTTTATCAGTTATATACATAATGGTTGTTGCATTTTTGTATAAGTATTGAATGGTTTCTCATCCAAATAGAATTACGTATAAGATAGTGCATATATTTTAGATACATGGCATAAGCACTTGCATTCCAGTGGTCGATTAGTTCAGGAGACCACCTAATTTTATATAAAACATTCCATATCTATATGCACATGCTGTATTAGAAATTTCAATTTAAGGACAACGCTTATAAGTGATTGATGGTTGATAGATGGTCATAGATATTAGTTGTATGAGAGAACTATATTTTTCCATCCATAGAGATTTTGGGGACAAAATCCTTTTAAGAGAGAGAATGTAACATTCCAGAAATTTTAATAATAAAGTAAAATATTAATCAAGGTAAAAATGTAATTTAACATAAAAGGACAAAATAATAAATTTTCGCATATATTGGAATTAGACATCAGAACTTATTCCATTGCATCCAGAATGTCCTTTATAGTTAGAAAACATATATAACTTGTTAAATTTGACAAAGCCGGTTAAAATTAGCAAAACTATAACCAATGGAATTTTGTAGTTTAATTTCGAGTTTAGACAAATAACCCTAATTTTCAACTATAAATTAGACCCTAATTAACTCTCATTCCTCTTCAATCTAAACCCTAGTCGCCTCCTCCTTATTTCTATACATTCTTTTTTTATTCTTCTTCCTTCTCAAAAATTTCAATTTCTTAAATATCTTCCCCAATTTTTGAAATTAAAACAAAGCAAAATTATCAAATACGAGAGAGAGGGAGGGAGAAGAATCGAATTGTAGAAGATTCAAATTGAAAGAAGGACGAACTAATCAACGAAGTAGGGAAGCAGTGGATTCAAATCAAACTAGAAGATGGACTTCTTCGAGGTGAGTGAATTGATTATGATGTTTTGATGATTCATAAGTAATTAGATTCCTTTACATTCTACCTAAATAAAAAATAATTTTGATTTGGAAGAATATTTTTAACTAGAATTTATTTGATTTACAATTTCAACTATAAATCAAAGGGGATAGTAATGATGAAAAACCCTAGATGTTAGTTTAATAAGAATAATAATTAAAGAAGGGAAAATGATAGACCGGTGAAATTCATATCAAATTCTACGATGGTAAATCTTTGTTGATAAAGTTTCATTTGATTGGATGAACAGAGAATCAAAGCCATTTTTCCTTACTTTGAATTGATTATATAACCTAGAATATACATACATATATGCATATATATATATATATATATACACACATGTATGTATGTATGTATGTATGTATGTATATCTTTGTTTGAGTGTATAAAGGTGTTTTATTTTAAAATTATACATATAGATTATCATTGAAATTAACTAGTGAATTCGAGTAAGAAAAGATAGAGAGTACCACAAGATTCAATTAAAAATGGACCTTAAATCCATACTCGAATCTGCGAAGAAGACAAATAAAATAAAAAAAATAAACAAAAATTGTAAAAATCTGGAAAACACCAAGCCAAATGTCTGAATAGGTAATCAGACATCTGATTTAAGTTCAATTGTTTGGATTTCGGACAATCTTAACATGAGAGTAATTGGCTCGATATTGACTCGATTTAGACATCCGAATCTTTTTTCAGATGTTTGGAATCGAAGTTAATTGTCTAAGAAAGGAAGTCAAATGTTTGAATGTCTGAAAGGTTTTTTTGGTAAGAAGAGGGTAAGACGTCTGAATATTTTCAACAAGCCCAAGTTGAATCTAGAGCTGGTGTAGGCCAAGTAGGGCAACTAGGGGGACTTATCCCAACTTTTTCGACTGTCAGGGGTTTACATAGCTTCCTGGAGCAGGTGCAGTAGGTAGTATTAGTTTTACACTAGATGATTATCTACGTTCACATTTTATGGTATGCGTAACATGAAACTCGAAAAGTCATGTGATAGTAGCATAACTACAAACTCCTACTGTTACTAGGTACACCCAGTCATATGTTAAACTGTAGGAATCAGGGAAGGAAGATGGAGACATCCACAAATAGTAGGGCTATACTGCTGGGTAGCAATTGGACATATGACGAAGTTGCATTAGTGATTTCTTCAGCTTTAGGTTGAATGATAAAGAGCATATGATACGTTTACCATCGAGAAAGTGACACGAATGCTTAGGTAAGACATAAATCATCGAGGTAGTATACTCGGCATGATCCAAGGCATCACAATTTTCACATAATGTATAAGTGTGATATATGTGATTCATCATTGAGAATGTTTATCTCAATGTTGGTTAGGAAGTTATTTATTGGAATCATGTACTAGAAATTGACCTAGAGTTATTAGTTGTTGGTTGTTCATCCCTTAGTTGGAAATCTTTGTAACTTGTTTATGGATGTAAGTGTAAATAGAATTACATCCCATGATTTGGAAAGTAACCAATTTTTGTATGTAATTTACACACAAATAGACACCCTAGGTTGTGTAGATTATAGATGAAATTAATTACTTATGAACATCATACATTAGTAATATAATTCATTCATCATACTTTGTCTGATCCACTTGTTTTCTTCCCATTTTATACCCATTACAGAAGGACGGGTCCAAGAGCGTGGAGGAGAAGACTTGGCGTCTGGAGTTATATTATTGACTGTTATTCTATATGTACCTTATATTATATCATTTTAGCAGCTAGACTTTATGTTGTTATTTGGAGACATCATTGTATGGATTACGTATTGCCGAGACTATTATTTGACTTTGTTATATTCAGTGTTTATATTTTATTTTCTTCCAATGTGAGATTTGAAAGTGTAGAATACTTTACATTTTATATTAGTTTCTGAATCATGTAATGTTAATAATCCCGTATTTCTTAGCACGACGCGAGTTCGAAAGTCATTTTAGGTTTTGAATGAGTATGTTCAGAGGTACAGATTGTCACACTATACATTATATTGCTTAGTCAAAATAGAAGATATCATAGTAATAGTTGGAATTGGGCCAGCAAACAACATGTTAAATGGGCGAATTTCAATTTCTTTTACCATTTTAGATCATATTGGGTCTATGAAGTATAAATTCATATAGATCCAATCTAAATAATTTTAAATAAATTCTTTATTCTATTTACTTAATTTATATAAAGATTTGATTTTGTATAAATATGTAATATATAAAGTTATATGTGCATCAAATACACACGTACGTGTAAGTGTGAGTGCAACATATAAATGTGTACATGTTATAATGTGCACGTATAAAATATTGGGATTTACATCGCAACAGACACATTAGCCCTTTATATGAACACTACTTTCGAAAACATATTTAAATTATATATATAATATTTAAAATATTTAATATTTATTTTTAATAAAATAAGTTATTTTGAATAAGTCAATATTTTGAAATTAAAAATTCATTTTAAATATCTAATTTGTTTAATTAGTAAAACAATTTAAAAATAGATCTAAGATTTAAACTAAATATATGTATATATATAATATATCTATATAAATATTAATATATATATGTATATATATAATACTAGTTAATATATGTTACACCAATAATATTACATATATATATATATGTATGTATATGTATAAAAAATTTATTTAAAATAAAATAAAAATAAAATTTTATTTTTTCTATAACATTAATTTATGGTAATAAATTAATTTTGGATATATAATTACATATATTTATTTGTTCATTTATATTTGTATTTAAGATAGTGTTAAATCAATTTGAAATAGTTTCAATGTTTAATTTTTTTTTAAATTATATCATAAAATAGGTGATTGTAATATATATATACACACACACATATATATAATTAAAATTTATTACTTCAAATAAATAGAATTAATAGATAGTGAAATTTGTAGATTTATACTTACAATACAAATGTATGATAATACAATTAAACAAGACAACGATTGTGCATATAAATTCATTCAAATATACATTAATTAACTATATATTAACATAATGACATATAAATCATAGATTACAGGATGTTGCCTCAAAAATGTTGCCTTAGATTTGCATCTTGATGGGTAGGTTTTCTTAGATTCGATCCTGATTCTATGCAATTGCTTAGTAAACCACTTTTGATTTTTTTTATTCGATGTTTGGATATGATATTTTTGGCCTAAGAGGGCTGGAAATGGAAGCTATCATAAAGGGGGGAGAGGGAGCAAAAAGTCATCTAAACAATGAGAGGTAGTGTGGCCTTTTATAGAGAGAGTAATAGAGATATTCTCTCCTTGATTTACTCCACTATTACCAAATCTAGATTCAACTTTTTTGAATCTTTACCCCCTCTCTTGCTTCATATAGTTGTTAGATAAGGCTATATAGGCCTCAAATCATTCCAAACCATTAGCAATTAATCACATTTAAATTCAATTTAAATGCATGACGATGTCGAATACCAATTCGTACATATATTACTTTTAAATGCACACCTAATTAATTACTATTGGCAACCAGAAAATACTAATTACACTCAATAAATTAAATAAAATAATAATTAATATTTCGTAAATATTGATTGATTTGTAACGATTGTAAATCAATTAAATCATGTGGCATATCAAATAATCTACCAATGCGATTGTGCTACTCGCAGGTGTAAATTCAGTCAACGATTAATATCGAACAATTCGAATATTAAAGTTCACACATCACCTAGCTAGTGGAGTGGCATTTTGGGTGAATTTACCGTTTGTACATTTTTTTGGTAAAATTCAATTTTACTATTTTAATCATTATCCAGTAGTGATAATCATTTATACCAGTTCTCTTCCTCAAAACTATATCACTTTGGAGTTATAGAATTTGGTAATGATTAAAATTTCAATATTGTCCTTATTCAACTCTATAGTCCAAACAAAAAGTCCTTAGTCCAATAATAATTATTATTAACCAAATTTCTTTGGCTTGAGACTTTGACTTTGAGTTTACTTCAATTGACCATGATACTAACCTCATATAAATAAGGAGACGAATCCTCTCTTGAATAGTGTCTCACTTCCAATGTGTAGCAACCTACCGTTCCGTATCCTTTGAGTTGACAATAAATCACACTTGTCCAACTCTAATTGTACAAAAGGGTGAATAACTGAGAGAAAGAAGAGGATAGAAGAAGAACAGAAATAATAACACAGATTCTCACAATCACAGTGGAACAAAAATATAATATATATAATAATAGATCTTTATACAAAGAGAACAGTAATTGTAATATACATGCAGTCATCAGAGTACAACAATCAATAAATCAATCTGGACAGTTTTAATAACTTGTCCCCACAAGTGCTGAATATACAACACACACACATAGTGGAATATAATCAAGTACGTGTAATACTCCTGAGACTCCTCCAGCTCGTCTCTTGAGCTCCATAGCATCCTAACCTGAATCTGTAATAATCGATCTGATCTGAGTATTATAATAAAATAATACCCGAGTCAGTCTGAAAAACCAGCGTGAGATAACATACTCAATTTGAATTATTACTATTATCAAAATCCTTTTGAAAACACAGATATCTCGTAAAGTCATGCCATGCATAAATACGACGGGTTTTTACCTTACATAACCAAAACATTTGATATCAAAATCATCTGATATTTTAATAATGTTTACAGAAAATAAACTATAAAATAGCTGAAATGTTTGCATCTCACGTTTCAGCATAGTTGGGCACAATCAAAACCGTACAGGCTCATAGTGGATATTGGATTCTATATAATGACCGGGCTACTAGGGTATTGCCCGCCACAGTACACCTCTAGAAAAATGTACCTAATGTTCCCTACCAACATAGGACCGGCCTACCCCTGACCCGGATGATACCGAATATGTTATCACCCTAGATGTTCCAACCATATCGAGCGCATTCTTTTCAATGCACAACCATATCCATATGTTATACCCCTATTCCGAAAGCAAAGGAACAAGTCTCGAGGCCTAATCTGATCATATTGGAAAGATAGCATTTTGAATCCAATTATTATATTAAATTTTCAAAATTAATTTCAATGCGTTTCTATCCCGTATGACCCAACGGTAACTCTAAATGCAACCAAATTTGAAATCCTATAATAATATATTATTACAGATTCAATGGACACGGTATTATTGAATTCCAAGACCGTGCCCTGGATCGCTATTTTAACGCGTCGATTAAATCGACGATTTCAAAAAAAGATGGAGAAATCACTTGGAATTTTGGTTTAAAAAACTTATTAACTAAATTTTAATTCGAATAGAATTTACATCAAGATTAGAAATCATTTTCGGTTCACATTCAACTCAAATTTCAATTATTCACCGTTTTCGTCTTATGATAAATCGTTATATTTGAAATTTAATCCATTCTATAATTTCAATCAAAATCTTCATATTCAAAAATCAATTTATATTACAGATCCAATATTTAAAACCATTTAAATATTCAAAATTAAATGTTAGAAAATCTGGGTCGTTGTATTCCTCTTCTCTTAAAAGAATTTCATCCCCGAAATTGCTAAGGTAGGACGAATGATCCAAACCCATTACTTTTCAAAAACCCACTTAGTTAACTTATTATTTCACTTTTCTAAATCCTTAAGTTACATACAAAACATTTATTTTCCATTTCTAAACCAAAATCTCTTATTTCAATAATAATTCATAATCAACTTTTAGTTAACAAAAATATTCCATAAGTTTTCAAATTTTTTCTAACACCCTAAAATTTTGAAATTATTTCATAGCCTCCCATGTACAAAGAGCCTTTTGCAATATCAAAAATATAATAAAAATGATATCATCGACCCACATGGTTGGAAATACAATATATAGCAATATTTATATCTTTTTCACATTTACAGCGTAAGCATACCTTATTTTAGCATTATAAGCGAGCTCCCTCAATTTATATGCAATTTCGCATAACCAAAGTCTAATAAAATGGTCTTCTTGTACCTGTACTTACTCAAATAAAACCCATAAGTTCCATAAAAAGAAATTTAATAACATCATATCCTTTTAACTCATTAATCACCTAAATTTCATAAACAAAACATGTTATAACATGTATATTTAGGATGCGTAAACAATTACAAGCTTCAAACATTCAATTTTCCATTTACAGTAGATATATATATCATTTCATCCAATTTAGAACGATTCACAAACAAATTTACTTGCATTCTATTCATATTCACATTCACTAGATTAAAAATCCATTTTATTAAGCTTCGAAATCATTCCATGTAAATTGATTCTCGAACAATTCAACTCAGGTTCATGCAATTGCATTCATATCAATTTCACTTCCAACTTATATTACTTCCCTTCCATTCACTTTCATTTGATTCACATAGTGTTATTCACTTCATTTATAGTGAATGACATTTCATTCCATGCTAATTATTAATATATCATTTCATAAAATTATTACTAAGGTTTATTATAACATTCCATACCGCTACTTAAGTTCATATTTCATTCTTAGCGATCAATATCCCAAACTAAATCCAATTCATTTGCACTTAGTTTGAATTCCATTCCAAATAAATTCAAAATTTAATTCATTCAATTTCAATTCACCATCCATTTTATCCAATCAGCAACATTCAAAACACAATTAATTCGCTTATACTTAAGTCCAATTTATAACTCAAGTCTCATTCTTACTTAACTTAAGTTTCATTTTTGGAAATTATTTAATTTAACTAGACTTGAATTCCATTCCATTTTAAAATCCCAAATTAGATTTTTCATTTTCTTTAACCATTTTCTTCTGAATTGGGATCCACCTTCCCATTTGTCCATTTTTATAGGTTATACAACTTATTATGCCCAGTTCCATAAATTTTAACTTAAGTTTTATTCTAATTTCAAAATCATAACTTATAGTTATATAACCATTTTACAATTCAAATTTTGTTTAACCTCATTTTGGATCCAATTCAATTCAATATTATTTCAAGTCTAATCCAACATTACTTAACTTTTATTAAGTTGAATTCAATCCATTTTAACTTACTCAAGTTAATTTTTAGTTCCAGGATTAAAATTCTCACTTTCATTTCCCATTTGCATCATTTCCAATTTATAAGTTCAAAACTTAGTTCATGTTACTTCCATAAAACATTTAGATTGGAATTCCTGAATTCAATCACCCGGTTTTATTTCAAATCATTTTGAAATCATAAATATATATAGCCCATTAGTATATCAAACCATATTTTCATAATTTCCAAAACAAACTTGGTTTTATCCAAGTCAACCCTTTTTGGGATTTGAACAAAATTAGTTTACTAAACAAGCTTGGAGAAAAACAATCTTAGCCAATCACTACGGTAGCAATTCGTCACTCAAAAACTCAAAAATGAATACTGATGATGTGGTCGTTATCACTAGAATTATTTTCCAGCGACTAAAGCGAGTTCAATGCTTTCTTACTCTCAACATCCATTTAAAACACTTCCATTTAAAAATATTCCAAAAATAATATCACCATTACCCTTTTTAAACATTTTGGAAAACTATTCCAAAATCTCTGAGATTAAAAATTCCCAATTTCTGATTTGAATAAAATTTTAGTTTTAACTCATTTGTATAATTCATATTTATTCCTTTTTAATTTGGTTACATGTGACCATTCCAATTTGTACTCTTGTTTTGATTATAATAATAACAACCAAACACTCTAATATACTATAATAATTTCAAAAAATTATTTCTTTTTTATCAAAATATAATTTTTGGCAAAATTATTTCATTTACCCTTTTTTCAAACAATACCGTGTCAGTTTACCTTGTTTAAGAGTTCATAAAACATTATCGATACTGTTGTACTTCCCATACCGACCAGAATTCATAAACACTCAACTGATAAGTCAACACAATATAAAACATTTTATATTCACTAATAACTATGCACTCATATCTATAATACACTCAAACTCATTCTAGCGTGCTATTGACCCTATCTCTACTGAGTAATTCCCACCAAAGCCAAGGTTCTCGCTTAACCTTCAGCTCTGATATCAAATGTAGGGACCCTTTGTTCTGTACCCTTTGAGTTGATAATAAATCACATTTGTCCAACCCAAATTGAACGAAAGGGTGAATAACTAAGAAAAAAAAGAGAATAGAAAAACGAACAGAAGCAATTACACAAATTCTCACAATCGCAGCAGAACAAAAATATAATATATAATAATAGATCTTTATACAAAGAGAACTGTAACTGTAATATACATAAAATTAGCAGAGTACAACAAGCAACAAATCAATCTGGACAGTCGATAACTTATCCTCACAAGTGCTGAATATACAGCATACACAATGGAATATAATCAAGTATGTGGAGTACGCCTGAGACTCCTCCAGCTCGTCTCCTGAGCTCCATAGCATCCTAACCTAAATCTTTAATACTCGGTGTGACTCGAGTATTATAATAAAATAACATCCGAGTCAGTCTGGAAAACCAGCGTGAGAAAACACACTCAATTTGAATTATTACTATTATCAAAATCCTTTTGAAAACAAATGTATCTCGTAAGACCACACCACACATAAATACGATGGGTTTTTACCTTACGATAACCAAAACATTTGATATCAAAATCATTTGATATTATAATGGTGTCTATAGAAAATAAACTATAAAATAGTTGAAATTCTTGCATCTCACATTTCAGCATAGTTGGGCACAATCAAAACCGTACAGGCTC
Organism: Allium cepa; assembly: GCA_030765085.1. NCBI lineage: Eukaryota > Viridiplantae > Streptophyta > Magnoliopsida > Asparagales > Amaryllidaceae > Allium > Allium cepa. The sequence goes on from CM060931.1 coordinate 402,194,645, forward strand.
GTAGTGGATATTGGATTGCATACAATGACTGGGCTACTGAGCTACTGTCCGCCGTAGTACACCTCTAGAAAAATATACTGAGATTGTATCTAACATCCCTGCCAACACAGGACCGACCTACCCTTGACCTGGATAGTATCGAATACGTTATTCCCCCGGATATTCCCACCCTACCAAGCGCTCTCTTTTCCATGCACAACCATATCCATAATTATAATTTATCCGAGGTACCTAGAAAGTGATAACATACCATACTTAGACACGACCCACTTGGCCCTGCTGCATCTCTTATGTTTTAGTCATTCCCGGTTGATGAGGCTTGAGGCTACGTTTTGCCTTTATAATAGCATTCATACTTGGAATGCTAACGCTGCCTCTCAGACCATGATGTAAATGATAGCATTCATCTGTACAATTTGTTCTGGGTCTGAATAAACCGAATCTTCTTCAAGATCACCTTCTCTATTAGCTTCAAGTTATCACAATTCGTAATGTATAAATTGGATCAAAGTTGTTTTCAGATAATTAAATCCGATTTCGGTCTCTTCGAAACGAACAACGAATTTGGTCAGATTTGATAGTCGGTTATTTAACTATCAAATAACACACATAAGCAGTCACTGGGCTCATATTATAAATTTTCCAAAATTTTTGTTTCAAAATATCTTTAGAAAGATATATATTCAAATCTTCTTCAGTATTCCAACGTTTGGAAACAATTCAAATCCTTATATCCTTAATGGAATATTTTCAACCCATATTAACACTTAGAGAAATATTTTTGTATAACCTTCCCATACTCAAAACATTCCCAAATCATTTTATTCCAATACATAGAAAAAATCTACAAATAAACTTTCCAAAATCACTTACTTCTCAACACTTAGGAAATATTTATATCTTATTGATTTTATAGGTATATTCACAACGAGGAAATCTCCCTTAATTCCATCTTCATAAAACCATTTACAACCTTTTTGTAAAGTCACAACTTATTATAATTCATTTCATAAATCTCTAGAATTTCCATAATCCCTTCTACTATTTCCAAAATCGATTTTACTTGTTTTAAAATCTCATCCACCAATTATAACTTCTTTTATGAATGCAGATTCATTTTTTGAAGTTCACTAATCTAACCATTTTGGAAATTCCCTAAGTTTCTAAAATTCCGTTATATGATTTCACTTATAAAAATCATATCCGTTAAATAAGCCCCGTTTACAAATCTCGTCAGAATTTATAAATAAATTACTATCATTTCAAAATTCTATATATAGGGTAAGAATTTTTAAAGAATAATAATTTATTTTTAAAACATGTTTAAGTAATTATTTAAAATATTAAAACACTTTAAATAAACATCGATAACTCGTTTCCAATTCATTTTTAAATAATACTAATCGAATTTACAAAGCTTATTATAAAAATTAGAATTCATTTCAATAAATATTAAAAATCCGAATATTCCACTTTCCGAAATATTTCAATACTAAAACAGCTTTAACTATATAGTTAAATAAATAAAAATCCAATTTTAAAATAATCTTATTTTCTTGATAAGAATCTATTTTTAAAATCCACTATTTCCAATTTCAATTTATTAATCCCTCCCGATTCATATTCCATCGATTTTGTTCCAATTTCATAACCATTCTTGCATTTCAAAAATAGAATCCACTATTTTTTTCCAAAAATTGATTTCCATACCTTGATATAAATTCACACTATGAATTTATATATATTTCCAATTTATCAACTTATATCATTTCTCTTATTTATAAACATCATTTATAAATTTATAAACTCATTTCTAGTTTATAAAAGATTTATATTACTAAAATTCAATTATAAATCGCTTTCTATTAAAAATTCCATTTGGAAATCTATTTCTTAAATAATCTAACTATATTCCAACCACTCAAATTTCGATTTTAACTTCCATTTCATCTTTAAAGAAATATCATTTAATAATCATTGTTTTAAAAATACTCAATTTAAAATTTTCCATTTGAAAATATTTTACGAAATAGCTAATTAAATATCCAAAATCACATTATTTATTCTATCCAATCAATTCCCTTTTTAAAAATCCTAAAATTCTAAATAAACAATTTCATTTCAAAATCGCCCTTTAAATTTCTTGTTTAAACTCAAAAAATATTATCTATGGTATTTATAATACCAAATTTAAGGCTAATGCTACTATAGCATCCAATATATCAAACCATACAACAATCAACAGCAGATTATTCAATCACATCATATGACATTATGTATGAACAATCAATATATTTTTGAGGAATCCAGTTGGATCCTTCCAACATGTTTCCCTGCATCCACACAATGTCATATAACATAAAATGCCAATCCCGCATCGAGGCGGGATATCGCGGTAATATAGGATCATCTGCTACAACTACTAATATATATATATATTAATATATATATATATTAATATATATATATATATATATTAATATATATATATATAATATAACATTCACTGATAATAATATATCAATTCAACCAACCATCCAATAATTAATTTTTAATTGTTGTAAATTAAACCAGCCAACCAAATTGAGTCAGATTTACTCACCTTGATTTTTAATTTTTCGAACATCCAGATTTTAAATTATCTAAAACTTCAAATGACTCTAAAAAATTCCAAACTAATTCCTATGCGTGGTATTCGATGCCACGAGCACAACGCAACTGGTTTCGTTCATTTTGAACCTCGTACCAATGAGATATACAATTATAAGCATTCGAATTTATAAATATAGTTACTTGAATTAATTATAATCGTCAACAGTTAATTACCCTCATTAAAAAGAAAACCCTGTCACGCACAAAACCTTCCTCCCCAGCTCGAACAACACAACCATAACTTCGTTTACACGTCGTTCCTCCTCACATTCGCCCAGACCTCGTTGTTATTGCTACCCACCACCACGCCTCGCCTCTGCCAGCCCTATACGTGCCTCCATGCCAAAGCAAGTCGCGACCCCTCCTCCAAGAAAAACACGCATGACCCAAGACCCTAGAACGACCACGATCGACCATGCACCTCCACCAGTGCGCTCACGTGCGCCCTTGTCCGAACCCGCTTCCTTCAGCTCGCGACTTATTGCGTGATTTCCTTTTTTCTTTTCTTCCAATTCGAACTGAATAGAAGAAGAGAGGCCTGTTTCCCAATTTGGGGAAATAACAGCTTCATACATGCATAAGGTGGTTCTTATACAAATATTGGGTGGCTTTGATTGAAATATATATTTTTATGTTCAAAAATATCTCGTTTACGTACCTCGAAATCCTAAACCCCTATCGAGTCATGTCGTCTGGCATTCCTAATGTTATACCCCTATTCCGAATGCAAAGGAACAAGTCTCGAGGCCTAATCTGATCATACATGGAAGATGGCTTTTTGAATGCAATTACTATATTAAATTGTCAAAATTAATTTCAACGCGTTTCTATCCCATATGACCAAACAGTAACTCCAAATTCTACGAAGTTTGAAATCCGATAATAATACATTACTACGGATTCAATGGAACTAGTTTCGTTGAATTCCGAGACCGTGTCCCGGATAGCTATTTTAATGCGCCGATTAAATCGACGATTTCAAAAAAAGATGGCGAAATCACTTGAAATTTCTGTTTAAAAAACTTATTAACTAAGTTCTATTTCAAATAGAATTTATATCAACATTAGATATGGTTTTCAATTCATATTCAACTCAAATTTTAATTATTCACCATTTTCGTATTACGATAAATCGTAATATTAGAAATTTAAATTCATTCTATAATTTCAACCAAAATCTTCATATTCAAAAATAAATTTATATTCCAAATCCAATGTTTAAAACCATTCAAATATTCAAAATTAAATGTCGGAAAATCCGGGTCATTACACAATGCTTTCGCTCAACTTAATTAAGTCATTTGACGGACATCGTGCCACAATTTAACTATAAAGCAAAATTTCTACATTGAAGAGCAACAATATTCTTAAGTCAAAATAACCGTGTAACTTTATCACATCGATATTTTTTGTTTGACCTTAGTTATATTAATTAAAAGAAAACTATCGCGTGAATCACTCCATAGTTATCCAATAATTATCAGTACATAGGCCCTTGGAGCCTCCAGCAGTCATGAGTAATAAACTGTCTAACATTTGGAGAGCATTACGTACTTTAGTTTTAATGGATGTATCGATATCCAATCTCGATACATCTTGACTAGAAATATTTAAAATGGTATGTTTATTTCATTATGATAAATCACTCGTGGTTACAACACATTGTAACTACTATCACAAAACATACCACTTATGGATTTTCTATTAATTATACTTAATTAAATTAATTAATTAACATATAGCACATTATATCAAGTATATAATAGAAAGAAAAACCATTATTTCAAAAAAGATTGGTTATCAATTTAGATATGTGTAACAAATTACATAATTGCCTAAAGGGCATACCCCTAACTCTATCAATCTCCCTCTTGCACTTGGGGGCAATTATCTTCTCTATCTATCAACTCTCTCCAATTTCGATAAACTACCTTTATCATGTGGAACTATTCGAAGTATGTTTTTCTACTTCTAGCGAGCTCTTATTATTACATTGTTATCGTATATAAATGAAATAGTATTCTTCATACTTGGAATCACCCTTAGCTCAGTTATAAATTTGTGCATTTATATTTATACATTGCTTTTATTGCAACACTATTTAAATGTACTTAGCCTTTCAATGAATTAGCCATAACCTTTCATTTGGAACATTTCCAACTTAAAGCTTCTTATTTAAGGTTTGAATATGAATTTAATATTGACATATTATATTTGATAACACTTATGAATTTCGAGTCCAAGCACTTCTTTATAAGGAGTTCGTTTTTTCCGTAAACAGTTCTCTAGTGTTTCATAATTACTGGAGAACACTCTAAACTACCATATAATGATCTTAATTTGTATTTGATATTTGCTTTATGCATCAAATACATAAGCAACTTATGATATTATAGACAATACATGTATGATAATTCCTATTGTCAATACATGAGGAATCCATCTTACACATTCCATGTTAAACATTTTAATAAGGTATCTTTGCAAATCGTTTGGGACATTCCCAACATCCTTTATATGTGTTATAAAAGATATAATTTACAAATCCAATATCGAGTATTAAACAACCAAACTGTTACTGATTTTAATATAACTACATTGTTAACGATCAGCAGTATATCATTTATTTATAATTTAGAAATATCTATTTTACTTTTAATGGTTCTTTCTCATGGATGCATGTTTCCTCTACATTTTAATTGAAAATCAAACTATTTGATATTTCTATCAAAACACTTGTTTAACTTTGATGCTTGTTGAACAATACTATGGTACCCATTCCTGGATCATATCCAAAAACCGATCAAACTCAATATCGCTTCCACTAACTTCAAGGCACTTTGGTTGTTATGTGCAAACAGTCTACTCTAAATCAGTACTTAGATTTTTCTATTTCAATACATATGTACCAAAACACAAAGTTATAATAAGCAATAATTTTGTGAGTAAATCCAAATTATCTTGAGCAAGTTGAATGATAAATATGTCACACAGATTTCAACAATTGAAATTTACGATGTTATTATTATCGACGTTGCTCATTATATTCCAACTGCATTAGTCTTACTTTTGAAGATGCATTTATGGCTGATGGATCATATCCCTTTAGGTACAACTATCAAAATCATATTTTGATAACGTACTTGGAATCCTTTCAGATTTATGCATCATACCATATGGAAGAGTCAATATTCTTAATGATTTAATTGACAAACTAAGGATTGTTTAATTTCGATATTAATAAGAAACTCATAGTTTTTCCTCAATGTGCAAGAATATTTATCAAACATTCTAATGTGTTGTGTTCATTTAGGTTTGTTTAATTCCATTTCATCCCACGTAATCAGTTTTATCTTTGGATCATATCCAATTCCATTTTGCTCCCAATAACTTCTAAAAGAAATTCCTTCGCTAAGAAATTGGTATTTCTTGAAACAACAGTTCTTTTTTAGTTCTATATAATAGGTACTCATAAATACTTTATTAATTTCCTTATATAAAAAACTGATTTGGTTTTAGCTTACAGTATATATGTTCAAAACATAAACTGGTCATCCAATGACAATCGTTCCCAAACTCCTTTTGGCAGTTCATACAAGATCCCTCATGAAGAATTATTATGTGCAGTCTTTAAATTCGCATAACCTACCAACTCTTTAGCCTCGTATGTGTTGGGGTTTCATATAAACCCTTACCTTATATGATTTTATAAAGTATTATTTTAATGAAATTAATTCTAACCTTGTATACTACTCCTAAGTACATAAACTTATAGAAAGAAGTTAACTTAACTTCAGTCACAATTAATCATATTTAGTGCAACAAAGTTTGACTATTCCTTATTGATACATCATTATGTATCATAAAGAGGAGTGACATTTGAGATTGAATCTTTTTTCATTTTAGGTACGTTCCAAACTTTTTCAAATATATACTCACATATTCGATCAAATTGAATCATACTTTTTTTCTATTGCATGTTATTTTATTTACTTTCATTTATACTCTATGAGCTTAACATAGACATACTACATGTGTATCAAATACATTAGTCCATGTCGGTGATGACTCATCAGTGAATATAACGAAGTACGTGGAACCATTTTGGCGTTAATAGACTTACGACTACATAAAACTATATGCGTCAAACTGAAAAGTTCATTAACTCTTATCAAGCTCCCACTTAATGGGTGCTTTGCCCTTAATTGTTTGAGATATAATTAACTTGTATTATATAATTCATAATCATATAATCAAACTATTTATCAAAAATATAGCTTACTCTATACTTCCAAAATAATTTCATAAACTTCTATATTTTCCAATTTATCTCGTTTTTTATGAAAACAAATGCCACATTATAATTTTGTTTTATCATGAATATTCAGATTGAAATAAAAATTTGTCTATCTTTCAGTTAATACTGAAAAATTATTATTATTTCATAAATAATGTTTGGTAAGATTTACAAAATAATTTTTATAACCTTATGTGACTAATAAGTGTTATATGACATGCTTCTGCTATTTCCACCATCACTATAACAACATGTGAAATACAAAACTCCATTCGACCCCTTAGTATAGGCTACTTATTTCATTTGTTGTAACTGGTTTATAGTCGAGAATATTCAATCAAGTATCTTAAATTCAAAGAAATAAATATCATAGAAAATAATTTTCTATGTGAAAATACTTTTCAAAATAAGAATCATATTTCTTATTCCAATGTAAAGTATCTATTATTATTTTATAAATTTTGTTTTCAAATTTCTTTATGAAGCTGAAGTGGCCATTCACTCTCTTCATCCTAACTTTGCCTTAGGTTACGTCCATGCTTATACATTCTATTTCCCTTCTAAACAGTTGAACCCTTCAAAGAAAATCCTTACTACAATATCATAACAAACTCTTTACAAAAGTGCATTTAATTATCCTTAACTTTAAGGATATCAAATAAATTGCACTTACAATTTAGTAATCGAATTCTTCGATCTATCTCATAGCCTTTAGTGTAGTATTACATTTAACACAACAAAATCATTATCGTAATCAATCAGATTGAATACATGATATCACAATATGGTTTACTTATTTCGAATGAACTAATTTCATTGAAGTTTTATACATTACAGGTGGTGATCATTCACCATATATACATATCCTTATAGTGTTTTTAGAGTTCAAAACTTGTTGAAGACAATACACCATCTTAGGCAAGTAAATTGTAAATGGCCAAGTTACGAACATATTCAATGGTTGTATAATTCGGCACTTGCATGAGTCAACATGTAAATTTTCTATTGGTATGTATATTTTATATTTCTATTTATTAATATTAATCTATTCATTTGTATATTTTAGTTAATAAAATTTTATCAATAATATTAATTGCATAAGTTTATCAATATAGATTGTTATAATTTATACATAGAAGATGTTCTTACATCATTAGAAAGGTTAAATGTTACCATTTCATTTATCTAACAAGGCCGCTAATAGTCTTTTTTGTTCCTTCAAAACCTAAGACAAAGCATAGAAGTCTTTCGACTTCACTAGTGGGCGTTTGGACTCCTCTGTCTTGGATTATGATCTTGATTTTACTCAACAAGTCATAGCCCCACAAACGATGGATAACTCTTTATCTATGTATCAACCCTGGTTCCTTGTCCTAATCTCATTTTAACCTTGAGTTTACTCAACAAATTAGAAGAAATTATTCACTCATGCTTACCGTTTTGCGACGACCTAAGTACAGTATATGTACCTTTAGTTTGCTCGAAAAATACGTATAATTATTGTAGTATCCATATTTTAGAGGGTCCATAATATGGAAAATTAATTTAAATTAAACTAATTGGAATTGAATTAAATTAATGATACGAAAACATTATTAATTAAATTAATAAAGTGATTTAATTGCAATAATCGCCTATGAGAAATTTAATTAATTAAGCGAGGGTCACTGTAAAAAGTTAATTGGATGGACCAAAGACAATTAGAGTAATTTTGGTTGGTCTTGATTAATGAAAGAAAACAATTAAGTTTTAATGTGAAGGTTTGGTTAAGGGTAATAATAAGTTAGTAAGGCCCAAAACCACTAACCCATATTCCTTAGCCCTAACCTCTTATTCTATCTTCATTTCATTTTTAATCACTAAACAAAACATCCTAAGAACTCTAGGCAAGGCCAATATTTTTCAAAGAAGAAGAAGAGGATTTCAAGCTAGAAGAGATCAAGCTTTCAAATTTAAGAAGAGAAGAGATTGAAACAAGCTTTCTTAAGCTAAGTGAGCAAAATCTTCCTGTAAAAACCTATCCTAACCTATTGGGTTCGAATTTGACTTTCATATGAATTTTTTAACGATGCTAAGCATGGTTGGATGTTTGAATATTATTTTAATTATGGTTTAAAATTTTATTAAGGTAAGTTTGTTCAAGTTTTAGGGTAAAATATGGTCTAATTATATCTAAATACCATAAATTTTGGTATAAGATGCTTAATGATGAAATGAAAATGAATTTTTAATTTCATAATTTTTTAAATTTATATGAATATTTTATGAATTTCCTAAGTTGGAAAATCATGGTTAATTTGGGTTAATTAATTTTCAAAAGTAATAAAATTAATTATTTGACCTGATATTTTTATTAGAGGTAAAATATGACAAAATAGATTTTCTATGAATTTTTGGGACTTTCCCCCAAAAAATTCTATTTTATATGAATTATTTAATGAAGAAAAACACTAATTAATGAAGGAAAAATTAATTAATTAATTCATTAGGATGTTTAACATTTTCTAAAAAGCAACCTAAATGATTTGAAAATAAGCCAATAAGAAGTTGACACCGAACCGAATTTAGTAAAAGCTTAAATGCTAACGAATCAGTTGTTAATCTAATTACAAGATTGCCACTGGAATATTGTTAACCAAGTAAATCTTAACCCGCAAGGCTAAACTTCATACTAGGCCAAGAAAAAATGTTTATGAAAGCTAGGAAAGAAGAGTGGATATCTCAAGAGTACCCAGCATATAACACACAAAGGCTTTATTATTATTTGTAATAGTTTTAATATTATTTGCGAGGACTATACGCGAAGGCTTATAAACTACGCACGATGAATCAAGCAATTTTCCTGATGACTTGAACAAAATAGGACCGAACAACCTAAACAAAACAGGACATATGACCAGAACAAAATAGGATATGATGACTTTTAAATAAATATGCACGAAGGCGACTAAATGATGGACTCAAAGTGAGTAGCAAAAGCATGGAAAGAATGCAACAAAATATTTACACACGAAAGCATGCCAATATAATGACAGCTCACATGGTATTAAACATATCAACTCATAATATATGGCTTCACGAAGCACACTAAATAAATATTAAAAGGATATTATGCGACAGCACAATAAAATATGGAGAAAAAAGCTAAACGCGATGACCTGAATTTTTATCACAAGCAAAGTCGAATATGATGACTCATGAGGTATACATACATAATGTAAAGCGAAGGCAGTGGAAAAATGGCCACAAAGGCTTAACTAAGCAGCATGTAAAGACTAAAATTGTGATGACTCATTTCTTCGACTCCTAGAAATCAACACCGATACATCTTCGGTATTCATGTGCCGCAAGTCCAAGTGCCAGATAAGAGGATCCTCAAGGGTAAGAAAGAAAAATAAGACAGAACAGAATCTTACATACATTATTTCGACAAATAACCTTTGCAGCGGAAATTAAAACGCATTTATCAGAGTTAAAACATGGACAGTTATAAACCCTGTCCTTATAAAAGCAGAATAGAATGTGGTAGAAATAGACAAAATCTTCAGTTAATCTTCAGACTCCATGCTTCGAGCTCCATCCAGCTTCTTCTGATTGACTACTAGGCTACCCGGGGAAAATTAGGGCACCCAGAGTTTAAGGATAAGGAAAATAAACTCCGAGTCAGTCATGGGACTGGTGTGAGAACTCAAAACTACGTGTTTTGAAAACAAAAGGGTTATTTCATAAGACTACACCGCACATAAACAAGGAATGGGTTTTACCTTATAATAACCAAAATATTTACGTCAAAATAATTGATATTATTTTTAATGACATATCTTTGAACAGAACTGCAAGTAAACTTATCAATCTTTGTCGAAATTATTACATTGATTAAATTCCAACAATACTAGCCACAAACATGGTATCTACAAACAAACTGGCACGCACTTATTGGTGAGTGGATTCCATACAAATGACCAGGTGAAGGGACTACCTTCATATGGTACATATCTATAGGAATGTACTTAGATCAACAAAACATCTGCATCTCTACCAACACAAGACCGGCCTACCTTTCCTTAGATAACATCGAATATGTCATCACCCCGGTCATTACCGACCTATCCGAGAATCCTCATAGCATACATTCACAATAATTTACATCCTGAACGTCATAGCGGGAAGAAATATTTCTAGAAGGGGATGATCATACCCTAATGGCTGCGAACCACATAGCCTTGCTGCATCTACCCTATTTCGGTCATTTTTGGGTGTAAGGCTTAAGGTAATGATTACCTTTTCACATAATGCATCATTTTCCTTTGAATGCCACATTACCATCCATCGATCACTTGTTGACTTCCATAAACATACAACCTTCGAGCTCATACTTCTTAGAGAAGGGTGTTAAGCTAAGAGAAGTTGTCCTCTCCGCCACCAAACAGATGCACGTTAATAAAAGTCAATGATGTAAATCCCAAGAATGTAATGTCAGGCATCCATCCATACAAGTTCATTTTGGGATCGATCGAAACCGAAGGTACTCTCCTACCACATCCTGTCGGGAATTAACCCTAGGGTTAGTAGAGAGTAGTCCTCGCAACCCAAAGAATTTTAGAAATGAAGGGACCACTGCTACTTTGGTATATGGGAGCTAACCAGAATTATCAACAACCTTTCATCCTAAAAATCTTTGGTCTTCATTCTCTCTATCAGGTCTTCACTTTTCGAACGTATATATTGGTTCAAAGTGGTTTTCAGATAGGGATTTCCCAGATCCGACCCCAGTTCCTTCGAACCCAATTATCTATAAAAAGAGGTTTTGTGAATAGGGAATCATTCTTTAATTGTTTAAGTTATTTTTATCAAAAAACTCCCTCGGAGGTATATATTTCTAAAACATTCTTTCCGATATATACGAAACTGTCAAACCTCACTTACCAAACCTTTGATTACTTAAAACCCTTTTTAAACATCGAATAATTCGAAATCATTTCTTTTATACTTAGGGAAATATTCCCAAGTCATTTCATTTAAATCATAACAAATATTTCTTAATTTAAAAAATCATACTTTTTATTTAGTTTAAACCATGTTATCTAGGATGTTAATCCAAAAGCAGTCAATATTAAGTGAGTAGAATCTATAGAAATCATCTAATTCTACTTAATATCAATCCCCGTATTCAACAAATACTATTGGCGGAATAACGGTGAAATCACCTTTTAAATTACATGAATAGTACGAGTTCCCTCTTTAGGCTTTAACACTGAGTACAAGAAGATCATGCATATAAAATCCATGTTGGATTTAAATTTGGAAAATTAAGTGTTTTATACTTTACTCGTTTCTAACATTTTGACCTTATCTATCCCTCACTCAGGAAAGAGGCCAGGTGAACGAGGGCACTCCTTGTTCTTAAACATGTCCTTAGTTTAAGCACCTCACATCCGAATCTCACGAGTAGAAAAATCCAGTCTATACGTCGGCCTTTAGAGCCAAGATTAAACCGCTATTTATAATATTTTTTCTTTAATACATTTATTTCAACTTTCTTCAATAAGCTGGAAAATTTCCAAATCATTATTAAAACATTTAATTATCCATTTGAAAAAATTTATAAAACATTTTGAAAAGAATTGTTAAGTTTAAAACTACATTTCAAAAGTTATAGAAAAGTGCCGCAGAAAGTGCTTTTTAAGCTATATTGATCAAAACGATTTTTCATTATTTAAAAATTCATTTTTATTACTCAAATTAATTTTAAAATATTTTAATTTATTTTTATGATTTATTCCACATTTTTAAACAATTTTAAAACATTGTTTGTAAAGAAATCCAGTTTTGGATTCTGAACTGCAAATTCAAGATTTTTCAAAATCTTATTTTACTCATATTTCAAAATGTACTTATTGAAATCTCGATTTTCCTTCTTCATTGTAAAACTATGAATATAATAGTTCGGAAAATTATTATCTCGAAGAATTCCAAGTTGTATTCCAACTTTTGCACTTGTTTGACTTTTATAGCGTGAAATCGCGAACTACCACTACGCGACGCGCTTATTTTTAGCTAAATTTTCCTTTTCTTTTAAACTTCACCAAAACACTTTTAAATGTTTATAAAACATTTCAAATACATTTTATACGATTTTTAAGAGGTTTAATACTTTCATATACACCATTTCATTAATTTAGGGAAAGTGGTTTCTTTTTGTGTTTATCAACGTGTATATTCGTGGCTTGTATATATACTCAACATTCATATGAAAACAACCAAACTTGATGATTAGAGCATATTAAACATCCATTTTCAAACATCATATCATAATTCAAAATATAATATAGTAGTTTAGGAGCTCTCACCTTCATTTTCCTTCGAACTTATTTTAAAATGGTTATAGCTCCGCTATCTTGAAATGAAACTCAAAAAAATCGAGCTTGGATCCCTGAAATGGCTCAGCCAAGCTTTGGTGCTCACGGCCTATGGTGACGAAGAGGTGGAGCTCATAGCCTAGGGTGGTGAATGATGGTGTATGCGGTTTTGGAGGTGGAGAGATGGTGATTCGAGCTTGTTTTGAGGTGTTTAACTATATATAATTATATACTATGATTTAATTTCTTTTTTTTGAAATAAACTTTGACATTATTTCTTTTAGGATGGAAGCCATTAAAGTGGAGGTAAAAGCTTGAAAATTATGAAGAAAAGGAATGAAAAGGAAGAGAAGATGGTAGGGTATTTATAGGAAAAAATTAGAGTATAAAAGAAGACATGTACACATCACTTTTGTCACTATTTCTAGGCTTCTCCAATGCACAACCGCCCTTTATAATGCATGGCCAAGGCCCTCCTATGTGCGTATCACTTCCATCCTCTCATGTATACATATGTTGACTTCTTTATGCTTAAAGAGTAAGAAATCATTAAAATACATTATTTATTTTATATTATATTCATTATACATAACTATATTTACATATGTATGTTTATGTGCATGTTATTAGGTATATGCATCATATATTTGTATGTACATGTAGGTTCATATCAGGTCGAACATCTTTGAATAACTTCTGTTTGCTAAATCGTTGAAATCCAAAAAACTGATTATCAATCACATTTTCACTTATACTTTAACATTCATATATTTGTAAACAAAGTTCAAAAATAATTTTTCTTATCATTTTAAACCAATAAAAATGATTAGTTTGAATTATAAAACCATAAATTTTATATTAACAATTATTTACAAAAATTGCTATTTAACCGATAAAGCGATATTGATTTTTCCTTAGATTTTCAAATCAAAAGGATATATATATATATATATATATATATATATCTTTATAAACTATTATAAATGATTTATTTTTACTTCATAATTATTCAAAATGAATAATCATCATTATTTGAATAATTAAAATAATTATTTTATCACTAAATTTTGATTAAATTTAAATAAATCTATATTTAAATACGATACCCTAATCGGCATAAATTCTTTGAGTAAAATATTCTCATAAATATTTATTCAAAATATGTTTATTATTACTTATCATTACTTGAAACGATATTATCTGTATCATCATCTTTAATTAAAAATAAATTTAATTTATCAAAGTGATAAATTGGTGGGTCGTTATAGATTCACCCTCTTAAAAGAATTTCTTCTCCAAAATTACTAAAAACAAAAACCCAAAGGTTTTACCCAAAATATTTGACTCATCTACGTATGATGTATATAAATCATTCGTACATAATATCCGATTCGATCTTATATTCAAATTCACAACTTCATTTTCGAACTAGTCTTGATCCCCCGATCCTTTAGTGCGGACTCTGACCAGGCTTTATGATATGAACTTTAGCTCTCCTTGCATAGCTCTCAACTATGATAGAAAACTCAAGAATCTAACCTTAAACCTTATCAATGTTCGTCTTCAAGAATTAAGTGATAAATTCTTTTGTGGATAAGTGTCAAGACACGTCAAATTTCTTTATTTGAATCTTAGATTAAACCGTGCGACAAAACAATCCATATAATTCATTTGTACTTATTAACCTTTCCAAATTTTTTTATGAAAACATTTCATAAACTTCCATTTCTTTTTTTCAATATTTTGTAAAGATAACCATTTTACATTTTTATTTCCAAATATTTCAACTTAAGAAAACATTTCTTTTCAAAAGATAAATATTTTTTATTATAATACATTTCTGAACATATCTTAATGGTTTCTTGTAAACTTATTTTTAAAACAATTCATTAAATCAATACATCATTGTAAACTTCCAATATTAAATGTGAAAACATTCTTTGTTTTAGTTAAAACTTTCTTTATCAATTAAAACTTCTTTATTAATTAAAACTTTCTTTATATATACATATATATCCCTTTTACTCATACTCATTTTAATACTTAAAAATTGTTTATATACCGATTCAAATGTTTTAAGTATATACACAATTTACTTAACAAGTTTAACTTACTTTAAAATATAATCAAAGAGATTAAAACAATTACCACCAAAACATTGTTAAAATGGACTTCTCTTTATAATATGTTAATTATAATATTTTCCATCTTTTTATAAAGACTCCAATACTTATTATTATCTTTTAAAACCCATTATTAAAGATCTAAATATACTCATAAAATTTCTTTCAAAGTGTTATTCAAGGGTTTAAGAACAAATGTTGCTAAAACATCGTTTACTACAAACCCAAAACCATTTATAATTAATTTTATATATTTTATTTTTGAAGAGTGATATTAATGCAAAAAAAAGTTGGGCAATCATCATATTATAAACCTTTGCATTCTTACATCATTTAAACCTTCCAACAATAGGGTTCAAAAAGAAGATTTCCCTCTCCTCACTAAACCATTACAACTCAAAATACTACATCAAAACAAAACACATTACTCATACTTGCTTACTTCCAAGATTATATTCCTACTCTTCTGAGTCTGAAGACAAAGGTGTTCTCCAACATCCCAAATCAATCATTACCTCCCCTTCTCCCTCTTCTTCACTATCCAACTCGCCATCGGCCTCGATGCCATCCTCCTCTTGTGCTTCTTCAATTCCCTGGGTTAACCATGACTGATTCATCGTACATGCCCAAGCCTACTTGTACTCCTGGTATGATTCCTCCTTTTTCCAACTCCTCTAATCCTTGCACATTTTCTTCCTACATATTTTCAAATACTCCAACTCCTTCCTCTTCTTCTACAGTCTCCTCATTGTGGCTTCCTATCGCGCTCCAGTCTATTGGTGAATTTGATGATGCCTCCTGCCATATAACATTTTCCCCGCTCATAGCCCATATCACATTGCTGCATTCGCTAGATAAGATAGCGTTCGGGTCTTCCATTGGCTCAGATTCCTCCTCAATTGGTTCTTCCTCCTCTTCTACAAGTTTTGATTCCTCTTCCATTGGCTCAACCTCCTCTATTGGTTCTTCCTCCTCTTCTACAGGTTTCGATTCCTCTTCCATTGGCTCATTCTCCTCTATGGGTTCCAAAATGGAACTAGCAGGATCTGCTACCCAATTTTCCCTAGAGGCTCGCCCGGGTTCGTCGTCGCTCGAGATCATAATTATTTCCGAAGCTGGAGGTGGTGCAAGCATTCCTGCAACAAGGCACCCATCTTCATCCCTATGAGTATACGGGGCATAGTCTTCCCTAATTGGAGATCCACCATTGCTGGGCAAAGGTACTAGCTGTTTCTCTTCATCGTTAGGGAGAACAATAAGGTTATCCTTTTCACCCCAACTCGCTCTAGTGGATTCTCCTTCGCATAACTCCCCCCATATGGTTTCTACAAGACAAATAATTATTCTTTTAGATATAGTAGTAGCTAATTGCTAGTGTATTCTTAGGTATAGAGGTTTGGTCAATACTCAAAAAGTGTTTCAAGATTTATTTCTAAAGATTTCTTTTAAAATTCTTTGTATAGTATATTCTATTATTTCAAAAGTCCATTGAAAATTTTACCAAAATATTCTTTTATTTTCAAATACATACATATATATATTCTTAGGTAAAGTGATTTTACATAAAACCGAATTCATTTGTATATTTTATTAATAAATAAGCAACCTAAGCTCTGATACCACATTGTGATGACCCATTTCCTCAACTCCCAGAAATCAACACGATACATCCTTGATATTCATGTTATGCAAATCCAAGTGCCGAAGAAACAGACCCTCAAGGGTAAGAAAGAAAATAAGACAGAACAAAATCTCACATACATTGTTTTGACAACTAATCTTTATAGCGAAAATCAAAACACATTTATCAAATTTAGAACATGGATATTTATAAACCCTGTCCTTACAACAGCGGAATACTATAGTACAAAATGTGTTGGAAATAGACAAAATCTTCAGTAAATGTTCTAACTCCATGCTTCGGGCTGCATCCAGATTCTTCAAAGCTAAACCTGACTATTAGGCTTCCCGGGGAAAACTACGGCACCCAAAGCTTAAGGATAAGGAAAATAAACTTTGGGTCGGTCATGGGACTGGTGTGAGAACTAAAAATATGTGTTTTAAAAAAAAGGTATCTTATAAGACCACGCCGCACATAACAAAGAACGGGTTTTTACGTTATTATAACCAAAACATTTTATGTCAAAATAATTGATATTATTTTTAATGGCATATCTTTGAAAACATTTGCAAGTAAACTTATCAATTTTAGCCGAATTGTTACATTGATTAAATTTCTGCAATACTGACCACAATGCGATTTCTACAAACAAACCAGGAAGCACTTATTAGAGAATAGATTCCATACAATGACCAGGTGAGAAAACTACCTTCTGGCAGTACATCTCTAGAGGAATATACCTAGGTCAATAGAACATCTGCACCTCTACTTACACAAGACCGACCTACCTTTCGTTAGATAGTTTCGAATATGTCATCACCTCAGTTGTTACCGACCTATCCAAGGATCCTTGTAGCATACATACACAATAAATTACATCCTTAGCTTCATAGTGGGAAGAAATATATCTAGAAGGGGATGGACATACTCTAATGGTTGCGAACTACATAGCCTTGCTGCGTCTACCATGTTTCGGTCATTTTCGGGTGTGAGGCTTGAGGTAACGATTGCCTTTTCACATAGTGCATCATCTTCCTTTGAATGCCACACTACCATCCCATCAATCACTTGTTGACTTCCATAAAAATACAACCTTCGATCTCATACGTCTCAATGAAGGGTGTTAAGCTAAGGGAAGTTGCCTTCTCCGCCACCATATGTACGTTAATAAAAGTCAATGATGTAAATCTCAAGAATGTAATGTCAGAAATCCATCCATACAAGTTCATTCTAGGATTGAATGAAATTGAAGGTACTCTCCTACCACATCCTACTGGGAATTAACCCTACGTTAATAGCTAGAAGTCCTTGCAACCCAAAGAATTTTTGAAATGAAAGGACCACTGCTACTTTAGTAATCAGGAGCTAACCAGAATTATCAACAAGCGGTCCTTTCATCCCAAAAATCTTTGGTCTTCATTCTTCATTCTCTTTATCAGTTCTTCATTTTTCGAACGCATATATTGGTTTAAAGTGGCTTTTGGATGGGGATTTCCCCATATCCGACCTCGGTTCCTTCGAATCCTATCATCGATAAAAAGAGGTTTCGTGAATAGGGAATCATTCTTTAATCGATTAACTTCTTTTTATCAAAAATATCCCTCGAAGATATATATTTCTAAAACATTATTTCCTTTATATATGGAACTATCAAACCTCTCTTAACAAATCTTTGATGATTTAAAATCCTTTTTAAACTTGGACTGATTTGAAATCATTTCTTTATACTTAGGGAGATATTCCCAAATCATTTCATTTAAATCTAAACAAAGATTTCTTAATTTAAAAACTCGTACTTTTGATTTAGTTAAAACAATGTTATCTAGGATGTTAATCCAAAACCAATCAATATTAAGTGAGCAGAATCTATAGAAATCTTCTGATTCTATGCAATATCAATCCGCGTAAAAAAACAAATACTATGGGCGGAATAACTACGAAATCACCTTTTAAATTCCATGAATAGTACGAGTACCCTCTTTGGGCTTTAACACCAAGTACAAGAAGATCATCTCTATAAAATCCAAGTTGTATTTAAATTTGAAAAATTAAATCATTTATACTTAACCCGTTTTCGACATTTCGACCTTATCTATCTCTCGTCCAGGAAAGAGGCCAGGTGAGTCAGGACACTGGTTGCTTCTAAACATCTTGTTAGTTTAAGCACCTCACAATTGGATCTCATGAATAGAAAAATCCATTCTACTCGTTGGATTTTAGAGCCAAGATTAAACCACTATTTATAATAGCTTTTTCATTAATTCATTTATTTGAACTATTTTCAATAAGCTAGAAAACCTCCAATCATTATTAAAACATTTAACTATCTATTTTAAAACATTTATAAAATATTTGGAAAATAATTGTTAAGTTTAAAACTATATTTCAAAAGTTATAGAAAAGTGCCGCGGAAAAGTGCTGCGGAAAGTGCTTTTTAAGCTATATTTATCAAAACGACTTTTTATTATTTGAAAATTCATTTTTATTACTCAAATCACTTTTAAAACATTTTAAATTATTTATCATATTTATTCCACATTTGTAAATAATTTAAAACAACATTTGTAGAAAAATCCAGTATCGGATTCCGAACAGCAAATTCAGGATTTTTCAAAAACTTTTTTTACTTATATTTGAAAATCTACGTATCGAAATCCCAATTTTCCTTCTTTGTTGTAAAACTATGAAAATAATAGTTTGAAAAATTCTTATCTCCAAGAATTCCGAGCTATATTCCAACTTTTACACTTATTTGACTTTTATAGCGCGAAATCGTGAACTACCGTTACACGACGCGCTTATTTTTAGCTAAATTTTCCATTTCTTTTCAAACTTCACCAAAACACTTTTAATGTTTATAAAATATTTCAAATACATTTTAGACCATTTTTAAGCGGTTTAATACTTCCATATACACCATTTCATTAATTTAAGGAAAGTGATTTCCTTTTGTGTTTATCGACATGTATATTCGTGACCTGCATATATATGTGCGTGTGTGTGTATATATATATATTCAACATTCATATGAAAACACCAAACTTGATGATCAAAGCATGTTAAACATCCATTTGCAAACATTATATGATCATTCAAAATATAATATAGTAGAGTTATCACCTTTATTTTCCTTCGAACTAGTTTTAAAACGGCTATAGCTCCGCTATCTCAAAATGAAAATCTACGAAATCGAGCTTGGATCCTTGAAATGGCTTGGCCAAGCCTTGGTCCTCATGGCTTATGGTGGTGAAGAGTTGGAGCTCACAGCCTAGGGTGGTGAATAGTGGTGTCTTCGGTTTAGGAGGCAGATCGATGGAGATTCAAGGTTGTTTTGAGGTGTGTAACTATATATAAATATATGCTATTATTTACTGAAATTGTAATAAATTTTGAAATTATTTCTTTTAGGATGGAAGCCATTAAACTGGAGGAAAAAGCATTAAAATTATAAAGAAGAAACGGAATGAAAAGGAAGAGAAGATGGTAGGGTATTTATAGGAAAAAGGAAGAGTACAAAAGAAGACATGTATACATCACTTTTTTCAATATTTCTAGGCTTCTCCAGCACACTACTTCCCTTCACAATGCATGGCCAAGGCCCCTCCCCCCATGTGAAAATCATTTCCATCCTCTCATATATACATATGTTGACTTCTTTATGCTTAAAGAGTAAGAAATAATTAAAATACATTATTTATTTTATATTATATTTCTTATACATAATTATATTTATATATGTATGTTTATGTGCATGTTATCATGTATATGTAACATATATTTGTATGTAGATGTAGGTACATAACGCCTCGAACATCTTTGAATAACTTTTGTTCGTTAAATCGTTGAAATGCGGAGAACTAATCATCAGTCACATTTTCACTTATACTTTAATGTTCATATATTTGTAAAAAAAATTCAAAAAAAAAATTTCTTATCATTTTGAACTAATAAAAATGATTACATTTGAATTATAAAACCATAAAATTTTATATTAACGATTATTTACAAAATTTTTATTATATCGATAAAGTGATATTGATTTTTCCTTATATTTTCAAATCAAATATATATCTTTATAAATTATTATAAATGATTTATTTTCACTTCATAACCATTCAAAATGAATCATCATTATTTGAATGATTAAAATAATTATTAAACCATTTAATCTTGGTTAAATTTAAATAAATCTATATTTAAATACGATACCCTAATGGACATAAATTCTATGAGGAAAATATTCTCTTAAACATTTATTCAAAATAAGTTTACTATTACTTATAATTACTTGAAACGATATTATCTGTATTATCATCTTTAATTAAAAATAAATTCAATTTATCAAAGTGATAAATTGGTGGGTCGTTACAAAAATGAAATAGATTAAATAAAGGAAACAATACTCGATGCATACAAATCATGAATCATAATGCATGCATGTGAAGGATTATTATTGCATGCGAAGACTAATAGAGCAACATATGTGTATATTTCATGTTATCTTCTCACGAAGGAAGCCAAATGAAATAGGACGTGATGGCTCCTATATGGTCGACAAATGATGACCAACGTTTTTTTAACATGTGATGGCTAGGTAGAAAAATAAAATATGATGGTAGTGCGAATTGGTAGGGATTTGCACATGACCATTAATAAGGTTCTTAATCACACATAACGGCTATGGGATAACCAATATATAACAATTAAATTTAGTCTATAATAGCCTGAAAAGCTATATTTTTCTAAGTAAGATACGAATAGTTAAGGCGCTTTGGAAGATAGTTTCCAGGTGTTATTGAACTATTTCAAAGGAATGAAATTAATGAGATATTTTATAAGTCAAAGTTGTGTTAACTTATTTTTGACATGAAGGAAGCTTAGAGAAGCTAGTAAATGATAGGGTATCATTTAAATAGTGGATAAATTTTTTTGTCTAAAGAATGTGTAGGTTACACAACTATTGAATGAAAGAAAAGAATTTAACCACGATCGTAAAAATATACCGACTCATAGAGTTATTGGATGGCAGCTATGTAGTTATATCCCCACTAAAGCCCTACAAAATCCCAGCTATAGCGCATAGCTCTTCGACAACTAGACTTTTTCAATATAGCATTGTCAACCAATATATCATCTTTAAGCCTTTCTATTTTCCACTACACTCACTAAATTAAGGCTTTTTAGTACTCGTTTTAGCAACATTAATATAAAAAGGTTGATTTACTAGTTCTCTTTTGAACAAGGCTAAATTAGGCAAAAACCTAATTTTAAGGTACAAGTTCTCAATATAAGTTAGAGATCCATTGTAGTCACCAAATATGCACTTTATGTATCATCATATTCTTTGGTTTTGTTATATAAGATTAAAAAATATTCCTGTTTCCTACATAAATAATGCGAGAATGAGAATAAATTAACTTTAAATATTTGATTATATATTTAATGTAGCTTTTTACACCTTCACTATTTTTTGTTATATCCTCACTTTATCCCTGTCATAACTTTTTGCACCTCCACTATTATGGAACTACTAAGCACTTTAACATCATAGGATGGTAGGGTGACATGTGACTATCAATCTAAAATCCAATGATATATGATAGAGTGCCATGGTAGGATTTAACCTAAAAACATTTTAATATTCTACAGAGGAGTTACGGAAAAGTGCCAAAACATGTGTTTTTATAATTAAAAATAACGGTAGGGTGCCAAAACTCAAGGTGGTTTTATAAGTCAATTTTACAATATGAACGATAACTATTCAAGGACTAAAATGGGCCATTAACGCTTTGTAAGGATGCTTACTAGAATGTATTCAAGGTGCTTACATTCAACTTCTTAGGAGAGCTAGGGTGACTATAGTAACGGTGGCTCCTATATGGAATTGAATTGACATTTTCACCTGGTGACATTGTTTGATCAAAAGATTAAATTAGCGACAGGAAGGCCTAAGGAGGTGATCACTAAAATAAGTTAATGATAACTTAATGAAGAAATCCTAAAACCATATATTAATTGATTAATAAACGATTGACAAATGATTATATGACTTGGTTCATATTTGGATGATAAGTGTAGGGTATACTTGCCTTGAATTGATATATATGTATGACATAGTTCATAATTATATGACAAGTGTAAGGTACACTTATTGATTGAATATATGCACATACTTGTTTTCTATGATATATATATATGTATGTTTATATATATATATATATATATATATATATATATATATATATATAAACTAATGTATATTACGATGCAATGATGAAGTGAGAGGAAAACCCGTTGCGTGTTAGCGACATAGTTTCACTATGGATGCTTAGGGTAAAGGTTTTACTCATACCAAATTGTTTTACCCATGTTTTTATTATTTACTATAAACTCATGGAAACTCATTCAAGTAGCTTGAGATTATGGATTAGATGGGTATCTTTTGATAAATATTTTGAAGACAAAGTAGGAAGTTTGCTACTTAAATAAAAGTATTTAGAAATTTCCGCCGTGTAAAAGCAGAATATATAACTGGTTAGGTATGGTATTAACATCTTTATATGTCGAACATACACTACTCTTATTTCTTACCATATGTTTACCCCTATGTGGGCAAGGAATAGGTTTAATGATGTAACATATTATGTAAAAAAATTGATATAGTGAAAAAAATTAGCCACTTTGTTTGCTTTTGTTGTGCAAAATAATATCGAACTCACTTTATCATTGGAAATTGATTTTTGGTGATGACTGCAGCATCATTGGCATCTATTTTCAAGTCTTGGAGTGGAGGATGTTACAACTGGGTATCAACTTAGGTTAGGGAAAACATCTAAGTAAAAAATGAGCTTAGTTTAAGTTAGATAACAAGAAAACGAACACCTTAGGGTAGGGTATAAGCTAAATATATAACATATTTATATTTTGATATAGATATATAAAAGAATATATCTACCTCTCTACGATTGTTCCATTCTCTTTGCTTCCATTTCTTACAAACCATACTTATGTTGAAGGAAAGAATGGATCTATGTAGCTAACATTTGACCATAGGAAGTGTGAGAATGAATACTAATAGCAGTGAAATGATAGTATGCAAACCAATGGCTAGTGAAAGGAGAAGAACTTATAAGTTCGTAATGAAGTCGGTACTCAAGTGCCTGCCTTGGCTGAAGGAGGAATGGATGTGAATGCTTTGTTTTGTCAGTTTATGATGGAAATGATGAGGCAACAGCTAGCTGGAGCCGTAGAGCCGAGATAGGAGGTGGTGAAAGAAGTAGGCTTTTCTAAGATGAAAAAAAGATTTCAAGAGTTGTGGAGGAAAGCGGTTCATAGGGAAGGAGTCTACCTTAGAAGTGTTGAATAGGTTGAAAGTATGTGAATATGTTTTCGAAGACTTAGGATATACTAATGCTCAAAAGGGGAGGTTGGCATCTTGTCAGCTCTAGGAGGACGCATTGGACTGGAAGGAAGGCTGTAATTGCTGAGGCATCAGAGAAGGAGATAACCTACGAGCAGTTTAAGGAGCGATTTTAGGCTCAGTTTATCCTCGAATCTCAGAAGACTGCTTTCTGTAAAGAGTTCATTGACTTAAAGTAGGGAGAGATGACTTTGGAAGAATACATCGAGCGATTCAATGCTTTATTAAAGTATGGAAGGGAGCATACCAATACTCTGCTAAAGAGGAATGAATGTTTATAGAAGGAATAAAAAGGGGTTTGAATCACAAGGTGATGACTCATTTATTAGCTCCATTTGATATGGTGGTAGAAATGACGAGAAGGAATAATTTCTTGTATCAGGGAGAGAAGAACGATAATGTTAAGCCCTAGGGAAGGTAGAAGAAATGATTCAAATTGTATCAGAAAGGTGGAAAGAATGGAAAAATGGAAAGGATCGAAAGATGGGAAGGCTTCTTAAGTGAGAACTCAGAAGCCGAATATTGCTGATATGACTATTTATAATTGTGGTCATAAGGGGCACTATTCAACTAAGTGTACCTAGTTGGAAAATAGGGATGAGTCTAAGTGCTTTATCTATAACAAGCCAAGCCATAAGAAAAGGGATTGTCTAGAAGCAAAGCCGGCTAAGGTTTATGCTTTGGAAGGACCTTCGTTGGATCTACAGCCGAGGAGAAGGAAAATGGTATTGTACTCAGAGGTATGATTTTAGTTTTCAGTATATCTATCAGAGCTCTGTTTGACACTAGTGCTACCCATTCTTTCGTTTTAAGAGATTTGGTTAATAGGCTAGAACTTAACACTACCTATTTCATTATGTCCTTACGTGTGGTTAATACGATCGGTTGTTATGCCACTCTCGAGTTAAGGTGCGCTAACCTTGAATTTGACTTGTGTGGATACTTTTTTGTTCTTAATCCATATGTGTTTGACTTCGTAGGGTATGTGGTAATTTTGGATATGGATTAGTTGATGCGAAATGATGTTATGATTTATTATGTGGATAGTATTGTCTTATGAAATCCTAGAGGTGGACAGAAAATTATGATAGCCTTAGATGTAAGGAGGGAGAAGTCAGACTTAATGTTATGCACTATGGATGACCAAAAGGATGAGATCAGTAGAGTGCAAGTAGTTCGAGAATTTTCATGTGTTTTTCAAACCTATAATAGGATTACTACCGAGAAGAGCAATTGAATTCCGGATATATTTAATGCTAGGGGTGCAACTTGTTAACGGACCACATAGTAGGATGCCACCCAAGGAGTGGAAGAATTAAAGAAGGAGTTGGAGGAACTCGAGCATAAATTTTTTAGTAGACCGAGTAGTTCATAGTGGGGAGCATCCACGGTATTTGTAAAGAAGTCAAACTGAACTTTACAAATGTGTATTGATTATTGGAAGCTGAATGAGTTGATGGTGCAGAATTATTATTCCTTACCTAGGATAGACGGTTATTTGACCAGTTTAGCGGAGTTCGAGTGTTCTCCCGTCTAGTCTTAGCAATGGGTTTCCATCAACTACGAGTAGCAGAAGGTAATGTTTCATTCACCATGTTTTGAACAAGGTACGGTTCATATGAGTGGTTAGTGATGCTGTTTGGACTGACCAACTCCCCAATGTTCTTTGTATACCTTATGAACCAGATCTTTGGCGATCAGTTGTATAAATTTATGTTGGTCTTCATTAATGACGTTTTGGTATGTTCTAAGAAGGAGAGAGATCATGAAGTGCGTCTTAGCTTGGTGTTGGGGACGTTCAGACAACACAAGCTTAAGGAATTTTTTTTGAAATGTCACTTTGGGGAATAGGAAGTGAAGTTTCTTGGGCATTTTGTTTCGGAGAATGAATTATATATGGATCCATCGAAGATAGAAAATGATAACAATTGGAAGAGACTAGAGACAGCCACAGAGATGAGATGTTTCTTAGAATTTGTTGACTATTACCACAGATTCATTAAATATTTCTTGCATATTGTAGCACCCTTGACTAAGTTTACCAAAAAACGAGAAGTCTGTTCGGGTTGATAAGTGTGAAGGGTCATTTCAGGAGTTGAAGAGGTTATTGATGAATATTCCCATCTCGATCAAGCTTGAAGGGAACCAGGATCAAGTAGTGTATATTAGTGCTTGTGGAATTAGCTTGGGAGTAGTGTTGATACAAAGAAGGCAAGTGATAGCATATACATTAAGGAAGTTGAGACCATATGAAGTTAGATATCTAACTCATGATTTAAAGTTGGCGGTAGTGGTGTTTGCGCTGAAGATTTGGAGATATTACTTATTTGGAGAACGTTTCAAGTTGTATATGGGCCATAAATTCCTTAGGTATACAATCCCTCTAAAGGTGTTGAATATGAGGCAGCAGAGAGCTTTAGTTCTTGGTGTCATATGATTTTTGGATAGAATATACGCTAGGAAAAGGGAACAAGTTGTCGAAGCTTTGAGTAGGATGCATCAACATGCAGTGTTTGCTATGATTGATGAATGGAAGACATTGGAGATGGTAGCCTCTTGTGGAGTGCAATATAAGAGGAATTTTGCATCAATTAGGGACAAGTTAGCAAGTTTGGAGGTACGTCCAACACTTGTAGAAAGAATAGCTGCAAGGCAAAGGGAAGGTCCATTGATTGCTTAAAGGATAAGGCGATTAGAGATGGGTGTGGATGTTGAGGATCTGAAAGTATTCAAGATAGACTCTAACGGATGGTTTAGGAAGAAAGGAAGACTTTGTGTTCCTGATATATGGGATCTTCGGAAGGAATTCTTGGAAGAAAGTCATCGGTCAAATTTTACTATTCATCTCAGAGGCACGAAGATGTATCATGATATGAAGAGAGTCTTCTTTTGGGAAGGGATGTAGAGACTATAGATTAATGCGTAAAGAGATGTTTCATCTACCAGCAAGTGAAAGATGAGCATCGGAAGCCAAATATTTTGCTTCAAGCTTTAAAAGTGCCGATTTGGAAGTGGGATTTTATGTATTTATTAACAGACTGCCTAGGTTGAGGAAGGGGAATGATAGCATTTGGATGATAGTCGATAGACCGACTAAGAGTGTCTACTTTATCCTTGTGAAGTCGACAAGGAAAATAGTTAGCTTAGCGAAGTTATATATGAAAAATGTAGTGAGACTGCATTGTATACAGAGTAGTATCATTAGTGATAGAGACCTATTGTTTACCAGTGTATTCTGAAGAAGATTGGAGAGTTCATTGAGTATGGAGTTGAGCTTGAGCATAGCTTACCACCCACAAACGAATGGTCTGATGAAAATGGTGAACTGTATATTGGAAGATTTACTGAGAACATGTTTCCTGGATTTTAGAGGATCTTAGGAAGATAATTTGCATCTGATAGAGTTTACTTATAATAACAATTACCAAATAAGTATCATGATGGCACCATTTAACGTGTTGTATAGAAGATCTTGTAAGTCTCCAGTTTGTTGGTTGGGCACGGGAGATGGACCCATGTTAGGACTCGATTTTTTAAGAGATGCCACTTCACGCTAGAATAAGGGCAACACAATCAAGGCAGAAGAGTTATGCCAATAAGTGAAGAAAGTGCTGGAGTTCGCGGTCGGCAATCGCGTATTCATGAGGGTTTTTTCGATGAGAGGAGTTATGCACTTTGGGAAAGCGAGGAAGTGGGCATCTAGATATGCAGGACCAATTCTAGTAACTGAGAGATCGGTAAACTTGTGTATAGAGTCGAGTTGTTGAGAACATTGGCGGGTGTGTATAATGTGTTTCATGTATCGCATTTATGGAAATGTGTTCACGATGCAAGTTCAGTAGTACAACTGAAGGCGATGGAGGATTTATCTGTAGAGCCAGATTTGATGTATGTGAACTACGTAAAGGAATAGTAGGTTATAATATGAAGGACTTGAGGAACAAGGTTATTAGATTTTTTGCGTCCAATGAAGTGACGATAAGGAAGATTGTGCCAAGGAGGTAGAAGACAAGATTAGAAATATCTATTCCAAGTTGATTTAGACATTCGTGTATATAGCAGTGTGTTTTGTTTCTCTATTGTATGGACTAGTATGTACTAGAATATTCTTATATGATATGATTGTGTGTAAGTAGTTGCATTAATACATTTATGCTTTATTATTGATGGTTTACATTAGTAAGGTACTGGTATAATCTTTGGTAACTTGTCTGTACTTACATAATGATAACTCTATACTCTCAGTGTGTTAGTGTAAATTTTGTTTTCCTTATCGAAATTTCAAGGATAAAAATTTTATAAGGAGGGGAGACTGTAACACCCCATATTTTGGAGCATACATAATATGGGAAACTAATTTAAATTAAATTACATTAAAGTAATGGTATATAGACATTATTAATTAAATTATTAAAATAGTTTAATTGTAATAATTTCCTAAGGGAAATATAATTAATTAAGTGAGGATCGCTTTAAAAGCGATGGACCAAAGGCACTTAGAGCAATTTTGGTTGGCCTTAGTTAATGAAAGAAAACAATTTAAGTTTTAATGTGGAAGGATTTGGTTAAGAAGAATAAGGTATTAATGCCCAAAACCACTAACCCATATTCCTTAGCCCCAACCCCTCATTCTATCTTAATTTCATTTTTACTCATAAAAAAAACTTCCTAAGAACTCTAGCAAGGACAACATTTACCAAAGAAGAAGAAGAAGAAGATTTCAAGCTAGAAGACATCAAGCTTTCAAATTTAATAAGAGAAGAGGTTAAATTAACTTTTCTTAACTAAATGAGTAAAATCTTTCTCTAAAAACCTACCCTAACCTATTGGGTTTGGATTTGACTTTCATACGAATGTTTTGATGATGTTAAGAATGTTCGGATGTCTGAATATTATTTTAATTATGGTTTCAAATTTAATTAAGGTGACTTTGTTCATGCTACAAAATTTTGGTATCATATGATTAATGATGAAATAGAGATGTGTTTTTAATTTCATATTTTTTTTGAATTTATGTTAATATTTTATGAATTTCATAAGCTAGAAAAATTACTAATTTTGGGTTAATTAATTGTTGAAAATAATAAAATTAACTATTTTGACTTGATATTTTATACGTAATAGAATATGATAAAATAGATTTTTGGTGAATTTTTGGGATTTTTTCCATTAATTTTTTGTTTTATATGAATTATTTAGTGAAGGAAAACACTAATTAATTAATGAAAAATTAATAAATTAATTATTTAGTTTGGATGGCTAAAGTTTTCTGAAAAGTAACCGAAATGATGAGAAATTTAGCCGATAAGAAGTTGACACCAAATAGAATTTGGTAAAAAGAAGTTGCCAAAGAAGGTAATAAATTAGTTATTAATCTATTTATAAGATTGCCATGGAACATTGATGACCAAGTAAAACTTAACCCATTAGGTTAAACTTCATAATAGACCAAGAAAAACTATGCATGAAAGCTAGGAAAGAAGGATGTACACCTCATGTGGACTTAGCATATAAAACACGAAGCCTTTATTATTATTCGCGATGGATTTGTTATCATTCACGAAGACTAGACACGAAGGCTTATAAACTACACATGACAATCAAGCAATTTGCACAATGACTTGCACAAAATAGGAGTCGACAACTTGGACAAATTAGGACCCAATGACTTGAACAAAATAGGACATGAGGACTAGAATGAAATAGGATACGATGAATTGTAAATAAACATTCACAAAGGCAACCAAATGATGGCCTCAAAGCAAGCGGCGAAAGCATGCGCCAAAATAATTACACACAAAAGCATGCTAAGATAATGACTGCTCACGTAGTATTAAATAAATCAACTCATAATGCACGGCTTCAGGAAATACACCGAATAAATCAAAACAAAGGATGGCATGGGATACCACAATAAAATATGACAAAAAACTAAACACGATGACTTTAATTTATATTATTAGCAAAGTCAGACATGATGACTCATGAGGTATGCATATAGAATGTAATGCGAAGCAGTGGAAAAAAAGAATAGGCCAAGACGACTTAACCAAGTAGCACGCGAACACTAAAATGACATAGGATAAATAAAATAAACAATACTCTATCCACACAAATCACGAATTATAATGCGTGCATGCAAAGTCTTATTATTGAAGACTAATAGAGCAACATATGTCTATATTTCATGTTATCATCTCATAAAGGCGGCCAAATGAAAATGGGATGTGATGGTTCCTATATGGTCAGCATACGATGACCAATATTTTTATAACATGTGATGGCTATATAGAAAATAATATACGACGGTATTGCGGGTAAGCTTAGGGTTTGCACGCAACCGTTAATAATGTTTTTAATCAAACATGATGGTTATGGGACAACCAATATACAACAATTAAATGTAATCTACAATAGCATGGGAATCTATATTTTTCTAAGTAAAATACGACTAATTAGGGCAATTTGGAAGACAACTTCCAAATTTTATTAAACTATTTCAAAGGAATGAAATAAAAAAGATCCAACTTATTTTTGAAACGAAGAAAGCTTAGAGAAGCTAATAAATGATAGGCTTTCATTTAAATATGGATAAAATTGTTTTATATAGATAATGTATAAGGTATAAAATTAATGAATGTAAGAAAAGAATTGAACCATGATTGTAAAACATACCGACTCATAGAGTTACTGGATGGCAGAGCGCCGTGAATACCAGTTTAAAATCCAATGGTATATGGTAGGGTGCCACAACAGGTTCAACTTAAGAACTTTCTAAAACTCTATAGAGGAGTTAAGGTGGGGTGCCAAGACATCAGGGTGTTGGCAAAGTGCCAAAACATCAGGATGATGTTATAAATTAATTAGACAATGTGAATGATAGTGATTCAGGGACTAACAGGGACTATTTATGCTTAGTAAGGATTATTACTAGAATGTATTTAAGGTGCTTATGTTTAGCCTCTTAGAAGAGTTAGGATGACTCTATTCAGGGTGGCTCCTATGGGGAAATGAGTCGACGTTTTCACCAGGTGACGTTGTTCGAACAAAAGACTAAATTAGTGATAGGAAGGTCGAAGGAGGTGTTCAATAAAATAAGTTAATGATAACTAAATAAAGAAAGCCTAAAACCGGTGATTAGTTGATGGATGAACGTCCGGCGAACGATTATATGACTTATTTCATATCTGGATGACAAGTATATGGTATACTTGCCATGAACTGATATATATATATATATATATATATATATATATATATATATATATATATATAACATGGTTCACAATTGGATAACAAGTGCATGATACACTTATTGACTAAATATGCACATGGTTGTTTTCTTTGATATATATTGTTATTGTTATATAGACTTCTGTATATTATGTTGTAATGATGAAGTGAGGGGAAAAGTTGTTCTGCGTTAGTGGCGTGGTCTCACTATAGATGCTTAGAGTAAAGGTTTTGCTCATACCAGACTTATTGCTTGATCCGTGTTTTTATTATTTCCCATAAACTCACGGGTACTCATTCGAGTAGGTCGAGTTTATGATTAGACAAGTATCTTTTGAAGAACGAGTAAATATTTCGAAGGCAAAGCAGAAGGCTTGCTATTTAAGTAAAAGTATTATGAAATTTTCATTGTGTAAAACCAGAATATATAACTTGTTAGGTATGGTATTGGCATCTTCATATATCGGACACATACTACTCTAATTTTCTTTTATGTATATACCCCTGCACGGGCAACGATTTGGGTTTAATGATGTAATAGATTATGTAAAAAAATTAATGTAATGAAAAAATTTAGTTGCTTTATTTACTTATATTGGTGCAAAATAATACTAAACTCACTTTGTCATTGGAAAATAATTTCGATGATGACTGCAGCATCATTGGTGTCAATTTTCGAATCTCGGAGTAGGGGATGCTACAGTTATCTTACTTCATCTAGTCAATATATTAATAATATTACACATAATATCTCTAACTTGAGTTTGCTTAACAACCAGAGAGTATGCAAATAATTTATTAATATATAAATAGGGGAGGACAATATTATATTAAAGATTCATAATCTTTAACATTATATTTAGAAGGATATAAACGTATGAAATAATGTATTTCTTATGAAATACCCTCGTGCTTCAAGTGTCAGACACATCAAAAATCATGTTATACATACAATACGTATGTACTTATTCTTTAAAACTAATTTGGGTTTCTAATTGTTCCATCTTTAATTTATGCACTCATGTGATATAAGTTTTAATAATTATATAAATTTTATAACTTATTAAACCATACAATAGTCTTGTGTGTAATTTGATATTGATTAAATATTATTTAATGAATTAACATTTATATTAATTTTATACTATGTAGTTAAAATGTTTTAAATTATATATGTGGACTATAATAATTATAGTAATACACATATTCTTATATATGTATTATATTATTCATTGTTTAACATTTAATTAATATATCTAATTAGAACAATTTTTTATTAATTATAATTAATTTTAAAAATTATATATATTACCTTACTATCTTAACATAATGTTACATATATCAATATTTTTTAATTTAATCAGTTAACTTCTAATTAATTATTAAATATAATTAAGTCAATTAAGAAATAATTATTCAAAATAATTATTTTACTTTTGAAAACAATTTTATAACATTTATAAAATCATTACTTATGTTAAATTTGACCTTTAAATTTAAAATATTATTTTTATTTATTTAAATTTTTATTTTTATTTCAAAATAGATTTTGAAAATTAGTCCAATGCCTAAATCAGTTTGGGCCATTATATTAATGGTAATTTTTGGGCTTACTTTATTTTTTTTGGCCGGGCCAGTAGCCTGGTAGGGCGAAGTACTAGATTACCCAAACCCAACTTTGGACATTACTTTTATAGACGCCCTATTATATGAGCATGCTTTAATAAGTTAAGCCTAATATTGCTAATTTAGACCGCATAGACTTTTTGGTTTTGATACCATTGTTGGAACTGGGCCAGCATGTAGCAAGTTAAATGGGTGAATTTAAAAATAATTCCATTTAGATCTTATTGGGACTATAGAATCTAAAGATTTATATCCAATCTAAATAATTTTAAATAAAATCTTTATTTTATTTAATTAATTTATACAAACATTTGATTTTGTATAGATATGTAATATTCAAAGTGTATATGTGCATCAAATACACACATATGTGTAAGTGGGTGTGCAACATATAAATGTGTATATGGCATATGCCCATATATAAGTGTTGGGATTTACACGGCAACAGACCCGTTGGCCCGTTATATGCACACTACTGTCTAAAACAAATTAAATTATATATATAATATCTAAAAAAATCAATATTTATTTTGTAATAAAATAATTTATTTTGACTAAGTGAATAATTTTGAAAATCAAAATTCATTTTATATATCTAATTTGTTTAATTAGCAAAACAATATAAAAACAGATCTGAATCTATAAAATTAAATTATATATATCGTAAAATTAAATAAAAATATCATAAAAAGAACTAAAATAATTTATTTTGAATAACTTAATAATTTTGAAATTCAAAATTCATTTTCAAAATATCTAATTTGTTTAATAAGTAAAACAGTTTAAAAAATTTGGGTCTATATATTTAAATTTAAAAAATATAATTAAATAAAAAATATCATAAAAATATTTTATCATATAATTTCCAAAAACGATTATATGTATGTATAATAGTAATACATTAAAATAATTAATAAGATAATTAAAATCTATATATTTAAAAAAATGCCTTACGTCTAAAATTAAAAATAATACATATATATATATATATAAATTGTAATTTTTAAATCCTGTAAACAATAAAGTATAATTTTATAATATAAATAATACTAGGTGATACATGTTATAGTAACATTAATACACACACATAGATATACACACACACACACACACACACACACACACACACATATACATAAACTTTATATTTGAAATAAAATAAAATTAATTTTGATTTTTCTTGATGTAACATTAATTTATGATAAATAATAAATTAATTTTGTTATATAAGTATTTATACTTATATGTTTATTTATATTTGTAGTTAAGACGGTGATAAATCGATTTAAAATAGTTTTTAATGTTTAAAAATTAACTAAAATTATTTGTAAAAATCCGTTACTGTAATATATATATATATATATATATATAAGTTTTTTCTAAATTTTATTAGTTCAAACAAATAGAATTAATAGATAGTGAAATTTGTAGTTTTATACTTACATATACATATGTATGACAATACAATTTAATAGGATAACGATTATGCATATAAATTCGTTTAAATATATATTGATTAACTATTTTAAAATAAAATGACATATTAATCATAAATTATAGAACGTTACCTCAAAAATGTTGCCTAATATTTACACCTTGATTGGCAGACTTTCCTAGATTCGATCCTTATTCGGGCTCCTAGCTTTGCAACTGCTTGGAGTACCAATTTTGATTTATATTTGATGTTTGGATATGATATCTTTGGTGTAAGGGAGTTGGAAATGGCGGCTATCATAGAGGAGGGGGAGGGAAAATAGTCAACTTGAAAATGAGATGTAGTGTGGCCTTTTATAGAGAAAGAGTAAAGGAGATATTCTCTCCTTGATTTACTCCTCTATTACCAAATCTAGATCCAACTTTTTTGAATTTGTATCCCCTCTCTTACTCTCCTATAGCTGCTAGATGAGGCTATATAGGCGTTAAATCATTCCAAACCTAATAGTAGTTAATCACATTTAAATCCAATTTAAATGAATGTCGAATATCGATCGCACATATATAACATTAATGTATGCGCATAATTAATTATTATTGGCATCCAAAAAATTATTACCACCTAATACATCAAAATAATAAGTAATATTTCATAAATATTAATTAATTTAATTAATTATAACAATTATAAATCAAATAAATCATGTGCTACATCAAAAGAATCTACCAATGTAGTTGTGCGACTCACAGGTGTAATTCATTTAGCGATTAATATCGAACAATTCGAATATTAACATTCACACATCACCTCAACTAGTGTTGTGACAGTTTGGCTGAAGTTATTGCTATACATTTTTTAGGTAAAATCCAATTTTACTACTTTAAGCATTACTTGCTAGTGACAGTTATTTACATAAACTCTCTTCGTCAAAACTCTATCACTTTAGACTTATGGAATTTGGTAATGGTTAAAATTCCAGTATCGTCCATATTCAACTCTATAGTCCAAACACAAAGTCTTCGGTTCAATAATAATAATTATTAGTAACAGAACTGCTCAAACCAGAGACTGTGACTTTGAGATGACTTCAGTTGATAGTGATATTAACGTCATATAACTAAGAAGACGAATCCTATCTTGAACAGTGTCTCACTTCCAATGCTTCCACTCGACTCAACTATAGTCATTCGACGGACGTCATGCCATGATTTAACTATAATCAAAGTAGAGCTTTCACATTGAAGATCAACTGTATTCTTAAGTCAAGATAAATATGTAATTTTGTCACATCGACATTTTCTGTTTGACCTTAGTTATATTTTCGAACAGAAAACTATCAAGTGAGTCATTCTATGATTATCCAATAACTATCAATACGTAAACCCTTGGTTCCCCAGCAGCCATGAGTAATACATTGCCAATATTTGGAGAGGGTTACATAATCTAGTCTCAATGGATGTATCGATATCCAATCTCGATGCATCTTGAATAAACTCATTTAAAATGATGTGTTTTATAATATTGTGACACGATACTTATGATTACAACTATTTCTAATTACTATCACAAACACACCATTTATGGATTTTCTATTAAATATATTTTAATTAAGCTTTAATTATTTATAACACATTATAACAAATATATAACAGAAAGAAAAAAACACCTTTATTACGAATGAGAATTGATTGCATAGTTAATTAATATACAATAAATTACAGAATTTCCGCTGGGGCATACCCCTAACTCTATCAATCTACCACTTGCTTTTAGGGCCAATTATGGAATCTCAATCCCATCCTTTAATCAGTATCTCGAGAGCCAACCGAGCCAAACCCTTAGTGAAGGGATCTGCTATGTTGTCTTTGGTATCTACTCATTGTGTCATAACCTCTTTCTTCTCAATGAATTCTCTAAGTAGGTGGAACTTTCAAAGAATATGCTATAACTTCTTATGTACTCTGGGCTTCTTTGTGATTTGCATCACCACACTGTTATCACAGAATAATGCCATAGGATTTTCGTTATCGGGGATCACTCCAAGCTTACTAAAAATCTTGAACATCCATACTGCCTCCTTAGCTGCTTCATTGAGGGCGATGTACTCGGCCTCCATCTTGGAATCAATAATGGTTTCTTTCTTGGAACTTTTTCGACTAACGGCTCCATCATTAAGCATAAAGACATAACCGAACATTGACTTACTATCATCTATATCACTTCGAAGACTAGAATCTATATACCCTTTCATAGGGAAGTCCCCATTCCAGTATATAAGGATTGAGTACTTAGTATTTCTCAAATACGTAAGTATACATTTTATGGCCATCCAATGCTTTTCTCCGCGATTAGGCTAGTATCAGCTTACGCATCCTAATGTGTGTGCCACATCTGATCTAGTACATAGCGTAACATACATAATGGATCTTATGGATAAAACATAGGGGATCCTCTTCATACGCTCTTTCTCCCCCTCAGTATGAGGAGAGTCCTTCTTTGACAACAAAATAAGACAAATGGATGTAAAGATGGCTTTTCTGAATGGTCATTTAGAGGAAACCATGTATATGTCATAGCCCGAGGATTATGTGGTCAGTGGGAGTGAGGGCAAGGCTTATAAGTTGTTAAAGTCCATTTATTGACTTAAAAAAGCTTTAAGGAGTTGGATCAAGTGTTTTGGTAGGGTAATCAAACGGTTTGGTTTTTATCAGTAGGAACAGTGCATATACAAAAAGGAACATGGTAACACTGTCATTTTCTTAGTGCTTTATGTTGATGATCTATTGTTGATTGGCAGTGACACTACATTGTTGCAATAAGTGAAAGCTTTTCTTTTTAAGAACTTCTCCATGAAGGATTTGGAAGAGCAGCCTATATAATTGGTATAAAGATCTATAGAGACGGATCTAAGAGGCTGTTGGGATTATCTCAATACATCAACATGGAAACCATACTAAAACGGTTCAGTATAGAGAATTCCAAGCGTGGAAATGTTCTAAGGCAGTCTGGAATTGTCCTTTTATAGAAGGACTCCTCATACTGAGGAGGAGAAAGAGTGTATGAATAATATCCCCTATGCTTCAGCCACAAATCCACAATGCATGCTATTCAATTTACTAAACCGGATGTAGCATATGCATTAGGATGCGTAAGCCGATGCCATCCTAATCCAAGAGAAAAACATCAAACGACCATAAAATGTATACTTCAGTATTTGAGAAATACTTAGGGCTTATTCATTATATACGGAAATGGAGACATCCTTATAAGCGGTATACATAATCAAGTTTTCAAAGTGATCTATATGATAGTAAGTCAATGTTCGGTTATGTCTTTATGCTTAATAGTGGAGTCGTTAGTTGGAAAAGTTTCAAGTAAGAAATAGTTTCTGATTCCGCGATAAATGCTGAGTACATCGCCCCCCAATGAAGCAGCTAAAGAGGCGGTGTGGCTGCACAAGATTTTGAGTGAGCCCAGAGCGATTCATGATAACGAGAATCCTATGGCATTATTCCATGATAACAATGCACTGATGCAGATCATAAAGGATCCTAGAGTACACTATAAGTTGCGGCATATTCTTCGAAAATTTCACCTGATCAGAGAATTCATTGGGAAGGAAGAGTTCGTGATACAATTGGTAGATACCAAGGACAACATAACAGATCCATTCACTAAGGGTTTAGCTTGCTCGGCTCTCGAGATGTTGATTGAAGGGATGGGATTGTGATTCCTTAATTGGTCCTAAATGCAAGTGGCATATTGATAAAGTTAGGGGTATGCCCTAAGGGAAATTCTATGATTTATTGTAAATTAATTAACTGTATTGTTATTTCTCATTTGTAATAAAGGTGTTTTCCTTTCTGTGATATTGTGTTATAAATAAATAATGTTTAATTAAAATATATTTAACAGAAATCCATAAATGGTGTGTTTGTGATTGTAACTAGAAATAGTTGTAATCATGATTATTATATCACAATATTATAAAACACATCATTTTAAATGTTTCCAATTAAGTTGCATCAAAACTGGATATCGATGTATCCATTGAGATTGTAGTACGTAACGGTCTCCAAATGTTGGATAGTGTATTACACATGACTGCCAAATGCACTTAGGGTTACATACTAATAGTTATTGATAACTATGAAATGACTCACTCAATAGTCTTCTGTTGGTTAATATGATTAAGGTCAAACAGAAAATATTGATCTGACTGATTTACGTAGTTCTCTCAACTTGAGAATACCGTCGATCTTCAATATGAAAGCTCGACTTTGATTATAGTCAAATCATAGCACGGTGTCCATCGAGTGACTATAGTTGGGTCGAGTGGAAGTATTTGAAGTAAAACACTAGTCAAGGAAGGATTCTTCTCCTCAATT
This sequence comes from Allium cepa, assembly GCA_030765085.1. Taxonomy (NCBI): domain Eukaryota; kingdom Viridiplantae; phylum Streptophyta; class Magnoliopsida; order Asparagales; family Amaryllidaceae; genus Allium; species Allium cepa. The sequence goes on from CM060931.1 coordinate 402,233,799, forward strand.
ATATAGGGTAGTGTCACGGTCAACCCGGGTCAACTCAAAGTCAAAATCTCTAGTCAGAATAGTTCGGTTAATAATAATTCTTATTATTGAACCATGGATTTCTTGTTTGGACTATAGAGTTAAGTATGGATGATGTTGGAATTTTGACCATTAAAAAGGTACAAAGTGATATAGTTTTGATGAAGAGAATTGTTTTAAATAATAATCACAACCGGGTAATGCTTAATCAAGTAAAATTAGATTTTACCGCAACCAAGTAAGCGATAAATTTGGCCAATATTTCACACCACCTTCTAAGTGACGTGTGAACATTAATATTCGAATAGTTCAATATTAATTGCTGACTAAATTTACACTTGATGGGTCACACAACCGAAATAATGAATTCTCTTGTTATCCTATTTCGTGATCGAGACATATTTGGATGAGTCAAATAGATTAAACTAGAGGACAATCAAGCAAGAAATTAGAATTATAACTTCTAAACTTAGACACTAAGCAAAATCAATGGATCAAGCCATTAACTTGCCAAAGACCTTCTTAATTGCATAAGTCAACTCAAAGGAGCCAAGAACCAAAATTCCTAGAACAAGGAAAGTATTGGATAGGTACTGATCCATAGCAATGGATCTATTGATCTCTAACACTTGCTCAAATTCGTCATGTTGTTAACGTCGCACAAAGTTGGAATGGTTATTAGCTAATACTTGCCATATAGGAGGGTTTGTTAGTGTCCTATAATTCAAGCGATCGATGGACAACACCAAGTTTCAAAGAAACTAAACTAAGTGCTTTTCCCCAACCTCCGAACCAAGGAGTTCACCCAAGCTCAAGATGATATCAATGCCTCCAAGTTTTGTAGGTGAATATACAAGCCAATCAAACAATATTGAGGGATCAAAGAAGGCTTTACAACTCTTCTTATGGATCGGTGTTGATCCATAAGGCATGGTTCGGTATCGATCCTTTAACCTTGTTGATTTGGCCATGATCTTTTTTGAGTGGCTCCTTCTAAACATAGGGAGAACATGGTGGACAGAAATTCATCGACTTTCAGCTATAAATAGAGGGTGATAGGCATTGTTTTAGGATTCTTTTTCTTGTACTATGAATTTTTTTACTTCTATTGTAATCTCTCGGGTCAATACCGATCCATAGACTACTGATCCATATGATCACCTTTTATAAAAAAATTGCTGATCAAAAACGAAGTTCAAGTGGATGTAAGCAATTGAATAGCCGAACCACTATAATTTTTGTGTGTTGTTCTCTCATTTTTCATTTAATTTCTTCAATTTATTCTCCTCTACAAATGTTTTGGGTGTTTATGCCAACTATTGACGTTAACAATTTAGTGCTTTCACTGAGTACATATTGATCTCTTCCTACTCAGATCATTATCTAAGTCAAGAAGAAATCACAAAAATTGATCAACTAGATGAATGGTTATCTCAAAGACAGCGGAACCCAAATATCATGGAGCTAACTGAGACCATTTGCAGGACCAAATACTCGGGGCAGCCATAATTAATGTTGTTCAGTTGATCCAATAGAACAAGAATTTTTGGCATATATGGTGAAAAGGGGTGTGAATGAAAACCGACATAGTCATAATGATAATTGGGTTTCTTTTCCTCGTAGAAACCCATTCATAGACGAGATACCGCAAGAGGAGTACCCAAGAAGGTTTTCTATGACGACTGTGCTATCCTACAACAGAGCAACGGACCTAAGGCAACATTTGTTGAAATATAAGTGGCGTATGGACATTGCAAAAGCCATAGATGCTGTTAGATATCGACATTTCTCGATATTTTAGAAGGTGTTGCTAAGATGTGGTTCTGATTAACTGGCTAGGAAGTTTGTCGAGCAATTTCGCTTTCATACTACCCGCCTGAAGGATGTAATGTCGCTATCAAATATTTTTCACAATACCGAATAGTTATTAAAGAACTTTTTAAGTATATTCAATACACCAGTGATGGAGGTGAGCAATGATAAGGAAGACATTGTTTTAATGGCGTTAATTAAAGGAATACACTAGGATACCAATTTTGAAAGATGGCTAAAAATGAAAGCTCCATCGATTATGTATGAATTCTATAAAAAGGCAACCTAGTATTTGCACTTGGAAGAGGCAAATACATCGGTCAGAAGAGTTGGTATTAAAAAGCCAAGTGAGGTGGTACAACTTAATGTTACAGTGAAGCAAACCAGAGAGAGTTTCAGAAATGTGGTTGTAAGTATGGAAAACAAGGGCACCAATCAAAAAAGAAGTAACCAAGGAACAAGGATAGAAAACCAGACCCCAAAAAATATCTGAGATTTCCAAAGTACGAGGACTATACGCTGTTGAAAAACTCAATTGAGAATATTTATCTTGTGACTCAAGGTATGGAAAATTACAAGAAACCATCTCTGAAAGAATCAACGAAAAAGGATAAGTGATCTAGCAAATATTATCATTTCCACGAGCACACGACCATAATATAAATGAATGTGAGCATTTTCATGATGTGATAGAGGACTTTATCAGGAAAAAAACTCCAACAGTATGTGAAACATTAATGGATGGTGGGTAAGGAAGTGCTTAACCCCAAGGATAATTGCTCCAACAGGGTCAAGTCAAGCTTACCGATGATAGACCTAAGCAGCTTGGAGAAAGTCTTGTTATCAATACAATCACCCGTGGACCTCATCCAACAGCGAAGAGCTAGAATGAGATGGAAAGATATGCAAGTTCTTTGAAGTATGCCGTACAAGAAAGTTGCTTCATTGTCGAATACGAAGCTTCAACAAAGAAACTAAAGAGCATGACCGATGACATAATATTCATAAATCGAGATGTTGATTGGATCGAAGCACCCACACTTGATCCCTTGGTGATATGACCGTGATTGGACCAGCAACAGTAAAGAAAGTCCTTATTGATTATGGAAGTTCTATGAATATACTATTTAAGAAAGCTTATGACCAGATGATGAAAGATGGTCAGGATCTAAAGCCTTGTAAATCTTAGATTCAGGCATTCACCAGAGAGGCAGTGGAACGTGTAGGATGTGTAGACTTAACGATGGGTCTAGGTAAAGATGACCATAAGAGAGTGCCGGTTGTGACTTTCATGGCGATGGACATTTTTTCTGCATATAATGCATTTTTGGGTCGACCGACTCTTGCTAGTTTTCAGATGGCCCTGGCTTCGTGGTGTCTAACAACGAAATTTCCCATGGAAAATGGAACAGGGGCCATTCAGGGTGATCAAAATGTTGGACGAGAATGTTATGTCATGGAACCGAGGGAAGCAAAGCAGCGTGAAAATGGAAAGGACGTAGAGAAAACTTTCTACGTCAAATCAGCTGACGCACAACAACCACCACCAAAGCCCTGGCTCATTCGACATAGCATATTTCATAAAGCTATAGATCTAAGTAAAGAGCCAAAGGATGCGAGCATGGCCCCTGCCAAGTTGATGATTAGCATCTTGGTCGGTTAGTATGATCCTATTTAGGTCCTGAAAATTGGATCTCAACTCAGCATGAAGATGAAGAAGGAATTGACAAAGTATTTTCGAGCAAACTTGGATACATTTGCCTGGACACATTCTGACATGTGTGGAATATTTCCCAAGGTAAGAGCCATGCATTGAATGTGAACCTAGATGTCTTCTTATGAAATAGAAACGACGTAGCTCGGATATAGACCAATCCGCTGCGCTGAAAGAAGAAATGGATAAGGTAAAAGCTAACTACATCATCTGCGATGCTCTATACTTTGAATGGGTATCCAATTTGGTCCTAATCAAAAAGTCTAGTGGGAAGTCTAGGACATGCATCGATTATTCAGATTTAAATAAGGCATGCACGAAGGATAATTTCCCACTACCAAAGATGGACCAACTGGTGGATTTGACCGCTGGCTATGAATTGCTATCGTTCATGGATGTCATTCTGGCTATAACCAAATTCCAATGCATGTCCTGGACTAGGAACTTACCAACTTTATAACCTAATTAGGATTGTATTTTGTCACCTTATCATGCCATTTGTTTTGAAAAATGCTAGAGTCACATACCAGAGACTGGTAAACTCCACGTTTAGAGATCGGATCGGATGTTCGATGGAAGTCTAAGTGGATGATATAATGTTAAAGTCATGGTGATCGATGAACCATTTGGAAGATTTATCAAAAATGTTTGGCGTGCTCCTAACATATAAAATGAAGCTCAATCCACTGAAATATTTGTTCAGAATTGCATCAGGGAAGGTCATGGGTTTTATTATAAACTCGAGATGAATTGAGGCCAATCCAGAAAAGATTGAAGCCTTGAGAAATGTTGAAGCCCTAAATTGATAAAGGAGGTACGGAGTCTGAATGGGAAGGTAGCCACACTAAGCCAATTTATCTGGAGGGTTATGGACAAATGTTTCCACTCTTTGATGTCTTCAAAGTGGGAGAAAGAAACTTTTCCTAGACGCAAGAAAGTGTATATACACAATGTCTGGACGGAGAGGAATATGCGATGCTTCCAGATGGTGACCATGCCGGCTGCGAGTTTTTGGCTTAAGTTGATGAGAGAGATCAAGTTTGGGGTACGTCATTCTGGACACTGTTTCTCCCTTCATCATCTTGACCTTTGGTCATAGCCCTCCTTGGTTGTGCATGGCCTCTCCGTTGCATGGCCTTTTGTCTTGCTGTTGTGGTATTTCCTTCTGTGGTGTTTTCCCTGTTGTTTTTGTCTTCGTTTGTGCTGTTTTCCTTTTCTTTCCTTTGTCAGTTCTCCTAGTTTCCTTATGTTTTTGTGTTGCGTTTGTATTTTTTGTTTTTCCTTAATCAATAAACTGGTAGGGGTCCAGTCAACCTCGCTGTCTATTCAAAAAAAAAAAAAGAATGTAAGGATGCTTTTCAACCCTTAGTTGATCATTTGGAAAGATCACATGTGTTGTCAAAGCCTTAGGAGGGAGAAGATTTATTTGTTTATCTGGCAATGTCTATTCATGTTTTGAGTGCTGCTCTTATACATGAAGAAACCAGAATCCAGAGGCCAGTGTATTATATCAACAAGCGACTGACAGAAGGGGAAAGAAATTATCCAAAGTTGGAAAAACTAGCCTATTACTTGTTGATCGCATCGAGGAAACTCTAGCCTTACTTCCAAGCTCATCCAATTAAGGTGCTAGCTAATCAAGTATTAAGATATGTTCTACAATGACGTAAGACTTCTGGGAGATTGTTGAAGTGGAATATTGAATTAAGTCGATAAGAAATATCATATAATCCTAGGAGAGTAATCCAAGGCCAAGTGTTGGTCGATTTAAATATCAATTTCACCACTCGAGATGATGAGAGAGAAGATGTTTCAGAGCATAGTGCTCAATTGAAGTTATACACAAATGGGCGTCGAATGAACATTGCTCATGGGAAGGAGTGGTTTGGTAACCCCCGAGGAATGGTCAGTTTGCTATGCCCTAAAACTTGAGTTTCCCACAGCGAACAATGATGTCGAATATGAAGCATTGATGGTGGGACTCAAGATAATGAAAGAATTGGGAGCCAAAGCTTCGCATGTATATAGTGACTCTTAGTTGGTTGTCTGCTGGTTAAGAAAGAAATTCCAGGCTAAGAGAGTGAGGCTAGAGCTCGATCTGACGAAAATTATGGAACTACTCAATGACTTTGAGTATTACACGATAATACACATCCCCAAGCAGGAAAACATGAAAACTGATTCACTAGCCAAGCTCGCTAGTTCCGGGGATGCACAACTCAGGGGAATGATTCAAATGGAGGTGTTGTCGGCTCCTCCGAGCATCGACCGGATGAACGTTGATTGGATCATGGAGGCTGAACTTAAGAGAGAATCATGGGTGAACCCAATTAAGGAATATCTATTGAAGGAAACCCTTCTAGAAGGAGGAAATAAACGAAGAAATTTTTTGCTCGGAACTCCACGATTTATTGTTCAATATGGAGTATTATATAAAAGAGGGTTCTTTGTTTCTCTATTGCGATGTGTCACCAATGAAGAAAATAAAAGGATCCTCGTGGATTTTCATGAAGGAGCATATGGCAATCACGCTGGGGGCAAACATTGGCAAAGAAGATTCTTAGCTACAGATATTTTCGGCCGACTGTCAACAAAGATGTAGTCGACTACACTAGGAGGTGTGATCGATGCCAAAGGTTTGCAAAAATTCCTAGAGCCCCACCAATGGAGATTGCATAGATGGTCAGTCCATGGTCATTTGTTGTATGGAGTATCGACATTATCGGTGTGTTACTAATGTTGAAGGGTGGAGATTAATACACTACTGTGGCAGTTGTTTATTTCATGAAATGGGCTAAAGCAGAACCTCTTGCCACAATCACCATAAAGAAGGTGATTAATTTTTTAGTCAAGAACATTATCTGTTGATTTGGATCCCACAAATAATCATATCTGACAACAGCACCTAATTTGACAGCACAGAATTCAAGAACTCCTGTAGCAAATATCAGATAGAGAAAAAAATGCGGTAACACATTCGTATGCAAATGTATAGGTGGAAGCAGTGAACAAAATCATCAAGTCTATTTTGAAAAACCGATTAACAAAGGCCAATGGAAAGTGGGTTCGATGAATTGCCTCTAGCACTTTGGGCTTATCAAACGACTACAAATCCACGACTAGCCACATTCTTTTTACTTTGGCCTATGGATCATAGGCCATGATTCTAAATAAGTCAAAAGTGCAATCTCATCAAAAGATCCATTACGATTCCAAAAAGAATGAAGAGAACTTGCTTAAGTCCCTCGATATGATCGATAAGAAATGCGATGAGCTAATTTGAGAGCTGCTGCGAGTACCTCGACATTGAAACACAAACACCAAGAACCATACCATTGAGATCGGCGATCTCGTTCTTAAATGAATCTATCTAGCCCAATGAACAGAGGCCTGACATAGGAATGTCTATATGCTATCAAACATAAGCTTGGAGCTGGAGCATTCAAGCTAGCGATGGTTGATGGAATTTCAATTCCGAGGACATGGAATAGTGAGTATTTACAATACTACATCGCTTAAAACTATCGTTATACATACTTTATTGATTTTAATGTAACAGGGCATGATCTGCCATTACTATGGGTATAAAATTAACTGGATTTAGGGATCGATGAATTTGTGTTCTCATTAGCTAAACCTTATGCCATGAATAATGGAAAAATTGAATAACTTACACATATATAATGCACGTATGCAGGTACCTAGAGGTAGTACCAATTGAACTTTGTGGTCTATGACTGGACCTAAGGAACATGACTGCTTCAGTGTTTGGAGTTTGATGCCAAATAACTCCTTTAAACCATGACTTGTGTGTTGGAGTATAAACACATAGGGGTCGAACGAGATGGTGCACCTTTGCCGAAGCTTTGAATCATTGCTCGAAAATCGGCAAAACTAACGATCGACGCTCAGAGTTAGGTAAGATCTAATGCGGGTCTAGCAGCAGACATTACAATGCCTCGAAGATAGCATCATGTTTGTTTAGCCCCACACATAAGGCATGTATTATCAGTGCCCAAAGCTAGGTGAGATCAAGTAAAATGTCTGAGAAATAGACGTCTAAATCACCACCCAAGGTGACCAATCTATGTCGATGCCCGAGATAGGCAAGACCTTTTTATGGATTTCCAGAGGTAGGTATCTAAGATATTGCTCTTATAAAATGGAAAATGATATAAACTCCATTGCTAATATTAACTGAATGAAGCTCAGTTAAAGAAAAACGAAGCAAGCTACTAAGTTAGCTAAATGAACACATTTCTCAATACATAAATAGATGGACGCAAGATTTGAAAGGAAACAAATCTGTTCTTTATTAACAAACTATCTTAACAAAAGAGCGGGAGACACACCCGCATAATGTTAGCCTATTTACATAGGTTCGAAGCTAAATAAAAAGAAATATAAAAACAAGAGAAAACTGCAACTAAGTATTCCCCCTCCTCCTCTTCTCCTTCCTACCTTCATCGAAAGAATGTGTACCAGATTTGCTAGGTCTCCTTCGGCTCGTTTCCTTGCCTTTGTTATCCTTCAAAAAGAAACCAATTGGGTCATTCTCCTAATTATTATCTCTCCGTGGATAATCGGGGGTCATGCTCTGAACACCTTCAGAAGTGGGAATGGTAACGAGAGATAATATAGGTCTTGTGGGTAGTGAGAAAGACAAGGGAGAAGGAATGTCATCAAACTTTTCTTTCTTAATCTTCGTAGCCAACATTGGCTGAGATCGTTGCATCTCTAGCATTATAAACCCCGATGAGTTTTCAATAACTCTAGTATTGATAATGTCTTCGTCTCCCTAAGCCTCATGAAGATCATATGTGGCTTCTCTTCTAAAACGTGAATCTTTTCAACATCGGGACCAGAAGTGATACCCATAGAGGAGCTGTTGTTTGATTTGGAGCAAATACAACAATTAGTTTAGTTTGCATGGCCTATATCCCCAGTAATGAGCCCCTTATGGTAGAGGAATGATCGAAAGTTGATGTGAAACTTAAAAAACGGATAGTAGAGGTTAGTGACATCAACCAGTGTCATGTAAGCTATCTTGTAAACAGGCGAGGTCAATGATATACATCCAGAACAACGTTGACCCTATGTGGGCTGGATTGTCGATAAAAGCCTCCCTCTAAGATAGGATATATATTCAGCAACTTTAAGAACGATTCAACACTTACCAAGCTAGGTTCTTCAAGATTATAGTGAGCATCCAACGTAGATAACTGAACAGTTGAAACATCACGAATCGCCTCAGAAGTAGGAATAGCCATGGAGCCGAAATGAGGAATAACAGTTTTGATAAATGGCGGCCTTGATTTAGAAAGAGCACCGGTGTCTGCTACAGACCCTGGGATGATGGAACCAAAACTCTCACCTAAATTTTTTGAACAATGGTTGGATTGGGCCCCAGTAGATAGCTCAGGATTCAAGATGAGTCAGCCAGTCTCAAGCGCTACCACATCCTCCTTATCCAAGAGCTCAACTTTAACTCCTCTTCATTAACCTCTGCTCCATCAGAGTGCTCCCACTCTTATTGTAAAATTTCTTCCCACGCCATGACCATGCCTGGGGATATTCCTCTTCTAACCACCTTCAGTTCCTAAACTTGATAACATTTGCATCGAATGGCATAAGAAGGGGCTTGAGCTCATACTTAATTCTATCCTCTTTGGTCTTAGCCCGTTGTTCATCATCTCTCGCTTGGTAGGAATCCAATAACTTATTGCAATACTCATTGGCCTGAGTGAGGGCATCATCTTTTTCATTTGTCTCATTCTCTAACAACTCTTTCACCTCTTTATCGTAGAGGCTTTCTCCTCATTAACTTACTAGAGTTTTTCATTCTTTAACGAAAGAGTGTGGCTCCTGTGATGAGCGGCTTCGACATGTTTTAGTTGGTTTTTGCGTTCTTCTTCGAGGGACTTAGTTTGCATTTCCAACTTTGTCTTAGCTTCAGTGAATGACTTCTTGAGTTTTTTAACCTCCGTGTTGAGGGTCTAGATGATGGATTTGTCTTTTTCAACGAGTTCCATCCCTTTAATCCTAACTTTTTAGAAACTATGGAAATAAACTCAGAAATCCTCCTCCATTTATGCTACTAGTCAAAAACGTCACTCATGCAAGCAATGGCATCGGTGCCAACCTTTGGAGATATTTCCTTCAAATAAGGAACAAATACCACATTATCGAAGAAAATCTTTGGAAAGGCCTTTTCATTTCATCTACGTAAGAAACTGTCACAATCTCTACATTAGATTTAGAAGTGTCAAGATGATGTTTTCGCTGCCTTAGATGAGGGCTGTCAGGAGAGATCAACCAAAATAGGTGCTGAAATCGTCACGGCATGTGTGAAGATATCTATGGCTATGTTATCGGAGACACTAAAGTAGAAGCAATAGATACATCAATATATGAATTGGGTTAGGTCGTGTTGAAAATCTATCCAAGCTATGAGGTAAAGGTGAATGGGACCTACATCAGGGAGATGAATTCTATTGGAATCTCCATTACGCTTATCAAGGGATCTGTAGCCACTATCTCGTCTCCTATAATCCTATCTTTGATGCCTTCTAGAATTTGACTCGTGAGATGACTCATGAGGATGATCTACGACCCAGGTTTCTTATACCGCTTCCATGACTTGTGAGAGTGTCGTATAGATGCTTGTGCTCCATGGAATCTAAAAATAAGTGTGAACAAATTAACACCATTAGAATAAAAAGATAACCCAAATAGCATGAAAGTGTAATGTTGTGTAAGTATGGATGTGTCCCAGTGCCCTCTATGGACCGTGAACTTGGAGCATGTTAACAGGTTTATTTCCCATACACGAGTAGTAAGCGCTTCATCAGGCAGGCGGATAGGGGAATTGCTGATATTACCGACTCTTGAATGATCCATAAAAATCTCCAAAAGGTGGGTTAGGGGTCTCTTTGACTGTAGAGGTAGGTAGGGGTTGTGTAGTTGTATGAGCAAATAATCTTTATTTAGGTCATCGAGTTACAAGAAAATCGTTAGCATCGTCACCCTCATTACTAAAAGACTCATGGCCAATGTCATTATCCTCATTTCCTCCCCCATCACTCTCTCTCTTTCCTTGACATGTTCATCCTTTCCTTTGCTACTAGCTCTTTTCCTGGTTACAGGATCAATAGTTGGATCGAAAATAGGGAGAAACTCATAACCCTCATCGACAGTAGCAACAACATCAAGCTCCTGTGAGGAACCATCATCATCCCTAATTTTTGGCACATGGCCCACACTATGGACCTCCTCTAAAAGGTTATAAGCATGCAATTTCTCATCAGTGACAAGCAATTTCATTTCCATTTTTTTGAGTGGGACTTGATGGAGACCTGTGAGGGTACTCGCTAAGTGGCATTTCTGGGTCTTCTTGTATTATCTGCAAATGAAAGAAGCGATGATATAAATAGCCGAAGTTATGACATCTATGCTAATAAAAAGAAAGTGAGAATAAGACTTACGTCCAGATAACCACCTTTTTTTGAAGCTGACCGGGCAACGCACATAGAATAACTCGTCCTTAAATAACTTAGCTTGTTCCAGAGGCCTAAAACTATTCGATAGCCCCTGGCGGGTTCTCAAAAAGTTAGTATACGAGAGGCCTTTCAGTGCATAAAGCTATACAGATAATGGATCTCCTCAGCACAGGGAGCCCGGTACAAATGGTAGACGAAGATCATATACTTTCTACTCAAGATAGCATAGTTGGTTAGATGTAGTTGGGCTAGGGTAATCTTCATAAACTATAGGAGTGTGCGAATAAAATGATTGAATGGCGGAAAACATCGGACCATTCACATGTACCGAGTATAAGTTATGTATCCCTCTAGCAGAAGATGTGCTTGTTGATGCCATGTGGGAATTAACACATCATGGAAGGGAATATCATGTTTTTTGCATATTGACGCAACGGATTTAACACTTTGACGTGCTACTAATGTTTTGATATAAATTGACGCAAGTTTCTTCCTCACGAAGTGATTTCGTGTCAAGTAAACCAAGGTAAATGCCCAAATCCGTTGATCTCTCGAGATACCGGATTCTACCTTTCTTCAACACGTTGATCGCGCATGATTCCACGTTAGAATATCTACGATTCTTCGACGTTGATCTCGCGCACGAGATTTCGTGAATCGGCTTCAAGTTCGTTGATTCGAGCGCACTCGAATATCCGAAGATGGAAGAAGAAGGAGATCACACTCAACTTCAACAAAAGTGGCAAAAAGCACACAAACAAATTTTATTCAAAAATCAACTCTCTTTACAAATGACCAACACCCCTATTTATAGAAGTTACAACACCCAGTACTGGCGCACACAGGTGACCAGCGACCTAAGCACAACAACACACGACCTATCATCAGGCGACTTATAACTCCATGCGACATAACAACATAACAATGTACGAGTTAAAACACATACAACAACGACGTAAGTACAACGACATACGACTTAAGAAATTACAACGTATTCGACATAACACCATATGCGACTTAACGACATAGCACGGCTTCAAGAATCTTGAATGACATAACACTAGAGCGACCTAAGAAGATAGCACAGTTGAGCGACTTAAAAGAACAATGACTTAAAGAAATGGTTTCTGAAATGACATAACAGGAGCGACTTAAGAAGAACGAGCGACATAAGAGAACTGCGGCATAGTTAACGACTTAAGGATTTGCGACATATGCGACCTAACTCTTTAGGTCGTAGTTCGTTAGGTCGTGGCTTGCTGACGACCTAAAGAAATGTGGTAGTAGTGGTTTGGCATGACTCGCTAGGTCGCTTATCTGGTTGACTGAGCGACTTAAATCGCTGGGCTTGCTTTTTTGAGCCGTTAGCTTGCTGGCCTTGATGTCTTGGACCGTTAACTCGCTATGCCATAGTTCGCTAGGATGTGTGTGACTTAAGCCTAGCTCGCTAGGTCGTGGGCGACTTAAGCCAGACGACTTAACATCGTTATAGTGTGTTGCATCATCCTCCCCTGGTTGAAAAGAATTCGACCCCGAATTCACACTTTCCTCTTCCTGGACAAGCTTGTGCTCATGATACGGAATCAAATGTTTGACGTTGAAAACGTCAACAGTATGAATATGATCCGGCAATCTTAACTGATAAGCATTCTCATTGATCTTCTTCACGATTTCCAAAGGACCAATCTTTTTAGCAGCCAATTTGTTATAAGAACCCACAGGAAATCGATCCTTACTCAATACTGCATACACAAAATCTCCTTCTTTGAATTCAACATTTCGTCGTTTAATATCTGCAGATTGCTTATATTTCTCATTCGCCTTAAGCAATCATTCCTACACAACCTTGTGGCATTCTTGCAACTCATTCACAAAATCACTAGCTCGTTTGATCACTCCTTTCTGCTGTGGTACTGTAGATAAATCTAATGGTCCCTTCGGAATTGTCCAATAACAACCTGGAATGGACTGAAACTAGTACTACGATTAACTGCATGGTTGTGTGCAAACTCATCTTGACAAAGCTTGGTATCCCAACTCTTCAAATTATCATTCACGAGGCATCGCAATAGATTACCTAGGGATCTGTTCACAACTTCTGTCTATCCATCCGTCTGTGGATGATAAGCACTACTAAATTTCAGCTTTGTCCCGACCATTCTCCATAGACTCATCCAAAAATGACTCAGAAAACGAGTGTCTCTATCTGAAACAATAGATTCAGGCAACCCATGAAGATGATAGATCTCTCTGAAGTATAACTGTGCGACATTAACTGCATCTGCCGTCTTCTTGCATGCGATAAAATGTACCATTTTTGATAAACGATCAACCACAACATAGATAGAATCATTGCCACGTTGCGTTCTTGGCAAACCCAATACAAAGTCCATGCTAACATCCACCCATGGCTTAGTCGGTATAGGCAATGGCAAATATAAACCTGCATTTGTCGCGGTCCCCTTTGACACTTGACAAATATGGCACCTCTGAACAAACTTTTCAACTTCTTTCTCATTGACGGCCAAAAATAAGACTGTGAGATTAACTGCATAGTACGATCACGGCTCACGTGTCCTTCTTCATGTAATTCCTTGATTATTTTCATTCGTAGACTGCAATCTGGAATACACAACTGATTTCCTTTAAATAGAAAACCATCAACCAACACATATCCATCCATGCTTCCCTGCTTGACTTTGTCTAAGATCCTGGAAAAATATGAATCTGAAGTAAGCAAATCTGGAAGTAAGTCAAAACCCATCACCTGTACTTGCATAGTTGTCAGTAAACTACTCCTTCGACTCAATGCATCGACAACGCGATTAGTTACTCCAGACTTGTGCTTCACGACGAATGTAAATTGCTGCAAATAAGCTATCCACGATGCATGCCTAGCTGCAATTTTATCATGCCCTTGCAAATGTTTCAATGCTTCATGGTCCATATACAAAACAAATTCTTTATGGAACAAATAATGTCTCCAATGCTTCACGGCTTGCACAATCGCATAAAACTCTACATCATAAGTGTTGTATCTCATCTTTGCTCCCGAAAGTTTTTCACTGAAATAGGCAATTGGAGGACCCTTCTGACTCAACGCTCCTCCAATTTCAACTTTCGATGCATCTGTATGTAACTCAAATAGTAACTGAAAATCCGGCAACACTAGAATCGGTGCTGAGGTTAAAAGTTCCTTGATTCGCTCAAAAGCAAATCCTGCCTCTTCCGTCCACGAAAACTTCTTTCCCTTCATACAATCAATAACAGGGGCCATCACACTACTAAAGTGTGGTATAAATCTTCGATAAAATGAAGCTAACCCATGAAAAATTCTGACTTCTGTGATAGTTTTGGATTGTGACCAATTTCTGATTGCGGCAACTTTTCTCTGATCCACCTGTATTACTTCCTCAGACACAACATATTCCAGAAATAAAACACTTGGCGTCATGAACACGCACTTCTTCATCGCTGCATAGAACTGTTCTTGACGAAGAATAGTTAACACCTTTCACAAGTGTTGAATATGCTCCTCTGTGCTTGCACTATAGATCAAGATATCATCAAAGTAAACAACAACAAACTTCCCAATGTAAGTTCTGAAAATTTGATTCATCACCCTCATAAATGTACTTGGTGCATTAGATAGACCAAACGGCATAACCAGCCATTCATACTATCCTTCCCGAGTCTTGAATGATGTCTTCCATTCATCACATGGTCTAATGCGAATCTGATGATAACCACTCTTAAGATCAATCTTTGAAAAGATTACAGACCCACTAAGTTGATCCAATAAATCATCAAGCCTTGGCATCGGAAATCTGTATCTGACAGTTATTTTGTTGAGTGTCATGCTATCTGTGCACATCCTCCATGAACCATCTTTCTTTGGCACTAACAAAGTTGGTACAACACAAGGACTGAGACTCTCTCGAACACGCCCTTGCTCAAGCAACTCTTCAACCTGTCTCCTCAACTCTTCATGCTCTTTCGGACTCATACGACAATGTGGCCTATGCGGTAAAACAACACCTAGCACTAGATCAATCTGATGTTGTATGTCCCTCAATGGCGGTAATTCCTTGGGTAATTCCGCAGGAAAGACATCGTCAAATTCATTCAACACTGGTCTAACCTCCGTAGGAATTTCACAATCCTCACTTGCTTCATACCCAATCAACATAAACATTTCAGCACTATCTTTCACCTCTTCAACAAATTCTTTCGAAGATAATAGGCTAGTTGATTCCACCTTCTTCTCTGCTTTGCTTTCACTTTGCTCACGCTTCTTAGGAACCAAAGTAATTTGAGTACCTTCAAACATGAAACTGTAACTATTGGTGCGGCCATTATGTTGTACAGCTCTATCATATTGCCATGGTCTTCCTAATAATAAATGATACACATCCATATACACAACATCACACCAAATATCATCTTTGTACTTCTTCCCAATAGAAAATGTGACAAAAGCTCGTCTTCCCACTGTAACTTCTCCACCTTTCTTTAACCATGCCAGCTTATAAGATCTAGGATGCTTTTCAGTCTTCAACCCTAACTTCGTGACAGCTTCTTCAGAAATAATGTTATCACGGCTTCCCGCATCAATAACAAACCGACAAACCTTCCCCAAGATAGTGCATGTAGACTGAAAAATATTGCTTATTAGCCAACTAGAATCATTCTCATGCCTTGGCATTAAACAAGACCTTCTTATCATCAAATTACATCCTTCATCTCCTGACACAACTTCTTCATCATCAAACTTTGATGGTTGAGAATAGTCAACTACAGCTTCCACATCCTCATACTCACATTCCTCTGCAACTAAGGTTCTCTTCTTTGGCTTTGTATATTCATTGCTTTTGTGGCCAAACTCCGGACAATTATAGCACTTGATACTGTTGTTGACCTTTGCTTTAGCGGCTTCATTGACAGCTGGTTTACTAACTGCCTTGGAAACATTAGCACTGCTACTAGCTCCCTTACTCTGGTTGTTAGAATTCACAAACACACCACCTCCTCGTCTCCCTTACTTCTCCCAAGCTAGAGCTTTCTGGTGTGCTTCAGCAACAGACATTGGATTAAACATATTCACCATGTCCTGAATCTGCATTCGTAACCCTCCAATATATCTAGCTGTTAGCTGTTTCTCTGTTTCCATAATATCATTCCTTGCAATAAACTGATAGAATTCATCTGCATAATCATTCACTGTCCTCGTCCCTTGTCTCAAATTCTGCAAACGTTGATACATAAGAGACTAATAATTGTACGGCAAGAAGGTTGCTTTCATCATCTTTCTCATCTTCTCCTAAGTGACAACTTTCGATTTTCCCATTCTCTCCTGGGTTAGTTTAGTTTGCTGCCACCAAGCCATAGCTCTTCCCCTTAGTCTCGTAGCAACTAACTGAACTCTGCGATTCTTTGGCACTTCTTTGAATTCCAAAATTTCCTCAACATTAGACAACCAATCAAGAAATTCTTCTGCTTGCATACCACCTTTGAATTCTGGAATTTCCATCCTCATACCTGATTCCCATTTACGATCATTCTCTGACTCAAGATATCGATCTCGCACTTGGCCTCGATCTCAATAATGAATACTTCCTCTAACACTATATTCCTCAAAATCATATGTGCTTCGATATCGATCCCGTCCATCTATGTCTCTATGACTATGCATGTCCCTTCTATCACGTCTTTCAACATCATGATAAGGTTCATTGTCAAACTCACGTGGGGTTCTTCTTTCTTCATGTCTATACTCATGGTGTTCTCTTCTCATTGAAACTGAAGATTCTCTTCTATCCCGATAAGATTGTGGTGACATTATCCTTTCTTCCGACACCGATGGTGAAACCATGTTTCCACTTTGGTGCGAAACTGGTGAAGTTCTCCTTTGACTTTGATTCATGTCTTTCATCAATTTCTCTAACTTCCCAATACCTTCATCGAACTTTTCATTGATACGTTGTTCCATCTGTTCAGCTTCTTGCCTTCTATACACATCTTCAACATTATGATAACGGTTAGCACGTCTTGGAGAGATGATCTTCAAACAATCTCTTTTCCGATCTAACTTCCTTAACTCGGCTCGGCTTAACTCGGCTTTGAATTAGTTTAGCTCGGCTCAAACCTACATTGATCTTACTTAGCTCTGATACTAATTAAGTGACGCGGCGAATTTAACACTTTGACGTGCTACTAATGTTTTGATACAAATTGACGCAAGTTTCTTCCTCACGAAGTGATTTCGTGTCAAGTAAACCAAGGTAAATGCCCAAATCCATTGATCTCTTAAGATACCGGATTCTAGCTATCTTCAACACGTTGATCGCGCACGATTCCGCGTTAGAAGATCTATGATTCTTCGACGTTGATCTCGCGCACGAGATTCCGTGAATCGGCTTCAAGTTCGTTGATTCGAGCGCACTCGAATATTCGAAGATGGAAGAAGAAGGAGATCACACTCAACTTCAACAAAAGTGGCAAAAAGCACACAAACAAATTTTATTCAAAAATCAACTCTCTTTACAAATGACCAACACCCTTATTTATAGAAGTTACAACACCCAGCACTGGCGCACACAGGCGACCAACGACCTAAGCACAACAACACACGACCTATCATCAGGCGACTTATAACTCCATGCGACTTAACAACATAACAATGTACGAGTTACAACACATATAACAATGACGAAAGTACAACGACATACGACTTAAGAAATTACAACATATTCGACTAACACCATATACGACTTAACGACATAGCACGGCTTCAAGAATCTTGAGCGACATAACACTGGAGCGACCTAAGAAGATAGCACAGTTGAGCGACTTAAGGAAATGGTTTCTGGAACGACATAACAGGAGCGACTTAAGAAGAACGAGCGACATAAGAGAACTGCGGCATAGTAAACGACTTAAGGATTTGCGACATATGCGACCTAACTCTTTAGGTCATAGTTCGTTAGGTCGTGGCTTGCTGACAACCTAAAGAAATGTGGTAGTAGTGGTTTGGCGCGACTCGCTAGGTCGCTTATCCGGTTGGCTGAGCGACATAACTCGCTGGGCTTGCTTTCTTGAGCCGTTAACTAGCTAGCCTCGATGTCTTGGACCGTTAACTCGCTATGCCATAGTTCGCTAGGATGTGGGCGACTTAAGCCTAGCTCGCTAGGTCGTGGGCGACTTAAGCCAAAGGACTTAACATCGTTATAGTGCGCTGCATCACATATCCTTCTGAGAGACGCTTCGCCAACCTTCGAAGTTGGGGCATCCTAAGGAACATTCAAAATAATAACATCACCTATATCAATGTCGGGGGCAACTGCTACTGCGGGCTCTTTGGCCAAGATTACAGGACCATTTCTAAAGGATGATACATCCAACGACTCGCTAGGAAGCATCGAGATAGTGTAGAATTAGACGTTGGTGTAGTCAATGTTGACAAGCTTGATTCAGTATCAGAGTCGACATATCATTATGTTGAAGGACCTGTAGCCATAGTGGAGAGACGCGAGGAACGTCTATGATCCATAAATTTAAAGCTTCACACATAGAAGTATGTGGCATATTAAAATCTGTAATCACTATGTTGGAAAAGAGCCATGTATAGTCGATCTACCAGACCCGACGGTTGCCAACGTGTGTTGATCGATCGAATCTCCTACATCGATGGGAAGCAATAGTGTGCAGTTGAAACATTTCAATGTGTTCATCTAATGTTGTGCAATTCAAATACATCATTAAGTAAAATTATTAATGGACAATTTGTCCAAGTGCCGATTTGTGTTCAAATTGATAATCATCGGAAACTGTCCCAATGAATCATGAATCATCAATCATGGCTCGACCAAATTTTCTATGGAACTCCATTCGAAAATTTTGGGAGCGTCTGGTCATTTTTACACTAAATACTAAAGGTACTATGAAAAACTTGAGTATTCCATGGGTAGGACTTGAAGCCAACTCGAGTTGAAGCTCATAGGACTTGAGATCAAGTCATGCCTAAGTAAAGTGTTTCTTACATCAAGTAAATCTATAATTTTTCCAAGGTATCCCTGACAATTAAATTTTTAGTGTAAAATCTCTAAGTATGGGTTTGAGTACCTATCCGTAGAATGGAAACAATGGAGTTCCATCGACGGCCAAGCATGGTCAATGTTCAAATCGACGGCGATCGTCCCCTTGTCACATTATTGCCTACCTAAAGAAATCGATCTGAGATGGTTAGAAAGTTCTTGAATCTAAGCTTCAAATCATTCATATGGTTCGATGCTCGAAAATCAAAGTGTGATGTTAACGATTCTAATGGTGTTAATGATAAGGGGAGATGGAAGCAACAATTTGAAACGATAATTCGAAGATGGAGACTGGCGCGGTTACGCGAAGTTGGAAGTTGACTCGATGATTTAAGGTTCGATAATGGCGAGCTTTGGAAAGAAAGTCTCAAGGAAGAAGAAATTGCAAGTGAAAATAAAGAAGTATAGAATCGTGCTTTAATAAGGAATGATCCATAAACATAGGCATAAGAATCGCCTAATTGTGTGGTACCAATCCATAGTCCACGGATTGGTGCCGAACAATCAAATATATATATAGTAATATATACGTACATATACACGTGTATATGTATGTGCATGCATCCATGACGGTGAACAAATGACGTTCCAAGCAATAGAACCATACCTAAGCAATTCGAAGGAAAAGATTATTGTAAATTTTCAAGAATCAAAATCATGAACGCGGAGACTGTACCCTAGTTCTTATACTACACAAAGAGTTGCAAGCTTAAAATTGTCTAAAATGATGCAACAATCAACAAGAGAAGAGCTTCGTAAAAACAGCCTGGCATCTATTAAGTACAAAGCTTGAAACCGATGACATATAGTGCACAGTTTTTCTTGATCCAAAACATATCTTGTTAACACTATATATACTTTGGAAAGAAAATGTTATCTTGCTTCATGACCTAGACATATTAGATGAGTCAGATAGATTAAACCAAAGGATAACCGAGTAGGAATCTAGAAATTATAACTTTTAAAGTTGGACCCTAAGCGAGCCAAGCCATTCACTTGCCAAAGACCTTAATTACATACACAACAAGTCGACTTAAAAGAGCCAAGACCGATAATCCAAGAATTAGGAAAATCTTGGGTCGGTGCCAATCCATAGCCATAGACCGGTACTGATCCCTAACAATTTCTCAAATTCATCATGTTGTTTGTGCCGCACAAAGTCGGAATGGTTATTAGCCAATACGTGCCATATAGGAGGGTTCGTTAGCGTCCTATAATTCAAGCGATCGATGGACAACTTCAAGATTCAGAACAACTAAACCAATTGATTTTTCCAAACCTCCAACTACAGAATTCACCAAAGCTTAAGCTAATATCAATGAATCCAAGTTTTGTAGGTGAAGATATGGGCTAGTAAAGCAACATCGAGGGTTCAAAGAAAGCTTTATAACCCATCTTATGGATTGATACCGATCCATATGGCATGGTTGGGTACCGATCCCTAAACCTTGCTGATTTGGCCACGATCTTTTTTAAGAGGCTCCTTTTGAATGTTGGTAACATGTGAAAGAACATGGTGGATAGAAATCTATCGATCTTTAGCTATAAATAGTAAATAATATGCATTATTTCGTAATCTTTTTACTTGTATTATAAGTTTTTGTACTTCTGTTATAGTCTTGCGGGTTAATACTAATCTATAAGATCACTTTTTGTAAAATTTTGCAGAATTAGAAACAACGTTCAAATGGACATAGGTCAGTGATTAGCTGAACTACTATAATTGTTATGTGCTGTTTTATCTCATTTTTCATTTTATTTCTTCACTTTATTCTCTTCTATAAATCTTTTGGGTGTTTGTTCAACATTTCCTTTGACCAAACGATTTAAATTAATTTATAATTATTATGAATTAATTAATATTTACGAAATATTAATTATAAAATTTGATTACGATTTGATGAATAAATATTATTAAATATATTTGTAATAGTTATAAATATATCAATCGATATATGATATTGATAAGCGATTAAATTAGATTTAATTGTATAATATTTTATTTTGGCTTAAATGGGTTTAAGGCCCATCATAGGGGATGATATTTTGGTAGCAAATAAGGGTATAGGTGGCTCAAAATTTTCTAGGAAGGGCTTGGTTTCGGATGTCTAACATTAAAGGAGAATGAGTAAGAGATAAGATCCATTATTCTCTCCATTCCATTCACGACATAAGCTTTTCTACTCTCATATGATTTAGAGCTATTTGAAGCCTCCACCCTAAGTCTTTGTTGTTTGAAATTTTGCTCCCCTCTCCATCTATCTAGTGTTCAAAATCAAATCAAGTTAGCTGATATCCGGTAGCTGGTGGTCAACGGTTCAATGACTAGCACTTTGTTGAATCGAAAATAGTTTCAAGAAACAAATATCATTATTTCAATGTATACTTCAAGGCATTGGAAGTGAGGTATATTTCTAATCATAACATAATTATCTATTCTTAATTATAATGCTTTATTATATACATATTTATCTGTTGTTAGTTAGGTGACGGTTCCGATATGCAAATGTTATTGTTACAAAATTGTTTAGCTATACATATGTACATATTAAAAAAGAATTTATCATAAACAACTTAGGTCAGTATGGCTCTGAAATTAAAAGAACATTTTTATTTTACAAAATTAATAGATGATATTTAAATAGATAAATAGTTCATAATTAACTGTAATATCATACTTTTGTCAAATATGATCACATAATTTTATATGTAAACAACTAAGGCTTTGATAATTTTCGATTGTGATAAAAATTTATATATATTTTACTATTATTTAAATATTATTTGAATTAATTTATTACATAAGTCAATTATATTAATTCATATATATATTTTGAAAAATGTATTTTATATTTCATAAAATAATATTATCAGTATTGACGCTTTCGAAAAAATTTAGAAAATTAATTTTAAACTACTGCCAGAAATAGAAAATTATTTTTAAATCAAAAAATTGTGTAAAAATTTCAAAGTATAAAAGATCATTTAGGATTTACTAGAAATTTAAAATTCAAAATAAAATTTTGTAATTAATTTCTAATTAATATTTTAATAATTTTGGAATGGATAGTTAAATAAAATGTATTTTAGAAATTAAAAATAAATTATATTCACTAAACCGTGTGCAAGACCTGATCCTTCATATTATTCAAAATATTTTTCAGTATTTTATTAACATATACATATATATATATTATTTTATTATGCATATATATAATATCTAAAAAAATTATTAACATATTTGAATATATATATATGTATGTATTGCTTACAATATTAAAAAATATTTTTATGAATATTTATAAGCAATTACTTTATATTAAATAAGTATATTATGTAATATGTATATACAATATTAATATTTAATTCATATGATTACATATATATGTGTGTGTATATGTATATACATAATATGTATGTATATGTATATATTTATAATATTTATATATAAATAATAGTATATATACATATACTTATATTTATACAATATATTTGCATATTAGATGAGCAAACGTGTCCGGTGCGATGTAAATCACAACATCTATACATGGGCATGTTATACCTTGCACGGATTGATATGTTACACATGCGCACACACACATATATATGTATTTGATACATACATACATACATACATACATACATATATATATATATATATCATAACATAAATTAAATGAAACTATATAATTTATAAATTTAAATAAAATAAAAGGTTTTATTTAAATGAAATTTAGACATGTCTTAAATAAATTAGGATTCATAGGCCCAATAAGGATTTAATAGGGTAAAAAAAATTGAAATTCATCGATGACTCTCACTGTTGACCAGCCAGTTCCAACATTGGCATCAGAACCTAATAACCTATGCGGTCTAAATTAGCAATGTTAGGCTTAACTATTGAGCAAATAGCCCAAAAGTTATTCTAGTAGAAAAGGCCCAAATTTGAATTTGACCTTGGCCTATTTTTTAGAATTATTTGAAAATTAATTATATAAGATTTTAAATTTAAAGTTAAATATAAAGTAAATATAAATATATTATAAAAGTTATAATATAATAAAATTTTAAAATGTTTGAAAATATGTATTAATTGCAGAATTTGAAAATTTATTAACAAGATTAATAAAATTAATTAATTAAATAAGTTAACTAATTAATAGATGTATACATGTATTATATATTATGATACATGTTTTGTTATTTTGAAATGTTTAAATAGCATAAATGTCCACGTATGTATATGAAATGAATTTTGAAATTAATATAATTTGATTAAAATAGTTTAATTAAATAAATTAATTAAAAGGTTAATTAATTAAATTATATACACATGTATATAATATGTATGTAATACTATAAAGATTATAATGTATAATAAATATCCAGTATAAATGTTATATTAAGATAATATGAAATTAATTAATACATTAATTAATTAAAATTAGTTAAATAAATTTAATTAATATGATATTATACATAAGACTGTTATATAAGTAATATGAAATATAAAAGTTATATAATAATAGAACTCGTACAATATGACTATATAAATTAATGGTGGAACATTAAAGAATCCCAAATAGACTTAAGGAATAATACATACGTAAAAGTACATATACCATGATTTCTGATGTATCCGACATTTGAATCACGAGGGTATTGCATAAGTAATACATTATTTCACAAGTCGATATCATTTAATACAATATGTTGAAAATCATGAACCGTCAATGTAATGTTGTCCTCTATCATTTATATATTAATAGATTACATGCATACTTTTTAGTTGTTGAGCTTTCCTCAAGCTAAGAATTTTATGCGTAGTACTATTAATATGTTGAATAGACGTGTAAGGTAACTGCTCATATTTATTGAGCTTTCCTCAAAGTATATGGATTATACTTAGGCCATTGCGAAATGGTAAGTCTGAGTGAATAATCCTACTTTATTTTTTGAGCTCTCCTCAAGGTAAAGATGAGATTAGGACAAAGTACCTTAGGTTAGGAGTTGTATATGATGCAACCGATAAAGAGTTATCCATCGTGTGTGGGAGTATAATTTGTTGAGCTTTCCTCAAGGTTGGAATCCTAAGACATACAAGTCCTACCACCTACTAGTGAAGTTGAAAGACTTCCATGTTTCGACTTAGGATTTTGCGAAACAAAAAAGACTACCGAGAGCTTATTAGTAAAAAGAAACATAAAGTTTAAACTTTCTAATATCATAAGAACATCTACTATGATTTGTCATAATATTCTACCACTTAAACTTGTAGAAAACGACAACTCCAAAACTATTTTCTGAAAATAATACGCTCACCCGACTTAACTATACCGACTGGCTAAGAGCAATTAAAAAGGCGTTGAATTACGACCACCTTTGGACTACTATTAGATCCTAAAGAACAAACCGTCGATGATCCGGACCCCGAACTACGACCTGCTTATGAGAAATAATTGTCAATCCTATAGATCGCCTAAGTTCTCATGCTATCCGCATTACACAACCTGTTGTAGATGCAACACAAAAATATATCTATCAATGAGATATTCGATAGTCTTAAGGCCCTGTCTAGTGAATAATCACGTTCTGTAAGGTACGAGCATACGAAGGAGCTATTCAATACCAAAATGACCATATGATAAAAACTAGACGATTATGCGCTCATGATGAAGGGCTATATTAATAGGCTTTCACAATTAGACATACAGACAAGCAACAATTGTAAGTAGAATTGATCCTTGGTTCGCTTACTCCTCAATATGAATCGTTCATATTGAATTATAGCATGAACTGATTGAATGTGAATCTAATGGAGCTCCTCAATTGTTGATGTCAACCGAGTCACGATTTATGGATCAAAGGGCTGTATTTACTATTAAGGGTGGTGCATCAACTTCCAAGAGTTCGAAGAAGCGAAAAAGAGAAGGTATGAAAAAGAAAAGTAAGAATACCGATGACAAGGGTGGATGTCAATACTGCCACAAGAAAGGTCATTGGAAAAGGAATTGTCCTGACTACTTAAAGATTGTGGCTGAAAAAGCAGAATGATTCTGAGG
Source organism: Allium cepa (assembly GCA_030765085.1). NCBI lineage: Eukaryota > Viridiplantae > Streptophyta > Magnoliopsida > Asparagales > Amaryllidaceae > Allium > Allium cepa. Next base: position 402,258,997 of record CM060931.1, read on the forward strand.
CTCCATCAAATACATTTACGTTTCAAAATGGTTTTTTAATCAATAAAATATCATGGGTTTTAGATACTAGATCCGATGCTCATATATGTAACTCATTATAGGGGCTTAGGAATTAGCATCGCGTGGAAAGAGAAGAGATGAGGCTCCAAGATGTTGATGGATCCATGGTAGATGCAATGATAGTAGAAGGCTATCATTTTAAACTTTCCTAGTGGACTAATGTTAGTATTAAATAATTGTTGTTTTGTAAAAGACTTTGTTTGTGAGATTATTTCTATTTCTAGATTGTTTGACACTAGACATATATTTCATTGTGCAAATAATGTTATGAACAATAATTTGGATGGAAATAAAGTCTGCGATGGTATTCCTGAAAATGGCATTAATGTGATTAATACTAAATATGTGTATTCTAGAATAATTCTTTTAACAAAATAAATGATAGTTAGCTTTGGCATTGTAGGCTAGGTCATATTAGTGAGAAACGACTACGTAAATTGAAAACCCAAGGTTTTCTACCGTCAATTGAATTTGAATCCTTTGGCACGTATGATTCGTGTCCCAAAGGTAAGATGACCAAGCACCCCTTAGTGGGAGTAACGAAAGAATTAATTATCTCGTAGGGTCAGTACATAGTGATGTATATGGCCAGATGCCTATAATTACCAAAGATAATTGTTTTTACTTTGTTACCTTTACTGATGATTTCTTGAGACTGAGATATGTGTATCTCATGAAGAACAAATCCAATGTCTATGAGAATTTTTTTGAATATAAAAATGTAGTAGAAAACCAAATGGACCTTAAGATTAAGATTCTTTGAACGGATCGAGGAGGTGAGTATGTTGGACAGGGTTTCCAACAATACTTAAAATGTAATGGGATTATCCCTTATGTTGCTATACCATACACTCTGCAACAAAATGGTGTATCAGAGCGAAGGAACCAAACCTTATTAGATATACTTTGTATAATGATGGGTAAGGCTAAGTTACTGTTGTCCTATTGGGGATATGTGCTAGAAACCACAACGCATATGTTGAACTTGTTACCTACTAAATCTGTACCTAAAACACCATATGAGATATGACATGAGAAGAAACCCCATTTCAATTATTTCAAGGAGTGGGGTTGTCCGACCTATGTTAAGAACATTGGACATAATAATCACGAGGCGAGATCAGCTTTGTGTAAGATTATAGGATACCCCAAGGATTCTAGGGGATATGTTTTCTACAACACAAAGGAACAAAAAGTGATTGTTTTTGCGCGCACACTGTCTTTTTAGAAAAAGAATTTTTTTTCAAAAGAAACTAATAGCGAAGATCTAGACTGGATAAGATCCGAGAAACTAACATTAGGACTGAAATAGTAGGGAACTAAGTTCAACTATATATAAAAACATGCAACCTATTAGAAGGTCTATTAGGGAATCTCGTGCACCAGAGAGATACTACAGTTTTCTTATGGATAGCAAGAAGAAGGAATGCATCTTAGGAAATGACACGTCTTTGTCTTTGCAACAAGCACTACAGATTAAAAACTCAACACTCTAGCTTAGAGCTATGAAATTCGAGATAGGTTCCATGTACGAAAACAAAGTTTGGACTTTGTCGGACTTACCTAAAGGGATAAAACCCATCGGCTGCAAATGGATTTTTAAGAAAAAGATAAATGTGGATGGAGAAATATTGATTTATAAGGTAAGGCTGGTTGCAAAAGGATTTCGTTAAATTCGAGACGTTGATTATGACGAGACCTTTTTTCCCATAGTCATGCTTATGTCCATTTGGATTATGCTTGAATATGACAAATGGTTGTAAAGATGGCTTTTCTAAATGGTGATTTATAAGTATGTATCACAACCTGAGGGTTGATCAGTGGGAGTGAGGGAAAGACTTGCAAGTTGTAAAGTCCATTTATGGACTTAAACAAGCTTCAAGGAATTGGAACATGTGTTTTGATAAGGTAATTAAATAGTTTGTTTTTATCAGTAGGAACCTTGCGTATACAGAATGGAACATGGTAGCACTGTCGTATTTTTAGTGCTCTATATCAATGATCTATTGTTGATTCGCAATGACACTTCATTGTAGTAATCAATGAAAGCTTAGCTTCCCAAGGACTTCTCCATGAAGGATTTGGAAGAAGTAGCCTATATAAAGATCTATAGTGATTGATCTAAAAGCTTGTTGGGATCGTTTCAATCCCTATACATAGATATCATACTGAAAAGGTTCAGTATGGAGAATTCCAAACATGGAAATGTTCCAATGCAGTCTGAAATTGTCTTTTTATGAAGGACTCTTCTCATACTGAGGAGGAGAAAGAGCGTATGAAGAGGATCCCTTATGCTTCAGCTATAAGATCCGTAATGCATGCTATGTCATATACTAGACCGAATATGGCATACAAATTTGGATTCATAAGCTGATGCCAGAATAATCCCGAAGAAAAGCATTGGACGACCATAAAATGTATACTTTAGTATTTTAGAAATAATAAGAACTTATTCCTTATATATAGGAATAGAGACTTCCCTACGAAGGGGTATACAGATTTGAGTTTTCAAAGTGATATATATGATAGTAAGTCAACATCCAGTTATGACTTTACGCTTAATGGTGGGCTATTAGTAGGAAAAGTTACAAGTAAGAAACAGCTATTGATTCAATGATGGATGCCGAATATATTTCCCTCAATGAAGCAGCTAAAGAGGCAGTGTGGATGCGCAAGTTTTCGAGTGAGCTCAGAGTAATTCATGATAACAAGAATCCTATAGCATTATTCTATGATAACAATGCAGCGATGCAGATCCCCGAGCCCAGAGTACACAAGAAGTTATGGCATATTCTGCAAAAGTTCCACCTGGTTAGAGAATTCATTGAGAAGAAAGAGGTCATGGTACAAAGGGTAGATACCAAGAACAATATAGCAGATCTATTCACTAGGGGTTTAGCTCGGTTGGCTCTCGAGATGCTAATTGAAGAGATGGGATTAGGATTCCATAATTGGCCCTAAATGCAAGTGGCAGATTGATATGGTTAGAGGTATACTCTAAGGGAAATTCCGTAATTATTGTATATTAATTAACCCTGTAATCAATTCTCATTCGTAACAAAAGTCTTCCTATTATATATTTTGTATAATGTGTCATAAATAATTAAATGTTTAATTAAAATATATTTAACAGAAAATCCGTAAATGGTGTGTTTGTGCTAGTAATTACAAATAGTTGTAACCATGAGTATTGTGTCACAATATTATAAAACACATCATTTTAAATGTTTCTAGTCAAGATGCATCGGGACTAGATATCGATGTAACCATTGAGACTAGGGTACATAACGCTCTCTAAATATTGGAAAATGTATTACACATGATTACTGAAGGCACCTAAGGGTTACATACTGATAGTTATTGGATAACTATGGAACAACTCACTCGATAGTCTTCTTTTGGTTAATATAACTAAGGCCAAACAGGAAATATCAATGTGACTAATTTATGTGGTTCTCTTGACTTGAGAATACTGTCAATCTTCGGTGCCAAAGCTCCACTTTGATTATAGTCAAATCATGGCACGGCGTCCATCGAGGGACTATAGTTGGGTCAAGTGGAAGTATTGGAAGTGAAAGACTATTAGAGGATTCGTCTCCTCAATTATATGGGGTTAGTATCACGGTCAACTCAAGTTAACTCAAAGTCAAAATCTCTGAACATAGTATTTTGGTTTACAATAACTGTTATTATTGATCCAAGGATTTTTTTTATTTGGACTATATAGTTGAATATGAAAGATAATAAAAATTTTACCATTACAAAATTCCATAATTCCAAAGCGATATAGTTTCAACGAAGAGAATTGGTGTGAATAATAGTCACAACCAGGTAACGTTTAATAAACTAAAATTGGATTTTGCCAAAAACAAGTAAGCGATAAATTTGGTCAAAATATCACACTACCTACTAAGTAACGTGTGAACATTAACATTCAAATGGTTCGATATTAATCATTAACTAAATTTACACCTGACAAGTCCAACAACCAAACTAATGAATTCTCTTTTGACCAAACTATTTTCATTAATTTATAGTTGTTATAAATTAATTAATATTTATGAAATTTTAGTTATAAATTTTGATTAATATTTGATGAATAAATATTATTAAATATATTTGTAATATTTACAAATGTATCAATCGATATATGACATAAATAAACGGTTAAATTAAAACTAATTGCATAATATTTTATGACTTAAATAGGTTTAAGGCCCATCATAGGGGCAAATATTTTTAACATCAAATAAGGATATAAGCGGCTTAATATTTGGTATGAAGGGCTTGATTTTGGATGGCTAAGATTAAAGAAGAATAAGTAAGAGATGAGATCCACATTTCTCTCCTTTCCATCCACTATATAAGCATCCATACCCTTATATTATTTTAAAAAAATTAGAGCCTCCACACCAAGTCTTTGCTAACTGAAATTTCCCTCCCCTCTCCATCTGTCTAGAGTTCAAATCAAATCAAGTTGGTTGTTATCTAATAGCTAGTGGTCAACGGTTCAAGGACTAGCACTCTATTGAATCGAAAATAGTTTCAAGGGACATATATCTTCATTTCAAGGTGTACTTCAAGGCATTTGAAGTAAGATATATTTCTAATCATAATATAATTATTTATGCTTAATTATAACACTTTATTATATACCTATATTATCTATTGTTAGTTAAGTGACGATTCTGATATGTAAATGATATTATCACAAAATTGTTAAGTTATACGTATGTATGTATTCAATAAAACTATCATAAACAACTTTAGTTAGTAAGGCTCTGAAAATAAAGAAAAATAATTTTGTTTTATTGAATTGATATATATTATTTGAATAGATAAGTATATTATATAATTAATTATAATATCATACTTTATCTAAATATGATCAAATAATTTTATATGCAAATAAGTAAGGCTGTGATAATTTTCGGCAGTGATAATATCTATATATATTGCTATTTAAATATTATTTAAATGAATTTATTACATAATTCAATTGTATTAATTCAAATATACAATAAAAATATTTTTAATATTTTATAAAATAATATTATCAGTAGAAAATCTTGGAAAAAATAAAAAAACATTATTTACTTTCTAAATTAATTTTAGACTACAACCCAAAGTAGAAATTAATTTTTAAATCCTTTTTTGTAAAAAAGGCATAAAACATCATTTAAGATTTAACAGAAATTTAAAATTGAAAATAAAATTTCGTAATTAATTTTCAACTAATATATTATTAATTTTTGAACGGATAATTAAATAAAATATATTTAAAAAATATATTCATTGAGCCTTGTGCAAGACTTGATCCTTCATATTTATCGAAATATTTTTGAGTATTTCTATAAACATAGACCTATATATATTATCTTATTATGCATATATTTGTATATATAAATATTTAAAAAATATTAATATATTTGAATATATATATATATATATATACCGCTACGGTTTAAAAAATAATATTTTTATAAATTATTTTTTTATATTAAATAAGTCTTCCATATAGAACGAGTGTATATGTACGCCTAAGTGGGCCTGCATCTAATCACAATGTCTTGTTGCTAGATCACCTGCTCCATCCTTTTTAGTGCTTCATGTTCAGTAGTCCCTCATATATCATTTATGTTGTATTTTTTCCCTTCTAAATTCACATTTTGTTGAACGTACACATTAATATTTTTGTCAAATTTGTGATTGCGAAAAGATTACATGTTAGATGATCAAAAAAATTCAAAGTTTGAATCAAAGATGTTTTTACTTTAACCTTATGATACCATAATTTGCATAAGGTTAGGAAGTTAAACTTTATTCACCAGGCTAATTCTTCCATAAGCAAATTGAATTGCAACGCTATTAAAAATGAATGCAAGCTCTCATATGTTGTGTTTCGGCACTCCAACGCGTTCCCATAAACGCATGCTTCACTGTTCTGAAATGACGCTACCTTAATGAAGGTTTACGATGTGCCAGCGTTTCGATTGAACATCCCTTTCACCACCTTGTGGAACAGACACATACATGGTCTTGCCAACACTTGTTTGCAACAAAAGGAATTCACAATGTTACATGCCGCCAATTCCACATATATACCATGTTGTGCACCATATTTCTTACGATGTTGGACTTAACGTTCACCTACGCACTCTCAAATGCGAGACATGCCTAACAGATCTCCACCTTGACAAGCATTTCCTCTAACCTTCATTTGGAGCATACTAAGGAATCTCTATAGTTGGCCAGGCTGCTTCCACTTCTTTACGCGGTTGATGAGGCTACATTACCAAATCTTCACTTCAAGGTGAGTACTTTCTCGAAAGCCATTTTGGAGCATCAACAACGCAGGAGAGCTGGCTGCGCATCCAGCAGTGAGGTTAGCTGCTTACATATTCCACATATCAGGCTGGTTTCCACGATGAAAGTGCAAAGATAATACGCCTTTTCCACCCTTGCAATATCCATCCATCATACTCATCAACATCAAAAAATTTATGGTAAAACATCATCACTTTCTCTTTTTCCTTCTTCAGCATCTCTTTATTCGGTGGGTTTTACTAAATCTTAGCTCGCAGTGTCCTTAGCTGGTATCCCTTGTAATTTTCAAGATTCTCTATCTGTATCAAAAAAGGCATTGAATGTATATGAGTTGCAATTATTTGTAATGGTCACTTGTTACTTACTGGTTAAGTGTGTAACCCTCATTAAAATTAAATAGCATACGAAACTATCTATTGACGGACTAAATATCAATATTCAGTATAAAGCAATAAAATGTAATGTGTTGTATATGATTGTTGTCCTATTTTCACCTCACTTTATCTCTAGACATTGCATTTTAATTTCATCTAGAAAAAAGTTGGACCTGCATCTAATCACGATGTACAATGTGTATGCATTAATGCAACAATGCACTTGTGTAGTGTTACCACATACTATATAAAGTTCGACACAATAAAAAATCAATTAATAACAAAAAAATTAGCATAGATAATTGTTATAAATATAGTGCAAGTAACATAATTGATTATGTAATGTATTACAATAGTTATCGAAATTATAAAATAGAAAAGAAGGAAGATGAAAGAAAGAAAAGAGGGCTGCTGATTTTATTAATAGAGAATTTGGAGGAAAAGAAATTAAATCACCCATTGCATGAAGTTCGAATGATGAAGACATGTACTGATACTTGGCTAAAAAGACATGATCATGCATCGATGAAAAATAACAACATTGATATGGTAAACAATTGAAGACAATAAAAGTATAAACTAGCAGCAAACACCTATTAAACAAAGGTCCAAATGCAGAGAAAAAGTAAATAATAACTCTAAAATGCAGAAGCAAACAAATACACATCATGCACAGAAACACTCCACTAATGGTATAGATTTTGTAATACCTACTCTTAAATTCGTTTCAAGTAACTTTTGTCTTTGTATTGTAATACACACACACAAAACCAATTGTTTATTATTGCTCTTTAATATACTGTGACATAGCTAGCTGATTCTTTAATGATACGATGATCAACTCTCCATCAAAGTATAGAACCATATCCATGCCCTACATTAAGACACTTGTCCTTAATGCAAATGGGGAACACCCTTCATGTGCTTGAATGTTGATTTCAACCATCCTTTCGATGTCGGCCTCTAAAGTTTGAATATATTTTTATTTTTACCAGTGTCTTATTTTACAACAACTGCTACTATTAAAGGAAGATAAACTATATTAAAAGAATAAGCTCATACTAATGAAATACAGAAGCAAAGTAAAACATTTTGTTTGTGCTTTCATGAACAAAAACCATAGAAGTAACATTGACTGGACACCCAGAGGTCTATGGTATATTAGATAGTGGAACAATATGCAATATGTTTCCGGTGCAGCTATTCTTCTTACCGTGTACTCCAACTACCTGTCTCAATCTCACCTCATGGTAAAATTTAAAAAAAAAATCTTTTTTCTTTTTCCAAAACTATAATTTATGATATATACCAGATGAGCTACCCAGATGGCCCAGTGGGACTAGAAGAGTTACTACAGCTGATTACATACTGGGAATGAACCCGATGAATATCATTTATTAGTAGGGTATGGAGAGACATATACTTTAAGAGTACATCATAGAGCAAAGATGATTGAGCATGCCTACAAATTCTTATTTTACCAGATCTACATAATTTCAGGTGTTGTAGGCATTTCAAGGGCCAACATATTTCCTATTCCAGTGGATCATTTTCTACAGCTTCAACATCATCGGTGGAAATTTTTTCATGTCCCCAATCATCATCTAGAATATGTAAAATAATCAATATTAGTATTAATATATGAAAATTTAGCACTATGGTTGGGAGTTGATAGGTTGATGTTGTGTTCGATTTGGTTAATAAAACATTCCTACAAAGGCATTGCCTTTCTTAGAAGCTTCTATTCTCCTTTAAAAAAGGAAGGATAATGAGGAAAGGAAATAATCTTCACTTAGAAGATGAATGAAATTTATTGCATTATCTAATCTATACTATATTACGATTAGTGAGTTGGATTTCAAGAGCATGCAAACCCACTTGAATTTTGGCAATGAACAGTCACCATATTTTTCTTCTTCAACAATGTACGTATATTTATCTTTCCCATTTTCTCCAGTTGAAACTTCCTTTCCTCCATCACTAATCTCCTCCTTCTAATTTCCTCCACCCAAAATCGCTCGATTCCTCTTACGCTTATCTTCTCTTCCAACGTGGACCCTTTTATTTTATTCTGCATATCCCTTTCTTTTGTTCTTATTCCCGCTACCCTCTCTACTCTCAAACAATAGGTCGAAGATGATTTGATTTGCTCCCAACGCACCCTCGCCCGACTACTGTACTATAATTCTTCCTCAACCTATCGACGGTAGTACCACAATTTACCGAATGTGAGTTTCTTCATTGTATTCCCTTTCTATTATTACTGCAGATAAAGTTATTCACTATATTTTCTTTTGAAGATTCTTGATATTAAAATTGGCTCGATTTTCTGATGAGTGAACCCAAATTTGCTGTATGTTCCATAGTTTTAAAAAAATAGCTAATCGATTATTTGTTTTATTGCCAGGTTTCTCCATGCAAGCGATTGAGGCCTCCATGTTCCATATTTTGAATGTAGTTTATTCCTTTTAGGTTGGATGTTGGATGAATAACAGATTTCCTTCCCATGCAAATATCAAGAGTAATAATCGTTGATTTACATAGTGATTTTCTTACTCTCTTATTCTCACTTTAATCTCGAGAGAATGATTTCCTTTTGTTAAGATTATCTGTTTAGAATAATTTTGGTTGGATTAATATCTTTTGACCAGAGTTAGTTGCATTACTTTGGTCTGCCAAATAAATTTGTTATTCTATTCTATAGTCTTTTACTTTCAACCAATGTTTATTTCAGTAGGAATTAGACCACACATGCAAAAAGAAGTGTTGCTTTCTGCACCACCACTTCCTAAAACCCAAATTTTAGAATTAATATGCTTTTTAGTTTTCGATTTATTTTAAATGTTTAGTTTGTATTATAAAAGTTACATCACTGAAGTAATAATATTTACTATTCTACGACTAATTTTTTTATCTATCTGAAAGGTTTAATGGAATAAATGGACAGCTTCAAACATAAAACTTATACTTTGTAATTTTTTTTAAAATAGGAATATGGTTAGTGATTTTTGATTTATGAAATATCACTAATGACGTATGTCCTAATCTGCGTTAGTTTAACGAGTGGTTTAAATTACATATGGCGAATTGATACTTAATACCACCAATGTACTCCTCATTCATATGTAGGTGATAAAAATTTATCAATTCTACATGCATCATTCTTGAAATATTATCTTTTTCCTTATTGTACTAATAATAGGTATGAGAGAGGTAATATGGTTGCTCAATTTAGTGTTATAATAAACTTGATTTATTAAACATCGTTTGATTTATCATAGAAATTAACAATTATAAACTTATCATATAGCAATATAGATTTTGTAGTTACCTAAAATTCCAACTCTTCCTATTTATTCTTACTTTTAAAATATTATATAGCTTATAGTATGTAATATAATAGGATGTCCTACCGGCACTAATGCAAAATATTATATCATTTAATAATATATTTTCATTTTATTATTTCTTGAGTTCATGTTCATTTAATTCATTTACGAACAATTTTAGTATGTTTATTTTAAAATTGAATTACCTGTTTTTAGTTTGGTTTTAGTGGATGCCATGGACCTAACATTTTGAAGCAAAATTGGAATCTTTTGGATCTACAGGTTGCGAAAGATGCAACTTTGCAGGTATTAAAATAATAATAAGCTTCAAAGTCAGTTTTTTATAATTTCAGTTTTTGTATGTTTACTATCTCGAGTTAATGGGGTTTTGTTCAATATTTGGATACATCTTATTCTACAGTGTCTTATTCCAGTGATGCTCGCTATGAACAATTTAACAACCGTGTTACTTTTTGTCATGTATGTACTTAGTTAAACCATCTAAACATCTAAGGTTATATACTTTTATTTGCGCATGTATATCTTCTAAATTCGTTAATTGATATGAATTGTACAAACGAATGCATTTCAGTTGTGGAAGTAATTCCAAACATATATTCAGCTTTCCGAAATTTACAAGATTATGAATGTAGTTTTTAAATCACTAAATTTTGAGGCACTTCAGTTATATAATATTATATCCTCAAAGTTTATATTCATTTCGAATTGTCTAATGCAAAAAATATTTTTACAATTTTATGTAGGGCGTACCGTGAAAGGCTTTAATGCATTCAATCTTAAGATGACGTAACGTCATTTGCAACTTCTACCACCCAAAAAATCGTGACCTTTATCATTTTCACAATTTAACTCATCAACTCTATATGTTTTCACCTAGGCTACATCAATATATGACGATCAAATAATCAATACCAATGGCTTATTCTATTCATTTTTCCTTCATACGTTGGCATTCCTTCAATTTAAGCTGAAACGCCAAACTACCATACCCAATTATTCGCTCATGAAACTTGATATAATGTGCTACTAGGAAATACAGTTTTTTGAAAGGACTAAAATGGTTAACGATGAATACTCAAAAATTAGCTCATCGTTCTCTTGAATTATACTGTAAATATTCAAGAAGTTGGGTTATTTCTATAAACCTTGGAATTGTCATATGATAATAAACAAATAACATAAAAAAGTTCTTTATAAGGCAAACAAAGAAGCAATGAATTTTTAAGCGCGTTCATTATTTTGCTTGAAAAGTAGTTTTTTCCTAATCATAATATAATGTCATAACATTATCAAAGTTATTGCATTGAATGAAATATTTGTCTTAATAGATTCAAACCATATTATCAGGTATCTATAGGTCCCTCCCTATGTAATATGAAAAAAGGAAGGTATTTATTAGGCCTTTTCATATTACAAATAAGATACATTGTAGTTTCATTAATGTACATTGAAGGTTATTGGTGTCACCGGACTCATATGATCAAATTACGAATAAGATAAATTTATCTCTTGTCGGATCGTATGTTGTTGTTGACATCTTACATCGCATTGAAGGCGTATTATCATTAACAATTAGTGGAATTGTTAGATTCTATCTACCTTATTTGGCATGGAGGTTGATTATAGGTAAACTTTAAGTCGTAACAATAGTATCGTAGAAAAGGAAATTTGTACAATTGAAAGTTCATCTAAATAAATTTCATAGAAGATAAACCACTTTGACTCTGCTTTATACACATAAACATCATATACACATCCCATATGCTCATGATGAATTGAAAAAGGTTGTTCACACCAGTTATGCATATAACTATAACAGAGCATATAATATAAATAGAGCCATCGAATTTACCTCTTAAACCCCGAAGAGAAGTGTGGGACAATTGATCGGTGTTCTGATTTGTGTGATTAGTTGAACAAATGCCAAACGTTGGATTTTGAAAGGTCTAACAAAAAGGAATAATAATACATAGGTTTTAATTTATAGATATGGCATATATTTTAATATGGATGAAGTTTAAGAGCTTGGGTTTAACTATATGTACTCATTTATAGTGATTGTGTTTGTGATATTGGTCCGGTTTATCCATATATGTCGTGCGTTAAAGATTCCGCATTTCTACTCATAATAGATTCTACACACAGTGAACTATAAACTGGTACGATGCAAAAAGGAAATTATTCAAGTAATTTATCGTTTTATATTAAGATTTTAACGAGTTATCATTTCAAAAAATAACCCTCATTTTACTAAATTTATTTTAGGCTGGCAGACTATAATTAATAATATTAATAACAAATAATAATAACAAAATGGTAAAAGTAACAATTATAAGGATATGGATAGTAGTTACACAAATTAGATCTAATTTTTTGGAATGGTTCCTTCAACTATAGATGTTACAGCCTTGGCCATTTAATAATCATTGAGAATGGTAACTCCAAACCAATTTATAAAGCATGCATTGTGTATATATACCTTGGTATGAAAATTTTATATCTAATTTACAGTTAATCTTCCTTATCTACTTTCAGAAATTTGTTATAGTATATCCATATATGGACATTTGACCTTCCATAGTGCAAAAGGTACTGAAACAGTTAAGTACAAAACTTGAGGCTCATGATGACAATTAGATACATATTTTATTACCATTGACTAGAGCTAGATATTAAAGTTTCAATATAAAAATGGGAATGATAAGTGAAAAAGAAGACAGGACTGGAGAAATGGCTACAATTTGGTGCTTTCTGTAACAGCCCGCAAATCCGTACCCCTTGAGTCAACACTATTCTACATCAAACAACTCAAGTTGCACAGAAATACGAACCATTTGGGTTAAAGAAGAAGAGGTAGAAGAGGAAAAATAGAGAACAACAACAGAATCTAACCATCGCAGCGGAATAAAATATAATAGATAATAAATGATCCTTACTCAAAATCAAATATCTCTTTTTTTATATTACATCATCAGAGTACATCAATCACAGTTCAACAACAACAACATACAAATGGATGCACATCAACTCAACACAGCGGAATATATATATATATATAAAACAAGTACGAAAGTACGTATCGTCATCCAGCTCGTCTCCTGAGCTCCACAGCATCACATCCTGTATTCTATAATACTCCGTCTGACCCGAGCATTATAGTTAAATAACACCCGAGTCAGTCTGGAATACCAGCATGAGAAAATCATACTCAATTGATTATTAAAGTTTCAAAAATCCTTTGAAAAACAAAAGCATCTCGTAAGACCACGCCACAAATAAACATGTCGGGTTTTTACCTTACGATAGCTAAAACAATTTTTATAGAAATCCTCTGATATTATAATAGGGTCTATATACAAATACTTATAAAATAGCCGAAATTGTTACATCTATTAAATTCCAGCTACTAGCCACAGAGTGGGTAATACAAACAAAACTCGTACAAGGCTCGTAGGGAGAATGGATTTCCAACTAATGACTAGGCACTGGGGTACCACCTGTCACAGTACGGGGCCTAGATCACCGTACCGAAGAGTACGCCCGCTCCCCTGCAACACAAGACCGGGACTACCCCTTACTGGATAATCCCGAGTGAGATCACCCCGCGGTTGGGATCAGCAACCGCCCACTAAGCCGAAATAAAAAGGGACATCTAGACAGGGATGACCTCACCCTGCTTGGGTGCTACCCACCTAGCCTTGCTGCATAACCCCTGATTTTCAGTCATTCCCATTTGATGAGGCTTGAGGCTAAGCGTTACCTTTATAGAACAATATCCCTTAGAATGCCCATCGTCCACCTGACGATGTTCTGAAAGCATTCATCCATACAAGTCCGTCCCGGGTTCGAACGGAACCGAAGGCACTACTCCTACTACATCCATTTCGGAAATATCCTCAGAATTAGTAGCGACTAGCCCTTGCACTTCACTGCTCCATCTTCGCATCCAAGCCCGTTTCCACGAAACGTACAAACCGGATTGAAGTGGTTTTCGAGAAATAAATCTCGATCCCGGTCTCTTCGAAGCGATCAACGCAATTTGTCCAATATTGATAGTCGGTGATTTAACTATCAATTTATATTCACAAACAACCATCCAACAATAAATAATTTCCCAAATTATTTATTAATCCCAAAATATCTTCACAAGATAAATTTCCACTTTTCAAACCCTTCTGAAAACAGTTTCAAACTACCTTCCTTTCTCAGAGTAAATTCCAAGTATTTTCTATTTCCACTGAAATCACCAAGCACAAAACTTTAGATTTTTTTTTAAATAATAATTTAAAAACACTTTATTTTGAAATATACTTTAAAACATTTAAGTTAAAAACTATTTCAATAATTTATTAAAAATACATATTATATAAATAGTTGAAAATAAGGTTACTTTATAAAATATAAACTAGGTTTTCTCCTTTAAAACAAAATACTAAGTTACTTTTTACAAATAATTACTACGATAATAGATTTGAAAATAGTTATTTTAGAATTTAGATATTTAGATATAATAAATTTCCTAAAACATGCTTTTTTTTAAACAACATTAAACTTTTATCTTATATTTAAAAACTTACTTTGAAAACATACTTGGCTATCCAGAGAAATATTTTTCCCTTCACATTTTTTAAAAATAAATCACCAATTATTTTTAAACAAATTTTCTCATTCCTTTAATAAATTCCCATCTTGAATTTATTCTCCCCAAATATCCACTGATATATTTTACTTTACATTTATAACCCAGTTTATAAATTCCCAAAGTCTCATTTCCTTTAAATTTCCAATTCCAAACACTTAAATCAATTTCCAAATTGATTTCCAATTTCTTCATTTATTCCAGAATCCTTTAATTACAGATTTTATTCCTTAATTATGATTTAAAATAGTTTTTAACTGAAAATCCAATTTCGGATTTCTCAAATTACTTCTTGATTCTTTTAAATAAATTTAAACTTTGAATTCTAAAATAATTATTTATTCCTTTAGTTTATATCATTTAAAGTCACAATTCATTAATTTCTATTTATTAAAATTCCTTTTGCCATATTCGGAATTATTTCATTTATTAGTACCTTAACGTCACTTTCATTCCTTTCAATTCATTCAAATTTCCTATAATTATTTTGCTTACAAATTACTTCTTTTATTTTCTTCCAAAATCCAATTTATATATTTTTGGAATCTCATTATACCCAAATGTATTCAATCAAACCATAGCATTCAATATTCCAATATAATTCATCATAGAATAACAAACAACCACATCAGAGAATATTAAATACTTTAAATAAATATTGAGGAATCCTATTGGATCCCTTCAACCTGTTTCCCTGCATCCACAGATGTTAGCACAATATAAAATACCAATTCCACTTCGTGGTGGAATATCGCGGTATATGGGATTTAATATAATATCATCCGCTATTAGGCGGCGCATAGGGTCTCATCCGCTATATAATGCGGGAAATCAACTCCAATATATATAATTATACTATATATAATATACCACATCCAATCAATACAATCATCCAACCAATTATTTAAATTTAATCTATTTAAATTTAAATGAATACCAGATGAGTGAGATTAACTCACCTTTGCTATTTAAATTGCAATCCCTCCAACTCGACTTGAATTTCCATGATTTCAGACCTTGTAAAAATATTTATATAGTTTATTAATATTCGAACAAATCGAAAAATCAATTTCTATTCAATATATTTAATTTCAAAATGTGTAGATGTATGTTTATTTCTCCTGAGACTATTTCTCTACTTATAAAAATTTATTTACATAGGTTTGAAAATCTATTTTTATATGAACTTCAATATTCAAAATTCTTATATATTTTCCTAAATCTTATATATACATGCTATCTGTTTACCCAAATATTAACTATGAGTGTATTCATATATATATATATATATATATATATATATATATATATTAAGGTTTGGTTTCTGTCCATATACATATTATTATACTTCAATTAAAAGCAGAAGTTATACCTTACAATCGAACTACTCCTCTGCCTCGCACGCGAGAGTCGCTCGTTCCAGCTACATCGTGACCCGCCTCCGATAAACGCGAGACCTCCCCAGCCTCACTGATTCGAACGCGAGCGCGATGCCGTACTTCTCGAGCACGCGACTTACTTCTGACCTCGCCACCAATCCATGACCTCAAACCATGGAAGCCGAAACCCTAGCCTCGACGACACCAGCTCGTCGAGACCCCAAGACGGACCCATGAAGGTCGCCGCCGATTTGAGATTGTTTCCCCTCGATCGAGCGAATCGGAGATGCCATGCCTCCCTTCACTGATCGAAATGAAGTCGCCATTTTTTTTATAAAAAAAACGAATTCAACTTCGTTCTGATTCCTGTTGAATGTTAGAGAGGGGACGGGAATAAATTATAGGGTTGGGGATAGCTTCCTGAATACGCGTTGATTTTTTTATTTTTTATAATTAAATATTGCAAGTATCTCGTTACGCATAACGCGAAATCTCAAACCCCAATCCAAACATGCCGACAGGTGTTAATAAGGTTTTACTCGCATTCCAAACATAAAGGAACGTGTTTCGAAAGTTAATTTAATCGTATGTGCGAGATACAGAAGAAAATGATCAAATTTAAATTAAATCAATTAAAATAGTTCTAAGCGTTTTGAGCTGCCAGGGTCAAACGACCTCTCCGATTGCTACGAAAATTGAAATCCTATAATAACTAACTATTACGGATCCAATGGAATCGGTTTCGTCGAATTCCGAGACTGTGCCTCGAAAGGCTATTTTAAATTCAATTTAAACTATAAAATTTTAAAACTGAACAAACCACTGCTAAATTTAATTTTACAACTTCTATTATCTTCACTATTATCAATATAAATTTTACAAGCCTTTAAATTATCTTTAATAGGCTTAAAATTCCAGATTCAATATTTTACTCAACTTCAAATTGTTTAATTCAATAATTCAATTATCAAATAAATTGTGATATTCGTAATTCAAGTTAAAATTACTCTATTGGATATTTAAAATCAATTAAATATTCCAATTTTAAATGTTTGAAAATTCCGGGTCGTCACATTCCTCCTCCCTTAAAAGAATTTCGTCCCCGAAATTACTAGTTAGGAAGAATGGTCCAAAACCCGTTACTATTTCTCCAAAACCAACAATTTCTAAGAATTCAACATCTAACCAACTATCTTTTTACAAAAGACCGATTATTATTCTTATTAACTTTCCAAACTTTTCCATAGTTTCAAACTATACTATTTGTTTAACCATTCAAGTTTCAATTGAAAACCAAATTTTGAATTATCAAAATTTTCTCAAAATTTTTCTAACTCCCTAAATTTTCGAAACATTTCGCCAGCGTCTCCTTTGCGCGGCTAGCTCGGTACAACTACAAAATGGCACTACGGCCTCCCAAATCCAAAAAGAAAACAAAAAGCCAAGTGGCTCGATCCAAAAACCCAATCAAATTTCACAGAATTTTAAACACATACCTTTTTGTCGAGCAATTCAAATTTATCCTTTGAAATCAAAACCAATTCTCCTTTCCTTTTATAATACCTGCATATCTTATTTAGTAATAATATCCAATCGCAACATTCCCAAAACATTTTATCGACTTCCTTACAAGTGTCAATTACTTACTCATTCAAATATCAACTTGGAATATATTGGTAAGGTCAATCTCCAATTAAGAATTCACCATTCCTTACTTAAGTTTAGTATAAGCATTCTATATGCTTCTTTATTTGTTTTCACTTTACCATTTTAGTTAATATCTATTTCTATTCAAATTGATTTACACATTACATATGAATTTTATTTATTTTCAACTTTGAACATTTAAATTTTATCTTTCATTTATAACTAATTTATGTCATTTCAATTAGCTTCATTTACTAATTTATTACAACTTCCAATTTGAAACCGTTTTGTCGTTAACAAATGTTTCTAAATTTTCAAAAAAAATTCCAACTACCAAAATTTCTGAATTTTTTTGGCAGAGTCTCCTTTGTACGGAGGAGCTTTTGCAATTTGACAAAAGAGATAAATATATATACATCGACCCACCCGGTCGGAAAAACCAAAAACAGTTCATATTTCCTATTTTTATTGTGTAGGCGTACCTTATTTAGCATTTTAAGCAAGCGTCTTATTATTTTTAGCAAATAGCACAACCAAATCCAGCCACACGGCTTCCAAGTACCTGTACTTACTCAATTTAAACATGTAAGTGCCAAATATATGCAGTTTAACTATATTTCACTTAGTTGCAATGGTTAAAACATATGAATTCTAAAAGAAATGCACATCAAACATTTTCCGTAAGCAATTTATACAATTTTCATACTAATTCAACCGTTTCAATTAATTTACAAACCATTTTCATTCAATTTGAATGGTTTTCAATCCATTTGTATACCACTTCATCAATTTGAATTGTTTAAAACTCAATTGTTTACATTTAATTTATTCTTAAGCAAACTAAACTCATATTTAATTCAATTGCTTTCAAAATCAATTTATTTTACTTCTATCAACTCATAGAATTTTAATTACTTCCATTTACATCAAATGACAATTTATTCTATGCAGTTTGACGAGATCTATGTGAATAAACAAGTATTTATGTTTTATAACCAATTTAAATGGATTTCAACTCCATTTATACTTAATTCTATTCCATTTTAAATTTATTCACAATCCATATATTCTCATTTCCATTTTAAATTTGAATCCATTCACTTCGTTATTTAAATAGGTTCCATTAAAAATCATTTGATCTAGCTCGACACGTTCTATTTAAATTTCATTCACAATCCATTCATTTTGATTTCATTCCATATTTGTTTATTCCAAACTATTTTATTTAGCTCGAAGACAATCTAAGCTATTGCACTCAATAACCATTTCTCAACTCATTTAAACCATACTTCATTTTGAGTTCGGATTTTATTCAACACTTACTTAAGTCAATAACTTAAGTTCATTTCCATTTCTTTTTATAATAAGTTCTGCTTCCATCTTTCATTTGATTCTTATTTATTTTATCCATTTATTTATTCAACATAATTAGTTTATCCACATTCACTTAAACCATTCTAGTAGACTTGAAACATTCTATTTTCCTTATTGTCTCAAATTATTTCAATCCCTCAATAATTTAAAGGGTTTACAATTATTTATTTAAGAATTTTCATTCCATTATATATTATCGGTAACTTACCGAATTTTATTTCGATTAAATTTATTTTTGCTCAATTTAAATTCATCCCAATATCATTTAACTTAGTTTAAGTTGAATTAAATTCAATTGTCTTCCATTTGTTTAGCTTTAAGTTAATTTACTTCAATTTATTTAAATCATATACTTAAGCTCATTTTCATTTTACAAGTGGATTTTTCTCTTTCCTATTCAACTTAACTATATCACAATCAAACTCATTCCGATCTACAATTTCTTTTGATTAGTTATTATAAAATTTTAATTTTCAGATTTAACTCATTCAATTGATTACAAGGCCATTTCCAATTTATTTCTTCTTATTTAGATTTTATTTGTACATTCACACCATTACTTTTTTTTTTAATCCATTTACATTTTGTTCGATACATTTCAATTATATTTACTTTGTTAACATTTCAAGTCTAATTTTAATTAATAAATCAAGTTCGGATTCTATTATTTACTTTTAGTTTACCATCCAATTTATTAACTCACAATTGAGCTTCATTTAACTATAATATGTTCCATTTACACAATTCATTATCTAATTTATTAACAAATTAGTTCTTCCCTGTTTATAGTTTAATACTTCATTTTTAATTCCAAATACCACTTCATTTTATTTTCTTAGTTCAATTTTATTATATAATTCAAGTTTGGATTTCCGTTTCATTATCCAAAACATCAAACAATATTTATTTATTTCAATCCAATCCTTATTCATCTTATTTTCCATTTGTTCAGGTAAGAATATAATTCCATTCATTAATTCAATTGAATTCTTATTCCAATTCAGTCTTATTTTAATTCAGTTTTATTTAACTCAATTCGATTCCAACTTGATTCGAATACAACTGGATATTATTTCCAGCATTCCAAGTTAATTTCATTTTTTTTAACATTTCTCTTTAAATTTACATTCTAACATTCAAAGCTTATATTTCCCTGATTTAAAAATCATCTCAATTTATAAGCTTACCACATATCTCTTCAAGATTTTTAAACACCCGGCTTTTGGTTTCCAAGCATTTTGAAATCTCCAACATCTCAAATCACACTTCTCAAAAATTAAACCAATCCTGGTTTTTACCCCAACAAATTTCCTTTGAAATTTTCAAAAACAACTAGCTTTTCTGAATAAATCAATTTGGCAGCAATCCATCACTTAGAAACTCGGAAATGAATACTGATGATGCGGCCGTCATCATCAGAATTATTTCCCAATAATACAAGTGATTTCAATGCTATATCACTTCCAAAATCCATTTTAAACAAATTTCCTTCCAGAAATACCTTCAAAATAATAATGCTATTATTTATCGTCATAACACTTTGAAAAACACTTCCAAAATCTCCGGGATTTTAAATTTCCAAATCCTGCTTGAATCAATTTTAACTATAATTCATTTGTATAGTTTATGTTCATAAAAATTCATATATTTCAATTTATAACTCACATTTATAATTCATATTTATAAATTTCATTTAATAATGAATTTATTCCCTTAAACTTTGGTTATATTTTCAATTTCTAGTTAAATTTTTACACAACAATGATAATAATTTAATATTATCATTCCTAACATCCAAGCAACCATATATTAGCTAAAATAGTTTACAAAAACATTTCTTTATATCAAAATATATTTTTGGGTAAAATTATTTCATTTACCCTATTTAAAACAATACCGTGTCAATTGTTCTATTCAAGTGTTTAGAAACCCCTTCGATACAGTTGTCCAGACTGTGCCGACGAAAGTACATATGCCACTCAATAATTCAATCAACACAATATTAAAATAATTTATATTCACTAACAAATACGCGCTCATATCTATTAATACGCTCGAACTCATTCTAGAGTACTACGGACTCTATTTGAGTAATTTTCCACCAGAGCCAAGGTTATCACCAATCTAAGCTCTGATACCACTGTAACAGCCCACAAATCCGTACCCCTTGAGTTAACACTATTCTACATCAAACAACTCAAGTTGCACAGAAATACGAACCATTTGGGTTAAAGAAGAAGAGGTAGAAGAGGAAAATAGAGAACAACAACAGAATCTAACCATCGCAACGGAATAAAATATAATAGATAATAAATGATCTTTACTCAAAATCAAATATCTCTGTTTTTATATTACATCATCAGAGTACATCAATCACAGTTCAACAACGACAACATACAAATGGATACACAGCAACTCAACACAGCGGAATATATATATATAAATCAAGTACGAAAGTACGTATCGTCATCCAGCTCGTCTCCTGAGCTCCACAGCATCACATCTTGTATTCTATAATACTTCGTCTAACCCGAGCATTATAGTTAAATAACACCCGAGTAAGTCTGGAATACCAGCATGAGAAAATCACACTCAATTGATTATTAAACTTTCAAAAATTCTTTGAAAAACAAAAGCATCTCGTAAGACCACGCCACAAATAAACATGTCGGGTTTTTACCTTACGATAGCTAAAATAATTTTTATAGAAATCCTCTGATATTATAATAGGGTCTATGTACAAATACTTATAAAATAGCCGAAATTGTTACATCTATTAAATTCCATCTACTAGCCACAGAGTGGGTAATACAAACAAAACTCGTACAAGGCTCGTAGGGAGAATGGATTTCCAACTAATGACTAGGCACTGGGGTACCACCTGTCACAGTACGGGGCCTAGATCACCGTACCGAGTAGTACGCCCGCTCCCTTGCAACACAAGACCGGGACTACCCCTTACTGGATAATCCCGAGTGAGATCACCCCGCGGTTGGGATCAGCAACCGCCCACTAAGCCGAAATAAAAAGGGACATCTAGACAAGGATGACCTCACCCTGCTTGGGTGCTACCCACCCAGCCTTGCTGCATAACCCCTGATTTTCAGTCATTCCCATTTGATGAGGCTTGAGGCTAAGCGTTACCTTTATAGAACAATACCCCTTAGAATGCCCATCGTCCAACTGACGATGTTCTGAAAGCATTCATCCATACAAGTCCGTCCCGGGTTCGAACGGAACCGAAGGCACTACTCCTACTACATCCACTTCGGAAATATCCTCAGGATTAGTAGCGACTAGCCCTTGCACTTCACTGCTCCATCTTCGCATCCAAGCTCGTTTCCACGAAATGTACAAACCGGATTGAAGTGGTTTTCGAGAAATAAATCTCGATCCCGGTCTCTTCGAAACGATCAATGCAATTTGTCCAATATTGATAGTCGGTGATTTAACTATTAATTTATATTCACAAACAACCATCCAACAATAAATAATTTCCCAAATTATTTATTAATCCCAAAATATCTTCACAAGATAAATTTCCGCTTTTCAAACCCTTCAGAAAACAGTTTCAAACTACCTTCCTTTCTCAGAGTAAATTCCAACTATTTACTATTTCCACTGAAATCACCAAGCACAAAACTTTAGATTTTTTTTTTAAAATAATAATTTAAAAACACTTTATTTTGAAATATACTTTAAAACATTTAAGTTAAAAACTATTTCAATAATTTATTAAAAATACATATTATATAAATAGTTGAAAATAAGGTTACTTTATAAAATATAAACTAGGTTTTCTCCTTTAAAACAAAATACTAAGTTACTTTTTACAAATAATTACTACGATAATAGATTTGAAAATATTTATTTTAGTATTTAGATATTTAGATATAATAAATTTCCTAAAACAAGCTTTTTTTTAAACAACATTAAACTTTTATCTTATATTTAAAAACTTACTTTGAAAACGTACTTGGCTATCCAGAGAAATATTCTTCCCTTCACATTCTTTAAAAATAAATCACCATTTATTTTTAAACAAATTTTCTCATTTCTTTAATAAATTCCCAGCTTAATTTATTCTCCCCAAATATCCACTGATATATTTTACTTTACATTTATAACCCAGTTTATAAATTCCCATAGTCTCATTTCCTTTAAATTTCCAATTCTGAACACTTAAATCAATTTCCAAATTGATTTCCAATTTCTTCATTTATTCCAGAATCCTTTAATTACAGATTTTATTCCTTAATTATGATTTAAAATACTTTTTAACTGAAAATCCAATTTCAGATTTCTCAAATTACTTCTTGATTCTTTTAAATAAATTTAAAGTTTGAATTCTAAAATAATTCTTTATTCCTTTAATTTATATCATTTAAAGTCACGATTCATTAATTTCTATTTATTAAAATTCCTTTTGCCATATTCGGAATTATTTCATTTATTAGTATCTTAACGTCACTTTCATTCCTTTCAATTCATTCAAATTTCCTATAATTATTTTGCTTACAAATTACTTCTTTTATTTTCTTCCAAAATCCAATTTATATATTTTTGGAATCTCATTATACCCAAATGTATTCAATCAAACCATAGCATTCAATATTCTAATATAATTCATCATAGAATAACAAATAACCACATCAGAGAATATTAAATACTTTAAATAAATATTGAGGAATCCTGTTGGATCCCTTCAACCTGTTTCCCTGCATCCACAAATGTTAGCACAATATAAAATACCAATTCCACTTCGTGGTGGAATATCGCGGTATATGGGATTTAATATAATATCATCCGCTATTATGCGGCGCATAGGGTCTCATCCGCTATATAATGCGGGAAATCAACTCTAATATATATAATTATACTATATATAATATACCACATCCAATCAATACAATCATCCAACCAATTATTTAAATTTAATCTATTTAAATTTAAATTAATACCAGATGAGTGAGATTAACTCACCTTTGCTATTTAAATTGCAATCCCTCCAACTCGACTTGAATTTCCATGATTTCAGACCTTGTAAAAATATTTATATAGTTTATTAATATTCGAACAAATCGAACAATCAATTTCTATTCAATATATTTAATTTCAAAATGTGTAGATGTATGTTTATTTCTCCTGAGACTATTTCTCTACTTATAAAAATTTATTTACATAAGTTTGAAAATCTATTTTTATATGAACTTCAATATTCAAAATTCTTATATATTTTCCTAAATCTTATATATACATGTTATCTGTTTACCCAAATATTAACTATGAGTGTATTCATATATATATTAAGGTTTGGTTTCTGTCCATATACATATTATTATACTTAAATTAAAAGCAGAAGTTATACCTTACAATCGAACTACTCCTCTGCCTCGCACGCGAGAGTCGCTCGTTCCAGCTACATCGAGACCCGCCTCCGATAAACGCGAGACCTCCCCAACGTCACTGATTCGAACGCGAGCGCGATGTCGTACTTCCCGAGCACGCGACTTACTTCTGACCTCGCCACCAATCCATGACCTCAAACCATGGAAGCCGAAACCCTAGCCCCGACGACACCAGCTCGCCGAGACCCCAAGACGGACCCATGAAGGCCGCCGCCGATTTGAGATTGTTTCCCCTCGATCGAGCGAATCGGAGATGCCGCGCCTCCCTTCACTGATCGAAACAAATTCGCCATTTTTAAAAAAAAAGACGAATTCAACTTCGTTCTGATTCCTGTTGAATGTTAGAGAGGGGACGGGAATAAATTATAGGGTTGGGGATAGCTTCCTGAATACGCGTTGATTTTTTTATTTTTTTATAATTAAATATTGCAAGTATCTCGTTACGCATAACGCGAAATCTCAAACCCCAATCCAAACATGCCGACAAGTGTTAATAAGGTTTTACTCGCATTTCGAACATAAAGGAACGTGTTTCGAAAGTTAATTTAATCGTATGTGCGAGATACTGAAGAAAACGATCAAATTTAAATTAAATCAATTAAAATAGTTCTAAGCGTTTTGAGCTGCCAGGCTCAAACGACCTCTCCGATTGCTACGAAAATCGAAATCCTATAATAACTAACTATTACGGATCCAATGGAACCGGTTCCGTTGAATACCAAGACTGTGCCTCGAAAGGCTATTTTAAATTCAATTTAAACTATAAAATTTTAAAATTGGACAAACCACTGTTAAATTTAATTTTACAACTTCTATTATCTTCAGTATTATCAATATAAATTTTACAAGCCTTTAAATTATCTTTAATAGGCTTAAAATTCCAGATTCAATATTTTACTCAACTTCAAATTGTTTAATTCAATAATTCAATTATCAAATAAATTGTGATATTCGTAATTCAAGTTAAAATTACTCTATTGGATATTTAAAATCAATTAAATATTCCAATTTTAAATGCTTGAAAATTCCGGGTCGTCACACTTTCTGTCCATTTATCATTAGTCAGCAGGGAAATAGGAACAATTTGTGAATTACGATCAAAAGGTCCAATTTATATATGTTTCATATATTTATTAATAGTCACTTTTTATTTTTTTTAAGTTCATTTTGGTACAATTTTGATCCAAATTCAATTTTAGATTGCGCTATCATAATGAATTTCAAATTTTGGAAGAGCAACTTACTAATGTCTTTATAATTTGTGCCCCAGTATGTTTTATCCTCTTTAGGTAAAATCATAAATATTGAAATTTTTATGATCCACTTTGTAGTATAAGTAAAATTATGTATGTTTTAAGTTTAAAACTACAATTTTAATCACAAAAGATATTGAGATAATATTCAAAAGTGATGATAATGGCTGGATAATCATTTGAGTGCTGCTATACAGGGATATATTGAGGGGGGAGCGATTCAGTTACACCATTATCAATAAGTTTCATGATATTTCACATCCAGCCGTTGATGTCATGGAGCATACTACCATACATTTTTAATGGCATGTCTTTTTTTGTTTTAGAAAAGTCATCACATGAAGCCATGTAAATTATTTTTTTGGCAAAGCCAGCGGGGTTAACTGGGCCCCTACCAGTTTTATTGCAAACAACAATAAAAAAAGAACAACAGAGGAAAACATAATGCTGAAAAAAAAAATACATACAAGGGATAAAATACATCACTTTCAAGCCCAAACGTGAATCAATGACTGAGGGTAGATTCCAGCACTGTTCATCAAAAGCTTGTAGGTGCGGCACTTGACTTCATTCCATAGATCATTTTCATTTCTTCTTACATTTTCAAAAACTATAGTATTTCTTTCACTCCATATCACAGCATGTAAACTTTCAAGCAAACTGCCAGAACTCTACCATGCTCAGTTCTCCACCTAGTAGCCTTGTATATTATACTCCACGGTATTCTAGTAGTATGACCAGAAAGATTAATACCAGTGAGACCACCGATCTTTTGTAAGATATGTTGCAAAGCCGGACAATCAAAATATAAGTGATCAGTAGTTTCTTCTTGAATTTCACAAAACAAGCACAGAGTTGAACATGCCATCCCAAACTTATGCATTAGGCTTCTAGTAAGTAAGGCACTGTTTAACACTTTCCACATCATTAAATTATCCTGTGGAACAGAGTCAGTAGTCCAAATAACTTCATACCATATAGTAGCAGGTAGGGGAACACTTTCAGTTAGGGATTTGTAAACTTCTTTGATAGAGTGAGCTTTGTTGTGCCATAACACAGTGTCACTTTGCGAGTCACTGAAAGTAATCTGTTGTATATCAGACCATATTTGCTGAATAACATGGTTACTGCTGTAAGGCAACTGTATTTTACCATTATGTAAGAAGGCATTAGCATAAGCTGATAAATGAATTCCAGTTTGAATAATCTGAGAGTATGAACATAATTTAGATAAGATTAATCCATTTTTAACCCATGGGTCATTCCAAAAATTTACTGCAGCTCTGACATTTACTGGATATTGTATCATAGGTAGATAGACTTCTCTGTACTTCAGCAAGCTTCTCCAAGTCCAACTACACAGTTGTGGGATTTCCATAATCCAGAAATGCCTGTTCTTTATGTTGTAATGCCACGTCCATTCAACCCATAAACTACTTCTTCTATTAATGAGAGCATCAAACTGTTTACTTATAGCTGCAATGTTCCACTTCTTGACATCAAAAACTCCCAGCCCACCTAATTTCTTGGGAGCCTCAAATTTGGAAAATGCACAAGGTACTAATTTTCTGTTGTGTATACTTCCTGTCCAAAAGAATCTGTTCATTGCTGATCTGACAAGTTGCAATAATTTAACTGGTAGAATCATAGTTCTAGCCCAGTAAACAATAGAAGAGAAGACTACAGATTTTATGAGTACAAGCCTGCCACTTTGAGTTAAGTACCTATTTTCCCAAGCTGACATAACAGAGGTTATTTTGTGGTATAATGGAATACAGTCATCCTTTTTTATTCTTTTGGTTATTAGAGGAAGGCCAAGGTACTTCATGTCATTTGCCATGCTAGAGAATCCAGACTGTTGGTGAAGGTCAGTAGCCAGACCAGGACTGATACCAGTTACAAGCAATGAAGATTTGTTTTGATTTATTGATAGGCCAGTCATTTTGTTAAAAGTATGCAAAGCATCCTTAATACCATTAAAAGAAGGCAACTCAGGTTTTGTGAACATCATAACATCATCAGCAAACATGATAGATGTAATCTGATGATGAGAACACTTTGGGTGATACTTAATGTTCTTATTGGTGTAACTTGTTCTGAGGATAACAGTTAACACCTCCATGACCAACAGAAACAAGTATGATGATAACGGGTCCTCCTGCCTTATACCTTTAGTACCCCTAAAACAGCCAACAGGTCTTCCATTTATTACTACAGAGTATGATGGAGTGGATATACAGACATATATCCAAGACACAAAAATTTTTGGGTATCCCATCACTGCCATAATCCTGACTATTGATTCCGAATGTATAGAATCGTAAGCCTTTGATATATCAATTTTAAGAGCAGCTGCAGGAGGGCCATAACTTTTACCATAACTTTTGAGAAGTTCTTGAGCTAAGAGAACATTATCAATAATGTCCCTATTTGGTAAAAATGCTGATTGATTATTTGTGACAACAGTAGGGAGCACAGAAACTAACCTGGTTGCAAGTATTTTAGAAATGCACTTGTACACCACATTACAACATGAAATTGGCCTATAAGAAGTAACACTAGTAGCAGGAGTGACCTTGGGGATTAGAGCAATATTGGTGCAGTTGATTTCTCCAAGAATTTTGCATTTGTTAAAGAAATTGTGAATAGCCTTGCAAAATTCACTGCCAAGTATACTCCATGTGGATATAAAAATTACAACATTTAAACCATCTGGTCCTCCTGATGAATGTTTGTTCATGGCGAATAGGGTTGTCTTGATTTCCTCATCAGTAACAGGCCTTATAAGAGATGATGCTTCCTGGGTTGTGATGCTTGGGAGAGCGGTATTAGATATTAGGTCAAGATCAGGTAGAAAGCCATCATGATTTCCAAATTGCTTTGTGAAATATTGTATAAAAGCTTGATCAACTGTATCAGGGGTTGAATGTAGTGTGCCTTGCTCATCAGTTATGCAATGTATATTTTCTCTTGCTTGCTTTACTTTAATTGAATCATGATAATACTTTGTGTTTTTGTCACCCTCATCAATCCATCTTTTATGCAGCTGCTGTCTCTTCATGTTGGCTTCCATTTGCAGTGCTGTATTAACCTCCATAAATAGTCTCCTCTCCTCATCAGCAGCTTGAATGTCAAGTGGGTGTTCCATCATAAAGTCTTGCTTAGTCTTCAGTTGTTGCGTAAGAGTTGTAGACAGCAGACCACCATTACTAAATGTTGTTGCAGCCCACTGTTTAATAGCTTGCTTAATATACTTGAGTTTCCTACAAAACTTAAACATCGGGTTACCAAAGCAAGAAAATACAGCATTTTCATGGGAAACTAAAACTAGAAAGTGATCGTGCTTAACCCAAGCATTAAAAAATTTGAAACTTCTCTTTTCTCTTCTCAAATGGTTTCCAAGTGACAATATTAGAGGGGAGTGATCAGATAGAATGGGATGTGGGAGGTAAACAGATAGAGTTGGCCAAAGGGAAAGGGCTTGAAAGTTGCAAAAGGCATGGTCAATTGTGGTAAAGGTTCGAACACCACTTCTACTTCTATTATTCCATGAGTACATGGCTCCTGATTTATTCACTAATAATAACTCAGACTCAAAAATAGATTGGTTGATTGGATCAAGCTCTCTGGGTGTAAGTGGGATGCCACCAAACTTGTCGTTATATCCATAACAGGTGTTGAAATCACCCAAAACCAGCCAAGGGTGTGAAGCTTGTCTTAATGGTGGCAATGTTTTGAGAAAGGCATTTCTTGAGTTTATAGAGTTGTCAGCATACACAATAGTTAAATAGAAAGAGGTCTGGGTTTGGGAATGAAGCACATGAAAATGTGTGGATTGTCTAGAAGACAGAATGGGAGAAAGAGTTAGTTCAGAGGGGTTAAAAATGACTAGAATTCTACCATATGCAGCAGCATCAAGGTTATGATGTGTGGACCAATTTGGATCAATGTAGTTGACTGCTTTTTGGGATAGGGTAAGGTTTAGCTTAGTTTCAAACAGGCTAATAAGACAGATATTATACTCAGATATATATTTCTTTACTTGATCGAGTTTCAGATTGCTATGAGCTCCTCTTAAATTCCATGTTGCTATTTTTGTATACATAATTAATTATAGAGGTGTGGTGGTGTTGTTCCTTCTCTGGGCTGACAGAGATCTTGATCTTGTTTGTATCTTCCTTCTTGGCATGCTAGGGGGGAGGTTGGCTGAGAGTTAGGGTGGGAGTTGGTTGAAGATGGTTTGGGATGATAGGTTGGCCATCCAGGGAGTTGTATGGAAAAATTGTAATGGGGTTGGGAAGAAGGTTGAGATTGTTCAGCATGCATGGAGGTTACTAATTGTAATATCTGTGTTTCAAATGAGTTGCACCATGTTTTGTCAAGTTCTGTAGCATTAGTACTAGTTGTTGCAAATTCTTCAGCTGATTCATATTCAATTTGCTTGTTATTTCCACTTGTGTTTTTTTCTTTCATGTTTGTTTCCTGCTCCACTTGTGTAGTTGTATGAACCAGTATTACAGAGGATGTTTGATTTTCTGTAGTGCTTTTGTTCTTGGTTGTCTCTGTATGTTGCTCTGTGCATTTTAACTCATCAGTTATTTCACCTTCCTCTTTTTCTTGCAAATCAATTATTCCTTGTTCTTCCTCATCTGTTTGTAGCATGTTGTACATGTTACATGTGCTGACAGCACCAACATGCACATCTCCTTGTGTTATATTTGCCTTATCAATAACCCTGCCTCTTTCATCAGTACCTACTTCATTTAATTTTTGTTTTACACCTGGTATCATCTTGTCTGCTTCTTCAATTACTTCACAATTAATGATTTTTTTTACCTTTGAACTTGTTTACTTTCTGCCATATCTGTTTCATATTGTTTTGTTTAACAGTATTTTGCCCCTTTTTCATCATAATCTTGCCTTCATCATCTTTTTTCTGTTGCTCAGTATTTGCACTTTGTTCTACATTCTTTTCATTTTCCACCTTTTTGCAGTTACTCAGTTGATGTCCAAATTCCTTACACACGGTACATATCTCTGGTTTCCACAAGTAAATAACATTAACAACTTGTACCAAACCATTTTGTAATTTAACAGTAAATTTATCTGGCAATTCTTGATTTGGATTTACTTCAACTAAACATTTCGCAAATGAGATACGCTCAAATTTCTCAGTCGATGCATCCAAACAAAGAAGCTTTCCAACTCTAGAAGCTAGCCAGTTAATTCCCAGTGGAGACCATGCATACAGTGGGATGTTGGTTAATTTAATCCATACCAGTACTGATTTTATGCTACTACAACTGTTGCCAATGTTTATATCCCACGGCTTGACAATAAATAATTTATTCCTCATCACCACTGGATCTGCTTCAGAAATTCTGGTCCTATCTTCATCATTGGAAAATTTGAACAAAAACAGGAAGCCATCAGATTTTACCGATATCGAACCACTTAACTTCCAAACCTTTTTGAGGTAGTACAGAACAGTAGCATATGGCAATGGGGTATCTAGGAAAAAACCGACAAGATACTCATTCCACATTGCATTTCCAGCTTGTACAACATCATCAGGAGGTACAATAGCTTCACCACTGTAGTCTAGTTGCATTTCTCGAGGCACGTATTTTCCAGCGTTATTGGGTTTGGCTTTAAAAAGAGAGTTCCACGATCGAGGTGGGTTTGACGGTGGTACAGGTTGCGGATTTGGTGAAGGTCGACACGGAACAGCTGAAGGGGGAATAGGGGAGGCCGACAAGGGGAGAGAAGCTGATGGAGATTGATTGTTTGGAACAGTAGTTGGAGGAATGGTGGGTTCTGACAAGGGGATAGAATAAGCAGGAGGTACAAGTATGGGAGAGGAAGGACACGGCTGATTTGATGAAGAGGGATGGGACTGATTAGCGGGATGAAAAAAAGGAGAAGGCGCGGTCCCCATTTTTGAAGAGAAAAAAGAAAAATTTGTTGAAAAAAAGTTATAATAAGATGGCACTATTAAATGTTAATGATTCAGCAATGAAAAAAAGCCATGTAAATTTTTGATTGGTATTTGCCTACATATGCACTCTACAGTTATAATAAGATGGCACTATTAAATGTTAATGATTCAGCAATGTGCGTACATTGTTGAGTTTTTATTTGGTTAAGTTATGTTTGTGTTTACTTTGCGAAAATTGGTAGATTAAGTTAACTCCGGTATTAAGCAAATTTTGAGATATCTTTGGTATATATCAATATATTTTGAGGAACAATATGTCATTAGTCCTTGAGTATTGTGAACATGCTAGGCACATTGGTGGACATTTGCAGAGTAGACGAGAATATGCTACTTTTTTGGTGTAACTTACATGTTCATTCAAATGAATGAATGAAATTAATATTTTACACCATTTGTATTATTTTACAACCATATTCATCTACATTTTCAATCAAACCGTGTTTCCTTTCAGTTTTCTATTTCATTCCGCTAGGATCTCCCCTCAAGTTTGTTTTGCATTATTTATATGAATAGAAGCAACCAAGTGGATTTGGCATTATTAATATGAATAGAAGAAACCAAGTGGATTTGGCATTATTAATATGAATAGAAGTAGTCACTCGGTACTAGATAGAAGGTTTCATATTATAAATTTTGATTGAAGCAATAATAAGTGAATGCTAGGATTTAATATTGTATGTTGTTTTGCATTTTGGTTTTCATCGTTATATTTCTTCACTTTAGTCAGAAGATGGGTTGTAAAATGAGGGGAAATTATATCAACTTTATATGTTTCTTATCTTTATATTCAAGTATCCTTCATGATCCAGAAAGATTGAATTAGCTCTTTTGTTGTATGGACTATAAACACAATTCAATATTTATATACAGAAAAAGGATATCTGTAGAATCCTAATTAACAATTTCCATAGAAATTGGTTGATTTTAATTCTTAAGATCATGGTTATTGCAAAATGTTTCTACAAGAAAAAAAATATAGAGTAAATGATTGTTGAGTAAGCATATAATTGTGCTTCAGTTATAATAGGCTTTCATCATGCTTACAGGCCCACGTAATAGTGTTAATTTTCTTATGCTATTTTTGGTGAATATTACAAGCTATTATTTTTTGGTTCAGACTTTATTTAAACATATATATTCGCAAACATTATTTATGTTGGTCATAATCTAGCTTCTCTACTGTCCTATTTTCCTAACTACAGCACTGTCTTTTTGTTGCTGCAAATGTAGTTTCTTTGTACTTCCCGTTAATAATGATTTGTCTTTTTAACGAGCTGGACTATATACGAATTAATTTTTTCCTTTTCATATACAACGTCTACTATCACAAAACTTTCTCTAAAATTTCAATTCGTTTTGCAATGTTCGTTCAATAGTATGGAACACCGATTAGAAGTTATGTTCATGTTTGCTTGCCCTATACATCCCTACGCGACTCTTGAAATTTTGGGTAGTATGCATGTTAGATAGCATTCTTCAACATGATGCGTTATTTGCAAACTCATACCACTATAATATTGATTGGTTTTGACTAAATAAAACATCCTTTTCACTTGGTTTTACATCATCGAATTTTCCCCATTTAGACATGGGCCTATCGATGCATATCTAAAAAAACTTAAATTCGTACGCATACACATGTTAGTGAATTTCACTGCCTATCGTTGACAATAATGGAAATCTAATATAAAATGAGAAGCAATGAAAATATGATCTTGACAGTTTACAGATTTGCTTTACTAACTACATTCCCTGCTATTACGCAATGAAAGACTATTGCATTTAAAAGAAAAATCACAACCATTAATCTTGATAATCTATGGGTACACTTATGGTGTAACATTTGACTGCTTTTTCCCCCCATATTTCTTAATTAATTTTTTGGTCTCCTTTATCACAACATGCCTGAAAATAAAGCAATGAAGTTTGTGTTTGACAAAAATTCTGTTATATTTAGAGGGAGAACAATACAAACTAATTTTATGAAATGTATATAACAATATTTAATTAAATTTAAGGTAAATTATAAAACCACCACATCTATGTACTAGGGTTTAAATATTATTTACTTTGATTAAAATATAAATTCACTATCATGTACTTGATGTGTATCTTATTTTTCTACTTTAATTTTTACTTCTGTTATAGATACTTTTTCAGTGCTAACTGAACAAGTTGGACACAATAGCACATTGACCTGATTATATACTATAGTAAAAATTATATACATGATCACTGTCGGGCAAGTTTGGTTGAAAAAAAATAAATTTATTTTATTTAACAGTTGGTTCTCTTTTTATCTGGATCATTTTTCAACTGGGTAGTTCAACTTAAAATCAGCTAGCACCCTATTATGAGTACCTGCTACACGTCCACTATTGGATGGCTATTAAACTGGCAACCAACATATATGCATTTGTTTGACAAACGCTTTGTAATGGATTTTCATATGGAATTTCCAATAATTTAGACATACAAAGCATGTTATCACATCCTTGAGAAAAATTACATGCCTAAATATTACCTTGAACTTGATCTTAATACCACTTCACCTTCTCGACCAGAAGTAAGCTATAGGGAAAACTATTTTGCAACCTTTTTCATACTATATCTTCCACTTTTTACTCATCCATAAACTTTACAATTTATCCAGTCCAGTTGATGTCCGCCCAACCCTTGATCTAGAAGATGAAGAACTACCGCGCCCTACTGAGACAGTCACTTCAGTAAAACGTGATGGCATCAGAGCGAAAGAATGACCTACAGGTAAAGGTGTTTCATTGTTGATCAAGATAGAATATATCTCATCTCTTACCATGGATTCGGCTAAACGTGTATGTCAGCATGACTTTATATGGTGACCTTTCTTTGTTAAATTATTGGTAATTGTGACATATGACTCTTCACATTTTTGTTTGTTTTTTTCTTCAATCATTGACAGAGAAACAAGCGAAAGAAGTATGCGAAGCCAAGGTAGGAAAGAACATTTTAATGCAAAATTTTAATAGAGGGTAGGCTAAGATTTTTGTTTCCTTTTTGTTATCAGCAAAATTACTTGTTTAACAATGTTTTTCGTTATACATTGACGTTACATGTATATCCATAAATGTACTCAAAGGGAAAAGAAAATTCAAGCCATTGCAGAATCATTCAAGGCTGCTAAATTACCACATGTACATCAGTCTAATCGTTTTATTGATGCCCGTTGAAGTACTTCCTTTATTAAAAAATCTTGATCGACGATCTTATAAACTTTAATAACAACTGCTAACAGAACGTTATGCTGCAGGACTATTATTTAGTTTCGATGTGTACATATGGACTATTTCAAAATTTTATTTGTTGGTCTGGTGAAAAATTGGTTTATTTTTAATAATAAATGGTTTTAGGTTTTTTTGAGCTATTTTTTTTCTCTATAAACAGGTATGTTGATCAGTTGATCATTCTGGGCTCTATAGTGTTTCTACAACTGATTTGGAACCTTATAATAACTTCTACAAATGAGTTAGAGACCGGATTGAATCCCAGACAGATAATGTGAACGCATTACCACACCAACAGAATCAGTTAAAGAAGCATGCTTTCCCGTTCATATATCTGAATAATCAGCAATTGATTTTTTTTTTTTATCTAAATGCAATACAAACGTCGAATATTTGTGCTGATGAAAAAGTATTTGTTAACGTGGATACAATTTCAGTCAACTTATCAAGTTTGTTTTTACAGTGAAGTATGCTTATTTGTCAATGAGCTAACATAGTATATTTCTATGAAGTTTCACTAGCCCCTGTTCATTGCTAGAAAGCTCAAAATATCTTCCTCTAATATGAAGATTATGAAGTATCTGGTTCGCATGTCATTTGTATTCAACTGGTGGACAACTCCAAATTAACAAAGCCTTGGAAATTTTGTCTTTCATGTAAATAAACTTACAATTTATCTAGATGTTCAACTTAAGGCCTACTTCTTAAAAACTTTTTCCCATGGAACTTAGTGCAAGTCAGCAGTTTTACATATTTTGTTGGGAATAATTTTCTCTGTAGTTGAATATAAGATATTTATTTATTGGAAATATTGCACAATCTACTTTTATTTATTTGTCTTTGACTGTAGCTTATTTTGTCGTAAGCAATGGTGCATCACCTATATGTATTTAAGCTTATCATGATTGTGTGATCTTTGGATTACGTCAACAAAAATATTTTAAATAAATCATAAGCTGATAACACAGAAAATATTTTGTTATTGTAATTTGTTTGTACTTTTATGAAATTAGTTCAATTTTTTTCATGTGCTATTATGCATCAACAAATTAATTTATATTTAATGTTTAGATTGTACTCTAAATTTATTTTATCTGCGCGTTTAATACACAGATAAATCTATTAGAATTGTGTTCGCAAATGTATATTCTACTATTTATAAGTTTTTTACAATTATGTTAAATTTAAAATTCTAAACGACAACCGTGTGCGTAGCATGGGTTGACACTAGTATAATATATAAGAGATAGTATGCAGTGATCTAAGAATTCATTATAATGGAATTAAATCTTCACACACAAACGGTAAAAAGGGAAAGAAATACTAAAATTGTATGGTTCACACAATCAAATCAGCAACCATTCTGAAGCAGCTAATTATAATTTTTTGCTCCTAATATTGAGGTATAAATTACATTAAAATACAATGATTCCACATCCGTTAGACTTCAAAGATTAACTCAAATATTGATATAGCATCATCAAAATTTTCATCACTGCCTTCCTCATCCTCGCCATTTTCATCAACACCTTTCCTATTAAGCCCATATTCGAAATTTCTTTTCATCTCCCTATCTCTATATTCTTCATCATAGTCAAATTTTTCTTCATCTGTCTTTGTTTTTCAAATTCCAAAAAAAGTGCTCACCGACAACCTTCTCTTCTTCCTTCACTTCACCAAAAGTAGCAGGTCGATTATTTGCAATCTTCATCATCTTGCACTGCTTTTACTTTACTCATGATCTCTACAACTTTTCTATATTTAGGTGTTTGTACTAACTTTTAAATTCACACCTACAGGTGAAAACAATTTTATGAAGCGAAAATATAGACACAATCGTGATTTACATTTATAGTTATGTCTCTATTTGCGCTATCAAGCTAGAAAATGGAAATTCTCCCATAAAGTAGAAATACTTGCCAGCAACATTGGAAACTTATGGTAAAACCTACGCAGCTAGGCTATGCTCTGGTTATCCAGTGTAAGCTTAAAAACTGAAAAAGACTACTACGAATTTACAGGCTTTGAGAGTGTGTGCGCAAGCCTCCACTTACACAACTTGTGCAAAATTTATACATGCCTAATATAAATGGAGGGTTTAGCAGAAATGGTGCAAAGATTCTGCCTTTATAAACAAACCTAATAAACATCAAAAATAAAATATACTTCTATCTATACATGAAAAAGCATGCGTAAACATTTCACTGAATTATGTTATGACTTACGTAAAAGATACATTCCTAATACATAAAATATACTTCAATCAAAACAACTATCTTTTTAAATGAACAAAAACAAAAAAAACACTGTTTTGAATTTACCGATATTACTCAAATGGCTTGTGGATCACTTACCCTTGAGAATGGTCCACATTAAAGTTCAATTGTTGTTGATTTCATGTTCAGCTACTTGTATACATGTCATTTGAGCATTGCGAATAGTACAACTTGGCTAAATTATGGTTTCACGGATTTATAAGGAGATAAGCTAATAATTCTTTTTTCTCAAGAAAATTCAGAGGAGAAAATAGGGGAACAAAAAAAGAAAACTAAAAAGGAAAAAAAAGAGGTTGATTTACATATACACTAACCTTTCATATTTGTATGTTTTAATTACTTTTTACTCGTGTTATATAATAATAATATAAATAAAAATTATTATGATTTTATATTAATATATTATAATATATTAGAAGTTCCATTTTTACTCATTAGATGGTTGGTAATAGAATATGGTACTACATTACTTGATTGCATGGCCTTCTTCACGTTTGAAAACCAAAGATGTTCATCCAAAAGCTTTCGGTAAAACTAAATATCGAATGAAAATCTAACATGTAATACAACTGAGTACGCATCACACCATAATAAATAGTCAAATACAGTACACGTAAAGAATTCAGTATAACAATAAATTATTTCCCCGCTTCATTAAGCTGCATCACTAGCATTTGTTTAAAAAAAAAGGCCAAGTGATCTAAACAGTAAGGTTGCTACAGGCTTAAATAAAAACGGCTGACAAAATTCACTCGTTCTTAACTAGTTTTATTGGTACAGGTGTTGGGAAAAAAAGAAAAAAGGCTCACTTGGAGGTATAAAGCCGACATCATTTCATCTTCACTATGCCTGATCGATCTCACTCCAAATTTATCCGGTATGAGCAAAACAATTGTGAGCATTGATGGTAAATTTATGTATATACTATATCTATGAAGTGTTCATTAAATAGGGAATATGGAACACATACAGAGAAAAAATCAGTATCCTTCATTACCTAGAAGAAGATAACACTCATCACTGCCAAGTAGGTTCCAAACACAACTCCAGTAGCAAAAATTTCTTTTAGCTTCCAGCTGTCAGGCAATGGGGATGATTTTACCCTGTCTTTTGAAACTGTCATAATGGTACCTGCCATAAACAATATTTACCAATAGATGAACCTCCATATTTATAACTCAATATAAACAGATAACAAATAAAAACAGCCGGTTAGAAACACCCACCATCATTAAGGATGGCGATAATCAAGACCATGAAGGGTGAGAAGTTGAACTTCCAAATGAGAGCAATAAGGAGAAATCCAAGCTATAAGGAACCAGTGTTAGAAAAGGGAATAACTTACCTATGTGCAATGATGCATACAAAGCAAGGATTGAAGTGTAAGTACTTACAACAATACGGATAGTGATTGAGACAGCATAGATTTATTGTGCAAAATAAAAGATGAGAACGGTCAGTTAATTAAACACACAAACAAATCATGCATGGAGCAGTAAACGATAAGGCATTAACGATGAAAGACATTTAAAAGCAGCTCCGTGTGACACTTAGAGTGTAATTCTTCATCCTCTGAAAAATGACTCTGCTAGTAAGAACAGCATTAATGATAACACTGAGACCAAGTTTCGTGAGCACGATATCAGAGGCACTCCTAGCATCATCAGTAGCATCATCGACTGCAATTCCAATATCAGCTTTCTTTAAAGCTGGGGCATCATTCACACCATCTCCAGTCATACCACAGATGTGCTTCTGCTCCTGCAACTTCTTAACGATTTCATATTTATGCTCTGCTCAAACGACATGCATCATATATTAAACCCACCATAACTTCATAAACTGTAATACATTGAGAGTATGATCAGGTGTGCAACACTCACCTAGGAAAACTACAGCAAACCCATCATCTTTTTCGATCAATTCATCAACAAGAAGAGAAGAAATTGGTGCATCTTTATTTTGTCCAAGAAAAGAAGAGGAAGGATACATGTTAGTTCCCATTCCAAGTCTTCGACCAGTTTCCTTAGCAATAGCAAGTGATCACCTAAAAATAATTGAAGCACGTGTTATCAGATATCCAGTAGACACGGCAACAAACCGTCTCAAACAGCGTTGCAGAAGTATAAACAGAATCTTTGATGCTGTTCTATACATAATTGCAACAGCAGCAAAGTGTTGCAAAACGTATGCAGAGGAATAACAGAAAGACGGTGAGAATAAAACAGATGTACCGATTAGAATGTCCGAGTCCAGCGTAGAACTGTTGGCTTGAAACGAAATTTCTCCTGCTACGGCGCTTTCGGTTGTAGAGCAATCGCTTCCCAAACCTGAAACGGACCTCTCTGCGATGCAGCGCAGCAATCACAGAGAACGACGAACTCAAGAAGGCTGTGAATACTTCATAACAGAGGAGGAAGAAGAAGAGCAGAAAAAGAAAAAACTGTTTTTCTTTTCGTTTCTGTGTGCCTCTATATATATACTGGGGAGAAGTGTCTGTTGGCTGTTCAAACGGGTGTGACTGTTGGAAAGGTTGCGACCCTTTAAACCAACAGACCCGCGCGCGCCCGTATTTCAAGTTCAAAATTAAACGGTTCAGCGCAGCGAGCCAGAGTGCAGCCTGGAGGCCCATTCAATCACAAGACCCCAAGAGCCCCAAGGCCCAAGGCCCTTATCTTTGACCTATTAATATATATATATATATATATATATATATATATATATATATATATATATATATATGAAAGCCTTCATGCCTTCAAGCTTTCATGCATGATCCATTTTCCTCATTTTCTTTTGATATCACTTACCAAGCCTTAGTATATAAGGTGGGATTGGGAAGTGTATTCCCCGATGTGTGATATTGTTTCCCTCACTTATTCATTTTTAACAATCTCCCACATGAATGAGTGGTTATTTAATTTGTTCTGAATTATTGCAAAACACTGATCATATCGGTGAAAGTAGCACAAGGGCCTTGAACTTTTCTTAGTGTTTTATCGTTATAACTTACTGGCGAATCAGTGGACTAGATTGTCTTTGAACTATAAGCCTTTTGTGTAAGCTGTATAAAGATAACATATGATAAGTGTTTGTTATTACTCCTTGGTTCTCTGTTTGTGTTCGTTTTTACCATGAACACCAGCTTGGTCTCATGAGTGCTTGAAGAATTTGACCTTACAATTCTTCCTGAAGCGGCGCCTTCGCACTCACGTAGGTGATTCTATAAAGAGTATCCCGTAATACTCCACTTGGTTCTTTATAACACCATAGTATAGACATCATTAAAAGCTAAGCTTACCCTACTCTCCGACGGGTTGTGCACTGACTTATCTTAGAAATGGTTAATGTTTCTTGCAGTGCTACTAAGATATATCATCAATTTAGTTGTCCCTTTGAACCTAGATCTTGGGATCTCCAGTCAGCTAGGTAGGGTTTCTATTGAAGAAAAACTTTTCTGTTTATAGGTCTTAAACCCATTCCCATCGATAAGGTTTGAACTTTCTCTCTAGGCAAGCCTTTAGTTAGTGGATCCGCGATGTTATCTTTTGACCTTATATAGTCTATAGTGATAACTCCATTAGAGAGAAGTTGCCTTATGGTTTTATGTCTACGACGAATATGCCTAGATTTACCATTATATAGTTTACTATTAGCTCTTCCAATAGCAGATTGACTATCACAATGTATACATATTGGAGGTACTGGTTTTTCCCAATTTGGAATATCTTCCAAAAAACTTCGAAGCCAATCTGCTTCTTCTACGGCTTTATCCAGAGCAATAAACTCGGATTCCATTGTTGACCTTGCTATGCAAGTTTGTTTGGACGATTTCCATGAAATTTCTCCATTTCCTAATGTAAACACATATCCACTTGTGGATTTTGTGTCCTTTGACCCAGTTATCCAATTTGCATCACTATATCCTTCTATTACAGAAGGATATTTTTCATAATGCAGCATATAGTTTTGTGTATACTTTAGATATCCTAGAACTCTGATTATTGCTTTCCAGTGATGTTTACCGGGATTGCTGGTATATCTGCTAAGTTTGCTTATAGCGTATGCAATATCAGGCCTAGTGCAGTTCATGACATACATAATACTTCCCAGTATGCGGGAGTATTCAAGCTGGTATATACCATCACCGGTGTTCTTTACCCAATTTTGGTTCATATCTACTGGTGATTTTGCAATAGTTATATTATGCTGTTTGAATCTTTCAAGTATTTTGGCAATGTAATGTGACTGAGATAACGCATATCCTTGTGATGTTTTTATAATTTTTACACCCAAGATTACATCAGCCACTCCTAGGTCTTTCATGTCAAATCTAGAGGATAACATATCCTCTGTAGATTTTATTATGGCCTTATTATTTCCTAGGATTAACAAATCATCAACATAGAGACAAACAATGACATATCCAATATCTGTGTGTTTTATATAAACACACTTATCTGATTCATTTATTTTGAATCCATTTGATAACATAGTTTCATCAAATTTCTCATGCCATTGTTTTGGTGCTTGTTTAAGGCCATAAAGTGATTTTACTAACTTACACACCTTATTTTCATTTCCTGGGCTTAGAAACCCTTCAGGTTGCTGCATATATATTTCTTCTTCCAGTTCACCATTAAAAAATGCAGTTTTCACATCCATTTGGTGTATTTCCAAATTCAGTATAGATGCTATTGCTATAAGCATCCTAATTGATGTGATTCTAGTTACTGGTGAGTATGTATCAAAGTAATCTAGATCTTCC
This sequence comes from Allium cepa, assembly GCA_030765085.1. Classification (NCBI taxonomy): domain Eukaryota; kingdom Viridiplantae; phylum Streptophyta; class Magnoliopsida; order Asparagales; family Amaryllidaceae; genus Allium; species Allium cepa. The sequence goes on from CM060931.1 coordinate 402,301,113, forward strand.
TTTTGTCTAAATCCTTTTATTACAAGTCTTGCTTTATACTTGTTGATTGAGCCGTCAGCCTTTAGGTTTTTCCACAGTTCATGTGGTGACTTAAAGGTCCTTTTGTGAGGTACTTTGTTCAGTATATGATTAGCTGAAAGTATCGCTTCACCCCAGAAATTGTCTGGTAATCCAGAACTAATAAGCAGAGCATTCATCATTTCCTTCAGGGTACGATTCTTACGTTCTGCTATTCCATTGGATTGAGGAGAATACGGTGCTGTTGTTTGATGGATTATACCATTTTGAGCGCAAAATTCCTCAAATGGAAATTCGTATTCTCCACCTCTATCACTTCGCAAGGCTTTTATCTTTTTGTTTAGTTGATTTTCAACTTCTGCCTTATATTGTTTAAACGTTTCAAAGGCCTCATCCTTGCTTCTTAGTAGGTACACATAACAGTACCTAGTGCAATCATCGATAAAGGTGATAAAATACCTTTTACCTCCTTTGGTTTGACACATCTTTAGATCACATACATCAGTATGTATTAAATCTAACGGCTCGGTATTCCTTTCAACATGATGAAAGGAAGTTCTAGTTAACTTTGCTTCAGCACATGTTTCACATTTATAGTTATGATCTATAGTAAACTTAGGTATAAAATCTAAGTTAACCATTTTTCGCAAAGTACCAAAATTCACATGGCCTAGTCTAGCATGCCATATATTAAATGACTCAGCGATATAAACAGAAGAATCCATTTTATTCATATCTTTTGGTACAACAGTCATTACATTCATCTTGAATAGACCATCACTCACATACCCTTTACCCACATACACTCCATTTTTAGACAATACAAAATTATCATAAACAAAGACCAACTTGAAACCATTCTTGCTCAGCAATGATCCCGAAACTAAGTTCTTACGAATGTCCGGTACATGTAGAACATCATTTAGAGTGAGTTCTTTTCCAGAAGTCATTTTGAGAACCACTTTTCCTTTTCCTTCAACCTTCGACGTGGAGGAGTTTCCCATGAAGAGTTGCTCTTCTTGTGTCGCAGGCTTGTAGTTGGAAAACATCCACTTGTTGGCGCAAATATGTTTTGTGGCACCAGTGTCCACAAACCATTCCTTCGTGTTGCCAACTAAGTTGCATTCTGAGATCATAGCTGACAAGTTCATTTTTGAAACTCCATCCGAAGGCCTATCATGCTCCGTAACATTGGCTTGGTCTTTATGCTTCTTTGGTCCTCGGCACTCACTTGCCTTACGGCCTTTCTTCCCGCAATTATGGCAGTTCCCTATGAACTTCTTAGCCTTCTTTGCATTTGGATTATTTTCTCTCTTTCTTTTGTTGTTCCTATCGGTCTCAACAACATTTGCTTTTGCCACCATGGTGTTGGTTGACTTCTTTTCAGATTTTCTGTTATCCTCTTCAATTCTGAGTCGAACAACAAGATCTTCCATAGTCATTTCTTTCCGTTTGTGCTTCAGATAGTTCTTGAAGTCCTTCCATGATGGAGGCAACTTCTCGATAGCAGCAGCAACTTGAAATGATTCGCTTAACTCCATCTTCTCATCATGAATCTCATGGATGATAACCTGAAGTTCCTGAATCTGGCTGACTACTATTTTGGTGTCGACCATTTTGAAGTCTAGGAATTTGCCGACTATGAACTTCTTCATCCCGGCGTCTTCCGTTTTGTACTTTTTCTCGAGGGACAACCAAAGAGTCTTTGCAGTTTGGACAGTGCAGTACACATTGTACAGACTATTCTCCAAACCGTTGAGAATATAATTCTTGCAAATGAAGTCATAACCCTTCCAGGCTATGAGGGCCTCGACCTTGGTGGCGTCGGGCTCGAGTTCATCTACTTGTGGAGGGTCCTCTGTTAGGTATTTGGCCAGGCCTAACGTGGTCAAGTAGAAGAGCATCTTTTGTTGCCAGTGCTTAAAATCCTGGCCATTGAATTTTTCCGGCCTCTCTCCATGTGAGAATGGCGCAGGCTGTGTGACAAGTGGTCCTGTCGGAGCGGAAGGCAATGGCTGCTTTGTTGTCGAAGTGCTACTGTCTTGAGCCATCGTCTGAAACGATATGACTTCAATTAGTACACATAACAGAATGAAACAAAGCACAAATTTGTTTTAAGGGAACAACGATATGATTTAAATTTCGTTTCAAGATTGTTATCAGATATCCAGTAGAAACGGCAGCAAACTGTCTCAAACAGCATTGCAGAAGTATAAACAGAATTGTTGATGTTGTTCTATACACAATTGCAACAGCAGCAAAGTGTTGCAAAATGTATGCAGAGGAATAACAGAAAGACGGTGAGAATAAAACAGATGTACCGATTAGAATGTCCGAGTCCAGCGTAGAACTGTTGGCTTGAAATGAAATTGCTCCCGCTACGGCGCTTTCGGTTGTAGAGCAATCGCTTCCCAAACCTGAAACGGACCTCTCTGCGATGCAGCGCAGCAATCACAGAGAACGACGAACTCAAGAAGGCAGTGAATACTTCAGAACAGAGGAGGAAGAAGAAGAGAAGAAAAAGAAAAAACTGTTTTCTTTTCGTTTCTGTGTGCCTCTATATATATATACTGGGGAGAAGTGTCTGTTGGCTGTTCAAACGAGTGTGACTGTTGGAAAGGTTGCGACCCTTTAAACCAACAGACCCACGTGCGCCCGTATTTCAAGTTCAAAATTAAACGGTTCAGCGCAGCGAGCCAGAGTGTAGCCTGGAGGCCCATTCAATCACAAGACCCCAAGAGCCCCAAGGCCCAAGGCCCTTATCTTTGACCTATTAATATATATATATATATATATATGAAAGCCTTCATGCATGATCCATTTCTCCTCATTTTCTTTTGATATCACTTACCAAGCCTTAGTATATAAGGTGGGATTGGGAAGTGTATTCCCCGATGTGGGATATTGTTTCCCTCACTTATTCATTTCTAACAGCACGTACATGTATATCATCAATTAATGAAGCTAAAAATCGGTTGTAATATGATGGGGCAACTTGCCAGTGATCATCTTAACATTGACACCAAGATTCAAAGCTCTACAGATTGTTTGCCTTGGTTGATCAAAAAGTGGCAACAGCCCAACAAATTGCCATGGTCCCCCTGGACTGTCCTTGCTCTTTTCAAGGACCTCATGTCTAGCCACAGCCAATGATCACAAACCGCGTTCATCATACTTCTCCATTATTGAATAAACCTTGTTTTTAACATCTTCCTTGCACTTGCAAAGCTCTACAACCTACATGCCAAAGAAAATTTATTTTTAAGCATATGAATTATGGTGTTTATTAATAGTTTATACGGAACTAAACGTGGACGAATTTTCACCCTTAACACATTCATTTCCTTCTAACCTACAAATTATAGTTAACTTATAAGATCACCAAAATAGATGTTTATTTTCTTCTTCCGAAAGTAGTTAAAATAAAAATTGCATGAAGTTAAAATAAATTTCTCACATTCCAGCTCCTGAAATGAAATTCCTTTTGCAATAATGGAAGTTCAATATTTAGCAATTTGAAAACTACTTTTGCGGTTAACATAGAATTTAATAACATGCCTTCTGAACAAGCATGGAAGATAATGACCTAAAACAAAATAGGCAAATGAAATTGGTATTAATTGTGACGAAACCAACATAGCTAGATTATTATCTAAATAGAATGAGGAAAGTGAAATACATTTATTAGACTGGAACTAAAGCTACATAATAATATCTCAAAGCATCAAATGAATCCTAGTATAGTGTCATGTGTTTACAAATTTGATTTTTGCAAATCAAAAATTTATGTATGATGATGGATGGATGCAAAACTGGAAGTGTGATGATGGATACAGGGATGATAGTGTGTTAGGCTCAGAAATATAATATGACTTTTGCAATTAAATCATCTTTTGAGAAAGATTTATATCATTACAATCCTTTTACCGCCAATTTAACGTTCAGGTAAAATTGTAATGATTTATGGCATACATCATGGTTCCCATAGTTCGGCAAATAATTTTTACATATCAAGGTTTCACCTTCCAATTAAATGAACTATTGAGTTGGCATTGTCACAACATTCAAAACTGACAAGCTAATGCAACCAAATTAAATATCAAAAGAACCAATCGGAAATAGGATAACACTGCAACAAAAGCAAGTTAAGTTTCAAAATCACATGCAACTATGCAGATGCAGATGTTGAAAAATAAATGCCTTAATATAAGTGATAAATACATTTGCATAAGTAACGCATACCTACTAAAATTCATTCAGGCTTTTTGCTACACTATAATATACATAATATGTGTTCTGGATGTGGGTAGCATCAACAACAAAAAAAATACTCCACTTTTGATTATCCCAAAAGCCCATACTATTCTAAGTCCCTTTTGGATAATGGTGACATTTTTCCGCTTTAAAGTCAGTTTGAATTATCTTAAATATATATGCATACACATATAGTCCTCCATTATATCTTGAATACACAACTTAACTAATACAAAAAATGGGTCCGTCTCATAAAAAAGCTGAGTTATGACATGGCCCCAAACTTAAGCTTTTTACACTTGTTTTGGTTTGCTATGTAAAAGAAAAATAGGAGGAGAAAAGTAAAACGTCACATAATAACTCTCAATGTTTTAAAAAAAACTAAATAAATTAAAGAAAATCTCCTGGTGATTTTATTACTTTTCAATAATTAAGGTAGCTTTTTGATAGGTGTAAAATATTATATGTAAACATAATTATAGTCTTCAATAAATATAGAATAATATAAATTATAACCATTCTATTATTTATCATTTATCAGATTTTATTTTATAATTAAATCAGAAGTATTATATGTACAACACATACATAACTGAAAACAACAATCTACATCCAGATACATCTAGCCATGCAAACATCCCAAGACCGTCTGTAGTATGATAACACATGCGTACGTACACAAAAATGACTACCTTAATCAACAGGAAGAATTCACACTCAGGTACCACTAAACAAAGGCTTAGCAGACCCTGCTTCACCAAACATCTGGATCAAATCAGAACACCACTTATCAGCTCTACTCTCATCGACCTCTCCCTTCAACTCCAACCCAAGCTCCTCCTCCAAATCATCCGAAGCCGATATAAGCAAGAACTCGCACCCTTCATAGTTCAAGAAGTCTAGAGGATCAGTAGGGCCATACCCTTTACTGCCAAAACGCCCTTGCAAGCGCTGGAAAAAGAGCCCTGCACTTGGTTTGAAGCCCTCTAAAACCGTTGTCGGACGACCTGCCCTTATTAGGGTTCTTTATTTGGATGATAAATGAAGCTTCACACTCTATGTGAAGGGACTCTTGAGGCTCGTTGTCCTTGTTTGGGGCAGGGAGTTTGAGCTTGTAGATCGAGTGGGTGTGGGTTCTGTTAGGGCTTAGCTGGTGACATAGGGCTTAGCTGGTGACGTACAATCCTTAGCCAATTATTTGAAATCGTGCTAAAGTAGCCCTAATTTTTGTAGTTCAGTGGAGTAACCGTCGATTGATTGTTGGAGAGACATTGGAGAAGACGGTGGATCTAGAATCGCATGGGATCTGGAATCGTTTCTATTTTCAGCGAAGATGAAGAAGGAATGAGAACTTAAAGCGAGAAATAGAGATGAATGTTGAAAGGGTATAACGGGAATTTCAAACAGACGTGGTTGATTTCATGTTGATTGAATTATCATTATTAGTAGTAGGTATGTATATACAATATTAATATTTTATTCATATAATCGCACATAAATATAAATATATTTTTTTCTAAAAATGGATTCCTTCTATTACTTTTAACGTAATAAAATCACAAAGTTTCAACATAAAAAGTTGCCTAAGCAATATAAAGGCAACACAATTTACTTAAACACCATATATATACATTTGCGTAGAATAAGTATTCCCTCCTAATATCAACTCTAATCTTAATTGGAATATTGTCAAAACAAGCCCAATTCCCGAAGATTTAGCCCACTAAAGAATATAAACATTTTTGGGCCATCTTATAATGCCCCACCTTTATACACATATTACCCAAGAATACTATAAGAACTATTGTCAAGTAATACGCAGAATAAGGCTGGTTAGGAGTGACCATCTGTAATATTGCTTTGGACGAGTATCGATACGTCGAATTATATGACTAAATTTTTCTTTCTGTTCTTACAGGTGGTATTCGACATATCCAGTCCAGGTGCAAAACAATAATACAATGGTTTAATATAATTCAGAACAACCATAACATAATATACAACACGGAATCAAATGACACAACGAAAATAAATACAAGTCACGTCTCTTTAATGTGTAAGCCTACAAAATTAAATTCTTTACTTAAATATACAATTACATATACTTGCATAAAAAATGACAAGTCTAAACATATACATGACTACCTAAGTCAAACTACAACTAAATATACACAAGTATACAAATAAGACCAACATCTCTAAAGGGAACTCTATCACAAATTTACTACTTCATATAGCTACTCTAGCTAGCCCAAATCCAAAGTCACTGAGTCTCTATACCTTCCAAGTCTTGGTCTGACTCGAGTATTATAAAATAAACGGGTCATACTATGTCTAAATATCCAAAAGGTGCAAACATATAATATGCATGCATAACTTCAAAGATATATAAGTCCAAAGAGCGTAGCACACTAAACATCGAAAGGTCTCATCTTGAAATCATGCACTAATAAATTGCATACATTACAAGGCATAATAATAACTATCTAATATATGTTATATGCAAATAAAAATTGTTATACCAAATCACCATGTCATCAAATACTCTCATGCCCATCAATGGTAATAATCTCAAATATGGTGATAAGGAACTCACTTCGAAAACTCAAGAACCCAAGAGATGCATAAAGCAAATCAACTCTAGAGAATATATGACTGCTTGAAAGTGAGTCAAAACCCAAAAGACTTAACATAAAAACAAGTCAAAAATCATAAATCAAAATGACAAGCACATCGCAAGCAATAATAATAAACATGCACTTCACGTGCTAACACAGATTGACATGCACTTCACGTGCCGAATAAGACAAGCACATCACAAGTCAAATTCATAAGCTAGCAGTATAGACGAGCACTTCGCAAGTCAACATGAAAGACACACACTTCATGCGTTAACCCAAGAGACGAGCACTTCGCAAGTCTAAACTCGTTTGTAAACGGGCATCACAAGATGCGCCTGAAAACCCATATAATCCGCATAAAACAGATCGCCCAAGGACGAGTATGAAAACTCGACAAAATAAGTGTTATGTATTTTTGAACAGTAATCATTCAAGTAACGACCATGTGTCCCAAAACCACTTGGGTTTTACTTGAACATTTACTATAAGTTAGTAAACTCCACTTGACAAATATAATCTACTTTCGATTAGTAACTAAATGAGTTTCACCCAATGTTCCTATAACCACTTTTCGATACTTAAATATTTGCTAAGCGATTGTAAACCCCACTCGACTAAAATATTCAATCTAATAAGTATAATAGTTAACCGATAAAATAATAAAAATGTTCCATAACACTTGTATTGCTATATCGTTTAATTAAATTTCGTATTCAAAAGAACAAAGAAATTGCAAGAAAGCAATAAACCCAAAAACCACACAAGAATGTCCAAAATAGCATATAAATAGCCAATACTAATCAACGTAGAGTTCAATAAGATTATAAGGTCTTGAAAGTAATTAATACAGTTTTAATCCTACAAAAAATAATTTCTACACACTTTATTTAATTATTACATTCAAACTTCACATTTTCAAATCCATAAACCCTTTTATTATTCAACTATATATACTCATTTATCACTTGATAAAATATACGCTATAAATCCAATTTGATCATATTTATATATATATATATATGCATAGTAGCTTTCGAATCCCATAAAAGAAATTTAGTTCATCCAACTATATTCCAAAGCTATATACGGACATATAACCACTTATATAGAAACAATATAGGTTTACATTTCCAAAATCGTACTTCTTAAATCATAACTATCTCTACTAACAATACTTAACACACACACAGATATATATATATATATATATATATATATATATATACTTATAATAATCATTTATAAAAGACACTGGATTAGTGTGGAAATCAGTTTTAAAGAAAATATATTATAATGACTATCTTTTAGAAAATGTTGTATTCAAACTATGTATTTATACTAACTAGATTTGTATAAAACAACTCTACAAAATCATAAGATCAATGAATCATTGAATGAGAGAAACAAAAGTTAGAAAATCAGAGAACAAAATACCATGAAAGTCATGAAAATGAAGTAGAAGTAGAAGCAGAGCAGGCTGGGTATACAAGACGGAGAGGAGCAAGGTACTTGGAACGCATGGTTGCTGACCAGTCGAACGGTCATCCCTGATCGATCGACTGGTGGGTATCTGGAATGCATGTTCCATGTATTTCACTCTCCCCACCATCGACTATTACCATACCAATGCGAATACTTTGCATTCTGACACCGTACAATAGCAATCTAAGTTCAGAAATAAGCATGCCTTTAATCAGTGACTTATATAGAAATCAAAATGCTCAAAAGAGTTAGAAAACCATTTTATGGTAAACTAATAGAAATCAATAAACTGACAGTAAACCTATTTACAGTAAAGTAAAGAGATAGAAATTATCAATTCAATTCTCAACTATTCAAGATAGGTTGTACGAGGGTTAACTCACATTTACACTTCAATTCAGCATCAATTAAATAGCAGCTTCCATTTTCTCAAAATAGCAAAAACCTAGAAACAATTCATGCCCAAAGCAAAAAAAAACAACAAATATTATAGATTGCAAACTGAAATTGAGTTTTTTAAAGTTAGAATAGGACTAGAAAATTCTACCTTGAATTTACTAGATTTATTATAACGACCCGCTATTTTGAACCATTCAAATCGATAATAAACCACACATGTCAGCTTTGAATTGTTCAAAACAACAGATTGTCATTTATATTCGGAAAAACTTAGCATATACAGTAAATAAATCAATCACAGAATCAAAAACACAGAGTAATACAGCAATATGCAGCGGAATAGATAAATAGTAGTTCATGAAGCTACTACATAAACAACAGAGTCCAAGACAAAAGATAACAAAAGTCCAAATACACGGAAATCTCTAATACATATGCAAATAACAAGTCTAAACAGAAATAATTAAATGACTAAAATAACAGAATAATTGGAAAGCTAAATAGATAAGATAGATCTCCAAGCCAAGCTTCAAGCTTCAAAAGGTGAGTCTCAAATGTTGTAATACTCAGGCTAAGCCGAGCATAAAGCAAAACACAAAACACTCGAGTCAGGATTAACAATCTTAATTGCAAGTAAATCAACTCAAGTTAAATGTCCAAATGAAATGCAATAACTTAAATAATGTTTAGGATTTCCATCCTTTAAAGATTCGTGGAACTATCTACATACATAATACAATACACTACATAAATAATGTCTACAGTAAAGTAAAATACTAAAGTAGTGTTAAGGCGTTCCCTATATCCCCCTTAACACATTTTATATATTCACGTAGTCTATACAATACCATAAGCTCCACTAAACCGGTAGTTTAACCAAAGGGCACTACATAGGTATGGTACAAAATAAATGATAGAGGCGTGATAAGGCATGTGACAAGGCACACGAGGCAATGCCCAGGGTAGGATACAACCGTTTTACGGATCCGGACTGGTGGTAACGCATAGCAGCTACTACCACCCACCTCGAGACACACTCCTAAATCAAAGGTGCACCTAATCAAATCACAAAGTAATAGAATGGAATCGAAGAAACGTGCCCAATAGAAGGAATGACATCACTTAGCCTAGCATAACTCCTGTTTTAGCCACATCAAGCTGACTCGCGGGAGTCTGTGCTACGTTAATACCTCATATAGAATTGTCGTCAAACCATCCTACTTCGTTCTAGAATCTCTACTACATACACAGTTGTTAATGTGGTTTTCGGTATTGGTAAAGAGTAGACAATATCTGATCCCAGTCTCCTTAACAATCAAACGCTTATTTTACACCGCGGTCTATTCATTTAAAATAGTTCATATTCATATCAAAATATCAAATTCACTTCAAAATCATATCACTTTCGAAATCATATCACTTTCGAAACTATATCCACTTCAAAAAAAATTCAATTTAAAAATCATAACCATAAAATAAGCTAAACCATCATATTAAAATATTTGCTTTTAAATCAATTAAATCTAAATCAAAACAGTTCCAACTTTAAACATTTTGAATATTGGAAGTAGTACATATATTGGAATAGTCATACATTAAAAATAGTTTATATTTTTAAAAAGTAGGTAATAGATTGAAATAGTTTATATATTAGAAATAGTTTATATATTAAAATAAGTTATAGATTGAAATAGTTTATATATTAAAATAGGTTATATATTGAAATAAATATATTAATTTAAACATTTTAAACGTAATATATTTTATTTTTATAAATTTATTAAATTTTACTAGAACAAATCTTTTATTATGAAAAAAATAAATAAATAAAGTTATAAGTAAAACCTTAAAATTTACATTTTATAAACTTATAAATTTAGAATTCTTAAGACATAAAATTTTAAAATCTAAACTTTGCTTATATGTTTTAAAATAAAATCTTTATATTAAATTTAAAAATCATTTTCCTTTTTTTTTCCAAATGCATCTTTCCAAAATTTCAGAAACCACTTTAAAAACACAGACCAATAGTGTTCGTATATAGTTTTCTATCCTTGGGTCAAGTAATACGAATGTTTATCATTTCAATCCGCAATAATTTAAAATTTACGGATATATATCATTTCAACTCGCAATCCCAAATTTCCAAAATCAATAGAAATTGTTTGGGTTTATCATTTCAACCCAAAACGATTTTTCCCTATTATAAAAGATCATTGGGGTATGTATCATTTCAAGCCACAGAGAATTCCTAAAACTAAGGGAACTTGCAGCATGATTTACATAAAATAAATAACATAACACAAAACCATACATCACAATTTACATAAGATGACACATAACTTACATAATGATTCACATAACATATTACTTACATAACCAATTACACACAATAAAAAATAATTACATGCAAACTACATAATATAGCATATATGCATATTTAACATGGAAGGTGACATAAGATTCCTACCATAACATAACCCAATGTGCAACCATTTTTAACATAGCAATTTAGATGATTTCCAACATAACACATATATGCATATAAATTTTATTTTTATTCTTTTTTTTTTAATTTCACACATAAATTTAACATAACATCTAATGACAATCTCCATCACAAAAGTCTCAATCTTTAAATCAATATAACATTTTTCTTTTTTTATTTTCAACATAGGAATTTAATATCAATATCACGAAGCATATTAATAACCATATCATCACATCTATTTTTTATTATTAATAAACAATATAATAACAATAACAATAATCATGTCAAAATAATAAGGGAACATAGATGAACATATATCATACAAATCACAACCAAACTATGCAAAATTTCTTAACTATTGCAACATTTCAATAACATATCAATTGGTATTCATTCACTTAGCCTAAGATTATAAATCGAGAGAGAATAGCTCACCTTTCGAGGCTAGGAAATATTTGACAAACAATGAATTTGAATCTTAATTCCAAAGTAAAGCAAGCTAAAATCAATGGATCTCCAAAATAACATATGTAACTTTGTTTTTTTTTGAAATAGAAGAGAAAATAGACAAAGAGGGCTCGGCTATGGCTAGGAGAAGAGGGGTAGGGTTTTGGCTTTGGGTGGTGATTGGTGGCCGAAACAAGGAGGAGGAGATGAGGGCATGGATGGTGGAAGAGAAGGCGGCACAGGAGGAGGAAGGAAGGAGAGGAGGAAGGAGTTTTGATTTGTGAGGTTTTGGAGATTTGACATCTATAACTCTACGTAGATTTGGAGAGGAAGACGGAAGTGTGATGAGAAAGTCTAAGCAAGAGAAATTATGAACGTACAAGTTAGTCAAAAGGAAACAAATGGTTGTAGGAATAGGAATAAACACAAATCCCTTGGTATGGCTAGAGTCCCTTGGTTAACCAAGGCCCAATAGACCACACAAACCCATTTGGACTTAGCCAAATTTCATAACTAAACACTACAAACTTATGTCAGTTCTTCATAAAAATTCAAATATTTAGAGCAATAGGAATTTGATTTTGACGAAACGAAAAGTGGAGAAAATATGAGAATTCAGTTTAGAATCATAAAAAAAGAACAAAATTTTAAATTTCAAATTTTCAACCAAAGGTCAAATTTTGACTAAGTATGACCAAAATTTTAAATTTTAAAAAAATTTCAATTTCATTGAATTTGGAAAAATATATTACTCGATATTCCAAAATTTATTTCTTAATTTTAACCTTTGTAACGTCCCGGAAATTTTCGACTTTCGAAAATTCAACATCGATACTCACTTTATCGACTGCCGAGCAATCGAAGGCCGGAAACCCGAAATGTTATGGTTTAAGAAAAAGAAAAAAAAAGAAGGAGACAGAAGGAGAGGGAAAAGATAAGAAGGTAGAAAATATAGAGGAAAGAAAACAGAAAATAGAACGGAACAGAAAACAACAGAACAATAACAGAATCTCACAATTCGCAGCGGAACAACATATAATAAATAAATGAATAATCTTTAAACAAAGAACTATATCAGTTATTACATTTTATACATTACATTTCATTACATCATATCATCAGAGTGTACAACAACAACAACAAACAGTGCAGCGGAAAAAGAAATACTATATGAATTAGTAATACGCCATGCCATCCAGCTTGCTTCCAGCAATTCCAGAATATCCAGAATATCCTGATAAACCTAACTCTTAACTGCCCGTGTGGAAATTGGTGGGCACCCAGAGTTTAGGAAGGAAAACAATAAACTCCGAGTCAGTCATGTGACTGGTGTGAGAACTCAAAACAGTTTATTTATCTTTAAAATCAAAATAGAAGAATATTTTTAAGTCAATTCGCAATGCTTTTAAAAATGAGACTACCATAAGGCCTCCCGCACACACACAATGAAAACGCAGAATCGGAGGAGATTTCTCCTTATGATAGTCAAAGATGCTTGATACGCATTTAAAAGAACATTTTATATTATTACTAGTGCATAGTGTAGGAAAAATTCATTTCGAAAATAGAATATAAATCTTAGCCAGCATAGACATTCCGAACTATGCCTACTATAGCTAACTATGTTCAATAGCAGGTTACCGCCACATTCCATAGCAGGTTATACAACTAAAACCGTACAAGTCTCGTATTGTTTCTTTGGATTTCCAACGAATGATCAGGCCAAGGAACTTCCCATTGCCACATGAGAATGCCTCTGGATGGACATCCCCGAGAACCAAACCGGATCTCTACCAACACAAGGCCGGGTTACCCCTAACTGAGTAACAACTGACCGAATATGCCATCCCCCGGTCCTTTGGGACCTTTATCCGAGAGCTCTCTAATCAATTCACACAATCATAATAATAAAGTGTTTCAACATGAGTAAGTATCTGGGCTCCATACCATGATACCACCCTTTTCCGGAAGGAAATGCACATATCCTAAAGGGCGCTACCCCTCATAACATTGCTGCATCTTTCCTGTTTTGACCATTTCCGGGATGCGAGGCTCGACGAAGTCACGTCCACAAAAACATACTTTATACAAAAGCCATGCTTTGGGTCAACAAATGATCATAGAAATGATCACCAAGATAAACGATCAAATAAATGATCCTATCACAAATAATCAACACAATGATCATTTCACAGCAACACTCAGCATGTCACATTACCAAATTGGGAATATATCGCTGATAACCTTCAACTACATAACCTCTGAGCTCGTACGTCTCAGAGAAGGGTGTTAAGCTAAAAGAATAAATTCTCCGCCACCAACAGAAATATATTTGAAAGAAATCGGCTTTATATCTCAAATTGTAATGTCAGACATACAATCCATACAAGTCTGTTCCGGGCTCGAACAGAACCGAAGGCACTTACAAAGAAGTCCCTGCAATCCGGATATCCACAATCCTGATCGGATTTCCCATCACTTAGGGAATCTCTATACCAGGAGCTACCCAGTGCAGAGACAATCGATAGGTCATCCTATCGCTCTCGCAAATATCCGGTCTTCAACACCGATCTTCAAATGCAATTCATAACGACGTATCACATATTCGGACTGGGTTATACGACCCCATGGTCCTTTCCCGGTTAACCCGAATAGTGAGCGCTTATTCAAAAATAAGTGTGGCATTCAAATTCAAACAAATCACATCAAATACCCATTCAAAGGGAATATTGATAGTCGGTTATTGAACTATCAATGGATATGCACAACATCACCAGTCCCAAATAATTTTCCAAATTATTTATTTTCCAAAATATCTTTACAAGATATATAATTTCAACACTTCAAAAATAAATCAATATTTATTTTTTCTAAACCAATCCCACTTTCTTTTATAAATTCCATAGTGAATTTATATTCCAAAATATTTATATTCCAAAATTATTTATGATAAATATTTTGGAATATAAATTCACTATGGAATTTATAAAAGAAAGTGGGATTGGTTTAGAAAAAATAAATATTGATTTATTTTTGAAGTGTTGAAATTATATATCTTGTAAAGATATTTTGGAAAATAAATAATTTGGAAAATTATTTGGGACTGGTGATGTTGTGCATATCCATTGATAGTTCAATAACCGACTATCAATATTCCCTTTGAATGGGTATTTGATGTGATTTGTTTGAATTTGAATGCCACACTTATTTTTGAATAAGCGCTCACTATTCGGGTTAACCGGGAAAGGACCATGGGGTCGTATAACCCAGTCCGAATATGTGATACGTCGTTATGAATTGCATTTGAAGATCGGTGTTGAAGACCGGATATTTGCGAGAGCGATAGGATGACCTATCGATTGTCTCTGCACTGGGTAGCTCCTGGTATAGAGATTCCCTAAGTGATGGGAAATCCGATCAGGATTGTGGATATCCGGATTGCAAGGACTTCTTTGTAAGTGCCTTCGGTTCTGTTCGAGCCCGGAACAGACTTGTATGGATTGTATGTCTGACATTACAATTTGAGATATAAAGCCGATTTCTTTCAAATATATTTCTGTTGGTGGCGGAGAATTTATTCTTTTAGCTTAACACCCTTCTCTGAGACGTACGAGCTCAGAGGTTATGTAGTTGAAGGTTATCAGCGATATATTCCCAATTTGGTAATGTGACATGCTGAGTGTTGCTGTGAAATGATCATTGTGTTGATTATTTGTGATAGGATCATTTATTTGATCGTTTATCTTGGTGATCATTTCTATGATCATTTGTTGACCCAAAGCATGGCTTTTGTATAAAGTATGTTTTTGTGGACGTGACTTCGTCGAGCCTCGCATCCCGGAAATGGTCAAAACAGGAAAGATGCAGCAAGGTTATGAGGGGTAGCGCCCTTTAGGATATGTGCATTTCCTTCCGGAAAAGGGTGGTATCATGGTATGGAGCCCAGATACTTACTCATGTTGAAACACTTTATTATTATGATTGTGTGAATTGATTAGAGAGCTCTCGGATAAAGGTCCCAAAGGACCGGGGGATGGCATATTCGGTCAGTTGTTACTCAGTTAGGGGTAACCCGGCCTTGTGTTGGTAGAGATCCGGTTTGGTTCTCGGGGATGTCCATCCAGAGGCATTCTCATGTGGCAATGGGAAGTTCCTTGGCCTGATCATTCGTTGGAAATCCAAAGAAACAATACGAGACTTGTACGGTTTTAGTTGTATAACCTGCTATGGAATGTGGCGGTAACCTGCTATTGAACATAGTTAGCTATAGTAGGCATAGTTCGGAATGTCTATGCTGGCTAAGATTTATATTCTATTTTCGAAATGAATTTTTCCTACACTATGCACTAGTAATAATATAAAATGTTCTTTTAAATGCGTATCAAGCATCTTTGACTATCATAAGGAGAAATCTCCTCCGATTCTGCGTTTGCATTGTGTGTGTGTGCGGGAGGCCTTATGGTAGTCTCATTTTTAAAAGCATTGCGAATTGACTTAAAAATATTCTTCTACTTTGATTTTAAAGATAAATAAACTATTTTGAGTTCTCACACCAGTCACATGACTGACTCGGAGTTTATTGTTTTCCTTCCTAAACTTTGGGTGCCCACCAATTTCCACACGGGCAGTTAAGAGTTAGGTTTATCAGGATATTCTGGATATTCTGGAATTGCTGGAAGCAAGCTGGATGGCATGGCGTATTACTAATTCATATAGTATTTCTTTTTCCGCTGCACTGTTTGTTGTTGTTGTTGTACACTCTGATGATATGATGTAATGAAATGTAATGTATAAAATGTAATAACTGATATAGTTCTTTGTTTAAAGATTATTCATTTATTTATTATATGTTGTTCCGCTGCGAATTGTGAGATTCTGTTATTGTTCTGTTGTTTTCTGTTCCGTTCTATTTTCTGTTTTCTTTCCTCTATATTTTCTACCTTCTTATCTTTTCCCTCTCCTTCTGTCTCCTTCTTTTTCTTTTCTTTTTCTTAAACCATAACATTTCGGGTTTCCGGCCTTCGATTGCTCGGCAGTCGATAAAGTGAGTATCGATGTTGAATTTTCGAAAGTCGAAAATTTCCGGGACGTTACATCCTTTAAATTTTATTTAAATTCAAATAATAATATATTTTAAAATTAACCGAATTGAACCTTTATTTTATTAAATTGGTTTGTCTTCATTCAAATGTTCATTTTATTCAATTCAATATATGTTGCTTATTCTTGACTGAATCAATTACCATCTATTTCTCTTTACCTGAATTAAAAGATTTAATTCCAATTAATTCAATATTAGATTTCCAATTGAATATTGGTTACACACTAATCATTTTATTTTCATTAAATAATTCAAACAAAGTTTTATCCTTTTATTTCTATTTGTTCTTTATATTACATCAAATTTCTCTTTCAATTAAAACATATGTTTCCTTTTTATTTCCTCAAATTCCTCTTTTACTTTAAATCAAACATACGTTTCTATTATTACGTCCATTAATTACAATTAATGTTCTCTTTCCTTTTATTTGAAAGATTTCGATTACATTTAATTCCATTGATTACAAAATAAATTCCAAAGCGGATTAATTAATGGGATGAGGAATAAATCAATTGTTACAACTTAGAAATTCATATCTATTAATTTATTGTTTACACAAGGAGTATAAATCTAGTTACCAAATAATTGATTTCTTATTGTAGGCTAACATATTTAGAATATTGTTATCTCATTCTTTAGTAACATTTATTGTTACAGTTGATTGAAATTACATTAATACGGTTGTCAATTACATTCAATTAAGTTATATTCTAATACGCGTTACCACCTTCCATTTCACTAAAGATTAGTTGTTTTAGAATTTTATCTAAGATCATGTTTTATATTTTAACATATGTTTTATTATTATTATTATTATTTCACAGTAATAACTGGAAAGTCTTTATTTCTAACCATATTCTATTCAACAATTATAATTAATATTTTTAAAATTTGTTTGAATTTACCAGTCGCTACACTCTTCCCTACTCAAAACTTTTCGTCCCCGAAAAGGGACAAGATAGTAGAACATAAGCAAACAGAAAGATAAGATAGATTCGAAATGAATAGTACCAAATACAAACAATTAATTCAAAATCATACAAATTTCATTTCAAATATTAACTTTATGCATTTTTTATTACTTATTAATATCCATTTATTGTCATCATTACAATTAACTTACTTTCAATTAATTTACATTCATATCTAATTTATTGCATACACCTTATTTACTTCTTGATTGATTAATATTCACTTATTATTATTCATCTCGTTAATCTTTCAATGGATTTATATTCAATTCATTCAATTTTAATTGATTTACATTTAACTAATTTGGTTTCAATCCATTTTTGTTCAATCAATCAATATTCATTGCATTCGCATTTGATTGATTCCAATTTAGTGTATTTACATTCAATTGATTTTTCAATTATTGACATTTGTTTCTTCCACATTTAATTGGTTTACATTCAATTGATTTACTTTCAATTTATTAACATTCATTACAATTTTTTTTCCATGCTTACTTATTCATATTCAATGAATTATAATTCCATTAATTTCCCTTCTATTATGTCCAATTAACTTACATTCAATTATTAACGTTCATTATATTCACCTTATATATTTACATTTGTTTACAATCATATGTGTTATTCCCTTTCACATTCAAATTTATTTATAATCATTTATTTTATTTCATTCATATAGTATATTTCCTTTAATGTCAATATAACTTAATTAACCATTCTATAAATTTACTTAAGTTTAATATCAAAATTCCATATTTTCTTTTGCCTATCCAAAATATCTAACCACATTCTTATTTCGGTATTTACTTCCTATTTTCTCAAGTTTCAAGTTATATAGCTTATATATATTCCAAATTTCTTACATCTCTACTTAATTAACTTTCATTCATAATTTATTTACACTCACCTTTTCTTTATAACTTAAGTTCATTTATTTTATTTTTCAAAAGAAATCCTATTTTATTTAACTCATTTCATTTATTTAATCCATTTGACTTCACTTAAGTTAATTCCACTTCATAATTCTATTTCAATCATTATTATTTTTTGAAATAATACTTTATATACAATAAATCATTGGGACAACATATCCCATGTCAATAAACATTCGAAAGCAAGTTTCGAACTTATGACCTCTTGCACCAAAGATGAATCAATTAACCACTTGGACAGTGGTGCTTGTTTATTTTCAACCATTCTTTGTAATTTACCTTTGTATCACAAACAGTTTACAAAATATAAATTTATTTATTACTTGTTTAGTCTCTAAAGTTCATATTCATTTATTTAAATAGCATTCTCTTTTTATTATTCAGTTTATTTCACCTAACATTTCTTATAACATAGATTAAGTGTATAAACACTCATTATAACAACTCAATTTTTATGTATAGCTTTCCTTAATGAATTTCATTTTAGACATCTTATTACTTATATTTTATATTGTATACTATTCAATTACATGTTCTCATTAACATTCAAACCTTTTTCTTGGTAATCTTTTTATTAATGTTTTAGAATGTAATTGAGCATTATATAATTTACCTTTTATTTACAATATTTTTTTAAGCGAAATTTAGTTTGAACATTTTTATTACTTAAGTTTCCTCTTGTATACCCTTCAATTACATATTCATGTTAACATTTTAACTTTTTAAATATTTCAGGTAAGTTATATATGTTTTAGAATGCAACTAAGTATTATACAAATTAATTTTTATCCTAGTTCAACTGTTTCAAGTTGTTTCAATTTCATTTCTCATTTTAGACACTCCAATTATTCAGAAATTTTACTTCATTTCAATAATTAAAAACCATTACCTAGCATAAACTTAAGAGTTTAATTTCCGGTTTCACTTTAAACCATTTTGAAATAAATATATGCATATATATTTTTGTATTTCAAATCATACTTAAGAAATTCAAATAAAAATCCAATATCCAAAACAAAAGTGTAGCAGAGTTAGTAAGTGGTCTCCTCCACTTTTAGACTCAAAAATTAATGTTGATGATGCTGCAATCATCACTTATAATATTTTCCAGCAACAAAAGAGAAGAGTACTAACTTGGTCCTTTTAAAATTCTTTTGGAAACAATTTCTACTTGAAAATACCTTCAAATAATATTAATATTATTTTATTTTATTTTTTCAAACTTTGAAAACCAAATTTTGAAAAACACCGAAAATTAAATTCTCAAATCCATAATTTTATTTTATTTCATTTGCAAATCAGATTTATATACCATGTTTATAAAATTTCATCTCCTTATAGCATACAACAATAGTTACAGGTTTAGGAATGTTAACAAAACAATAAATGATAATTCAGTATTATCATTTCTAACAACAAATTCATTTAACTATCTAATTTCAGAAAATTATACTTTTATATATAAAATATAATCATACTTAACAAAATAACAATACGATACAAAAAAGAATTATAACACTAACAAATACGCTCTCTCATAGGATGATTCAAGAATGGATTTTAGAACAAAGATGGAGATTCAAAGTTAGAGGAACCCTAATCAAAGAGAATACTAAGTAAGAAGATAGGCTCGAAAGGAAGAATGATTCAATAATTTATTCTACTTATTCTAGGGTATTGCTACCCTATTTCTAATGAGTTTTTACTCCATAAGATAAGTTTTGTCTAAATCAGAGCTCCGATACCAACTGTAACGATCCGCGATTTTGAACTATTCAAATCGACAATAAACCACACATGTCAGATTTGAATTGTTCAAAACAACAGATTGATATTTATATTTGACAAAACATAGCATACATAGTAAATAAACCAATCATAGAATCACAGACACGGAGTAATACAGCAATACGCAGCGGAATAGATAAATAGTAGTTCATGAAACTACTACATAAACAACAGAGTCCAAGACAAAAGGCAATTGAAGTCCAAATACACAGAAGTCTCTAATACATATGTAGATAACAAGGCTGAACAGAAATAACTAAATGACTGAAATAATAGAATAGCTGGAAAGCTGATAGATAAAATAGACCTCGAAGCCAAGCTCCAAGCTTCAAAAGGTGAGTCTCAAATGCTGTAATACTTAGGATGACCCAAGCATAAAGCAAAACACAAAACATTCAAGTCAGGATTAACAGTCTTATGCATGTAAATCAACTCAAGTGAAATGTCCAAATGAAATGCAATACCTTAAAAAATGTTTGGGATTTCCATCCTTTAAGGATACATGGAACTATCTACATACATAATACAATATGCTACATAAATAATATCTACAGTAAAGTAAAATATTAAAGTAGCTCTAAGGCATTACCATATCCCCATTAATACATTTATATATTCCCATAGTCTATACAATACCATAAGCTTCACCAAATCGGTGGCTTAACCAGAGCGCACTCCATAGCTACAGTACAAAACAAACTCCTAGAGGTCGTGATAAGGCATGTGACAAGGCACGTGAGGCAATGCCTATAGTAGGATACTACCGCTTTGTGGATCCAGACTGGTGGAAACACATAGCAGCTACTACTGTCCACCTCGAGACACACTCCCAAATCAAAGGCACACCCAATCAAATCACAAAGTAAAAGAATATAATCGAAGAAATGTGCTCGATAGGAGGAGCGACCTCACTTGGCCCGGCATGGTTCCTATTTTATCCACATCAAGCTGACTCGCGAGAGTTAGGGCTACATTAATACCCCATATAGAATCTTCGCCAAACCATCCTACTTCATTCTAGAATCTCCACCATATATACAGTTGTCAAAGTGGTTTTCAGTATTGGTAGAGAGTATGACAATATCTGATCCCGATCTCTTTAACAACCAAACGCTTATTTCACACCGTGGTCAATTCATTTCAAATAGTTCATATTCATATCAAAATATCAAATTCACTCCAAAATCATATTACTTTTGAAATCATATCACTTTTGAAATCATATCCACTTCAAAAAAATCATATTCATTTTAAAAATCATAACCACAAAATAGGTTAAACCATCATATCAAAATATTCGCATTTTAAATCAACTAAATCTAAATCATAACAGTTCCAAAAACATTTTGAATAT
This sequence comes from Allium cepa, assembly GCA_030765085.1. Lineage (NCBI taxonomy): Eukaryota > Viridiplantae > Streptophyta > Magnoliopsida > Asparagales > Amaryllidaceae > Allium > Allium cepa. The sequence continues at coordinate 402,322,974 of CM060931.1, forward strand.
TGAAAGTAGTATATATTGGAATATTTATACATTAAAAATAGTTTATATTTTAAAAATTGGTTATAGATTGAAATAGGTTATATATTAGAAATAGTTTATATATTAAAATAGGTTATAGATTGAAATAGTATATATATTAGAATTAGTTTATATATTAAAATAGGTTATATATTGAAAGAAATATATTAATTTAAATACTTTAAACATAATATATTTTATTTATATTAAATTTTGTTAAATTAAATCTTATATTATGAAAAAAAAATAAAGTTATGAGTAAAAACAAAAAATTTACATCGTAAAAACTTAACTTATAAATTTAGAATTTTTAGAACATAAAATTTTAAAATCTAAACTTTACATATATATTTTAAAATAAAATCTTTATATTAAATTTAAAAATCATTTTTCTTTTTTTCCAAACACATCTTTTCAAAATTTCAGAAATCACCTTAAAAAACAGACCAACGGTGTCCATATATAGTTTTATATCCAAGGGTCAAGTGATATGGAAATTTATCATCTCAATCCGCAATAATTTAAAATTTACGGGCATATATCATTTCAATCCGCAACCCTAAATTTCCAAATTCAATAAATATCGCTTGGGTTTATCATTTCATCCCGTAACGATTTTTCCCTATTCTAAAAGATCATTCGGGTATGTATCATTTCAACCCACGGGTAATTCCTAAAACTAAGGGAACTTGCAGCATGATTTACATAAAATAAATAACATAACATAAAATCATACATAACAATTTACGTAAGATGACACATAACTTACATAATGAATCACATAACATAAAATATTACTTACATAACCAATTACATACAATAATAAATAATTACATACAAACTACATAATATAGCATATATGCATATTTAACATGGAAGGTGACATAAGATTCCTACCATAACATAACCCAATATGCAACCATTTTTAACATAGCAATTTAGGTGATTTCCAACATAACACTTATATGCATATAAATTTTATTTTCTTTTTTTTTTACTTTTTTTTTCTTTTCCTTTTTTTCTTTTCTTTTTTCATTTCATGCATAAATTTCACATAACATACTAATGATAATTTCCATTACAAAAGTGTCAACCTTTAAATCAATATAATATTTTCCTTTTTTTCTTTTCAACTTAGCAATTTAATATTAACATCATGAAGCATATTAATAACAATATCATCACATATATTTATTTTATAAATAAACAACATAATATCAATAACACTAATCATGTCAAAATAATAAGGGAACATATGTGAACATATGTCATATCAAATCATAACCAAACTACGCACAATTTCTTAACTGCTGCAACATTTCAGTAACATATCGATTGATATTCATTCACTTAGCCTAAGATTATAAATCGTGAGTGAATTGCTCATCTTTCGAGACTAGAAAATATTTGACAAACAAAGATATGAATTTGAATCTTAATTCCAAAGCAAAGCAAGCTAGAATTAATGGATATCTGAGATAAAATATGTAACTTTTTTTTAAAAAAATAGAAGAGAAAAGAGACAAAGAGGGTTTGGCTATAGCTAGGAGAAGAGGGGTAGGGTTTTGGCTTTGGGCGGTGATTGGTGGTCGAAATAAAGAGGAGGAGATGACGGCTCGGATGGTGGAAGAGATGGCGCACAAGAAGGGGAAAGGAAGTATTGAAGGAGAGGAGGAAGGAGTTTTGATTTTTGAGGTTTTGGAGAATTCAGATCTAAAACTCTCTGTAGATTCGGAGAGGAAGAAGGAAGTATGATGAGAAAATTTTCTCAAGAGAAAATTATGTACGTACAAGTTCGTCAAAAGGAAACAAATGGTCATAGGCATAGGAATAGACACAAGTCTTTTCGTATGGTTAGAGTCTCTTGGTTATCAAGGCTAGGCTTGTCAATGGGTACCCAAAAATTCCGAAATCCGTCCGGATCCATATCTAAAAAATTGGATATTATCCGATATCCGAAAAGCGGATGCGGATATCTGATATCCGAAAAGAAAATCGAATGCAGATGCAGATGCAGATATGGGCATATCCGTATCCAAAAAACATCTGTCCGATCCAAAATTAATTATAATAAAAATTAATATTATTGATTTATTATTTAATGATGAACTTAAAATATACTTAAAAATGAATTGTTCCATTTGAAAAACTGAAAAGTATTGTAATATGTGTATTGTCATTTGAGAAAGTGATTGTTATAGTTAAAAAATATCAGTATAATAAAAATCTTATTCAATTTCAGATGCGGATATTTCGGATATTTTCGAATATACAGAAATATCAGCTTTTTATTTTCAGATGCGGACATTTTCGGATATCCGAAAATTTTTCATGGATGCGGATACAGATGTTAATTCTTAGATATCCACGGATATCGGATGCGTATTCGAATGCAGATTTAAATATTTGGATGTGGATGTGGATGCGGATGCAGCCATATCCGCAACCGTTTGCATCCGTTAACAGCCCTAACCAAGGCTCATTAGACCAAACAAACCCATTAGGACTTAGCCAAATTTCATAACTAAACACTAATAACTTATGTCAGTTTTTCACAAAAATTCAAATATTTAGAGCAATAGGAATTTGATTCCAACGAAATGAAAAGCGGAGAAAAGATCATAATTCAGTTTAGTATCATAAAAAAAGAACAAAATTTTAAAATTCATATTTAAAATTTTCAACCAAAGGTCAAATTTTAACTAAGTTTGACCAAAATTTAAAATTTTAGAAAATTTTCTATTTCATTGAATTTCGAAAAATATATTACTTAATATTCCAAAATTTGTTTCTTAATTTTAACCTTTAAATTTTATTTAAATTCAAATAATAAAATATTAGGAAATTGACTGAATTGAACCTTCATTTTATTAACATTGGTTTGTCTTCGTTCAAATGTTCATTTTATTCAATTCAACATATGTTGCTTATTCTTGACTGAATCAACTACCATCTGTTTCTTTTACCTTAATTAAAAGATTTAATTACAATTAATTCAATATTAAATTTCTAACTGAATGTGGGTACACACTAATCGTTTTATTTTCATTAAATAATCCAAACAAAGTTTTATCCTTTTATTTCGATTTACATGTTCTTTATATTACATCAAATTTCTCTTTCAATTAAAACATGTGTTTCCTTTTTATTTCCTCAAATTACTCTTTTATTTTAATTCAAACATTCGTTTCTATTATTCCGTTTTCCGTAAGGAAAGAATAGAACGTATTTACTTCTCTTCTTAGTTATTTAATTAGTTTGGGCCTTGGGTTACATTTGTCAACCCAAAATAATCAATAAAATAACTTTTTTTATTATTTTATTAACTAATGGACTTCATAAAGTAGAAACTTTCAAATGTCTAAAATTATAGTTCAAATTCGAACAAGAGAATTCCAAAAGTGCTTATTTTACAATGAACACTTTTTTAAAAGAAGTCTATTAATCTCAAAATTTTCTTTTATTTAAAATTAAGGGTTCAAATCAAATAATTATCTTCTTTTCAACTTAAATTCTCAATTCTATAATTTCAATGTTTTACGATTACTTATATTTCTCAATTACACTATGTGTTATAATTAAACATTTTTAAAGCAAGTTATCTTTTCTAAAAGAATACAAATTCAATATTAAATATTTAAATTCTCCATTTCAAATCATTATTCAATTTATTTAATCAATCCAAAAATCTGGGTTGTTATAAACTTCCCCCTTAAAGAAGTTATGTCCTGCCAATTTCCAGTTCTGAAGAAAGTCTATAATATGTTTCCAAAAATTTATCTTTTTATTTCCTCTTTATTCTTAAAATTTAATCAAACACCACTAGAATAAAACATTGTTTTAACTAAACTTCGTTAATATAAAATAATGATTCAATTTGACATATTAGTTTAGAGAAGTCAACCAACCATTCGTCTTTATTTTCTAGATTAAAAATAAGTTCAACACTAATATTTCACATTCTTGTAAAAATATAGCACCTTTTAATAGTTTAAAATAATAATTAATTATGGTGTTAAAAAAATACTCATCTTATTTATATCTCTAAGAATAAGAATGTGAAACAATATAAAGGCTACATTATTTTCATCTTAAATTTCCACTGTATTTTCATTTTATTGGAAAGAAATGATTTCACCAAATTAATTTTCCATAATATAAAGAATTACAAAGGTTTAGTCAAAGTTAAATTTTAATTTCTTTTCAATTCAAATTTCTATATTTGAAATTCATAAACTAGGATCAATTCCTAGTAAAAAATTACATATAAGCTCAAATAAATGAAATTTTCTTTCCTTTACTAAATTATTTAGTTCATCGATTCTTCATAGACTTCCTATGATTAAAAGAAAATTTAATTTGGTATAAGTCATATCCTTATACTAAAATTCAAACTCATTAAAAAAATCTCTTCTCTTGCTTTACAAGAGGACTTCTATAATCTCATTATTATTTTGTAAAGCTATTTAAATTTGAAATATCTTTTTTAATTTGTCATGTCAAATTCAACATCCGTCACAATCAAAATGACAATTAACTCAAAATCATAACAATCATCAAGCATACAAGTGATTTATGAATAGCACTTCGCATGTCCAACACTAGAGGAAGCACTTCACTTGTCCGCACAAATGATTGCTCATCGAAAGCCTAACTAAGGCAAGCTCTGTGCTTGTAAACATAAAAAAACATCTACTCAATTAGCCCCCTTGTAATAAGAAAGGAAATTTTTTAAATTTTCCCTTTACCCCAAATATTTTAACTCCAATTTCAATATCTCAATTATTACTTCCAAATAACTCTTTTCAAAAGTTTCATTTTCAAAAGAATAAAACAGCTTCTTATGGTAGTTATTTATGCCAAATCTTATTTGTATAATCCATTTCTTAAATTTCAATAATTTCTTATTTTGAACTTCCAAAATTTATTAACACAATTACTTATATCTTTTATTTCAATTTCTTATAGCAAAGGCTCAGTATCAAAGTTAGCATCCATTTAAAGCATAAAATGATATACACAACAAATAAAAATACCAGATACTTTTCTTCGTCACATATAGCTTAAAAATAAATATTCACAGTTTATAAATATCAAATAATTTAATGACGTTGCCTCACCATCAGGACATGCACTTCGCATGCTAACACAGATTGACATGCACTTCACACATCAAATAACACAAGCGCATTGCAAGTCAAATTCATAAGTTAGCAGCATAGACAAGCACTTAGCAAGTCAACATAAATGACACACACTTCGTGTCCAGCCCAAGAGACAAGCACTTCGTAAGTCTAAACGCACTCATAAATGAGTATCCCAAGATGGGCCTAAAAACGGATCGCCCAAGCATGAGTATGAAAATTCGACAAAATAAGTGTTATATACTTCCAAATAGTAATCATTTAAGTAACGACCATGTGTCCTATAACCACTTAGGTTTACTTAAACATTTACTCTAAGTTAGTAAACTCCACTTTATAAGTGTAATCTACTTTCGATAAGTAACTAAATGAGTTTCGTCCAATGTCCCATAACCACTTTGCGATACTTCAATATTTACGAAGTAATTGTAAATCTCACTCGACTAAAATATTCAATCGAACAACTCCAATAATTAATCGATAAAGTAATACAAATGTACCATATTACTTGTATTGCTAAATCATTTAGTTAAATTTCTCATTCAAAAGACAGCAGAAATTACAAGAAAGCAATAAACCCACAAATTCACAAGAATGCCTAAAATAACATATAAATGGATAAAGGCTAATCAACATAGAATTCAATAAGAGTTTAAGGTCTTGAAAGTAAATAATAAACTTTTAATCATATAGTTCTAAACACTTTATTTATTTATTACTTTCAAACTTCATATTTTCAAATCCATAAACTCTTTTATTATTCAATTACATATTTATTTATCACTTAATAAAATATACACCATAAATCCAATTAGATATCAAAACATATTTATATATATACATACATATTTTCAAAATCGCATAAAAGCAATCTAATTCGTCTAACTATATTTCAAAGCTATATATATATATATATATATATATATATAACCACTTATATAGAAACAATATAGGTTTATACTTCCAAACCACATTTTCTTAAATCATAACTATCTCTACTAGCAATACTTAATACATACATACACACACACACACATATAATAATCATTTATAAAAGACATTGGATCGATATGGAAATCAGTTTTAAAGTAAAATATATTATAATGACTGTCTTTTAAAAAATGCATTATACAAACTATATATTTATATTAACTAGATTTATATAAAACAACTCTACAAAAGATCAATGAATCGCCAAATTAGAGAAACAAAACTCAGAAAATCAAAGAACAAAATACCTAGAAATCATCAAAACAAAGCACAAGAAAAGCAGGCTATGTATATAAGACGGAGAGAAGCAATGCACCTAGAACTTGCATTCCAGATTGCTGATAATTCAACCGGTCATCTGTGACCGATCGACCAGTGGATATCTGGAACACACGTTCTAGGTATTTCACCCTCCCCACCATCGACTATCGCCATTTCGACGTGACTACTTCGCATTCCGACAACGTATAGTAGCAATCTTGGTTCAGAAATAAGCGTGCATTTAATCAATGAATTAGTATAGAAATCAAAATGCTGAAAAGGGTTAGAAAATCATTTTATTGTAAACTGAAAAAAAAAAATGACGGTAAACCTATTTATAGTAAACTACAGAGGTAGAAATTATCAATTTCATTCTCATCCATTGAAGTTTGAAATTCATAAGCATGCAACTGGATAATACACTGCAAACTAAAATTGTGTTGTCTAAAAGTTAGAATAGGACTAGAAAACACTACCTTGGATTTACTGGATTTATCAACAGTTTATTCCCAATTTATTTAGCCAATTAGCTTCTAGGTTTCAAGAGGAATTAGGTTTTCTTCTTTTTTCTTGTTTTCTGTTTACAACATTCTATTCACATTGAGAAAAGAAGAGAACGTATTTATTTCTCTTCTTCGTTATTTAATTAGTTTGGGCCTTGAGTTACATTTCTCAACCCAAAAGATGCAATAAAATAAATCTTTTTTATATTATTAACTATAGATTTCAAAAACTAGAATTTTTCAAGTGCCTAAAATTATAGTTCAAATTCAAACAAGAGAATTCCAAAAGTGCTTATTTTATAATGAACACTATTTTAAAATAAGTCTACTGATCTCAAAATTTTCTTTTATTTAAAATAAAAGATTCAAATCAACTAATTATCTTCTTTTCCACTTAAACTATCAGTTCTGCAATTTCAATGTTTTACAATTACTAATATTTCTCAATTACACAATGATTTATAATTAAATATTTCTAAAGCAAGTTATTTTTTCTAAAAGAATACAAATTCCAGATTAATGATTTAAATTCTCCAATTCAAATCATTATTCAATTTACTTAATCAACCCAAAAATCAAATAACTCCTTTTTATTTTATTAACTAAAGGACTTTATAAACTAGAATTTTTCAAGTGTCTAAAATTAAAGTTCAAATTCAAAAAGGGAATTCCAAAAGTGATTATTTTACAATGAACACCATTGTAAAATAAGTCTATTAATCTCAAAATTTTCTCTTAATAAAAGATTCAAATCAACTTATTATTTTCTTTTCAACTTAAATTCTCAATTTTACAATTTCAACATTTTACAACTACTAATATTTCTCAATTACACAATGATTTATAATTAAACATTTCTAAAGCAAGTTATTTTTTCTAGAAGAATACAAATTCCAGATTAATGATTTAAGTTCTTTAATTCAAATCATTATTCAGTTTATTTAATCAACCTAAAAATTCGGGTTGTTATAGACTTGCCCTCTTAAAGAAATTGTGTCCTCGCAATTTCCAATTCAGAGAAAAGGCTATAATATAATTTCAAAAATTCTTCTTTTAATTCCTCTTTATTCTTAAAATTTAGTCAAACACCATTAGAATAAAACATTGTTTTAACTAAACTTCATTAATATAAAACAATGATTTAATTAAACATATTGGTTTGCAAAATCAACCTATCATCCATCTTTATTTTCTAGATTGAAAATAAGTTAACATTAATATTTCACATTATTTTAAAAATATAACACTTTTTAATGGTTTAAAATGCTAATTAATTAAGATGTTAAAAGGATATTCATTATTTAAATCTCTTAGAATAAGTATGTGAAAACGATGTAAAGACTTCCTTTATTTTCATCTTAAATTCCCATTATTTAATTTTCATTTTATTGAAAAGAAATCATTTCCCCAAAAATTAATTTCCACAATATGAGAAATTACAAAGCTTCAATCAAATTCAACTTTTAATTTTTTTTCAATTCAAATTTCTATATTTGAAATTCATAAACTAGGAAAACTAATTCCTAGTAAAAAGTTCCATATAAGCTCAAACCAATGAAATTTTCTTTCCTTTACTAACTTATTTAATTCATCAATTCTTCATTCACAGCCTTCTTATGATTAAAAGAAAATTTAATGTAGTATGAGTCATATCCTCATATTAAAACCCAAACTCACTAAAAAAATATATCTTCTCTTGCTTTATAAAAGGACTTCTATTATCTCATTATTATTTTGTAAAGCTATTTAAATTTGAAACATTTTCATTGGTTTTCCATGCCAAATTCAACAGCCATCACAATCAAAATGATAATCAACTCAAAATCATAACAATCATCAAGCATGCAATAGATTTATAAATAGCACTTCGCATGTCCCACAGTAGAGGAAAGCGTTTCTTTTGTCTGCACAAATGACCGCTCTTCGCAAGTCTAACTAAGGCAAGATCTTTGCTTGTCAAAATAAGAAAAAAACATCTGTAACGATCGGGATTTTCGACCCTCGAAATTCGACACTGATACGACTGATGTATCACATGCCAAGCAATCGAATGCCTAAAAACCAAATTATTAGGGGAAAAAGGAAGAAGGAAGAAGATGAGAAGAAAACTAAACAACACAGAATCTCACAATGGAACGAATAAACAATAATATACCACAAGTCTTTACACAAAAGAAAAACTGTAATATGTGTATATACAACCATCAATTAGAGTATACTAACATATTTCACCCTAGACAGTTTTAACAGTCTGTCCTCACAATTTCTGATAACACATCAATGAATACAGCGGAAATTATAACCATCTACGTGAGTACGTCACTGGGTCTCCAACTCGTCTCTTAATACTCCAAGCATCTAAACTCATCTGTAATATACTCAGTCTAACTCGAGCATTATAATAAAATAATACCCGAGTCAGTCTTGAAAACCAGCGTGAGAAAACACATTCAATTTGAATTTAATTATTTTCGAAAATCCTTATAAAAAACAAAGGCATCTCGTAAGACCATGTAACACATAAATACGATGGGTTTTTACCTTACAATTGCCAAACCACTTTTATATAAAAATCCTGTGATATTATAACAGCGTCTAAGTACAAATACTTATTAAATTAGCTAAAATGCTTACATCTTACGTTTTAACATAGTTGAACACAATCAAAACCATACGGCGCTTATGGATTCCATACAATGAGTAGGCACTGGGGTACCACCTATCACGATACACGTCTAGAAAATGTACCAAGATCGAACCTATCGATCCCTGCCAACACAAGACCGGCCTACCCCTTACTGGATAGTATCAAATATGTCATCACCTTGGTTGCATTGAAACCCTTTTGAGATCTCATGCACAACCAATCCATGAATATGTAAATGTAGGGTAATCTAGAAAGGTGACAACATACCTTAATGGGTGTGATCCATTTAGCCTTGCTGCATCTCCCTTAATTTTCAATCATTCCCGGATAATGAGGCTTAAGGCTACTTTTAACTTAAGAATAGCATTCATACTTGGAATGCTAACACTACCTTCCAGGCAAGCAATGCAATGATAGCGTTCATCCATACAAGTTATTCTGGTCTAAACAAACCAAATCTCTAAAATCACAATTTCATTATCTTCACGATATCACAATTCACAACGCTCAAATCAGATCGAAGTGGTTTTTGGATAATTAAATCTGATCCCGGTCTCTTCGAAACGATCAACGAAATTGGCCGGAATTGACAGTCGGTTATTTAACTATCAAATTACACACATAAGCAGTCACTAGGCCAAATTTATAACTCTTTCAAACATTTATTTCAAAATATCTTTTCAAAGATATATATTCAAATCTCTTTCAATATTTGAAAACAATTTCAAATACTTATATCCATAAAAGGATATTTTCAAATCATATTAGCACTTAGAAATATTTCCAAAGCCAACTTATAATTCATTACTTAGAAAAATATTCCTATATAAATCATTTTGTTGCTAAAATACCTCCAAACCTTTAATTCCAATACTTAGGAAAATATCATAAGTCTATTTACTAAAATCATTTTCTAATATCCATACTTAGGAAATATTCCGTTACTTATCTCATAAATCTCCGAAATTTTTATTAATTCCCTTTTCAATTTCCAAAAATTATCGATTATACTTATTTATAATCCAACTAACAATTTATAACTCCTTTAATGAATCCAGATTCATTTTCAAAGTTCCCACATCTAAACAATTTGGAAATTTCCTTTTCTCAAATATTCTTAAGTTCTCGAATTCTATTATAAGATTTCACTTATAAAATCACATCCACTAAATAGAACCCAATTCACAAATCTCGAGAGCATTTATAAATAAATTTCAATCACTTACTTTCAAACTATATATATATATATAATAAATTTCAGAAAAAATGGTCAAATAATTATTTCAAATATCAAAGCACTTTTAAAATAAACATCAATAACAAATTCCAATTCATACATAAAATTTCTAATCGATTTTCAAAACTTCTTTACAAAACTTAGAATTCATTGCAACAAATTTAAGTATTTAACTAACTAACTTTTGGAAATATTTTACTCCAATTAATAACTTTTAAAACTACATAGTTTAATAAATAAAATTCCTTTTCTAAAAAAAAAACCTTAACTTCTTGTGAAAAAACATTTTAAAAATTCAACATACCCATTTTTTATACTTATAAATCCTTACCGATTTATCACAAATCGATTATATTTCCTATTTCATAACTATTCCCAAATTCCAAAATAGAATTTACTATTTCTTTCTAAACCGATTTCCATATCTCATTTTAAATTCACACCGTGAATTTATATTTCCAATTTATCAAATGATAATCATTCCACTTGTTTATAAACATTGTTTAAAAGTTCATAAACTCAACTCTCATTTCTTTTTTAATAACAGATTCATATTAAACAATTCCATTTATAAATTGGTTCCTATTTAAAATCCCATTTATAAATCTATTTCTTAATAAATCCGAACTATATTCAAAAACATTTAAATTTCGATTTTGACTACCATTTCGTATTTCTAGAAATCCCAATTAAAAATCCACTATTTTAAAAATACCCAAATTTAAATTCTCTATTTGAGACCATTTTACGAAATAGCTAAATAAATATCAAAAATCAAATTCATTTATTTTGTCCAATTCAATTCCTGTTTAAGTAAATTCCAAATTTCAATATAAATATTTTCATTTCCAAAATCGCCTTTGAATTCCCTTTTTAAATTCAAAAATATTATTTATGGTATTTATAATACCAAAATTAAGGCCTCTGCTACTATAACATCCAATAAATTAAATCATAACGTAATTTATAACAGATTATTCTCACGCATCATATATCACTATATATGCAATTAAAATCAACATTTTTGAGGAATCCAGTCGAATCCCCCCAACATATTTTCTTGTAACCACATATGTTATATAACATAAAATAATAATAATCCCACTTCGAGGTGGGATATCGCAATAAAAATGGTCATCCGCTATTATGCGGGGCGCATAGTGTCTCATCTGCAACAATCGGGGGGAATATACTCAACTACTAATATATATACTACTATATATAATATAGCATCCAACTGATAATAATTTGTCAATTCATCCAATAAACCAATAACAAATTTTAACATTTTAAATTAAAACTAGCAATCCAAAATGGGTGAGATTTACTCACCTTTATTTCAGTTTCCGTTCCTGCGTTCTGGCTACGACTAAATTCGAACAGCGTTCGAATTTATCAAAAATTCTCAATAGATCCAAATCCATCCAATTCAATTCAAAGAATATCTAATGTCATAACGAGTGTAAGGAAAAAATCAACGCTTGAATCTAACATCATATGAGCAAGTTATGACTTTATAAGTTATGAGATTTAAATATAATAATCAAATACACTAATTACATCTTATTCTTTAATTACCGTTTTAAAATACGACTCCCCATAATCACTACTTCTTCCCGCTCCACCCTACAGAGACCTCCCCCCACCATGACCGCCCTTTCCTCCACATCTCCCTCTCTCATCCTTGCACGAAAGCTCATGAAACCACGCCGATGAGTTTCTCTCCGCGAAGGAAACTCAATCCACTCAAAATCGAGGCACTCGGCCCTCACTTTCAAATCATGACCTAGAACTTCTCGTGTACGAATGGCGAGGTCGCGACCTCCTACATTAGATCGCCCACTACCATACCATGATCGCTAACTCCCCATACCACCACGACCTCAAAGCCATAGCCACCCTCTCCTAGTACACCACCAAATAGTCAAAAATAAAAGCCATAACTACCCTAAACAACTGTCGAACAACAATGCAAGCAAAACGAAGCATAGGGAAATGAAACCCTTGACTACACGAAGCTAACGAATCCATGATCGATTGATTTCATTAACAACAGCTCGAGATTTATGAATATTTTTTTATTTTGTTTTGAATTTTTCTCAGCTATTAATGCAAATGAAAAATGAATTAGGAGGGATAAAGCGTTTAAAACATGAGAGAGGTACGGGGAAGTGTGGGTGGTACAGTGTAGGTGTAGCGATACAGCTAGGTCGGCTGATAGGAATGGTAGTAAAAAAGTTAAATCGAATAAAAATATATTATTTAAAATTCAAAATATTTAGATATTTAATTTCGAACCCCGTTCGAGGCATGCCGCCTAGCGTTTCCAATGTTTTACCCCTATTCCGAATGCAATGGAACAAGTCTCGAGCCCCAATTTGATTGCATTAAGAAGGTAGTTTTTTAAACTCAATTAAAATATTAAATTTTCGATATTAATTTCAACGCGTTTCTATCCCGTACGACCAAACGGTGCATCTGATTGCTACGAAATATGACGGCATATTATAATTCATTATTACGAACCCAATGACACTCGTTTCGTTGAAATCCGAGACTGTGCCCCGGAAAGCTATTTTCACTCATTAATTAAAACGAGATATTTTCCCAAACTAGTTAAACCACTTTTAATTCAAATTTAAATGTTTTATTACCTGCATTCTAATTAATAGAAATTTAATAAGCCCTTAAATCAATTTTATCCAAATAAAATTCAAGATTTCAACAATTTAAACGATTTCAATTATTAAATTCAAAAATTAAATTATCCAATAAATCGTTATATTTGAAATTCAAATTATTAAATATATAAAATTAAATTTTAAATATTTAAAATCAATTAAGTAGTCCAATTTCAAATAAGCAAAATTCTGGCTCGTTACAACATCTACCAAATTAACTCCCTTGGAATAAGAATGAGAAATAATTTAAATGTTCCCCTTTACCCCAAATATTTTAACTCCAATTTCAAAATCTTAATTATTGCTCCAAACAATTCTTTTCAAAAGTTTCATTTCAAAAGAATAAAATAGCTTCTTATCATAGTTATTTATACCAAATCTTATTTATATAATCCATCTCTTAGATTTCAATTTATTTCTTATTTTGAATTTCCAAAATTTATTAGCACAATTACTTACATCTTTTATTTCAACTTCTTATAGAAAAGGCTCAAATATAAAAGTTAACATCCATTTAAAGCATAAAACGTTATACACAACAAATCAAAATATCACATACTTTTCTTCTTAACATGCATCTTAAAAATAATCATTCACAATTTACAAATATCAGATAATTTAATGACGTTGTCTTGCCATCTATTTATAGTGAATCACTTAGTCACATGGCCGCAATGTTGCACGATGTTGATCGTGAAATCAACATGGCCTCGCTACTTATCTCTGTTATTGCGGAGGCACGGTGGCTGCAACCGTCATCTAAAATTAATACATATAATTTATCTTTATAGATTTCATTCTAATTTTCTAAACCACCAAAAATATTTGAACACATATATACATATAGATAAATTTCTTGTAAATTTATTTTCCAAAATCTCTTTAATATTAATTTTCAAATCATTTACCAATATTATTATCAAAACTTCAATAATACTTCCTTTCCGAATAACCATATGGTTAATAATATTTTCTTTTATAATATTATCGTTCTTCAAGATACTTGTGTTTAATATCATCATATTTGTATAAACATGTATACATACTTTTCACAACTATCCTTTTACTTCCAAAAGTTATGACACATGCATGTAAATATTATTCCAAAATATTTATGTCATTTTAAAATAATATTTAACTTATTTAAAACTTTATTTCCTTCTTAAATATTATTTTCAACTCATTCACAATTATTTATAATACTCAAATATTATAACTCAAAATTTATGTGCATGATTGTCTAATCAAAGCGTTTAGGAATCTCTACCGACACCGTGGCGTCTTACGTCTCAATTAGACTTCATAAAATACTCATGGGCAATTTAACACAAAAAATAATCCTAAGATTTATAAAGTTATAAATTCTTACAAATGGAATCTATCAATAACAATTCAAATATGCAACCATTCATCCAAGCATACAATATTCAATCAAATATAAACAACAAGTTATTATGCTCGGCGGAAACAGTCTATTAGCTTCTGTTGTGCAACTCTAATCACTAATTGATCAAAACATTATTACTCAACACAACTTTTAAAATCATTTTATAACAATAATTTGTGAAGTTGTTCAAAATTTATACAAATACATCCTAATAAATATTCTCAATAATCATTTATACTTCTATTCTAAATAGGAAATAAATCCTAATTTCTACCCGACACGCCCAAAGGATGTAACTCTAAGTCTGCCTAGGCGAAGGTTCGTGTTTCTTATACTCCATGTTATTTTGAACGTCAGCTCTGATACCAACTGTAATGCCCTACCTTCATATCCATATTACCCAAGAATATTATAAGAAATATTGTCGAGTAATACGGAGAATAAGGCTGGTAAGGAGCGATCATCTGTAATATTGCTTTGGGCAAGTATCAATATGTTGAATTATATGACTAAAATTTTCTTTCTTTTCTTACAAGTGGTAGTTCGAAATATTATATCCAGGCGTAAAACAACAGTTTAATATAATGTAGAATAATACATAACATAATATACAACACGAAATCAAATGTCGCAGCGGAAATAAATACAAATCATATCTCTTTAAAGTGTAAGTCTACAGAATGAAATACTAGACTTACATATACAATTACATATACTTGCAAAAAAATGGACATCAACACTTAATAGAATCTAGTAGAGATTAGATAAAGAATGAAATTAAAATAGAGCAAAAATCATAAATGAACACACAGATTTCTATCGTCGTTCGACAATCTTGGCCTACATCCACTTTAAATTTTTATTGATCTTGCACTTGATTATGATTGCAAGAATGTTTAGATCAACTGGGATCCATTATATTGATGCCAAAAATGGGCATAAACACGCAATAGAATCTAGTAGAGATTAAATGAAGAATGAAATTAAAATAGAGCAAAAGTCATAAATGAACACATAGATTTTTAAAGTGGTTTGGCAATCTTGGCCTACGTTTATTTTATATTTTTATTGATCTTGCACTTGATTATGATTACAAGAATGTTTGGATCAAGTGGGATCCATTATAACAAGAACGAAGAATAAAAATGGAATAGCCTTTACCGTAGAAAGAAGGGGCCCCTTTTCTGACACCATGCTTGCTGTATTTATAGGGGAACACGTGCATGGATCAGACTGAAATTTCGGTAGAAGAACCTCCAGGTCAAGACGAGGCCACATAAGAATATTGAGGTCCATTGGGGTCACAATAGGGATTGGTACCGATCCTTATTTTGTTGTCCAAATAGGGTGCAGTCCCTTCGGTGGGTACACCATGATGTGAGCTACTTGCCCTCCAAATTTCATGCCATTCTGACTTACCGTTTGTGATATCGCGTTTTCCATGAAATTGTGTTGCATACATTCTGATCGGTCTCTCTAGAGGGATATAAACTGATTCCTCCAATCTCCTCTAATTGGGATGCGATCCCTAGGGGTTGTTCTCCATGTTGTAATGTGTTTATACTCTAAGTTTCATGTTGGTAGTATTTGTAGATTCTGAGTTATTAACCGATCACTGTTGCATTATGTAGTGAAAGCTGAATATTGTCGATCCCTTTTATACCTATCCATTTTTCACGATACCTTTTATACCGATCCCTTTTATAGGTGAAGTACTTTGCCCATAACTTGAGCATACAAACTCCGAATGACATGAAATTTGAAATGTAACCTTGTAAGGCCTTCTTTGTCACTCCATATCAATCTCACCTAATTTGGGACAAAATTTTAGGATAGGTATGATCCCCTATGGAAAGGGAAAGGGATGGGCACTGATCCCCCACTTACGGGAGGCATTATTCCATACTTAGAATATTCATGAGAGTCTATCTCTTGGTCTCAGTTGATTGTCACTTCATATCATTGCATGCGCTTGATCTTTGAGCCTATTACTCATCTCTCTAGGCTATCTTCCTCGATGATCGTACAGTCTAACTTGTCCAGACAGTCTGAATATAGCCAGCCAAAAGGCCGGACAACACATAAACAATGACAAGCGTAAACATATACATGACTACCAAAGTCAAACTACAACCAAATATACATAAGTATACAAACAAGACCAACATCACTAAAGGGAACTCTACCACAAAGTTGCTACTTCATATAGCTACTCTAGCTAGCCCAAATCCAAAATCACTGAGTCCCTATACCTACCAAGTCTTGGTCTGAACCGAGAATTATAAATAATACGAATCAGACCATCTCTAAATATCCAAAAGGTGAGAACGTATAATATGCATGCATAAATCAATGATATATAAGTCAAAATGATGTGTCATACTAAACATCAAAAGGTCTCACCATGAAATCATTCACCAATAAATCGCATAAATCACAAGGCATAATAATAACTATATAATATATTTCATATACAAATAAAAGATCACAATACCAAATCATCATGTCATCAAACACTCTTATGCCTATCGACGACAGTCATCTCAAATATGGTGACAAGGAACTCACTTCGAAAACTCAAGAACCCAAGAGATTGGATAAAGCAAATCAACTCTAGAAAATATAAGACTGCTTGAAAGTGAGTCAGAATCCAAAATAATTAGCATTAAATCAAGTCACAAATCATAAATCATATGACAAGCACATCGCAAATCCAAAAAAAGCAAGCACTTCGCAAGCTATAATAATAAACATGCACTTTGTGTGCTAACACAGATTGACATGCACCACACATGTCGAATAAGACAGGCACATCGCAAGTCAAATTCTTAAAATAGCAGTATAGACAAACACTTCGCAAGTTGACACGAAAGACACACACTTCATGCGTCAACCCAAGAGACGATCACATCGCGAGTCTAAACTCGTTTGCAAATGAGTATCCCAAGATGAGCCTGAAAACCCATATAATCTGTATAATATGGATCACCCAAGGACGAGTATGAAAATTGAAAAAAATAAGTGTTATATACTTCTGAATAGTAATCATTCAAGTACGACCATGTATCCCATAACCACTTGGGTTTGCTTGCACATTTACTATAAGTTAGTAAACTCCACTTGATATAATCTACTTTCGATTAGTAACTAAATGAGTTTCGTCCAATGTCCCATAACCACTTTGCGATACTTAGATATTTACTAAGCGATTGTAAATCGCCACTTGACTAAAATATTCAATCGAACAAGTCCAATAATTAACCGATAAAGTAATAGAAATGTTCCATACAACTTGTGTTACTAAATGGTTTAATCAAATTTCTCATTCAAAAGAAAGCAGAAATTGCAAGAAAGCAATAAACCCACAAATCACACAGGAATGCCCAAAATAGCATATAAATAGCCAAAGGATAATCTAAAAGTAACTAAGGACCATGTAATATAAAATATTAACTAAAATATTTACTTGTGTGGAATATAAATATAAAAGTAAATAGTTTAATTAATATTTCATATTACACAATCCTTAGTTACTTTCATTTGGTATCAGAGCCTGGGTTTCTAGAGATGGTAACAAATCTTAGAATAAATGGTCATAAAGAGATCTAGTCAAGGAAATAGAAAGATAAATAGCAATAAAGAAGAATCAAAAGAGTAAACAAGCAAATGCTTCATGGCTAAACTCAGATCACAATCGGTATGCTTAGATTCTTTATATAAAGATCTTTTGTTTGCATATGATGAATTATTAAAAGACTGTAAAACTTTGAATAGAGTTAATAAAATTGCATTAGCCAGGTTAAAAAATTATGAGCAAGAAATTTATAATTTAAAATAGGGAAATAAACTTTTGGTAAAAAAACTACATTTTTTGAATTAAGTAAAAGAATTTGTTTTACAAAAGGATTTCCTACAAAAAGAAAATAAGCAGTTAGAAGTTAAAAACCAATGATATTTTGAAGGAAATCAATGTTTTGCAAAATAAAAATATATTTTTGGAAAATTCTTTAAATAATTCTAGCTCTTTAATTTTGTCTCTTGAAATAGAGAATGAAACTTTAATCGAAAAGAACTCAGAATTATCTAAAGAATGTGAGATTTTAAAAGATAATAGTAATATTCTACAAAAAGAAGTTCATGGTTCTAAAGAAAATTTTGATAAATTAAATGAAAAATCGTAATTTTTAAAGGTAGAGATATCTTATCTTCCTTAGTTACAAATTCAAAAGCTCAGAATGATAAAAGCGGTATAGGCTATAAACAAGATAAAAGTAAATAGTACTAAATATGCATTCATGTATAGTAATTTTAGTGTTAGTACTAGTAACTTTGATAGTACTAAAACCACTTACATTTATAATAATACTTTGTTTAGAAATGATAGAAAATATTTTCTAAGTTCTAAGCTAATGACTAATAATATTATAACATGGATTCCAGCTAATACAATTGATCGTGATAAACAACTTTATATTAGCAACTATTATAAGAATGTAATTTGTAATAAAGCTATATTTATAAAGATTCAACCACACTCAAATGGGTATGGTTTCCTAAAATTTAGGAAATGATAAGAACCTTGGGTGGTGTATGTTTTAAATGTTTTTTTAATACCCTAGTTTATAAGTAGTAGTTGTTTTTATTTGATAAAAAAAATTCATTATTTTTATTTCTTTTAAAGGGTACAACCACACCTATTTTAGTAAGGTTTTTACCCTATGATTAACCCCTAGACCTTAACATAGTAAGTGGGTGCCTAAAATGATTATTATTTATTGTAGGTACTTGGAGAAACAAAATGAAAATGATAGAATTTGGAATTTTAAAGGATGTTCCATACATTTAATAGAATTACGTGCTAACAATGAAATACGGACTTCAGCAAATACGGTAAAATCTAATTTATTTTCCCTATAATTAATAGTGGGTCTATCTTGCTATTTACAAGATATTTTATAAAATTTATTATATTCCCTCATTCTTTATGATAATGACAAAGGGGGAGAAATTCATATATGCATATTGATAGAGGAGGATATTATACTTAAGATGAGATGTTATACTTAGGGGAAGCTTTAAACATATTAATAAATTCATATGCATACTGATAGAGGGAGATATTATACTTAAGGGGGGATGTTATACTCAGGAGGAGCTTTAAACATACTAATATTATTTTATATAAAATGAATATTTTCAAAATTGTATGGTTGTCATCATCAAAAAGGGAGAGAATGTTAGAACCTCTAGTATTGGATTTTAATGACAACAACTATACAATTATACCAAAGAACCTTTAAGCTAACTGGCAGGTACATAAGTCATAAAGAGACAAACAAATAAGTTCAACATGAAGATACACAATACAAAAGAGGATAAAAGTGTGTATATGCACACACACACACACATACACACACATATGGAGATACGAGAAGAGATATACACAATTGAGACAAGACGAAGGTGACAAACAAAGTATTTCTAGTCATAGAGTGTCATGTCTAGAGTATACAGATGTTAAATTCTTCTCAAAGTGGTATACACACATATACATACACATTCGAAACATTTTACAAAAGCAATGAAAGTTTTTGAATAATAATAATAATAATATATGAATCAAGACTCGAACTCGGGTCATTGGTGAAATCATATTTTAAATTAAAATCAAGTTTTCAAAAATGCATGAAGCAAGACTCAAACCCGCGTCACTAGTTTAGAAAGTAAGTGCTCTAACAAATGAGCTAAGATAACTTTTATTCATCAATAGAATTTAGCCGACTGAACAAGATCATTCAGTCGACTAAATCTGTGTACATGCATATGTTTTCAAACATACAAAGATTCAGCCGTCTGACCTAATAAATTCAGCCGGTTGAAATCTTCCCAAAATACACAATGGACTTTCTGGTTTTAAAATCGATGATTCAGATGGCTGCCTCACTCTATTCAGTCGGCTGAATCTTTATAATGGCTAGTTTTTTGAAAGGGTGCCTTCATTATGAAGAGACACTTCTCTTATATCAAGAGTTGCAGTCATAACTTTTCACGAATGATTGCAACTATTAAATTCTATATAAAGCAATTCATATCATTGTTTTAATAATGAATTCTATTCCCAATTTTTTCTATCTTTATTATTGAACTCTCAAGCATTCAATTAAAAAATGCTTTACATTTTTGATCCCACAATCATTCAAGAAAATTTTCTTGTGATAAAAAATACTTCCTTTCTTCACAAACTACACGATATACCACAAAGGAGAAGATTATAGGAATGGTGTACGTTATTGACTTATCAATGATATTCAAGAGCATACTCAGTTGGAAACATTTCTACTATTTGTATTGGAAGCCCCGTTATAGTATCCTCAGGTAGTTGAAGTTCTATTCGATTGTCTAGACGGTTGAAGTCCTGTTCAGTTGCTCAGGCAATGTAATACCCGTTCTTTCGGGTTAGGTGAGGGTATCGATTAAATGCAGAAGGAGTCTAAGACTAGACATAGAATGAGAATTTTGAACCAGTATAAAAATCTCTAGAGTCATTTACTTTATTACTTTTACTTATATTTATATTCCAAACAAGTAAATAGATTAGTTAATATTTCATATTACACGATCCTTACTTACTTCCATAATCAACATAGAATTCAATAAGAGAAGGTCTTGAAAGTAAATAGTAAACTTTTAATCATATAGAAAATAATTTCTAAGCAATTATTTATTTATTACTTTCAAACTTCATATTTTCAAACCCATAAAATCTTTTATTATTTAACCACATATAGTTGTTTGTCACTTGATAAAATATACACCATAAATCCAATTAGATATCAAAACATATTTATATACATACATAGTTGTTTTAAAAATCCCATAAAAGTAATTTAATTTGTCCAGCTATATTTCATAGCTATATATAGATATATAACCACTTATATAGAAACAAAATAGGTTTATATTTCCAAAACCATACTTCTTAAATCATAACTATCTCCATTAGCAATACTTAATACACACGCGTGCGCGCGCGCATACAGATATATACACACTTACTTATAATAATCATTTAAAAAAGACATCGGATTGATATGGAAATCGGTTTTAAAGTAAAATATATTATAATGACTTTCTTTTACAAAGTGCTTTATTCAAATAAATTTATACCAACTAGATTTATATAAAACAACTCCACAATAATCATAAGATCAATGAATCACCGAATTGGAGAGAAAAAACTGAAAAAATCAAAGAACAAAACACCCGAAAAATCCTTAAAACGAAGTAGAAGCAAAGTAAGCTAAGTATACAAGATAGGGAGGGTCAAGGCACCTAGAAATTGCATTCTAGGTTGCTGACTGGTCGACCGATCATCCGTGACCTTTCAACCGGTGGGTACTTGGAACACACATTCCAGGTATTTTACCCTCCCCACCATCGACTATCTCCATTTCGACGCGACTACTTCGCGTTTCGGCACCGTACATTAGCAATCTAGGTTCAGAAATAAGCATGCATTTAATCAATGACTTAGTATAGAAATCAAAATGCTCAAAAGAGTTAGAAAACCATTTTACTATAAACTGGAAGAAATCAACAGACTGACAGTAAACCTATTTATAGTAAACTACAGAGATAGAAATTATCAATTCACTTCTCAACCATTCAAGATGAAATTCATAAGCATGCAACTGGATAATCAAAGATAGGTTGTGTGAGGGCTAACTCGCCTTTACACTTCAATTCAGCAGCAATTAAACAATGGTAGCTTCTATTTTCTCAAAACAGCATAACCCTAGAAACAACTCAAACCCAAAGCAAACAAACAACAAAGATTATACACTGCAAACTGAAATTGAGTTGTCTAAAAGTTAGAATATGACTAGAAAACACTACCTTGAATTTACTGGATTTATCAACAGTTTATTCCCAATTTATTTAGCCAATTTGCTTCTAGGTTTTAAGAGGAATTAGGTTTCCTTCTTTTTGCTTGTTTTCTGTTTACAGTAAGAAAAGAAGAGAACGTATTTACTCATCTTCTTAGTTATTTAATTAGTTTGGGACTTGGGTTACATTTCTCAACCGAAAGTAAGCTATAATATAACTCCTTTTCATTTTATTAACTAATGCACTTCATAAACTACAATTTTTCAAGTGTCTAAATTATAGTTCAAATTCAAACAAGAGAATTCCAAAAGTGCTTATTTTACATTGAACACTATTTTAAAATAAGTCTATTAATCTAAAAAAATTCTTATATTTAAAATAAAAGATTCAAATCAAATAATTAACTTCTTTTCAACTTAAATTCTCAATTCTACGCCAACAGGGTTGGCGCAGTTGGTTGATGGTCCGGACTGCGTGATCGAAGGTCACGAGTTCGAACCCCGAAACTGACAACCCTGTAACAAGTACCCGAAGTATGTGTTTGGCAGGCACATACTTCCCTAGAGTTTACAAGCGAAGCTTGGTTCTCTAGGTAATTCAAAAAAAAAATTCTCAATTCTACACTTTCAATGTTTTACAATTACTAATATTTCTCAATTACACAATGATTTATAATTAAACATTTCAAAAGTAGGTTATCTTTTCTAAAAGAATGAAAATTTCAGAATAATGAATTAAATTCTCCAATTCAAATCATTATTCAGTTTATTTAATCCACCCAAAAATCCAAGTTGTTACACATCGGATCTTCCCCATACATAAACATCGAACAAAATACTGGGTTGAGTATGCATGAAAAACTACCTCACCCCTCACGTGATTCCTTTGAACATATGAAAGGCAGTTGTTATAACCGCAATGTTCCACATCAACTCCTCATGTGAAGACTTTCTTCTCCATCTCTTATCACGCGACTATGTCGAGATCCTTGTCTTGCGATTGACAAACTACCACAGTGTTCGACTATTTGAATTATGATCGAGTTTTACAAAATGGGTATGCAAAACCCGATCCTTCGAGATCCTGCTTGAGTTTTTCACTTTGAGTCGTGCAATTATAATTAGTGATAGCATCATTATCTACTCAAAAATCATGCATCGATGTATAAATACCCCACCACTAACACATAACTCCTGCTTTTGCCCATTGCCAGTTACGATTTTGTCCAATTATTTTAATCTCATGTGTGATTTCAGAATTTACTCTTAATTGAAGCTTGAAATTTCGAATTGGCATTTGATTTGATAGTAATAAACTTGGTTTTTCCAATGATACGAAAAAATAAAGGATACTTTACCAAATTGACATTTGATTTCCATACCCCAGTTCAAATAATAATCGCCAAATCCTAAAATCGAGAATCGAATGTAGGGATGTTACCTAATTCATGTACTAAACTGAAGCATTCTTAGAGACGACATATGATTTTATAAAAAAATAAACTTGGTTTCGCCACTATCACCAGAGGGATACTAATCTGATGTTGATATTCAGATCCTACATCGAATATTGCTTGCTAGATTCCCAATTCGAAGTCAATTGCAGGAAATTAACATAATTCGTGAATTGCATAACCATCCATTGGTAGTTTCTCGGTTTCGCCACTAACACCAGAGGGATACTAATCTGATGTTGATTTTGAGATCCTACATCGAATATTGCTTGTTAGATCTCCAATTCGAACTCAATTGCAGGAAATTAATCTAATTCATGAACACGAATCGCGTAGCCATCCATTAGTAGTTTCTCTCCCTATAGGAGAGAAAACTGACTTTTAATATACGTGTGTACTTATATACTTATATAAAATTATTTAAACAAAACTATAATATATATGAATGTGCGCGCGCGTGTATTTATGATATTTATATATAAATAACAGTATATGTCTACATATATTTGGACAATATATTTGCATATTAGACGAGAAATTCCAACATCCATACACTTGCATGTTACACCTTGCACGGATTGGTATGTCAAACATGCATACACATATATAAGTGTATATGATACACACACATACATCAAGACATAAATTAAATAAAACTACATAACTTATAAATTTAAATAAAATCAAAGATTTTATTTAAATAAAATGTAAAAATGTTCTAAATAAATTAGACTTCATATGCCAAATAAAGATCCAATAGGGTAAAAAATTTGAAATTCATCCATAAGTTCCGCTGTGGGCTGGCCCAATTCCAACAGTAACGACGTACATTAATCTTTAGACTTAAAAGTACTGTCGGTCTTAAGTAAGTAGATTGTACCTTTTTACTATGGTCAAGTACAAGACGTCGTAACCTTGTCACGGCCATATACGGTGAATTACTTGAAGTGAAACAGTATTGAAGAGAGTACTCGTCTCCTTGAAGAAGGTTAATATCACTGTAATGGTAGTTAACTTAAAGTCAAAATTACTAACCAGATTAAAGTGGTTAATCAATATATGTTTCTGGATTGAACCAAGGACTTTAATGCAGTCTATGTAATTAAATATGGGTATTAGTATAGTTTTTTATCGTAAGCCAAACTTTAGATATATAGATGATACGGTGATGATGAAAAAAATATGTATACAAATATCGTTACTAGGCGAGCTTAGTATGAATTAGAAATTGGATTTCCCCTAAATGATCTATAAATAATGAACTTATGCTTGACATTATATTTCAACAAAGTTCGTACAGGCTTCAACATTTAAATTATTTAAATATCGAAACAAAACTAAGTTTACACCAAGAGTCAGCATGACCGAATTTTTAGTTATTTCTGAATTCAACCAATGTAAAATTAATGCATAAAGCTACAAATTAATAATGAAATTGAATACAATGTTGTATTAAAATTTTAATGGAATTTAATTAAAGGCTAGAAAATTATTTAAAACAACATATGAATGTTGTAAGTTGATTTAATTAATAAACGACTTTGGATAAATAGACTAAATAAATGGTTTATAATATTAAACCACTGATTGGCACAAAATATGGCATCCCAATATGCCCATACGTCGGCCATCCAAGAAGGGCAAGGGAGACAAAAAAATTGATGGAAGGTGAATCAATTGTTGATTTGAAAGAATAAAGGAAGGTGGTCTTTTTATCCGTAGTCCAAAGTGTCTATAAATATATCTTTTTCTCTCCAACCATAACATACAAGAGAAATCTTTAACTCTACAACAGCCATTGGTAAAGCCAAGGAGACAGTTTGCAAACCGTAGTCAAGGAGGCAGAGGAAACGACTACCAACCAAGGTATTAGACTGTCGGCAAAATCGCAAGGAGGAGGCAAACCTTTATTTTTAATCTATTCAATCGTATACATACATTTATACTCTCACACGCACGCGCGCACATATATTATTTACCACTGTAAAAAAATTATTTTTCAAAAATTATTTATGTTATTAAATAGTTAAAAAATGAGAAAATTTTACACACACACAAAATATTTTTTATGCAAAATCTCTTTTAGTTTTAAAATAAAACAATGATAATCTTTTCGATATAAAATTATATATACGTGTACAGATATTTTTAAATGGTTTATACATTGAATTATTAATATCATTTTCATTTAATATTAAAAAAAATCTCGTTTTTTGAAGAAATTTTCACACGCACGCACGGAAACTCAATATTACATAAAATACTTATTTCTATTTGTTTACGTATGTATGTATGTATATATATATATATATATATATATATATATATATGTATGTATGTATGTATGTATGTATATGCGTGTATGTGCACACACACATATATGCGCTCTCATATATTTACATGTCATTTCTTATTTGATGATATTAATAATTTTAAATTAATATTTTTTATTTGAATATTAAAATAATTCTTTTATATTTTGAATATAAATATAAGAGTAAATGTGTTTTTTTTGAAATGGTATTTTAAATACATGTCACTGCGACAATATATCACATGTCAATAAATATTCGAATCACGCTACGTAAGTTTCGAACTTGTGACCTCTCGCACTAAAGCCAAATCACTTAACCACTTGTACAATGATGCTTGTCATGTAAATATGTTTTAATCATTTAATATGTTTTAATTATTTAATGTGTGTGTACGTACATATTTCCTTTGACATCATCATTGACTTGTGATCTTAACCAATATTATCATTGATCATAACACACAAGGATCAATTATACACATGTTTCCATATTACCCCTAGGTTAGACAATTTTTTTTTATATATAGATACAATTTTTGTATTACAAATACAGACATGCCAAAATATTAAAACACAAAATAAATTTAAATCAAATCAATAATTTAAATTTAAACTGAATTAATAATAAAATAGTATTAATAATAGAATCATAGTATGAATTTATTGTCCATATAAACACATGGCACTGTTTTGTGAAAATTAATAAAAGGTTTTTTTTTTTTTTGAAATTCACTATTTTACATTGTTGCAAATGCACTGATACAACACTCGTACTATCATGCAAATGATGATAACGTTCACACCAACTTTCCACATGACCAGAACTTCTTAATTAATAATTTATTTATAATCATGATTTGCAAAGTTGTAGTTTTTGATAAAACTACGAAAGACACAAGATGTAATGCTATATAAAGGCACGTCTTGTAAAAGATTGAACTACTTCTCCAAATACCGAATGATATTTCAACGGCCATAAGCAAACTTCGATGATGACAGTAGTTGAATATTTCATTATGTGATTTCAAAATATTCTCTGAATTTGCTACAATTCTGGAATGTAATGATGTTCATGACGAATGGTGATAAATATACATTACTAAGCGTGTATCTTGAATCCTTCTTGGGTGGTGGAAGTGAAAATGTTTGAAGGTATTCAATAACATATGTTAATAATCCATCATCATGGACAGAACATTTCCGCAAAATTGAATGCTAAATCAAGATTAACGGTAACTAACATATTTTATGTTGGAGATTTCATTCCACCAACGAATGTTTGTAAGCGATCGTTCCTAACTTCCATAGGAATATGAGTTCTATCTATAGCTCCAATAACAGTCTGAAGAAAGTATAATAACATATATCATGCATAATTTCACCAGAACAAACATTGAAATCTGCCGATATGATAAGGTCTTTAGACTAAATAGAACACAACGTTTGACTTTATTAATACAACGGCTAACGTTGTTGTATGCTCTATTAAAAAAAGGACGGACCTGTAAGCGATACACCATGACTCATTGCGTACAGAAACATCCTAGTAATTCAAAATTTTCTATGCATGAAGTTAAGGATAAACCATACCCTTATTTAAAAGGAAAATTTTATACAATAGCATGCTCTTATCATGAGGTACAAGTTTCTTGAAAGTAAACACCTTCCTGAAGTAGGAACTTCAAAATCCTACAGTTTATGCACCAAACAACCTCTAAACTTCAGACAAACACCATTGTCTCGATGATTAAGTTCAAAATTTACGTAGCGTGATTCAAACATTTATTGATGCATGATTTGTGATTTGTTGTCTCAGTAACATGTTGCATTTATGTACCATTTAAAAAAAACGTCTAAATTTCAATTTTTGAATCCAGTGCTTTACCACTAGGATACACAAGCTTGCTTGAGGTTAAATCATGCCTATCAGTTAAAATGTGACAAAAACAACTGCAACAATTATTTTCATTTTGACAAGATGTTGGCTTCATAATTCTTTTGTATGACTTTCTAACCCTATTCAAATGCCAAAATTCCCTTTTACGATTTTCCAATGCCCTGTCTTCCTAACCCGGAACGATATCGGAATTTTGGTAATTATTTTACATGTTTTACATACCCACTTCCAGTCCTTTTACGAGAAAGTGTCATTGAAAACTTGGTGGAATTAATCAAATCATTGAAGTTAGAGATATAACAACCATCAACCAACTCATTTCGAGTTTTCCGATTCATGCAAGTAGGTATAATTATGGTAATCAAAATCGTATTTCGACAGGATTAGGAAATGCAAATGATGGATAGAATGAGTGAAACAAATGAAACGAAGAGAGCAGAAAGAAAGAAATTATACGAAAACATAAAATTTTCGCCAACTTACACTAATAGACATGAGTAAACACAAACGCCAACAACAAGACCTTCGGATGCAACAAGAATTTTAAAATAGTGAATATTAGTCACGTATCCCTAAAACCAAACTTAATTCAAACGGCCCCTTTCTACAAAAAAGTTGTAAAGCGGATCCATATAATTATTTAACTGTAGCAGTATGTATTTTTCGTGTTTTTTTGCGCCAATGCTTTAAAAAAATTCAAAAAATCGTAAATACTATAACAATATTTCTTTAAAAAAAATGCTGACATATCTGCAATTATTCCATATAATTATTTACTGAATAATTGCATTCGATAAACATCTGAATAATTGCATATATGTATGCAATTATTCCATATAATTATAGGCATGTACGCAATTATTCACTGAATAACTGCATTAAATAAAAAGCTTTTCACATTAATAGTTAAATCGGGAAATGGCTTCTGATAATCCCTCCCGTCCTCCCGTCCCCTTTTCTCCTTCCCTTTCACTCTCTGGAATTTCATTCGTCCCTCCTAAGTATCTCCGTCAAACCCAACACCCACCCCAGCCCTGCCCCCATATCATTATCCAGTGGCAACTCAGATCGAGCCACTCCTCCTAACTCACGGCCTGGCTCTGGCAAGGCATGTACCTACGCACAGGTGGCTGCCACTCCCAAACAAAATCCTATCCTTCCGGCCCCCCAGCATTTCAACCGTAGGCGACTTCTCCCGGTGTTTGCCTCTTGCCGCCAAACTCTAGAATTTTTAAAATCTAGAAAAAGATGCTTCCGCTGTGCCGGCTCGGGCCACATGGCGCTCAACTGCAGGGAGCCAAAGATTTGTTTCTGCTGTGGCTTTTTTGGTCATAATTACTCCAGCTGTCCCTCCAGATTTTCTGCATCGGGACCTATCAAAAACTCTTCAATTCCACCAAGTACTCATTTCGCCTGCAGTAATAAATTAAATCCGCTTCCAGCAGATTCTAATCATAATACAGCACGTGCCAATCCACCTACTCAATTTATTCCTTCTCATCCCGACCCCACCTCTAAAACTCCCAAATCCAATTGCATTACTCTCCCTCCGCACACATACCGAGACTCTTTCATTTCTCCCTCCTCCTTCTATTCCCTCTCAAAATTTTACAATGAGCGACCTCTCCCTCTACATCACCGCAACCATCATTGACGGTGCCTGGTCAGTTGACTCTCTGAGCAGAGTGCTTCAAGCAGCTTTCAACTATGCAGAGTGGTCGATCTGGTTCTTAGACGACAACCGTTTCCTGGTTGCCTGCCCCTCCCCATCCGTCAGATTTATGGCCCTTACACGTAAAATCATTTCCAAAGCGGGAGGATCCATCTTTCTGGAGGCATGGCCAGAGTACAAACGGCCGGCCGAGATTTCCCTAGAACCTCCTTCCTGGGCAACAGTTAAAGGTATACCAGATACCCTCAGACACAATCCAGTAGGAAGATTCACTGAATATGATCGTTGTGATTGGGCGGAATTTGACCGGCGACTTATTTATATCAAAATGCAGTTTCTCGTGGGCGTCCCCTCCGCATCGTCTTATAGAGTTCGCCTGAATAATGCGGACTACCTCATCATAGTGTCAAGATGGGACCATGTCCACCCTCGCACCAGACCAGAGAACCACCTTTTGGGTCTGGATTACGAAAGAGATTTGAAGTGTTTTAATGAACCCCTTGACATACCATCATCTGACCTTTCCTCGGACGAACGCTTTGATGCTATGAACTACGAACCCACCTCACCGTCTTTTCACCCTCCTGTGCAAGCCAATTTGGAAGATGAAGCCACTAATATCCTCGACCCCAACGCTGATCCTGCTCCCCAAGGGTGGGACTCCCTTCTTGGTCTGGACCACTCTTCACCTCTACACCGTCAAGCCACTTCCCTGGAGCCCGCTCACCCTGATGCCTATCACCCCGCCACCCACCCCACTCCTATCCTCGACTTCAATACATTGCTTGATCCCAATCGGGCCTCTCCCTCGTCCCCGTTGCCGGTGCACCCAAACAGGACCAACTTCACTCCAGCGCAAGTCAGAAGAAGTGCAAGGAACTCTAGATCTTGCCTGGCCACACAGGTTGTTTTTACAAAACTGTAGTTTTTTCTTCTGCTAATTCTAAATTAAACAGAAAATTTGCACGTTGCATGGGAGTAACCATATCGGATGAACAATATGCTGCCATGCAAACCCTAGAACAGGAGAGAATTTCTTTATCTCGATGAAAGTTGTATCATGGAATGTTCGTGGGCTAGGGGACCCCTCTAAAGACATTCAATCTACCTGTCCTTGTCCCCCGTTAATTTAGATATCCTTTTGATTCAAGAAACAAAACTATCTGACCCAACTCCTTCCCAAATCAGACAACTAGGTGGTCCCAATCTTACAGGCTGTGCTCATTCCAACTCTATCGGCTCTAGAGGTGGATTAATCACCATGTGGAATGAATCCATCTGGGCCCTCTGTCAAATCATTTCATATCCCTCCGTCCTTCATGTTGCACTCAAACACGTGCAGTCAGACACTATTTATTTTATTTCAAATATTTATGGCCCCCTTTCACCTCGAGATAGACTAGACCTATGGAAAAGCTGCTCGGACTTCGCGTCTTTTTTGCATGGTCCATGGGTTATTGGTGGAGATTTTAACACAACCAGATTTCCAGACGAAAGAAGCTCTGTAGGATCGATTTCACCCTAGAGGGGGGTGAATAGGGTGATAGTGTAAATTATTAAAAATTAATCGCGGAAGCTTGTAAATTAATTTCAATTCAGATCACAGAATAGCAGCACAGATATCGCAGAATATAAATAATAGAATAAAACAGAACAACACAGAATTTACCCAGCTTCGGCAAAACCCTGCCTACGTGCTGCCCCCAAGGTTTCTACTAGAAATTAGATAGTCCCTCGCTTACACACGTAAACTCGCTATACACCGCTATTGACTAATCTAACTCTACGCTCAAAACCCTGCCACAACTCAACTACCGAGTTGCGAATTCTCAAGCTACACACCGTAGCTTGTCCCTTAGTCACACGACTAGAAAATATAAACGGTTTAAAAAAAATATATACAATTAAAACAATTAAAATAAAATAGCCCTAATATAAACAAAAAAACCCTTAAGAAAAAAGTAAAACACGCCGGCCCAATAGTATTCTTTAACCCGAATCTTTTTATTTTCTTTGTAACAATGTCGGCTTGTTCTTCAGATGAGATTAGGGCTTCGGCTCTTGTTTGTTCCTCTTCCTTCAATTAATTAGGGCTAGAATCGAAGATGCCGATATTATTTTAGTCGATCGATTTTGTGATTTTCGTCTTTGCCCTGTCGATCGACTGCCTCCTTGTACCTTGCTTCGGCTACTTCGATTTATCGAGTTCGATTTCAATTTTGGTGAGTACTTTATTCCTTTTTCTTTTTCTGGTTGATGCTTGAACTCGATACCCATAAATGCCAATGATGATTAGGGTTTTAATAGGATTTGATTTCCTATTTTTGCGTTCGATTGATTGCTTCAACAATTCTTGCTTTGCCGTTCGATTACACTTTGATGCTGAGGATTGATCTGACTTTGTCAATTTCGTATTTCTAGTAGCTTGATTCACACGGCTTTGAATTGATTTCGTGATGACCACGGTTTTCGTTCCTTTTGCTGTTGACTTGTTAAAACACACGGCTTTGATACATTTTTGTATCTGCAGTTTGGATATAGATGATTCCCTCTGATGCTTGATAAAGTTGATTTGCTATTTTTGTAGCATACTTGACTTTTGGTAAAACTGCAGCTTGATGCTTGCATGTTGCACTCACTTACTTGCTGTCATAGACGTGTTGAACTGCATACTTCTTGTACAATGCTCGGCCATGTTATATTATTCACCTGTTGACTACTCTTCATTCACTGCCTGTAGTTGTTTCACTTGCATAGCTGAACTTCACTGTTGCACTTTTGTGCTTTATATTCCTGTAGTTTGCATTGTTGCTGTAGTTTTTTTTTGAAGCTTGAGTTTCTGGTCACTGCACTTGTACATATTCACTATCACTTGCATTTTTATCTTAGTACCATAGCTTCTCTGTTCCACTTGAGTTTAGTTGTGCACTTGCATTTGTTGTTTGCTTCATGTTCCTTACTGCTTTGAACTTCTGGTTGGTTTGGCCTGGACTTCACTTGACCACAGCTCCATGTATACTTGGTGCTTGATTTGGGTTCATACTTGTTCATGTGTACATCTGACCCTTCCATATGTTCTCTGATAATGTTGAACCTCACTATTGCATTCCATTTGTGTTTGCTGTGTTGCAGTTTGATTGTGTTGTTTAATATGTTCATTTGAGTCAGTGGAGTTGTTTCATTTCCATGATTTGCATTTTGATGTTGCAGTGCTTCATCATTTGAACTACTCTCTGACTTGTAGTGTTCATTTGTTATGCTTTGGTCATGGCTGATCTGTTGTTCAGATTGCATTATCTTATAGTCATTCTGGCCTTGAACCAGTTGTATCTTGTTTATGTGCATATTGCTGAGGCTTGTGGTATTTGCTGTCCACTTTCCATGATTTCAACTTCACTGTGAACTTTTGCTTGTTGCCTGTCGAACTTGTTTTGTATCACTGCAAAACTTGTTGTTCATGTATGAGTTGATATATTTGTGTATGTCTCATTTTGATCCACTTTGTCATTGCATATCTATATATGCTTGACCTCTGTTGCATGCTTGCTGTATTCATTTGAGTTGATTGTTGCATTGTCACTGGTTCATTTGAAGTTGTAGCTTGCATCTGCTTGCTGCTGCTTAGTGTCTTGAAACTCGGCCTATTGTGTACTTCATATAGTTGGTTCATGTTGTTGCTTATGTTGGTGGCCATCTTCAAGTCAGTTTGCATGATGTTATTTAATGAAGAGGTTGAACCTGTTAGTCGAGCTTGCATACTTCATGTAGCCTTGTGTTGAACCCAGTTTTACAGCTCGGGTTTGACCTTGTGCTCGTGTCGTGATTTTAAATATATAGCACGTGAGTTGAACCCGGCTTTGCATTTGGGTTTGACCTGTGCTCACCTGTCCCTGTAGCATTATCAAGTGTATATCGGTGTGCACGGCCTTGTGGCATATACAGTAATACACTGTGTATGTCACAAGTTGTTCGTGTATGATGAATTTAAATTATGACGAACAACCCAAATAACTGAGGCAAATCATATTTTCAAAATTATCTTTTATTTTTGAATTGCAAAAATATTTCTTTTTCAATTTTACTGCGTTAGTTTATATTTTTGCAGATTTCTCAGATGCTGGATTCAAACTGGAATGCAGTTGAAGATAAAGTACGAGTGTGAGTGATATGTAGTGAGGTTATCAATGTAAATACGAAATCGTGATGTATTCAAAAATTGTATAGTTATAGTGAGAGCTTGAAATTGTACTATTCAAAATTGTAATAAATATTTGTTTAAATAAAATATTCGTTTGAATTCAAATTCCGTGTTATATATTTTATTCAGCAAATATTTATTTAATCTGTGAAAATAAAATAGTATATTAACAAATACATTTAAACGAATGTATATATGTTTATTATCATCAAACAAAAAATCATATAAGCGCATATTCAACAATCTTCCCCTTTTGATGATAACAAACATATATTTAAGATTTTGAATATGTTAAATGTATTTGATCGTGGATATGCATTGCTCCCCCTATTTAAATGCTCCCTCTCTACACAATACTCCCCCTACATATATGCATACAAATAAAAATGAGCCTAGATGCAAATGGAAAATTATTTGACCTTTGCTTGATTTTATTTGACAAAATCTTGATTTTATTTGACAAAATCTTAACTTTTCTCTCCCCCTTTTGTTATCAGCAAAAGAATAATAGTATTAGAGAAAATAGAGATAAAGTAATCGATATCAATCCAACATTAAAACTCAATTGAATATAAATATTAAATTTCAATAAAAAATCAAACAAAAATCATAAATA
Source organism: Allium cepa (assembly GCA_030765085.1). Lineage (NCBI taxonomy): Eukaryota > Viridiplantae > Streptophyta > Magnoliopsida > Asparagales > Amaryllidaceae > Allium > Allium cepa. Next base: position 402,357,879 of record CM060931.1, read on the forward strand.
TTTTGTTAGGCGCATATTCCACTTTTAGAATGATGGAAGTGATGTAATCATATAAAACCATACAGTTGTGTCTATTTGTGGTATATTTATATCAGGAATTTGAATATCTACTAACCATGCATAACCGTTAGGACTTTTAAATGAGATTAGTAGTATTCCAATTTTATTTTATTTTATTTTAAAAAAAAATGAATTCAAGTATCTTCTAACCACGCATAACCGTGAGGACTTTTAAATGGGATTAGAATCAACTTGTTTATTTTAAAAGAAAAAAAATCAACTTTTGATATGCGTTCCATACATGCATAACCGTGAGGACTTTTAAATGAGCATGGAAGCACATAACAAATTCCAAGTAATTCACCCATGCATAACCGTGAGGACTTTTAAATGAGAGTGAATACTTTGGTATTTATTTGTTTATTTATTTTTGCTTTTTTAAAAAAAATGTGAAAATGAAAAACGAACGATTCCTGTTTAAAGTACCACATATCGACAAACTATATAGAATTTTGATGAGTGATGGTTGTTAGAAATATGATAGGTATAGAGATGGTCATGGAATTTTTACCAACAAAAAGTTTTATAACTCTTGTTTAAATTTCTAAAGAAATTTTCTAATTATACTTTCTCGAGTTATAATATATGATAAATATCAACACTCATCACTTTTTCAATTACTATTTTTCTTTTCGATAAACATTAGGGAGTCAGATTAGTCAATATAGTCATTTAAAATCAAATTCAAAAATAATTATGAAACCAATTTTTCAAAATGACTAATCTGAAAATATGGTCAAAAATGATTTTCTCCAGGGGGTTTTAAAAGAAAATTTTCTGCTGTTTGAAAATTATTTGAAATGAAGAATATGCAGATATTTTCTTTGGAAAATGATGCAGTTACTAAATGTCTCAAAAATCACGTTCAACTAGTAATTTTTCTATCAACTAGATTACCAGTGTAATCTGCATCTAAATTTCTCTCTTACTCGAAATTATCATCAACTGAATTTTATAGACCAAACCATGAAGTGTGCATCAAAAATTTCAAACTCAATTTTAACAGCAATTTAAATGACATTCTTTTGAAATTGGATTGAAGCCGTGTAAATAATTAGAAAAACGTGAATATAGAGTTAGCCGTATTATAACCAATTTTATTATCCAACAAAAACACTATTTTTAATCCAAAATGATATATATGAAGTAATTCAAAGAATCTAGAGATTATTATAGTGTTTTTGGCATAAGAATATAATTAGCCAAAATAAGTTGAATAAGTCAGAATCAAAATCATCATCTTTTCATCAATCTCAATATTGGCTGATTTTAATTCAGAATATGGTGCAGATTATCACATTTAATATATCATTCAAATAAATATACTTTTACCTGTTTTTACCTTTATGATATTTTTTCGTCGTTGTCCATTGTGATTCTGTCACCTTTATACTAGGCTAAGGAACTTAGCTTTGTCTCCCGTTGTGTTTCTGAAACAGCCAAAATCCAGAGAACACTATTGTTGTTCCTTAGCCTGCCACCACACCTACACGGAAAAGGATTTATGTGACCTATTTGTTTTTATAGGTCCATGGTTGTTAGTGGCAGAAAATTTTGAAAAATAATTTTGTGTAGACCCAAAACTATTTATAATTGTTCCCTTTGGCACCCAAATTTGTTTAACTTTGAGAGATTTTATATTTGTGCCTTTTGGAACCCAAATCGGTATAGTTTTCACATGTTTGGGTCTATACCAACAATTATTGTGATCGTGTCCAAATTTTCTACAAATTGTGCACATAGAATTAACTTGATTAAACTTGTTTTCAACAATTTTCGAATTATTAAATCCAAGTCCTTGTCTAACCGTATTAACAGTTTGCTTTCCTAATAGCATATTCAACGATTTTTCACTTTTTGAAAATTTATCTAAAGTCGTAGACAATTGTTGGACTTTTGATTTGAGAGATTCATTTTCGTTTAACAACTGTGTGCACTTTTTAATAGAATTCTCTCTCCTAGTATTTTCATTCTCCTTTAAAATCAGAATTTCATTTTCAAGCGATTTTATTCTAATTTCTGATTTTTTAATTTCCTCATCAAATGTTGGACACTTATCACACTTAGGGATCCTACTTTGATAGGTTTTAACTAATTGATCAAGTTGTTTATTACATTCTATCAAAGTATCTTTTTGAGATTCAAGTTTGGCGTATTTTTCCCTAAGTCGTTCAAAACAACCGTTTACTTCATGAAAATATATAAGCAACTCAGAATGGGTAAGTTTTGATACCTCACTTGGCTCGTCATCGTCACTGTCAGTTGTATCACCTCGAAGACACAATTCTGCCTTTTCGCTTTCACTGCCAGTGCTTTGATCATTCTCGTCTATTTCATCCCAAGTGGCTGCAAAACTTTTCTTTTTCTGTTTCTTTCCGTGGCTGGATTTAATTTGTGGACAATCGGGCTTGATATGGCCGGGTTTGTTGCAATTATAACAAATAAACTTTTGTTCTTCTGAGTAATCTAGTGCTTTGGCTATTCTGCTTTTTGCTTTTTGAATTTGAGCTGAATTTCCATGTTTTTGATTCCATTTTTTGAATTTCCTTATTAACAGCTCCAATTCTGCTGCTCCATCATCTTCATCGTTATCATCATCACTTTCGGTTGTTCCTTTGAGAGCTATTGATTTCTTTTGAGTGTCACCTCCTTCACGCTCTTCTTTGAATTTCATTTCAAGCTCATAAGTGGTGAGATTTCCGATGAGTTCCTCAACTTTAAGTTGTTTTAAATCTTTCGATTCTTGTATGGCAGTTACTTTTGCTTCAAAGCTTCGTGGAAGGACTCTGAGGATTTTCCGGACTATTTCTAATTCGGTGTACGTTTTTCCAAGAGCTTTTGATTTGTATACAATATTGGAGAGTCGTCCGTACATCTCTTTGACATTTTCTTCCTTCGCCATTTTGAAGTTCTCGTATTCGCTGCTTAGCATTGCAAGGCGAGATTCTTTGACTTGAGATGTTCCTTCGTGAGTCACTTCTAGTATGTGCCATATTTCCTGCGCAGTTAGACAATGTGAGACACGATTAAATTCAAATTGATCCAATGAACAGATAATAGAATTCATAGCTTTGGCATTAGTATTTTGTAATTTATTTTCTAGTTCTGTCCATTGTTCCTTTGGTTTCTCTATTTCCTGATTATCTACAGTTATAGTTGGTATTCTATAACCTGTCTCAACAATATTCCAAGCGTCAATGGTTTTCAGAAAAATTTGCATTCTATTTTTCCAATAAGCATATTCACCATTGAACATTGGTGGTCTAACTATGGATTGACCTTCTGCAAAAGCATTATTAAAAGAAGTCATTTTTTAAAAAATTCAAATTTTTAAAACAAAAACTGATTTTTTCAAAAAAAATCGAATTTTTAAAACAGATGTTGACTTCTATTCCTGTCCTAGCTCTGATACCACTTGTAGGATCGATTTCACCCTAGAGGGGGGGTGAATAGGGTGATAGTGTAAATTATTAAAAATTAATCGCGGAAGCTTGTAAATTAATTTCAATTCAGATCACAGAATAGCAGCACAGATATCGCAGAATATAAATAACAGAATAAAACAGAACAACACAGAATTTACCCAGCTTCGGCAAAACCCTGCCTACGTGCTGCCCCCAAGGTTTCTACTAGAAATTAGATAGTCCCTCGCTTACACACGTAAACTCGCTATACACCGCTATTGACTAATCTAACTCTACGCTCAAAACCCTGCCACAACTCAACTACCGAGTTGCGAATTCTCAAGCTACACACCGTAGCTTGTCCCCTAGTCACACGACTAGAAAATATAAACGGTTTAAAAAAAAAATATACAATTAAAACAATTAAAATAAAATAGCCCTAATATAAACAAAAAAACCCTTAAGAAAAAAGTAAAACACGCCGGCCCAATAGTATTCTTTAACCCGAATCTTTTTATTTTCTTTGTAACAATGTCGGCTTGTTCTTCAGATGAGATTAGGGCTTCGGCTCTTGTTTGTTCCTCTTCCTTCAATTAATTAGGGCTAGAATCGAAGATGCCGATATTATTTTAGTCGATCGATTTTGTGATTTTCGTCTTTGCCCTGTCGATCGACTGCCTCCTTGTACCTTGCTTCGGCTACTTCGATTTATCGAGTTCGATTTCAATTTTGGTGAGTACTTTATTCCTTTTTCTTTTTCTGGTTGATGCTTGAACTCGATACCCATAAATGCCAATGATGATTAGGGTTTTAATAGGATTTGATTTCCTATTTTTGCGTTCGATTGATTGCTTCAACAATTCTTGCTTTGCCGTTCGATTACACTTTGATGCTGAGGATTGATCTGACTTTGTCAATTTCGTATTTCTAGTAGCTTGATTCACACGGCTTTGAATTGATTTCGTGATGACCACGGTTTTCGTTCCTTTTGCTGTTGACTTGTTAAAACACACGGCTTTGATACATTTTTGTATCTGCAGTTTGGATATAGATGATTCCCTCTGATGCTTGATAAAGTTGATTTGCTATTTTTGTAGCATACTTGACTTTTGGTAAAACTGCAGCTTGATGCTTGCATGTTGCACTCACTTACTTGCTGTCATAGACGTGTTGAACTGCATACTTCTTGTACAATGCTCGGCCATGTTATATTATTCACCTGTTGACTACTCTTCATTCACTGCCTGTAGTTGTTTCACTTGCATAGCTGAACTTCACTGTTGCACTTTTGTGCTTTATATTCCTGTAGTTTGCATTGTTGCTGTAGTTTTTTTTTGAAGCTTGAGTTTCTGGTCACTGCACTTGTACATATTCACTATCACTTGCATTTTTATCTTAGTACCATAGCTTCTCTGTTCCACTTGAGTTTAGTTGTGCACTTGCATTTGTTGTTTGCTTCATGTTCCTTACTGCTTTGAACTTCTGGTTGGTTTGGCCTGGACTTCACTTGACCACAGCTCCATGTATACTTGGTGCTTGATTTGGGTTCATACTTGTTCATGTGTACATCTGACCCTTCCATATGTTCTCTGATAATGTTGAACCTCACTGTTGCATTCCATTTGTGTTTGCTGTGTTGCAGTTTGATTGTGTTGTTTAGTATGTTCATTTGAGTCAGTGGAGTTGTTTCATTTCCATGATTTGCATTTTGATGTTGCAGTGCTTCATCATTTGAACTACTCTCTGACTTGTAGTGTTCATTTGTTATGCTTTGGTCATGGCTGATCTGTTGTTCAGATTGCATTATCTTATAGTCATTCTGGCCTTGAACCAGTTGTATCTTGTTTATGTGCATATTGCTGAGGCTTGTGGTATTTGCTGTCCACTTTCCATGATTTCAACTTTACTGTGAACTTTTGCTTGTTGCCTGTCGAACTTGTTTTGTATCACTGCAAAACTTGTTGTTCATGTATGAGTTGATATATTTGTGTATGTCTCATTTTGATCCACTTTGTCATTGCATATCTATATATGCTTGACCTCTGTTGCATGCTTGCTGTATTCATTTGAGTTGATTGTTGCATTGTCACTGGTTCATTTGAAGTTGTAGCTTGCATCTACTTGCTGCTGCTTAGTGTCTTGAAACTCGGCCTATTGTGTACTTCATATAGTTGGTTCATGTTGTTGCTTATGTTGGTGGCCATCTTCAAGTCAGTTTGCATGATGTTATTTAATGAAGAGGTTGAACCTGTTAGTCGAGCTTGCATACTTCATGTAGCCTTGTGTTGAACCCAGTTTTACAGCTCGGGTTTGACCTTGTGCTCGTGTCGTGATTTTAAATATATAGCACGTGAGTTGAACCCGGCTTTGCATTTGGGTTTGACCTGTGCTCACCTGTCCCTGTAGCATTATCAAGTGTATATCGGTGTGCACGGCCTTGTGGCATATACAGTAATACACTGTGTATGTCACAAGTTGTTCGTGTATGATGAATTTAAATTATGACGAACAACCCAAATAACTGAGGCAAATCATATTTTCAAAATTATCTTTTATTTTTGAATTGCAAAAATATTTCTTTTTCAATTTTACTGCGTTAGTTTATATTTTTGTAGATTTCTCAGATGCTGGATTCAAACTGGAATGCAGTTGAAGATAAAGTACGAGTGTGAGTGATATGTAGTGAGGTTATCAATGTAAATACGAAATCGTGATGTATTCAAAAATTGTATAGTTATAGTGAGAGCTTGAAATTGTACTATTCAAAATTGTAATAAATATTTGTTTAAATAAAATATTCGTTTGAATTCAAATTCCGTGTTATATATTTTATTCAGCAAATATTTATTTAATCTGTGAAAATAAAATAGTATATTAACAAATACATTTAAACGAATGTATATATGTTTATTATCATCAAACAAAAAATCATATAAGCGTATATTCAACAAGCTCAGGAAACCTCTCTAGCGACTCAGAGGACTTCAATACTTTCATCAATTCCTGTTCTCTTATTGAGCCCCCAATCAACAACCGCCACTTTACTTGGACCAATAAACGTCATTCACCTTCCCTTGCTAAACTAGATCGTTTCCTGTTCAACCCCTCCTGGGAGGACCTTCATCCTCTTTCCAGTTGTATTGGCCTTGCCACGACTCTATCGGATCACTGTCCTATCTGTCTAGATACTTGCTCTCTCCCCGCATCCAAGCGCCCCTTTAGATTTGAACGACTCTGGCTGCTGGAACCGTCTTTTGAAGACTTTATCAAGAAAGCATGGGACTAACCAATCAGATCTTCCTCGGCCACGGCTCGCTTAGTCTGTAAACTAAGATCCTTGAGAAAACTGCTCAAACCTTGGACGAAATCTATCTGGGGCTCTCTACGTAGACGTATAACTGGCATCCAAAATGACATCCTAACTCTAAACATCCAGGAAGAAGCTTTCCCCCTCAGTAACAATGACAAAACTAAACTCTTAAACCTTGAAACAGAGCTTGAACGCTTAATGAAACAAGAAGAGATTGGATGGAAACAAAGATCCAAAGCCAAGTGGTTGAAAGAAGGGGACAAGAACTCGTCTTATTTTCACAAATGTGCCAACGGCCGCCGTAGATCCCTTTTTATCCCGTAAATTGTTCAGGATAGCGTCCCATTCACCAACCCTTCCGATATTTCGAATTTGTTCACTAACTATTACCCTCCACCCCCCCTTCCCCCTATAGACTGGAACCTCCTATATCCCAACCCCTCACCGATTCCTATTGACTCACCCTTTTCAGAAGAAGAATACTGGCCGCCCTTATGGATATGGATGATAACAAATCTCCAGGGCCGGATGGTTTTGGTCCATTCTTTTTTAAACACTTCTGGAGTGTGGTTAAGAGAGATATTCTTGAAATGTGTGCAGAGTTCAGTTCCAATCCACAGTCCATAGCTCGCCTAAATTATGCCAACATTATTCTCCTCCTTAAAACCGCAAGAGCCAATGCCCTTTCAGCATTCCGACCTATTAGCCTGCTCAATACCACGTTTAAAATTATCACCAAGGTCCTTGCTAACCGACTTCAAACCTTCATGGAATCGCTAGTTGGGGTAGATCAGTCAGCTTTCATTCATGGCAGGAATATTCTAGACTGCGTGGCTGCGACTCAAGAAGTAATCTCATCTTGTCATTCGGATAATATCCCTGGTGTCCTACTTAAACTTGATTTTTCCAAGGCGTTTGACTCAGTAAATTGGAACTTCATTTTGGAACTCCTTAGGCATAGAGGCTTTCCTCCCACGTGGTGTAACTGGATCCAAAGTATCCTTTTTTCGAGCCTTTGATCGATTCAGATCGGAGGAGTTTCTGGAGGGCACATAAAATCAGCTCGGGGGCTAAGGCAGGGAGATCCTCTCTCGCCTCTCATTTTTGTCCTTGTGGTTGATGTTTTCAATCGCATGATCAAACTGGCTACTTCTAATAATATCCTAGCTGGCATCCATCCCCCAAACTCTCACCACAATTCCAGCCCTATTCCTATGATCTCCAATCTTCAGTTCGCAGATGACACAATTCTCTTTGTTTCACCTTCCCCTGATCACATTCACTGTCTCAAGGTCATTCTCTACTCCTTTGAACTTATTTCCGGCTTGTCCATCAATTTTAACAAAAGCTCCATTATTATGCTCGGAAATGCTGATCTCCTCGATCCCCCCATTTCCTCCGCCCTCACTGCCGCCTTGACACCTTTCCATTAACCTACCTCGGTATTACCCTGCGGCCCACCAAGCTTCACCGATCAGATTGGACTCCTCTTATAGCCAAAATCGAATCTAGACTCGCTGGATGGAAAGCTAACACCCTATCGTCTTCTGGGAGGCTGGTTCTGGTCAAAGCAGTTCTCTCAGCCCTCCCCACTTACTGGCTCTCATTCCACAAGCTCCCTATCTGGGTATCCAAGAAAATCGACGCCATTAGACGTACCTTCCTCTGGAATGGAGGTAAAATCAAATGTCTTGTTAACTGGAAAATCGTGTGCATGCATGAAAATCATGGGGGTCTTGGTGTCCCCAATTTGAACTCTTTCAATCAAGCTCTGCTAGCAAAATGGCTCTGGCGCCTACTCTCGCCGGGACAGTACATTTGGAAACGGTGGATTCTAGCTTCTCACTATAACGCTGACCCTTTCCTCATCCTCCATTTCGCTCCTCGCCGCAGGCCCTCCCCTTTTTGGACTGGTGTTCTAGCCTCTATTGACCGCTTCAAATCCATTATCCGGATTAATATTGGCAATGGCGCCAACTGTCTCTTCTGGTTCGACGCCTGGCATAGCCTCTCCCCCCTACACAGATCCTTCCCTCTTCTCTTTTCTCACTCCAACCTTCCCCTCCTGCGGAGGCTGTTTCCCTCGGTCTTCCTTGCTTTTGCCCCTCAACCCTCTTTACCCCTGACACCCTCTCGGAGCTTTTTTCTGTCCTGCGCCTGCTTCAACACGTTTCACTCGATCCTCTCGTGAAAGACAGCCATGCATGGTCTCTCTCTCCCTTGCATGATTTCTCCGTTTCTCAGTACTCTTCGTTCCTTAATCATCCTGGCCGCCTCTTCGCATTCGCTCGTGTCTGGAAATGCCACATCCCTCCCCGTATCAAATTTTTTCAATGGTGCCTTATCCATGGACGCATTAACATCAAAGACCGTCTCGTTCATTTGAACATCTCATCTGACCAGTTTTGTGTCCTGTGTAATACCGAAGCTGAATCAATCCGCCATCTCTTCTTCGAATGCGACATATCCTACTACATATGGGTCTCAGTTTGTGTTCACATCTTGGGACAAATTCACTTGATCACCGACTTTTTTGACCATTGGCAATACGGTATACGGAATCGTCTCCTGCATTCTCTTCTAGCCATCTTCTAGCCATCTACAGCTGGGTCATCTGGAACGAAAGAAATGCCTTCATATTCAACAAACCAACCAACACTCTTTTTAGCTTATGCAGCAAAATTGCTTATATTTTCGCGTATTGGACAGGTTCTTCTTCCTCGGCACCATTCAGGTTTCGTCTTCCTGCGGTTCGATCTCCTTCGGATGAATCTGATGGCAGTGCTTCGTCGGCGTCACCAGGAGGCAGCTAAGACCTGAGTTTTTCGCCTTCAGTCTATGAATTGCTCTTAGTAGTAGTTTTTCTCGCTTCTGATTTTACTGGGTCCATCAATGTAATATTCAAATTTGCTCGGATGATACTTTTTGTTCTCAAACGGTGGTTGTAAGTTTAAGCTCGGATTATGCTGTTTTGGCTATCGACCAGGCTTGTTGGTCGAATTACTTATGTATTTATATCACTATAATCGGTTGTGTAGTTCCACGCTACACACCCGTTCACATCAAAAAAATAAAAATAAATAACCGCATTAAATAAAAATCTATATAATTGTAGACATATTTGCAATTTTTTCATACATTTACTGACATGTATGTCATTATTCACTGAATAACAGTACCTTGATTTAACAATCATGAAATTTACGTAAATATCTGCATTTATTCTTTAAAATTGCAGACATATCTGCAATTTTTTGTTGCAAAGGCATGCTATCCAGAATAAATGCAGACATGTCTGCACTTATTATTTAAAATTACATACATGTCCGCAAGTATTCCTGAAACATACCATGTCATTTTTTTCCTTTTCATCCTTGTTTTTTGATTTTTTTTACAAGAATACGAAAATAAATATTAATTCAACTAAGTTTTAAAATTTGAAAGGTTTTTTTTGTTGTTGTTTTTTTTACATGTTTTTTGATGATTTTCAAAAAATAAAGACCTAATTTACATACTTTTTTCCACTGGGGTTTTTGTAAATTTTGAAACCCATTAAGAACATGTGCCAAAAGCACCCTTTAAAATATCCATATAGAATGATGGTACACAAACAAATCACAAGAAATGGGGGAAAATGAAATAAAACTAAAATTAAAATAAGAGCTGGAATGGAAACATTGATCATCACTAATCTGCCTCTGACAACTCGGCCATGGGATCATACAATTTAAGTATCTCTGCCGCAAGGGGAGGACATAAATAGATGAAACGCATCGAACAGTAAGATGAGAGTTTTTGGAACTTGGAAAAAGAACACCAAACGTTTCAACCCAAAAAATGGATCATCTTGGTTACCTAACCACGATGCATCTACGAAATTCCTTCAAATGTCAAGAATTTCGCCTTCCTCGAGTTCATCCCCTACAAATATATCTCCCATATTACATAATTCACCGTAATCATCATCAAAACACAAGAAATCATCAGGGTTCAGACCTCCCAATATTTCTGAATATGCATTTATAAGCTCCCCTTGAAAGTCAAAGTTTATATCTCCCAAAGCCAAATGTACTGAAGCATCATTGCTAGGTCTCGAACATTCACCAACTTCATTTAATATCACTGTGTCATTTTCAGCTTCATTGTTGACCTGAATATTTGTAGGAGCCATGGGATCAGTAGCTACAGTATCGGGGGGAATTTCTCCCTCTTCAATTTCCTCTTCTTCAAATAATTTGCCCTTTGGGCTTAGTTGAGTATCAATGGTCGGAACCTCTGGTTTCCTAAATGCTGGTTTTGAATATTTTTCAACTTCAAAATCAATACTGTGTGAAGGAAGAAAAACAGATATCACGGGATATTCTAAAATTACAACATCGGACAGTTGCTCATTCAACGAGCCATTTATGTCCAGTTCACGAAAAGGTGACTTGGGTCCCTGCAAATAAATAGGTAACATTTTAACAGTTACTCTTCAAATTCAAATATTAGATATCATAGAATTTGTGTTATTTATGGAATGCATTGCACCTTGGGTGTTTTCCTAATGAAAATTTTCAATTCATCAATGCTTAAATTGCGAAATGGAGTAAGTTGATCTCTAAGTGGAGTAGGTGCAAGATGCTTTTCGATTACTGATACCAAACTTGTATTTTCATCTACACTGTATAGAGGATATAATAAATATTAGTCTTGTATGTAGTTATGAGACTTTATTAAACATGTGCCGAAATATTTTTTTGAAGACTTACAAATGGTCTACAAGAGAAATATCAGTTGCATGAAACTTCCATTCTACTGTCCAGAAGATAGAACCTTTCCTGTAAAATATCCCAGATGAATAAAAACAAGCCATATTAAGCAGCTAAGATTGAAAGAGTAAGAGTTCCAAAATATAATTTTACAAACCAACAGTATAATAGAATAAGTGAACAAACATAAGTCGTTGTAGTAATTCAACAATCCAAATCATAATATATATTCACAGCTGACTTCAATGCCAGTCAAGGTATTTTAGTTTCTGACAATGATATCTTTGTTCGATGTATTTAAAGTTTCGCAGACCAAACACAACCACAAGAAGCAGATTTGAGGTGCAAGTCCTATGTGGACAAAGTAGTGCACAATTAAATTACCAGATAACCAGTATTCTGTTTTTTTTTTCCTTCTTAGACTCGACGACGATTCTTCAGCGTGTTATGACCTTCAGGAATCTAGTCTAAAAAGATTATATTGTATAAGCATTGTGGTTATATAGCTCAACCTGGAGCCATTCCATCTCATCTTCCTTCATTTTACATTCTACTGTTTCTCTACGCATCACTCCACGGCACAATCCTACCGTTTCTATCATCAATGACATTATCATTTTTTCACTAGCAACTCTACATAAAATTCAAAATGGAAAGAAAACTTTAAAACAGCTTATTTAAAATATGATTTATTTCTCATTTATTTAAACTCAATTGAAGATGAATTAATCGCCTGTAGAAAAGAAAACAACATAGCTGATACAGTTGCGTTGAAGAGACGGACAAGTAAAACATGACATGTTTTTAAATTTCTATTATAGGTTATGTAATATTATGTTGTGAAGTTTGTTATGTCGTAATATGTTGATTTGTGTATCAATTTGAATGTTATTTATCATTTTTTAAATTAGTCTTTTTGATGCAATATAAGCTTATATATAGCTTACAATAAAATATAAATTTAATATACAATTAAATTATAGAAATATAATTCAAAATCAGAAACATGGAGAATTAAAATCGTAATAATATAACGTATGTTCCAGGTAAAAATAAAATAAACAGTGGATCGAGTTTTAGAAACTAATACCTACTTGCTCCAAGATCAAAGCTTCATACAAGTATTTATAATCCTAGGTGCAAGTCTTAGCACCCAAGTATTAGCACCCAAAAAAAAAGGAAAAAAACAAGTGAGTAAATGATTATTTGCTTCCCGCATTGGTATGCTATTAAGTTGCAAACATATGAAGTCAAAAAATTCCAGTTAAGCCTTCAAATGGTTCTTTCCATAACCAAACAATCACAAGAGCAGCAAGTATTACAACAAAGAAAAGAAGAAGAATCCATACTTGTAATCATATCGGGACCGGTTCAATTTCCTTTTAGACATAGCCGAATGTAGTAGAAGCAACTTGATCCGTCTTTTATACGCTGCATTTCTAAGCATAGAAATAGGTTTGGGTAATTTGAACCCAAAGTACCCAAACCCATTGATACTGCTAGCTAGTCGATGAGCAGATTCAGTAGCCCTCTTTGTCTCCTCCAATAAATTGTAATCTGAAAATTTGACAAAACATAATCATTTATCACCAATCAAATTTATCCAATTTAGTAGTTGATCAAATTAGTATTTCAGGAAATGACAAACTAAAACGAGAAGGTTAAGCACTGACATCACAAAAGCCCAGTCAAACTACTAAGTCTATAATAATATCATTTATATATTTGAAGGAATTAATCCAGGGTATCCGGATCATGGGTCTTTTGGGATGTATACAGTTAGTTGATATGCTATTTTCAATCATGGTGCATTCAATAAGGTGGAATATTTTCACTAGTAAGGTGTACACCATTCATATTTTTACCGTAAACTTTCCGCACCATCAAGATAGAAAAACACAGTTTTCATTTTTTGGTAATACAGTTTTCTACAATTAACTAATAGAAACACAAAAAATGCATATGATGCATGTGTTAATATGCATACATATGTTTATGTATGTGTTAACCGGCTTTTTGACCAAACGGGTTTTCAACTGGAATTGGAACGTCAAGACAGATACGAAATGATACGCAGACTAAGGAACATGTTTAAAAAAGCAAGAAGATTGGACCCAAGAAGTTTTAAGAGAATTTGATCCAAGTGGACCTCTCGGTACCAAGAGGTAATTTCTCCACTTAGGACCCCCAAACTCCTTACACTTCGAGTACTACTTCAAACAAGCGTCATAGAGTACTTTTCTTAAGGAATAGACGAGCAATTCCAAGGATTTCTGAAGAAGGAAGCAAGAAAAACGGATAATATCAAAGAAGCAGCTCAATCTTCAAGGAAAAGTATTTGGAATGTGGTGGATCGGGGATAGGAAGCAGAATAGAAGAAGATGGAAACTTCCACCAACACAGCCCTCTCAATACCGAGTTGTTTCGATTGATGACCAGGCCGGCTATTGCTCTCCTACACCTTTGTGCTTTGATTTGGATCTTGCACTTCGTGGGCCTCCAATCCTACTAACGAATTCCCCTATAAATACTGATCCTATGACAACTAAGAATGGACTTTTGGCACTTCTCCTTCTTCATCCCCCATCTCTCTTCACAATAGTCGAGGCTGGCATTATTGGCAGTTTTAAGCTTAAGAACCGGACAATACCATGTACCTGCGATTTCAAACTCACTTAAATCTATAATAAATAAAATATAAAGTGGATGTAGCCGGATATTGCCGAACCAATTGTAAAATTTTTGGTGTTCTTACTGTTTTACATTTATTTTTTGCTAGATCGCTATATTTTTACAGGTTTTTGAATGTTGTGCCATTTTTTACATCAACGGTATGCATATGCATATGCATATGTGTATGTATGTTTGTATATATGTTTGCACGTTTATATGTATGTTTGTGTGCATGTACAGATACACATACTTATTTAGAGGTTCAAAGAGCTCAACTTGGAAGGCGAGGAAAATAAAATTGGTGCTCAGAAACATTGAAGTGACACAACTGCAGTCTTCTAGTGTACAGCACGTTAGGGGAGTAGGAGTGGGAGATCCAGGTAACAGTGCTACAGTATTTCAAGATTTTCAACAATGATTTGATCTATGCCCTCAAAAACACAAAACCATAAATTAACTTTAGCATTATCATTTTGACCAAAAATAAACCACTGTTGTCACATATACATGCTTGCAGATATACGTGCATACATAAACACACACGCAAAAAGTACATATGCACTTTTTTAGATGTTCAAAGAGATGCTTAGAGGACAGGTCAAAATAAAATTTGAAATCAGAGCTTGAAGCGTTGTATTATATCCCAACTGGACTCATGAAATCTAGTACAGAGGCGGCTAGGGGAGTGTGTTCCAAGTAATAGTCTACTGATCTACAGTATATCAAGGTTCTCAACCGCAATTTGATATACCTCCTGACAAACACAAAATTCTAAATGATATATGCATAATAATCATTACATTTCTCAAAAATGGTTATTATGTATACCTAGGGTTCAAACCCAACACCTCTAGCAACAACTCAAACTATATAAATCTTGCCACCGAACCAATGCCATTGGCAAAAATATTTTATAACGTGGATATATTAGTGATGTATTCCAGGTTCTAGGCAGCAATGTATCATGCTTAAAGGATATTATTCGATGCTGTCATGGGCCTGCAATCAAACATGTTAGGCGACAAAGCTTACTGTAAATACAGACTACAGGCTAGCATAACACTATGCGATTGCTTAATGAGGAGTATTGCATGTGTATCATAGGTGCTAAAGATATCGTAATATTAATATGTTTACAACTTATTATTTGAAATTTTGTGGATATTTAATTATGTGGTTATGACAAAGTACCAAGAAAGCTTATGTGATGGGCTCTTAAAAAGAAAAGTGTCCCAACAAAGTACATTACCCTTATCAATGATATGTACGATGATGTTGTAACCAGTGTCAGAGCATGCGAGGATGAAACAAGTGACTTTCCTATTAACATAGAATTACATCAAGGATCAACTTTGAGTCCCTACGTTTTTGCCCTAATATGGATGAAGTTACGAAGAGTATACAAGGTGAGATTCCTTGGTGTATACTCTTTGCTGATGATCAATTGAATGGTTTAACCAAAAGCTCAACCCAGGCCACATGCATCAATTATCATTTAGTCGTTTAGTGCTTACTAGCATGCTATGTTTTAACTTCAGCATAGCGATATGAAATCCTATCTAGTCACTGTCACCAAATGTATTAAAAAAATATGTGACCTATTCCTGAAAAGACTTGATGGTATTTGAATGGGAATGTTAGCATTTATATATCAGACTTAGGTGTACATTCGAGTATGTTGAAGCCACCATCTTTAAAGAGCTTAATCTCTTTATTGACTGGTCTATGATGGACAAAATACATCCAAACATTACTCCCACAACGATATATAACATCAATGTGGTTGCTAATAAACCATTGTGTACTCCACGTTCGTACAAACACAATGGTTGCATTATGTAATAACCCACAATTTTGATTGAAAATAAGTTTTGATCCATATGTAATTGTCTGAATTCACAAATGTAACTAAATGAAACAAGCAAAGTTGCAACTTTTTTATTCATCAAAATATTTTAAACATTGTTTATATGCTACATGTAAGTGTAAATTTAAGAACGTTTGGACCAAGGTTTGAGGTTTCGACCGAAACATTGATATTCTGGTCGTTCTATTTCAATTTCAGTAGAAGTGGAAACGAAACCAAGTCGAAATTCTGATTCGGTAAAAAAAAACCTATTAAACTTCAAAATTTACAAAAGAAACTTAAAAAAACAATTAATTTGAGTTTTAAATATACGAGTATTCAAATTTTGAAATTTTAACCTAAGAAACAAATAAAATCAAAAAATATACGTGTGATGTAACCAAAAATTAAAAACAAAGTAATGAGTAAAAATTTCTTTAATGTTATAAATATTTATGACTAATCAATATTTTTCATTTATACCTTATTTCTAATTTAATTTAATTATACGTTTTGTTTCAATAAATTAAATAAATATATTAGTAATACAAAACCGAAACTCTTGAAGTCTACGAATTAGACCGAAATTTTTAAAATTACGAATGATCAAAACCGAGATTTTGAACCTTGGTTTAGACTATTTCCTCTGGAGTGGTGTACACAAAATTGTATTTGACCCTAGTAATCATAAAAAAAAAATGGTAAAGATCTAACACTGATGTACCAATTTACCATTGCTTTTCATTCAGAAATCGATTTTAAAGATAAATATAAAATAATCAAAGAATCTAGTCAATTACATTTTTTTTTTTTTCAAATTCAATTTTTTTTCAAAATTCGTTTAAAGAACTCATTTACATATTAGTTCAACTTTGTACTGAAATCCATTTTATCTGGTAAAAAAAATCATATTTTCCACCAAAAATTCAATTTTTCTCTGAAAGAAAATTTCAAATTGCAATTTTATTTTAATTATGTTTTTAAAAACAAATAACTTCATAATCCCATCTAATCCTCATACTTATTAATTTTCTTATAACTTAAGGAGGTAGAGTCAAGGGTTCAGCCACCCGCATGGTGATCTGGACCATTGATTTCAAAAATCGCAAAATCGTACGATCTAGATTGCGATTCAAATCGAATCGCAACCTTATCGATCCAATATTCAGTTTGAATCGCAGTTGGCAAAAATCATACGATCCATTATCAGATCGAAAATATCCACGCCCTAAATAACATCACGATTTCAGTATAAACATCGAATTAAATATTTTTTGAAAAATCGAAACCTCATTTTCTTTGAAATTGGAAAAGAATCACGTTGCTTTTCCAAAATTGAGAAAAATCTCTAGAAAAATCATTTGCAGCAGTAAAAAATGATCTATCAGAAACAAGCATCCAACAAAAATTTCTAAGACGAAAAAAAGAAAAGATAAAGCATACCAAAGTCAAACAACTCGGTTGAAGCATCAGAAAGAGAGCGAAAGGCTTTATTTTTCATATTTTTCTTTCCGCTCTCTTTTCTTTCTAACTTCTTCTTCTATTTTTAATTTTCTCTCTCTTGTTTTTTGCCTTTTTTGGCACAAGATGATAATGTATGAACTAATATTACAGTAACAAAGTACTGTTATCTAGCTATGTCTAGCTTTTGACTTCTATATCAGCTTTATTTTATTATGGCTATCCTAAACATAAAAGTCATGTTTGAACAAAAACTACAAAATACCAGTATTGTGTATGTGAAATGTGATGTAGTGTGGGGCTGTGAGGTAACGTATGGGGATGAGTTCTATTTCTATGCTTTATTTGAAATGACGTAACGTGGTGATTAGGTTCTACAATACAGTTCTATTACTCTATACTCTATTATTCTATACTTTATTTGAATCTCATTTGGATCTACGATCCACGATTCAAAATCCCATTTCGATCCAAAAATTAAACTTTGCGATTTAATCCCATATTGAAATCATTGATCTGAACGCTCAGGTTCGAGTCTGGAAACAGACTTTTCGCAATGCGAGGAAAAGACTGCATACATTATCAATCTTCTCAAAGCCCGGTATCGTGTAGGAGACTCATGCACTGGGTTTCGTCTTTTTTTAAGGAGGTAGAGTCTACCCACAGTAACAAAACACGATACATCTAATATCTCGTTACAAAACAAATGAAGAAACGAAAGTTATATATAAGACATTAGATGAGAACAACTTCAATCCTAGCGTCAACCAGCTAGAAAATGTCATGAAAACTTTAAAAGAAACTATACCGCTTGCACTGTTAGATCTAAATGATTATCAATCTCAATCACCATTAATATAAAATTAGGGTTTAGGGAATTAGAGCTCAAGGAAGTTGATTTGATAGAAATTATGGTACATGGTAGACAAAATGGATGAAGAGGGAGTGGAAAAGAAAGCAAAAGGAAAGATCAGAATTGGCAATAAATCATATTGGTAGATGGTGAAGAGAAGATGGACGTGCTTAAGGAAGGGTTAGAGAAAAAAGAATTGAAAATCAACAGAAATGCTTGTGGCTATTCTTGCATGGACTGTTAAAGCGAGAACCATTTGGGTAAAAACAATAGGAAAAAAACATTTTCTTAGTTAATTTTTTTGTTAAGAGGAGAATCACATAATTGATTCTCCCATTATAAAATCAAACTAAAACTATTGACTGCCCTTTTCATAATCAATCTATGTTTTCATCTTCAATCCCCGTCTCTTCATCTCTTAATCCTGAACTTGTTTACAACCTAATAGGATCACTTGCAAGATAAAGAGACTATGTATAGTGTGTGTCAATTCAAATCACTCACATTCTCCAAAATAAATCAAACATGTATCAATGCGGTATTTTCACTCTCGTTCTCGCTGCATCTCCATTATTTCCTAGTCATGGATGAAAACTCAACTCTACAATTGCTCATTGACATCTTTTACAAGCAAGTCGCTTTTCTTGTTCATCAAGTCGGCATGCTCCAAATCCATAACTCTATAAGTCTCGTTTCCCTTTCATATTCAAGGTCTCCACCAGACCATCTTCCATCTCACCACATATGTCAAACTCCTCCACTAACACTCCAATCACAATCACACAACTCACTAATCCACAATCATTTCTGCTCATCCGTAATCTATCATAGCCTATACAAATCAGTCAACCACTATCGCTTCTTCCTACTTCCGCCCCTAAGGCGCAAGGCTTACACCTTACGCTTTTCTAAGCGCTTTAAGCACTGCATTTATGTGTTTTTAAAAAATATTTCAGCAACTAAAAAAAGTACTAAAATTGGATTTTGAACATCAAAACTACATATAAATGCAATTTTAGGAAAAAAGCATTATGAATTCATCACAATTCAAAATAAGAAGTCGCAAAGCGCTTCAACTAAAGTCTACAACAATAAAATATTTGTAAAAAGATGCACTCTCTTAAAGAAACCGAAACGTGCTGTTTTAGGGCTCTATGCCTTGCATTTTGTGCTTTTTCGATGCCTCATGCATTCATTGCGCTTTGAAGTGAAAAAAGCGTGTAAGCTAGGCCTTGCACTTTTATGCGCATAAGCACCCGCCTTGACTACACTGTCTAAACCCACGCCTCCCAAAAAGTCACTTTCACAACACTCACAACCACCCTTCCAAACTACTCATTTAACACCAATAACACCACCAATTCATCATACAACTCCAATATCCATTAATGATATTTCCATAGGTGAAGTTGATGTCAAGTCTAGTGAGAATATTTTGATATCAACAACTTATCCAGGTATGATGATGTTTATCTTAGTTATGGTGTTGCTAAGAATTCCTACTTTCACATGGTTAAGAAGTTCATATTGTTGTTTATGCTCAGTTCTACTTCAGCTGTGAAGTGGGAGGAAAGTAATTATGCATTTTTCGATGGATTAGCTATGGTGTTGCTAAGAATTCCTACTTTCACATGGTAAAGAAGTTCATGTTGTTGTCTATGCCCAACTCTAATTCAACTGTGAAGTGGGATGAAAGTAATTACGCACTTTTCGATGGATATAGTTGAAAAAAATGCTTAGTGAAAGCAAAATTTTCATCCTCCATCTCAATGGTATAGTCAGCGCATTTTCAATCTTGAGGATGAGGTTGATTTTGAAAGGATGGTAATAGTAAGAATCGTTACCCAGATAAAGAGACTGCTACAGTGTGCATGCCAACAAATATGCACCAGTTTGCTACCATGTAACATTTCACGTTTTTGGCATTAGATTATTTAGCATAGGATTTAATCTTTTTCCAAAAGCAAATGGTAGCATCTATAACATAGTTGTTAGGTGAAAAAGCCCCAAACTCTCGCCTGACTCTTTTTTGCGTTTAGGGCTTTTTTGGATGTCTTGAACTTTTTTCATTTTACGGCCAAAAAACTGCAATTAAAAAATGCACTAAAACACAATTTTTTCAAAAAATTGCATATAAATGCAATATTGAGAATAAAACATACACCAGAGCTGGCTGCGAGGAGGCTAGCAGGTGGCAAACAGGTGTGAACAAGCTGTTAGGCGGCGAATAGGCTGGCAGCAGCGGCGAAATGCAAGCAACGGCAGCGGCAATTTCAATTTAGGTTTTTTTGTTCGATATTGAAAGAATGATGTTTTTTCATGTTCAACATTGAAGTCGGGATAAATAAACCGTTTTTTTTTCTTGTTGTTGGATTTCAGAATGTAATTGGACTCCATATTGAGCTAAATACGGAAAAAAATTTCTCCTCGATAGTGTTGTACAAGGTATGTTTTTTAACGCTTCAAAACTCAAGCACTTTGGTGTCTTTTGTTCTTTTTAGCGTCTTACGCATCGTCGATGCTTTGGAAGGTAAAAAAAGCTCCTGGCTTACCCCTATGGCTTTTTGGCGCTTGGACGAGGGCTTTAATAACAGAGACCTATGACATAACCATTCGTGGCAATTTGTCTTATTAGTAACGATATGGCAGTAGGGAGCCATGTACCCTCGTATAAACAATTTATTGAATAAATGAGAAATAAGCAAGTTTATTACAATTCAAGGTTTTTTTTGTTTTTTTACTGCTTTCTACTTTAATTTTCTTTTTCTTCTTCTTCCTCTTCATCACATCAATTTTTCTCCTTCAAATCTCTCTCATTCTCCAAAAAGGATCAAACCCGTATTAAAACCCAATAATAATATTCATCAAATGGGCATTCACAAGGAAATTCCAATAATAATAATAACAACAACAACGACAACAACAAAATAATAGTAATAGTAATCGTACCAGACAGAAGTAATAATAATAATCGTACCAGACAGAAGTAAATTATCATCAAACTTCGATAAGGGAACGAATTCAGTCCTGTTCCTCTTCCCAGTACAGCTCGTGCGAGCTTTATGAGAGTTTACGCATGACAAGCTGCAGGATTTGATCGCGCAACCTGGACAACGATATTTCCATGTGTTTGATCCGCATTCTTCGCATAAACTTGAAGGCTTAGAGTTCGAAATTGTTGTTTGGTCTTCTGGTAGACAGGTAGGAGCAGGAACAACGAGATTTGCCATTTTTAGGCAATCAGGGTTTTGTGGGTTTAAGTTGGAGGCGGCTTCTAGCAGCGGAGAAGGCACAAAGGGAGCTTCGACAGTATGATTTGGTGGGTGAGGTTATTGGGCTGGATTTTCAGTCCCAGTTAGAGCCCTATGGTCAAACTTAGCAAACACGCGCACGCGCTTATATGTCCAAAGCAGTGGTCGAAAGGTTTGGTTGGTTTTGAAATTAGATGTTTGGACCTTAAAAAAAATTAATTTGGTTATTGGTTTAATTAATTAATCGGATTTTTATTGTATTTTCAAAATTACTAATGCTATGATAATTCTTTTAGATTTATTTTAGTGATCTAAATAAATTTTATTTGACATATGTCAAAATTACTATTAGAAAGCATAAGAATGCTAAATACAAACACTTTGTTCGTATATTTAAGTTTTATTACAATTACAATGAATTTTTTAAACATAAAATGCGAATCTTTTTTAGTGTGGCTAAATTGGATAACAAATTAAACCAACCAAACTTAACTTGGTTGGTTTGACTAGATTTTTATTTTTATTGATTTTAGTTCAGTTTAACAAATTTTATCATTGGCTAAACCAATTCGACTAAACGTTCACCCCTACCGTGAAGTGTCATGGTGCACATAGCAAATGCGGAACATTTTAAGGTTTCCGTTAAAGGACAACAATTGTAAGAAATTAAGTGGAAGTGTATTTCGCTCTATATAACTGTGAATTCGGAGGTGTGAAGGAGGAAAAAGAGTATTTCGAATAAGAGGACCTTTGCATTTTTTTCTTTTGTAAAATAAAAGATGTGGTTTTAAGGTAATGCATTAGTTAATGATTTGGTAAGGACTACTAATTTTAATAATTTTATAAGCTTATAATTCTTTTTTACTTGCTTGTTTAAACTGATTTTTCACTATAATTAAATTAAAGGAAATAATAATTTTTGAAAACAGCCAAAAAACGAGTAATAAAATGTGATTTCGAAAACGTGCTAATCGATGTTAATGTAAAAACAGAAATAAGCAGGTCTAAAAGCAAAATGAATGTAAATTTATCTTCATGAATGATATATTTTTTTACAAATGTTAAACGATAATAGCTTTTAGTTTAAAGCAAAATATTTTTGTAAAAGCTAAGTGCAGATGTCTTTACTTGCTAAAGATAATGCATAGTACAAGGTAATTGAACATAGCTTTAATAACAAGAACAAAATTGTGCACAAATTGTTTTATTAATTATATGTAGTATAATTTAATAAGTGTTAAGTGCAATTATCTTTATTAATTAAAATTAGGACGTTTCCATAAATATGAAGTGAAATTAACGTTATAAACATTGTAATCATAGTAAATTATTTTCGCAAAATTTAAATGCTATTAGCTTCATAGGAACATAAAATAAAAAATAGTTTGGACTATCCATAATCTAAAAAAGCTATTTTAAGCTATTTTATGTGGATGTAATATTGAAAATGTTGTAGTCATTTACATCATTCGAGTTTCTAAGGTTAAAATATACATACATTATTAAATGAATTATCATCCAAATACATGTGCGCGGGTATAATACATTATTTATCCTACATTCGAGGATACACAGATTTATTCGTCATGACTCCAATATTTCTTTCTCTTATGTTTTCATTGTCATGATTAATGAACCAACTTCATCCAAAGTGATCAGAAGAATCATACCTTCCCAATCCTTATAATTATACATAGTTTCCCATCGTTACAGATAAAAGCATCTTTCAAAGCATAAATCACAACATTAATTTTAAACATTGACAAAAGTCACTACCATCATCCTTAAGCACTCGCCTTCCTTGCTTGTCTTGTTTTGGATCTCGTAATCCTCTCATCTGCCTTTTCCTCGTCCCAAAGGTTGTTTGCATCAAAACTCTGTTGGGGATGCGGATTAAGGATCTTAAGGCAGAAATAACGCCAGAGGGGGGATGAATAGTGTTTTAAAGAATATATAAACTATATGACTAAATTAAAACTTTCAACACAAATCTAAACAGAATTCTAACACAGAATGATCACAGAACATATAACAAATGCAAATAGTAAAGTAAAGCAAGTAAAAGGAAAGAACACGCCGGATTTTATACTGGTTCGGAATCCTCCTACATCCAGTCCTGCACCAAGGCAATATCCTTGTACAGATTTTTATAAGCTAATATCCAAATTACAACCCTCAATTTCTAAGGCCTTGAGGAACCCTCCTATCTCCGAGTCTGGGGTAAACTCTCTTGATTTACGGGACACAAGATCACCCTAATACTTTCTAATAACAATCCATTTGAATGGATAGACTCTATGGACTTTTTGAATACAAATTAATCCTATAACTCTGAATGGCACTTTGATCTTTAGTAGAATGATGGAGAATCAAATAGAGAGGGTATCTAAATGATTTCCTATTGAGAATTTGACAGAATGATGGCACGATCTTGAAAATATGAAGTTTTATGGATATGGAATGGTGGAGAAGAAAGAGTGAAGAAAAATAAGAAAGTTAGTTATTAAAAAATTCGTTTTGGAAGCCTTTATATAGATGCACAACAGTCATAACCATTGGCGAAAGGTTTTTGAACGAATGGACACTTCTTTTGAATTTTGAATTTTGAATCCAACTGTCACCATGTCGACATGGGGTATCCCCATATGTCGACATCTCTCAGTTCAAAATTGTAGAGATGTTGTTTTGTAAAATCATTTGAATTTAAAACAAGTTGAAACTTCTCTGAAGCAAAATAAAGTGTTTAAACAATATTTTGAGATAGAGAATGAATATAAAACATTATTTTATATATATATATATATATATATATATATATAATTGATATAGACCATCAATTATATAAGTAATATTTAAAATCAGAATAAGTTTTGATGTTTTAAAAATAGAAGTTTTTAAAATCAGAATGGAGGAATAATTCAAGGCTAAAACAAAGTTTGAAAACATTTTTGAAAACATGATTTTGAAAGCTAAAACATTTTGAAAAGCAGATTTAAAAACATTTTGAAAAATCTATTCAAACTGAAATTGCAAGAACCTTCCTACAGAGCTCCTCCATAGGACTCGAGAACTTGTACAAAGTAGTTTAAATGATTTTGATTTTCGTGGGTTTGTAAGCCACTTGTCGTAGGTTTGTAAGCTAATTGTCGTGGGTTTGTAAGCCACCGGTTTCGATAGAAATTGGGTTCCATCCCAAAAGAAAATTGGAAGAAAGATGAGAGTGCTATTATGAAGTTTTAACAAAATACTAGACACTTATCTTGAGATCTTGAAATCTTGATTCTCTAGAGTCTTGAATCTTGAATCTCTAATCTTCATATTGATGCTTGAGTCTTTATACTGATCAGTCTTCGATAATACCTGCATATACTTCCTATATACATATACATACATACATACATACATATATATATATATATATATATGAAAATGTTAGTATATATTTTATAAAGTAAAGTATAATAACTATTTAAGATTGTTGTCATCAAAACATCATCAACTCAGTTCCTAACAATCTCCCCCTTTTGATGATGACAACCTTTATTTATAAAATATTCTTACCATACCATAACTCTCCATAACTCCCCCTTACTCCATGACTTCTTCTCAAAACTACAACTCCCCTTTATTCCACGACTCCCCCTTACACCAAGCACATATATTTTTATAACTTTCTCCCCCTTTGTCATCAACAAAAAGGAATAAAAGATTTACCTGTTCTAAAGTGTATATAGAATAAAAGTGTAAAGTGAACGTGTAAGTGATCAAGTGTGTATGCATACATATAAGTTTAACTTGACAATCAAATCAATATCATACATAGCAAACCAATCATGTATAGTATATGGAGTTATATACAAACCAAATCCAAATCAAACTTAAGTAAACAATCCAATCAAATCCTAATCAAATCTAAATCAAATCAAATCAAACAAACAAACAAACATACATAATGATCAGACATTCCTTGGGACTTTCACCCATCCATCTTCTCCAAAGATAGGATCGGTTTTGATAACATCCCAATTATCTTTGTCGAGAGTGACTGGTGGATTTGCTTCGGGTTCGTCTTTGCTAAGGCTTGAGATCATCCAACGAAGTGCGTCAAAGTGTTTCTCTTGCTCTTTGATCATCTGCATTTGGCTTAATTCTAAGTGCCTTTGATTTCTAAGTATAAAAGAAAGAATATTCTTGAAAGAAGTAAGAGTTTCTTCAAGATTTTCACTTAAATTCTTAATTAGAGAAGCCATAATTTAAGAAATAAGTTGAAGTATGAGAGGAGATGAATAGAAATGGAGGTAGAGAAGTTTTTCTGGAAGTAATAGGTATTTATAGGAGTTATTGGGCGTTCAAAATGAATTGTCACTTGGTAGTTACAAGAATTTGAAGTTAGAAATTGTAACTACTTTTTGACTGTTATATGTCGACATGGGGGGATGGGGCATGTCGACATGGTCTAGACAGAATGACCAAGTTGAGTTATTTTTGATTTTTAAGTTTATTTTTATACTAGTGGACCTATATAAATTTAAAATAAATAACTATCAGAGATATATAAAGCTGGGAAACAGAGAATAAGATAGCATTACTTTTATTAGTTAGCATTACATAATCTTAACTAAAAAAGTAGAAAATACAAAGATAGATAAACGATAGCTAGAGAGATAATGGCTAGGATTAGTTTGATGAAGATGATGATGAAGACAAGCCAAGTTTCCTGCCTATCTTCCCAAAGAACTTGTCGATCTTGGTGGAGATTTTATCCATTTTCTTGCTAATAGATCTCTTAAGAACCTTTTGGTTTTGGGCAAGTATCTTTTGGTTCTTGAGTATGGTTTTGTTGGACGGATTGGCGGGGGTATGTGGATACTCTATACTTTCCAAAGATGTTTCTTCATCTTCCTCTTCTTCTTCAATTTCCATTCCTTCCCCTTCTTCTTCCTCTTCTTCTTCCTCTTCTTCCATCTCTTCATGAGCAAGTCTCTCTTCCTTTTCGGCAAGTGTTTCATATGGTTGAAACATGAGTGGGGTTTTCATAAGAGAAACGTTCCCATGATTGAACACTTTTCTACTTACAAACACTTCCTTTTTAACATCCACACCAAAATAATTGAAAATCCGAGTAAGGTAAATTCCATGATAAAGAGTGTTTTCTCCCATATTAAAATTTTTGGGTCTTAACTCATCCAAAATAGTTTGTGCCCAATTAATATCATATTTTCCAAAAATAGCAAAAAGAGCTTTACACACTTTTGAGGTGGGATTATTGTAGTTTCCCGACCTAGGAATAATTGCGTGTTGAATAAGAAGGTTGACAATTCTTGCTTTTGGGTGGAAAAAGCGATTCTTAAAATCCATGTGGTCATCGCTTTCAAAAATGTGATGAAAAGTCTCTCAATCGGTTTCATTGATTTGAAATTCCGAGAGATTCATACCGGTAGATTTGCAACCCAAAATAGTACCCAAAATATCGGAATCCAAAACAATAAGTGTTCCTTTAACACTACTCCAAATTTGATCTTCATTTCCATTATAAAATCCACGATTTAGGTTTGCATAAAACATTTTGACAAGGTTTGGATAACAAACGAAATCATTTTGCTTGTTATCAATCAAGCTAAGAATGGAGTTTTCTTCAAAAAGTTGATCGATTTCATAAGAAGAAAAATCATCAAAAATGGCAAATTTTCCCGTATTGACTTTACCATAGTTTACATAGTTTATGTAAGCTTTGATAGCCTCCGGGTCATTGAAAAGATCATTTTTGATGGATTTGGGCAGCCTCATAGTTGATGGGTTACTTGAGCAAGCCATTGATGAGTGTTTGAGAGGGGTAGAAGATAATGAAGAAAGTTTGAATTATGAGAATAAAGTGAAAAGAGATGATAAGAGAAGTATATTAAATAGATTCTCTAAAGTCATGTTCTCTGGTCAAAAAGTGTCTTTTCAGAATTTTGAAGTAAGTGAAAAGGTGGAGGGAAATTCAAAAGTTTGAATTCAAATTTTGAAATCAAATTTTTGAGAGGCATGTCGACATGGGGTATCATGGCATGTCGACATGTGCCTGTTGAATTTGAAAAGAGGTGTCTTTTTCTAAAATCTAATAAATTCCTAAAATCCTAAGAAAACTAATCTATATCTATATTTAATTCCAGTAATAATATTAAATATAATAATATTAAAATATTTTAATATTTAAAATATTATTAAAATAATATTATTTTGAATTTAAAAATTCAAATTTCAAAGGGTGATTTTGAATTTAAAAATTCAAGAAATTGCAAACAAAATCAAATCAAGCAAGCATCCAATAAAATTAAAATAAATGTGTACCTATTTTTAGATCCAAACTTCGATCGTCTTCTGATTCGAGAATAGCCGTGAAGCACAGATTTGAATTATCAGTTTTCTTCTCGTCATCACTGGATGAATCTGAATCGTCAAGAGTTGCTGCACATGTCTTCTTTCTTTTCTTTGGTTGCTCGTTGTTTGGTTGAAATGTCTGTTTGTCTAGATATGGACAATCCATCTTGTAGTGCCCTGTTTTATTGCAGTTATAGCATCTATCACAATTATTGTTGTTGTTGTAGTTCTCCGAAGTATTTCTGGAATTTCTTTGATCATTTCTTTTAAAGTTATTCATCTTTCTATACTTCAGAAATTTCTTGAAATTTCTGGCATGAAAGCAATTTCTTCATCACTCTCTTGTTCTGAATCTCCAGTTGTTGCTTTGAATGCGATCGATTTCTTTTCCGTTGCCTTAGATTCTTTTCTCCCTTGTAGTTGAACTTCATAAGACATTAGATTACCGATTGACTCTTCATCTTCATTTGACTAACATCATTTGCCTCTTCAATAGTAAGTGTCTTTTGATCCCATTCTGGAGTGAGTGAATTGAGTATTTTTCTGACTTGATCTTCTTTTGAGAAACCCTTTCCTAAAGCAATCAATGAGTGTACAATGTCTTGAAATCGACAATACATGTCGGAAATAGACTCATTTTCATGCATTTTAAACAATTGAAACTGGTTAGTTAATATGGAAATTTTAGTCTGTTTAACTTTGCTTGTTCCTTCATGAGTTACTTGCAAAGTTTTCCAGATTTCAAATGCAGACTTACAAACAGAGACTCGATTAAACTCATTCCTATCTAGTGAAAAAAATAGTATATTCATAGCCTTAGAATTGTTTTGTGCAACTGTCTTTTGCTCAGTAGTCCACTGGGCAAAATTTGTAGTTGGTTCAACATATTCAATTTGTGTCATATTCCAAGTATCTAAACTTATGGATTGTAAATAAATTTTCATCCTACATGCCCAATATGCATAATTTCCGTCATTAAAAAGTGGTGGTCTGACAATAGACTGACCCTCTACAAATGAACTAGTGTTAGTACTTGTGTTGACAGACGTAGTAGTGACAGGAGTGACATTACTAGTGTGTTGTGCCATTAAAACTTTTCAAAATTTCAGATTATGAAAACAATGAAAACCAATGCTCTGATACCAATTGTTGGGGATGCGGATTAAGGATCTTAAGGCAGAAATAACACTAAAGGGGGGTGAATAGTATTTTAAAGAATATATGAACTATATGACTAAATTAAAACTTTCAACACAAATCTAAACAGAATTCTAACACAGAATGATCACAGAACATATAACAAATGCAAATAGTAAAGTAAAGCAAGTAAAAGGAAAGAACACACCGGATTTTATACTGGTTCGGAATCCTCCTACATCCAATCCTGCACCAAGGCAATATCCTTGTATAGATTTTTATAAGCCAATATCCATATTACAACCCTCAATTTCTAAGGCCTTGAGGAACCCTCCTATCTCCGAGTCTGGGGTAAACTCTCTTGATTTACGGGACACAAGATCACCCTAATACTTTCTAATAACAATCCTTTTGAATGGATAGATTCTATGGACTTTTTGAATACAAATTAATCCTATAACTCTGAATAGCACTTTGATCTTTAGTAGAATGATGGAGAATCAAATAGAGAGAGTATCTAAATGATTTCCTATTGAGAATTTGGTAGAATGATGGCACGATCTTGAAAATATGAAGTTTTATGGATATGCAATGGTGGAGAAGAAAGAGTGAAGAAAAATAAGAAAGTTAGTTATTAAAAAATTTGTTTTGGAAGCCTTTATATAGATGCACAACAGTCATAACCATTGGCGAAAGGTTTTTGAACGAATGGACACTTCTTTTGAAATTTGAATTTTGAATCCAACTGTCACCATGTCGACATGGGGTATCCCCATATGTCGACATCCCTCAGTTCAAAATTGTAGAGATGTTGTTTTGTAAAAGCATTTGAATTTAAAACAAGTTGAAACTTCTCTGAAGCAAAATAAAGTGTTTAAAAAATATTTTGAGATAGAGAATGAATATAAAACATTATTTTAAATATATATATATATAATTGATATAGACCGTCAATTATATAAGTAATATTTAAAATCAGAATAAGTTTTGATGTTTTAAAAATAAAAGTTTTTAAAATCAGAATGGAGGAATAATTCAAGGCTAAAACAAAGTTTGAAAACATTTTTGAAAACATGATTTTGAAAGCTAAAACATTTTGAAAAGCAGATTTAAAAACATTTTGAAAAATCTATTCAAACTGAAATTGCAAGAACCTTCCTACAGAGCTCCTCCATAGGACTCGAGAACTTGTACAAAGTAGTTTAAATGATTTTGATTTTCGTGGGTTTGTAAGCCACTTGTCGTAGGTTTGTAAGCTACTTGTCATGGGTTTGTAAGCCACTGGTTTCGATAGAAATTGGGTTCCATCCCAAAAGAAAATTGGAAGAAAGATGAGAGTGCTATTATGAAGTTTTAACAAAATACTAGACACTTATCTTGAGATCTTGAAATCTTGATTCTCTAGAGTCTTGAATCTTGAATCTCTAATCTTCATCTTGATGCTTGAGTCTTTATACTGATCAGTCTTCGATAATACCTGCATATACTTCCTATACACACACACACACACACATATATATATCTATATGAAAATGTTAGTATATATTTATAAAGTAAAGTATAATAACTATATAAGGTTGTTGTCATCAAAACATCATCAACTCAGTTCCTAACAAACTCTTGTTCCCCCTATAGTTACCTACAACCCCTATGTAATATCATGTAAATTTGAATAATTAAATAAATGGAAAACTAGTAATTTTACTAAATGAGGGTTGTCGTCCAGCCTTTTTTAACCAAACAACTTTCAAATGAATCTAGACATCGTGATGAAGACAAAATGATTCAAGGATTTGGAAACATGCTTGAGAAGGCATTGGAATGATATCAAGAAGTTGGAACACCATCGGAGTGGAGGAGAGAGGGCGGTACTTATCTCTTAGGTCGGTACAAGCTCATTTTGTGGGCCTTGAATGGTTCTACGGCCAAGACTTATGGAATATTGGCTTGGATACCGTCTTAATATGCATTTCTGAAGTTATAGACGAACAAATCCAAGGAAGTTTTGAAGGAAAGAAGACACATGCTAGAGATATCAAAATCTCTCATAAACAACATGAATTCTAAGGAAAAAATGCTCGAAACACATTGAACTGAAGATAGATGACCACGGGAAGGAAGGTGGAACAGCCTTCCCTCAAAAAAATCAGATCGGTATCGACCACTTCAGGTCTGCACTAAGTTGATTTTAAGGCTTTGGGTGCTTTGTCTTCCTCTCCTGCATTCTTGAATCTAAAGGTAGACTTGGTATATTGATATCTAACGACTCTGCTGGGCGATTTTCCTACAAATACAATACCTATGACATTTGAGAAAGGACTTCTGACACTTGCTTTCTTCACCTTTTATCTCTACTCAACTCTAGTCACCAAGGAAAAGTTATTTTGGGCGGTTCTAAGTTGTTAGACTGGGAAAACATTTGTACTTGCGATTGAAATCCAAAATCAATAACAATACAATGGACACATGCTATAGATTTGTAAACCACTTTAAAAGCTCTCTGTTTTATTTATTATTTCTACCATATCTCTATGCTTTTACTCATTTTTGGGTGTTGTGCCAATTTCCGAGCAAGATTTTTGTGCTTTCACTGAGAAAGGCATTTCTCAGGCATCGATCTAGCTATTTTTTATGGATTGAAGTGTCCAGAGGTTAGATCTTAAAGGTTTTCATCAATGGATTTGAAAGATCTGCATATTGGAATCAATGGTACCATTAAGGACGTCTGGTAGATCTGGAGCGGTAGTTCATGCTGATAAAGGAGCCTCTCATCATACTGAAGTTAGCAAACGACCGGTAGTAGCGTTAGCAGGACCATCTACCCCCTCAGAAGATGTTCACGAGAGTGGAGTTTGACAAGATGATGTAGGAGCTGAATCAGAAGATGGTTGATAATCAGAAAGCTTTGTTGGAAAAGATGGATGCTAGCATAGCTTTGCTGACCCAACATTTACAAAGAACCAAAAGAAGTGGAAGGAGACTTCACCTGCTGAATTCGAAGAGGAGAACTTATCTGCTTCTGGTCAGAACATGACAGATGGGTAACATAAGTAGGAGGAAAAAGTTACTGGAACAGCATGGACGGTTGTTGGAGGAAGTAGGAGGGAATTCAGACCAGTACCAACCATAATCAGGTCGATACGGAGATGAATCTGAGGACTCTAGAGGGGCAGGAAGTTGAGGTTGTTGACTTATTTGATTTTGAGGATGATCTATAGCATGGTGATGATGGTTAGGAACTAGACATTGAAGTATGAGATGTTAGTGTACAAATAACCGCTACGAAGCCAATCGGGCGTCAGAAAAGTGCCGAGGGAGTAGTTCTCCTAGATATTGGAGAACTTAGACATCAACGAGCAAACCGAGACCGTTTGTAAAGTCAAACACTCGATGTAGCTCCTAATGGTCGATCTTTGGAGTACCAAGCTAGTGAGGAGCATATAGAAAATATGATCAAGTGGTTGATGGAGGAAAATAAATGGAGAAAGAATGAGGATTGAGATTCTGCACCTAGTAGAAATCCATTCATGGAAAATATCCTTAGGAAGGAATATCCCAGGAAGTTTAGGATGCCACCGTATAATGAGACTACCGATCCCAAGCTGCACTTGTTTAAATATGAATGGCATATAGTGCCAGAGTTATAGATGTAGTTCGATGTAGATTTTTTTCCTATTTTTCTAGATGGTGTTGCATCGATACGGCTTACTTGACTCGTGCGGAAATCCATATTAACTTTGGATGAGTTAGCAAAGAAGTTTCTAGAGCTATTTATGCTCCACACTACTCGGCCTAAGGACTTGACATCCTTGTTGATCCTTTCCTAAGGATCTCAGGAGATGTTGAAGGGGTTCTTGAATAAGTTTAATATTGCATTTACAAAGGTTAATAATCCCAAGGAAGATTTGGTGTTCATGGCATTTGTCTGGAGCATACATCTTGACACAGACTTTTGAAAATGGATGAAGATGAAG
Source organism: Allium cepa (assembly GCA_030765085.1). Taxonomy (NCBI): domain Eukaryota; kingdom Viridiplantae; phylum Streptophyta; class Magnoliopsida; order Asparagales; family Amaryllidaceae; genus Allium; species Allium cepa. The sequence goes on from CM060931.1 coordinate 402,390,962, forward strand.
CAGCTGATGACGATGGAGGAGTTCCATTGGAAAGCTAATCAGTTCTTGCATTTGGAAGAAGCATGTCAAGCCGATGGAAAAACTAATGGTAGGCAGTCAAAGGGGGAGATTCAAAGTAACATGACGATTAAGCAAACTGGTGAGAGTTTCGATAATGTGGTAGTAAACGTTGGTAATTTTAATAATCAAAAAAGGAGAAATCAGGGCCTGAAAGTATATAGAATAAAGCCAAGAAGCACCCAAGGAACATGAGGTTAGATGAATACATGCCTCTGAATGATACGTTGGAAAATATATACCTTGCCACGTATGGCATAGAAATGTAAAAAAAGACACCTAGGAGGGAGGAGACTGAGGAAGAGAGGCACTTAGGCAGGTACTATTATTTCCTTTAAACTCATAGACACAACACAAACGAGTGTCGACATTTTAGGGATTTTATCGAGGAATTGATAAAAGAGAAATAATTATAGCAATATGCGAGCGAGTCAAAGGATGGTCGGCAAAATGCACGACCCCAAGAACCAAATGCCTAAGGGAATCAACCTGGACCCAGTGGAGAAAGGCCCAGGCATACCGATGAAAGGATACCATGACTAAAGGACATCATCTAGGAGAGAAAAGGTAGAAGAAATGCAACGATACATGATTTTGTTAAGGCACGTACAATGGAAGAGCTGCTTTACCATCGAGGACAAAGTTTCAGTTAAGTAACAAAGAATGGTAACTGATGATATTGCGTTTGGGAACAGGAAGTCTAATGGAGGCGGAGCTCCAATTTTCGACCCTATGATAATCACGGCCATTGTTGGCCCGACAATGGTACAGCAGGTCTTGGTGGATGGTGGAAGTTATGTAAATATTTTGTTTAAAAGCACGATCGATCAGATAAAGATTAGTATAAAGGATGTTAAGCCTTGTAAATCCATGACTCAAGGATTGACGGGCGAGACGAAATAACCGATCAAGACAATTTATTTGTTTACGGAGTTAGGTAATAGAGATCGCAATGTAATGTGGATTCAGAAGTTTATTATAATAGGTGAATATTCGACGTACAATGCCTTTTTAGACCAACCGGCCTTAGCTGATTTCAAGATAGCATTGCCTCCTTGGTGCTTAATGTTGAAGTTTCCCACAGAGATTGGGGTCAGATCAATTAAAGGAGACCGGAGCATTGGATGGGAATATTATGTCATTGAACTAAGAGAAGCAAAGCAATAGGAGAAAGGAAAAAATGTATAGAGGATAGCAATTAAATCCTAAGCCCTGGCTCGGAAAATGTAGCAGGTTTAATAATTCTATGGATCCTAGGAATAAGCCAGACGAAGTGCGAGCGACGCCAGCTGAACTGGTGGTCAATGTTCCGATCGATATGTATGATGCTACACGGGCTCTAATGATTAGATCTCATCTCAGGGCTAGATAAAGGAAGGAATTGGTTAATATACTTTGAGGTAATTATACATATTTGCTTGGACACATTCAGATATGTGCAAGGTATCACTAGAAATAATGTACCACACGCTGAATGTGGACCCGAAGTTTCTACCCGTAAAGCAAAAGAGACGTAGCCTTGGTCCGGAGTGATCCGCTGCGTCGAAGGAGGAAGTAGATAAGCTAAAAGCAAATATATTTATTTGTGATGCTTTATACCCGGATGGGTTTCAAACCCTGTGTTGGTCAAAAAATCAAACGGAAAGTGGTAGACATGCATAGATTGTTTAGACTTGAATATGCCATGCCCGAAGGATAGTTTCCCTTTGCCCAGAATTGACCAATTGATAGATGGGACTGTAGGACATGAGTTACTCTCTTTTATGGATGTTTATTTTGGTTATAACCAAATGCCGATGCACATTCTGGATCAGGAGCACACCGGGTTTATAACGGATCTGGGATTGTTTTATCACCGAGAGATGTTGTTCGGTTTGAAGAACGCTGGATCTACATACCAAAGACTGATGAATTCTATGTTCATGAATCTAATAGGATTGATGATGGATGTATATATGGATGATATGCTCATGAATTTACGACTATTAATGAACCACTTAGATTACCTTTCGAAGATGTTCAAAGTGCTATAGAAATATGGAATGAAGTTAAATACTTTGGAATGTTCTTTTGGAGTTGCATCAGGAAAGTTTCTGGGATTTATCATAAGTGCGAAGGGCATTGAGTCCAATCTGGAGCAGATTAATTCTTTGAGGAACGTAACTGCGATGACCACAAAAAAGAAGTTATAAAGCTTAAATAGGAAGATTGCCGCTTTGAGTCGGTTTATCTCAAAGGAAACGAACAAATGTATATTGTTCTTTGATGCCCTCAAAAAGAGGAAGAAGAATTTTGAACGGAATAAGGAATGTCATGACGCCTTTGAAGAATTGATGTGGCATATGGAAACACTACCGGTTCTATCCAAATCATTAGACGGAGAGGACTTCTTTGTCTATTTAGAAGTGTATGCTCGCACTAAGCACATTATTGGTACGTGAGGAGGAGAGGATTTAAAGGTCAATTTATTATATTAGGGTCTATCGAAGTTGAAAAGAATTACCCAAAGTTGGGAAAACTTTCTTATTGATTGTTGATTGCGTCAAGGAAGTTGCAACCATATTTTCAAGCTCATCCAATAAAAGTGCAAATAGATCAACCTTTGAAGCAAGTACTGTACCAATCCGAGACCTCGGGAAGGTTGCTGAAATGAATATTAAACCAAGTTAGCACGATTACTTACCATCCGAGGATGGCTATAAATGGGCAGGCATTGACGGATTCAACGTCGAGTTTACCGTATGAGACGGTGAAGAGGAAGATGATATAATCACATTCTCTCATTGGAAACCGTTTCTGGATGGAGCTTTGAACAAATATTGTTCAAATGTGCTTGTAACTCTGGAAGGACAATCGATTTATTATGCATTGTAGCTATAATTTTCTACAACTAACAATGAGGCTGATTATGAAGCATTGATAGTAAGGCTCAAGACAGCAAAGAGGCTCGGGATAAGAACGCTGCATATATTCAGTGATTCCTAGTTGGTAGTTTGTCAAGTGAAGAAGGAATATTAGGCTAGGTTTATAAGATTTGATGTAACACCCCCGGAAATTTAATAGAAATTTACACGGAAATTTAGTACGAAAATTAAATTAAACGAAAACAAGTACTTAAAAGAAAATTTTCAAAAATGTCCGAATTTGGTTACGAAACTTGCATCATTGTGTTTATAGCGATTTTATGAACGATTTTCATATGTAACACTTTGTAATACGATTTAGTATGGGGAGTTATGGGCATTAGAATGAATTAAAAATTTAAAATTAAAAATTCATAAAAAAATATTGCTACTGGTCGACCCTTAGGGGTTTATGGTCGACCGATAACGGTCGACCCAAGCATGGGGGCGGTCGACTGTTGTTTGAGTAAATCGAAAGCATCGATTTTTTGAAACGTGAGATGGATGACTGTGATTAAATGCTGGGGAACAAAGGATGAGATGAGAGAACCAGATTTTACCAAATATTTCCCTAAGCTAATCTAACGGCTCAAACTAAAACCCTACCCCTATAAATACTAAACTAATGGAACCACAAGTTTGCAATTCCACATTATTTTTTAATCTTAGTAGTATCACCCTATTCAACCCCCCTCTAGGGTGAAATCGATCCTACAAGGGGTATGCCCTATGGGCAATTATGTAATTTCTTACATATATCTGACTCACTGGCCAATCTTCTTCGAAAAAAAAGGTATTTTCTTCCTATTATATACCTGATATAATGTGATTATATTAATTAATTAACTTAATTTAAAGTATATTTAATAGAAAAATCCATAAATGGTATATTTTGTAATAGTAGTTACAAAGGGTTGTAACCGTGAGTAATTTATCACAACTAAACAAATATACCATTTTAAATGTTCCTAGTCATGGTGCACCAAGACTGGATATCGATGTATCCATTGAGACTGGAGCACTTAACACCCTCCAAATGTTGGGCAGTGTATTACTCATGATTGCTGGAGGCACATAGGGGTTACATACTAATAGTTATTAGATAACTATGGAACGACTCACTTGGTAGTTTTCTGTTGGTTAGTATAACTAAAGTCAAACAGAAAATATCGATGTGACTGATTTACATAGTTCTCTGAACTTGAGAATACCGTGGATCTTCAATATGAAAGCTCTGCTTTAATTATAGCCAAATCATGGCATGATATCAACCGAGTGACTATAGTTGGATCGAGTGGAAGTATTGGAAGTGAAACACTATTCAAGAGAGGATTCGTCTCCTCGGTTATATGCAGTTAGTATCACAGTCAACTCAAAGTCAAAGTCTCTGACTAGAGCATTTCGGTTAATAATAATTGTTATTATTGAACCAAGGACTTTTTATTTAGACTATAAAGTTGAATATGGATGAGGTTGGAATTTTGACCATTACCAAATTCCATAAGTCCAAAGTGATATAATTTTGACGAAGAGAATTGGTGTAAACAAATGTCATAATCGAGTAAAGCTTATTAAACTAAAATTAGATTTTACCGAAAATGAGTAAGCAATAAATTTGGCCATAATGTTACACCACCTGCCAAGTGACGTGTGAATGTTAACATTAGAATAGTTCGATGTTAATCGCTGACCAAATTTACACCATAGAGTTACACAGCCGAAATGATGAAATCTCTTAAGCTGAATGATTTAATTAGTTTATAATTGTTATAAATTAACCAAATTAATTAAATTAATTAATATTTGAATATGATTTGAGAAACAAATAATGTTATATATATTTATAACAGTTATAAATATATCGATTGATATACAATATCAACAAGCGATTAAATTAGATTTAATTGCATAGTATTTTGGCTTGGGCTTAGACGGGTTTAAGGCCCATCATTAGGGCTGTAAAATTTTGGTTTTGGAAAGGTCTAGGGGTGGCTAAAACATAGGGAGTTGGCTTGGAGATAATGGATTGAGATCAAGTGAGAATGGGTAAAAATGTTTTCCTCATTTCACTCTGATACGACAATGTGTGTGTGTGTGTGTTACCCTGCCTTTTGGTCAAGGCTAGGGTACCAACAAATTGGCTAAAAATGATGGATATCAGGATTGGAGATCGATTAGAAATAAGACTATGATCGATACCGTCAAAATTTGGCTAAGGTCCAATTGAGACGGGATCGACTAGGAATGATGAACAAGGCTAGGAAAGGCCACGTTTCGAATCTCAAGTCAATCGGAGTTCGTATGCCCAAGTTATGGATGGATCAAGGTTTGTGGAAAATGGTTCGTATCAATCCGTTCGCATCGATCAAGGTGGATGGTGCTCATATCCATCGGGATCGATACAAAGAAAGGAAATCTGGATCGATACGAGGAGCAAATGGCTACTGGCAAAAACGTTTCGTATCGATCAACATGCGATCGATACAAAGGATACACACCGGATCGATGGTTTCGTATCGATCCATATAGATATGGATAAGGGAAATGCGCTTGGCACCTCACTTTAGACCAATGGATTTCATATCGATGCAATGCGCATCAATTGGATGGATACGGCAAAGCATACTTCGTATCGATCAAAGCTTGGATCGATACGAAGGAAGCAGGGTTTGGATGGATATGAAGGCACGTGTTTCCCAGGGCGGCATTAGATCGATGCAAACAGTGTGGGTACGAACATGGCATGGATTGATACGAAGAAAGCAACAGTTAAAGGAGTTTTTGGGAGGCATTTCGCATTGATCACTTATTGATCGATACGTAGAAGGCAATCGGGGATCGATGTGAACAAGGGATGGATTTATAGGTATGAATAAGGCCGCAGGTGCTGATGCATGAATACAAAGCATTAATGGATACGAAGGCTCTGTACTTCGTATCGATGGATGTTGAGGAAGCAGTCAACTCGGCATAAAAAATGGATCTCGCCTGGATTTCCGAGCGATCGAGTATTACAGGATACAGGATATAATGCTGTGGAGCTCAGGAGATGAGCTGGATGACGATACGTACTTCCGTACTTGTTATATATATTCCGCTGTGTAGAGTAGCTGTGTATCCAGTTGTATGTTATTGATGTTGAGCTATGATTGATGTACTCTAATGATGTAATATATAAATAGATATATTTGTTTTGGTGTAAAGATATGTTAATATCTATTATATTTTATTCCGCTGCGATGGTTAGATTCTGTTGTTGTTTTCTATTTTCTTCTTCTACTTCTTTTTCTTTAACCCAAATGGTTCGTATTTTTGTACAACTTGAGTTGATTTAGGTAGGATAGTGTTAACTTAAGGGGTACGGATTTGCGGGTCGTTACGCATGTCATCGATGCAAATGGGATGGACACGAAGGGCAGATGGATACGAAGGGGTGGAGATGAATTCATGGATACGAAGCTTCCATCCTACTCGCAAATGACACTTGCATCGATCATAACTCAACATCTATAGGTCCAAACGCTATGAAATTTTCAGAGGAGCTTCCTGATGCACTTGAGAACCTCCATGATCGATCTCAGCTCAATTGGACCACTTTTGGATCGATACGAATTGAACACGTATCGATCCAAAATCACTATGGATCGATGTAGCAGGCTGACCTGTGCAAGAGAAGAGGCATTCCAGGTTTTGAGGCAGATATTTTCGGGTCTACACCTATAAATAGGAGTCATATGGCAACTTAAAAGGGAATCTTCTCTTTCTCTTACGCGAAAACTTTGCCATTTTTGCTATTGATTTTCAAAGGCTTGTAATTGTAAAACAAAAGGAATAAAAGGATCAATTCAAAGTGGACGTAGGCCGGAGATAACCAAACCACTATAAACTCTTGTGTTCTTTACTTTCTTTCTTACATTTTACATTTTCTATATCCTCAATTTTATTCTCTACTATACCTAGATCTGAGATCTATGTTGGAATAATATGGATTTGTGTGTGTATACTGGTACTTTCACTACTTCTGGGGTTTGTGGCCAATTTTGGCGCAAACAGTATGTATGTATTTCTAAAAATAATGATGAACCTTTTTTGGGAGCCGTTACCTTATACATTGCCGGTTAAAACATAACTCTCAATCCGCTCCAATTCTCAAATATATTTCAAATTAAAATTATACAATTCGATAGTTAGAGGTCGGTGATTGTAGACTTGCAATCTGACGAATCAAGAACAGTAAAAGGAAGGAAAGTCATTGCTTCTATGTGGATTCAAAAGCATCATTAAATTGGTAATTTTAATTCATATTACAGTAATTAAATTATATTCTATGATCTTATAATAAGCAATTTCATATTTGTTTAAATATATTGCTACTATATGTTTAATTAGATGAGATGTTGTAAGTAGATGTAGTTGCGACAAATCATTTGGTTATGTGCATAATTTGTTTATTATATGATTTATGTATAGAAAAATGTTGTTTACTGTATGATTTATATACATTTATTAATAAATTCATATATATACATGTATACATACATATATATATATATGCACACGAGTAATTTGGCACGTGCAATGCACGTGCGTAAGAGGGATGGTAATAAAAAAACACCGTTTGTAAGATTTTTTGGATCTTCTAAATGACTTTGACATGTATGCGATGTTGCATTTTTTATACGTGTACATGTACATATCAACCATTTACCAAAACATAAATGAAACTATGTTATTTTAGAAAATAATTAAACATGTAAAGAATGTAATCAGTTATTACAACAATACTTAAAATGTATCAGAAATAATTAAAAGATGCCTTAGAATGAGAACCAGAGACGGTAAAGCATCAGGTTATTTCAGAACAAAGCGTCTAACCTATTCTTACAGAAGTACCGATATGACTACATTAAAACTCTGAAACGGACTGATGTATACCACAACCAAACTACTTTTAAGAGAGCACACAATTCACATTGGAGGGAAAAAATAATTAAATATCACAACTGGAAAAATCTTATAAGTCTCAAATATAATAAAACCAATGGTAATTGGTGCAACAAAACAATGATCTGTACTCTGTTACTTCATATATAAAATAATTAGTGCACTTTCTCACATGCTCAATTTAATATATTATTTCCTAACTTTCCAATTAAAGCTTTGATATCCACAAATGTCATGCACAACCGGTAAGCACCATATCACCTGAACTGAATATTTATTACTTTGAAAACTGCACTTTTTTCCTAGCCTGCGAACTTGAGAATTCCACTATATTCCAACATTGCTTCGTTCATGCATGTGTGGTTGAAACCATTGATGATGACATTCCTGTCATGTAAGCAAGAAAAAGTTAAACCCTTTTTTGTCATACAGGATGAAATATATAGTCTCTTTAGGGGTAAATGGTTGTTGTTACATTCTTTATCGTACACAGTGGAAACTCAACAATTGAAATATAAAGCAATTATGTTAGCAATTTCAAAACACGCATTCTTAGCATCATTTACACTATCCACCCAAATGCATAATCAAAAACCTACCTTTACTACTTACAATACCTAGAAGTCGATAGCTACCAAAATGACCCTAGTAAAGTCAATAATACATCGTAAATTGACAGGTTCGAAGGCCACATGTGATCAGGGCCGGCCTTGAAAAGTTGGAGGCCCAAGGCCGAGAAGAAGTAACAAAGTGGGAAAAAATGCAAAACAAGGAAAAATTGTCAAGTGCAGGAATCGAACCCAAGGTACTCAAGAAGGAAGTTGAGCACTTTAAACACCGAGCTATATTACTTCATAAATATACCATGAACATCTTATTATGTATCATATATATAAATCAAAGATTGAGGCCCCCAGAAATCGAAGGCCCTAGGCCACCGCCTTGGTGGCCTTGGGCCAGGGCCGGCCCTGCATGTGATGGAAGCAAGGTTTTTCAAACCATAGTAGATATGACATTACTATTGTATTAAAACCTATAAAAATAAAGCAGTGTATTAAGTTGGTAAAATCCAAAAAAATGTAAAGAAATAGAAATGTATAAATTAAAGCATTTAAGAAATTTTTCAGTAATAAAATAACTTGTAGTTGTGGATATGAATTTGGTCCTCTGCCATATATAACAGTTTATCATATTCTTTGACTAAAAATGATAATCGTCATTAATTACCTTCCAAAATTACATGCATAAATTTATTCAATAAGACTTTTGCAAAAAAATCTCTAAAAAGTTTCAAATTATGTAAAATTCCTGCTCAAAAGAACCTTTTAAATTACAACTATTTATGAAACTCACGTGGATCATGTAAATATGGCAAAAATAACCATGCAATATTACTAATTTTTCATATCAGTTTTCTCTTCACATATATTTCAACTACAGGTAAAAAGAGGATCAAATCCATAAATAAAGCAGTGTATGTTTTTTGAATTAATTGCAGAAGAAAATGCTTATGTTCAAATAAAAAATAAAAAATTATAATTTTTTTTGTTATTTGCTCGAATAGTACAATTTCTAGATTTCAGTTATAAAAAAGGTAAAATGATATATTTGAATGGAAATAATTCTAAGGGGGTAATTTATTAAGTTTGATTATGAGAAGAGTTTCTCTTGTTAAGTTTCAATATAATGGGTAGATCCCAATGTCCGCTTTGTTATATCCAAAAATTAGATATATATTGTTAATTTTTAATACAACCTCTCATAATATATAATCAAATTACAGTAACTACGCCGAAGTTAGATAACCTATGGAATGAGAAGTCGAAGGATAAAGCAATATCTATTTGTGAAATGGGAAACTATACTTACCATGTTTCTAGTTTATTTAATTTTTATTACGTATATTCTATAAACCCCTCAAGCTATTGCATATCACCCACCTTATTCAAACTTCTACCACAATGTAGGAACCACCATATTCTTTGCAAAAAAATTGTTTATTGTCATTGATTACCTTCCAAAATCACATACATAATTTTTTTTACCAATAGACGTAGGCATAAAAATATTGTTTTCATAAAACCTCCAAGAAAACTTATAAACAAATGATAATAACCATGTCAAACTATAAATTATATATGTTATGAAAAGTAAAAGGAGAAAACAGTAAGTGCAAAAAGAAAATAGCACTTGTTATATTTCTTTCTTAATGGATATTCTGTAGACCACCCTTAAGCTACCTGCCTTATATGTTGTTATCCATAAAGTTTAAATCATTTTTGCTAACAGTGCTATAAAAATGAGAAAAGGCACAACTCATGTGGACATCAAATTTGAATTTTTTTTATTCATTTTAACATAAAATTATATTGTGATTATGTTTTAAATTCTTCTCAGATTTAGCTAACTGTGTTCCTCTTTAAAGTACTATGGAAGGGTTGTGGTTCAATTGGAACGGATATTTATAAACTCACTTCCAGTAGTTCTATCATATTTCAAAATAAAACTGGAAACATAAAAAGTAAAACTAAACTTAAGTATATAAGGTAAGCATTTTCCTAGGTGAGCATTAAAAATGGAAGTTTATTCTTAGCAATCAAATGAAAAAAAAAGAATGAACTTAAAAATTTACTCATTTAAATTTAATGAGTAAACGATGGAAAAAAGAAAACAATGCTTACTTTGTTCCTTCGATGGTCTTTTTAACTTTTTTAAATGAATATCTTTTAGACCCCTTAAGCTACCTTCTTTATAAAAAGGATAAACATGAATAATTTAAGAATAAAATGGTCATTCAAACATTTTTGGACAAATGAAACAAAATCAAAAAATAAATAAAGTAATGAGACAACATCTTTGAATTTTAAGACCGTTGTTTTCCAATTATGTCACAGGGTAAAAATATTGAAAGAAAATCATACACGTTATTAGTTTTCTAAAATACATCATGAATTAGGGAGAATGAAGAGTAGGATCAATAGAAATAAGAGATAAAAGAATAAGTAGGAAGTGAAGAAAAAGAACCACAATAAACTATCTATCAATCCAAAACTGATGACTCTTCAAATTAGAGAAAGCTTGTAACATTAGTCGATATAAAAATGAATTGTAGAGGCTAAATGTAAAATCAATTGCAAGAATTAGCAAAAAATGAATACAACTTGAAATTGATGAGAAGAGAGAATGCAAATAGTCAAATGTTCAACTTTTGCAATAAGAGAATACATTTTTAAAAGAATAGATTTTTGACTATCAGTGGCAAAATTCAACCTTGAAATCATTCCGAGACATTACAAAATGTTGTAATCGCCCTAAAATCAACTAAAAACCGAATTTAACAAAATATAAATATAAAAAACTGAAAAATAAAATGTTTGGGTGAAAATGAATGCATGTTAATAAACATATTGAACTGAAACATAGGGAGCTATTAAGACTTTAGAAATTAACATATTACATTTATGATCCTTCCAAAAATTATCCCAAGCATACTTTGTTGGTCCACCCTATTCATTATTAAAAAAAATCACAGTTTCACTCAATTGTAGTGTTTCTTTTATAAATGATATAAGTAATGTAATATTTTCAATTGAATTGGCTATCATAGTAAAATTAACTTAGCTAATTTTAACTGTAAAAGCACCTGAAAATTAAAATTAAACAACGAAAGAACATGAACGTTGAAATAAAAAAATCATATGGGTAAAATAATTCCAAAAGAAGCAACAAATAAAATTGCATGCATCTAGATTTATTACCAATTTTTTTACATTGCAATATGCACTTGAATCAAAAGTATCAAAATTTTCATATTACAGAAAAAATATTCAATGTAGATAATAATAAATTTAATGTAAATGCTATCATATTGTCGAGTAACAATTACTATTCGTATAAATGATAGTATTACATCAAATACCTCAGCTTTTGTAGCTCAGACATTGCTTCAAACAGCTTATGCACATGTGTTTGAAAAATTATACCATGGAACCTGTAATAAACTTCTCCACATAGTTCAGGTATTTTAACCCAATTTCTTTATCATCGTCTCGTTGAACCAATTGTTTCACTTTTCAATAAGAAGTATAACCAACATTAGCGGATTCTAGAATTTGTTGGAAGGATTAACAAAAACTTGAAATTTTATTACAGAAATCTTGGAAAATTGTAAACCAAACTTTTCAAAACTTTATATAATTTAACATTAACTACGATAAAGCATCAAAATAAACCAGTGAATTAGTAAACTGAAAAGACTCATTTGCATAGCAGTTTGGAAGATCAAGAAATACCAAATTGGAAATAGCTCTTCTTGAATTTTTGATCCGTGAGCTCACGTCTCTGATCGAGGAATTAGTGATCTATAATTTAGTAGGCGTTTTCCTTTTTCTTAGTTAGGTATTTGTAAAGTTACTAAAGCTTTTTTACTGAGGAAGGAAGCGTCTAGGATTTATGAATAAATGAGAAAGACAAATGAAGTGCACGTTACTGACTCAGTGAGAAGAGGGCAAGTAGATAGAAAAACGTGGTAACCATTCTGCAGCTGCATTGATACGTGGACCATGGTTTTTTGTTGAAAAGACACGTAAACCATTTCAAAGTCTAGAGCAGTTCACATGAGTTAAAATATAAAAAGGGCAATTTTGACAGTTCAAAAAAAGCTTCACCCACTCAAGTATTCGCTTTATATATAAGATATGTTGGTGTATATTTCTCTCTCATAATAGCATATACGCTATATAAGATATATATATGATTTAAAAATCTTGGTACACTTATTTATATATAATATGAATTTACAAATTTGAAAATTAATTATCATACATATATTCACATTTTTAAATAACATTTACGAAATTTTGAATTTCTATTATATATAAAATAATTATTACATTAAAAAAACCAATTTTATATTTAAAAAAATATTATATCATTCTAGAAACGTATGGAAAAAATATAGGATTTTTTTAATAAACTTTATTATTTGTAATAATTAATATTATATCAGAAAAACTATTTATTATTTATTAAAAATAATAATTTAATTGAAAATTTCTTTAAATTTTTTTAAGCTTTCATTTTTGATCCTAGAGTTTAAGAAATTTTAAAATTTGAATTTTCAATATTATATTATTTTATATTAAATAATTATTGCCTAAATCAATGTATTTGTTTTTAAAAATAATATTTCAACTTTGAAAAATCTCCAAAAAAAAATTTAAACTCCACTTTATGATCCTAGATTTTTGAAAGTTGTAAAATTTGAATATTCATCAATAGATTATTTTATGTTAATTATTTATGGTTGGAAACATTATTTTATTCATAATATATACAAATTAAAATACTAAAATTAATGCGTTTCAAAACTAAGTTAATTTTGAATTATGAATAATTTTTAATAATTGTTCTCTCTCTTTCTATGTATATATATATATATATTTATCTATATATAAATGTTTTATGTTCATATTATATATAATATATTTATACATACATGTGTCTGTGTTTATTGTAACACATATACATGCACATATTTGGAGAACATACATGAATTACAAAATGAGCTAATATGTCCTTGCGATGTAAATTCCAATATCAACATATGGGCATATTATACCTTTTACAGATTATTATGTTACACATGCACTCACACATATATGTATATGATACATTTATGTATAAACTAAACCAAATAAAATTAATTTCATATCTTAATATATTTGAATTTAAATAAAATAAATAATTTTATTTAAATGAAATTTAGAAATTTTCTAATTCAGTTAGACTTCATAGGCCGAATAAAGATCCAATAGAGTAAATTTTTTGAAAGTCACCCATAACTTCTACCGCGTGCTGGTCCAGTTCCAAAAATGATATCGGAGCCCAATAGCCTATGCAGTCTAAATTAGTTATATTAGGGCTAACTAATTAAACTTGCTCACTTAGTACGGTGTCTAGAAAGGTAATGTCTAGAATTGGAATTCGGTAATCAAGTACATTGTCCTACCTGGTTACTGGCCTGGCCCGAAAGGTGAAGTGGGCTCAAAGGTTGCCCCTAGTAGAAAAGGCCCAACTTAATTTGAGCCTTGGGATAATTTTCAAAATCGTTTTGAAAATTAATGTTAAAGATTTTAAATTTAATAGTTAAATTTAAAATAAAACATGTTTATTATAAAAATTATAATACTACATAAGTTTTCAAAATGTTTGAAAAGTAATGATATTTTCAAAATGTTTGAAAATATTTATATAATAATTTCAAATTTTAAATATATTAATAAGATTAATAAAATAAATAAATTAAAAATGTTAATTGGTTAATGCGTATATGCATGTATTATATATGTTATGTTATTTTAAAATGTTTACGATAACACAAGTATCCATGTATGTATACAAGATAAAATTTGAAATTAATAAATTTTAATAAAAATTATTTAATTTAATAAATTGATTAAATGTTAATTAATTAAATAAAATACACATATATACGATATATGTGTGTTACACTATAAAGGTTATAATATACACTATAAATGTTATAGTAGATGTATCCAATATAAAAGTTATTTTAGAATACTAATTTAAAAGCAATTAAAGAGTTAATTGATTAAAATTAATTAGATAAGATTTAATTAATGATATATTATACGTAAGACTGTCATATAAGTAATATGACATATAAAAGTTATATAACAATAAAACTTATATGATATGTCTATAAACTAATGTGTAACATTAATCCAAATAGACTTGAGAAATTAATACATATGTAAATGAACGTATACCATGATTTCTTATGTGTCTGGCACTTAAATCGCCGGGGTATTTCATAAGAAATATATTATTCTATAAGTTTATATCACTCAATATATATATTGAAGATTATGAATCTTTAATATAATGTTGTCCTCTACCATATATGTATTAATAAATCACTTACATACTCCTTAGTTGTTGAGCAAACTCAAGCTAGGGATGTTATGCGTAGTATTATTAATATATTGAACAAATGAGGTAAGATAACTATATGTATTTGTTGAGCAAACTCAAGGTACATATACTATACTTAGGCCGTCATGATATGGTAGGTATGAGTGAATAATCTCTTTCGATTTGTTAAGCAAAATCAAAGTCGAAATGAGATTAGAATAAGAAAAAATGGGTAAGGAGTTGTATGTGATACAACCGATAAGGAGCTATCCATCATTTGTGGGGCTATGATTTGTCAAGCAAACTCAAGGTCAGAATACCAAGACAAACGAGTCCTAACACCCACTAGTAAAGTTGTAAGTCTTCTATGTTTCATCTTAGGGTTTGGAGAAACATAAAAGACTAGTGGGAGCCTTATAAGAAAAATGAAATGGTAACATTTAACATTTCTAATATTGTAAGAACATGTGCTATAATGTTATAATTATCTACAATGATAAATTTATACATTTAATATGATTGATAAAATGTTTGTTAATTAACATATATATACAAACTGAATTGGAAGTTACAAATAGAAATATAATATACACTTACTAATAACTCTAATTGAATGTTATATAATGTTTCTATACCCATGCAAATGCCTGATTTCAATCACTTAATACATTCGTAAGTTGGTCACTTATATTTTTATTTGGTTTAGACTATTGTATTTTATGAGTTTTTGAACTCTAAATGCAATCAAGACTATGGATATCTGATCCATGTACTTTCACATATAAATGTTATATGGTGAACATTCATAGTTTGTGGGGTACAATATTTCGATGAAGTTAGTTCATTTGTAGTAAGCCAATAAACAATATTTCAAGATCATTTATTCAACTTGAATGATTTCAAAAGGATTGTATTGTGTTAATGTAATACAAGACCATAAACGATGAAATACATCTAAGAGCTCGATCGTTGATATGTCATCTTGATCGGTTTACATAAAGTGCAACATATTTGATGTCTTAAATGTTAAGAATTATTGAATGTACTTTTGTAAAAGGTTTGTTATAATATTGTAGTATGGTTTTCTTTTGAATAGTTTGACCATTTGAAAGAAAAATGAATATATAAGAATAGATGTAATTTAAGGTAAAGTTGGAATGAAGAGAATGAATAGTCACTTCTGCTTCATAGAGAAACATTGAAAACAAGAATTGTAATACTAATTGATACTTAATTTTGGAATATGAAATATAATTTTTATTCTGGAATGTATTTTCATATAGAAATTGTTTTCTATGACATTTATTTCTTTGAGTTCAAGATATTTGATCAAAGAACTCTCCACTGTAAACTAGTTGCAGCATATGAAATAAGTAAACAATATTAACAATAAGTGAATGGTGGAGCTCTAAATTTAGTACGCTATTATAGTAATGGCGGAAATAGTAGGAGCATTCCATATAGCCCTAATGATTTCATCAAATTACGAAAATTGTTTTCGTAAAATGTACCGAACATTATTTGCGAAATAATGTTTATCTTTGGTATTGACTGAAAAATAGATATAACTATATTTCAGTATGAGTATTATGAATATTCATTATGAAATAGAACTATACCGTGGAATCTGTTTTCATAGTAAAAGTGATACAACAAAAAATACATACATGTCTAATATTATTTACAGTTGTTTTGGAATTATAGACTAAGCTGTAGTTTTGAGAAATAATTTTACTATATGATTATGAATCATATGATGCATGTTAATTATATCTCAAACAATTAATGGTTGTGTACCCATTCGGTGGAAGCATCATAAGAGTTAATGAACTCTTTGAATTAATACATATTGATGTATGCAATCACAAGTCTATTAATACCAAAAGAGTTCCACATACTTTGTTATATTCATTGATGATTTATTACCAACATGTACATATGTATTGGATACACTTGTAGCGAGTTTATGATCAAATCATAGAATATAAAAGAAAAGTAAATAAAATAACATGCAATATAGTAAAATGATTTGATTTGGTCGAATAAGTGAGTATATTGGAAAGATTTTCAAATATATCTAAAAATGAATATAGATTCAATCTCAAAAGCCGCTCCTCCATGTGATACATAATGATGCATCGATAAGGAGTAATCAAACATTATTGGGCAATCTACGATGAATTGTGAGTGAAGTTGAGTTAGTTTCTTTTCCATAAGGTCATGTACTTAAGAGCAGTACACAAGGTTGATATTATTCATCTAAACAGTAGTTTACAAAACCATACAAGATAAGAATTTGTAAGAAATCCCAACATATCTTAGGCCAAGGAGTTGGTAGGTTGTGCGAGTCGAAAAATTGCACGTTGTTGAATATGCCAGCATATGATTTTGGTTTGATGATAATAAATATATATATATATATATATATATATATATATATATATATTCATTTTAAATGTACTTATTATTGTACTATTTTATTTTTCACATAATTAAATAAATATTTGTTAAATAAATTAAATAACACAGAATTAAATTTAAACAGATATTTTATTACAGTTTTGAATAGTATTAAATTTGACCTCTCACTATATACACAAAATTTCAGTTACAATACAATTTCAAATTACAACATAATTTTTCACTATGCAATTGTTACATACATTTGCACCTCACTACATACCACTCGTTCACTCGTAATTGATCTTCAACTCTATTCCAGCTTGAATCGAGCATTTGAGCTATCTGAAAAATAAGCACGAGCATTTGAACTATTTGAAAAATAAGCACTGACGCACTAAAATTGAAAAAGAAATATTTATGCAGTGTACAATGAAATGTATGATTTTGAAAGTGTTATTTGCCTCAGTTATTTGGGTTGTTCGTCATCATATTTATTTTAAATTCATCTTACATGAACAACTTGTGACATGCACAACGTATCACTGTACTGAAAGTGACTACTGTGTGGCTAACTATCACTTAGGATCGTGTAATATGGAAGATAATTAAATCTAAATGCGGAATCAGATGATAATAGCAAAGTAAATGAAAATGAGCACACCAGAAATTTTTATACTAGTTCGAACTTTCCGTTTTACGTCTAGTCCTAGACTCCTTCTGGAATTTCACTAACAATAATCCTCACTTAACCCGAGGGAACAGGTTTACAACACCTGAATAACAGAACAGGATTTCGATGCCCCAACAGCCGAAGAGGACTTCACTTGCCTGAACAGTAGAACATGACTTCAACTTATACTAAGAGTATTTGACACAGTGTGTTCTCAATAACACGAATTTGTCTCTTGATACTACAACCTTCCTATAATATTCTCCTTTTGATATATATATATATTTATGTATGTATGTATGTATGTATGTATGTATGTATGTATGTATGTATGTATGTATGTATGTGAAGAGTACGGAAGTAAATGAATGATTTTATATGAACTTGAATGCACAAGAGAATTAGAATTAAAGTAGTATAAGAATAGGAAGAGTTAGATCGATTAGGTGAATAAAACTGATGATTCTAACATGTTTATATATAGTACAAAGAGATGCAATTGTTCATGAATAGTTATCATGGAAGTATATGGACATATGTATTTATAAAAAGTTGTATCTCTTCATGGAAAAGAAATTTCTATTCAAAAATATAGCCGTTGTAAGAATTCAGACGTCTGAAAATTAGATTCAGACTTCTGAAATTGTTAAAGTGCAAACCAGAAAGGAAATAGGTCATTTTTGATCTAATTCACACGTCTGAAATTTCCAATTCAGACGTCTAAATATTGTCAAAAAATTCAATTTTGATTACAGATTCAGACGTCTGAAATTGTCAATCCAGACGTCTGAATTTGACCTGAAAATTCAACTATGCTCTATGCATGTGTGCATGTGCATGTGTCGACATATATATCCAAAGGAGAGATTTTAACAACATTTTGATTCTAAACAACGACTCAATACAACATATATGAAGTATGAAGTTCATTTGCATCCGATCTTATAGATATTCCTGCAAAAACAAGTTAGCATAGAAAATTCAACGTATATAGTTGTCGTAGTCAAAATATCTTAAGTATGAAATGTCGTAGACGAAGTTTCAACATTCTCTCCCTTTTTGACGATGACAACTATATATAATACAAGAAAATAAATACATGTATACTCCCCCTATTTAAAAGCTCCCTCCGTCAAAAAAAAGAAGATAGAATAAATAGACAATTTCAACACCTTCTCCCCCTTTGACATCTCAAAAAGGGAAAATATGAACATATGATAAAACAAAGTGGAGTATTCAAAGCATAATACAAACCAACAGGTAATAAAGGAGTTCATGATAGAAAAAGAAATAACAAACGACGATATAGTTCAAAACGAACTGATTATATCAAAGGAATTTAAAATCTAGGACTGGAATCATTTCCTACATCACCATCATCATCATCATCTTCATCTTCACCACTGTTGTTCCCCGAGCTTGATGACCATTGAAATGGAGCGGGATTGAAAACTTCGGTAGATGATGAGGTGGAGCAACCAATACATTCCTAAATTTTGTTGAGGAATCCGCGAACGGAATCAAAACGTTTTCAGTTTTCTTTTCAATTTGACCATTCGGCTTCTAAGCTTTGCTTGGTTTTGAGAAAGAGTGACCAAAGCATTCCTTGAGCTAGAGTCAGGTGAAAGAATTACTATATCATCATTGTCTTCTTCTTCTGTGGGAGGAGCAATATGTTGAGCATGAGGAGCATGATGACGAGGTTCGGGTTGGTTCTGATCATGGTTGGCAACCCATTCTTGAAAAGAAATATATGCTAAACATCCTGGTCATTTTGGCAAACCCATAAGATCCAATGTCTTTGACCTAAGTTCTTTGATTGCTGTGAATTCGGAATCAGGAGAAGGAATGTTAAATTTTTGGATAATCTTCATTATATAAGCACTATAATAAAGGTCTTATATCGTCTTCGATGATTAACATCCATGAATTCTTCCAAAATCACTTCGAGCCCAATTAATGGGTTGACCGGAGTAGGTAGCATAGAGGGCTTGGAAGTTTCTTTTATTAACAATTTCATAACTTTCTGTCCGTGGAATAACGGAGCGAATCAAAGCTCTATGGAGGATACGAGCTTGTGGGCGGAGTTGTATGTAAGTAAGTCTAGTAATGTCATCATTCAAAAATTAATGTGAGACCTCGTCTTATCATCCAAGTTTAAAGAAACATCAATTTCATCCAAATCATTTCCCGTTGATGGACATTGAAGAATTTCACCAAGTCTAGAAAGTGGTAGATAAATTTTAACTCCACAAACTAATGTCCAAATACAATCGTTGCGATTGTGAGGAGTATGATGGTCCAAATTCATATTAGCATAGAAAAATTTGACGAAAAGATGATTAATTTTGATATTATTTGCAGCAAAGGAGACAAGAATTCTAACCCATTTGCTCTTACAACTTGGTGAATTCGATAAGAGTCGAATTCTTCAAATTTTATGAAAGCACCTGCAAAGAAGTTAGATCTACTCATTTGAGCAAATCGTTGTCTTGCTTGCTCATTTCATAGCCATTGATCTATGTTTGGGGTAGATGGCCTGGATCTTTTTTGTTTTGGAGCCACTTGTGATTTGAGGAAGAAAGATTTGATTTTTGTTAATGGAGGAAGACTGAAAAAGAAGATGAAGAGTGAAGATAAAAGAAAGGTAAGGGTTGAATAAAGGGGTGGTTACATTGAAAAATATGCAAAAGCAATTCAATTTTGAAAAGCCATCAGATTTCAGACGTCTGAAATATTTAATTCAGACGTCTGAATCGAAGAAAATCAAGTCAGAAAGAGATTAGTTCATTTTAGGCTATATTTAGACGTCTAATTTTGTTGTTTTAGACGTGTGAAACTGAAGAAAAAATTCATCTTCAATAATATTCAAATGTCTCAAACATCTAATTTCAGACGTCTGAAAGATGTATGTAAACATATTTCAGACCTTTTTTAAAAAAAATGAACAAAAGAAATAGATTATATTAATATTTGAATGATTTATAGAATACAATTATGATCATTAAAAAATATAAATAAATGAAATCATTAGTTTGAATCACTTGGAGTCTTGCACTCTTCCGGTTCAATCTTGGTTGTCTCCATGTATGGTCGTAATGGAGACCAATATGGTTTACATTCCCAAGAGTTTGGAGAAACCGGAGGAAGCTGTGGACTAGGCTTCCATGGATTCAAAGCTGAAGGTTGAACTACATATTTCTTTGGGGTTGTACCGCAGAATTTTAATGCCACTTGTTCAATGAAACTAAGTCATTTGGCATTAACTTTCTGGTCGTAATACATTTCCCATTGCAAATCCAACTGTTCTTTCTGGTAATGATGAATCTCGGCTATTTTTTCTTTAGTTGATGGAGAACCGAAGAAGAGAAATTGTCGAGATTTCTTCTTTTCTGGAGTATAACCAGATGGTTCGTAAGAAGGATGACGTCTAGCCGGTTCGCGTGGTGTTGGAGTAGCCAATATTTCGATGGAAGATGTAGAATATGATGAGGGAGAGTTATCAGAGTTTTTGTTTGAAGCCATGGAGAGGAGGAGAAAAATCATGTTGAATTCCATAGTAAAAAATTCTTTGGTAAGAAAGAAGAATAGAATTTGTGAATAAAAGAAAGTAAAAAGTTTAAAAATAGAATTTCAGTTAAAAAAAAATTGTGGCCGAAAAGTTTTAAACAATAATATACGCATATTTAAAGGCAAAGAAAACAAGAGGTTGTAATTTAAAGTTAGGTTTAGTTATCTAAGAGATAATAGTTTTGAAGTGTAAAGATAAGCAAAATCATTAATATGTCATAGAAAAATATCAACTTTTTTTAAGTGAGACGATACCAAGCTCTCGTCTGAGTTTGATAAAAACATTTTCTAAAAGAGATTTTGTAAAAATATCAGCTAACTGATTTTCAGAAGAGACAAAATCCAAATTTATTGTTCCTTTTTCAACATTATCATGAAGAAAATGATGATGAATATCAATATGTTTTGTTCGTGAATGATTGACAGGATTTTTAGATAAGTTAATAGCACTAGAATTGTCATAATATATAGTTGATTTTGATAAGTTTATATTGAAGTCTCTAAATGTCTGTTGCATATGATTATTTAAGCATAGACAAGGCAGCAGAAATATATTATGCTTCGCATGTCGAGAGAAAAACACGGTTTTGTTTCTTAGTAAACCAAGATACGGGTGATTTTCCAATAAAATGGCACGTACCGCTTGTGCTTTTTCGATCTGTTCGAGAACCACCGAAGTCAGCATCATTATATGAAACTAACTCGAATGGACATTCTTTAGGATAGAACAGATCGAAATCCTTGGTGTTCGTGAGATAATGTAATATACGTTTCACGGCTCTTAAATGTGACTCCTTTGGGTTGGCCTGAAATCTAGCACATAAACATACACTCATCATTATGTCAGGTCGACTTGCTGTTAAATATAGTAATGATCTAATCATACATCGGTATAATTTTCGGTCAACACTTTTGCCACTATCATCTTTTTCAAGATGTGTTGTTGTACTCATTGGAGTCGATTTAGCAGAAGTATTTTCCATTACGAATCGTTTGATTAAATTATCATAATATTTTTCTTGATAAACGAAAATCCCATTTTGAAGTTGTTTAATTTGTAAACCAAGAAAATATGTTAGTTCTCCCATGTGAGACATTTCAAATTCCTTGGTCATTATTTCGGAGAAGTCCTGACACAACTTATCATTGGTAGTACCAAAAATGGTATCATCGACATAAATTTGAACTATTAAAATATCCTTTTTCGAATGTTTAATAAAAAGTGTTTGATCAACCTTCCCAATTTGAAATCCCGAAGAAATTAGATATGTCTATAGTCAATCATACCAAGCACGTGGTGCTTGTTTTAAACCATATAGGGCTTTCTTAAGTTTGTAGACATGATCTGTAAATTTCTCGTCAATAAATAAGGGAGGTTGTTCAACATACACATTTCTTTTATATAACCATTCAGAAAAGCACTTTTAAGGTCCATTTGATAGAGTCTGAAATTGTGAAAACATGCATGGCCATTAAGATCAGTATTGCTTCTAGTCTTGTAACCGGAGCAAACGTTTCTTCGTAGGCAATTCCTTCTTCTTGATTGTATCCTTGTGCAACTAACCTTGGTTTATTTTTGGTAATGTTGCCTTGTTCATCTGCTTTGTTCTTGTAAATCCATTTTGTTCCAATGACAGTTTGGTCACTTGGTCTGGGAACTAATTCCCAAACTTCATTGCGTTCAAACTGATTTAGTTCTTCCTGCATTGCAATCCATTAGTCGTCTATGGAAGCTTCTTTGGGATTCTTTGGTTCGATATTTGAAAGGAATGCTACGTAGCCCATTTGATTTAGTTGACTTCTAGTTCGTATGTTTGAATTAATTTCTCCAATAACATTTGAACGGGATGATCCCATAATATTTTTGGTGGAGATCTTAATTCATCATTATTATTATAGACAATGTTTTCATCATTTTCAAGATTTGTAGTTTCCGTATTTGTGATGTTATCCAGATAATCTTCATCATCTTTTATACTTGGTTTTTGTTGAAAATTTTCATTGAAAGATACATGTAAAGTTTCTTCAATAGTATTTGATCTTTTATTAAATACACGATAAGCTTTGCTACGATCTGAATATCCTAGAAAGATTCCTTCGTCGGATTTCATATCGAATTTTCCAAGCTGATCTTTTGTATTTAATATGAAACATTTTGAGCCAAAAACTTTGAAATAAGAAATCTTTGGTTTTCTTCCATAAAAAGTTCATAAGAAGTATTTTTCATGAGAGGTCGAATAGAAATACGGTTCAAAACATAACAAGCAGTTGCAACAGCTTTTGTCCAAAAATGTTTTGGAAGAGTGCTTCCATTTAACAAGGTTCGTGCACATTCTTGTAAAGTTCTATTTTTACGTCCTACAACTCCATTTTTTTATGGAGTTTTAATGAACAAAAAATTATAAGAAATTCCTTTCTTTTTACAAAAATGGTAAAAAACTTCATTTTCAAATTCTCCTCCATGATCACTTCTTATGTTTTTTATTTTCAAGCCTTTTAAATTGTGGATTCGTTTGACAAAAATTTTAAAATGCTCAAACGTATCGATTTTATTTTTCATAAAAATGGTCCAAGTTAATCAAGAAAAATCATCTACAATTACAAACACATATTTATTGTGGTTTAAGGATAGAACTTGGGTTGGTCCAAATAGATCCATGTGTAGTAATTCATGTGGTTGTAATGTAGAAATAACTTTCTTAGATTTAAAAGATGATTTGGTTAATTTTTCTAATTGACATGCATCAAAAATATGATTAATTTTGAAGTTCATTTTTGATAAACCTCTGACTAAATCATTTTTAGAAAGCTTATTTATAGTTTTGAAGTTGATACGACAGAATCTTTTATGCCATAGCCAAGGATCATTTTCATTAGCTATTAAAACACATATCTGAATTGTGATTGATTTTCATATTCAAAATATAGATATTTCTGTCTCTATTTCCTTCAAATATAAGATTTTGATTTTTATCAGAAATGCTAAGGATCATTTTCATTAGCTATTAAAACACATATCTGAATTGTGATTGATTTTCATATTCAAAATATAGATATTTCTGTCTCTATTTCCTTCAAATATAAGATTTTGATTTTTATCAAAAATGCTACACTTATCTTTAGAAAAAGAGATTTTGAATCCTTTGTCACACAACTGGCTGATACTTAAAAGATTGTGTTTTAAATTTTTGACTAGTAAAACATTGGAAATAAGAGGTAAATTAGATGTACTGACATTGCTGACATCGCCTTTTCCATTGATATATCCTTTGGAATTGTCTCCAAAAGTGACAGTGCCTCCATCTGAGTAAGTAATGTTTAATAGCATATTTTTGTCTCCAGCCATATGTTTTAAGCAACCGCTGTCGAGTATCCATTTTCCTCTCTTTTTAAGTGGGTCCTGCAAAAATAATAATAACATTGGTACCCACTTTGTGATAGGGTCCTAAGAGTTAGGTCGTAGGAAACCAAAACCAAGTGGGTTCAGTATCCCCTTTAAAAATATAATTTATATTTCTATGAACAGTTTCCAAAAAGGTATTTATATATTTTGTAACATACGAAAATTTTCGACTTTCGAAAATTCAACATCGATACTCACTTTATCGACTGCCGAGCAATCGAAGGCCAAAAACCCGAAATGTTATGGTTTTAGAAAGAGAATTTAAGAAAAGAAAAAGAGAGAAGAAGAGGGAAAAGATAGAGAATAGAGAGAGAAGGAAAGAGAATAGAATATAGAACATAAAGGAAACATAGAGAAAGAAAATGGAAAATAGAACGGAACAGAAAACAACAGAACAACAACCGAATCTCACAATTCGCAGCGGAACAACATATAATAATAAATGAATAATCTTTAAACAAAGAACTATAACAGTTATTACATTTTATACATTCCATTACATCATCAGAGTGTACAACAACATCAACAACAAACAGTGCAGCGGAAAAAGAAATACTATATAACTAGTAATACGCCATGCCATCCAGCTTGCCTCCAGCAACTCCTGAATATCCAGAATATCCTGATCAACCTAACTCTTAACTGCCCGTGTGGAAATTGGTGGGCACCCAGAGTGTAGGAAGGAAAACAATAAACTCCAAGTCAGTCATGTGACTGGTGCGAGAACTCAAAACAGTTTATTTATCTTTAAAAATCAAAATAGAGGAATATTTTTAAGTCAATTCGCAATGCTTTTAAAAATGAGACTACCATAAGGCCTCCCGCACACACACACAATGCAAACGCAGAATCGGAGGAGATTTCTCCTTATGATAGTCAAAGATGCTTGATACGCATTTAAAAGAACATTTGATATTATTACTAGTGCATAGTGTAGGAAAAAATTCATTTCGAAAGTAGAATATAAATCTTAGCCAACATAGACATTCCGAACTATGCCTACTATAACTACCATCCAAACAGTGTTGCGACACCATAAGTGAATGATAGGTCCTACAACTAAAACCGTACAAGTCACGTATTGTTTCTTTGGATTTCCAACGAATGATCAGGCCAAGGAACTTCCCATTGCCACATGAGAATGCCTCTGGATGGACATCCCCGAGAACCAAACCGGATCTCTACCAACACAAGGCCGGGTTACCCCTAACTGAGTAACAACTGACCGAATATGCCATCCCCCGGTCCTTTGGGACCTTTTCACCGAGCGCTCGTAATCAATTCACACAATCATAACAAAGTGTTTTCAACATGAGTAAGTATCTGGGCTCCATACCATGATACCACCCTTTTCCAGAAGGAAATGCACACATCCTAAAGGGCGCTACCCCTCATAACCTTGCTGCTTCTTTCCTGTTTTGACCATTCACGGGGTGTGAGGCTCGACGAAGTCACGTCCACAAAAACATACTTTATACAAAAGTCATGCTTTGGGTCAACAAATGATCATAGAAATGATCACCAAGATAGACGATCAAATAAATGATCCTATCACAAATAATCAACACAATGATCATTTACAGCAACACTCAGCATGTCACATTAGCAAATTGGGAATATATCGCCGATAACATTCAACTACATAACCTCTGAGCTCGTACGTCTCAGAGAAGGGTGTTAAGCTAAAAGAATAAATTCTCCGCCACCAACAGAAATATATTTGAATGAAATCGGCTTTATATCTAAACTTGAAATGTCAGACATACAATCCATACAAGTCTGTTCCGGGCTCGAACAAAACCGAAGGCACTTACAAAGAAGTCCTTGCAATCCGGATATTCACAATCCTGATCGGATTTCCCATCACTTAGGGAGTCTCTATACCATTGCAACTCAGTGCAGAGACAATCGATAGGTCATCCTATCGCTTTCGCAAATACCGGGTCTTCAACACCGATCTTCAAATGCAATTCATAACGACGTATCACATATTCGGAATGGGTTATACGACCCCATGGTCCTTTCTCGGTTAACCCGAATAGTGAGCGCTTATTCAAAAATAAGTGTGGCATTCAAATTCAAACAAATCACATCAAATACCCATTCAAAGGGAAATATTGATAGTCGGCTATTGAACTATCAATGGATATGCACACATCACCAGTTTCTAAATAATTTTTCAAATTATTTATTTTCCAAAATAAAATATCTTTACAAGATATATAATTTTCACACTTCAAAAATAAATCAATATTTATTTTTCTAAACCAATCCCACTTTCTTTTATAAATTCCATAGTGAATTTATATTTCACAATATCTATGAATATATGATTTTAATTATTCATTTTCAATTTATCTACAAAAAGATAAATTCTCAACTTATTCACTTTGCATTGGAAAACATTTCCATACTTATTTATTCATAAGTAGTTCACAAATTTTATTTTCAACACTTGGAAAATATTCAATATACTTAAATCGAGATTAAGTATATATTTCATTCTTTAAGGAAATCATGCTCTTAAACATATTTATTTAGGCCAAAACGAATGTTGCGTAAAACATCGTTACGACAACCCAAAATCACTAGTATAGGGATTCGAAATTAAAATAGATATATAAATCCCAATACTATACAAAACATTTCCTTTCGGAAATCATTTACTATAACAACAGTGTTATAGTCCACCATTTCCTTTTATTTCTCGAAAACGTCTATTTCAACAATAGATGTTGAAATCTATGGTTTCGAATCTCAACATATTTAAAACATCGTTAGATCGTTTTAATTCAATTCAAAATATCACATTCTAAACAATTTCTTTAACATAATATTCCCTATTCAAAAACGTGAATATACTACGTTAACCAATTTCATCCTTTATTCATTTTATTTCAAGGGATTATTCACAGTCAAAAATGTGAATATAACTCCATTAATAAGTTTCAACAATTTACTTATCAAAATAAGTCGTTTGCGAATTTATAAAACAGCGTTTATAAATTCCATTTCTATTTATTTTATAACAACTTCCTTTATAAATCTCCTTTATTAGCCTATTCGATTTATATCCCAATTATGAACTAAAAGTCCATATTATAAGTTAAATGCTTATAAAACGATTATTTTACAAAAATCATTCTTTTAAACTTCATAATTATAAATCTTATAACTTATAAGATTCAATTATTTATCCAAAACCATTCTTTTAATAACTTTATAAATTTTATAAACCTACTGCTTATAAAATTCCATTTCTAACTTCACCGTTTATAATTCTATAAATTTCATTCATTTATGGAATTCATTTACAATTTATTCTAACACTTATAAAAACTTGTTTTATAATGTCAATATTTCAATTTATAATATCCATTTATAAATCTCTTAATATAAATCAATTTATATTATTCTTTAAAACGTCTTTAAACTCCTTTAAAAACTTCATCATTTGATTCATAAAATAATTAAATTTTATAAATCCTATATTTAAACTTTTCACAATAAATTCTAAAATCCCGATTAAACTATTTTATAAAATCATTAGCATCATATTCTCAAAAACCAGTTTTTAACTATATTTCTCCAAAAATCATAATTTTTATAACTTTAAAAATTATAACGTTTATTTGTTTAAAATGGATCAATTCCAAAATTATTTTATAAACGTATACTTTTAAAAAAAATCACTTTAAAAATCATTTTAAAGTTCCAAATTTGGTCCAATGATGCTACACACCAAATAGTCAATCACGACAACAACGATATCATATATCGATATGATAATCCATCAAATATCAAAATATCTGAAATCAAATAAAAACTGTTGAGGAATCCAGTTGGATCCCTCCAACCTGTTTTCCTGCATCCAAAAACATTAGCACAATACCAATTTCGCTCCAGTACGAAATTATCGCGGTATATGGGATTTAAAATATTATCCGCTTAATAACGGCGTAATAGGGTCTCATCCGCTAAACAAAAAATGCGGGAAATCAATAACTCCAATATATACATATGCCAATATATATATATTGCTACTATATATAATACCAATTTCACTGTTTATGAAATATTCGCGGTATATGTTTTTAATAAATAACATCCGCTTACTAACGGCGTATAATGTCTATTTTAACAATCAATAGATATCAATCAACATTCAAACATGCATTCAAATATTTTAAATCTAACTATTTAAAATAAAATCGAAACCGATTCGATTGAGTGAGAAGTTCTCACCTTGGTTTCAATTTCGTTTTAGCGATTTATTTCGAATGGACGTTTAATTTTACCCAAAATTCTCACTAACTCCAAACGACTCCAATCCAATTTCATCGCGTAGTGCTCGTCCATACGATTCCAACGCAACTGGTTTCGCGCGTTTTTGACCTCGTATGAAAACGATATGAATTTACGAAGTTTACACGATTTATACTTATATAAATTTCAATTTCCTTTTATAATTTATAACCTGCACAAATCAAGACCGTAGGATCACAAGCCTCCCTCATCACAGCCGCAACCTTCATCTCCCTCAACTCACGCAAGCTACAGACATCAACATACATAGCCGAACCCAATCCACATACTAGGGTTTAGAATCGCCGCCTCCTCGCTCAACTAGAATTTGATCAGACACCTCCACATCGAAGGCCATAGCTTGCTCTAGGTTCGGCCCCAAGGCCATGAAGCTCGGTCAAGCCTTGATACTCGCGCACGCAAGATGAACGGCCATCTTTGAACTCGAATTCCCATTGATCCGTGAAGCCATTCGCGATCTTGACCGTTGATCTTGTAGCTCTCATCGTGCTCTATAACTTTCTAGTTGAAAGTTTTCGATATTAATGAACGGATTTGGAGATTTGAGGGGAAGATGGTTGGCAATTTTCGGCCGTAGGTTAGGGGGTGCTGGCGGCTAGGGTTAGGTTTTATTTTTTCTAAAAAAAATGGTGAATGGTTGGTCTATTTATAGAGTTTTGAACGACACTATTCATCCCGGAAATTCCGAACTCCGATTTACGCGCCGTAACCAGCATTTCTAGGGTTTACCCCACGTTCCGGACACAATGGAACAGGTTTCGAAAGCTAATTCGGACATCTGTGCGAGTTATGGCTATAAACGTTCGATTTAAATTAAACCGATTTAAGCGATTTTCTAGGCGTTTTAATTTGTACCGGACAAACGGTAAATCCGATTGACACGAAATTTGAAACCTTACAATAATATCACATTACGGATCCGATGAAACAGTTTTCGTCAAAATCCGAGACTTTTTGAAAAATGGCTATTTTAACTCGCCAAATTAATATTAAAAATAATTCGATGCGTTTCGAGCTGCCACGATCAAACGATAACTCCGATTGACACGAAATTTGAAATCAGGTAATAACTAACTATTACGGATCCAATGGAACTGGTTTCGTTCAATTCTGAGACTGTTCAAAATTTGACTATTTTCACTAGTCGATTTTAATATTAAAATATTCAATTTTCACAAATTAACTTTAATTCGATTTTAAAAGTTCTAAAATATCGTTCTAACTTCAATATGATAAAATAAAATTTTACAAATCATTTTCAATCATATTTAACTCAATTTTCAATTATTTCCATAATTTAACATATTAAATTATCGATTTAATTATTCAATTAAATCCAATTATTCAAATAAAAATTTATTTGACTATAAATTCACTTATTAACATTTAAAATAATTAAATATTCAAATTTTAATTTCAAAAAAAATTCTAGGTCGTTACAATCTTCCCCCCTTAAAAGAATTTCGTCCTCGAAATTAACAAGTAAGAAAAGTTATAGAATTTATTAACTTTCCAAAATCCATAGTTAAACTTCTTATAATACTTTACTAAGTTTTTTAAATCATACTTAGTTATCTTTTCAAAAACAACTACTATTGTTTAACTTTCAATTTCAAATCAAAGTTATAGTTTTCAAAATTTTCCAATTTTCTCAAAAATTTTCTAACGCCTTAAATTTCCGAAAAAATTCGCCATAGTCTCCTTTGCGCGGCTCGATCCGAAAAAAAAATGACAGTATATATATCACAAATATACATCTCATCAAGTAATGAGGCATCCCGAAGGGAAAAAAGTATAAAAGTACGGTATGTAATCCGAGATATGTACCTTATATTTTATTAGCAAGCATATACGGCTAATATAGCGCGAAAGCGAGCTCCAAATGCGAAGCAATCGCGATCCGCACCTACTAATCACTCAACAAACAACATGAGAACCATGCATATGGATAATAGTATCGATATACAACATATAGCAACATAATAACTATATATACCAACATAGCAAATGTAGTAAAAACAATATATATTCAACCATCAACCAACTATCATCCATAACCAATAAATATTCATTCATATTCTCATTAATATTAATGAATTGGTTTTCAATTTAATCATATTTGATTCATATACAGTGGATGTTTTTACTAACATTCATTTTCAATTAGTTTATATTCACTAATTCATATTCAAGTTGGTTCACTTCCAAATCAAATTCAATTCTACTTAAGATTTACTTAACTTCCAATCGAATTCCAATTACTTTAGCTTCCAATTTCATTAATTCGATTTCATTAACACTTAATGAATTATATACAATCAACTAACAATCAAATAACAACCAATGTATATTCATTACAACCAAATTCCTTTGCTTATATTCATTCAATTATTCAACTTTTTTAATAACATTAGATTTTAATGAATTATCACTTACATTCATTATTTCATTCCAATTTATTCACATTCAATTGATTAACATTTAATCCATTAATTCAATTCAATTACAAAGTTGAATTTCATTTATATAACTCAAGTTCACATTTATCACTTCTAAAGTAAATTTCCATTTAACTTTAAATTCATTTACAACTCATATTCATAAATATATTCATATAGTTTCACTTCTTATATATATAAGTTTATTCACAATTGTAAATCACTTTAATTATAATTCAATTCTTATAATTCTTTACTTATACAATTTTTCTTTTATTTAGATTATTTCAAACAACCAAACAATCAACTTATATACACTTTAATAATTCTGAAAAATTATTCCTTTATATATAAAAATATAATCAAGGTAAAATTATTTCATTTACCCAAATTTTAAACAATACTGTGTCGAATTGTTCTATTCAAGTGTTTAGAAACCCCTTCGGCATAGTCTTGCGGACCACGCTGACGAAAGTTCATATGCCACTCAATAAACCAATCATCACAATATAAAACAATTTTATATTCACTAACAAATACGCTCTCATAGCTATTATTACACTCAAACTCATTCTAGAGTACTACTGACTCTATCTCTAATGAGTTATACCCAACAGAACCATGGTTGTCGCTTAACCATATGCTCTGATACCAAATGTAACATGTAGCGGTCACAACCGGTAGGCTTTTCAACCATCCCAGCCCCACCGTGACTTACACCGGTACCCCAGACCTTGCTTTTACGGCCAGCCTCTCGACTGTCTCAGGTTACACCTAACCAACCCCCTAAAAGAGAACGTGTGGGAGTAAGAGTCTCCCGTTCGCCACCTAACCGCGAAGCGAGAACCCCCCATCACATAGCCCAAAGCTTAGCAAGACTGGTGTGAGAACTCAAAACAGTTTATTTATCTTTAAAAATCAAAATAGAGGAATATTTTTAAGTCAATTCGCAATGCTTTTAAAAATGAGACTACCATAAGGTCTCCCGCACACACACACACAATGCAAACGCAGAATCGGAGGAGATTTCTCCTTATGATAGTCAAAGATGCTTGATACGCATTTAAAAGAACATTTGATATTATTACTAGTGCATAGTGTAGGAAAAAATTCATTTCGAAAGTAGAATATAAATCTTAGCCAACATAGACATTCCGAACTATGCCTACTATAGCTACCATCCAAACAGTGTTGCGACACCATACGGAAATTTTCGACTTTCGAAAATTCAACATCGATACTCACTTTATCGACTGCCGAGCAATCGAAGGCCAAAAACCCGAAATGTTATGGTTTTAGAAAGAGAATTTAAGAAAAGAAAAAGAGAGAATAAGAGGGAAAAGATAGAGAATAGAGAGAGAAGGAAAGAGAATAGAATATAGAACAGAAAGGAAACATAGAGAAAGAAAATGGAAAATAGAACGGAACAGAAAACAACAGAACAACAACCGAATCTCACAATTCGCAGCGGAACAACATATAATAATAAATGAATAATCTTTAAACAAAGAACTATAGCAGTTATTACATTTTATACATTACATTACATCATCAGAGTGTACAACAACATCAACAACAAACAGTGCAGCGGAAAAAGAAATACTATATAACTAGTAATACGCCATGCCATCCAGCTTGCCTCCAGCAACTCCTGAATATCCAGAATATCCTGATCAACCTAACTCTTAACTGCCCGTGTGGAAATTGGTGGGCACCCAGAGTTTAGGAAGGAAAACAATAAACTCCAAGTCAGTCATGTGACTGGTGCGAGAACTCAAAACAGTTTATTTATCTTTAAAAATCAAAATAGAGGAATATTTTTAAGTCAATTCGCAATGCTTTTAAAAATGAGACTACCATAAGGCCTCCCGCACACACACACAATGCAAACGCAGAATCGGAGGAGATTTCTCCTTATGATAGTCAAAGATGCTTGATACGCATTTAAAAGAACATTTGATATTATTACTAGTGCATAGTGTAGGAAAAAATTCATTTCGAAAGTAGAATATAAATCTTAGCCAACATAGACATTCCGAACTATGCCTACTATAGCTACCATCCAAATAGTGTTGCGACACCATAAGTGAATGATAGGTCCTACAACTAAAACCGTACAAGTCACGTATTGTTTCTTTGGATTTCCAACGAATGATCAGGCCAAGGAACTTCCCATTGCCACATGAGAATGCCTCTGGATGGACATCCCCGAGAACCAAACCGGATCTCTACCAACACAAGGCCGGGTTACCCCTAACCGAGTAACAACTGACCGAATATGCCATCCCCCGGTCCTTTGGGACCTTTTCACCGAGCGCTCGTAATCAATTCACACAATCATAACAAAGTGTTTTCAACATGAGTAAGTATCTGGGCTCCATACCATGATACCACCCTTTTCCAGAAGAAAATGCACACATCCTAAAGGGCGCTACCCCTCATAACCTTGCTGCTTCTTTCCTGTTTTGACCATTCACGGGGTGTGAGGCTCGACGAAGTCACGTCCACAAAAAACATACTTTATACAAAAGCCATGCTTTGGGTCAACAAATGATCATAGAAATGATCACCAAGATAGACGATCAAATAAATGATCCTATCACAAATAATCAACACAATGATCATTTACAGCAACACTCAGCATGTCACATTACCAAATTGGGAATATATCGCTGATAACATTCAACTACATAACCTCTGAGCTCGTACGTCTCAGAGAAGGGTGTTAAGCTAAAAGAATAAATTCTCCACCACCAACAGAAATATATTTGAATGAAATCGGCTTTATATCTCAACTTGTAATGTCAGACATACAATCCATACAAGTCTGTTCCGGGCTCGAACAAAACCGAAGGCACTTACAAAGAAGTCCTTGCAATCCGGATATTCACAATCCTGATCGGATTTCCCATCACTTAGGGAGTCTCTATACCGTTGCAACTCAGTGCAGAGACAATCGATAGGTCATCCTATCGCTTTTGCAAATACCGGGTCTTCAACACCGATCTTCAAATGCAATTCATAACGACGTATCACATATTCGGAATGGGTTATACGACCCCATGGTCCTTTCTCGGTTAACCCGAATAGTGAGCGCTTATTCAAAAATAAGTGTGGCATTCAAATTCAAACAAATCACATCAAATACCCATTCAAAGGGAAATATTGATAGTCGGCTATTGAACTATCAATGGATATGCACACATCACCAGTTTCCAAATAATTTTTCAAATTATTTATTTTCCAAAATAAAATATCTTTGCAAGATATATAATTTTCACACTTCAAAAATAAATCAATATTTATTTTTCTAAACCAATCCCACTTTCTTTTATAAATTCCATAGTGAATTTATATTTCACAATATCTATGAATATATGATTTTAATTATTCATTTTCAATTTATCTTCAAAAAGATAAATTCTCAACTTATTCACTTTGCATTGGAAAACA
Organism: Allium cepa; assembly: GCA_030765085.1. Taxonomy (NCBI): domain Eukaryota; kingdom Viridiplantae; phylum Streptophyta; class Magnoliopsida; order Asparagales; family Amaryllidaceae; genus Allium; species Allium cepa. Next base: position 402,426,065 of record CM060931.1, read on the forward strand.
TTTCCATACTTATTTATTCATAAGTAGTTCACAAATTTTATTTTCAACACTTGGAAAATATTCAATATACTTAAATCGAGACTAAGTATATATTTCATTCTTTAAGGAAATCATGCTCTTAAACATATTTATTTAGGCCAAAACGAATGTTGCGTAAAACATCGTTACGACAACCCAAAATCACTAGTATAGGGATTCGAAATTAAAATAGATATATAAATCCCAATACTATACAAAACATTTCCTTTCGGAAATCATTTACTATAACAACAGTGTTATAGTCCACCATTTCCTTTTATTTCTCGAAAACGTCTATTTCAACAATAGATGTTGAAATCTATGGTTTCGAATCTCAACATATTTAAAACATCGTTAGATCGTTTTAATTCAATTCAAAATATCACATTCTAAACAATTTCTTTAACATAATATTCCCTATTCAAAAACGTGAATATACTACGTTAACCAATTTCATCCTTTATTCATTTTATTTCAAGGGATTATTCACAGTCAAAAATGTGAATATAACTCCATTAATAAGTTTCAACAATTTACTTATCAAAATAAGTTGTTTGCGAATTTATAAAACAGCGTTTATAAATTCCATTTCTATTTATTTTATAACAACTTCCTTTATAAATCTCCTTTATTAGCCTATTCGATTTATATCCCAATTATGAACTAAAAGTCCATATTATAAGTTAAATGCTTATAAAACGATTATTTTACAAAAATCGTTCTTTTAAACTTCATAATTATAAATCTTATAACTTATAAGATTCAATTATTTATCCAAAACCATTCTTTTAATAACTTTATAAATTTTATAAACCTACTGCTTATAAAATTCCATTTCTAACTTCACCGTTTATAATTCTATAAATTTCATTCATTTATGGAATTCATTTACAATTTATTCTAACACTTATAAAAACTTGTTTTATAATGTCAATATTTCAATTTATAATATCCATTTATAAATCTCTTAATATAAATCAATTTATATTATTCTTTAAAACGTCTTTAAACTCCTTTAAAAACTTCATCATTTTGATTCATAAAATAATTAAATTTTATAAATCCTATATTTAAACTTTTCACAATAAATTCTAAAATCCCGATTAAACTATTTTATAAAATCATTAGCATCATATTCTCAAAAACCAGTTTTTAACTATATTTCTCCAAAAATCATAATTTTTATAACTTTAAAAATTATAACGTTTATTTATTTAAAATGGATCAATTCCAAAATTATTTTATAAACGTATACTTTTAAAAAAAATCACTTTAAAAATCATTTTAAAGTTCCAAATTTGGTCCAATGATGCTACACACCAAATAGTCAATCACGACAACAACGATATCATATATCGATATGATAATCCATCAAATATCAAAATATCTGAAATCAAATAAAAACTGTTGAGGAATCCAGTTGGATCCCTCCAACCTGTTTTCCTGCATCCAAAAACATTAACACAATACCAATTTCGCTCCAGTACGAAATTATCGTGGTATATGGGATTTAAAATATTATCCGCTTAATAACGGCGTAATAGGGTCTCATCCGCTAAACAAAAAATGCGGGAAATCAATAACTCCAATATATACATATGCCAATATATATATATTGCTACTATATATAATACCAATTTCACTGTTTATGAAATATTCGCGGTATATGTTTTTAATAAATAACATCCGCTTACTAACGGCGTATAATGTCTATTTTAACAATCAATAGATATCAATCAACATTCAAACATGCATTCAAATATTTTAAATCTAACTATTTAAAATAAAATCGAAACCGATTCGATTGAGTGAGAAGTTCTCACCTTGGTTTCAATTTCGTTTTAGCGATTTATTTCGAATAAAATTAAACGGACGTTTAATTTTACCCAAAATTCTCACTAACTCCAAACGACTCCAATCCAATTTCATCGCGTAGTGCTCGTCCATACGATTCCAACGCAACTGGTTTCGCGCGTTTTCGACCTCGTATGAAAAAGATATGAATTTACGAAGTTTACACGATTTATACTTATATAAATTTCAATTTCCTTTTATAATTTATAACCTGCACAAATCAAGACCGTAGGATCACAAGCCTCCCTCATCACAGCCGCAACCTTCATCTCCCTCAACTCACGCAAGCTACAGACATCAACATACATAGCCGAACCCAATCCACATACTAGGGTTTAGAATCGCCGCCTCCTCGCTCAACTAGAATTTGATCAGACACCTCCACATCGAAGGCCATAGCTTGCTCTAGGTTCGGCCCCAAGGCCATGAAGCTCGGTAAAGCCTTGATACTCGCGCACGCAAGATGAACGGCCATCTTTGAACTCGAATTCCCATTGATCCGTGAAGCCATTCGCGATCTTGACCGTTGATCTTGTAGCTCTCATCGTGCTCTATAACTTTCTAGTTGAAAGTTTTCGATATTAATGAATGGATTTGGAGATTTGAGGGGAAGATGGTTGGCAATTTTCGGTCGTAGGTTAGGGGGTGCTGGCGGCTAGGGTTAGGTTTTATTTTTTCTAAAAAAAATGGTGAATGGTTGGTCTATTTATAGAGTTTTGAACGACACTATTCATCCCGGAAATTCCGAACTCCGATTTACGCGCCGTAACCAGCGTTTTTAGGGTTTACCCCGCGTTCCGGACACAATGGAACAGGTTTCGGAAGCTAATTCGGACATCTGTGCGAGTTATGGATATAAACGTTCGATTTAAATTAAACCGATTTAAGCGATTTTCTAGGCGTTTTAATTTGTACCGGACAAACGGTAAATCCGATTGACACGAAATTTGAAACCTTACAATAATATCACATTACGGATCCGATGAAATTGTTTTCGTCGAAATCCGAGACTTTTAAAAAAATGGCTATTTTAACTCGCCAAATTAATATTAAAAATAATTCGATGCGTTTCGAGCTGCCACGATCAAACGATAACTCCGATTGACACAAAATTTGAAATCCGGTAATAACTAACTATTACGGATCCAATGGAACTTGTTTCGTTCAATTCTGAGACTGTTCAAAATTTGACTATTTTCACTAGTCGATTTTAATATTAAAATATTCAATTTTCACAAATTAACTTTTAATTCGATTTTAAAAGTTCTAAAATATCGTTCTAACTTCAATATGATAAAATAAAATTTTACAAATCATTTTCAATCATATTTAACTCAATTTTCAATTATTTCCATAATTTAACATATTAAATTATCGATTTAATTATTCAATTAAATCCAATTATTCAAATAAAAATTTATTTGACTATAAATTCACTTATTAACATTTAAAATTAATTAAATATTCAAATTTTAATTTCAAAAAAAATTCTGGGTCGTTACATATTTATTCCTAATCAAACTATTGTTTGTTTTAGGAACCCCTATTTTTATGATTTTTAAATTATCGTTCCTTCTTGGACGAGTAGATATTAGAAATATTTCTCCTAATTTCCTTTTTAGATGGAGCCTTTGATTTCTTAGAATATCCTAGTCCCTTTTTATTAGAAATGGATTGAGAGTTTTCAAGAATATTGGATAGAGTTTCTCGACCTTTATTAAAGTTAGAAACATTTATAGAAATATTTTCTAACTTGGTTTTAAGACAAGCATTATCTAATTCTATCATTTTGATCTTAGTTCTTAGCTCATAATTTTCAAAGACAAGAGAATCATTCTTTTCTTTTTGAGTTTCAATTTCTTGACTCAATAAAGTAAGTTGAGAGTTACCATTAGAGAAGGTATCTTGAAGTTTTCCAAGTTCTTCTTCTAATATTTTCTTTTCATCATTAAGCGTACCTCTCTCGAATTCTGCTTTTCTCTGATTTTCTAGAGCCTCTTTATATTTTCTTTTGATACTTTTTAAGGTATCAAGAAGTTCTGAATTAATTTCAATCATATCATCAAAAGTAAGATCATTTACCTCATTCTCTGTAGCCATGAAACAAACATTTGCTTGTTCATTTTCACTGTCGTTGTTGCTTTCTAAAGAGGAAGAATTCGAATCATCCCATGTTACTGAAAATGATTTTCTTTTAAACTTGTCCTTTTAATTTTTATTGTGATATGTTTTCTTTTGTTCTGGACAATCTTTTTTGCATGTGCCCCTTCTTGTGGCAGTTAAAGCATTCTAGTACAGATGAAGATGGCTTATTTGTATTGTTGTTGAAGTTTCTTTTCCCGTTGTTTCGATTTCCTTTTCTGTACTTCAATTTTTTTTAAATTTTTTAGCAATGAATGCTAAGTCTTCTTCATCCGAGTCTGATTCTTCTTTTTCTGCATGAAATGCCATATTCTTTTTGTCTTGTGCTTGTACTTTTTTAGCCTGCAAATTCACTTCGTAGGACATTAGATTTCCTATTAACTCTTCTGGTTTCATGGTATAGAGATCATTAGCTTCTTCAATATCCAAGACTTTTCTTTCCCATTCATCCGTTAAAGAATTAAGGATTTTTGAAACAATATCAAAATCGAAGTATATTTCTCCTAGTCCTAGTAAAGAATGATGAATATCTTGAAACCTAGAGTACATATCATTTATAGTTTCATCTTGTTTCATGCTAAAATTTTGAAATTGATTCTTAAGCATAGATAATTTACTTTGTTTAACCTTGTTAGTACCTTCATGAGTGACGTTTAGTGTTCTCCATATTTTATATGCAGTGTTACATATGCTAACTCGGTTAAATTCATTTTTATTTAATGCACAAAACAACATATTAATTGCTTTAGCATTAGCAGAAGCATCTTGTTTTTGTGCAGTTGTCCATGTAGTATATTCAGTAGTAGGTGCAGTATATACTGCTTGTGTAATATTCCATGCATCAAAACAACAGGTTTGCATATAAATACGCATTCGTGTTGCCCAATAGTTGTCATTCATGCCATTGAATAGTGGAGGTCGTGCAGTAGATTGACCTTTAGTAAAATTAGTATTAGTGGCAGTGTTAGTGGTAGTGCTGATGTTGTTTTCCATATTAGAAAGATATCAGATAACTGTGTAACGGTTATAAGAAACCTTGCTCTGATACCAAATGAAAGTGACTATTGTGTGGCTAACTATCACTTAGGATTGTGTAATATGGAATATAATTAAATCTAAATGCGAAAACAGATGATATTAGCAAAGTAAATGAAAATGAGCACACCAGAAATTTTTATACTGGTTCGAACTTCCCGTTCTACGTCAGTCCTAGACTCCTTCTGGAATTTCACTAACAATAATCCTTACTTAACCCGGAGGAACAGGTTTACAATACCTGAACAACAGAACAGGATTTTGATGCCTCAACAGCCGAAGAGGACTTCACTTGCCTGAACAGCAGAACAAGACATTAACTTATACAAAGAGTATTTGACACAGTGTATTCTCAATAACACGAATTTGTCTCTTGATATTACCACCTTCCTATAATCTTCTCCTTTTGATATATATATATATATATGTGTGTGTGTGTGTGTGTGTGTGTGTATGTGTATATATATGTATATATATGTGTGTGTATATATATGTGTGTATATATATGTATGTGAAGAGTATGGAAGTAAATGAATGATTTTATATGAACTTGAATGCACAAGAGAGTTAGAATTAAAGTAGTATAAGAATAGAAAGAGTTAGATCGATTAGGTGAACAAAACTTATGATTCTAACATGTTTATATATAGTACAAAGAGATGCAATTGTTCGTGAATAGTTATCATGAAAGTTTATGGACATATCTATTGATAAAAAGTTGTATCTCTTCATGGAAAAGAAATGTCTATTCAAAAGTATAGCCGTTGTAAGAATTCAGACGTCTGAAAATTAGAATTCAGACTTCTGAAATTGTTAAAGTGCAAACCAAAAAGGAAATAGGTCATTTTTGACCTGATTCAGACGTCTGAAATTTCCAATTTAGACGTTTGAATATTGTCAAAAAATTCAAATTTGATTATAGATTCAGATGTCTGAAATGGTCAATTCAGATGTCTGTATTTGACCTGAAAATTCAAATATGCTCTATGCATGTATGTATATGCACGTGTCGACATATATATCCAAAGGAGAGATTTTAACAACATTTTAATTCTAAACAACGACTCAATACAACATATATGAAGTATGAAGTTCATTTGAATCCGGTCTTGTAGATATTCCTGCAAAAAAAAAGTTAGCATAGAAAATTCAACGTATAATTGTCGTAGTCGAAATATCATAAGTATGAAACATCGTAGACGAGGTTTCAACATGTACATGCCACAAGGTCGTGCACATCGATATACACTTGATAAAACTGCAGGGACAGGTGAGCATAAGGTCAAACCCAAGCCGAGGCTGGATTCAACTCAGGTACCCGCGATACAACATACAACCAAATACACACATGTACACAAATATGCACAAGAATAATGCGATGACCATACTCACAAAGCCCAGATCAGTGAGCAACTCAACACGACAAAGTGGTAAATCAACATGTGAAACCGAAATCAGGGCCAGCCAGACTATGCTAACAAGTGCACAAGTGGGTCAACACATCAGGTGAACAAGGAAATGGATAATGAAACTTGAAGCAATGCAAATAGGGTAACCTAGATATGCAACCATATACAAGTCAATTGAGCAAAGCCTCAGCATCAAATAGCAATAATATTGAAGCATGTATATACACCAACATAACCACACACACACACACTTATATATGTTTGTACACATGCATATATATATATATATATATATATATATAACATACAGCAGAAGTGAACCAAGACTCCAACAAGCTCCAGACCAGACTTAAGTGGAACCACCAGTGAAACAAAAGCGCTAAACAAACGAACACAACATCAATGTAACTCAAGCAGTGATTGTGATCAAGCAATAATCGACAAGTGCAATCAAGTCAATCACACATATACATACATACATACATACATACATACATACATACATACATACATACATACATACATATATATATGTATGTATGTATGTATGTATGTATGTATGGAGACAATCAACCAAAGCAGATATGTATGTATATATGTATAGAGGCAATCAACCAAAGCAGTACAACATGAATGAATTAACGCAATTGCATGAACATCCACATATGCAACCAGACTCAATGCATTTAGGCACAAGAATAAAATGAAGACGAATGTAAATGGTACCAGGGTAGTGCACATGAAACAAGACCAGACTTCAATCAAGTCCAATTACAACTTGAACTTGAACATATACAAAATGCCCAAGAAAATGCACAAAACACTCATGAAACCACAACTACACCAGACTTTAACATGAAGTGGACTCAAGGCGAATGGATTTAGTGCACAAATGTATACTTAAAGTCAGCAACACAAGTTCATCATAAAACAAGCAGAACAAGGCATAACAACATACATATATACATGCGTGAACACACACACACACATATTTGCAGTGGAAACCAGACTTCAATCCAAGCAAACATTGAATGATGATATACAAATGCTTTAGCATGAAGTAGAGTTTACATATAAAAATCAATCAGATGATCAAGTGATGTAGTTCGAACAAAAATCAATGAAACAGTTTACAGTTTTACAAAAATCAAGTAGCAGTTCGATGAAAGTTATAAAGTTGAAAATATCAATATCTCAAGTCAAAACTGCCAACAGAGATGAAAGAACAATAGTTAACGAAAAAATTGAAATGCCAAAGAATCAAAGCCATGGTGATCAAGGTAGAATCGAACAAGTCCAGATTATCACAATTTCAAATGGCCGAAGTTATAGGTGAAATGAATGAAACCGACTAAAATATATTCAAGCAAATTCGACATGAACGAGTCAGAATAAATCACAAGTGCTCAAGCTAAATCGAATGGACAAGTGCAAATCACGAAGAATTCAAAAGAAAATTTACGAATGAAAACTAAGGGATTCAATTCCTATAAAACCAAAAATCATCGTCGGTAAAATTCATCGCTTTGAGTTTAAGCAAAATCATAGAACCAAGTTTCAAATTAAATCCCAAATCAATGACCCGAATCAAGTTCGAACCAAAGCAATCAACAGAAGAATTAAAACATCAAAAATCACTTACAAATTTCAAAGGTTCAAACTCAATAATTGGAGCAACTGAAAGCATATCACAGCCAGAAGTCAATTGACAAAGCAACGCAACGCAAATCCCTCAACTCAATCGATCAATTTCCAAAACGGCGGCTTTAACAAAGAAAAGCCCTAATTTCAAAAGGGAACGAAGGAAAGAACAATATCGACCGTTTTTCTGTAAGATAATAATAAATGGAAGTCGCCCCATTTTTGTTTATAACTAAAGTGGGATGGCTGTTTTTTTTGGGCTAGGGTTTTGTTTTAAGTGTTTTTATATTGTAATTTAATATTAACTTTTCAAATTCTACTGTGTTAACTGGGTTACGAACTACGGTTTTTATAGTTTGGAATTCGCAACTCAGTGGCTGAGTTGTGGTAGGGTTTTGAGCACAGAGTTAGGTTAGGCGATAGCGGGTATCGCAAGATTACGTGTGTAAGCGTCCAACTACTTGATTTCTAGTAGAAACCTTGGGGGCAGCACGTAGGAAAGTTTCTACCGAAGTTGGGTAAATCTGTGTTGTTCTATTTTTGATTTTATTATTCTACTACTATCTTGCTATAATTATTTTATATATTTCCGCATTAATTTTTATTATTATTAGTATCGCCCTATTCAACCCCCTCTCTAGGGTGAAATCGATCCTACAAGGGGTATGCTCTATGGGCAATTATGTAATTTGTTACATATATCTAACTCGTCGACCAATCTTATTTGAAATAAAAGGCATTTTCTTCCTAATATATATCTGATATAATATGATTATATTAATTAATTAACTTAATTAAAAGTATATTTAATAGAAAAATCCATAAATGGTATATTTTGTGATGGTAGTTACAAAGTGTTGTAACGTAAGTAATTTATCACAACTAAACAAATATACCATTTTAAATATTCCTAGTCAAGATGCATCAAGACTGGATCTCAATGTATCCATTGAGACTAGAGTACATGATGCTCTCCAAATGTTGGGCAGTGTAATTACTCATGACTGTTGGGGGCACCTAGGGGTTACGTACTAATAGTTATTGGATAACTATGGAATGACTCACTTGATAGTTTTCTATTGGTTAATATAACTAAGGTCAAACGGAAAATATCGATGTGACTGATTTACACAATTTTTGGACTTGAGAATACTATGGATCTTCAATATAAAGGCTCCGCTTTGAATATAGCCAAATCATGGCATGGCGTCCAATGAGTGGCTACAGTTGGGTCGAGTGGAAGTATTGGAAGCGAAGCACTATTCAATAGAGGATTCGTCTTCTCCGTTATATACGGTTAGTATCATAGTCAACTCAAGTCAACTCAAAGTCAAACTCTCTGGCCAGAGCATTTCGGTTAATAATAAGTGTTATTATTGAGCCATTGGCTTTGTATTTAGACTATAAAGTTGAATATGGATGAGGTTGGAATTTTAACATTACCAAATTCTGTAGGTCCAAAGTAATATAGTTTTGACAAAGATAATTAGTGTAACTAATGTCACAATCAGGTAATGCTTATTAAACTAAAATTGGATTTTACCAAAAATGAGTAAGCGATAAATTTGGCCATAATATCACACCACCTGCTAAGTGATGTGTGAACGTTAATGTTAGAATAGTCAATGTTAATCGCTGACTAAATTTACACCCAAGAGTTACACAGCCGAAATGATGAATTCCCTTAAGGCCGAACGATTTAATTAGTTTATAATTTTTATAAATTAATTAAATTAATTAATATTTATGAAATATTAAACATAAAATTTGAATATGATTTGAGAAATAAATATTTATATATATTTATAACAGTTATAAATATATCGATCGATATACAATATCGACAGGTGATTAAATTAGATTTAATTGCATATGTATTTGGCTTTGGCTTAGATGGGTTTAAGGCCCATCATCAGGGCTGTAAAATTTCGGTTTTGGGTAAGTCTAGGGGTGGCTAAAACATAGGGAAATGGCTTGGAGATAACGGGTTAAGATCAAGTGAGAATGGGTAATAAGGTTTTCCTCGTTTCTCTCTAATATATATATGTATATGTGTATATGTATATGTATACGTATATATGTATATAATGTTGAACCTTTTTTGGTCGCCATTACCTTCTACGTTGTTGGTTAAAACATAGCTCTTAATCCACTCTAAAATTCTCAAATATACTTAAAATTAAAGTAATATTATTCGATAGTTAGAGGTCGGTGATTCCGGACTTGTAATCTGACGAATCGAGAATAATAAAAGGAAAGAAAGTCATTGCTTCAACGTGGATTCAAACGCATTATTAAATTGGCAATTTTAATTCATATTACAGTAATTAAATTATATTCTATGATCCTATATTGAGCAATTTCATATCTATTTAAATATATTACTATGTTTAGTTAGGTGAGATTTTATAAGTAGATGTAGTTGTCACAAATCGTTTGGTTATATGCATAATTTGTTTATTATACTGTTTGATTTATGTATAGACAAATGTTGTTTACTGTAAAAAATCAACCTTTTGTCATTAATAATTGTTTTATATATATTTATCAATAAATATTAGTGTATATTTCTCTCTCATAATAACATTTATGCATATATAAGATATATATATATACACTTATTTATATATAATATGAATTTACAAATTCAAAATTAATTATCATACATATATTCATGTTTTTAAATTAACATTTATGGAATTTTGAATTGTTTATTATATATAAAATAATTCTTACATTAAAAATTTAATTTTATATTTAAAAAAATATTATATCATTCCAAAAACATAAAGAAGAAATTTATGATTTTATTAATAAATTTTATTATTATTAATAATTAATATTATTTTGAAAAAACTATTTATGATTGACTAAAAATAATAATTTAATCGAAAATTTCTTCAAAAATTTTCATAACCTTTCATTCATGATCCTAGAATTTCTGAAACTTTAAAATTCGAATTTTTAGTAATATGTTATTTTATATTAATAATTATTATAGAAGTTAATGTATTTGTATTTCAACTTTGAAAAATCGCCAGATTTTTTCTAAGCTCTATTTATGATTTGATTTTCAAAAATTGTAAAAATAGATTATTTTATATTAATTATTTATGGTTGAAAACATTATTTTATTCATAATATATACAAATTAAAATATTAAAATTATTATGTTTGCAAAACTAAGTTAATTTTGAATTATAAACAATTTTTAATAATTGTTCTCTCTCTTTTTATATATATTTGTCTATATATAAATGTTTTATGTTCGTATATTATATATAATATATTTATACATACATATATGTGTGTGTTATATACATGCACATATTTGGACAACATACATGACATACAAAATGAGATAATATGTCTGCTGTGATATAAATTCCGACATCTACATATATGCATATTATAACTTTCACGGATTATTATGTTACATATGCACTCGCATATATATATATATATATATAATACATTTATGCATAAAGTAAATCAAATAAAATTAGTTTCATATCTTAATACATTTGAATTTAAATAAAATAAATAATTTTATTTAAAAGAAATTTAGAAATATTCTAATTCAGTTAGACTTCATAGGCCTAATAAAGATCCAATAGGGTAAATTTTTTGAAATTCACCCATTACTTCCGCTGTGGGCTGGTCTAGTTCCAACAGTTCCCAATAGACTAGTGGCGGTGACAGAAGTGGAAGTTTATGTCCATAGTAGTCCAGTGGCAGCCTCTTCTATTGTTAATAGCCAAGAGGGTGGTATCTAATATATCGAGTAGCTCTAGGAGTAGTGGCCGATCTTTAGATATGAAATTCAATCCTTAATTCGATTTATTGAATTTTGTTACAAAATTGTAAGTGTAGAAATGTACTAGACAAGAACCCTTGGCAACAGATTTTAGGAATTCACGGACACTTGTATCATATCCTATATCATTTAGAGTAGCATTAAAGTAACTGCATATGATCATCACATAATAAACTTGTACTCATTCACCAGAATTTTATCCGACCCCCTCCTTCCTTTCCATTTTCCCCCACCACAGAATGATAGATTAGCAGCTGATTGGGCATAATACGTGAAGAAAGGAGCTTAACGTTGGAGTTCTCATATTCTTGTTATCCACCATGTAGTTATTTACTGTATTAAAAGTTTGTAAAATATATGTTGTACTTTGAAATAGTGTAGATGGTAAATAAAGTGTTTTGAAGACTATTTTCTGAAATGTCTATTTTTAAGTACTTATATTTTAATTCCTTCCACTTTGTGATTTGAAAGTGTGGAATGTCTTAGTACTCACCCTTATAATTATGCTTTATAATGTTTTTGATAACCCAACAGCTCGTATTTCTTGGCATGTCGGGATCCAAAGGTCACACTAGGCTTTATATGGGTGTGTCTGGAACTGTGGGTTCTTACATTTGGTATCAATGCTTAGATTTAAGATCCTTTAGGATTTAGATGCGTATTGAGAGAACATACTTGAAAAGTTTTGAGAAATGTTTTCCAATAAGGTTTTCAAAATGTGCTTTTGAAAGGTATATTGTTTGCAATCAAATTGGTCGCAACCACCTAAGAAATGATTTTTGTAGAGAAGTAAATGAAGAAAATAAAATTAAACCGAGGAAAAGACTAAACCAACAACGAATAAAAAGCAATAATCAGAAACACAGAGGTTTATAGTGGTTTGGCATTGTATGCCTACATCCACTTTGAAGAGTATCTTTATTGATCACTTGTAAATATGATTAGAGCTGTTGAGAATAAAGAACACTTGATGACAATAAAGTCTAAAGTGACAAGCAATGTAAAAGATCATCAAAATTCCCCATCATGCCAGTATTTATAGGTGAAATGACTACCAATCTCTCTGAAACTTCGACTAAAAGACCTTCTAATCCATGTGGGCCCACCAGAGGGGTCGTTGGGCCCAATTTCCAATAAGGAGGGATCAGTACCGATCCCTCCATTGGTTGATTTTTGGGTAGCGATATCTATGATGGCTTTTGCATGCTTAAATATGTTGGCCCTTCAATTCTCATACTATTTGGACCACTAGAGCTCAAGTTATTGTTTAATCTTTGACTTGATATGATTTGATCATTGTTGACTGCCGAACACTCTATATGGATACATGCCGGTTCCTTATGTTTTGCCTATGTGATGTGTGATCCCTCTCTTATGGGCCGAAGTATGTCGATCCATCCTCTTTCATAAAATATGCCAATCCATCTCAATCAACTATGTCGAGCCCTCCTTTATGAGAAGAAGTATGCCAATCCCTCTCAAGGAGCCAATCCATACCGATCCTTTCCATTTACTGAGCTATATTCCATATTTTAAGCATTTTACATTGTTTATCTATCAGTTTCATTCAATTCTGACTTCATGTAACCATCTGCACTTGACTTCCGGGTCCTACAATCATTGCTCCGGAATCATTAGCCTTGATACCAGTCGGATCTAACTTGTGCAATCAGTTTAATATAGCCAGGCTAGAATGCCGGATAACATATATATATGTATGTATGTATGTATGCATGCATGTATGTATAGATAAAAGGTTTCAAAGGTCTTACATATATATAAGCATAACAAGAAAGAATGATAACAAGTATTCTTGCCAAGTACCATCTTCGGGACTGTTGAAAATAATCCACAATCATAGATAGTGAGAATGAGTACTAGTTCTAGAGGAATAGCTCTAGAAAAAAAGCTAAGGTTTCGAGCATGAACATCCCTATACGGTTCTGTCTATATCTAAAGCGAGGAAATAAGATGAGCCTAACTTGACAAAGGGAGTGAAATTATAATTTTCTTATATGTATATTAATACTCAACAACCTATATATATTGACTCATAAGGTAATCGTTGGCTTATTCCTTATAAGACTAGTCAATTGTAGTTCAGAATGAGTGTTAAGGTTATAAAAGTTAAGGTGAAAAATAAACCTTTTACGTACATTTATTGTAGATTACCCCCTAAAGAGAGGCTAGTAGAGGATTTGCATACCAACTAGAAATAGCAAGCAAATTATGGACTTAAGGATGAGTAAAGAAGATCAGTCCCATAAGGCACCTATAATAGGAATTTGATATTGACAGCATAAGAAGGAATTTATAAACTAAAGGAAGATTTCTCAATTAGAGTAGAAACCCTATTCTCGTATTGGTACTAGTCATAAGGACTTCTATTTATTTAAAGGTATAGCTGGAATATTTCCATAATGAAGTTGGACACTGTATTGGAAAGAAAATCGAGTTAACTATCTTTGAAAAGAAAGATGGAATTCCTATGCACTTAAGCATGTTAGGTATAAGTGGGCTTAGGTAATTAGGTTGCTACTGTCTATTCTAATTTAAGTGATAAACCGATGAAAATATTCTCTAAAAGTCAAAAATAGTAGATGTATGATATTTTAAATTTTGATTTATGATTTTGTATAAAATAATCAGACAAACTTTATGGAATTTGTGTAAAAATAAAATTTGAGAATTTAATAAAAAGTGATTTATCAATAACTATTTTTAAAGGCTTTGTTTTGTCACATTGTTATACTACCCTCAATGTGCACTTTACTTTTGATAATAGAACTTTTATAAAGAAAAAAAGAAATTGAGAAGTGTGTAAGATTCACTCTTTGAAATTCTTCTATAAATAAGAAATGGTTAGTACTGAAATGTCTTTTATCAACGTTATGCCGAACTCCAAAATAATAATAAGAAGTTAAAAATACCATATTATCTTTAAAAATACGCTTTTGTGAAAATTTCTTATTTATGAAAGAAAATGTTAAAATGATGTATTTTATGTTTATCTTGTTAGATTAAGCTTAAATCATTTTGATAGTTTAATTAAAGAAAATGTCATGACTTTGGTAAGAAGGAAACAACTATTAACAAATAAAAGAAAGGATTTTACGGTTTTAGAACTTACTAATTTTGAGGAAATAAAGTTAAAATCAAAGGCTTTGACTTAAAATGGTAAAGTGAAAATAGTATGACTATCACTTAGATCTAAAAAGAAAAGAAATATATCGGATTTAGACAAATAGGATTAAACAGCCTACTTTGAAAAATTTCGACTACGGAATTTAGAAGCCTTGAAAGGGTTGGGACATAGATAAAAAGTAACAGGAAATTTAGTGACCTTTCAGTCAACTGTTGAATTGGAAGGAGACTACTAATCAAACTTCCTATAGTAGTAAAGGGGAGAACCACCTTGTATCTTTATCCCAAATATGATTTGAATCTTAGAATGTTTGTGTGAGGAAGTTTAGAAAGTATGATTTGGGTAAAACATGTCCCAAAATTAGGAAAGAGTGGGCCAAGATGGTGGTTGTGTTTCACTTGAGGCTATAAGCAGATCAGGTTGACATGAGTGGGAAGTCATATTAGTGGATAACAGTCCCCACAGTAGCATTATGAGATGGTATTGATGGAAATTGGTTTCCATAGTAGCCTACAAGTGTGTTACCCTGTTGGGTTATATTATTTTAGATGTGTTCCAAGTATGCCTAAGTAAACCTTGGAAATGTATGGTTAGAAATTGGCACACATTTGAATCTAGAAAATGCTGGGTAGTAGTAGTCCTTGAATTTATACATCATGCGATATTTCTAGATTTATAATTTTGATGTATGTATGGGAGTAAAATGTAAATTAAGCAATCACGGTAAATTTTTGAGATTTAGGTGTTCCCAGGTTTTGTTGGAATTGATATGGGTAGTAGACATAACCGAAAGTAGTGATGAAATAGGAATGAGACTTAAATAGTATTTTAATTCATTAGAATGTCGAGGGTTGCAATGCAAATTCCTATGGATTACCAAGTTCAAATTTATAAGTAAAAGTGTATTGTTTGAAATGACAAGGAATATACCCAAATGAAATAGATGTACAAAATATGGATGACTACCATATCTTAAACTGTCTATTTTAATAATTATGAAAAAAAAAATTCCTTATAATTCCAAGTGGGACACAGATTCTCCTTTTGGATAAGACATAAAAATTTACACTGTCAATCTTTCCTTGGGAGAGATGTAGTTCCAATGCATTAAAATACGTAAATCCTTAAGTTTAAACCAAGTATTGATCACCGTGTCTATTGGATTTAAATGGAAAGGCATTATTTCATATTGAGTTATCTCAACCATGAAATAATTGGAATAAAAGTGATAAGGGGTTATGTTGGTAAAAATGTCTCATCTATGGGAGGACATTATGCGGTGGTAAAGTTTTGGAAGTTCAAACCATGTAAAATATCCTAGATAAGATTTTAGTCAAGGTTATGCAAGGGATAGTTAATTCAAGGATTTGGGTCTCCGTCAAGAAAAGATATTGATATTTGCATGCATTGGGAATGTGAAGGGGATTTTCATAAAAGACTAGCTTAGGTGATTTTTACCAATGCTAGAGTGATTATAAGTTATGACTTCAATTAATTTGGGGACTTTTTTTGCTAAAGTTGGATGGGAAGATAGACCAACTTTCACTTGTATAATTTTGGATGGATCCCTATAGACCGAATTGGAAAAGAAGTTTTGCTATTTTCAACAAGTTAAGAAACCACCAAGTTGGATATCTTTAGGTAAGGCGAAGAAATAGCATTGAGCTAAACAGGAAGTACCATAGAATGAGACACTGTCCAAATTTGAGTTATCTTACTTGATACCTAGAAGTTAAACTGATTAGGTATATCATCGAATGAGTTAAGGCAGCAGGTTGTGTATTGAGGATTTCATAGAGCTACAGTTTTGTGGGGGCATACTTATGCTCTAGTTATTTAGCGTGGTACATGTTAACACCATTTAAGTTAGAAGCAAGGATTGAATAAAATTACCTGTGCACATACATTCAGGTTTAAGGTTTATACTAGAGGTAAAGAATAGGAAGTGCAGTTGAAAAATATGGATAGATTTATTCTATCGAGGGACAAAGGATACACAAGGTAGGCATAAATGCAAGCACTGATAAGAGACATATGGGGTGTTTCAAGGAGTCGAGTCCATAATAAAAAGTTGACAAGTTAAAAATCCACGAGGCAAGACAGAATATGGGTAAAGTATTGTGAAATCGTCATTAGGTACTTGTGGAAGTATCCATGGGATCAGCTTATGTTGTCAAGTTGTGTCAATTAGGGAAAAATTAAAAAGCATAAGTGAATCCCTTGTTCGCCATGTATCTATCCATATTTTTGGACAAGGGACAAATTGACTCTGTAATGAAACAATTAAACTAGTTAGAGTCCAGTTAGGGAGACGATCTAATTGAGATTACATGAGAGCTTGAGGAGAAAATCCGAGCTACCCATCCTGAACTCTTTTTTGACACGTTTCCATTTTAGTTAGAAAATATTATTTTTACAAATAGGTTCCAGCTTAAGTAAAGACCTATGGATGGTAGGAATGGTTATAAACATGTCAATAGAATGTGTTATGGATGATGGATGCTAGTGGATATATTATTTGGATCACTTGTTATACACATTTAAGATAGTATATCCTCTAGGTAGTACACACCTATTCACATTATCCCTTATTATTGTCTAGCTTGTTTGTATGGTACAAATGAATGCTTGATTTTTGTTTATCGTGCATATGGATGTTGCATATGAACGGAATGATTGCGCATACATGAAAATTGCAAATATGTGTGTTTAGGATGTTGCATACATTTTGGATACATGGCATGAGCTGACGGAAGGTCAAATGGATTAGTAGATTGCCTACTTTTTTACAATAGCATAGATTCATGTGCATTTCACGTTGCATATATATGCACATATTATATTAGAAAATTTCCAAGGATGATGACTGCCATGGATGATGGACAAGTAGATGGTTGTAGTTATTGGTTATTGTGTGTATGAATTACATTTTTCCGTCCTTTTAAGATTTGGGGAGGAAACCCTTTTAAGAGAGGAAGAATGCAATACCTCGGAAATTTAATAGAAATTTAGCAAAAATTTAATGAAAATTTAATAATAGAATTAAATTAAACAAAAATAATGACTTAAAAAAAATTTCATAGAAGTCTGAATTTGACTACGAAACTTGCACCTTTGTTGTTATACCGATTTTTTGAATAATTTTCATACATAATACTTTGTAGTCTAAGTTAGTATGGGAAGTTACGGGCATTAAAAGGAATAAAAACTTAAAATTTCACACAGAAAGTACATTACCACCAGCCAACCCTTAAGGATTCATGGTCGACCGGTGGCGGTCAACCAAGGCATGGGGGTGGTTGACAGTTGTTCGAGTACAGTCGAACATATCGATTTTCTAAAATGTGAGATGAACGACGTGATAAAATGCTTGGGAAGGAAGGATGAGAGAACTAAATTTTACCAAATATCTCCCTATGCTAATCTAATAACCCAAACTAAAACCTTACCCCTATAAATACTAAGCTAATGGAACCAAAATTCTCACATAAACAAGTATAGTAATCAAACTTTTCATTAATTTTCTCTTAACCCTAATTTCTAAAGTTCCAAAAATCAAATCTGTTCAGCCTAAGAGATTAAAGCAAGCAAACAAAGGCAAACTAAGATAATCTAAGGAGAAGCTATCGATTTAGGGGCCAAATTCTCGGGTGCAAGCATTAATAAGAGCTTAAGCTAGAGGTGAGCGGGCATAAATTTGATAAGTTGATTATTGTAGTTAATTTAAACTATTGCAATTGATTAGGATTTTAACAAACCCTAAGTTGAATATGTTAAACCCTAAATTTGAATCTAAATCCCTAATCTTAAATTGTCATTTACTATTAATTGGAATTATGCACATACCCCTTTTCTCTTGAAATTGAAAACACAAAATCTAATTGCAAATTTTTGACCGGACTATAATTAGGGTTCAAAAATCACGGTTAACGACCTTATTTAAATGGATAAACAATCGACAATAGAAACTGGGAGAAACCCCAAAAATTGTTCATCAACGGTCAACCAGGGAACCCTAATCACTGACCAACACCGGCCAATTGAAGGATATAAGCGGTCGACCGTTCAAATCAAAAATTGACAACCTAACCTTGGCCTAAGGCCTAAAATTTATAAATGAAAACTATATAAAGCGTGAATTGTCATGGACCTATCTAAGGGCAATTAGATTCATGTTAGGACTTGTAGGGAAGTTAATTTCATATGAGAGGATGCTAGGTTGTGGCAGTGTTGGGTAAATTTTGTTTACCAAATTTAGAATAGTAATCAATTCAAGGAGATCTATTTTCGTAATTAGCACTCACAGGAGGTTCCAAAATTGGGCGTGCAGATGGTGTGGATGCCTGATAGAGTGGGTCTGGCACAACAGGAGGTCCTAATATTCCCAAATTCCCACTGCATGTGATAGAATTAGAGAAGAGGACCCAGAGCATGCAATAAAAGGCCAATGCCACAATCGAGAGGTGGAAGCAAATGCATACTGCAACGACACGGAATTTCACTACTTTGATGTGTGAATATTTAATTAATTTTAAATATTCAAATAATAGGTTTTATAATGAAAATAAAACTCTTTTAAATTATAAATAACAATAGTGAAAAAGTTTTCAAAATATTTTTACAAAAATAATTAGTTCGAAGAAAAATTGAAAATGTGACTGGAATTCATTTTTCAAAATTTTGACTTTCCGTCGGCTAGAATTTATCAAAAATGTTATGAACACTTTAGCATAAGTATACACGTTTGTAAATAAGTTTGAAGATGGGTATATGTATGTATTTGCGTATGTATATATATGTATTTACACCTAAGTATACTAAGTTATACACACACACATATATACATATACATACATATACATATATATATATATATATATATATATATATAAAGTATAGGTCACATCATTAGAGGACATAAGTACTCTATAATGACCTGTTTTTCTCCCTACCCATTGAATCGACAATTGACCACACATGTCTAACTCAAATTGCATGAAAAATAGGATCACTAAGGGTAGAAAGAAAATAAAGACAGAATAGAATCTCATACGAATGGAATAACATATCTTATTTCAATAATAATCTTTACAGTAGAAAATTTTAAATTACAATATCAGAGTCTAACCGAGATTCAGCCTAGACAGTTATACACCCCTGTCCTTACAAATGCTGAAAACAACAAAACATATGCAATGGATATAGCGGATAACAAAATACGTCCATACGATGATGAAGATCTTCAGCTCTCCTCTAGAAACTCCAACCGTCTTCAACTAAACCCGAAACTACTCGGATCTGACCCGAGTATTAAAAATACCCGGATCTGGCTTGATAAACGAGCAAGAGATACTGGAAACTTAATACGACTATATTATCAAAACCTTTGAAAAGAAGGGTATCTTATAAGACCACGCCTACACATAAACACAGACAGGTTTTTACCTTATGATAACCAAAACACTTTATACTAAAATACACTTGATATTATTTTTAATGGCATTCTTTTGAAAACATTTTTCAAATAAACCTATTCAAATAAAGCATCAATACCCGGACTAAGTCTAAGGTAATGTGTCCTGACTAGGTCAACGGAATATACTGAACATAATATACTGTGACGACCCGAACTCGATGTCCGGTAAACAACATCAAATTCGTATCGCCGGAGCTTGCAACACCATTAGATGATAATAACACAGTGGAAATAAAAGATGATATCACTGATAAAACATGAATACAATATCTGATACATCAATTTGATACAATGATACTCATCAATATCAGAGAATATACAACACAAAATACAGCGGAACACGATACAATATAAGATAAGTCTTCTCTGGATCTAATACTGCAATTCCAAAGAAAAAGCTCCAAAACTCCTAGCACGATCCACCATCAAGGTTGCACCAAGATAAGCAAGAAAGGTCAGTCATCCAAGGACTGAACTAGCTCCAGATAATCTACTAAACCTGACTATCTGAAAAACCAAACTCTAGACTGCCCAATTGGAAAATTATAGACACCCAGAGTTTAGAAAGGGAACAATAAACTCCGGGTCAGTCATGGGACTGGTATGAGCAAACAAAAATAGTTTGTCTCTAAAAACAATCAAAAGATTTTAAATTTGAAATCCGTAATGCTTTTTGGAAAATGAAACTACCATAAGGCCTCCCACCACACACACCATGCAAACGCAGAATTGGAGAAGATTTCTCCTTATGATAGTCAAAAATTCTTGATGCACAAAATCCTTTGATATTATTATTATTATTAGTGCATAGTGGAAAACATTTCGAAAGTATAATATTAATCTTGGCCAGCATAGATATTTCGAATTATGCCTACTATAGCTACCATCCAAACAGTGGGGCACCACCATAAGTAGATGGCAGGTTATACAACTAAAACCGTACAGGGCGCGTATTGGATGATTGGATTTCCAACAAATGGTCAGGTTAAGGAACATCCTATTGCCACATGGAAACACCTCTGGCGAGACGCCCTGAGAACCTACCCGACTCTCTGCCAACACAAAGTCGGTTTCCTTCCTGCCCGGAAGTAATACCTAAAGATATGCCACCCCCGGTCCTTTGGGACCTTTATACGAGGATCCTCTACACCAACAACATCACACAGTAATAAATATACTACAGTGCCCACATGAGTAAGTATCTGGGCCCCATACCATGATACTACCCTTTTCCAGAAGGAATGGTCACACACTAAGGGAGCTACCTGTAACGCCCCACCCTGAGACCCACCTTAACAAAGAGAATTAACAAGTAATTCTGTCTACTAAAGCGGAGAATAGGGCTGGTTAAGGGCGACCATCTATAATTTTGTCTTAAACATCTATTGAATACGTCGATAAATGCAATATAATTTCTTTTCAGCTCATGTGGATCGACATACCCAGTAAATGCTTAATCCAAAACTATAGGTGGCTAACGGATCTATCAGAACAATATACAATATCTGAATGTAAATCACATCTCAGAACAGTAACCAACATCATATATACATATACACTGATACATGTTCAGTACAATACATTATGAATACAATAAAGGTGGTACTCAACCACACTATACATTGAATCAAATGTAAAAACATCAGAGTAAGCAGAAGAAATCGACTACTCAAGCGATAGATAAACTGATATGCAACATCAACTTCAAGCTAAGCCCAAATGAGAATACCTGAAACAACTCGGTCTGACCCGAGTATAAATACACGGGTCAGTCTAGCTAAATAAATCAGTCAATATCGATAATATGAAGCAGAATGGATATAGTGATACTTCTTCTCGAATAAGGAGAAGGATTAGATAACTCATAGCTCAATACTCAAGTAACAAACTCTACCTAATTGACTAAATACCTCGAAAGGGATAACACGAACTCAATACTTAAAATGAAATACAAGTGCTCATATCATCGGCGATAATCAATAATGAACTCAAATCAACTTACATAAAACTCAAGAAAAACTCAAATGGTTTGATGAACCATTACTCCAAAAAGGAGAAAACTCATCTCAATCACAAATAGAAGTCATAAAAGCAAAACAAGATAACTCCATAAGAATATGAGATCTCAACCTCATAAGTAAGCCAAGGCGGCTAAATCTCACAAATACATCTCAATCATAAAAACTCATGGAACTCGATACGAATTCAAACTCATAAAATCTCAAACTCAATAAAGAATTCGATGCATGTTCAAAACTCATCAAATCTTAATAATAATGCGCCAAAAATAGCAAATTCAAAACTCATAAAACCCAGATTGGCCATATCCCTGAATACAATGCCGAAGCAATGCTGCATGTGCTAAACTCAGACGGTCGAAGTCTTAGACAAGGTCGCTAACACCTTCCAAAGCATTTCGTCCTAATGACAAGGTCGCTGACACCTTTCCAAAGCAGTTCGTCCTCATGACAAGGTCGCCAACACCTTTCCAAAGCAGTTCGTCCTCATAACAAGGTCGCTGACACCTTTCCAAGCCGTTTTGTCAGCCCTAACAAGGTCGCTAACACCTCCCAAAGCAGTTCGTCCTCATGACAAGATCGCCGACACCTCTCAAAGCAGTTCTTCTAGGTAAACATCGTGAATGTGTCACAAACTCACGGATAGGAACCCAAAAAGTGTTAACGTGTGTCCCATACCACACGTTCGCACTTAGCGGTTTACTAGCCGCTAGTCGATGCCACACTAGGAACAACATAAAACCTAAAAAAATCATATCT
Source organism: Allium cepa (assembly GCA_030765085.1). Lineage (NCBI taxonomy): Eukaryota > Viridiplantae > Streptophyta > Magnoliopsida > Asparagales > Amaryllidaceae > Allium > Allium cepa. The sequence goes on from CM060931.1 coordinate 402,449,379, forward strand.
CGCCTCGTCTCATTGACGAGTGATAAAGAGACAACATACTTGTCTCATCTTATCGACAAGTATTAAATGGCGTCGTAACTTGTCTCATCTCATCAACCAGTGAAAACATCATGATGGTTCCTCATAAACCATAAATCACAAAATATGAAATCATATACTCAAGTCTTGCCTTATACCATTGGCAAGTAAATAAAATATCATAATGGTTCTCATCGACCATACTCCTACATAGGAGATCTCAAGCCATGATACTTGCCAAATATTGGCCATGTTATAAATAAAAATTATAAAACTCAAAGTATGCCATAAAATGGCAAAACATCTCAGAATCAATAATCTCAAATAGCTCGATCGTACAAGTGCGGAATTAACTGAAACAGTAAACCCACATGTCCAAAAGTCGCACAAGAATACCAAAATTTGCATATAAATAACCAAAGGCTAAGTACAATGAAATCTAGTAAGGGTTTGTTTTGAAAGCAAATAATATCATTTTACCATATAGAAAATGATTTCTAAAATACTTCATCTATATAAATACTGTTTTCAAACTTCTCATTTCAAAGTCCATAAACTTATTTATATTCAACTCGATATAGATATTCACCATTTGATGAAATATTCCATAAATTTGAATTGTTCTAAAATGCAATTATATATATAATTGTTACAAATTCTCTTTGAAAAGGTATATAGTCAACAAACCATGTTACAAAAGTTACATGGATATGTAAACACTTATTTTTGAGAAAATAAATGCTCATATTCCAAAATCATACTTCTAAATCTATAAACTATATTATTTTTTACAAGGAATTGAATTGATTTGGAAACAATTTCGCAGTAGATAAATTATATTAAACTTTCATTTGTAAAATTACTTTTATAAAACTATAGATACCAAATAAATATTCATAAAAATTCCTAAAACTTAAATTAAAAATATATCCAAATCCCAGCATTATAACTCAAGAAATCAGTGCACAAATCAAAGTAGAAGCCATAAAATAATAAGGCAACAAGCCTAGGAGATAACACACAGCAGCAAGGAGAGAAACAGAGAAGTATACTACACGTACAAAATAAAGGCAGAAAAATATAAAAGAAATAGCCAAATTCCAATTCACACGAAATTATCAATGGAGCCGCACTTCGTAACAATGTAACAAAAGAAAGCAGCAAAATATTGAAAGATCGGTTCACATTTCAAAATAACAAAGGACATGCAAATCAAAACAAGGCAGTGCAAGCGTGGCCAAACTTCCAATGCAATAGGCAATATGCAAACGTATAAAACCAAAAGTATTCTGTCACTACAATTCACAACAAAGACATTTTGACTTAGGTCCAAATTAATATATACAATTGCATAAAAGGAAAACACAAATAAGGCTATACACATTAATTAAACAAAGTAAGGCAAGCTAGGCACTAGGAATGGTGTTGCATGACTCATCAACAATAAGATGGGTAAAAATAACCAAAGTCAAAGGCAACCAAAGTTTTAGCATCAGGGACGAAAATAATTCAAGAAAAATGATTGAGTGTATGGCCATTTTCCAAGGCAAGGTACAAATAAAGGACGTGCAAATTAAAACAATAGGGGAACTGCAACAAGTCAAGGCTGGGATCATCATTTCTTTTAAAAATCAAAACACTTTTTATTATATAACCTAAGTTTATGAAATACAGGTATATCTATATTAGTTTCAAACTGCTACTATTTCAGGCACTAACTTAAGTTCAATTACAAAGTGCAAAAAAATACAAGTGGTTCTTCCTTAAGTAAAAACAGTAAATGTCAGGCTATTATTATCTTCCTAAGCATAGGCTAGGCTATAGAACACATACAAAAATATGAATAACATTTTCTTTAGAAATTTAAGAGAAGTGGGACAGTATATTATGTGGCTGAAGATTAAATACATATATACAAGCATGCAAAAATTTCGAAACCTGGCATTATAGTAGAGCATATAAAATTCGAAACTTATATATGTGCTGTGTATCCATTTGAAAGTAATAGGCATAAAGGTCTAAAAAAAATTTAATGTAGCCCTCAATCACCAGGGATATACATATATATTCAAAGCATAAGCAAGGACAAAGGACTTTTGAAATTAAATCAGTGCAACAGGCAAGTACAAATTAGTGTAACAGGCAACGCATGGAAATAATAAAGCAAGACATATGGACATTTGCACCTAAAGCATTCAGGGAAAACAAGGTAAAAAGGGAATGTGCCAAACTAATTTATAGTAAACATGCAGCAATGGATTTTTCAGATTTTAAAATATAGAAACAAATTCACCAATCCACTTCAAAGTAATAACTATAGAATTTAACAAAAGAACAATCGAATGGATATGGAGATAGATTACGTGAGTTGTAAACTCACCAAAATCATTACTACCGAATTTGTAGCCACCTCAATGCCCTAGATCACCGCGTCAACTCATCAGAATCGTCATGCGCCTCACCAAGATCGTTGTTCCCCTCCCACATCGCTCCATCCAAGCAATCATAAATTGGTTTAGGAATTTTAGTTTATGAATTGATGGATTTAGGTTTTTTTTAGAAGAGGAAATAGATTTGATCGGATTTTGAAAGAAGAAAGAATGAAATACGTACATAGATAAGGAAATTAAGATGGATTACAGGCTTGTACTTCACTAAGGCCCGAAATGAACAAAATGAATTTCTTCTTTTAGCTTAATCAATAGGTTTAATTAGCCTAACTAATTAAATCACCTAAGCTATGTTAAATTATCTTCCCATAATTTTGTACTAATTCTCTTAAGAAAATGTATTTCAAATTTTAAAAATCCAATAATCGATTTAAATAATATTTTGACTAAATCGAATCCGCTAATTTAAATCAATTATTCAACTTAGATTGAATTTCAAAAATTAAACTTCTAAAATCTCAATTTAATTAATCAACACCAATTAATCGTAATTAATCAGACCATTAATAATTGGGTTGTTATAGACTTCCCCCCTTAAATAAATTGTGTCCCCGCAATTTCCATAATTGAAGAAAATCCGTAATTAAATTTCCAAGATTTAATTATTACTTATGTCAAAATATCACGTTCGGTGTTTAGAAACCCCTGTCGATAACATGGCGTCCCAATCACTGGGGTGTGTGACAAGAAATCAGTCTCACTCAATTAATCTTTTGTGCAATGGCCCATCAAATGGTAATATAGTGATTAGCAAATCATCGAATTTTCAAAGTAACTCGAAAGAATTACAAAGATATCCCATCTTCGAATCAAAACTAAATAAGATGCTCAACAATTTAATCAATCGAAAATGATTGTTTTCACAAAACTCTACAAATAGAGTCGGGATCAAACTCACTTAACACGAACTCTAAGCAATAAAGAAGACTATCAATAGGATTTTCCGCATAAGGATACGGAAAGAACATCCTTACAACAGATTAGAAACAATAGACAAGTTAGGTATATCACGAAATGACTTCTTACAAGAACACCAAACTTGGACGACTATGAAAATGCATGTCGTTGCTATTGACTCAAGGATAGAATATACTCAAGAGACAAGGATATAAGCTTGAATTACTTTTCAATTCAAGATATTTATAATTTTTAAATCTCAACATCTTTTAAATTTTAAATCTCAATTTTCAACATTTTGAAACTTTTCCAACTCTTTACTATATTACTTAGTAAATAATTTAAAACTCATATTAGAAGTCCAAAATTTCTTCTCTTACTTCAAAATTAATTTTCAAAAAATTTTGTAAGTCCATAGTAATATTCCCCAAAATAAATTAAGGGTTTAAATTCTCTTTACTCTTTTTATTAAACCACTTAAATAGTTTAAAACAATATTCAAATCCTCTTATATCTCATCTCTTAAAACATCCAATGTATACAATATAAATTCTAAAATCTCAAAATATACTTTCAGTAAAGTATAGCTCAATAATTTTCTCACATATTCTCATCTTTATAACTTCAAAATAAATATATAAATAAATGGCATTGCCTCGCCACTGAATCTCTAATAAATAGATATGTCCGTTGGCTGCAGAGTCGATCGAACGATCAAAACTAACTCGCCACTCTGATACTTGTCTCTAAAATCAATGGCTGCAATTACCATTCAAAAATAAATTTAATATTTAATCTCAAAATATTATTTCAAAATCTCAATCTTTAAAAACACAAATCATCATGTCTGATTGCCCCATCATAGTATTTAGGAGATTCCTATCGATAACGTTGATCAGGCGTATCGACCAGAACTCTTAACTACTCAATGGATAACCCAACACTCTAAAATTATTTCTATAAAAAAATACTACTCATATAAATATATTCTCAAAACATTCTTTGATTTTTAAAATATCTCAAAAATCTAATTTATCTTTTTAAAGCTTATACATATAGCTTCAAAAAAATCAAACCAATGAACATTAAGAGAACGGATCGAGATATTCCTAGAATACTCGATTTTCAAAGTCAACAGAAGGAGATAGAGTGTTCGTCAATCTTACGATGTCACGAGCCACCCCCAAAAGTCAACAAGATACAGGATAAGCAAGATATTCTTCCTGAAGGAGAAGAAGCACACAAACAACAAATCATTACTTCAAACAAAGTAATGTTACAAAGAACAACACCGATTGAGTATCCAAAAAGGATGACTCGAAGTAACTGAATGATAAACTCAAACGAACTCGGACAAGAATATTCTAAGGAATCAATAAGCTTCATCGATACGAACTCACTGGCATCGACAAAAATAAGAATAGAATAATCCCAATAAGATTATTCATAAGATAAGATAACATCAAACTCAATTATGGAATACTACGGAATACAATTTATATCCCTAGGAATATTCCATCTCGACATATCCCAAAACTCGAAAAAGAATCAGAGCACGATTCAAAAACAAGCTCGAATAAAGGACAATGATTCACTCGTATTGTACTTCGACGTATCGTGATATACCTACTGTTCTATGTTTATTCTACTTTGTTCTGACCACAGCTCTGATACCATCCTATAACGCCCCACCTTGAGACCCACCTTAACAAAGAGAATTAACAAGTAATTCTGTCTACTAAAGCGGAGAATAGGGCTGGTTAAGGGCGACCATCTATAATTTTGTCTTAAACATCTATTGAATACGTCGATAAATGCAATATAATTTCTTTTCAACTCATGTGGATCGACATACCCAGTAAATGCTTAATCCAAAACTATAGGTGGCTAACGGATCTATCTGAACAATATACAATATCTGAATGTAAATCACATCTTAGAACAGTAACCAACATCATATATACATATACACTGATACATGTTCTGTACAATACATTATGAATACAATAAAGGTGGTACTCAACCACACTATACATTGAATCAAATGTAAAAACATCAGAGTAAGCAGAAGAAATCGACTACTCAAGCGATAGATAAACTGATATGCAACATCAACTTCAAGCTAAGCCCAAAAGAGAATACCTGAAACAACTCGGTCTGACCCGAGTATAAATACACGGGTCAGTCTAGCTAAATAAATCAGTCAATATCGATAATATGAAGCAGAATGGATATAGTGATACTTATTCTCGAGTAAGGAGAAGGATTAGATAACTCATAGCTCAATACTCAAGTAACAAACTCTACCTAATTGACTAAATACCTCGAAAGGGATAACTCGAACTCAATACTCAAATGAAACACAAGTGCCTCATATCATCGGCGATAATCAATAATGAACTCAAATCAACTCATATAAAACTCAAGAAAAACTCAAATGGTTTGATGAACCATTACTCCAAAAAGGAGAAAACTCATCTCAATCACAAATAAAAGTCATAAAAGAAAAACAAGATAACTCCATAAGAATATGAGATCTCAACCTCATAAGTAAGCCAAGGCGGCTAAATCTCACACATACATCTCAATCATAAAAACTCATGAAACTCGATACGAATTCAAACTCAATAAAGAATTCGATGCATGTTCAAAACTCAGAAAATCTTAACACTAATGCGCCTAAAACGGCAAATTCAAAACTCAAAAAACCCGTATTGGCCATATCCCTCAATACAATGCCGAAGCAATGCTGCACGTGCTAAACTCAGACGGTCGAAGCCTTAGACAAGGTCGCTAACACCTTCCAAAGAAGTTCGTCCTCATGACAAGGTCGCTGACACCTTTCCAAAGCAGTTCGTCCTAATGACAAGGTCGCCGACACCTTTCCAAAGCAGTTCGTCCTCATGACAAGGTCGCTGACACCTTTCCAAGCCGTTTTGTCAGCCCTAACAAGGTCGCTAACACCTCCCAAAGCAGTTCGTCCTCATGAAAAGGTCGCTGACACTTCTCAAAGCAGTTCTTCTAGGTAAACATCATGAATGTGTCACAAACTCACGGATAGGAACCCAAATAGTGTTAACGTGTGTCCCATACCACACTTTCGCACTTAACGGTTTACTAGCCGCTAGTCGATGCCACACTAGGAACATCATAAAACCTAAAAAAATCATATCTCGCCTTGTCTCATTGGCAAGTGATAAAGAGACAACATACTTGTCTCATCTCATCGACAAGTATTAAATGGCGTCGTAACTTGTCACATCTCATCAACCAGTGAAAACATCATGATGGTTCCTCGTAAACCATAAATCACAAAATATGAAATCATATACTCAAGACTTGCCTTATACCATTGGCAAGTAAATAAAATATCGTGATGGTTCTCATCGACCATACTCCTACATAGGAGATCTCAAGCCATGATACTTGCCAAATATTGGCCATGTTATAAATAAAAATTATAAAACTCGAAATACGCCATAAAATGGCAAAACATCTCAGAATCAATAATCTCAAATAGCTCGATCGTACAAGTGCAGAGTTAACTGAAACAGTAAACGCACATGTCCAAAAGTCGCACAAGAATACCAAAATTTACATATAAATAACCAAAGGCTAAGTACAATGAAATCCAGTAAGGGTTTGTTTTGAAAGCAAATAATATCATTTTATCATATAGAAAATGGTTTCTAAAATACTTTATCTATATAAATACTATTTTCAAACTTCTCATTTTAAAATCCATAAACTTATTTATTATTCAACTCGATATAGATATTCACCATTTGATGAAATATTCCATAAATTTGAATTGTTCTAAAATGCAATTATATATATAATTGTTACAAATTCTCTTTGAAAAGGTATATAGTCAACAAACCATGTTCCAAAAGTTACATGGATATGTAAACACTTAATTTTGAGAAAATAAATGCTCATATTCCAAAATCTTACTTCTAAATCTATAAACTATATTTTTTTTACAAGGAATTAAATTGATTTGGAAACAATTTCGCAATAGATAAATTATATTAAACTTTCATTTGTAAAATTACTTTTATAAAACTATAGATATGAAATAAATACTCATAAAAATTCCTAAAACTTAAATTAAAAATATATCCAAATCCCAGCATTATAACTCAAGAAATCAGTGCACAAATCAAAGCAGAAACCATAAAATAATAAGGCAACAAGCCTAGGAGCTAACACACAGCAGCATGGAGAGAAACAGAGAAGTATACTACACGTACAAAATAAAGGCAGAAAAATATAAAAGAAACAGACAAATTCCAATTCACACGAAATTATCAATGGAGCCGCACTTCGTAACAATGTAACAAAAGAAAGCAGCAAAATATTGAAAGATCGGTTCACATTTTAAAAGAACAAAGGACATGCAAATCAAAACAAGGCAGTGCAAGCGTGACCAAACTTCCAATGCAATAGGCAATATGCAAACGTATAAAACCAAAAGTATTATGTTACTACTATTCACAACAAAGACATTTGCACATAGGTCCAAATTAATATATACAATTTCATAAAAGGAAAACACAAATAAGGCTATACACATTAATTAAACAAAGTAAGGCAAGCTAGGCACTAGGAATGGTGTTGCATGACTCATCAAGCAATAGGACGGGTAAAAATAACCAAAGTCAAAGGCAACCAAATGTTTAGCATCAGGGATGAAAATAATTCAAGAAAAATGCTTGAGTGTATGGCCATTTTCCAAGGCAAGGTACAAACAAAGGATGTGCAAATTAAAACAATATGGGAAGTGCAACAAGTCAAGGCTGGGATCATCATTTCTCTTAAAAATCAAAACACTTTTTATTATATAACCTAAGTTTATGAAATACAGGTATATCTATATAAGTTTCAAACTGCTACTATTTCAGGCACTAACTTAAGTTCATTTACAAAGTGCAAAAAAATACAAGTGGTTCTTCCTTAAGTAAAAACAGTAAATGTCAGGCTATTATTATCTTCCTAAGCATAGGCTAGGCTATAGAACACATACAAAAATATGTATAACATTTTCTTTAGAAATTTAAGAGAAGTGGGACAATATATTATGTGGCTGAAGATTAAATACATATATACAAGCATGCAAAAATTTCGAAACCTGGCATTATAGTAGAGCATATAAAATTCGAAACTTATATATGTGTTGTGTATCCATTTGAAAGTAATAGGCATAAAGGACTAAAAAAAAAATTAATGTAGCCCTCAATCACCAGGGACATACATATATATTCAAAGCATAAGCAAGGACAAAGGACTTTTGCAATTAAATCAGTGCAACAGGCAAGTACAAATCAGTGCAACATGCAACGCATGGAGATAATAAAGCAAGACATATGGACATTTGCACCTAAAGCATTCAGGGAAAACAAGGTAAAAAGGGAATGTGCCAAACTAATTTATAGTAAACATGCAGCAATGGATTTTTCAGATTTTAAAATATAGAAACAAATTCACCAATCCACTTCAAAGTAGTAACTATAGAATTTAACACAAGAACAATCAAATGGATATGTAGATAGATTACGTGAGTTGTAAACTCACCTAAATCATTACTAGCGAATTTGTAGCCACCTCCATGCCCTAGATCACTGCGTCAACTCATCAGAATCGTCACTCGCCTCACCATGATCGTTATTCCCCTCCCACATCGCTCCATCCAAGCAATCACGAATTGGTTTAGGAATTTTAATTTACGAATTGATGGATTTGTTTTTTTTAGAAGAGGAAATAGATTTTATCGGATTCTGAAAGAAGAAAGAATGAAATACGTACATAGATAAGGAAATTAAGATGGATTACAGGCTTGTACTTCACTAAGGCCCGAAATGAACAAAATGAATTCCTTCTTTTAGCTTAATCAATAGGTTTAATTAGCCTAACTAATTAAATCACCTAAGCTAAGTTAAATTATCTTCCCTGTACTAATTCTCCTAAGCAAATGTATTTCAAATTTTAAAAATCCAATAATCGATTTGAATAATATTTTGACTAAATCGAATCCACTAATTTAAATCAATTATTCAACTTAGATTGAATTTCAAAAATTAAACTTCTAAAATCTCAATTTAATATAATCAACACTAATTAATCGTAATTAATCAGACCATTAATAATAGGTTTGTTACAGACTTCCCCCCTTAAATAAATTGCGTCCCCACAATTTCCATAATTGAAGAAAATCCGTAATTAAATTTCCAAGATTTAATTATTACTTATGTCAAAATATCACGTTCGGTGTTTAGAAACCCCTGTCGATAACATGGCGTCCCAATCATTGGGGTGTGTGACAAGAAATCAATCTCCTCAATTAATCTTTTGTGCAATGGCCCATCAAATGGTAATATAGTGATTAGCAAACCATCGAATTTTCAAAGTAACTCGAAAGAATTACAAAGATATTCCGTCTTCGAATCAAAACTAAATAAGATGCTCAACAATTTAACCAATCGAATATGATTGTTTTCACAAAACTCTACAAATAGAGTCGGGATCAAACTCACTTAACACGAACTCTAAGCAATAAAGAAGACTGTCAATAGGATTTTCCGCATAAGGATATGGAAAGAACATCCTAACAACAGATTAGAAACAATAGACAAGTTAGGTATATCACGAAATGACTTCTTACAAGGCCAACAAACTTGAACAACCATGAAAATGCAGGTCGTTGCTATTAACTCAAGGATAGAATATACTCAAGAGACAAGGATATAAGCTTGAATTACTTTTCAATTTAAGATATTTATAATTTTTAAATCTCAACATCTTTTAAATTTTAAATCTCAATTTTTAACATTTTGAAACTTGTTCAACTCTTTACTATATTACTTAGTAAATAATTTAAAACTCAAATTAAAAGTCCAAAATTTCTTCTCTTACTTCAAAATTAATTTTCGAAGAATTTTGTAAGTCCATAGTAATATTCCTCAAAATAAATTAAGGGTTTAAATTTTCTTTACTCTTTTTATTAAACCACTTAAATAGTTTAAAACAATATTCAAATCCACTTATAACTCATCTCTTAAAACATCCAATGTATACAATATAAATTCTAAAATCTCAAAATATACTTTCAGTAAAGTATAGCTCAATAATTTTCTCACATATTCTCATCTTTATAACTTCAAAATAAATATCTAAATAAATGGCATTGCCTCGCCACTGAATCTCTAATAAATAGATATGTCCGTTGGCTGCAGAGTCGATCGAACGATCAAAACTTCCTCGCCACTCTGATACTTGTCTCTAAAATCAATGGCTGCAATTACCATTCAAAAATAAATTTAATATTTAATCTCAAAATATTATTTCAAAATCTCAATCTTTAAAAACACAAATCATCGTGTCTGATTGCCACATCATAGTATTTAGGAGATTCCTATTGATAACGTTGATCAGGCGTATCGACCAGAACTCTTAACTACTCGATGGATAACCCAACACTCTAAAATTATTTCTATAAAAAAAAATACTACTCATATAAATATATTCTCAAAACATTCTTTGATTTTTAAAATATCTCAAAAATCTAATTTCTCTTTTTAAAGCTCATACATATAGCTTCAAAAAACTCAAACCAAAGAACATTAAGAGAACAGATCGAGAGATTTCTAGAATACTCGATTCTCAAAGTCAACAGAAGGAGATAGAGTGTTCGTCAATCTTACGATGTCATGAGCCACTCCCAAAAGTCATCAAGATACAGGATAAGCAAGATATTCTTCCTGAAGGAGAAGAAGCACACAAACAACAAATCATTACTTCAAACAAAGTAATGTTACAAAGAACAACACCGATAGAGTATCCAAAAAGGATAACTCTGAGTAACTGAATGATAAACTCAAACGAACTCGAACAAGAATACTCTAAGGAATCAATAAGCTTCATCGATATGATCTCACTGGCATCGACAAAAATAAGAATAGAATAATCCCAATAAGATTATTCATAAGATAAGATAACATCAAACTCAATTATGGAATACTACGGAATACAATTTATATCCCTAGGCATATTCCATCTCGACATATCCCAAAACTCGAAAAAGAATCAAAGCACGATTCAAAAACAAGCTCGAATAAAGGACAATGATTCACTCGTATTGTACTTCGACGTATCATGATATACGTACTGTTCTATGTTTATTCTACTTTGTTCTGACCACAACTCTGATACCATCCTGTAACGCCCCACCCTGAGACCCACCTTAACAAAGAGAATTAACAAGTAATTCTGTCTACTAAATCGGAGAATAGGGCTGGTTAAGGGCGGCCATCTATAATTTTGTCTTAAACATCTATTGAATACGTCGATAAATGCAATGTAATTTCTTTTCAACTCATGTGGATCGACATACCCTGTAAATGCTTAATCCAAAACTATAGGTGGCTAATGGATCTATCAGAACAATATACAATATCTGAATGTAAATCACATCTCAGAACAGTAACCAACATCATATATACATATACATTGATGCATGTTCAGTACAATACATTATGAATACAACAAAGGTGGTACTCAACCATACTATACATTGAATCAAATGTAAAAACATCAGAGTAAGCAGAAGAAATCGACTACTCAAGCGATAGACAAACTGATATGCAACATCAACTTCAAGCTAAGCCCAAAAGAGAATACCTGAAACAACTCGGTCTGACCCGAGTATAAATACACGGGTCAGTCTAGCTAAATAAATCAGTCAATATCGATAATATGAAGCAGAATGGATATAGTGATACTTCTTCTCGAATAAGGAGAAGGATTAGATAACTCATAGCTCAATACTCAAGTAACAAACTCCACCTAATTGACTAAATACCTCGAAAGGGATAACTCGAACTCAATACTCAAATGAAACACAAGTGCCTCATATCATCGGCGATAATCAATAATGAACTCAAATCAACTCATATAAAACTCAAGAAAAACTCAAATGGTTTGATGAACCATTACTCCAAAAAGGAGAAAACTCATCTCAATCACAAATAGAAGTCATAAAAGCAAAACAAGATAACTCCATAAGAATATGAGATCTTAACCTCATAAGTAAGCCAAGGCGGCTAAATCTCACACATACATCTCAATCATAAAAACTCATGAAACTCGATACGAATTCAAACTCAATAAAGAATTCGATGCATGTTTAAAACTCAGAAAATCTTAACACTAATGCGCCAAAAACAGCAAATTCAAAATCATAAAACCCGGATTGGCCATATCCCTGAATACAATGCCGAAGCAATGCTGCACGTGCTAAACTCAGACGGTCGAAGCCTTAGACAAGGTCGCTAGCACCTTCCAAAGCAGTTCGTCCTCATGACAAGGTCGCTGACACCTTTCCAAAGCAGTTCGTCCTAATGACAAGGTCGCCGACACCTTTCCAAAGAATTTCGTCCTCATGACAAGGTCGCTGACACCTTTCCAAGCCGTTTTGTCAGCCCTAACAAGGTCGCTAACACCTCCCAAAGCAGTTCATCCTCATGACAAGGTCGCTGACACCTCTTAAAGTAGTTCTTCTAGGTAAACATCGTGAATGTGTCACAAACTCACGGATAGGAACCCAAAAAGTGTTAACGTGTGTCCTATACCACACGTTCGCACTTAGCGGTTTACTAGCCGCTAGTCGATGCCACACTAGGAACATCATAAAACCTAAAAAAATCATATCTCGCCTCGTCTCATTGGCGAGTGATAAAGAGACAACATACTTGTCTCATCTCATCGACAAGTATTAAATGGCGTCGTAACTTGTCTCATCTCATCAACCAGTGAAAACATCATGATGGTTCCTCATAAACCATAAGTCACAAAATATGAAATCATATACTCAAGACTTGCCTTATACCATTGGCAAGTAAATAAAATATCGTGATGGTTCTCATCGACCATACTCCTACATAGGAGATCTCAAGCTATGATACTTGCCAAATATTGGCCATGTTATAAATAAAAATTATAAAACTCAAAATACGCCATAAAATGGCAAAACATCTCAGAAACAATAATCTCAAATAGCTCGATCGTACAAGTGCGGAATTAACTGAAACAGTAAACGCACATGTCCAAAAGTCGCACAAGAATACCAAAATTTGCATATAAATAACGAAAGGCTAAATACAATGAAATCCAGTAAGTGTTTGTTTTGAAAGCAAATAATATCATTTTACCATATAGAAAATGATTTCTAAAATACTTTATCTATATAAATACTATTTTCAAACTTCTCATTTTAAAATCCATAAACTTATTTATTATTCAACTCGATATAGATATTTACCATTTGATGAAATATTCCATAAATTTGAATTGTTCTAAAATGCAATTATATATATAATTGTTACAAATTCTCTTTGAAAAGGTATATAGTCAACAAACCATGTCCCAAAAGTTACATGGATATGTAAAAACTTATTTTTGAGAAAATAAATGCTCATATTCCAAAATCATACTTCTAAATCTATAAACTATATTTTTTTACAAGGAATTGAATTGATTTGGAAACAATTTCACAGTAGATAAATTATATTAAACTTTCATTTGTAAAATTACTTTTATAAAACTATAGATATTAAATAAATACTCATAAAAATTCCTAAAACTTAAATTAAAAATATATCCAAATCCCAGCATTATAACTCTAGAAATCAGTGCACAAATCAAAGCAGAAACCATAAAATAATAAGGCAACAAGCCTAGGAGATAACACACAGCAGCATGGAGAGAAACAGAGAAGTATACTACACGTACAAAATAAAGGCAGAAAAATATAAAAGAAACAGCCAAATTCCAATTCACATGAAATTATCAATGGAGCCGCACTTCGTAACAATGTAGCAAAAGAAAGCAGCAAAATATTGAAAGATCGGTTCACATTTCAAAATAACAAAGGACATGCAAATCAAAACAAGGCAGTGCAAGCGTGACCAAACTTCCAATGCAATAGGCAATATGTAAACATATAAAACCAAAAGTATTCTGTTACTACAATTCACAACAAAGACATTTGCACATAGGTCCAAATTAATATATACAATTGCATAAAAGGAAAACACAAATAAGGCTATACACATTAATTAAACAAAGTAAGGAAAGCTAGGCACTGGGAATGGTGTTGCATGACTCATCAAGCAATAGGACGGGTAAAAATAACCAAAGTCAAAGGCAACCAAAGTTTTAGCATCAGGGACGAAAATAATTCAAGAAAAATGCTTGAGTGTATGGCCATTTTCCAAGGCAAGGTACAAATAAAGGACGTGCAAATTAAAACAATAGTGGAAGTGCAACAAGTCAAGGCCGGAATCATCATTTCTTTTAAAAATCAAAACACTTTTTATTATATAACCTAAGTTTATGAAATACAGGTATATCTATATAAGTTTCAAACTGCTACTATTTCAGGCACTAACTTAAGTTCATTCACAAAGTGCAAAAAAATACAAGTGGTTCTTTCTTAAGTAAAAACAGTAAATATCAGGCTATTATTATCTTCGTAAGCATAGGCTAGGCTATAGAACACATACAAAAATATGAATAACATTTTCTTTAGAAATTTAAGGGAAGTGGGACAGTATATTATGTGATTGAAGATTAAATACATATATACTAGTATGCAAAAATTTCGAAACCTGGCATTATAGTAGAGCATATAAAATTCGAAACTTATATATGTGCTGTATATCCATTTGAAAGTAATAGGCATAAAGGACTAAAAAAAATTAATGTAGCCCTCAATCACTAGGGACATACATATATATTCAAAGCATAAGCAAGGACAAAGGACTTTTGCAATTAAATCAGTGCAACAGGCAAGTGCAAATCAGTGCAACAGGCAACGTATGGAGATAATAAAGCAAGACATATGGACATTTGCACCTAAAGCATTCAGGGAAAACAAGGTAAAAAGGGAATGTGCCAAACTAATTTATAGTAAACATGCAGCAATGGATTTTTTAGATTTTAAAATATAGAAACAAATTCACCAATCCACTTCGAAGTAATAACTATAGAATTTAACACAAGAACAATCAAATGGATATGGAGATAGATTACGTGAGTTGTAAACTCACCTAAATCATTACTAGCGAATTTGTAGCCACCTCCATGCCCTAGATCACCGCGTGTACTCATCAGAATCGTCACGCGCCTCACCAAGGTCGTTGTTCCCCTCCCACATCGCTCCATCCAAGCAATCACGAATTGGTTTAGGAATTTTAATTTACGAATTGATGGATTTCGGTTTTTTTAGAAGAGGAAATAGATTTTATCGGATTCTGAAAGAAGAAAGAATGAAATACGTATATAGATAGGGAAATTAAGATGGATTACAGGCTTGGACTTCACTAAGGCCCGAAATGAACAAAATGAATTCCTTCTTTTAGCTTAATCAATAGGTTTAATTAGCCTAACTAATTAAATCACCTAAGCTAAGTTATATTGTCTTCCCATAATTTTGTACTAATTCTCTTAAACAAATGTATTTCAAAATTTAAAAATCCAATAATCGATTTAAATAATATTTTGACTAAATCGAATCCACTAATTTAAATCAATTATTCAACTTAGATTGAATTTCAAAAATTAAACTTCTAAAATCTCAATTTAATTAATCAACACCAATTAATCGTAATTAATTAGACCATTAATAATAGGGTTGTTACACTACCCCTGAAACCTTGCCGCATCTTTCCTGTTTCGACCATTACCGGTTTGTGAGGCTCGATGAGGTTTCGTCCATAAAGCTACGCTTTACACGAAATCCATGCTTTGATCATAAATGATAAAGAAATGATCATCAACACACAGCAGCACTTAGCATGCCACACTACAAAATTGGGAGTATATCGCTGATAACCCTCAACTACATAACCTCTGAGCTCGTACGACTCAGAGAAGGGTGTTAAGCTAAGAGAATAAATTCTCCACCACCAATAGGTATGTATTTGAAAGAAATCTGCTTTATATCTCAAAGTGTAATGCCAGACATACAACCATACAAGTCTGTTCTAGGTTCGAACAGAACCGAAGGCACTTCCGAAGAAGCCTTGCAATCTGAGTATTCACAATCCCGATCAGACTTCCCATCACTTAGGGAATCTCTATACCGTAGTTACTCAGTGCAGAGACAATCGATGGGTCATCCTATCGTTCTCGCAAATACTCGGTCTTCACCACCGGTCTTCAAATGCTATCCATAACGACGTATCATTATTTGGAATGGTTTATATGACACAAGGTCCTCTCCCGGCTAAACCGAATAATGAGCGCAAAATTTAAAACATATGGATATGGATTTCGGTTAAGTCACAACCTATTATCCAAAAATTTTCTTTCAAATGGTTTAAACAAAATACCATTTCAAATCTTTAAACAAAAAGATTTATTTCACAAAGTTCACCCAGTTTCACAAAGATCTATTTACCGATTTCAAAACAATTTCCATTTTAACTGGATTAACTCATTTAATCTTTAAATCAAAGATTTAACTTATAGCTTTCAAAACTCGTTTCCAAAGATTCATTCATAATTTGAAAAACCATTTCCAATTCAAACTTGAAATTCCTTTAATACAAATTGGAAATTCATTACTTATGTGAAAGCTTTTATCATTTGAAAACAACAGTTTTATTTTGGAAAAACTCGATCTCATTTATACAAGTTAAAATCTTTGGGTTAATCAAATTCCTAAAACAATACTTTAAAAATGTTTTAAAACCCATATAAACTTGTATACCGTTTTTAAATCATAAATACCAAATATAGAATTCAATTCTCAGATATTGAATTCCAATTTAAATCAATTCATTCAAATTTCAAATCTTTATTAAGTTATTTAAAATAACTTTCATTTTAAAACACTTGTTTCAAAAGCTTTTCACTTTAAACCCAATCCTTTTCTAAAACTATTTGGATTTAAAATTCAAATTCAAAACTATTTTTAAAAATCCGTGACTTAACCGATTTCCACGTGCGATCCATATTTGTATGTGTATAAGTGTGGTCCAGGGGGTTTTACACAATAGTGCACAACATCAATCATCACGGATATATCAATATCGATAAGCGGTATAATCCATAACGCTTATCTTCATTCAAAGATTCATAGATAAAGTAAATTTATCAATCACAAAGATTCATCATTACAATTCGATGTGGGTTTCGGATAACCAATTGGAATCCGACTCCCTATCGCATCGAAATTTAAATGCCCTTTAACGGGCCAAGGGATTTTCATATTCATACAACAGTATATTCATCACAGATATAACAGCTCAGCACAAAGCAATTCATATTACAAAGCATCACAATCACATAACAGAGATATCAATCCAATACACAACATTCAATAGAATATAGTCATCCATAAATAAGGTTAATTAATCATATGATAAATCGAAACCAGACTAATCACAAATTATGGTTAATTAACATTAATTAATTACAAACCATTTTAATTAATTATTAATAAATCAACCCTTAATCAATTTTCATTAAACTAATTATCCTTAATTAATTATCCTTAATTAATTACAATAACTAATTAACCATTAATTAGTTAATTATTCTTAAATTAATTACATTAATTAATTATCCTTAAATTAATTAACCTTTAAACACTTGATAAAAAATCCTTAATTAAATTAATTAACTTTAGTTAATTACAATAAGTGATTATCCTAATCACTTATATTACTAAATCACAGGTTAATTACTTTGTGTAATTATCCCTTAATTACTTGATTAATAAATTTAGATCATTAATTAATTATTTTTAATTAAGTAATAAATATTAAGTAATTAATTACCTTTAAATTACTTCATCACATAAATCAATCATCCCTTAATGTAATTACACAAAGTAACTACCCATTAATTACATTAAGTAATAAATTTCATTAAGTAATCATTCATTAATTTCTTACAGAAATTAAATCACCCTTAATTCAATAATTATCCTAATATAATTGCCCAAAACTTGATCAGATTTGTTAACATCTTTTTCAGATTTTTCTTATTTTAAAAACCAAATTCTTTACATAACAAAATTTAAAGACATAAACTGCCCAACCTTATTTAATACCCAACCCAGAGCAACGGGCCGAAGCCCAAATCCATCAGCCGAAGTCCTATCTCTACCCCTCCGAGTCGTACACGATGCAAAATTGAATTACGCTCGGGCCAAGCATCGAGTCACCGAGCCTATCTGGAAAAGCTCAAACAATTCACAAGCATCACGCAACCTTCTACGATTCAACATCGAACCCAACTCGAGATCAAACCCAATCCTCCCCCTCTGTTTCATTCCTAAAATTTTGAACTACTCAAAGATGAACGTGCACCATGCACGTACACGGTGATCAGATCGGCATTCCCACCTTGCCGACCATGCTCGGAGTCACTGGTGACCTCAACTTCCACCCCGACCATTTCAAATCGCCAAAACTCCGGTGAGACAAAAACGAGATGCAACGACCAAAACTCGAATGCGACCCATCAGAGAAACCAATCCAAGCCAACACCACCGACCACCTGTACCCACGCTGACCTACCTGAGCGGCGTCACGACTCCAGCCACGTTTTCCCCCAAATGCGATTGAGACCGGTCACCTCACGGCGATGAACGAATCTCAATTACCACGTCTTCCCAGTCCAATTTTAAACCCTAGTACGACAAATTCCGATCGTCACAGTCAAAAGAAAAATCCAACAATATTTTTCCATCACTCTACCTTACTCCAGCCTCCTTCGTGCCAAAACTCGAAGCTTCAATCGACGCCGTTCAACGCTACACCCCAAAAACCCAAAACCGAGAAATTCACAAATTCTCGATCAAAAAAATATTAAAAATCACAAGATTTTCACTTAAATTCATGATTCGTTTGGATGAATCTGACTATATAATTCAAAGATGAAATTGTTGTTATTGATTTTTAACCAAAACTTGATTTTTATTGTAATCCCAATATTTACAGTTTATTTGTTAAATAATTTTACCTTAAACTATTTTTAAATACAAGATCATGTTATTATTCACATTTTATTTTCAGAATTCAGTGCCTAACGTAGAGTATTTAAGAAAATAGGAATTAATCTGAAAATGTTTGGGTCTGTAGCTAATAACAGAGCATCTTATTCAAATATTCATACATATATCAAGCATATCCACACATAAATTCAGATAAGATAATGCATGCAAACCACTTCACAATTTTATCATACAAGATTATCACATACAAAACCTATAAACTATTTTTAAATAAAATTTTACTCACAGGTAAAAGAAACAAAGAGGTCTAGTTTAAAAAAGAAGGTTTGCTCACTGTGAAAGGGAAGAACAGTTGTTGAATTTTTTTTGTTGATTGCTTAATCTTCAGTATTTTCTTCTGATTTTTCCTGAATCTACTATGTTTTGAGTTGCCTTTTCTTTTGATCTTCCTGCTTCTAGGTTGTAGCTTTGACTTCCAAGCTGAAAATGTTTCTTGTTTCTAGTTCTTTGATTTGTTTTCTGTTTTGATGTTGTTTTGGTTTGAAGTTTGTTTCAGCTTCTCCTTCTTCTTTTTTCTATTTTCCAAATCTGTTTCTCAGGCCTTGGTTGTTGAACAAACAAGAATAGGGTAGAGGTATATATAAAGAAGACAATGTTTGTATAGGTGTCTTCTGGTGCAAGCTTCTTTGTTGGTCAGATTTTTTTTCTTCCTTCTTTTGTTGACTAAAGATTTTTTATAAACTGAAATTTCGGCTGAACCGATTTTCCTTTGTGTTTGAGAGGATGTTATTAAATGCATGTGTCCTATTTCGTTTACAACTTATGCTATTTGTTTTGTTTTGTAGATATTTTTTCTTATTTCTTGTTCTTTATATGTACATAAATACATAACACTTTGTTTTATTTATTTCTTGCTTGCCTAATTCACATACAATCCTATATGTATTTCATTCGTTATTATTATATTTTGTTATTTATAGTTTATCTTATGTTGCTATATGACCATATAATTTATTAACATAAATTCTTGACTTTTACTTCTATTTATAGTTTGACTATCAAGTATTAAATTTATAACATATATTTTACTTTATGCTTTACACTACTCAATATTGATAGGATAAATTTTATCTTTTACTTTTTATAATGGATTAAAACACAATTTATACATTTAATAAATAATCATACATATTATATTTTTCCAAAGTATAATTTTTAAATCTAATTCATTTTAAATACATTTTGAAATTTCAAATCAAAATTTTATTTATAATCCAATTCAATTTATTTTGAGTTTCATATCCAAATTCAAAAAAAAGTACATGTACCTTATTAAATTTGAAAAATTCAAACAAATCCATAATTTAACCCAAAAATTTAATTTAATTAGAAAATTAAATTTGTCATTAAACTGGGATCATTACAGATTCTCCCCTTAAGAAATTTCGTCCCCGAAATTTGCCGAGGAGACAACTAAGAACAGATAAAAGATAGAGAAATATCTTTTCTGATCAAACCCAATGTTTATTCTGCATTTGGCTTACCAAATCAGAATATCAACAATAGATATGAGAACAAACTCAATTAACTACGAAACAATTGGGTTATCTGATCTACGAAGTATACAGAGGTATTGTTAGTTTGAAGGGAATAACTAACCATTCGTATATTATATCAAAACCCAATGAAATAGACAAAAATAGATTTGATTACAATCTCAGATTCAAGATTTAACTCATTTACGATTTGCTGAGAAATAAAACTAAGGGTAGTTCTCATATCAAACAAAATTCGAACAATTTAATCATAAACGAGATAGTTACCTTATAAACTTTCATTTCCTTAATTAACTTTTGAGGTTGAAGAATCACCTTTGATTGCATACGCCCTCGTTGCTTGAGCTTGCTTCAGTGCTGGGCAATTCATGATCCTATGTCCCGGCTTGTGGCAGTAACCACATTCCCTATATTCCTGTTCTGGCTTCATAAATGGCTCTCTCATTCCTTGTTTCCTGGGATTCTTACAATTGTTCAAGTAATGGCCTTTCTCCAAGCTGTTGAAACAAGTAACATCTTCCACCTTTTTCTTCTGTATATTCTTCTTTCCTTTATCTTTCCTCGGTTTCTTTCCACCAAATTTCTTTTTCCTCCAATTCAGATTACTTGTATTTCCACTCTCCTCCGAATTTTTTTGCTTATCCAGAGTATCATATCTATAACCCATATCAATTAATTCAGAAAAAGATTCCTTTACGTGAGTACTCATCCTTTCCTGAAACTCCTTGTTCATTCCCTGAATAAACTTTTCATTCTTCTTTGACGGTGTATTCACCAATTCTGGACCAAATCGAGATAATCCATTGAATTTGTTTAAGTATTCCTCAAATGATAAGCTTCCTTGCTTCAAATCCATAAACTCTTGGTTCATTCTAGAGATACCAGCAGACGGCATATATCGCTGCTTGAACACTTCCTTGAAACGACTCCAAGTAAATTCATCCGCCGGCTCATCCAATGTAACTGTTTCCCACCAAAATAAAGCCTCTTCCTGGAGTTGCTAGGAAGCTGTCAATCGCATCTGATCATCTTCTAATTTTAGCCCCTTAAAAATCCTTTCACACGATCGAATCCATGCTTGTGCTTCAATAACAGATTCTTTGCCAGTGAACGGCTTTCCACCAAGTCTAGAAAAGCTTCGATATATATATCAGCCAAATTTGATTGAGATTGAATGGGAATATCTTTTGTTGTAGGGCTTTGACCAGTTGAAGTGGTACTTCCCTGTACCTAATCTCGTCCTCTTCTTCCACTCATTCTTACTATCTGTAAATAGTAAGAAGACCGATTTAGGCACTCGGTGAAATATCTTAGAGAATAACAACAGATAAAGAGAATAGACTAAGAAATTTGGGTTTTGGTTCCCCTGGTTGTACTCATTCTAGGGTATACTTCACCCTATCTCTAATGAGCCATCTAATGTGTTACACTCCGTAGCTAAAGTTCTTACTCGACCTCTAGCTCTGATGCCAAATGTGACGACCCGAACTCGATGTCCGATAAACAACATCAAATTCGTTTCGCCGGAGCTTGCAACACCATTAGATGATAAATGACACAGTGGAAATAAAAGATGATATCACTGATACAACATGAATACAATATCCGATACATCAATTTGATACAATGATACTCATCAATATCAGAGAATATACAACACAAAATACAACGGAACATGATACAATATGAGATAAGTCTTCTCTGGATCTAATACTGCAACTCCAATCCAAAAAATCTGAAGACAAAGCTCCAAAACTCCTTGCTTGATCCACCATCAAGGTTGCACCGAGATAAGCAAGCAAGGTCAGTCGTCCAAGGACTGAACTAGCTTCAGATAATCTACTAAACCTGACTATTTGAAAAACCAAACTCTAGGCTGCCTGTATGGAAAATTATGGGCACCCAGAGTTTAGAAAGGGAACAATAAACTCCGGATCAATCATGAGACTGGTATGAGAAAACAAAAATAGTTTGTCTTTAAAAATAATCAAAAGATTTTAAATTTGAAATCCACAATGCTTTTTGGAAAATGAAACTAACATAAGGCCTCCCACCACAAACACCATGCAAACACAGAATTGGAGAAGATTTCTCCTTATGATAGTCAAAAATGCTTGTTACGCAAAATCCTTTGATATTATTATTATTAGTGCATAGTGGAAAACATTTTGAAAGTATAATATTAATCCTAGCCAGCATAGACATTTCGAACTATGCCCACTATAGCTACCATCCAAACAGTGGGGCGTCACTATAAGTAGATGGCAGGTTATACAACTAAAACCGTACAGGGCGCATATTGGTGAATGGATTTCCAACAAATTGTCAGGCTAAGAAACTTCCTATTGCCACATAGGAATGCCTCTGGCGGGATGCCCCGAGAACCTACCCAGCTCTCTGCCAACACAAGGTCAGTTTCCTCCCTGCTCGGAAGTAATACCTAAAGATATGCCATCCCCGGTCCTTTGGGACCTTTATACGAGGATCCTCTACACCAACAACATCACACAGTAATAAATATACTACAGTGCCCACATGAGTAAGTATCTGGGCTCCATACAATGATACTACCCTTTTCCAGAAGGAATGGTCACACCCCAGGGGAGCTACCCCTGAAACCTTGCCGCATCTTTCCTGTTTCAACCATTACAGGTTTGTGAGGCTCGATGAGGTTTCGTCCATAAAGCTACGCTTTACACAAAAGCCATGCTTTGATCACAAATGATCAATAATGATCATCAACACACAACATCACTTAGCATGCCACACAACCAAATTAGGAGTATATCGCTGATAACCTTCAACTACATAACCTCTGAGCTCGTACGTCTCAGAGAAGGGTGTTAAGCTAAGAGAATAAATTCTCCGCCACCAACATATATGCATTTGAAAGAAATCTGCTTTATATCTCAAAGTGTAATGACACACATACAACCACACAAGTCTGTTGTGGGTTTGAACAGAACCGAAGGCACTTTCGAAGAAGCCCTTGCAATCCGGGTATTCACAATCCCGATCAGACTTCCCATCACTTAGGGAATCTCTATACCGTAGTTACTCAGTGTAGAGACAATCGATGGGTCATCCTATCGTTCTCGCAAATACCCGGTCTTCACCACCAGTCTTCAAATGCTATCCATAACGACGTATCATTATTCGTAATAGGTTATATGACACAAGGTCCTCTTCTGGCTAAACCGAATAATGAGCGCAAAATTTAAAATATATGGATATGGATTTCAGTTAAGTCACAACCTATTATCCAAAACTTTTCTTTCAAATGGTTTAAACAAATTACCATTTCAAATCTTTAAACAAAAAGATTTATTTCACAAATTTCACCCAGTTTCACAAAGATCTATTTACGGATTTCAAAACAATTTCCATTTTAATTAGATTAACTTATTTAATCTTTAAATCAAAGATTTATCTTATAGCTTTCAAAACTCGTTTCCAAAGATTCATTCATAATTTGGAAAACCATTTCCAACTCAAACCTGAAATTCCTTTAATACAAATTGGAAATTAATTACTTATGTGAAAGCTTTATTTTGGAAAAACCTGATCTCATTTATACAAGTTAAAATCTTTGGGTTAATCAAATTCCTAAAATAACACTTTAAAAATGGTTTAAAACCCATATAAACTTGTATATCGTTTTTAAATCATAAATACCATATCTAGAATTCAATTCTCAAATATTGAATTCCAATTTAAATCAATTCATTCAAATTTCAAATCTTTATTAAGCTATTCAAAATAACTTTCATTTTAAAACACTTGTTTCAAAAGCTTTTCACTTTAAACCCAATCCATTTCCAAAACTATTTGGATTTAAAATTCAAATTCAAAACTATTTTTAAAAATCTGTGACTTAACCGATTTCCACGTGCGATCCATATTTGTGTGTGTATAAGTGTGGTCCAGGGGGTTTTACACAATAGTGCCTAACATCAATCATCACAGATATATCAATATCGATAAGCGGTATAATCCATAACACTTATCTTCATTCACAAGTTCATAGATAAAGTAAATTTATCAATCACAAAGATTCATCATTACAATTCGATGTGGATTTCGGATAACTAATTGGAATCTGACTCCCTCTCGCATCAAAATTTAAATGCCGTTTTACGGGCCAAGGGATTTTCATATTCATACAATATTCATCACAGATATAACAGCTCAGGACAAAGCAATTCATATTACAAAGCATCACAATCACATAACAGAGATATCAATCCAATACACAACATTCAATAGAATATAGTCATCCATAAATAAGGTTAATTAATCATCTAATAAATCGAAACCAGATTGATCACAAATTCTGGTTAATTTATATAAATTAATTACAAACCATTTTAATTAATTATTAATAAATCAACCCTTAATCAATTTTCATTAAATTAATTATCCTTAATTAATTATCCTTAATTAATTATCCTTAATTAATTACAATAACTAATTAACCATTAATTAGTTAATTATTCTTAAATTATTTGCATTAATTAATTATCCTTAAATTAATTAACCTTTAAACATTTGATAAAAAAATCCTTAATTAAATTAATTAACTTTAATTAATTACAATATGTGATTATCCTAATCACTTATATTACTAAATCACAAATAAATTACTTTGTGTAATTATCCCTTAGTTACTTGATTAATAAATTTAGATCATTAATTAATTATTTTCAGTTAAGTAATAAATATTAAGTAATTAATTACCTTTAAATTACTTCATCACATAAATCAATCGTCCCTTAATGTAATTACACAAAGTAACTACCCCTTAATTACATTAAGTAATAAATTTCATTAAGCAATCATTCATTAATTTCTTACAGAAATTAAATCACCCTTAATTCAATTCAATAATTATCCTAATATAATTGCCCAAAACTTGATCAGATTTGTTAACATCTTGTTTTGGATTTTTCTTACTTTAAAAACCAAATTCTTTACGTAACAAAATTTAAAGACATAAACTGCCCAACCTTATTTAATAACCCAACCCAGAGCAACAGGCCGAAGCCCAAATCCATCAGCTGAAGTCCTATCTATTCCCCTTTGAGTCATACACGATGCAAAATTGAATTACACTCCGGCCAAGCATCGAGTCACCGAGCTATCTGGAAAAGCTCAAACAATTCACAAGCATCACGCAACCTTCTTCGATTCAACATCGAACCCAACCCGAGATCAACCTGAGCCTCCCCCTCTGCTTCATTACAAAACTTTCGAACTACTCAGAGATGAACGTGCACCGTGCACATGCACGATGATCAGATCGACATTCCCACCTTGCCGACCATGCTCATAAGTCGCTGGTGACCTCAACTTCCACCCCTACCATTTCAAATCGCCAAAACTCCAGTGAGACGAAAACGAGATGCAATGACCAAAACTCGAAAGTGACCCATCGGAGAAACCACTCCAAGCCAACGCAACTGACCACCTGTACCCACGCCGACCTACCCAGAGCGGCGTCATGACTCCAGCCACGTTTTCTCCCATATGCGATTGAGACCGGTCACCTCACGACGATGAACGAATCTCAATACCACGTCTACCCAGTCCAACTTTAAACCCTAGTACGACAAATTCCGATCATCACAGTCAAAAGAAAAATCCAACAATATTTTTCCATCACTCTACCTTACTCCAGCCTCCTTCGTGCCAAAACTCGAAGCTTCAATTGACGCGGTTCAATGGTAACACCCCAAAAACCCAAAATCGAGAAATTCACAAATTCTCGATCAAAACAATATTAAAAATCATAAGATTTCACTTAAATTCATGATTCGTTTGGATGAATCTGACTATATAATTCAAAGATGAAATTGTTGTTACTGATTTTTAACCAAAACTTGATTTTTACTATAATCCCAATATTTACAGTTTATTTGTTAAATAATTTTACCTTAAACTATTTTTAAATACAAGATCATGTTATTATTCACATTTTATCTCCAGAATTCAAAGCCTAATGTAGAGTATTTAAGAAAATAGGAATTAATCTGAAAATGTTTGGGTCTGTAGCTAATAAAAGAGCATCATATTCAAATATTCACATATATATCAAGCATTTCCACACATAAATTCGGATAAGATAATGCATGCAAACCACTTCACAATTTTATCATACAAGATTATCACATGCAAAACCTATAAATTGTTTTTAAATAAAAGTTTATTCACAGGCAAAAGAAGCAAAGAGGTCTAGTTTAAAAAAGAAGGTTTGCTCACTGTGAAAGGGAAGAACAGTTGTTGAAATTTTTTTGTTGCTTGCTTAATCTTTAGTATTTTCTTCTGATTTTTCCTGAATCTACTTTGTTTTGAGTTGCCTTTGCTTTTGATCTTCCTGCTTCTAGGTTGAAGCTTTGATTTCCAAGCTGAAAATGTTTCTTGTTTCTAGTTCTTTGATTTGTTTTCTGTTTTGATGTTGTTTTGGTTTGAAGTTTGTTTCAGCTTCTCCTTTTTTTTCTTTTTCTCTGTTTTCCAAATTTGTTTCTCGGGCCTTGGTTGTTGAACAAACAAGAATAGGGTAGAGATATATATAAAGAAGACAATGTTTGTATAGGTGTCTTCTGGTGCAAGCTTCTTTGTTAGTGAGATTTTTTTTCTTCCTTCTTTTGTTGACTAAAGATTTTTTTAAACTGAAATTTCGGCTGAACTGATTTTCCTTTGTGTTTGAGAGGATTTTATTAAATGCATGTGTCCTATTTTGTTTACAACTTATGCTATTTGTTTTGTTTTGTAGATATTTTTTCTTGTTTCTTGTTCTTTATATGTACATAAATACATAACTTTTTGTTTTATTTATTTCTTGCTTGCCTAATTCACATACAATCCTATATGTATTTCATTTGTTATTACTATATTTTGTTATTTATAGTTTATCTTATGTTTCTATATGGCCATATAATTTATTTACATAAATTCTTGACTTTTACTTCTATTTATAGTTTGACAATCAAATATTAAATTTATAACATATATTTTACTTTATACTTTACACTTATACTCAATATTGATAGGATAAATTTTATCTTATACTTTTTGTAATGGATTAAAACACAATTTATACATTTAATAAATAATCATACATATTATATTTTTCCAAAGTATAATTTTTAAATCCAATTCATTTTGAATACATTTTGAAATTTCAAATCAAAATTTTATTTATAATCCAATTCAATTTATTTTGAGTTTCAAATCCAAATTCAAAAACAAATAAGTACATATACCTTATTAAATTGAAAAATTCAAACAAATCCACAATTTAACCCAAAAATTTAATTTAATTACAAATTTAAATTCGTCTTTAAACTGGGATCGTTACATATACGATACCAAAAAGGGGTAGCCGAAATGTTTGCAAGTCATTGCAACTATTTTGGGAATACAATCAAAACCGCAAATCTTGTACTGGGATTGGATTTCCAACATGATAGGGAGCAAGTGGCCTTTTCTCCGATCCATACATAACGAATATAGTACCCACAGCGTGTTAATCGCCTTTCTCAAGCTAGTCACTTGGAATTGTACTTGCTATACTACCACTAATAACCTGTAGTTCCCTGCTTTTCTCAAGCTAACCACTTTATCCAAATGGGGCAATAAATGCCTTGAGGGACGTATCCTCCAAAGGGCCCAACATATTGGACACCACCATACATACTTACTTATTCCGAATTTGTGTCTGTCAGACCACATATTATCCCATACCATCTTCCAGGATCCGAGGCTAGTGAGGCTATGCTCAATTTCTTCAAAGCCACGATTTTCATACAAAACCATGCTTTGATCATAACATGTTCCACTTTAAATGACAAATTTCCATTCCTTAATCACACAATTGATTTATACCAATGAATAACTCCTGAATTCGTATGTCAGAAAGGGTGTTACCAAGTAGATGATACATTGATAGAGATTAATTAATAGGATCAGAAATGCAATGTCATACATTCTTCCATACAAATTCGTTCTTGGACAGAACGAAACCGAAGATACTCTCCTACTACCACTAGTAGCGAGTAGTCTTAGAAATTCAAAAAAATCTCCACGACGAGGAAACCACTGCTATAAATAACTCTATAGTAAGAGTGACCCAGAGCATGTCAACAAGCAGTCTTCATGCTATAAAGATTCACGGTCTTCAATAATCATCATCTTCAACATGTCTTCACTTTCGAACGTATACATTGGTTTGAAGTGGTTTTCGGATAGGAATCACCCAAATCCAACCCCGGTTCCTTCGAAGCCAATTGTGATTTAAAAGAAGTTCATATGTGGATATCACTCATCAATCAATTACTTCATCTTTTGTTTAAAATATCTTTCTTACATATATACTTTTCAAGTTATTCCATTTTCTTTTCAAATGTATATGGAATCATTAAGCCTCATTTATCAAATCATTTGATATATTTAAACCTTTCTTAAATCTTGGAATAATTCCAAATCATTTTCTCTTTTGCTTAGGAAAACTTTTCCAAATCATTCTTTAATCTTAATCAATGATTTCTTATATTCAAGTTATAACTTTTAACTTAGGGGAAATATTTCCAAATCATTCATTAAATCTTAATCATAGATTTCGTTCTTAACTTTAAATTATATTCTTGCAAATCGAAGATTTTCATAACAGAGTATTACTACCACCTTAGATATGGTAAATTTCACCTCCAGGGACTAATGGCAAGTAATCCTACATCATGAAGATCTTCGTCTTCAATATGTTTTATTTTGAAAATTAGTTTGAAGGGTTTTCGAATAGGAATTACCAAAATCCGATCCCATTTTTTGGATAAGAATCACCCAAATCCAATCCCAATTCCTTCGTCCTAATCATCGATAAGATGTTAAGTTCATATGGGATTTCGAAAATTAGTTTGAAGTGATTTGCGGATAGGAATCACCCAACTCCAATCCTGATTCTTAGGATAGGAATCACCCAAATTCAATACCAGTTCCTTCGCACGAATCATCGAGTAAAATATGTTAAGTAGTTAATTAACATTCAAACAATTTGTTTTCTTTATTTTATCTTGGAAAAAACTAAAATGTGATCTTTTAGAGTAACCGGGCGTTTCTTTCGATCTGTTCCACCCCTCGCCTAAGAAGAGAAAATATAGGCTAGGTAATTTCAGGGCACTGGTTGCTCCATCCCTAACCTTAGTGAAACTCCTTGTTTTATCTTCTCAGATCTCACAGGTGGGACAAATGTACAAGTCGGCATACTCAGTTTGTTATTACATTCAATATTCTTTACTTTTTGTTTAAGTGGTATAAAAATTCCTCTTAATAATTTATTCCAACTCTTATTGGAAATTCCAAATCATCTTTAAATTACTTAATTATTCTCTAAAAATCATTCGCAAATTTTTAGGAAAGAATTGTTATGTTTAAACTCATATTCAATAGGTTATAGACTTCGCAGCATAAAAGTGCTACAGAAAGTGCTATATAAGTTATTTGATTTAAACAACTTTTAATATTTTAAAATTCATATTCTCCATTCAAAATCTCTTTAAACCATTTTAATAGATATATAAAATTTATTTCATATTTTTAATCATTTAAAAATATCATTTTTAAATAAATTTCTTTTTGGATTCCGAACTTCAAAATCGCGATGTTTTTAGAAATTTTTTTGGACATATTTCAAAATCTACTTGATGAAATGTTGATTTTCTTTCTTCCTTTGAAAACTATTATCATTGTGAACCAAAGAATTTTTATTTCAAAGGATGCAGACTTATAAATCATTCTCTATATTAATTTGAAGTTATAGGTCAAAATTTACGAACTGCCGCTACGCGACGAGCTCAATTTTGACCAATTTTTTGAATTGCTTCGGAACTTGTCCAAAACACTTCAAATTTATTTTAAACCATATTTTAACTATTTTAACTTATTTAAAACATTATTTTCATCATTTAAAACTCATTTTTCATTTCACTTCATATTATAATATCATATTATTATAATATCATTTTCAGTCTTTTTAGATATTTTGAAATCAATAAGAGGTTAAATAATTTCCATACACACTATATGAAATTAATTCTCATTTAATTAACTATGCTTGCTAACAATTTCTCTTATCATTTATCAAATAAAGTTATCGTCCATATCACAAACATATAATCAACCATAATATCAACCAAGTTATCATCCATTAAATCATCCAACATATAATAAGCTTTTTATGTAATTAACTTGAAATAGTTTAAGGAATTAGTATCTTAAAATATGAGTACTCACTATTAGTTCCACTCCTCCAAACTTTTATGTAGATTCCCGAATCGATTATGGCAGCACTTCCTTCTCTTTCCGAAGCTCCTTGAACTTGCTCCTCCTTCTTGATGTGCTCGGCCTTGACCTTGGGGGATGCAATACTTCTCATGGCCTAGGCTAAGGGGAGGTAGTTGGCTAGGGTTTTAAGGTGGAAGGGGGTGGCTGTGGGTACGAAGGAGGAAGAGAGGGGTTTTGAAGTGATTTTGGTGAAGCTTTTGTGATTTCTTCTCTTTATATTTTTTTTGAAGATATTTTACCATTATTGAATTAGGGAAAGAAGCCATTGAAGAGTGGAAGAAAGCTTGAAAAAAGAAGTTGTGGAAAAAGGTGAGAAAGTGGATGCTTATTTATAGAAAAAGTTTTGGATTAAAACAATATTTTGTAAAAAGACTAAAATACCCTTACTTATATTTTAAGCAAAGTAACAATTACCATCATCATTTCAAATCATGCTTTATGTCATTTTCACTTAAGAAATAAGAAATATAATAATTATGTTTGGTTTGATTTGATGTTTACTTTTTGCTTTGAAATGACATGTTTGTCTTTTTGTGCTTACTTCTTAATTATATTCTAGAATTTTCTAAGTACGTTTAGTAAAAGTAAACTTGATTAGTGAATTAACTAATACTTACACTATTTGAATATATTTCTATATAAGAAAATAAAGGTGCGACAACGTTGCGACAACTTTCAATCGACAAAACATTGATTTTCGACAAAAAATTTCATGGTCACATTTTGACGTTTTAGTTAAACTGTTTATTACGCAAACCAAATTTAAAAATAAATTCGAATATTTCTATTTTAAGATATAAACACTTATAAATAAATTAAAATAATTTATTTAACCATCGAAACTTACTTTTCTAAAATCAACATTTTGTCACTTTTGTCGATATGGGAAAATGTTACTATTTTTGCATATACTTTTCTTTCCAAATAATATCTAGTATTGTTTGAATTATATAACCTTATCTATATTTAAAATCACTTTAAAAAGTTTGTTTTAAAGTGGTCAAATTCTGGGTCGTTACATTCTCCCTACTTAAAAGGATTTCGTCCCCAAAATTACCTAAAACAAAAGTTTGCCCAAAACATTTATCTTTAAACTTAATTCCATATAATATACGTAGATCATCTTTATGAAATATCTTATTCAATCTCCTACTCAAATACATAACTTTATTTTTCGAACTAGTATCAATCCCCCAATCCTCTAGTGCGGACTCTGATCAGGCTTTTAGATCAGATACTTTGCTTTTCTTGCATAGTGCTCAACTATGATAGAAAACTCAAGTATCTAATCACAAACCCTCCTCAACGTTCGTTATCAAGAATCGAGTGATAAATCCTTTTTCAGATCAGTGTAAATACCTCAAAGTTCCATACTTGGATATTTCGATCAATATTTGTGTGACAAAATGACTTACGTATAGATTACATATTTATTCTATTGGTTTTTTCAGTTATACCAAATTCTCTTTATTCACATCCTTTATTTTTCATATTTTTTAGTATATATTCTTTAATACTAATATTATTTATGAACCGTTTTGTAAAACTATTACTTAAATTTATTTCATCTTATAATTTATGCAAATCAATCATATTTTAAAGACTTAAGTCCAAATCCTTAATTTATGCTACAATTCATTAATTAACATTTTCTAGATTATAATTACCCTTTTTAAGGAGTCATTATTTTACTTAATAGTTCGTGACTTAAATCTATATTTGTATGATATATCTTTACATCCTAAGAGTATATACAAATCTCAAATTTCAAATTGGTTTTACTTAATTCCGTCTGTCTAACAAATTTTAAAATCATCCGTATTTGAATCTTCAAACTCTTAAGTCTTAAATATTTTTTCTTTATAAATCAGATTTATCAATTATCCATATCTTATTTCATTTACTCAAAGTATTTCATAATATTTTACTAAAAAATTTCATACATTTCTTAGCTCTGATTCGAAAATTTTCGACTGTCCAAAATCGTTGGAAATTCCGCTTTTTTATCAATTAGCAATCCTGATTTATCTTTGGTTTAAACACTTTTATAAAGATTACTAATCAATGATTCACGTTATTTCTTTAACTTAAGAAAATTATATAAATCGAGTAACTCCAAAACAATCTAAGGAACTGGGTACTACAAATAGTATCATATATCCTCTTAACAAGATGAGTAATACTTACGAGAAGTGCTTACCATCCAAACATATCACTTGCCCATTTTTAGTTTATTTTTGAGCCAATCCGACTAGTTATCATAGAATACATATTTTTATTTGAAATAATACCATTTTCAAAATTCTTTAGAGATTACTTTATGAAACCTATTTTATAGATTCATTTTATCTTATATTAATTAACTTCATTTAAATTACCACAATTATTTTACTCGAATTTAAATTCTCATTCCTTTTATATTATTTTTTATTTTACATAATCATTTTCTATTATTTAAATACATTTTTTTATCTTATATATTCTTCCTTAAACAAAATCTTAGTATCAAACACCTCGTAGTCAAATCTTGAAACTTAATTCACAAGTATTTGTACTTAAACTTTTAAATAAAACAATTGATCAGTTTATGATAGTAACTTAACATTATCATTTCTTAATTTATTATTTGGGAATAAGTATTAAAGATCTTAATTACCTTATCAGATTTCTTAATTATTGATTATTTTTATGAAACATCTTATAGTCAAACCATGAAATTCTAATCACAAGATGTTCATATTTAAATTTCACTAATCCTGATTTCTAACTATACAACTTTTCAAAATATATACTTTATATTCAAAATATAATTCTAGGTAAAATTATATCATTTACCAATTTTTCCAAAATCAGTGTGTCGGTTCGCATTGTTCAAGTGTTTAGGAATCCCTATCGATCACATGGAGTTCTCATGCATCGACCGTAATCCATATACTACTCAATAGATTAATCAACACAAAACATTTTTATATTCAATAACAAATACGTGCTCATATATAATACACTCAAACTCATTCTAGGAAGTTACTAAACCTATCCTTAATGAGTGACTCATTCTAGGGTATTACTAACCCTATCTCTGATGAGTCTTTACCCCCAACAAAGCCAAGGTTCCCGCTTAACCTTCAGCTCTGATACCAAATGTAACAACCCATTTTTTCCATACCCTTTTAATCGATAATAAAGCACATATGTCTAACTCAAATTGCATGGAAAAGCAGATCATTAAGGTTAGAAAGAAAATAAAGACAGAACATAATCTCACACGAATCGAATAACATATATTATTTGAATAATAATCTTTACAGCAGAAAATTTTAAAATACAATATCAGAGTCTAACCTAGATTTAGCCTGAACAGTTATAAACCCATGTCCTTACAAATGCCGAAAACAACAAAATAAATGCAATAGATGTAGCAGATAATATAATACATCCACATAATGATGAAGATCTCCAGCTCTCCTCTGAAAACTCCAGCCGTCTTCAACTGAACCTGAAACTACTCAGATCTGATCTGAGTATTCAAAATATTCGTATCAGGCTTGATAAACCAGCGTGAGATACTCGAAATTTAAAAATGACTATATTATCAAAACCTTTGAAAGAAGGGTATATCAAACAGGTTTTTACCTTATGATAACCAAAACACTTTATACCAAATACACTTGATATTATTTTTAATGACATTCTTTTGAAAACGCTTTTCAAATAAACTTATTCAAACAAGGTATCAATACCCAGACTAAGTCTAAGGTAATATATCTGGACTGGGTCAACAGAATATACCGAATGGAATATATGATACCAAAAGGGGATAACTGAAATGTTTGCAAGTTATTACAGCTATTTTGGAAATACAATCAAAACTGTAATCTTGTATTGGGATTGGATTTCAAACACGACAGGGAACTAGTGGCCTTTTCTCCGAACCACGCATAACAAACATAGTTCCCGTGGTGCCTGAATTGCCTTTCTCAAGCTAGTCATTTGGAACTGTACTTGCTATACTATCACTGGTAGCCGGTAGTTTCTTGATTTTCTCAAGCTAACCACTTTATCCAAATGGTGCAATAAATGCATTAATGGACGTATCCCCCAAAGGGCCCAACGTATTGGACACCACCATACATACTTTCTTATTCCGATTTTGTGTCTGTCAGACCACATAGTATCCCATATCATCTTCTGGGATGTGAGGCTAGTGAGGCTATGCACAATTTCTTAAAAGCCACGCTTTTCATACAAAACCATGCTTTCATTGTAACAGATTCCATTTTAAATGCCACATTGCCATTCCTTAATCACACAATTGATTTCTACCAACGTATAACTCCTGAATTCGTATGTCTCGGGAAAGGGTGTTAAGCTAGGAGAAGTTTCCTTCTCCGCCACTAGGCAGATGATACATTGATAGAGATAAATTAATATGATCGGAAATGCAATGTCAGACATTCTTCCGTACAAAGTCGTTCTGGGACTGAACGAAACCAAAGGCACTCCCCTACTACCACTAGTAGTGTTTGCACGAAAAATGGGCAAACACCTCCAAGCCGTATGATTTAGTTGACTATGTGTTGTTCTTAATGATTTGGGTGATTTATGCAAATATATAAAATAAATGGACTAAACTGTAAAAGACACACAGATTTATAGTGGTTCGGCCAGAATGTGCCTACGTCCACTTTATATGTTATTCTCCTTTTCTCTTCAGATTACAAGTACAAAGCTTTGATTACAAGTATCTGAAAGTTGTTCGAAAGTTCTATCCGTGCTTGAGCTCTCAAACTTGTCTACCATTGTTGTACCCCTACCTCTCTATTTATAGAGTGAGGCTGGCGGTAGGGGCCTTGGATGTATATAGCTGTTGGTGGGTCTGGGCTGATGTAATCTGGCCTGGCAGTGTTGGTTCGGCCATGCCTTGGTCCGGTAGTCGGTGGTGGTTGGTCCAGTGGTTGTTGGAGAGGCTTTGGTCCGGTAGTTGTTGGAGAGGCTTTGGTCCGGTAGTTGGTCCGGTAGTTGTTGGAGAGGCTTTGGTCCGGTAGTTGGTCCGATAGTTGTTGGAGAGGCTTTGGTCTGGCAGTTGGTTGGTTCGGTAGGGACATGGAAAGGAGATGGTTCGGTGGTAGGTGAGTTTGGATTTGGTATTGATCCTGTGATCTCGCTCAGGTGACGAATTGGTTCGGTGGGGCCTTGGATTGGTGGTGAGAATTCGCCCAACACTTGCCCCCCAAAGTGGGGCACATGCCTGAATGTGTCGTGCTTTGTTTTCTTGCAGTTGGGATAGCTTTATTCGGTTCTGAGTGCCAAACCGTTTGGTCCGGTTATCCTGCGCTCGCCTATAAGTAGGGGCATCATGCCACTGTTATTCCTTTACTGTTTGGGATAGCCGAATCAATCGAGTACCGAATCAAACTTGACAGTTCGAAACAGCCAAATCAACCGAGTACCGAACCACACTTAACTGCCGAACCAGGTGAGCTTTCTTCTACCGAATGAACTTTTATGGCTGGACTACCGAATGGGATAGGGGAGTTCGAATATCGAATGAACTTAAACATTTGAATTACCGGATGAACTTGGGGAGTATAAGGCCGAATGGCCTTTTGCCTTGCTTTACCGAATGAATTCGGGAGTTTGGGTGCCGAATGACTTTTTGGCCTTGGACTGCCGAATGTTTTTTATGTTTTGAATTATGAGTGAAATTCCAGACTACATACACTTGCTTGTTTATATCTTCTATTTTAACGATGTACTTTCTTGTGTTGCAGATAAATGTCTCGTAAAGTAGAAACTCGATCAGATAAGAAGAAATCCATGGATAAAGAAGAGTCCCCCACAGTGCCCTCAGCTTAGTCGGGATCGGTACGTCATGGACCTCCCCCGAGATCACTAGTAGATAGGTACGGCCCCCATGAGCTCCTGAACTCGCCACCTGACTGCTTTCCTAGCCCCCTTAAAGAGGAGCAGCTTGATGTTATATCTCGTTCTTTCGGGATTGACAGAGCACACATGGTGCTGCCAGGGAACGGAGTTATGCCGTATGACCCCCCTGAAGGATATTTCGCTTATAGTAGGTACCATTGCATGCGCGGGGCCATTCCCCCGATCAATGCTTGTATAATCAGCTTCATTACCTATTTGAAGGTGGCCCCTTTCCAGCTTCAGCCCAATTCTTATGCTATCTTGGTGAGTCTATTCATCATTTTCCAGAGAAGATATGAGCGTCCCCCTTCCAACCGGGAGATCCGGTGTTTGTACAACTTGAGGGGCTATGAGAAAGGGTCTCCATACATCAGCTTGGAATCGGCCGTATCCTTCAAGCCGGTCCTGGACTTATATTCGAAGTTCAGCATGTTCAAGAAAGAATGGTTTTTCGTCAAGGATGACTCTGTTTCTATCCGTCACTTCACCTCCGGCTGTAAGTTGAAGCTTATTTATAATTTCCGTTCTGACTGCAATGCTTCTCCTTATGTGTTTTTATTTCTTGTTAGCGATAGGTGGCTTTGCGGTCGTGGAGAACGATCACCTGGTTCAGATGGCTGCGGAGATAGAAGCCATTTTGGGAAGGGAGAGGTCAGCTTCTTACCTGATCAGGAATGCTACTCTTCTGCAGCACAACTTGATTCTACCACGTCAGTCTGCGGTCAAGCAGAGAGATACAGCTGAGGAGAGGGCTATCAAAGCTAAAGGAGGGGCCACGGCGAAGAGCAGCAAGAGGAAACCCTTCTCGATACCTCCATTCGTCGGGGGAAGAAGCTCAAGAAATCCGTTGGACCCTCCCCTAGCACATGTCCAGATGTTTCGGAGGAGGAAAATGTAGAGGAGGAGAGTGGAGGTGATGGAGAAGGTGATGGTGGTGATGGTGGCGAAGGACAGAGCGGTGATGGCGTCGGGGCTTTGTCTTCTGGGCAAGCAGGGGAGATCCAAGAGTGGACAGATGATGCTTTCCGCCAGGCTTTTGAGGGGTTGGAGGAAGGATCGGCCTTGGTGGAGAAGCCAAAGAAAACTGATAAAGCCGGGACTAGTGCCGATCCATCTTCCAAGATCATTTCAGCTAAGGTAACTCTGGCGATTCAAGGTGAATTTTTGACTCTTCTTTTAACTCCACATGTTTCTTGGATTATAGTCCCATGCATGCTTGTAACACTTGGTTTTTATTCCAGGAACGGGTAAGGTGGCCAAAACATCAGACATTCGGCACCGTCTCGAACAATTCAAACTTCTCAAAGCTTCTGCTAAACCAAAGCCTCTGACCAACCGTTCCGGGGACGTAGTCGGCTATCGTCCTCTTCTCGAAGTTATTGAAGAGGACATTCAAAAGAGAAAGAGGAGTCGCTCCTTATTCGAATCTTCACCTGGCCCTCAGCCCCCAACCCAGCCCATTCATGATATCACGGGGGAGGATACTGAGTTCATACCCTCTCTGCATCTGTCCGAGAATCCTACCGTTACTCAGATTGATCGTCCCGGCTTGGCTCGTAATCCATTTGCGGGTCATCCAGATCTGGATCCGGGTTCTCATGATATTTCCTTTGACGAGGTTACCGGTGAGCACCTTCTCCCTCGCAATCCTATGGTAAGGGTGCTTGATGAGGCCAAGTCTCTGGACCTTGATTTGCTTACTACTCGGATTGTAACTATGGGGGATGAAGCTAAGGCAAATATCGACCGGGTTGCTGAGGAGACTAGGAAGTTGATGGGGCATCATGCCCGACTGGTCAAGGCCGGGGAGGAAATTAGGAGTGCCAACATAAGATTGCGGTTAGTGGTTGCCGACCAGGCCAAGCAACTCGCCGACCAGGCCATCCAGATCTCTCAGCACGAGGCTGCCTCCAGACGACTAAAGAAAACTATGGAAGACGCTAGCAGAGCCGAGCTGCGGAAAATGGTGGTCGCCTGCAAGGAACGGATCTATATGGCTATTGCAACGGTGGATGAGGTTCGAAAAGCGGATCTCGAGCAGGTAGAGGAGCTATCTGGGAAGCTTGAAGCCGGAGAGCTTGCTCAAGCCAAGCTGAAGGAGGAGATGGAGGCGATGAGGAAATCCCTTCAGGCTGACCGCTCGCGATACCGATCAGAGAGGGATGCTGCCGTTGCAAAGATGTTCACTTCTGAGGTCCGAATGAGGGAGTTTGAGGAGAACGAGGGGACGATGGATGGGATGCTCCAGGACATGTATTTCCATACTTGGAAGTAGGGCAACTTATCCTGGATAGATGATTATCCCCGGATCATGGCCAGGATTTATCTCCGGGCTCTGGAGGAGGCCAAGGCTGATGCGGATAAGGAGGGTGGTGAGGCCTTCAGGATGGATGTAGTCACGGCCCAGTTTACCGAGGAGGAGAAAGTGGCGGTGAAAGAGGGTATGCGGCTGCTCGCTGCTGAGGAGGTAGGTGTGCAGTTGGAGGATGATGACCAAGGAACAGATGCTGGTAAGTCTTTCCTTTTAGCCTTTTCATAACTTGGTTGCTTATTGTTTAATGGATTCTTCTCCTGAATTGGATAGGCGGGACCTCTGAAGCGCCAACTACCTCTGGTTAACATGCTGGGAGTTCTGATCCTGCGGTTAAGTAGACCTCGGAGGGCTAGTAGGATAGAGGCGAAGCCCCGATGCAGCCGGCTCCTTGGCTTGATCTGGATATTTTTTGGTTTACTTGACATTGCTATCTATGTTAGTCTTAAAACATTAATGTAATTTTCAGGCTGTAATTATGTAACGAACAACTTTTTTTTTGGCATGTAACTTTTAACTTAGACTGATTTTGCTATATTTGAATGTTTTTGTTTTTTTGATCTGTTGCATAAGAAATACAGCTGTGCACATGTCTGTGATTCAATCGTGTTTGATGCTAAGTTCTTGCTTAAAATATGATTTCATATCTTGCAATGTTTGTGTAATGTGCGAATAAATTATAGTTACATATTTATGTACAAGAGAGAAAGTACCGCCCTTCAAGTTTTAGCTGTAGACGGTCGCTTTGAATGCCTTGTGTAATCGAATATGGAATGCAGCTGAGTGGCCTGCCATCCAACTGTGAGTTTTTATTCCCATTAGTGAGTGTCTCCTATTTTGTGTCCTGTACTTGAGCGATCGTTATAGAGGATAGGAGGAAAGTTTTTATAAATAAAATGGAAATATAAGAAATAGTAAAACTTCCAATCACGGAAGGCCTTCGATGTGCTTAAGTTCGTGGCAAACGGGTTTTGTAGTCACTTTCCCTAGCTGTGGGTCATGGAGACATTTGTCACCCATCTTACGCATCTGCGGAGAGTTTTCTTTTTTACCACAACCATACTTAAGACACATCGGAGCCGAGATCGCGCACGGTAACTACCCGGGCCATTATGGCCCATAATCGTGGGTATTATTCAATTTACCGTGGCCGGCTAACGCGGGTGCCGATCGTCAACTGTGAACTGCCCCTGGCTGGCCACACCTTATGTTGGGGCTTATAATCGGTTCACAGTTGCCGGCGAGCCGAACGCCGTAATGAGCTGCCTAGGCTATTTTCGGCCTCCTCGGTTGCTTATAATCGGCTCATTACAGTTGGCTTTGAGGGCCGTCGCGAGCAATGAGTTAATCCGCAGCAGAGGGATGCTGGAGCAAAAGTGTCTCATTGGCGAGGGCATAGATTCGTATAGTACCTGTTAGGTCTTGTCCAGGTGAGGTTGCGCCGTGAAGTGTCTAGAATGGAAATGCCATTACACAGGATTTTGTTCAACAGAAAAGGATAAAGCTTAACAAGCAGCCAAGATATAAAGGAACAAATTAAAAAGAGACAAGATTTTTAAAGTGGTTCGACACGAAAATGCCTACGTCCACCGATTCTCTTTGTTAATTCACTTCATATGGGCAATACAAGTTAAGAAAAGTATCGACGAAGGTGTTGGATGTTCCATGCCCTCTGGAACACCTCTCCGTCCACTGTTGATAAAATATAAGCTCCGTTGTGGAGATCTTTATGAATTACATATGGTCCGTCCCAGATTGGAACTAGCGCTCCGGGGCGCGGGAAGATTCGCTTGAGGATAAGATCTCCTTCTTGTAAGCTACGATGTTTGACTTTGGAGTTGTATTGTGCTGCCACTTTTTGCTTGTGAGTTGCCGCTTTAAGTGCTGCATCATTTCTTCTCTCTTCAATTAGGTCCAAAGACATGTGGAGGAGTTCTTCATTTTCTTCTGGGTTATAGTGGATTCTACGGTGGGAAGGCACTATAGTTTCAATTGGGAGCATGGTCTCCGATCCGTATGCCAAAGAGAAAGGAGTATACCCGGTTGATGTCTTGAAAGATGTGCGGTAGGCCCACAGTGCCGTAGGAAGTTCGTCCACCCAAGCGCCTTTTGACTTTTCAAGTTTCTTCTTGATTAGAGTTTTGAGAATTTTGTTGACAACTTCGACTTGTCCGTTTGTCTGGGGATAGGCTACAGATGAGAAGCTTTTGTGGATTCCGTGCTCTTGGCACCAGTCGGTGAATTCCTCGCTGTTAAACTGAAGTCCATTTTCCGATATGATTTTGAGTGGAACTCCGTACCTGAACAGAACATTTTTGATTAAGAAGTTAATAACTTTTGCCGAAGATATTTTATTCAGAGGTTCCTCTTCCACCCATTTGGTGAAATACTCGACAACCACTATAGCATATTTGGCTCCGCCTCGGCCCATCGGCAGTTCGCCAATCAAGTCAATTCCCCATACCGCGAAGGGCCAAGGGCTGGTCATTTGAGTAATCTCATTCGTTGGTAGTCGAGGGATCTTAGCAAATTTCTGACATCTGTCACATCTTTTGACGAAGTCCAGGGCGTCTTTGTTTAAAGTGGGCCGGTAATATCCATATCGGAGTGTCTTCTTTGCTAGAGTCTGCCCACCAGTGTGATCTCCTCAGCTCCCTTGATGGATGTTGGATAAGATTTTCTTGGCTTCCCTTCCAGCAACACACCTTAATAAGGGGTTAGAGAAGCCGCGTCGATAGAGGATGCCTTCTTGTATTGTGTAGCGGGAAGCTCTCTTCGGGATTTTCCTTACTTCGTTACGCTCGTTAGGTAGCATGCCATCTTGTAAGTATCTTTGGATAGAAGTCATCCAAGTTTCTTCTTCGACTGCAGCCACCAGATCCTCTTGTTCGAAACTTGGGGCTAGTTGTTTTGAGATGGCTACTGTTCCGGAAATGGGCTGTTCTTCATGCTAGCTTGCTTTGCCAGTTCGTCAGCCTCTCGGTTCTCCTCTCGAGGAATGTGTTTGATTAAATAGTGGTCCAATTGATCGAATAGCGGCTTAGTTTTCTTTAGATATGCTATGAGTCGTTCTCCTCGAGTTTGAAACTCTCCTAGTACTTGGTTTACGATAAGTTGAGAATCACTATGAAGACATAAAGAACTGACTCCAATTTCTAAGGCAAGTTCTAATCCTGCTATTACTGCTTCATATTCTGCATCGTTGTTGGTGGTGGCAAATTCCAACCTTAGGGCATAGTGCAGCTTCCTTCCCCTGGGGGTGGTTGTCACAATACCTGCCCCCGAGCCTTGTTCGTTCGATGCTCCATCTACAAAAAGATTCCACTTGATATCTTCTGCTATTTCAGATTGCTCCCTACCTTCGTTGGTAGTGAATTCGGCAATGAAGTCGGCCATGGCTTGTCCCTTGATGGCGGTGCGAGGATGGTAGATGATATCATATTGACTCAGTTCAATGCACCATTTAAGTAGTCGCCCAGAAGTGTCAGGGCGATGGAGTATCTGCCTTAGCGGTTGATCGGTTAAAACTCTGATGGAATGAGATTGGAAATAGTGTCGCAGTTTCCGTGATGTGATCAGCAAACAGTATGCTAGCTTCTCAAGTTTAGGGTACCGGGCTTCTTCCCCCGTAAATCTCTTGCTCACAAAGTATGTGGGCCGCTGCGCGCAGTTGTCTTCTCTTACCAAAGCGGTGCTTAGAGCAGGGGACGATACAGCAAGGTATAGGTATAGTTCTTCGCCTTCATTTGGAGAGTACTGGTGGTCTCTGGAGGTGTTTGATTAGGTTAAGGAAGGCTGTTGAGCATTCGTCAGTCCATTCGAACTTTCCTTTGTCTTTCTTTAGAGCATCGAAGAAAGGATGCATTTGTCGGTTTCTTTAGAGATGAAACTGCTTAGGGCGGCCACTTTCCCATTTAGGCTTTGCATCTCTCTTTGAGTGGATGGTATCTTGATATCTTGAAAAGCCCGGACTTGTTCGTGGTTTGCTTCAATCCCCCTGGCATGGACGATGAATCCCAAGAACTTTCCCGACGATACTCCGAAGGAGCACTTTAGAGGATTCAGCTTCATGCCATATTGGCGAAGTACTTGAAACATCTCGTCCAGGTGGTTTACATGATCGTTGGCTTTCCTTGATTTTACCAGCATGTCATCCACATAAACTTCCATAGT
The DNA here is from genome assembly GCA_030765085.1 of Allium cepa. Lineage (NCBI taxonomy): Eukaryota > Viridiplantae > Streptophyta > Magnoliopsida > Asparagales > Amaryllidaceae > Allium > Allium cepa. The sequence goes on from CM060931.1 coordinate 402,493,068, forward strand.
TCGTCCTATTAGTTCCGCAAACATCTTGTTGACGAGGCGCTGATAAGTAGCTTCGGTGTTTTTAAGTCCAAAAGGCATTACTCTGTAGCAGTACAATCCCCGGTCAGTGATGAAACTAGTGTGGTCTTGATCGGGGGTGTGCATAGGAATCTGGTTATATCCTGAGTATGCGTCCATAAAAGATAAGAGTTCGTGCCCGGCTGTGCTGTCCACGAGTTGACCGATTCGGGGGAGTGGGAAGCAATCCTTCGGGCAAGCGGCATTCAAGTTGGAGAAGTCAATGCATGTTCGCCACTTCCCATTAGCCTTCTTTACAAGTACCGAGTTGGCGATCCATTCTGGGTAGATGGCTTCTCATATGAAGTTGTTGGCAGGTAGGTTCTTTACTTCTTCCTCGAGGGCTGCTGATCGTTCTGCCCCCATGCTTCTCTTTTTCTGCTTTATTGGCACTTTGGTAGGATCGATGTTCAGTACGTGGCACGCTACGTCTGGGGAGATTCCAGTCATATCAGCGTGCGTCCATGCAAATACATCCAAGTTGTGGCGGAGAAAATCAATGAGTTGATCCTTCAGTTCTGCTTTTAGTCGAGATCCGATTTTCAATAGTCTACTTGAGTCATGTTTGTCTACAGATACAAATTCCATAGCCTCTGCAGGCTCGGCGGTGGCCTCCTCCTCTTTATCCCTGGGTTCTAATTCATTGAAAGGATCACTGGTATATCGAAGAGAAGGGTTTTTCTTTAGTTGCTATGCTTCCAAGTTTTTCTTGTAGAGAGTAGTCTCTGCATCCTTCCCTTTATCCTTCCTGCGGTTATTGCGAAGTTCAGTTACATAGCAATCTCGAGCAACGTCTTGATCTCCCTCTACTTCTCCTATTCCATTGTCTGTTGGGAATTTCATCTTCAGGCACCACGGGGCCAGGACAATTTGGAAGTCGGACAAGGCTGGTCTTCCCAAAAAGGCATTGTAGGCCGAGTGGTTTTCTATTAGCACAAATGTTTGTTTCCGCACAACGGAGCGGGGATGACTTCCTATTTCAACAAAGAGGTCCAGTTGCCCAAGGGGCATTTTTGCGTCTCCAGTGAAACCATGTAGCGGTTTGTTGCAGGGAGACACATCCTTCATCGACAGCTTCATTTTGTCGAAAGCATGCTTAAATAGGATATTTATTGAGCTTCCAGTGTCTACTAGAATTCGGAAAACTTTGGCTGGACCGAACCAGGCAGAGATGACCATAGGATCCATGTGAGGGTACTTCCTTCCTTCTAGGTCACGCCTACCGAATGTGATGTCATTGTTCTCTTTTCGCTTTGGGTGACGTTCTTCTATAACGGAATCAACGCAGTCTTCATTGTTTCTAAGTGACTTTCCATATTTTTCCATCTCTGCCCAGCTTCTGTCGGCGATGTGTGGTCCTCCCGATATGGTATGGACCACTATCTTCTCTTGACTAGAGCCGTTGGTGTTGCGATTTCCTCCGCCTACTTCCGGGGGTGATAGCCTCGGGCTTTCATTGGCAGGAGCTGGAGTCCTGTTCTGGCCTTTTACATAGCGTTCCAGTCTCTTCCTTCTGATGTGTTCTTCAATTAAGTCCCGGAGATGATGACATTCATTGGTATCATGCCCATGAGATTCGTGGAAACGGTAGAACTTTCCAGATTTAATTGCGTTATCTGATCCTTGCCCGTTACTTGGCTGAGAAATATTTTGTTGATTAAGACAAAGTGTGATTATACAATTTTGGATTAGGAGCTACTAAGGAGAGAAAATTGTAATTAAGTCATCTGCATTCATTTAATTGTATTAGTTCATGCATATTTTAAAAAAACAAAAAAAGATCAAAAAAAATCCAAAATCGAAAAAAATTGTAAATTTTACTTAACTTAGTTTTTGATCCCAAAAATAAGAAAATCCTTTTTCCTTTCCTTTGAAAATTTTCAATCAAAAATCCAAAATAAAAATAAAATATCCTTTCAAAAACAAAAAAAATTGAAAATTCAAAAAAAAAACATAAATCAAAATTTTATTTTCTAAAAAAAATCATTTTGGTAAATATTTGAAAGTTTTAAAATTCAAAAACGTAAACATATAAAAAAAATTGAAAAGTCAAAAACAAAAAAAATTCAAACTTCTCTTTTGAAAATAAATTTCACTTGGTAAATAGTCTTCTTCCTTGTAAAAAAATAAAAAAATTCACTTCGTTTTTTAATTTTTCTTTCATTCTCTAAACTCGATTCTGACTTCTTTCTCCTCTCGACTTTCACTTGTGCATGAGTACTTGGACTCGTAACACAACAACAAATCGTTGAACTCGCGACTTAACAACTAACCGTTTAACTTGAACAAACGATCATTCCGAAATGGCGAATGAGAACGCCCCTCGAACTTATGGATAGAATCTTTCCCGATAGAGTTTCTATTCCTTCTTGCACCACGTTACCCCCCCATGGGTAATATTTCGAATTTCACTCGAACCATATTGCCACGCTTTCGAAATTTGGCAATTTCAAGCACGATGACCCGTACATCTTTTTGACTTAATTCGAACAAGTTTGCACAACCATTAAACTGCAACAGCTTTTCGATGACGGAATCAAACTTCGATTAATCACATTCGCTCTTACGGATTACGTTGAAAATGGTTGTACAGCTTACCATCGAACTTGATAAAACTTAGGAAGAATTTGTAAAAGCTTTCTTCAAAAGTTCTACCCCTTGGAAAAAACGAGTAGAATCCGAAATGAAATTGGAAATTTTCACCAATTTAAGGGAGAACCATTCGGAAAATATTTTCAAAGACTCAAAGAGCTTTTGATAAAAATCCACGCCATAACTTCGAAAAATGGATGATTTTCCAAATTTTATACGATGGACTCGAAAACAGCTCACGAACCATGCTCGAATCAATGTGCAAAGGCAATTTTCTTGCCCAACATCATGACGATGCTTGGCAATTTCTTGAAAACCTCACTGAAAAGTCGTCCCAATGGGAACGTTCGAACGAAAAATCAATTTACTCATGATCGAGCGCACACTCGATAGGATCTTCTTTTGCTATGGAAGCTAAGATCAACGTAATGATTAAAAAATTCGATAACGTTTTCTCATCAAATCAAATGAACTAAGCTCCCAACCGACGTGTTATAAATGCAACAATCCTAATCATATAGCCGATCAATGTCCCAATTCTGTTGAACAAATCAATGCTTTCAATAAAGCCAAAAAGGACCTGTTCTCTCCAAAATACAACCCTGGTTGGAGAAATCATCCGAATTTTGCGTGAAGCCGAAACAATTCCAACACGATTACGATTTGTAACATCCTGGTATTTTCAACCATTCGCATCCACACATGTCGGACTTGAATTGCTCAAAATACCGCGTTGTAAATAAAATTTGGCAATCTCAAAACATACGGTAAGTAATAATCACAGAGCACAGACACAGAGTAAGAAATGCGGCGGAAGTAAAAGAGATAGTAATTCATGAAGCTACTATGTAAATATATCAGAGTTGCATAAAATACAATAGGATAAATAAAGTACAACAGAAGTCTCAAGATGATAACCAAGTATAAGCTGAATAGAACAACAGAACTGGAATAGATAAAACTAGATAAGTGGATAATCTCCAACGATTCCAATCTTCAGAAAGTGGAATCCAAATCTGTGAATAACTCAGGCTGACCCGAGCGTAAATAATATACAAACACTCGAGTCAGGACAATATATACTTATATAATGTAAACCAACTCAAGTGAACTGTAATAAAGTACAAGTAACTTAAAAGATGTCTGGGACCGCCCATCCGCTAAGGATCCGTTAAACTATTTACTATGTAGTAATATTGCGCTATTATAATAATGTCTACAGTAAAATAAACTTACTTTTAAATAGTGTTCCAGGCTACCCATATCACCCTTCACACATAATAATCCAGCAGTCCATCCAATATCATGACATCTCCACACCGGGTGACTGTCAGAGGATACCACATGGGCTACGAGAGAAAAACAAACTCGTAGTAAATGCTCGGTATGGTAGGTGACACGGCACACAAGGCAATGCCAGGGTAGATATACCAATTACGCACACGGGCTGGTTGTAATGCAGCAGCCACATACGCCCACCTCGGAACACACTCCCAATCAAAATCGGAGGATGGCCATCTAATCAATCACCAGTAAGAGTATAGTATCGAAGGAATGTGTCCGATCGGAGGAATGACCTCACTTGGCCCGAGATCACTCCTGTTTTAGCCACCTTATGCGAACTCACGGGAGTTGGGTCCACGTAATATACCTCAAGAACGTCGCTACCATCCTACTTCATTCTGGAATCTCCACCGCGTACACGGTTGTCAAAGTGGTTTTGGGTATCGAGAGAGTATGCCAGATATCCGATCCTGGTCTCTTTGCCAACCAATCGTTATTATAACCCGTAGTAATAATTTTAAAATGGTATTTATACTTCAAAACAGAATATCATTTCAAATCCAAATCTTTATCAAAATAAAGATTAAATTAATTCCAAACCATTTCAAAAACATCATATCTTTCCAAAACTTCATGTCAAATCATTTCAATATATCAAAATATAGTATCTTTACAAAATTTCATTTTCAATCATTTTAATATCTTAAAATATCATATCTTTACAAAACTTCAGTTCCAATCATTTTAATATCTTAAAATATCATATCTTTACAAAACTTCATTTCAATCATTTTAATATCTTAAAATATCATATCTTTACAAAACTTCATTTCAAATCATTATTCATTTCATTCAGTTTAAAATACCATTTCAATTCACATTTCAAAACAGTTTATATTTCAAAAATCATTTTTAATAATAAAAATGAAGTTATTATATTTAATAATTAAATTATTAAATTTCCAAAATTTTCAACTTCCAAAGTTCATTTATTCACTTAAGTTTATCAAAACAGTGAAAATTCACTTTTCGCAGCATTTAGAAAACGCTACGGAAAGTTACATTCAAAACAGTTCAATTTAACAAAAGACAGCATTTTAAAAATGTTGTAATAGGGTTTACTTAAATTTAAAATAAACTTAGTTAAATTCAACAATTATAGCACTTACAAAATTGCTATAATAGCTTTTAATTCAATTTATCTTTTTAGTTCATTATCATCAACTACAGCATTTACAAATGCTGTAATATCATTTACTTTGCAATTAATAGCATTTCAAAAATGCAGTTAATTAACTTCAAATATTCAATATAATTTCACAACCAGTTATATTTTTATTTAAAACATTTTTAACTTATAAAATCATACATTTTCACATTTATAAACATCATTTAATTTTCTTTAAGTTCATGATTTTATAAAGTTAAATTTGCATTCAAAAATCAAGATTTAATAATAATTCACTTATTAAATTGCAATGTTCAATTTTAAATTCACACATTAAATTTCAACTTAACACTTAAGTTCAAATTCTCAAATATAACTTAGTTTTATTATTATTTACTTAACTAAAATTCACTTTAAGTCAATTCCATAAATTTCCAATTTTAGTTATAATTCAAAATTTCAACTTAAATATTCATTCATTTCACATTTCAACTTTATTAAAAATCACTAATATGATATAAAATCACTTTAAATTCATTTAAATTCAAATTATCATAAATTTATCATAATTTCATATTCAATTTAATTTTCAATTATAATTAAATCAAATTTTCCAAAATAACTTACATTCAAAATTTTCTAACTTTTTCATTAATTCATTTCACCTATAATTATTCAAAAAATCAATAATACTTTACAAAAATTATTTTTAATTAATCAAAATATTATAAAAATTACATTTCTAAAATATTTTAAATTTTTTTAGAAAAACATATTTTAACTACGGGCCTGTATATAATTTTCTACGTTAGGTAAAGTGATACGGGTAATATATCATTTCAACCCGTAATTTACAAAGAAAATCCAAGTTATATCTTTCAAACCCGTAGTCCCAAGTAAATAAAATAAATTGAAAATCGCTCAGGCCTATCATTTCAGCCCATAACGATTTCCCCTATTCTAAAGTCCGTTCGGGTATGTATCATTTCAACCCATAGTGATCCTAATCTAAAGGGAACTTGCAGTGTGATAAACTGATAAAAATAACAGAACAACATAATATAACAGTAACATATGTTATAACAGGTGTTTAAGCATGGGTGAACAACATATAATCATAATATAGCAGGTGTAACATGATAATGCATTTTTCAGATTCAAAAGGGGTCAGTTTACTAGTTATACAAGTACAAATCGTCTGGTGAGAATTACTCACTTGTATAAGCTGGAGATGACAACCAAATACACACAACAAAGATTTCCAGAGGCACAAAAGCACGACAATGATTTGAGAGTGGAGAGCCAAAGATTAATAGCCTTGGATACATTCGAACAAAACAAGTATATATAACATAAGTTTTCAAACCAACATATACTAAAATAATGTTAAGAATTAATGCATAAAACAAATCCAAAGTCTTTGTACTTGCTTCCTACCTTCTATGCTTCAGTCCTAGGTCAGGTTTGCATGGCCAAAGTGTGTGTTAGGATCTGGTTTGGGTCCATGAGAGGTCGGCCTAGCATGGGAAAGTGATGGAGCAAAGTATATGTGCATGAACTACAAGCTATAAGGCATAAACAACAAGATTTTCAAGCAAACTAAGGCTCGGCCAAAGCAATACAAGTCATGGTCAGATCTTCAGGTGGGGTAGGGATGACATGGCTGTGGGTTTCAGGTCAGGAAAAGCTGGTGGTGGTGGTGTATGGCCGGCCAAAGAGGAGTTGAAGGTGGTGGAAGATGGATGGTGCTCGACTAGGCATAATTAGGTGGAGTTTTGTGCATTTCTGTTGGATCTGGTCATCATGGGGTACATGGCTAGGCTTGGGCAGAGGGCTGTAGGGGAGGAAAACCTGATGTGGTGGTGGGGGGAGGTGGCTATGGTGGTGGTGGGGCAAGGGCTGAGCAAAAAAAAATGAAGACAAGGGCAAAGAGATAAGGAAAACAAGAAAAATAAGTGAAAAAGGAGAACTTTGCCATGCTTTGTTCAGGAATGGAGGCCAAAGTTTTTTTGGAGTTGAGAAACTATTTTCTCACGTGAAAATGAAGATGGTATACGGCTGGAGCAATGAGATACGGTCAGCCACAATTGAATGTAAGTGGAGGTTGAAAAATGAAAAGGTAGGGAGGTGAAAAGTCAAAGGTAAATGAAAGGTTTTAAACTCTTCATATTTATCTAATTCTTTTTGTAATTTTAAATACATATAAAATACTGATAAATAAAGATAAAATAAACTCAGAAATAAATTAAATAAGTAAACAAAATAAGTAAATATTAATTATATATAATTTAATTATTAAAACAGCAAAAATTGCAAACTAGTCTTGAAAATATGAAAAATAAATGCAATGAACTTTGGAAAATTTTTATGTACTTGAAAAATATTTAGAAATAAAGATAATAACAAAAATAAAAATGAATTCGCAAAAATAAATAAATAAATTTTAATTAAATATAATTTAATGAAGAAAATAGCAGAAAAATGGAAACCAGGCTTAATAAATTGAAATAACATTCAAATAAACTTAGAAAAAATTATATTATCACTTTAAAAATAATAAAAGACAAAAATATACATACAATAACATATTAACACAAATTAAAATAAAATATGACAAAGAAAATAAAATTTATATAATTTACAATAGACAAAATTGCAAAATAAAACAAATTATACTCAAAATTGAAATGTACATAACTTTTGCAGTTTAACTCCGTTTTCAACGAAACGAAAAGAAGTGTTCAAGTTATTTCATCTATTTTCATAATAAAAGATAAAATTTAATATTTAAAATAATTTAAATTTGAAGTTTAGAAGTCAAGGTTTGAACAGTTTGACCAGAAATTCACTTTACAGTAAAATATTCAAATTATACTAGTTGAACTATAAATCACTTAATAATCAAATTTTATATTTAAAAATGAAAAGTTAGAAATAAAAAAAATTAAAATAACTTAAAATTAAAATAAAGTCAATTTAAAAATATAAGCAAAATCTAGGGTTGTTACACGATTCGTCCGAATTTTCAAGCATTCTTGAATAATGTTTCGAATCCTCCCTTTCAATCCAACAATTTTCAACCAAACTTTGCGGGTCCCTCTCGTAATCAACCGCAAAATTTTCAACCAAATTCTGCTCATCCTCCCCAAGATAAACGTTTAACTACACTTGAGAAAAATCTTGAAATGTTGCCTAAAGAAACTACTCAAAGCCTTCAATCAGACAATAATTTGCAAAATTGATCGACCTTATATATGAAAAACACAAATCAATCGATTGCAAAATTTGAAATGCAAATGAGTCAATTAGCCACGTCTGTAAGTGAATGCGAACAAGGAACATTCCTAAGCTGGCCCCTTCCAAATCCCAGAAATCAAAAAGCAAATTCAAATCAAGCCCATGTTGTTCAAGGTAGCAATGTTACCCAATTGAATGCAATCACAACTTTACGTTCTGGTAAAAAAATCAATAGTCAAGTTGTCAATCCAAACGATTTATCGAAAACCTCTCTTGACACTTCTAAAACAAAAAATAATCTGAGCAGAATATGGAGCCAAACGTTGAATTAAATGCCAATCAGAATTCTTCTTCTACTACTCGAGTAGACCCGCCTATCGAGTATCGTGTTCCATTTCCACATCTTCTTCGACCAAAGAAACAATAGGACCAAATGGAGAAGATGTTAGAAATTTTTAAACAAGTCAAAGTTAACATCCTTATTCTTGACATCTTCAGCAAGTCCCCACATACGTACACGAAATTTCTTAAGGACTTGTGCATCCAAAGTGACACATTCAAGTGCCCGAAATAATCTTCTTAGCCGCCAGTTTGAGCGAAGTCTTGTCCAATCCATTCCCGTTAAATACAAAGATCCTGGCTTGCCTACAATTTCATATACAATCGGAGACAAGACGATTAACAAATGCTTGATAGACTTAGGTGCGAGTGTCAATTTGATTCCATATTCCATTTACGAACAATTAGGCTTAGATAAACTTAAACCCACAAAAGTTACCCTTCAATTCGCCGATCGCTCGACTAAGAAGCCAGTGGGAGAAATCGAGGACATGCTCATTCGAGTAGGGCAATTTGTATTCCCCATTGATTTTATCGTTCTTGAAACACAACCCTTGACAAATCCCGCAAGTCAACTTCCATTGATTTTAAGTGGATCATTCTTAGCCACCTCAAATGCCTTAATCAATTGTCGTTGTGATAACCCGGATTTTCTAGACATATGTAATTGATAAAATAATTGGGTTAATTAATTGAAATACTGATTTATAGATTTAACAAATAAATCTGATAATAAATATTTATATCTGGATTTGTGTATAGATGAATTTGAGCTATAATAAATACTAAGTTTTAAATATTTGGATAAATATTCATTTAATAATCTCCCGATATAATTATTGAAATTTGATAATATTTGTTTAATGATCTTCTTTATTATTATTTTGGCAGAATTTATCTTTTACAGATAAATATGTTTCTATTTTAATGTATATTAGTAAATGGCAAATGAAAGTTTGGATTTGAAATCCAAACATCTTAAAAAAATAATAAAAATAAATTAGATTATGAACAAATCTTTTTATCACTCTTATTTAAATTTAACCCTAAGCAAACAACTTTACATCACTGCAACCCTCTACCAAACAATTCTGCATCACCCTCAAACATTCCACTTGATCCCCTTATACTGTCACATTGCCGAACACCCTCTTCAGCATCACATACTTCAACAACAAATCTCTGTGTACCATCACTGCTTCGACTGTGCACTTCATCATTCCCCTGCCACAGTGACACCCCTAAACTTCAAACTACTGTCACAATTGCCGTAACTTCAACACAGCCCTCCACTGCCTTATGCATATAACACCTTCATCAATTCCTTAAGCAAACGGCAATCACCAAACCACCATCCACCACTGCAATCAAGATCACCACCACTATCTCAATACTTCAACTACTAACACCCAGAGCCACCACAAACCGTACAACCCATCCATCAACCTGCTGCATCACCGTGACCAACCATCGACCTCTACCAACTCCCTGACCGATCGCAACTTCCTCTCTCTACCAATCCCAGTTCATCACTTCGAACAAACAAGCACAATTTGCGACTTCATCTACCTCGAATTGCCTCATTCGAACTCCATCACGAACACTCCGCCGACTTCACCCAAACATCACCTCAAATCATCCTCCGCTTAACTGCCTCGACCACGAAATTCACTTCGATTCAAATCAACCACCAGCATTCCCACTTTGTATCAACTTCGATCAATCTCCTACCAACCGAAAAAAACAAAAAAAGAACAGATTTTGATGTACGAAATTGAAATCGATTTTTTTAAAGGGGAAGATTTACTGTCTCCTTTTATTTGATGAAGTTGGGAATGCTTTTATTTTGTTAATTTGAGTGGGTCGGGCTGATCATCTTTTTATTTAAATAGTTTGAATTTCAATTTATTTTCTTCTTTTACAAAAGAAAAAAAAGAAAAAAAACAAGATAAAAAACAAAAAAACAAATTTCTTTCTTTTCTTTGTTTGGATTTTCCTATTTATTTTAGTCTTCCTTATCCTAAAATTCTTTTTGTGTTGTTTAATTTGTTCTGAATTGTTTTAAGTCCATCCTTATTTCGAAAAAAAAAAAACACCTTGTGTGTATATTGTTTTCCTTTTTAGGTTTCCAAAGCAGAAAATTGCAAGAAAAAGAAGGATTTGCTAACTTAAAAAAATGTCTTGCTTGCTTTAAATAAAAAAACTCACCTAAACATAAATTGCTAATAATCTGAACGCTCTGGTATCGTGCCCCCTTTCCTTCTTTTTTTAATTGTATTGTTGGTTGCTTGCATTTGCATTTATAAAAAAAATCAAAATAAAAAAAAGCAAATATCATTTTAGTTGCATTGTAAATTTACGTTTGTATCCATCTCATCTTATTTTCTTTTCTAAGGCAATACCCCAATTCAGATAAGGTGAGAGATTTCATCACCCTTTCCTTAGCCCACAAACGCATTTCATCGTAGAATTTGACTAATAATAAAGGACAGACACTGAATTTAAGGGTGTCGCGAGTTCACTTAAGGCTTAATTGTATCTTCACAATTGTTTTTCTTTGAACAATTTTATTTCTTGGTGTCTACGCTACGACAGAGTAATAACCAGTTATAAAAATTATGGTGATTCGTAAATATTATACTGGTTATTCCTCTGAAGGTACTTAAACCTGCGACTGCATTGCTACGGTGATTCGTGGTCACCGATAACCCCTGTCTGTTACTTGGCTGAGAAATTTTTTTATTGATTAAGACAAAGTGTGATTATACAATTTTGGGTTAGGAGCTACTGAGGAGAGAAAATTGTAATTAAGTCCTTTGCATTCATTTAGTTGTATTAGTTCATGCATATTTTAAAAAACAAAAAAAAAGATCAAAAAAAAAATCCAAAATCCAAATTTTTTTTAAATTTTACTTAGTTTTAATCCCAAAACTAAGAAAAATCCTTTTTCCTTTCCTTTGAAAATTTCAATCAAAAATCTAAAAAAAATAAAATATCCTTTCAAAAACAAAAAAAAATTCAAAATTCAATAAAAAACATAAATCAAACATTTATTTTCTAAAAAACAAAAATCATTTTGGTAAATATTTGAAAGTTTGAAAATTCAAAAACGGAAACATATAAAAAAAATTTGAAAAGCCAAAAACAAAACAAAAATCAAACTTCTCTTTTGAAAATAAATTTCACTTGGTAAATAGTCTTCTTCCTTGTAAAAAAAATTTCACTTCGTTTTTCAAATTTCCTTTCATTCTCTAAACTCGATTCTAACTTCTTTCTCCTCTCGACTTTCACTTGTGCATGAGTACTTGGACTCGTAACACAACAACAAATCGTTGGACCCGCGACTCAACAACTAACCGCTTAACTTGAACAGGCGATCATCTAGAAATGGCGAATGAGAATGCCCCTCGAACTTATGGATAGAATCTTTCCCGATAGAGTTTCTATTCCTTCTTGCATCACGTTATCCACCCCTATGGGTAATATTTCGAATTTCACTCGAACCATATTGCCACGCTTCCGAAATTTGGCAATTTCGAGCACGATGACCCATACATCTTTTTGACAAAATTCGAACAAGTTTGCACAACCATTAAACTTCAACAACTTTCCGATGACGGAATCAAACTTCGATTAATCACATTCGCTCTTATGGATTACGTTGAAAAATGGTTGTATAGCTTACCATCGAACTTGAAAAACTTAGAAAGAATTTGTAAAAGCTTTCTTAAAAAAGTTCTACCCCTTGGAAAAAACGAGTAGAATCCGAAATGAAATTGAAAATATTCACCAATTTAAGGGAGAACCATTCAGAAAATATTTTCAAAGATTCAAAGAGCTTTTGATAAAATGTCCACACCATAACTTCGAAAAATGGATGATTTTCCAAATTTTATACGATGGGCTCGAAAACAGCTCACGAACCATGCTCGAATCAATGTGCAAAGGCAATTTTCTTGCCTAACATCATGACGATGCTTGGCAATTTCTTGAAAACCTCACTGAAAAGTCGTCTCAATGGGAACGTTCGAACGAAAAATCAATTTACTCATGATCGGCGCACACTCGATAGGATTTTCTTTTGCTTTGGAAGCTAAGATCAACGTAATGATTAAAAAATTCGATAACATTTTCTCATCGAATCAAATAAACCAAGCACCCAACCGATGTGCTATAAATGCAGCAATCCTAATCATATAGCCGATCAATGTCCCAATTCTGTTAAACAAATCAATGCTTTCAATAAAGCAAAAAGGACCTATTCTCTCCAAAGTACAACCCTGGTTGGAGAAATCATCGAATTTTGCGTGAAACCGAAACAATTCCAACACGAATACGATTCGTCCCAATTTTCAAGCATGCTTGAATAATGCTTCGAATCCTCCCTTTCAACCCAACAATTTTCAACCAAACTTTGCGGGTCCGTCTCATAATCAACTGCAAAATTTTCAACCAAATTCTGCTCATCCTCCCCAAGATAATAAACGTTTAACTACACTTGAGAAAAATCTTGAAACGTTGCCTAAAGCAACTACTCAAAGCCTTCAGTCAAACAATAATTTGCAAAATTTATCGACCTTATATATGCAAAACACAAATCAATCGATTGCAAAATTTGAAATGCAAATGAGTCAATTAGCCACGTCTGTAAGTGAATGCGAACGAGGAACATTCCCAAGCCGGCCCCTTCTAAATCCCAGAAATCAAAACGAAAATTCAAATCAAGCCCATGTTGTTCAAGATAGCAATGTTACCCAATTGAATGTTATCACAACTTTACGTTCTGATAAACAAATCAATAATCAAGTCGGTAATCCAAACGATTTACCGAAAACCTCTCTTGACACTTCTAAAACAACGAATTAATTCTGAGTAGAACGTGGAGCCAAATGTTGAATTAAATGCCAATCAGAATTCTTCTTCATCTACTCGAGTAGACCCGCCTATCGAGTATCGTGTTCCATTTCCACATCTTCTTCGACCAAAGAAACAATCGGTCCAAATGGAAAAGATGTTGGAAAATTATAAACAAGTCAAAGTTAACATCCTTATTCTTGACATCTTCAGCAAGTCCCCACGTATGCGAAATTTCTTAAGGACTTGTGCACCCAAAAGCGACACATTCAAGTGCCCAAAAAGGTCTTCTTAGCCGCCAGTTTGAGTGAAATCTTGTCCAATCCATTCCCGTTAAATACAAAGATCCTGGCTTCCCTAGATTTCATGTACAATCGGAGACAGGACGATTAACAAATGTTTGATAGACTTAAGTGTGAGTGTCAATTTGATTCCATATTCCATTTACGAACAATTAGGCTTAGATAAGCTTAAACCCACAAAAGTTACCCTTCAATTCGCCGATCGCTCGATTAAGAAGCCAGTGGGAGAAATTGTGGACGTGCTCATTCGAGTAGGGCAATTTGTATTACCCATTGATTTTATCTTTCTTGAAACACTATCCTTGACAAATCTCGCAAGTCAAATTCCATTGATTTTAGGTGGATCATTCTCAGCAATTTCAAATGCCTTAATCAATTGTCGTTGTGATAACCCGGATTTTCTGGACATCTGTAATTGATAAAATAATTGGGTTAATTAATTGAAATACTGGTTTATATATTTAACAAATAAATCTAATAATAAATATTTGTATCTGGATTTGTGTATAGATGAATTTGAACTATAATAAATACTAAGTTTTAAATATTTGGATAAATATTCATTTCTCTTGATATAATTATTGAAATTTGATAATATTTGTTTAATGATCTTCTTTATTATTATTTTGGCAGAATTTATCTTTTACAGATAAATATGTTTCTATTTTAATGTAAATGGAAAATGAAAGTTTGGATTTGAAATCCAAACATCTTAAAAAAATAATAAAAATAAATTTGATTATGAACAAATCTTTTATTACTCTTATTGAAATTTAAACCTAAGCTTAAAAATATATTTTAAACAATTAACATTTATCTCAAAGAAATTCATGTGCATTTAGATATGTATTTATAATTAGTAAATTAAGAAAAAAAGCTTTTTATTAACTTTAAAATAAATAAAAATTAATTAAATGACATGTTTTAAAAATTTAAAGACATTAGTAACATGTGTTAACTAATAAACAACTCTTTATGACAAATGTTGAAATGTTAAACAAGTGTAATTTTTTTTAAAAAAAAACACATTATTACCTATACAAATACATTGCTTTTACCTTCATTTTCTTTTTTCTATTCTCTCCAACTCGAAGCTAAGAAAATAATCTAAAAACTAATCCACTTCTAAAACCAGAATCAAATTCAAAAGCCTGTAATTCATTTTCTAAAATCAAAACATCAAAAGCCTGCATTCTTCAACCTGAGATTATGAAGCAAACCTGAAATCTAGCATAGTTCAAATACAACTTCAATCTGAGCAATTCAACCTGAAAACACAATCAGAAGGCATCAAAGCAAACAAAACTAAATTCAGATCAAATTCAAAGCTAGTGGATCATCATCAAAAATCAAGTATCTGGTCAAAATCATTTCCAGACCAAAGTCTGCTCCTCTGTTCTTATTTTGGTGAGTAACATCACTATTTAAAAGATTAAGCATATGATTCTGTTGCATGTTCACCTCTGAAAATAAGTGTGTTTGTGTGAATTTATATTGGTGAATTTCTATGCATTTTTGGTGTTTGATATATGCATGTTTGTGAATATCCGTAAACATCTCAGTTCCCAATTTTTTTTAAAACTCTAGCTTTGATTTAAAATTCTTTATCTCTGGATCTAGTTACTGTTAGGATTTATGTTATAAACAAAAATTGTATGTTTAATCATAAATCAAATTTTAAAAATTTATTTGAGTGTAAATAAATTGGATATTTCCCTGGAAACCAAAACGAACAGGGAAGTTTAAGTTTTGGGTAAAATTCAAACACTCGAATTCATTGATTTAGGATAATAATTTGAATACTTATCCAAAGTCATGATTTTTAAAAATGAAATCACAAATTTTAATAGTAAATTGAATATGCAGTTCTGGTTTTACTTGAAATTGGTATTTGAGGGGTTTCTGATGTTCTCGCTGGTCTAGGAGGTTGAGGTTCCTTCTGGTGGTAGTAGGATGACTGATGATGATGGGAAAATTGTCAGAGTAATGGATAGATCACCATGGTGGCCGTAGTAGGTCGAAATTGTTTGTAAACCTAGTTTTAGGCTTGGTTAGGAATTTGTTTTCCACGAGCTATCTGGATGATCGAGTTTAACAGGGCTTTGGGGATCGATCGCTTGGACATTGACGAAGGCTTGGCCGGAGGTGCTGACGCTCCGGTGGTCGGAGAGACGAGGTTGAGGGGTTTTTCCGTGTTGTTCTGTTTTCTAGGTTTGAGCAGTAGTACTCGATTTTGTTTTCAAGTTGATAATGGAGTTCTGACGGTTGTAGTTTGATCCGGGAATGATCGTCGACATGTGGGGATTGTCTTGGATGGTCGGAGGTGGTGGAACTTCTGGTGCATATGCACGGTGAATTGTTTGTGCCTGGTGAAGTTTGGGTTGATGCAGGGATTTGTACTCGAGTTTATCTTGAGTAGTTCGAGTTTTGGCTCGAAGCGATGTGAAGTTTTACTCGAAGCAATTGAAGGGTTAGCTCGGGTAGTAGATGTTACAGGTTTTTCTGAGACCCGTCTGTTTCAAATTTAAATTTAAATTTAAATTTGAAAGCAAGTTTTAAACAATGTTTAAAACCAAGTTTTAAAGTAAGGATTCAAAATTGAATTTGTATCCTAGTTTTAAATAAATAAAGTTCCATGAAAATAAAATGTTTTAACAACTTTAAAATGTTTAAACTGTAATTTAAAATAATTTAAATTTAAAACACTTTATATAAATGGTACTTTAATGTATCCTGCAATCTTAAACTCCTCTAAAGTTATATTGAATAGATCATATATAAAGTATCAGGTAATTAGTTTTATATATATTAATAAAGGAATAATTTATCCTAAAGATAATGTAAATTTTCAATGATTAATGATTAATTTAGTTAATTAATTAATTTTGTATTAAATACTTAGTAGTTATGGACTGTTAGTTAATTAATTAAGAGATAATTAATTAAGTATTTAAGGTTAAGTTAATTAACTAATAATTAATTAATTTGTAATTAAGGATCATTAATTAAGATAAGAATAGATTCTTAATTAATGATTAAATTTTTTATTAATCAAATAATTAAAGTTTAACCAGGTTATAGTTAAGCACTTAACTAATTGAGTAATTAGAGATTAATTAATTGGTTAATAAGAATTAATTAATTTGAATTAAGAGATGATCAATTAAAGTTTGATTACTTAGAAAAGTAACTAAAGTATTGTTAATAGTTAATGAAAAATCATTAACTAAGGATTATCAAATGATTAATTAATGTAATTAATTTAAGATGATTAATTAGATTAATTAATTTAAAGATAATCAATTATGGAATTGTTTAAGTATAATTACTTAATGAAAGTAATTAAGGGATTAATTACACAATGTTAATTAAAGTAATGTGATTAGTCAAGTTAATTAATTGGTTTAATTAATTTAAGATAGTCACTTGATGGTGTGGGTTACCCAGTTATAATTAATAAGATGAATGTGATTAATTAATTTGTTAATTAATTAAAGATTGCCACTTGGTAACTGATTAAGTATAATTACCTAATGAGATTGATAAGTGTAATTACTTAGTGAAGTAGTTGATGGATAAATTACTGAATGTAATTAATATAAGAGAAACTACTTAATGGGAAGTAATTAAAGGTTAATTACTTAGGAGAAGTAATTAAGGATTAATTACTTGGTGTAATTAATTAAAGGATTAATATAATTAATTAAAGAGTTAATCAATTAAGATAAGTAATTACAGGATGATTAATTACTGTTTTTGATTGATTAAGGCTGATTAATGGAAGTAATTAATTAAGAATCATTAATTAAAATAATTAATTAATGTAATTAATGAAATTAATTAAAGATTAATTACTCTAAATGGTTAAGAATAATTAATTTGTGTAATGAATTAAAGGATAATTACTTTATGTAATTAAAGATAATTAATCAAGGATGATTAATTAAGATGGACAATTAAAAGATGATTAATTAATTGATTTGTAATTAATTAATGATTAAATAAAGGTAATCTAAGTGGTTAAAAGATTAGTAATTAATTTAATTAGAGATAAATTAAATTAATTTTGGAAATGATCCATCTTGCTTATGAATGATTAAATGATGATTAAGTGCCTTGAATTGATTGATATCTATGATATGAAATGTTTTGTGGTATGATATGTTTCGGTTGTACAGAGATAATGTGATTATCTATCGATGATGAATTGCTATGTTAAAGTGACATTCAGTGTTTAAAATTAGATTGTATACACTTGAATAACTTGAGTTAAGATGACATTGGATTCGAAGAGACCGGAGTCGGGTATTGGTAAATACCCGAAACCACTTCGATTCTTTATAGATTGATATGTGAAATCAATAGGCTGGAATGGGATGATTTAAGTAAATTGGACCAATTAATCAATAGGTTGGAATTGGAATAGGCTGGAATGTGGTCGAATAGAAACACGATTCAAAACATAACTAGCTATTGCAACTGCTTCTTCCCAAAAATGTTTCGGTAACGTACTTCCATTTAACAAAGTTCTTGCACATTCTTGTATAGTTCTATTTTTACGTTCTACAACTCCATTTTGGTGTAGAGTTCTAGGAAACGAAAAATTATGGAATATTCCCTTTTTCTTACAAAAATGTTCAAAGGCTTCGTTTTCGAATTCACCTCCATGATCACTCCTAATGTTTTTGACTTTCAATCCTTTAAAATTTTGAATTATTTTGACAAAAAATTTGAAATTATCAAAAGTATCACTTTTTCTTTTCATAAAAATAGTCCAAGTATATCTAGAAAAATCATCAACCATTACAAACACATGTCTACTGTGATTAGTGGATTGTACTTGTGTTGGTCCAAATAAATCCATATGCAATAATTCAAGTGGTTGTAAAGTTTAAATAACTTTTTTTGATTTAAAAGATGACTTATTTAATTTTCCTAACTGACATTGATCAATTTTAAAATTCATTTTGGTAGACCTATTACTAAATCATTTTTAGAAAGCTTATTTATAGCTTTGAAGTTAATGTGACAGAATCGTTTGTCCCATAACCAAGGATCATTTTCTTTGGCTATTAAACACATATCTGAATTATGGTTTATTTTCATATTCAGAACACAGATATTTCTGTCTCTATTTCCTTCAAAGATAAGATTTTGATTTTGATCAAAAATACTACATTTATTTTCAAAAAATGTGATTTTGAATCCTTTGTCACATAATTGGCTGATACTAAGTAAACTGTTTTAAATTTTTGACTAGTAAAACATTTGAAATAAGAGGTAAATTTGAAATACTGTTGTTGTTCATATCGCCTTTGCCGATGATATATCCTTTGGAATTGTCTCCAAATGTGACGGAGCCTCCATCTGAGTAAGTAATGTTTGATAACATATCTTTGTCTCTGTCATATGTTTTGAGCAATCACTGTCAAGTATCCATTTTCCTCTCTTTTTAAGTGGGACCTGCAAAAATAAGGAATTATATTGGTACCCACCTTTTTTTGGGGCCTAAGAGTTAGATCTTAGGAAACCAAACCCAAGAGGGTTCGGTATCCCATTTGAAAATATAATCTTTATTCTTATGAACTGTCTCCAAAAAGGTGTTAACATATTTCTTCCTAATCAAACTGTTGTTTTTTTAGGAACACAAATTTTTATGTTTTTCGGGTAGGTATTCCTTTTTGACTGTTTTGTAATAGGCTTAGTATTTCTCATAAATTCCTTTTTTGGTGGAGCTTTTTTTTCTTAACATATCCTAATCCTTTCCTACTTGAAACAGATTGAGATCTATCAATCATTTTACATAGAGTTTCTCTTCCTTTATTAAAGCTTGAAACATTTATGGTGATGCTTTCCAACTTAATTTTTAGACTAGTATTATCTAATTCTATCAATTTTACTTTTGTCTTTAATTCGTGATTTTCAGAAACAAGAGCATCATTCTTCTCTTTATAAGTTTGAATTTCTTGACTCAAAAGAGTGCGTTGAGAATTAATATTAGAGAATGATTCTTGTAATTTTTCAAGTTCTTCCTCTAGTATTTTCTTCTCACCTTTAAGCATATCTCTTTCGAATTCTGCTTTGTTCTGAAATTCATGAGTTTCCTTATATTTTCTTTTGAATTTTTTGAGAGTGTCAACTAGCTTTGAATTTATCTCTATCATATCATCAAAGGTAAAATCACTAACCTCATTTTCAGTAGCCATGAAGCAAACATTAGCTTGCTCGTTTTCACTGCCACTGCTGCTATCTAATGAAGAGGTATCTGAATCATCCCAAGTCACAGAGAATGCTTTCTTTTTCTTATCTTTTCTGCCCTTGTTGAAGTATTTTTTCTTTAGTTCTGGACATTCTTTCTGGATATGACCTTTCTTATGGAAATTAAAACATTCTAGTACTGAAGATGATGGTTTGCTTGGAAAGTTCATTTTTTCCATTGTTTTTGTTGTTTTTCTAGAATTTCAAGTACTTTTTGAAATTTTGGCAATTAATGCTACATCTTCTTCATCTGAATCTTCATCCTTTTCTTCTTCAGCATGGAAAGCAATGTACTTTTTTTCATGTGCTTGTACTCGTTTTGCCTACAAATTTACTTCATAGGACATTTAAATTTCCTATTAACTCTTCTGGTTTTATGATAGAGAGGTCATTAGCTTCTTTAATAGCCAAGACTTTTCTTTCCCATTCATCCGTTACAGAGTTTAGGATTTTCAATACAATATCAGAATAAGTGAAATTTTCTCCTAATCCTAATAGTGAATGATAGATATCTTGAAATCCGGAGTACATATCATTGATGGATTCATCTTGCTTCGTTTTAAAATTTTGAAATTGATTTTTGAGCATGGAGATTTTTCTTTGTTTGACTTTGTTAGTTTCTTCATGTGTGATTTTAAGTGTTCTCCATATTTCATAAGCAGTTTGACATACGCTAACACGATTAAATTCGTTTCTATCTAGTTCACCAAATAACATGTTCATAGCTTTAGCATTGGCAGAAGCATCTAATTTTTGTGTGTTTGTCAATGTGGAGTATTCTCCTGTAAAAAGAGTATATTCATTTTGTATAATATTCCATGATTCAAAATTACTTGATTGCATATAGAATCTCATACGGGTAGCCCAATAATTATAGTTCAAACCATTGAAAAATGGAGGCCGTGCAATGGATTGACCTTCTATAAAACTGATGTTAGTTCTTATAGTGTTAGTGTTAGTGTAACTATCCATATTAGCAAAGAATCAAATAACTATGTTACGGTTATAGGAAACCTTGCTCTGATACCAAATGAAAGAAGCTGTGCTATAGGATTGAGTAATATGGATAAACTACATGTGCGGAATAAGTAAGTGAATAGTAAAAGCAGTAAAGTAAATAACACCTGAGATTTTTATACTGGTTCGAAATCCCGCTCTACGTCTAGTCCCAGACTCCTTCTGGGTTTAACATAACAACCCTCACTTAACCCAGAGGAATAGGTTTACACCGCCTGAGTAACCGAACAGGACTTCAACCGCTTAAGCAGCCGAATAGCACTTCTACCGCCTGAGAAACGGAATAGGGACTTCTTTACAAATAACAAATGTATCTAACTATAGTGTGCTCTTAAATAACACTGATAAAGTCAATTAAGTACAATCTCCCTATAATCTTCTCCTTTATGATATATAGTGTGATGTACTTTGAGAACTGTGGAAGTTAAAGTGATCAATGATCAAAGTATGTAAGCAATTTGTGTGCAATTTGAAAACATGAGAATAGATGAGAATTCAAGAATATTAAAAATAAACTCGGTGAATTGTTTGTTGAATTCTGTAATCTGTTTATAGTGCATAAAGAATTGCAACTATAGATGAAAAGTTATTTTGAAAAGAACAGGTGCAACCATTGATTTTGAAAATACTTCTTTTCAGTGAAGAAAAGTGACTATTCAAGAAAATAGCAGTTAGAGATATTCAGACGTCTGAATCAAAATAATTCAGACTTCTAAATTAGATTAAAACGCAAACAGCAAGCGTTAAGGCAAATTTTGACCAAATTCAGATGTCTGAAAATTTTCATTCGCACATCTAAATATTGTGAAACAATATTTTAGTTTCAGCATTCAAACGTCTGAATGAATGTATTCAGACGTCTGAATTTAGACATTTGCGCATGTGTGTGCATATATTTATGTATATATCGATACAGGAGATTTTAACAAAATTCTATAAAATACAAACTCTAGACACACCATACTCAGCTTTAAACATTTGAAAAAGAATCTTCAACAAATCTCCAGCAAAAATGATTAGTATATACAGAATATTTTGTATAGCTTGTCATAATCAAAATCGATATTCCAGCATAATGCTCCCATATCTCTTTATCCAGCATGATCGATCTTCTCGAGGATAGCCTAAGTGGTATGGAGGCATTTTTGGAGTTTTAGTACAAAATGATTAAGGCAGGAGAAGAGATTGGCAAGAAAATTGTAGAGCGAAACTTGAAAATTTTCGAGTTCAGGAAAGAGATGCATCAGAAAGATAAGGATCACCCAATGATGATAAGTGCATTGAAAAGTCGTAGGCAGAGAAAATTGAGAAACCAAAGGCCGCCTATACTATAGAATAGGTGAAACTGAAGAAGGAGCACTCTCAAAACACCTGGCTTGCAAAAGATGAGTACTATGCCAAGGCTAGGCGGTTGTTTGAGGATTATAGGAATGTTAAATCTAAATTCATGAAAAATTAGATGAGCTTCAGGTGGTGAATGAGAAATAGAGCCCGACCTTGCTGAGTTAAATTAAAAAATGGTTGAATGGAAGGCTGAGAGGATTTCTGTCTAGGAATGATGAGGTTGTGACCACTGAAAAGGCCGTCGAATCTCGTAAAGTTACGAAGTCGCAAATAGAATGCGGTGAAATGAATAGCCAGCCTGACCAGGTTGAGAAGCTTTAAGATGAAATTTACATTCGGTTTTTTTATCGAAAATAGACTGGCTTGGATGAACAACTATCAAGAATTTATTGTGTCTATCCAAAAATGATAAATTAAGGAAGCCAAGCGGCTAGCGAACAGGGAGGACAACCCTTAACTCTTGAAGCTGTTGATGCTCGCTTCACATTGGAGGAGAGGAAGGCCGTCTGCCTAGGATATATTATGTTGGATAAGGCTAAGAAGGCCAAAAAGGAAAAGGATGAAAGAAAAAAGAATAGCGGTCTGACTTCAAGGGCAACGACACAAGGTAAAACTTTAGAGTAGATCATTTATGCCGATATATATATATGATGTCCTTATAACTTCAAGGGCAACGACACAAGGTAAAACTTTAGAGTAGATCATTTATGCCGATATATATATATATATGATGTCCTTATAACTGTACATTTCTTTAGATGCATCCATCACAAGCCAGCCATGGAACATTCCCTCTCCTCTGGACAATGCTCAGTCAAATTACAGAGCTCCAGTTTCCCACTAAAGGAAGTAGGATTCATCATTATAGTCTGCAGGCCACTGCTCAGTACGTTTTTCCATACATGGGTAAAACCATATTTGATAGCCTTCCTCATTTCCACGCAGGCGACATGCTTGTGATGAGTCCTTCCAAAGCTGTAATTACTTCAAAAGCCCCATTGTTGGGGATCATTCCACTAGGCTCCTCGGACCCATCCAGTCGATGAGAGTCAAGACGAAATGATTGTAGCCTTTAGCTGTAATACGAATGTTGGGTTTTTGGTCGCTACTGAGTCCACTATGGATTTTGATACGGAAGAAGTTCTTAGGAAGAATGTCATAGAAAATTTTCCTAAAGAGGCCATGAGAGATAATTTGGAAGCAATGGAGGACTTAAAGTTGACAAAGAAGAAACAAGAAGAACTTGATGAGGTGGCTTCCGCCAAGCTAAAGGAGGAGGCACAAAGAGAAGAACAAGGAAAGTCCAGACCTCATGACAAGAGTCGCATATCTAAAACTAAATCTAAGTGATGCAAGTGTTGTCTACCTTGGTTTGTGCTTAGAGTAGCATAATCCTTGCCTTTTGCTTGTATAAACACTTTTTATCCATACTCACCTAATTTTGATATTTTTGGGGAGGGTGAGCAAATGTTACTTTTTGATACTTCCAAACTTGCATTGTAATATTTGGATGTCTGGCAGTATGTTTTCTCATTATTACATTCGCATTTCACGCATACTTTAAATAAGTTTGATATAGTGTTAGCTTATTGACAATCCTCTTCCATAATTTCAGTATTGACTGATTGCACCGAACCGCTCTACCAATAGTTAATTTTTATTATGAGCAAATTTGGTCATCCATTGCAGACAGAAATGCAAGGCTGACCATCAGGGGTGAACCAACAAGGTGGCGGTCATGTTTTGACTATCGATAAGTCGGGTTCTCCATGACCAGCCATAGGTTTAGAGGCCACCGTCAAAGATGAACATGCGATTAGGGTCACTCTGGTTCATTGTTGCCAAAAAGAAGTTTGAGTCGAACGTCAAAGGTGGACGCTCGGTTAGGGTCACCTTAGTCTTCCATTGCCTCCGAGAAGTTTGATCCGATCATCAATAGTTGATAGCCGATTAGGCTCACTCTGATCCGCCATTATTGGCATGAAGTTTGAGCCAATCGTTAATAATGGAAATCTGGTTATGGTCGCTCTTGTATGCCATTTTCAGGAAAAATTTTTGAGTCGATCATTAATGGTGGACACCTGGTTAGGGTCATTTCGGTCTACATTACCGACTAGAAGTTTGAGCCGATCATCGATCAGCCGATTAGGTCACTCTAGTCCGCCATTGCAAGCTAAAAGTTTAAGCCGATCATCAATACCGTCACCTAATTAGGATCACTATACCTTCCATTACCGACTAGAAGTTTAAGTCAATCGTCAATCTTGGACATACAACCTCTATTCTACAATTACCGGCTTGAAGTTTGAGCCAATCATTAATTGTAGACATCTGGTTAGGGTCACTCTCCGCCATTATCAGCCAAAAGTTTAATCTGATTATCAGTGGCCACTGGCTTGAAGTTTAAGCGGACCGTCAATGGCAGATACCTGGTTTGGATTATTCTAGTCCGCTATTGCCAGTAAGAAATTTGAGCACATCATTAATGAGGGACACCCAATTAGGGTCACTCTGGTCAACCGTAGCCGACTAGAAGTTTAAGTCAAATGTCAATGGTGGACACCCAGTTAGGGTCACTCTAGTCTGCCATTATCTACTAGTAGTTTAAGAGGAGAGGCTCTTTATTGTGAAGATTTTGTTTGCCCCCAAGTAGAGAATTTAGCCCATTGAGCCTTCGTGGCATTCTCTTAGTGCAAAAGTTAATCCGACATATTTGGTTATAGTACAAAGTTACATTTCATACCCATTATCTATCATAACAATATTTTATGGAAAACACATTATATTAAAATTCACTTTATAGTCGTTTCAGTTACATTATTGCAACATATTTACAAATACAATAGAAGCTAAGTAAAATATCGATGGAGATTCTATGCGTTCCAAGCTATTCAGAATACAGCTCCATCTACTGTGTTGTGGAAGAATACTCTATTTCCCAAGCCTTTGTGAATAATATACGACCCTTCCCATATTAGATCGAGTTCCCTTTGTCTTAGGAATATTTGCTTTAGCACAAAGTCCTCTTCCTTGAATAGGTTATGTCTGACCTTGGAATTGTATTGATTGGCTATCCTTGGTTTATGTGCCTTAGCCTTCAAGGCAGCTACTTCACCCCTTTCATCAATTAAATCCAATGGCATGTTCAATGGTTCTTCATTCTTATCGAACCATGATGAATTCTCCTATGTGACGGTACTTTTGTTTCAACTGGTAACATCGCCTCAAACTCATATGCCAATTAGAAAGGAGTATTCCCCCTCGTTGTCTTGAAAAAAGTGCGATCGGCCTATTGTGCCAACGGAAGCTCATCCACCTATACTCCTTTCTCCTTTTCCATCTACTTCTTAGTGAGTGTCTTCAAAACCTTGCATCGTCACGAGCCCTTTCTTTTTTTTATGTTTTTCAATCGCCTTTGATGATTGTTTACTGTGAATCCATTCGACATATATGCAGCCCACCCAAAAAGCAAGCAGAGAAATTCAGAAGTGATGTCCAAGCCCTATTAATACTTTGCAATGCTTGTTGATTACTTCCGCCTGTCCATTTTACTACAGGCATGCTACCATGAAGAAACTTTTCTTCATCCCATACCATCAGCAAAAACTAGCAAACTTCTCACTATTAAACAGCAACTGGTTTTCTAATATGATTTGAAGGGGGACTCCATACCTGCATATCACATTTATGATCAAAAAATCTATGACCTTAACCATTGATACCTTAGTAAGTGGTTTGGCTTTAACCCACTTAGTAAAGTAGTCAACTACCATTAAAGCATACATAGCTCCACCCTTTCCTAGAAAGTTCTTCGATCAGATCTATTCCCCAAATCGCAAAAGGCCATAGGATGACCATGTGATTCATTTAAGCTAGGGGCAATCTTGGAATCTTTACGAACCGTTGGCATTGGTTGCATCTTTTTGCACACTCCATTGCATCGTGATTTAACATCAACTAGAAATGCCCATACCAAAATACCTTCTTCACTAGAGTCTACCCCCTAATGTGATCTCCACAGCACCCTTGATGTATGCATTCCAACATCTCTCCAGCTTCTTTTTCGGTAATCCATCTTAGTAGCGGGTTTGAAACCCCTCTCCGATACAACATACCGTCTTGAATGATAAAGACGGGCACCTTCCGCAAGACTTTCTTAGCTTCATTATGGCTATCTAGCAATACCCTTCCCCACTCAAATATTTATAAATAACATCATCCATGTTCTTGTCATTGATAGTTGCAATTACATTCACCTCCTCAAAGCAAGGGCTAAGTATGATCACACAGGTATTTATCTTAACAAAGGCCCAGCTCCTAAACTTGCCAACTTCACCAGCTTATCAACATCCTGATTCTCTTCTCAGGTGATGTATTCGATCATGTAGTTCTCCATTTCATTAAGCAAAACCTTAACCTTCTTAAAATAGGATCTCATACATTCTCCTTTGGCATAAATTTCACCGAGTACCTGGTTTACGACCAACTGTGAGTCGCTATGCATGCATAGTGACACGATTCCCAATTCTTTAGCTATTTCAAATCCTGCTGTTAAAGCCTCATATTTAGCTTCATTGTTCGTCATCTTGAACCTAGCTGTACTACGTAGCTTAACTTCCTCTCTCCATGTGTCAATATATTAATTCTACACCAGAGCCATGTTCATCTAAAACTCCATCCATATACTTTCACCATTTAAGAGCTTCTTCCTTCTGGGATTCCACTTCATCATCCCTAATGGTAATTAAGCAATAAAGTCTATCAGGTCTTGCACTTTGATCACCATTCAAAGATGATAGATAATCTCATATTGGCTCAAATGTATACTCCATTTGGTAAATATACCTAAAGTATCAGGCCGATGTAGGACCATTCCCAAGGGCCGATCTATCAACGCTTGAATGGGATGCGATTGGAAATTGTACCTCAAGTTTCAAGACTAAATTAGTAGGCAATATGTCAACTTCTCTATTTTAGGATAACTAGAGTCCGGTCCAATGAAGTGCTTACTTATATAATACACATAACATTGCACCCGATCTTATTCTTAGACCAATGCCGCACTCAGGACGTGGGATTATACTGCAAGTACAGATGTATGTCTTCTCCTTCAATAAGTGTAGAAAGAACTGGAGGCTTCTGTAAATGCTTTAGTAAGTAAAGAAATGCAGCCACACAATTTCCTATCCATGCAAAATTACCTTTCTTCATATTGAGTGCTTCAAAGAATGGAACGCACTTATCAGTAGCTTTGGATAAGAACCTGCTTAGTACCACCACCATATCATTTAGACCTTGCATCTTCCTTTGAGATTTTGGAATATTGATATCTTTCTAAGATTGGACTTGCACCGGTTTGGCTTCAATTCCCCTAGCATGAAAGATAAATCCCAAGAACTTTCAAGAAGAAACCCAAAGGAACATTTCGGTTGGTTCATCTTCATCCCAAACTCCGATAGAATTCGAAATACCTCATTCAAGTGTGAAATGTGATCTTCAGCTTTCTTCAACTTTACTAGCATATCATCAACATATACCTCCATAATCTTTCCAACCTGGCTAACAAACATATAGTTCATTAAACGTTGATACCTCTCCCCTGCATTTTTAAGTCCAAATGACACAACCTTGTAAGTTAATTTGGTAATAAAGCTAGTGTACTCCTGATACTGGAAATAAATAGCAATTTGATTATATCTAGAACTATGCATCCATAAAAGATTGAAGTTAGTGCCATGTAGTTCCATCTGCTAGCTGGTGGATGGCTGGGACCAAAAATCAATCTTTTGCACAAGCGTCATTCAAGTTAGAGAAGTCAATATGAGTCTGCCATTTACCATTCGGCTTCCTGACCAAAACCAGGTTTGCAATTCATTCAAAATATCAAGACTCCCTAACGGACCTATTTTCCAATAAGTCTCTACCTCTTCATTAAGGGATGCTAATTGCTCATGAGCCATGGTCATCTTCTTCTATTTTACCGAAGACTTTCTTGAGTCAATGTTCAAGTCATGATAGCGATTGAGGGGGAGATTTTATACATTTATGTAGGACCAAGCAAAGACTCTTGATTATCCCACATGAACTTTATCAACTGTATTTTGAGATCTTGCTTTAGCTTAGCTCTGATTTTCATTAAATTTGTCAAGTCATTACTATCACTTCCACAAATTCAACTGCCTCTCAAGGCTCAGTTGCGGCCCTCTTTCCTTCATCTCTCAAGTCAAATTCATTGTAAGGATCACTTGTGAACCCATGTGGAGGGGCATCCTTTAATTTTTATGCGATAGAATTTTTGGCACAGAGTGTAACCTCTTACCCTTCCCTTTCTCCCACCATTTATTTTCTCGAAGCTCCGCCACATAGCACTTCCTAGTGGCGTTCTGCTTTCCTGCCACTGCCCTTACCTTGTTAGTAGTAGGGAATCTGATGGTCAAGCACCACTGGGTCACCACTACATAGAAATCAAACAAGGCTAGATGCCTTAGAAAGGCATTGTTTGCAAAGAATCCACCCACCAAAACGAACGTTTGTTTTTATATAACTAATCAGGGATGGGTTCTTATCTCAACAAATAGATCTAGCCTTCCCAAGGGCATTATTCCCTCTCTTGTAAAGCCATGAAGTTGGTGGTTGCTCGTTGTAACATCATTCATATACAACCCCTTTTTATCAAATGCATCTTTTAATAGAATGTTTACTGAACTCTCACTATATATTAGAATCTGTTGTACTTATATCGAGATGGCCATTGTTAAAATCACTAGGTAATCCATATAAAGGTATTGCTTACCCGTAAGTCATTATCGTTGAAGATTATCTCATCCTGCTCCCGATGTGGGGTTTGGTTTTTCGCTCCTTGCCTATAGCATACACAAAAGCTTCTCCATTCTTTAACTACTTTGCATATCTTTCCATCTCAGCCTAACATCTGTCAGCCACATGAGGCCACTCGTTATGGTATTGATTATTAACCTCC
This sequence comes from Allium cepa, assembly GCA_030765085.1. Classification (NCBI taxonomy): domain Eukaryota; kingdom Viridiplantae; phylum Streptophyta; class Magnoliopsida; order Asparagales; family Amaryllidaceae; genus Allium; species Allium cepa. The sequence continues at coordinate 402,522,499 of CM060931.1, forward strand.
AATCCTTCTCATGATAAGCACTAGATCCTTTACCCCTAATTTGAAGTGGGATTTTCTTTGAGGCCTGCTTTATAGGAGCAAAGGGGATGCATGGATTCTTGATATATATCCCTAACTTCCTCTTCCTGATGTGTTCTTCTATAATATCCTCCAAACATTCATTGATGTTATGTCTATGGGATTCATGAAAACTACAATACTTTATCATATTCATCTTAGCTTCAGTTTCTTTCTTCGACAGGGGCCTGTTGTATTTAAATTCTGCCTGCATAGAGAGGTAGATGTTATGTACAGTATCGTTCAAAACTATGTAAGTATCAAACCTCATTCCATGCCTGAACCTTTTTCACTCCATTTTATTTCCACTATAATTACTTTGATTATTGTTTTTATTTTTCTCAACACAACCACCTTTATTATCTTTAACCATAGTATTCACACTACGAGATGCTTCTAATGGTTTGATAGTTTTTCCAACCAGTCGTCCCGTTGTAGCTTCTTCCAATTGCATATATTTTACTGCCTCGTAAAAGAAGTCCTGCAATGTAGCCAGTTTCTCCTTAGTTAATCTTTGAGCCAAATTTGTATCAGGATGAATGGCCATACACGATGCCATAAGAGTTAATCATGCGTCGACATTCGAGACATTGGTGATTGTAGCATTAAAGCATGTCGGATATTGTTGTAGTGTTGCATCCTCTTATTGTTTTACATCTGACATTGAGTATGGATCCTTAGGTTTCTTTATATGAATTCGAAATTGATTGATGAATTTTTCCTTTAACATTTCACAAGAATGGATTGAGCTAGGGGGAAGGCGGCTAAACTCTGACAAAAATATAGGGAAGCACTTGCACAAAACTTCCTCCATTGCCACACTCATCAACATATGTTGCATACGTCATTGTAGATGCACTATTAGACCAGTCAGACCTTGGTAAGGGTCCATGTGGACATTTGAAAACTCCTAGGGTTTCGTGCAGTCTCTATCTCAACGAAAAACAGGCTACCATTCTTGCCCTGAATCCATGCTCTATTTGCTCGTGACTGACACACTCTCTTAAAATTCACGCCATCCGATCTTTTAATTCGGGGGATGAGTGGAGCTTGGTCGACCTCACCTGTCAAGGTGAAAGACTTCTTCCACATCTTATATAATGACTTGTCCTGCGATCCCAGCTTCCTTCTCTAATTTGGGATCATTTGCAATGACAAGTTTGCCTTTGGTCAGTTGCCACTTTTGCTAAGATAGGAGAGCGTTTCCTATATCGGGAAGGATCAGCAATAGCTAGCCATGTTCACCACCTCTCTTGATTGTTCGATGTCGAACCGATCCTCAGGTGCGATGCCAAGTGGAGCCCTTGCTCAGTCTATTTCCTCGGCATTCACTTATCTTGCTCCATGGTTTTCTTGATCTGATATGCTACCAGAATATGATCTCCTTCCTGTCCTATATCCTTGGTGTTGGGTTCTCCCTCTTACTTTGGTGTTGTGTGTGATAGGTTGCATCCGCCCTCAGTATGTCATGATTTGGTCCATAATTGCTTGCTGTCGGGTGGCGAAATGAGTGTTGAGTTCGGGCATAACTCTGCCCAAGTCTCCTTTGGTGACAGTGTCCGGTCTTGGTGTAAACCCAAAAATTCATACCAAATTTAAATAATAATGAATAAATTTGAAAAATGAATTAAAGGTTATTTTGGTAAATTTTAATAAAAGAACAAAATAGTAATTTTTAAAAACAGTTGAATTAGCTGACAGGAGTTACACCATTGCGTAGCTCTTATTTTTTCGAACAAGATAAAGTATTCATTTGTCTGAATTGGACAACATATGGATGAGATATTGATGTTTTAATTAAGTGCGCAAGGTTTGGGCTGATTTGGACTAAGCCTATACTTTTGAATTCGAATAAGAAGAATCATTTTAGATTTCCTCCTAAAACTAGTTAAAAGAGTATTTATCTTTTTATTTCTCCTTTTTTCGTTTTTTATTTTTTGAAACCACATACTCCATCAGCTTTTTCCTTAAATCAATCAAATCTGAAAACCATAAATCTCAACAAAATTTATCGAGATAAATTGCATTAAACTCGTGGCAGAAGTCTTTAGCATTCAGAGTGAAAAACAGAGGTTAATTTAGAGATTGGAATTTACGGATTTTTCAAACAGCAGAGGAAATCAGGTCTCTTTAGCTAAATTTGTGAGTGGGGCTTCTCCGGTCATGTTATAAATCTCTGATATTGATATGGGATGCTTTAGGACAATCTAGAATTAAACTATATGGTATAAATTTGTCTAATTTATAATATCCAGACTTAAGAAATATATATCAGAGAAAGCAAACATTTATAATTAATAATTATTTGATTTAATTGATTTTGGGGTGGACTTAAATGAAATCAGTGTGTAGAAAGTAAATTAAATAAAAATATGAAACCCTACCATTTTCATCAGCAAGATTAAAAAAGAAATATTAGAATTGGGTATAGGAGACTAAAAATAAGTTATATACACAATCTTTGAAGATCTAAGGCGAGGCAGTGGCGATTAGAGGCGGAAACGACGACCAAAATGAATAAAATTTGAAATCTAGAAACTTTCAGGAAACGTGTACACCGGTGGGCACCACTGATCCACTGAAGTACATAATTTCTGCTAGGTTGAACCTTGGCCATAAGGCCCATATAAATATGAAATAATGATTCGACCCGTTTGCTCTTGCATTATAGAGGGTGATCTAACACATAATAATACAAATGAAGTGATAAGGAATAAATGAATATATGAGATGGTTTTTGGTTGTTATTTAAAGTGACACGTGATATGTAAATACCCACAATATGGTATATATGACCTTAGATGTCATAATTGATATAGTATATGTATATGGTTTGGATAGATGAACGAATATGTGAATCTTAGTAATGATAATATAATAAGCATATAATGAGCATGGTTTGGAATTTGGTGATAATGTAAGACACATATGGAAATTATAAATTATGAATATGGTTTATATGACTCAGATATTGGAGTTTTAAATAAACACAAATGTTTGGTTTATGACAAATACCAAGATCTTGTAGCAGACGCGGTGGGTCCTTGATCGTAGAGTATTAGTGTGAAGTTCTCATGTAGGGCATTGAGGCCGGTCCAGGAAGGTTTCGATGTGGACAACAGGCAACTTTTAGCGCAAGAGGTAGGATCAGGCATGAGTCCAAGGTGTGATTATCCTTTACCACATGTGGTAAGACCAGATAGTCATTGATGTGTAATCCTGTACCACAAGGGGCGAGACCGTATTACGAATAAGATTGTTTAGATAGTATAATACCTTATGTAGCACGGCATAGACAGTCCAAATTGTATTACACCTTGGCTTAAATCATGTTATATCCCTGTCACAATAGTATATCTATATTAGATTTTCTTCACTCACACAAACGTTTGTGTGACACGCTCCTATGTTTTCGTATCTATATTCTTTAAGTTGATGGAGTCTAGAGGCAAGACGGATCTAGAGACAAAAGTTGTGTATACTATATATATGGTAAATAAACTATATATTAAAGACTTAATGTGATAATGTAAGGTTATTTGGGTTTAGCTTGTACAAACTTATGTTATGGTATCAGAAATGTTATTAAACATATGTTTTTATGTAATATGATATTTTATGCAACCATTTCGCTATGAGATTTTGGAATTTTTAAGCTATGTATAGTTTTACCTTATGTTCTTTTATTATATATCATATATACCATCACCTAACGAATCACCATTTTGGGACATCGCCTAGTACTTACGGGGTTTTGAAATTACGGGTTGTTACACTTAGAATACTGAATGAATGGTTATCTTGATTGGTAGCAACTTGGTAAGCATTCCTGTTGGTACCACCATCCTTGCTTTTAGATTTTGATGGCATGTCGAGAAAAGTTGTCAGCAAAGCACCAAAAATGATTGCATGAAAAGTGGACAAACACCTCCAATCAAATTTATAACCATGAGCTAAATAGAAGTGAAATGCAAGAAAAGTAAAATACACATAGATTATAATGGTTGGTCATAATGGGCCTACATCCACTATTCATTTTTATTTCCTTACTTATATGTCAACACTTATTGGTATTTGGAGGTGAAGTACAATGATTTGTTGTTAAATATTGTGATCCAGAAGCTTTATCGGCTAATTCTGTTCGGTATAGTTTGGAGGCTTCAATAGTTGCCCCCATGGCTGCTGGATGCCTGGGTACTTATGTAATTGAAGAGATATAGTGTTCTCCCCCGTAAGTTGGGTAATATCCTTATATAACTCACCCGGTTCGACATATTTCCATATATAATGTGACACCCTACCTCTATACCTATACTATCTAAGAGTATTTCAAAGTAATACTATTAGATAATACAAAGAAGGAGGCTACATGGGGTACACATGTGAATATTCCTTGAAATAACACTGGTACAATTAAAACATCAAATAAATATCTCACCTATACATACATAGTATCGGTACAAAGTAATAAACATGTGTGCCTCCAAGATAGAATAACACAATATACAGTATATATCAAAGATCACAGAGTCAGTCACAACGATAAGTTATAATATATAAAATATACAAGGTATGACATACATCACAATGTTAAGTACATACACGAGCCAATATTATACAAAATAATATACTACAATGTTGAATATCTAGTCTCCTCTATGCCTAGAGAATACATGCTATTCTCATAGTCCATGTACCTAAAATTTCATGGACTAACCCGAGCATTATATAAACAACACATAGGTCAGACTATATCTAAATATATGGGTCTATACCTACATAGATATAGAATATACAAAGTATAATGGCGATGACATACTGACAATAGTGTAACATAATAGCAACACCCTCCAAATCCAGCAAAAAGATGTCATTAACCATAAAAATACATTAGTCAAATGGGTAAAAATCATCATTAAAATTGATTTCTATAAAATGTGAGATAGCCTATCAAATCATCCAAGCCATTTTTCCAACATTTTACAAACCAAAAATAAAAACCATCCATAAACCAAAGCAACAATAATAAAGTAAGCTATCTAAAAAAAATATTAAATCATCAAAGAGTATGGATATACAAGGATTGACTACACTTTAGACTCAACCAGTCTCTAGTCTAGCAACTCATTATAGGAAAGAGACATATATGTCAATCCACTACAGACACATAACCTAGAACTAGACAGGAGACTGATGATTGCCTACCGCAAGCCTGCTCCAATAACCTAGGTCTACTCGCCTATCGTAGAGTAATCGTCTATTCCTATAGTCTTCATTAACTTTGACGTGACCCCATCCACGAATGGCTCGTCAATGCATAGCCTCGGTCACGACCTTTCTTTGACCCTAATGGTAACATACTACTGGCCTAAGAGACACAAGGGATATGGGAAACAACCCATCTATACCAGTATTATGATGTGCATCAAGAGGGAAGTAAAACTACGGTGTCGTGGACTTAGGGCACGACCCTACGATCATGCTGCCAAGGTGGATATTGTCTAATCTGGTTCACTATTAAAAATAAATGAAGTTGGACACAATATGGATGGTCATATAGTACTCATATCCTATCTCTATTTATATCTCTAGTAATAAGTCAAGACACAGCTCTCATATAAATATCTATCAATAAGATACTCCTCACCGAGTATCACATGGACCCATGGGTGTAATCCCCATTTGAGTGACATTTACTTACAACGAATAATCAAACAAACAACACAACGACGTCACATACCATCGCATGTTATTTGGATAATTATTCATAGCTCATAAACTGAACTCGATCCTTAATATATATTCTATATAATAAGTCCAATGAAAAACCGAAAAAGTGTTACCGAATGCCCCATCCCATATGGTATCACTAATCCATTTATTTAGATTTTTTGTCAAAATAAAATCTCACAAATCAAATAGAAGGATGTCATCACCGTATCATATTAATATCATCAATCAAATTTATATCAACAATGAATCACACATATTATCTAAATCAATATTGAGAAGATGAGAAATAAAAAACTCAGACATCATTACTAAACATTTATATATTCCAAATCAATATAGATGGAATGATTGTTCCGAAGAATTACAAAATAGATTACCCAAATAAATATAATTATAAAACTACTAAATTGATATCTCATAAAATCATTTATATCATTTCATCTCATATAAGAAAATAAATACCAATAAAAAAAATAGATTTTCATAATTAATTTAATTTAATAATCATTTGCATATTCAAAAAGTAAATATCTTCATTTTAAACTCCAAAATAATTTTAGAAGTTAAACATTTTATATCATTCTTATTTAAAAGTTTTCAAACACAATTGTTATTTTTAAGCAACTTTAACCCAACCGAAATCAATTACATTTGTTTGTACTTAAATAATACTTAACAAAACTCATTTAGAACATATAAATTTATAAAAAAAACTCTAAGAGATGGATAATAAAATCATATTCCGAATTAATTAAGTAATCATCTAACCTCCGATATAATTTAATCTTTACAATAAATAACTAATTTTCCAGTTTTATATAAACTTAGTTGATCATTAAATATTTACTAATAACATTAGAAAACTCAATATAAATTCTGGAAATAATTTATAAAACTAAATATCACATATATAAGTTATTTCATATTTTTATATAATCAATTACTATTATTAAGTAATATTATACTGGCCAAAACAATTTGATATATTCTTAATCTTTTATATATCGCTTAGAAATAATATTATTGATTTCATATTATATTTTATAAAAATATTAATATGTGTATATATATATATATATATTTCTTTAAAACAATTCTAAAACTTATAATTTATTACCATATTGATTTGAAATATAGTTTTATAACCAATAGAAAACAATATTTCTTTTTATAATTAAAATATATTTATAAAATAAAAATAGCTAAATTGAATAATATTTAGTAAATTGTTTATAGATTAACTTACAAATAATTATCTAATTCAATTCACAAATGGACTGAACTCCGTTTATAAATCGATACATCCAACTAAAACAAAATCTCCCTATTAATCCATAATCATATCCAATTTTGCATGATTGAGTTAATCAAATAATCAATAATCCATGAGATAAAAATTAATTTCGACCTAACAATTCAATTTCATCCAATATCGCAGCAGACGATCAATATCAACTAAATTCATTACAACACCAAACAAATAATTCAACCGAGCATTTCAATCATCAATCCGGAAAATACATGTATAGTTGTGATTTTAAAGAAAAACTCACTGAATTGAGCAAAAACAAATACTGTCCTTATCGTCGTTGTGCCGCCATAATGTAGTTCATCGCATCGCCAACAATCCGTCTAGTAGCCTCCAACACAGTGCTTTCTTTGTCGCTAATAGCCACTAGGACTTCACCAACGCTCCCTTCTCCTCGAAACACGCAAGCCTGGGTCGTTGACATCAAGTCTAATCGCGACGCCACGAGTTGCATCAACCACGCTCGAACCCTCGATCATCATGCTCTAGTTGCGACACCTCCTTAGGTTACGATCACAAATCACCATCGCACGCAGTAGCATTACGCCCACAATACACGACCTTCTCCTTCCATAGGCAATGCTCGCCCATTGCCAAACACGGTCGCGGTTTCAGTTCGATTGATTTTTTTTATTTAGGAAGTCATGATTTCTTTTCGGTATTTTAGAAATTAGGGATGTTTTGAACAGAAGTGGATAATAGGTGAAGAAGGTCCTAGGTAGAAATGGAAGGTGATTAAGCGGGTTTGGACCTATTTCATTTAGGGATTTTAAATTTCAATATATTTTAGTTTCAATTTGTTTTTCTTCATATTTCAATTTAAAATTTTAATTCCTGTCATTTATTGATAGATATATTCCAATCTATTTTAAATTGATGTACTCTTTAAAAATAGTTTATATTCAATTTAAGCAATTTAGTCGATTTCAATAAATTATCCGAAAAGAATTTATTGATTTAATTCAATTTACTAAATCAAAATCTTTTATTAAATGGAATTTAGTTAACAAATTTTTTTTCAAAATATTAATTATCAAATATCGAAGTTCAAATTTTTTTTTGTTTTTATTACATTTTTTTATGATTCCGGCGTAAAACCAGGGTTATTACAGATTTTCCACTTGAGAAAATTGCATCCTCGCAATTTTTTATAGAGAAACGTCTTATATACAACTCGTACCCTAAACTTCATTTGTATAACAATCCTCTATCAAACTAAAACTACGCAGTCCTCTATATGGCTCTTATTCTACATCTTTTATCTTATGCTACAATTTAAATAGATTCAATTCATACTTTTATTTTTCACATACGATAAAAATTTCATGAAATTTTCTAAATGTCTAATTTTACAAATTATTTCGGCAAAATCTCTTTTGTACGGAGAGCTTTCGAAATATTATAATATGATAAAATAAATATACATCAACCAAAATATGGTCGAAAGCTATATATATATATATATATATATATATATATGTGTGTGTGTGTGTGTGTGTGTGTGTGTGTGTGTGCCACACGACATATATGCGACAATGTATATTACTCTTTTACATAAAATGTATCTTTTTTTATGCTATTAAATGTGTTCGCTTAATTTATATGCAATTATGTGTGAAATTTAATCCATAGTCTTTATGCTTAACTCAAATCGCGTTTCGCATGTATATGAAGTTTAATAACATGTCGTACATTCAACTAATAGTACATATGTAAACTTTGTAACAATACTTTAACGGTCAAAATGATTAAAGTAGGTAACGGTCTCTAAGAATAAGTTGTAGTATAGTGAATTAACTCTTCGAAACAGCTTTCGAACCGCATAAATATGAAATATAACTTAAATTAGAGGAAACTTACTAAAAACATACAAATCTGGTCTAATAATATATGTACGCAGGCCCACTTAAAATGTGTTTTTGGCCTAGTAAACTTCAAAAAAAATTTGAACGCTTAAAATAAAAGTTATTGCTTAGATCCTAGACTTTCCAGGAAGGGCAATGTGATCGAAATCGGATAAACCGTTTGAAAGTTACAATTTCAGCAATATTACACGATATTCTCAATTTCGGGCAGCAATGAACTTATTTCATTTCATGTTCAAGATTGTGCACAGGGTATCAGGTTGATGAAGATTTAAGTGCTTCATTCATTTTTTTTGTTTCCCTTTCGTATTTAAATTGATTGTATCAACCTCAATCATGTAGTATTTATAAAGTAAACATGATTATCAAATACATAGCAATCTCAATGGTAAAATACTCATTATAAGAAATGTACTTCACAACAATATTATAGTAAGTGCTAAGGCAATTTGCAATAAGATGAACGTGTAAACTAATATTGGCAAGAAAGTGTATACTAGTTTATTCATACTTATTTTAACTATGAATATTATGCATTGATTCCTACAGACGTATAACCAAACAATTAACAAATTGCAAGCATAAACTAAACTTAATACCTAATAGAATTTGAATTTAATGCTTAAGCATAAAATAAAAGTGAACCATATCCTATATATACCACCATTAGACATGAAAGAAATAATGAGTTAGTTACACATATAGCCAGTCTGATGTTTAGTTTCTTGTAGCACATAGGATTTGAAGTTAAGATGGACAACTAATTGGAGTTCATGTTCATATTTGCGTAATAATATTATTTTAAGAAGCATGCACATGATACATATAAGGAACTGGCTCAAGTAGGACTTAGAGTGTTAATATAACCTAATATATCATTGTAGGTTATTTCATTCTTTTGCTCTGTTATTAATTCTAATACTTTCATCTAAAAAGCGTTCTTTTGCTCTGGTGTCGCTTGTAGCAGCCTATTGCTGTTGCCTTGCAGGCAGCGTTTTTTTAGTGCTTGGATCCGCTGCCAATTTTGAGCAAACATTCGACATTGGACAATATTCTATTATATAGCACTCGCTTATTGCATATAGGAGTGACTAATCGTGTTTCAAAAGCATGAATCAAAGAGTTATAACTATTTGCCTTACATGAATATCACTGTTAGAAGATTTCAGTATGGAAGAAAATTGTACAATTGAAAACATAACCAAATATATTTTAGCCATACTTAGACTATACTTAAATTAACTAATGGTCATTCAACGGTATAACATGTGGAATATGCGAGTATATGATTTTTGTTTGATGATAATAAACATATATATACATTCATTTAAATGTATTTGTTAACATACTATTCTATTTTTCATAGATTAAATAAATATTTTTTAAATAAAATAAATTACACAGAATTTGAATGGAATTTGAATTCAAACAGAAATTTTATTCAAACAAATATTTATTACAATATTGAATAGTACAAATCCAAGCTCTCACTATACATATACATTTTGAATACATCACAATTATCTTTACATTAATAACCTCACTACATATCACTTATACTCGTATTTTGTCTTCAACTACATTCCAGTTTGAATCCAGCATCTGAGCAATCTGCAAAAATATTCACTAACGCAGTAAAATTGAAAAAGAAATATTTTTGCAATATAAAATAAAATATGATTTTTGAAAATATGATTTGCCTCAGTTATTTGGGCTGTTCGTCATCATTTACATTTGAATTCATCACACACGAACAGTGTGACATGCACAGTGTATCATTGTACATGCCACAAAGCCATGCACATCGATATACACTTGATAATGCTACAGGGACAAGTGAGCACAGGTCAAACCCAAATGAAAAGCCGGGTTCAACTCACGTGCAATATATTTAAAATCACGACACGAGCACAAGGTCATCCCCGAGTTTTGAAACTGGATTCAACTCAAGTGAAATTTCAAAAATCAACATGTATGGGTGCAAAGACCAGTTGCAACATGAAGTGAATCAAGTTCAGTAAGGCAATGCCACAATGCAAGTAACTCATGCAACATGACCAAATGTCCAGAGACAGTCTCATAAGACAGTACAAGCAACTACAATGCAACTACATAACATGGATGCAACTACAGGAACTCAACAAGACAGACTCGAATGTATAGTTCAAGTGCGTCAACTAAACAACTGAAATGCAAATTGTATCGAACATGATATAGTGACAATATGAAGACAGCTACTTGACATAGTAAACTGCAAGTGCCGACCAGGTAGCAAGCCAAGTCAAAATGCATCATGCAAGCCATCAAGTATCAGTACACAACGAGAGTATTGCAGTAATGGACATAAACAACATCAAAGAATCAAGTCTCGACCAAAACTAGTTACTCAATGCGTGCAACATGGTGTGCAAGCACAGCCTCAAACTAGCATCATGTGTTGAACAACATGAAGAGTGACACAACAATATGAATGCTATGTTCAAACATGAAACAAGACTAAAACCAGGCAACAGTGAATGGGGAACGCAATATGAATGAACTCGAACAGACACACATGAATGAGAAGACCGCAAAAACAACAGCCAGTGCCAACAAAGAAAAGAGACGACCAAGTGAAACACAGTGCATATATAACAGCTACATGAAGCAAACAACAATATGAAGACAACAAGTAAAGTTCATCAAGTATGATCAAGTCCAAATGCATCAGTAAAGTCACAATGAAACTGCAGTGGACATGTATACAACAAAAGAAGCAGTGCCAAGAATACATGTACTCGAGGCAATATGCACAAGAGAAAACCAAAATGGCACAGCAGTTCATACAACATATACAAGGCAGAAGAAGCCATGGTCAATGCAAAGCAAAAGCGAAGTTACAGTGAAATTCTACAAGTCAAGTCAACAGCATGGTACTATGCAAATACACAGCAGTCTGAAGTGATACAAATGCACAACAACATGAATAATGCAACAACCAGATGAAGTCGAAGCCAACAGAGAATTCAATACTGTGTTTCGAATCAAAACAGTGCCGTGATGATCAAGGCAACAACTTGACCAAGTCAGAAATCAACGCAGTACAAAAATGGAAATTGCCGAAAACAGGAAAGTCAAACAAAATAAAACAGGAAAGTCTTTGCCGTTTGACACAAGATAAATCAAACGTTTGAAAATCAAAGCCGTGAGTAACAAGTCGAAGATATATCAGGAAAGTCGTGCGCATCAGGAAAGCAACAATTTTGGAAAGTATCGAATTGATACGAACAAACTCAAATGTCGAATTCATATAAATACCAAACCTCAAATTCATCATTGGCATCGAGTTCAAGCAAACAATTAAACCAGCAACGAAAGAGAATACATACCATAATCTATCAACTCGATCAAAGGAGCAGCTGCGAAACAAAGCGCAAGTAAAGCAACCAGAATCGATCATCAAAGAACGAGCGAGCAAGAGCAACACAAACCAGACAATCGATTATCGAAGAAGCAGTGAGCAGAGAGCATCACAAACCAGAGAAAGCCCTAATTCTCACAAGGGCCGAAGCCCTAATTCGAGAAAGAAGAACGAAGCCGCCATAGCAAAAGAGAAAAGAGAACGGGCTAGAGACTAAAACATTTGGGCCGGCCTTATTTGTTAAAAGGGGATTTATTTTATTTCAAATAGGGTTCTTAGTCTTAAACTGTTTTTAAGTTTGTTTTTAGTTTTTTCTTTTCGAGTCAAAGAATTGGTAAAATCGCCACCTAGGTTGTAGGTAGTGTCAGATTGTCTAGTTAGAATTAGTTCGGTGAGCAGGGTGTGCGAGTTTGCAAAACTCTATAGGCGGGAGCAGAGTTTGCGAGTTTGCAAAACTCTATAGGCGGGAGCAGGGGTTGCGAGTCTATTAGAGTGTTTGTAAGCGGGAGCAAGGGTTTGCGAGTCTGTTAGAGTGTTTGTAAGCGGGAGACTGTTTAATTCTAATAGAAATCTGGGAATGCAGCAGTAGGCAGGGGTTGCCGAAGCTGGGTAAATTTTGTGTGTGATTTACTTTTCAGCATATTTATTTCTGCAGTTTGGTTCTGTGTTTAAATCGATAAAATTTGCTATAACCCTATTCATCCCCCCCTCTAGGGTTAATCTAGATCCTACAAGTGGTATCAAAGCCCGGTATTTTTCTTTAACTCTAGAGTCATGAATCCGCCAAATAATACTTTTGTTGAGGGTCGTTCCAATATTATTCCTTCTATTTTCGATGGAACAGATTTTTTGAACTGGAAATTGAAAATGGAATTTTATTTAAAATCTGTTAATATTAAATGTTGGGATATTATTGAAAATGGGTGTGATATAACAAATAAGGAAATTATCTCGATTAATGCTCTTGCTATGCATATATTATATTCTCATATTAATCGTGATAATTTTTATTTCGTCTCTCATTGTGAAAATGCACAGAAAATCTAGAATACTTTCGATGCAATATATGGAGCAAAAGTCAACAGCAATGAGATGTCCTCCACAACGGACTCAGTTAAAGAAATGTGCTTAACAGGATTGGTAAATAGCAGTTGTGATGAGGATGATGATGATGGAGCAGCCGAGCTGGCATTACTAATGAAGAAATTCAAAAGGAGGAACCGCAAATACGGAAATCCAGCTCTAAATCAAAAATTAAAAAACAGAGAGCACAATATGAAGCCAAGCGTGGTATCAAAACTCGCTTACTCTGAATTACTTATTTATTTCCACGAAGTGAATGGCTGTTTTGAACGACTTAGGGAGAAGTATGCCAAACTTAAATCACAAAAAGATACTTTGATAGAATTTAATGAACAACTCGAAAAATTAGTTAAAACCTATCAAAGTAAGATCCCTAAGTGTGATAAGTGTCCAACATTCGAAAAGGAAATTAAAAATTCAGAAATCAATATAAAATCACTTGAAAATGAAATTCTGATTTTAAAAGAGAATGAAAATACTAGGAGAGAGAATTCTATTAAAAAGTGCACACAATTGATAAATGAAAATGAATTTCTCAAAACACAAGTCCAACAATTGTCAATGACTTTAGATAAATTCTCAAAAAGTGAAAAATCATTGAATATGCTATTAGGAAAGCAAACTGTTAATACGGTTAGACAAGGACTTGGATATAATAAATCTAAAAATGTTGAAAGCAAGATTAATCAAGAAAATTCAGTGTGCATAATTTTTAGAAAATTTGACACAATCAAAATAATTGTTGGTATAGACCCAAACACATGAAAACTATATCAATTTGGGTTCCAAAAGGAACAAATATAAAATCTCTCAAAGTTAAACAAATTTGGGTGCCGAAGGGAGCAATTATAAATAGTTTTGGGTCTCCACAAAATTATTTTTCAAAATATTCTGCCACTAACAATCATGGACCTATAAAAACAAATAGGTCACATAAATCTTTTCCCATGTAGGTATGGTGGCAGGCTAAGGAACAACAACAGTGTTCTCTGGATTTTGGCTGTTCTAGAAACACAAAGGGCAATAAAGCAAAGTTCCTTAGCCTAGTACAAAGGTGACAGAATCACAATGGACAACCACAAAAAATTATCGTAAAGGTAAAACAGGTGAAGGTACATATATTTGATCGATATATTAAATGTGATGATCTGCACCGTATTCTGAATGAAATCAGCCAATATTGAGATGTTGTAGAGATGATGATCTTTTGATTCTGACTTGTTCAACATAGTTGGCCAATTACATTTATGCCAAAAATACTATTCTTTGAATTACTTCATACATATACGTTTGGATTAAACATAGTGTTTTGCTGGATGATAATATTCCTGGATATTTTTGGCTAACTCTATATTCACCGTTTTCTGATTATTTACATGGCTTTAATCCAAATTCAAAAGAATGTCATTTAAAATGTTGTTGAAAATTAAGTTTGATTTTTTTTATGCACTCTTCATGGTCTGGTCTATCAAATTTAATTAGTGATATTTTGGAGTGAAAGAGAAATTCAGATGCAGATCATACTGGTAATCTAGTTGAAAGAAAAATTACTAGTGGAACGTGATTAATTTTTGAAACATTTATTTGCTACATCATTTTTCAAAGAAAATATCTGCATATTTTTCACTTGAAATAAATTTCAAATAGCAGAATTTTTTTTCTCATATAACCCCTTCGAGAAAAACATTGTTGACCATATTTTCAGATTAGTCAGTTTTATGACAAATTTTGATTAATCCGACTCCCTGCTAATTATCGAAAAGATAAATAGTGATTGAAAAGGTGATAAGTGTTGATATTTAACATACATTACTCAAGAGAGTATATTTGGAAAATTTCTTTAGGAATTCAAACAAGAGTTATAAAACTTTTTGTTGGGTAAAGATTCCATGACCATTTTTATATCCATCATATTTCTATCGATCATTTTTTATCAAAACTTAAATATAGTTTGTCGATATGTGGTACTATAATCAGGGATCATTTGTTTTTCATTTCACATTTAAAAAAATATATATATCCAAAGTATTCACTCTCATTTAAAAGTCCTCACGGTTATGCATGGGTGAATTACTTGGATTTTTGATTATGTGCTTCCATGCTCATTTAAAAGTCCTCACGTTATGCATGTATGGAACGCATATCAAAATTAATTGATTAAATAGACATGTTGATTCTAATCCCATTTAAAAGTCCTCATGGTCATGCGTGGTTAGAAGATACTTGATTTCATTTTAAAAAAATAAATAAATTGGAATACTACTAATCTCATTTAAAAGTCCTAACGGTTATGCATGATTAGTAGATATTCAAATTCCTGATATAAATGTACCACAAGTAGATACAACTGTATGATTTTATATGAGAACATCATTTCCATCATTCTAAAAGTGGAATATGCGCCTAACAAGGGTAGTTATGATTTTTGTTTGATTTTTATTGAAGTTTAATATTTATATTCAATTTGAGTTTAATGTTGGATTAATATTGATCACTTTATCTCTATTTTTATCTAACACTATTATTCTTTTGCTGATAACAAAAGGGGGAGAGAATAGTTAAGATTTTGTCAAATAAAATCAAGCAAAGGTCAAATAATTTCCCATTTGCGTCTAGGCTCATTTGTATATTTTTATTTATATGCATATATGTAGGGGGAGCATCATATAGAGAGGAAGCATTTAAATAGGGGGAGCAATTAGTGTATATCATTGTTCAAATACATTTAATACAGTCAAAATCTTAAATATATGTTTGTTATCATCAAAAGGGGGAGATTGTGGAATATGCGAGTATATGATTTTTGTTTGATGATAATAAACATATATATATATATACATTCATTTAAATGTATTTGTTAACGTACTATTCTATTTTTCATAGATTAAATAAATATTTGTTAAATAAAATAAATTACACAGAATTTGAATGGAATTTGAATTCAAACAGAAATTTTATTCAAACAAATATTTATAACAATATTGAATAGTACAAATCCAAGCTCTCACTATACATATACATTTTTGAATACATCACAATTATCTTTAGATTAATAACCTCACTGCATATCACTCACACTCGTATTTTGTCTTCAACTGCATTCTAGTTTGAATCCAGCATCTAAGAAATCTGCAAAAATATTCACTAACGCAGTAAAATTAAAAAAGAAATATTTTTGCAAGATAAAATATGATTTTTGAAAATATGATTTGCCTCAGTTATTTGGGTTGTTCGTCATCATTTACATTTGAATTCATCACACACGAACAGTGTGACATGCACAGTGTATCACTGTACATGCCACAAAGCCGTGCACATCAATATACACTTGATAATGCTACAGGGACAAGTGAGCATAGGTCAAACCCAAATGAAAAGCCGGGTTCAACTCATGTGCAATATATTTAAAATCACGACACGAGCACAAGGTCAAACCCGAGTTTTGAAACTGGATTCAACTCAAGTGAAATTTCAAAAATCAACATGTATGGGTGCAAAGACCAGCTGCAACATGAAGTGAATCAAGTTCAGTAAGGCAATGCCACAATGCAAGTAACTCATGCAACATGACCAAATGTCTAGAGACAGTCTCATAAGAAAGTACAAGCAACTACAATGCAACTACATGACATGAATGCAACTACAGGAACTCAACAAGACAGACTCGAATGTATAGTTCAAGTGCGTCAACTAAACAACTGAAATGCAAACTATATCGAACATGATATAGTGACAATATGAAGACAGCTACTTGACACAGTAAAATGCAAGTGTCGACCAGGTAGCAAGCCAAGTCAAAATGCATCATGCAAGCCATCAAGTATCAGTACACAACTACAGTATTGCAGTAATGGACGTAAACAACATCAAAGAATCAAGTCTCGACCAAAACCAGTTACTCAATGCATGCAACATGGTGTGCAAGCACAGCCTCAAACTAGCATCATGTGTTGAACAACATGAAGAGTGACACAACAATATGAATGCTATGTTCAAACATGAAACAAGACTAAAACCAGGCAACAGTGAATGGGGAACACAATATGAATGAACTCGAACAAACACACATGAATGAGAAAACCGCAAAGACAACAGCTAGTGCCAACAAAGAAAAGAGACGACCAAGTGAAACACAGTGCATATATAACAGCTACATGAAGCAAACAACAATATGAAGACAACAAGTAAAGTGCATCAAGTATGATCAAGTCCAAATGCATCAGTAAAGTCACAATGAAACTGCAGTGGACATGTATACAACAAAAGAAGCAGTGCCAAGAATACATGTACTCGAGGCAATATGCACAAGTGAAAACCAAAATGGCACAGCAGTTCATACAACATATACAAGACAGAAGAAGCCATGGTCAATGCAAAGCAAAAGCGAAGTTACAGTGAAATTCTACAAGTCAAGTCAACAGCATGGTACTATGCAAATACACAGCAGTCTCAAGTGATACAAATGCACAACAACATGAATAATGCAACAACCAGATGAAGTCGAAGCCAACAGAGAATTCAATACTGTGTTTCGAATCAAAACAGTGTCGTGATGATCAAGGCAACAACTTGACCAAGTCAGAAATCAACGCAGTACAAAAATGGAAATTGCCGAAAACATGAAAGTCAAACAAAATAAAACAGGAAAGTCTTTGCCGTTTGACACAAGATAAATCAAACGTTTGAAAATCAAAGCCGTGAGTAACAAGTCGAAGATATATCAGGAAAGTCGTGCGCATCAGGAAAGCAACAATTTTGGAAAGTATCGAATTGATACGAACAAACTCAAATGCCGAATTCATATAAATACCAAACCTCAAATTCATCATTGGCATCGAGTTCAAGCAAACAATTAAACCAGCAACGAAAGAGAATACATACCATAATCTATCAACTCGATCAAAGGAGCAGCTGCGAAACAAAGCGCAAGTAAAGCAACCAGAATCGATCATCAGAGAACGAGCGAGCAAGAGCAACACAAACCAGACAATCGATTATCGGAGAAGTAGTGAGCAGAGAGCATCACAAACCAGAGAAAGCCCTAATTCTCACAAGAGCCGAAGCCCTAATTCGAGAAAGAAGAACGAAGCCACCATAGCAAAAGAGAAAAGAGAACGGGCTAGAGACTAGAACATTTGGGCCGGCCTTATTTGTTAAAAGGGGATTTATTTTATTTCAAATAGGGTTCTTAGTCTTAAACTGTTTTTAAGTTTGTTTTTAGTTTTTTCTTTTCGAGTCAAAGAATTGGTAAAATCGCCACCTAGGTTGTAGGTAGTGTCAGATTGTCTAGTTAGAATTAGTTCAGTGAGCAGGGTGTGCGAGTTTGCAAAACTCTATAGGCGGGAGCAGAGTTTGCGAGTTTGCAAAACTCTATAGGCGGGAGCAGGGGTTGCGAGTCTATTAGAGTGTTTGTAAGCGGGAGCAAGGGTTTGCGAGTCTGTTAGAGTGTTTGTAAGCGGGAGACTGTTTAATTCTAATAGAAATCTGGGAATGCAGCAGTAGGCAGGGGTTGCCGAAGCTGGGTAAATTTTGTGTGTGATTTACTTTTCAGCATATTTATTTCTGCAGTTTGTTTCTGTGTTTAAATCGATAAAATTTGCTATAACCCTATTCACCCCCCCTTTAATGTTAATCTAGATCCTACATAACATTCATGTTCCAACATCACTGTTCATTTCAGCCATGCCGTCAATTCATACTAGACATAGCATCAGGCTATGTGTGTAATAATGACGACTAAGGTACTGCATAATCCAAATTAGGGAATTCCTTGTACGGTAGTAGCTATGCACTATATTATTCTCGTATGATATAAGCACAGTATTCTAAACTATAATTAAATTATATGAGATTTGCTTGGCCTAGGATCAGAGTTCCATAATAATTTATGTCCTTCAATAACAACAACAACTATAATAAAATCTAAAAAAATTATTAAGCTAAAAACCAAGACATTAATTTTAAACCAAATATACATACCATATTATTTCAAAATTGAAATAAGTCAAACTTAAAATCCATATTTCCAAAATATTACAATCCATTAATTTGTTATAAAAAGGCACCACCCAATCCAATCAATTTCCAAATAACTGTATTTACCTTCAACATACTTCCATTTCCCTCGTAAGAAAATTTTATTTTCAACTCAAACCAATAATATTATTACGTATACTTTTCTGTGTCTGTATATATATATTTAAAATGATATTTAATTTATCTTCAAACGTTAGTCACTTTCTAAAATATTATTTATGACGCTTTCAAAATGTTTACGTTTTTTTCAAAGTATTAATTTTCCCATTTTCTAAAATATATAAAAATAATTTTTTTTGTACATTATTTAATTTAAAACATTGTTCTCTTTTTCAAAACATATTATTATTTTCAAACCATTGTATCAGAATGTCTCGTCCTAGTATTTAGGAATTCCTACTTATAACGTTGGCCAAACACATCGACCGGAATTCTTAAAGCACTTAACAGACAGGTTAACACAAATTTAATTACACAAACATTTCCAAGTGTTTTAATCTATACAATTAATTTTCTTACTTTGTTAAAAAAAAATTAATACTACATTTTAAAAGTGATTACATTAATACTTAATTAATCTATCACTATCAGCGCACAATCAAACAAATAAATGCCTTTAATGTAAAGTTATCTATCATCATCCATTGTGCACTCTGATCACTACTGGATTAGACAATCTATTCAAAGCCACATAGAGATTTATTCACCTATATCAAGGCCGGCATTACTAGTCAGGCTAACTACTCTTAAATTCCACACAAAACAAATACCAAAGAGATACAGATAGGAATAATAGTAATAATAATGTACATATGTATATAATAGGAAAAACAACAAATAAGTTCCTAGATGATTACCTCAGTAATCATTGTATACTTCAACTATCACCTAAATATAAATAAAAAAATCTACCACATACCCACGGGGCCTGGGATTCTAAGTCTCATCAAAGGCCAAGACTCATATCTCTTATACTCTGTATTGCTTTAAACCTAGTATGAAACCATTTTGTGACACCCTGCCTCTGTACTTATACTATCCAAGAGTATTACAAAGTAATGCTATCAAATAATATGGGGAATGAGGCTATATAAGATACATATGTGAATAATCCTTGGATAACACTAGAACGTATTAAAACATCCAATAAATATCTCACTTATGAGTACATAGTATCGGTACAAAGCAATAAACACATATGCCTTAAGGATAGAAAAATACATAATACATAACAAATATCAGAGATCACAGAGTCAGTCATAGCGATAAGATATAATATATAAAATACGCAAGGTATGATACACATCACAATGTCAAATACATTCACGAGTCAATAGAATACAAAATAATATACTACAATTCTAATATCTAGTCTACTCTAAGCCCAAAAGGTATATGCTAGTCTCATAGTCCCTATACCAGAAATGTCTCGGACTGACTTGAGTATTATATAAATAACACACGGGTTAGACTATATCTAAATGTATGAGTCAACAACTACATAGATATATAATATACAAAGTATAATAGTGATGACATACTAACAATAGTGTAATATAACAGAAACACCCTCAAAATCTAGAATAAATATGCCATCACCCACAAAAAAAAAATATCAGTTAAAAATCACAAAATCAACATTAAATGGGTGAATCATCCATATATAGAAGTCATCATCAAAATAGATTTATATAAAATGTGAGATAGCCTATCAAATCATCCATGCCATTTTCAACTTCTTACAAGCCATAAATATAAACCATCTATAAACCAAAGCACCAGCAATAAAGTAAGGCTATCTTGAAAATATTAAATCAATCATAAAGTATGGATATATGAGAACTGACTACACTTTAAACTCAACCAGTTTCTAGTCTAGTTAACTCATTGTAGGAAAGAGATATATGAGCCAATCCACTGCACACACATAACCTTGAACTAGATGGGAGATTGATGGCAGCCTACCGCAAGCCTGCTCTAGAAACCCAGGTCTACTTGCTCACCGTAGAGTAATTGTCTATTCCTACAGCCTTCAACTACCTCAACAGATATCGTGACCCCATCCACCAATGGCTCGTAAATGCTTAGACTTAGTCATGACCATGCTTTGCCCCTAATGGTAACATACTGTTGGCCTAAGTGACACAAAGGTTATGGACAATGACCCATCTACTGCTACTACCAATACTGTGATGTGCATCAAAAGGGACATATAACTACGTTGTTGTGGGTCTAGGATGCGACTGCACGACCAGGCCACCAGGTTGGATACTAGCCAATCTGGTTCACTCTCGAAAAAGGAAGAAAGTTAGACATAATGCGGATGGTCATATAGTTCTCATAACCTATCAGTATTTTTATAACTATATTTATTTAGATAATCTATTTAGAATTCTCTGGATCAATCATTCCCCGTCTGTTGATTTGGAATATATAAATGTTTACTAATGATTTCTGAGTTTTTGATTTCTCATATTCTCAATTTGATTTAGATAATATAAGGATTCATCATTGACATAGATTTAATTAGCGATTTTAATATGATATGGTGATGAATCCTTCTATTTGATTTATGAGATTTTATTTCCATGTGATGAGAAATTTGAATAAACGAATTAGTAATACTATTTTGGGATGGGGTATTACCGATCGATTATTCTTTGGACTTGTCATATAGATATATATAGTGTGGATCAAGTGTAGTTTATGATCTTTGAATAATTATCCGAATAATATGCGGTGGCATGTGATGTCGTTATGTTATTTATTTGATTATATTCGTTGTAAATCAACGTCACTCAAATGGGGATTACACTCGTGGATCCATGTAATACTCGGTAAGGAGTATCTTGTTGATCATATTGGTATGAGAGCTACGTGTCGACTAATTATTAAAGATATGAATAACTAAATTGATATCTCGTAATATCATTTATATCATTTTATCTCATATAAGAATATAAAAGCCTATAGACAAACAATAAATAGATATTCAAATTTAATTTATTTAAAAACATTTGCACATTCAAAAAATAAAGGGGCGTTTTACTGCAAGGATAAATTTTGCGGTCCAATTAGTTTATAGGGCACACATCCACAGAAATTAATTTCAAGGCCATAATTAGAAGAATAATTAATTTTAAGGACAAAGTCAACTGTCCAATTACTTTAAAGGACATAATTTCAAAGTTTTTTTGGCCTTAGAAACTAATTATTTTGCATTTTGTCCTTAAAAGTAATTATTTCAGTTGTGTGTCCTAGAAACTAATTTTACTTGCTAAAGAGGCCCTTGTGGCTAATTTCCACTAAAATAAATATATTTCCTTTTAAATCCAAAATAGTTTTAGAAGTTAAACATTTTATATAATTCTTATTTCATAGTTTTCAAAGACAATTATTATTTTTTAAGCAACTTTAAACCAACCAAAATTAATTCTATAAGTTCATACTTAAATAATACTTAACTAAACTCATTTAAACGTATAAATTTATAAAACAAAACGAATACTAAGAGATGGATAATAAATTCTAAAATTAATTAAGTAATCATCTAAACTCCAATTAAATTTAATATTTATAATAAATAATTAATTTTCTAGTTTTATACAAACTTAGTTGATTATTAAATATTTTATAAAACATTAGAAAACACAATTTAAATACTTGAAATAATTTATAAAACGAAATATTACATATAAAAGTTATTTTCATATTTTTATATAATCAATTACCATTATTAAGTAATATTATACTATCCAAAACAATTGTATCTATTCATAATCTTTTATATATCGCTTAGATATAATATTATTGATTTCATGTTATATTTTATAAAAATATTAGTATATTATATTTTCCTTTTAAAACAATTATAAAACTTATAATATATTACTATATTGATTTGAAATAGAATTTTGTAACCAATAGAGAACTATGTTTCTATTTAATTAAAATATATTTGTAAATTAAAAATAGCTAAATTGAATAATATTTAGTAATTTTTTTATAGATTAATATACAATAATTATCTAATTCAATTCACAAACGGACATAACTCCATTTGTAAATCGATACATCCAACTAAAACAAAATCTCTGAATTAGTCCATAATCATATCCAATTGCACACAATCAATTCAATCTAACAATCAACAATCCATGACACAAAAATTAATTTCAACCAAAAAACTCAATTTTATCCAATATCGCAATAAGCGATCAATATCAACTAAATTCATCACAACACTAAACAATAATTCAACTGTGCAATACAGTGGTCAATCAAGATAATATATATGTGTGCTCAATGCAATATAAATATTGATGTGAGTTTAAAGAAAAACTCACCGAATCAAGAGAAAACCAATACTGTCCTTATCATATTTGTACTACCATGACGTATTTCAACCCATCGCTAGCAACCTGCCTCGCTGCCACCAACACCAACACATTAACTGCCATGCTTTCTTTTTCACTAATAGCCAACAGGACTTCTCCAGTGCCTCCTTCTCCCCAAAACATGCAAGCCTAGGTCGTTGACGTCAAGTCCAATCGCGATGGGATTGCTTCAACCATGCTTGAACCCTTGATCACCTTGCTCCAGCCGTGACACCTTCTTACTGTAATAGCCCTAAAAAGATTAGCGTTGTGTTGGCATGCGGAAACCAAACGATGATCACTTCTTATCTGGGTTGTAAATGGCCAAGTTGAGTTAAGTGAAGTTTGTACACGAGTATGTCTATATGTATACTGGTATAGGCATTTGTAACGAGTGTGGAAAAATCTGAAGCATTTATCTTCTTCTTCGTTCTTAGTTCTTCATTTTCAGTTTTGTTGCAAATTTCTAGATCAGCATCTTTCTTTTCAATTGTAACAACCCGATTTTTCGACACCTGAAAGTCGACATAATACGTCCACTGTATCCAATGCCGCACAGCCAAATGTCGAAAAACCGAACTGTTAGGGTTAAAGAAGATAGAAGAAGAAATAGAAAACAATAACAGAATCTCACATTTCGCAGCGGAAAAAATATAATAGATAAATGAATAATCTTTAAAACAAAGAACTATATCAGTTTTACGTACATCACATTATCAGAGTTTACAATGACACCATTCAACACTAGGCATTTACAATAACTAATCCATATTAAAATTGAACCTGCAGCAATTCCAACGCAGCGTTCACTACATAGTATAAGTGATACATCTCGCCATCCAGCTTGAACTCCATATCTCCAAAGATATACGATTTGATTGACTTCGCTCCAGAATAATGATACCCTGACTCTAGGCTGCCCGTGTGGAAAATTTTGGGCACCCAGAGTTTAGAAAGAGAACAATAAACTCCAGGTCAGTCATGGGACTGGTGTGAGATCTTGAAAACAATTATTTTTACAAAGAAAAGTAAAGAAATCTGCTATGCTTTTGGAAAATGAAACTACCATAAGACCCCCACCACACACACAATGCAAACGCAGAATTGGAGGAGATCTCTCTTTATGATAGTCAAAAATGCTTACTACGCAAAATCTTTTTAATATTACCTTTAGTGCATAGTGCAGAAAACATTTCGAAAGTATAATATTAATCTTAGCCAGCATAGGCATTTCGCACTTTATGCCTACTATAGCTACCATGTCCAATAGTAGGTTGCCGCCACATTCCATGACAGGTTATACAACTAAAACCGTACAGGGTGCATATTGTTTCTTTGGATTTCCAACAAATGGTCGGGCTAAGGAACTTCCTACTGCCACATGGGTATGCCTTTGGAGGGACGTCCCGAGAACTTAACCATCTCTCTGTCAACACAAGGCCGGGTTACCTCTGTAACTAGGTAACTACTACACGAATTTGTCAACCCTCGGTCGTTTGCGACCTTTATCTGAGGATCCTTAACCACAAACCAACAACCACAAAGTATAATAAATTTGCAGCAATCACATAGGTTAAATATCTGGGTCCCATACCATGATACCACCCTTTTCCAGAAGGAAATGACATACCCTAATGGGCACGACCCTCATAACCTTGCCGCATTCTTCCTGTTTTGACCATTTCCGGGGTGTGAGGTCCGACGAAGTCTCGTCCACAAAGCTACACTTTTTCACAAAGCCATGCTTTGATCAACAAATGATCAGCAACATTTCGTATGCCACATTACCAATTTGGGAATATATCAGTAGTAACCATCAACTACATAACATCTGAGCTCTTACGTCTCAGAGAAGGGTGTTAAGCTAAGAGAATAAATTCTCCACCACCAACAGAAATGTATTTGATAGAAACCAGCTTTA
The DNA here is from genome assembly GCA_030765085.1 of Allium cepa. Lineage (NCBI taxonomy): Eukaryota > Viridiplantae > Streptophyta > Magnoliopsida > Asparagales > Amaryllidaceae > Allium > Allium cepa. The sequence continues at coordinate 402,548,279 of CM060931.1, forward strand.
CATCTCAAAGTGTAACGTCAGACACACATTTATACAAGTCCGTCCTGGGATCGAACGGAATCGAAGGCACTTCTAAAGAAGCCCTTGCAATCCGGATATTTACTAATCACGTCTGAAATCCCCATCACAAAGGGTGATAAAATCTCTATACCGAAGCAACCCGGTGTAGAGACATTCGACAGGTAATCCTTTCATTTTCGAAAATACCCGGTCTACAACACTATCTTCAAATGCAATCCCATTTCGTCGTATCATTATTCTAAATGGGTTTTATGACACAAAGTTCTCTCCCGGCTAATCTGAATAATGAGCGCTTATTTTAAAAATAAGTGTTCATTCGGATTTCAAACAAATCACGACAAATTTCCACTTTGATCTTTTTAAATAAAAGATCCATCACAATCACAGAGATTCGACGTGGTTTTCGGGTAACCGTTTAGAATCCGACCCCCGATCCCATCGAAATTCAAATGTCATTTAAAGGTCAATATTGATAGTCGGTTATTTAACTATCAATCAATATTCACAAAAATCGCCAAGATTTAAATAATTTCCCCCCAATTATTTATTTTCAAAATATCTTTGCAAGATATAATTTTAACTCTTCAACCATTTGAAAACAAATTTCAAATCACTTTCCACATTTCAATTCTTTGAAAACAAATTTCAAATCGCTTTTAACACTTCAACCCTTTGAAAACAAATTTCAAATCATTTTCCTTACACGGAATATATTTCCAAATATTTATTCATTTCTACTGAAAATCTGCCGAGTTCAAATACTTTAAAATAATTTAAATCACTTATCCAAAATATACTTGGAAACATTTAGAATAAAACTATTTCTAAACATTTATTTAAATATTAGCTATGAAAACATTTTACCGGTATCTCATATAACTTCATATCTAAACTAATTAAAAATAAAATTTGTACATAGGGTATAACTATTTAAATATCCATTTTCTAAATCAAATATCAATTTAAATCTTTGAAATAATCATTTCTATAATTAACTAAATAAATCTTTACTTTAAAGATTTTCTAAACAGCTTAAGAACATAATTTTTCCATAAATACTCCTTTTTAAAACCAACTTCAAAACTTCTAATTTATATTTCAAAAGCTATTTTAAAAACACACTCAGCTTTTTAGGGAGAATACACCTTCCTTTTCAAAATGGATCATTTTAAATCAATTAATAAATCCTTCTGGATTTATTTTAAATTTATGTTCCAAATCCGTAAATTTCTTTCCATACTTTTAAAAATAAACCAGTATTTATTTTTAAGACAAAATTTTCCCTTTTCAATTCAAATCCTCATTGTGAATTTAAATTTCTAAATATCCTTTGATATACGATTTTCAAATCGATTTTCAAATATTCGCTTTCAACACCAAATCAATTTTCAAATTTATTTCCAAATTTATTTCAAATACCAAATCAAATCCCAAATTAATTTTTCAAATATTCGTTTCCAACACCAAATCGATTTCAGAATTGATTTTCCAAAATTTATTTTTTAAACACCAAATTGATTTTCAAATCAATTTCCCAAAGATTTTTTTTTAAAACACCAAATCAATTTCGAATTGATTTCCCAATCTATTTATTTTCAAATACTAAATCAATTTTCAAATTGATTTTCAAATTCATTATCTTTTAAAATAAATTCTTTTATATCTTGCAAACTAATTAAAATCTAGATTTAAAATAAACTCTTTGACTTTTAAACAATATTATTTAAAATCTATTTATTAAAAAATTTCCCATATTTTGAAATTAATTCGATAAGTTTTCAAAGATAAAACTTTATCTATTTAAATTCCTTTCTTTAAATTCACCAATTCTTAAAAATGAATTTACTTAGAATTTTCTACTTTAATTTTCAAAAATCAAACTTTATTTATTACTAGTATCCTACGATATCAAAAATATATTCGGGTAAATTATAGCCTTCAACGATCTCAATCACAAATATAATCACACAGAGATTATAATTAAAACAACACACAGCATTTAAACAATTTCAAATATTTGAGGAATCTAGTTGGATCCCTCCAACCTGTTTCCCTACACCCACAGACGTTAGCACAACAATTAAATACCAATTCCACTTCGAGGTGGAATATCGCGGTATATAGGATTCATATAATATCATCCGCTATTATGTGGTACATAGTGTCTCATCCGCTATATAATGTGGGAAATCAATCACTCCAAATACATATACAATACAAATTCCACTTCGAGGTGGAATATCGCGGTATATAGATTTAAATATAATATCATCCGCTATTATGCAGTGCATAGGGTCTAAACCAATACAACTGATAATAATTTATCATCCAAGCACACAATCAACAATTTAAATTTAACTATTTGAAATTAAATCAGAAAAAACTGATTGAGTGAGAAGATCTCACCTTTGCTTTTTTAAATTTGCAGTCCATTATCGTCTCGACTTGTTTCCATGACTTTTTGACCTTGTACAAACAATTTATGATTTATTAATTTTTTAATAAATTAAACAATTTACTACTATTTATTTATTTAATTTTAATTAATAAATTTGGGTTTAGACTAATAAATTAATTTTAAATTAATTTTTCTTCTAATACTACATATATATTAAAATGCATGTAATATTTTTTTCTGTTATATATATATATATATATATGTATGTATGTATGTATGTGTATATATATATATTTCCAAATTTATTAAACTAAAATTTATCAAAGAAAATACCTTTTCTGCTTAAACCCTCAAGACAACACATCGCCTCGATTTCGGCCCAAACCAACGCGAAGGAATTCAATCGTTACTGCCTCGATTCGCTGGAGCCCAGCGACGCCACGCCCCCAATCACGGCCACCCCTTCGCGATGCTGCCGATCTTTACTCACGATGCTCGATTGTCGCAAGCCGTGAAACCCTCCTGGCAGGGCCACCGACCCTAAATGCTCATGCGAGCCCTAGCTTCGTTGCTCGAGAACGAGCTCAACGGCTCCACCATGCCACATCGTCGATGCTTCCAACTCCTCCCAGACTCCGTCGCGATGCTGAGCATGACTTACCACCGGTCGCGAAACGAAGCTCGCCATGATTTCATTTCTATCCTTTATATTTTATTTTTATCTTTTATATGAATGAATTCGTATTCTAATTGAAGAGGAGATTTTGTTTTTTTTTCAATAGAAAGGGCTCGGCATTTCTTTTCTTCCGCCATTTGATTTTATTTTGAATGAGGTATCCTCTTTTTCGTATATAAATTTTTTAATGGACACGTGTAATAACATTTGCCAAGTGTTAGTAAAGAAAGCAACGTGTTAAATTTTTCCTTTAATTATATCAAATATATTTATTATTTTTAAATTTAAATTCAAATTCAAATTTAAATCATCTCGATTTCGCAACTCAAAATCTCGAGATCCTATCGAGACGTACCGCCAGACGTTTATAATGTTAAACCCCTATTCTGAATGCAATGGAAAAGGTTTCGAGTCCAATTCGATCGTATGGAGAAGATAACTTTTTGAACCCAACAATTAAATTAAAATTTCGATTTAAATTCAGTGTGTTTGCTTATCGTACGATCAAACGTCCTCTTCAAACATTACAAAAATTAAAATCCGATAATAATACAATATTACGGATCTAATGGAACTGGTTTCATCGAAATACGAGACTGTGCCTCGGAAGGCTATTTTTAAATATCGATTTAAACGATATAATTTCAAAACTAGACAATTTGCTTTCAAATTAAATTCTGAAGCTTCCATCGTCTTCAGTATTATCAATATAAATTTTCTAAGCCTTTGAAATATTTTTAATCAGCTTAAAAATCAAGATTCGATATTTTTCCCAGCCTTTAAATAATTAAATTTGATAATTAAATTGCTAAGTTCATAGTTAGAATTGAAATTCGAGCTTAACTTAACAATTCAGATATTTGAAATCAATTAAATATTTCAATTTCAAACGTTGAAAATTCTAGGTCGTCATATTTTTCGCCTCTTAAAAGAATTTCGTCCCGAATTACTAATTTAGAAGAATGATCCTTAACCCGTTTACCATTTTCCGAAAACAAAACGGTTTTATCAACTTGCCAAAACAAATCTTTTTATTAAAGACCCATTATCGTTTCAATTAACTTTCCAACCTTAACCATAACTTCCAAATAATATTGTTTTCTCAACAATTCAAATTTTAAAATTTTATAATTTTCTCAAAATTTTCTAACTCCCTAAATTTTCGAAAAATTTCGCCAGCGTCTCCTTTGCACGGCTAGCTTGGTACGACTACAAAATGCCACAACGGGCCTCCAGATTTCAAAAAGAAAACAAAACATCAAGCGGCTAGACAAGAAAGTCATCAAATTTCATATAGAAATTCAAATACATACCTTTTCTGAGCAAATTAAATTTATCTTCATAATCAAAATCCAATTCCCTTTGCATTTAAATCACCTGTATACCCTACTAGCAATAATATCCAATTACACTTTCAAAACCATTTCGCACTTTTCTTTATAAAAGATTCAATATTTTTTATTTTTTATTTTTTATTCAAGTCCCTACGATATACATACATCATTCGTATGCAATACCAATTTCGGTCGCTCGCTCGATCACATAATTTCACTTTCGAACTAGCATCGTCCACCCTACTTCCTAGTGCGGACCCAGATCTGGCTTCTTGATCAGAAACCATCATTCTCCTTGCATAGCCATAAACTATGATAGAGAATTTCCAGAACCAACCAAAAATTCATATCCAGGTTCATCGTCGAAAATCGAGTGAAAAATTCCAACTCGGATCGATATAACTATCTCGAAATTATGTGCTCGAATTCTGGATCAAATTACTATGCGAAAGCAATATACGTATATCCTACTTATTTATTCCAATTGATTATCAGTTAAATCAACTCTCTTTTCTTTTATTCACATTGATTATTTTCATCCATTTTTTCATATTGATTTATTTATTCACAATTTCCATTTCACAAATTTCCAGTTTATCTTTACTTAATCATCAACTTAGAATATTTCCTCAGTTCAAAATTTACTTAAGAATTTTTCCATTTACTTCTTAAGTTCAATAAAAATTCTATATACACCATATATTTAATTTCGTTTACTTGTATTTCAATTACATTTAAATCCAATTCACCACTTTGTTTTATAACTATTTATTTAAACTGGATTTTCAATTCTATATGAATTCAATTTACCTTTCATTTATAAATATCGAATTCAATTCATTTCAAACCATATTCAATTTTGTCATTTCTTTAATTAGTTTCACTTACTAATTTTAATACTTCACTTTGATTATCACAAATCAAATTCGGTCCGAATTTCAATTCTATTTACTTGCAAATTCAAAATGAATTTCAACACTCAATTTCAGTTTACTTTAATCGTTCATAATTTTATTTTCTACCTTAATAGATTTTATTCCAATCATTTAGTCTATAAGACTTCTCAAACTTACCTTTATTCAAATTAACTCAAGTTAATTTCAGTTAAAATCTGAATTTTCTAAGTTTTCAAACTTATTTATTATTCCATAACTAGTTTAATTAGATTCCAGGGTCTTTTTAACCTTTCAAAATCATATTTGAAATCAATTCAAATTATCTTTTGAATTCCCAAAACCAAACCCAGTTTTCCAAACAACTTCAATTTAAAATATTTTGGCAACAATTTCTCTCCTGGAAACTCGAAAATGAACGTCGATGATGTAGCAGTCATCGGAAGTTATTTTCCAGCAACTAAAAAGAGTTCAGTGCTTTTGCCCCTTCAAAAACATTTTTCCAAAACTTTTGAAAACTCATTTTCAAACTCAAGGGAATTTAAACTTTTTCAAATCTTTTGAAAATCATCTTCAAAATCAAAAGGGATTTAAATTTCCCAAATCTCAAAATTTCAAACTCTTTCAAAGACATTTTCAAATATTCTCTGGAATTCTATTTCAAATTATAAATTATTTACATTTACAAATCCCATTTGTATATGGATTTTATTTCTCGACTTTTGATTATGATTTCAATTTCTTGTTCAATTTCAATGATAATAATTTAATATTATCACTTTCTAACAACCAAGCAACCATATACCATATAATTTACAGAAAATTATTTCTTTTATATACGAAAATAGTTTGGATAAAATTATTTCATTTAACCTATTTTAAAATAATACTGTGTCAGTTTATCTTGTTTAAGAGTTTAGAAACCCCTATCGATACAGTTGGCCAAATTGCACCAACCAGAATCCATAAACAATCAACCGATAAGTCAACACAATATAAAACAATTTTATATTCACTAACAAATATGCGCTCAAATCTATTATTATACTCAAACTCATTCTAGAGTACTACTGACTTTATCTCTAATGAGTATTCCCTACCATGGACAAGGTTGTTGCTTAACCAAATGCTCTAATACCACATTGTAACAGTCTAGGCTTTTCAACCATCGATAGCGGCCACTCTCAACTGGTAAGCTTTTCAACCATCGCAGCCCCGTCGTGGCAATGGTACCCTGTCCTTGCTTTTATGGCCAGCCTTTCGACACTCAACCTAACCGGTTAGCCAAACCCCCCCTCGGGGACATGTGGGGTAAGAGTCTCCCATTCACCACCAAACGCAAAGCGAGAACCCTCTATCAGGTTGTATTAAACAAGGTCAGTCATGGGACTGGTGTGAGATTTTAAAAACAATTATTTTCACAAATAAAATAAAAGAAATCCGCTATGCTTTTCGAAAATGAAACTACCATAAGGCCTCCTGCCACACACGCAATGCAAGCGTAGAATTGGAGGAGATCTCTCCTTTTGATAGTCAAACATACTTAATACGCAAAATATTTTTAATATTATCATTAGTGCATAGTGCAGAAAACATTTCAAAAGTATAATATTAATCTTAGCCAGCATAGGCATTTCGCACTTATGCCTACTATAGCTATCATGTTCAATAGCAGGTTACCGCCACATTCCATGGCAGGTTATACAACTAAAACCGTACAGGGTGCGTATTGTTTCTTTGCATTTCCAACAAATGGTCAGGCTAAGGAACTTCCTACCGCCACATGGGTATGCCTCTGGAGGGACGTCTCGAGAACTTAACTAGCTCTCTGTCGACACAAGGCCGGGTTACCTTTGTAACTAGGTAACTACTACACGAGCATGCAATCCCCCGGTCGTTTGCGACCTTTATCCGAGGATTCTCAACCACAAAAAAACAACCACAAAGTATAATAAATTTGCAGCAACCAGATAGGTTAAATATCTGGGCTTCATACCATGATACCATCCTTTTCCAGTAGGAAATGATATACCCTAAAGGGCGCGACCCTCATAACCTTGCCGCATTCTTCCTGTTTTGACCATTCCCAAGGTGTGAGGTCCGACGAAGCCTCGTCCACAAAGCCACACTTTTTCACAAAGTCATGCTTGATCAACAAATGAATAGCAACACTTCGTATGCCACATTACCAATTTGGGAATGTATCACTAGTAACCATCAACTACATAACCTCTGAGCTCGTACGTCTCGGAGAAAGGTATAAAGCTAAGAGAATAAATTCTCCGCCACCAACAAAAATGTATTTGATAGAAACCAGCTTTACATCTCAAAGTGTAACATCAGACACATATCCATACAGGTCTGTTCCGAGATCGAACGGAACCGAAGACACTTCCAAAGAATCTCTTGCAATACGGATATTTACTAATCATGTCCGGAATCCCCATCACAAAGGGTGATAAAATCTCTATACCGGAGCAACCCGGTGCAAAGACATTCGACAGGTAATCCTTTCATTTTTGAAAATACCCGATCTTCAACACCGTCTTCAAATGCAATCCCATTTCGTCGTACCATTATTTGGAATGGGTTTTATGACACAAAGTCCTCTCCCGGCTAATCCAAATAATGAGCGCTTATTTTAAAAATAAGTGTTCATTCAGATTACAAACAAATCACAACAAATTTCCACTTTGATCTTTTTAAACAAAAGATCCATCACAATCACAAAGATTCGATGTGGTTTTCAGATAACTGTTTGGAATCCAACCCCCGGCCGCATCGAAATTCAAATGTCATTTAAAGGTCAATACTGATAGTCGGTTATTTAACTATCAATCAATATTCACAACAATCACCAAGATTTAAATAATTTTTCCCTAATTATGTATTTTCAAAATATCTTCGCAAGATATAATTTTAACTCTTCAACCATTTGAAAACAAATTTCAAATCACTTTCCACATTTCAATTCTTTGAAAACAAATTTCAAATCGCTTTTCACACTTCAATCCTTAGAAAACAAATTTCAAATCATTTTCATTACGCAGAATATATTTCCAAATATTTATTCATTTCCACTTGAAATCTGCTGAGTTCAAATAATTTAAAATAATTTAAATCACTTATCCAAAATATACTTGGAAACATTTAGAATAAAACTATATCTAAACACTTATTTAAATATTAGCTATGAAATTTTTTTACCAGTATCTCATATAACTTCAAGTCCAAACTAATTAAAAATAAAATTTGTATATAGGGCATAACTATTTAAATATCCATTTTCTAAATCAAATATCAACTTAAACCTTTGAAATAATCATTTCTATGATTAACTAAATAAATCTTTACTTTAAAGACTTTTAAAACAGCTTAAGACCATAATTTCTCCATAAATACTCCTTTTTAAAACCTACTTCGAAACTTTTAATATATATTTCAAAAGCAATTTTGAAAACATACTCGGTTTTTCAGGGAGAATACACCTTCCTTTTCTGGATTTATTTTAAATTTACCTCCCAAATCTGTAAATTCCTTTCCACGCTTTTAAAAATAAACCAGTATTTATTTTTAAAACTAAATTTTCCCTTTTTAATTAAAATCCCCATTGTGAATTTAAATTTCTAAATATCCTTTGATATACGATTTTCAAATCGATTTCCAAATATTCGCTTTGAACACCAAATCAATTTTCAAATTGATTTCCAAATTTATTTCAAATACCAAATCAAATCCCAAATTGATTTTCCAAACATTTATTTCAAACACCAGATTTCAGAATTGATTTCCCAAAATTTATTTTTTAAACACCAAATTGATTTCAAATCAATTTCCCAAAGATTTTTTTTTAAACACCAAATCAATTTTGAATTGATTTCCCAATCTATTTATTTTCAAATACCAAATCAATTTTCAAATTGATTTTCAAATTCATTATCTTTTAAAATAAATTCTTTTATATCACCCAAACTAATTAAAATCTGGATTTAAAATAAACTCTTTAACTTTTAAACAATATTATTTAAAATCCATTTATTAAAAAATTTCCCATATTTTGGAACTAATTTGATAAGTTTTCAAAGATAAAACTTTATCTATTTAAATTCCTTCCTTTAAAATCACCCAATTCTTAAAAATTAATTTACTTAGAATTTCCAAAAATCAAACTTTATTTATTTCTGGTATCCTACGATACCAAAAATATATTCGGCTAAATTATAGCCTTCAACGATCTCAATCACAAATATAATCACAAAGAGATTATAAATAAAATAACATACAGCATTTAAACAATTTCAAATATTTGATGAATCTAGTTGGATCCCTTCAAGCTGTTTCCCTGCACCCACAGACGTTAGCACAACAATTAAATACCAATTCCACTTCCAGGTGCAATATCGCGGTATATGGGATTAATATAATATCATCCGCTATTATGCGGCGCATAGGATCTCATCCGCTATATAATGCAAAAAATCAATCACTCCAAATACATATATAATACCAGTTCCACTTCGAGGTGGAATATCGACGTATATTGGTTTACGTATAATATCATCCGCTATTATGCGGTGCACAGGGTCTAAACCAATAAATCTGATAATAATTTATCATCCAAGCACAGAATCAACAATTTTAAATTTAACTATATAAAATTAAATAAAAAAACTGATTGAGTGAGAAGATCTCACCTTTGCTATTTTAAATTTGCAGTCCATTATCGTCTCGACTTGTTTCCATGACTTTTTGACCTTGTACAAACAATTTATTACTATTTATTTATTTAATTTTAACTAATAAATTTGGGTTTAAACTAATAAATAAATTTTAAACCAATTTTTCTTTTAATACTACATATATATTAAACATGCATGTAATATTTTTTTCTGTTATATATATATATATATATATATATATATATATATATATATATATATATATATTCCAAATTTATTAAACTAAAATTAATTAAAGAAAACACCTTTTCTGCTCAAACCCTAAAGACCCCACATCGCCCCGATTTCGGCCCAAACCATCGCGAAGGAATTCGATCGACACTGCCTCGATTCGCCGGAGCCCAGGGACGCCATGCCCCAGTCACGGCAACCCCTTCACGATGTTGCTGATCTTTACTCACGATGCTCGATTGCCACGAGCCAAGAAATCCTTCTAGAAGCGCCACCGCCCCCAAATACTCACGCGAGCCCTAGCTTCGTCGCTCGAGAACGAGCTCAACGACTCCACCACGCCGCATCGTCGATGCTTCTAACTCCTCCCAGACTCCTGTCGCGATGCTGGGCACGACTTGCCTCCGGTCGCGAAACGAAGCTCGCCATGATTTCGTTTCTACCCTTTATATATTTTTTTCATTTTTTTTATACGAACGAATTCGTATTCAAATTGAAGAGGAGATTTTGTTTTTTTTTTCAAAAGAAAGGGCTTGACAATTTCTTTTCTTCGGCCATTTGATTTTATTTTGAATGAGATATCCTCTTTTTTGTATACAAATTTTTTAAAGGACGCGTGTAATAACATTTGCCAAGTGTTAGTAAAGAAAGCAACGCGTTAATTTTTTCATTGAGAAAACATTATATCAAATATATTCATTATTTTTAAATTTAAATTTAAATTCAAATTTAAATTGTCTCGATTTCGCAACTCAAAATCTCGAGATCCTATCGATACTTGCCGCCAGGCATTTATAATTTTAAACCGCTATTTTAAACGCAATGGAAAAGGTTTCAGTCCAAATTCAATCGTATGGAGAAGATAACTTTTTGAACCCAGCTATTAAATTAAATTTTCGATTTAAATTCACTGCGTTTGCTTATCATTCGATCAAACGATCACTCCAAACATTACAAAAATTGACATCCGCTAATAATACAATATTACGGATCCAATGGAACTGGTTTCGTCGAAATCCGAGACTGTGCCACGGAAGGCTATTTTTAAATATCGATTTAAACGATATAATTTCAAAACTTGAAAATTTGCTTTCAAATTAAATTCTGAAGCTTCCATTATCTTCAGTATTATCAATATAAATTTCTAAGCCTTTGAAATATTTTTAATCAGCTTAAAAATCAAGATTCAATATTTTTTCCAGTCTTTAAATTATTAAATTTGATAATTAAATTGTTAAGTTCATAGTTAGAATAGAAATTCAAGCTTAAATTAAAAATTCAAATATTTGAAATCAATTAAATATTTCAATTTCAAACGTTGAAAATTCTAGGTCGTCACGTCAATTCTTGTTAGCTAGTTTACTCAATTGTTAGTTACAATTTTATTCCAATTATCAGTTCATCTTGTTCTTCTTTTCCATTTCAATTCTTTGTTCGTTAAATTCCTGCATTTATACATTTTTCAATTCTTCTTTTTTCCATTTCCAGTAGTTGCATAACATGTTCTTGAATTCTTGCACTGTGATTTGAATACCAGTTACAATCAGTTATAATTCATTTCCTATCTTGCTCATCACTGCCAAATTTTAATCTTGTTTCTAAAAATCTGCATTCATCTTTCTCTATAATTCTTCCATTTTGACAAATTTCTTTGAACTGCACTTTGTTTCATTTAGTTCTTGAATTTTCTTGCAAGTTATATTCTTATTTCCTCATTTCACTGCAATTATAAAGATACAATCTCGTCGATTCGTGGAGTACTTCCTCTATTTATCTTTGCCAGCAAACATCAGTATTTTTCTTGTTTTTTGAATTATCCATAACTGTTTCTTGTGCACATTTCACCTCTGTGCGCATTATTGTACCTTCCTCACATCATTGCATTTCCTCAAATGCTGTCTCCATCATCTGAAAAATTCACCTTTTCACCATGGAAATGGCTTCGACCAACCTGCACCTCACAAATTGGTATTAGAGCTGATGACTGGGGCAACCTATGACAACTAGTCAGATCCTTACTTCACCACCACTTATTCCCAAATCTTCCCTCCATATTAAGATCAAGATTGGACAAGGCAAAAAGAAATCAATGACCCATATCAAGATCCTCATCTTCCAAATCCCTACCCTACGCAAATGCTTGCATTTCCTCAGCCTGCACCACCTCATGCTCACCAATACCCACCTCTTACACAAGAATCAAATACCATTTCAAGTAACCAATATGCTATGTGTAACACCCCGCCGTTTCGCACGATTTAGATCGACGATAAACCACACACGTCAGACTTAAACCATACAGAAGGGCGGATTGTTATGGGGTAAATAAGAAAAATAGAGAAAGAAAGGAACAAAATAGAATCTTGCAACGGAACGATAAAATATAATAATCAAATATACAGTTCATGAAGCTGTTTACAAAATATTCGATTATACTTATACAATACATATAAGAGTACACATACCAGAGAATAATAATTAATGCAGCGGTAATAGTATGAATGTGATGAAATACTATAATAGATAATAATAATATAAATCTTCGTCTTCGTCCTCCAGAGCTAAAGTCTTCGAATCCTGAAATGCTCAGGCTGACCGAAACGAATTGAAAAGACAAAACATTCGAGTCAGAACAAAAAGATCTTATGTAAGTTAAATCGACGGTAAATAATATGAGTGCAGAAACTTAAGAGATGCTTGGGATTCGCATCTCCTAAGGATCCGTTAAACTATTTACTATGTAGTAATATTTTGCTATTATAATAGTGTCTATTAATAAAATAAACTTACTTCATAGCATTAAGGGGTTACCCATATAGCCCTTAACACGTAATAGTCCCAGTAGTCCATCCAGTATCAGCGCATCTCCAGATCGGGAGATTACCATAAATACTCCACATGCTACGGGAGAAAACCAAACTCGTACAAGGCGCGATAGGATAGGTGATACGGCACAACTAGGCAATTCCAGGGTAGATATACCAATTACGCTTCCGGGTCGGTGGTAACGCGTAGCACGCAGCTATCGCCCACCTCGAGCCACGCCCCCAAATAAAAGAAATCAAAAGTGGTCACCGAATCAATCCAAAAGTCAAAGTATAATATCGAAGGGACGTGTCCGATCAAAGGTGCTACCTCATTAACCCGTCGATCGCTCCTGTTTTAGCCACATTATGCCAACTCACGGGAGTTGGTTCCATGTATTTACCTCAAAGAAAACGCCGCCGCCATCCTACTTCATTCTGGAATCTCCACCGTGTACACGGTTGTTAAAGTGGTTTTCGAAGTTGGCAGAGAGTATGACAACTTTCTATCCCGGTCTCTTTAATAACCAACCGTTATTATAACACCGCGGTCTTTTCAAAATAATTTATACTTTAAAACCAGAATATAATATCCCTTTCAAAACCATATAAACACGATATCATTTCCATTTTTAAAACCGCAAATCAATATGATATCATTTTTATTTTTAAATATATCCCTTTTTCCAAAATCATAATAGTTTCAAATATATGTATCATAAACCCCATAGCTTTGAAACAAAATTTCTAATACTTAAATGGTTTAAATATTAAACCACTTGATATAATAAAATACCTTTTTAAATTTCACAAATAAGTTTCAGATATAGGTTTAAATTTCCAAATAAACCATTTCAATTTCCATATATTTCAAAGATTTATATATTCTACCATTTCACAACGAATTCTTTGATAATTTCATATATATCAAATTCAATTTCTATTATCTAGATTTGAAATGTTTACTTAATAAATCAAAAATCATTTAAGTAAAACCTTCAAACTCCAAATAACAGGATATTCTTTCAATTGAATTAATCTTTATCATATTCATTAAAATCGACTTGATATTCATTTAAGTCTTCTAAACCAAAATCAAGTTATAAAAATCATACCTTTTAAAATCTCAAATTTATTTGAATTTCAAACCATTTTTATTCGAGGATAATTTTTAAATGCTTTAACTCAAATCAAATTCATATTTATCTTCCAACCTCAATTTTGTTTAAGTCATTATAACTCTATATTTACAATATCTTAAACAGGTACTTAACCATATATTCTAAAACAATCAAACTCCATTAATAAACTTATTGTTATTACACAAATTTATACATAGCTTAAATTTGAGGATTTAACTATATATATAAAATAATATTTATAAATCTCAAAAATCAATATTCATTATACCATATTATATAAAATAATCAACCTTTATTATTGGGCTTATTTAATACTTGAAAGCATATTTATATATACCTAGAATCAATAATAAATTTGACGTTTATATAACATCAAAATCAATATTTATATAACCCGTATATTTCTTTACAAAACCATAGAAATCATTTCAAAATATTTTTATATATATAGACTGCGGTGTCTGTATAAAATCTTCTACCCTATGGTCAAGTGATACGGATATTTATCATTTCAATCCGTAATTTAAAATAAAATTACGGTTATATCATTTCAAACTGCAATCCTGAATGAAATAAAATGCATACAACTTGTAGTTTATAATAATATATAATACAACATCCATTCATCCATCAACAAATCACACATCCATCTCAATCATCAACCAAAATAGTCAATCAATATCAATAGATAACTGATAATATATAAAAGGTATTTAACTGGCAGTTATATTCGATAATAAATTAAATAACGATTTAATTTAAATAAATGCAATAACTGAGGTGATGATTAAAAATATACGAAAAGTCATAAATAAATGCATAATCACAACAAAATTAAATTTAACAAACATAAGAAATTTTAGAAGTTGTGAGTGGGTTAAAACACTCACCTTTCGAATTTAAATTGAATTTAAATCCAATTTAAACCCAAAAATTTGACAATCTTAGAATTCATCCAAACTAGCACCAAAATATTTGGAATTTCAATACGATCCAAACAAAAAAACCACGCGCGAATTGGTGTTCGTATGTGAAAGATATAGCGATAAATGCATTTGAATTTCAATAAAAAAAATAAAAAAGAAAACACTTTACATCTTAGCCACATCATATCTTCCTCCAGGCTCACACGAAACAACGCAGCAAGTCGAACCCAATACCGTGCCTTTGACCCATCTTTGACCGTCGATCGCCATGCCTACGTCATGAATTACATCCCCCTTGCAACTCTGTTCGCCAGCACATGCCGTGCTCTTCCTCCTGACACCAACGCGACCGCCCCACCTTCGAACAGAACGAAACACAACCAAGCCGCCGCCCTAAGCATAAAGCCCTAGTTGAATTTTCACCATCAATCTGACTGTTGAATCGACGAACGAATTTCACCGATGCACTCCCCATTGTCCACTCTACAATACCCAGAAATGATTCGACGATCCGACTAGTTTGATTTCGATGTGATGAATGGTCAATAATTGTTCTTCGATTTCTGGACAAACAATGCGTCGAATCAAAAAACGAGTTGCAGATCTGAGTTAAACTCTTCGAGAGCTTCGAATTGATATACAATTTGGCATATATTGTGGAGTTTGAAATTTCAGCTTTGGATTTGACTTGGTATTGCAATTGGAATTAGGGTTTGTCTGCCTTTGAAGTGAGGAGGTGAATAGAACGTATAGAAATGAGGAACAAAGGCTGCTAGGGTTTATAGCAGGATATATATATATATATATATATATATATATAGTCAGGGTTGACATTTGAATGGATGGATAAGATAGATTTACGCGCTAACGCCAAAGTTGCCCCAAAAGCCCGTTCCGACTCCGGAACGAAATTGGGGCAACCCATGTATCAAAATAGGTGTTTTTAAATATTTCAAATGCGATGGAACAAGTTTTAAGTCCAAATTCCATCGTATGGAGAAGTTATGCTCAAATCAATATTTTTCAAATTGATTTCAATTTCATAAATTTCAAGGCGTTTCGAGTCCGTACGATCAAACGACAAGTCCGATCGCTATGAAACTTGAAAGCCTAGATCTGATGAAACTGGTTTCGTCGAAATCCGAGTCAGTGGCCAAAATGGCTATTTTTCCATTAATTAAATAACTTAATAATTAATTAATTAAATCAAATACCCATTTAAATTCTAAAATTGACAATTTTTATCCCTTTATAATTCTTAATCGTTTATACAAAATTTAAACAAAGTTAGATGTCCCTTAAATGGTGATTCAATCATAGGTTCCAGCGTTAATTACAATTTTATAAAATTCAGAGATTATAAATTAAAATTTTCAATGATTCCATTGAATTAAATTTTCATTCTATTATTCAACCTATTAGTGTCAAATAGATGAAACTAACATTGGATTCATACTTATTATATAATTATCTCCAAATTTCATCTAAATTTCAATAACGTAATAATTAAATGTTAAATTTCATTTATTTACAATTAATCCAATTATTATACATTAAATTCCAATATATTGACACAACTTAAATTTGCATTCCTTTTATTCAACCAACTATCATTTTATAAATAAAATTAACATTATTTTCGATTATTACTTCAATTTACATTAACAAATGTTAATTTAGATTTATTGCAATTGATTACCCATTTATTTAACACACTAAATAAACAAGCAACCTATATAAATTTCCACCTATTTGCTTTTAATTGCACTTATAAGTTCGT
This sequence comes from Allium cepa, assembly GCA_030765085.1. NCBI lineage: Eukaryota > Viridiplantae > Streptophyta > Magnoliopsida > Asparagales > Amaryllidaceae > Allium > Allium cepa. The sequence goes on from CM060931.1 coordinate 402,565,163, forward strand.
TACTTATCAATCCGGATTTATAATTCCATATATACGCTAATTTTATTTCATGACATTAATATACGCCTATTTACATATTAATTTAAATAAATATATGCTTCTAAATGTGCACTTTTATCAATTGAACACATTAATTAAGGTTTTAAACCAATTAATGGATTTACCTTAATTCCATTCTTATATCAGTTTATTACTTTACATACATTACGTAATAATTTATCAGTTTACATAATTTGAACTTATTTGCCAATTCATCAACTACTACCTTAAAATAAATGTACGTTTCTATTGAATTTACATTCACACCTCCGTTACTACATTTATTTTCATTAAAGTAATATTTAATTACCTTATTTGTAATAACCTTTATCACCAATATACTCTTTATAATACTTGTATGTTTATCTTTCACACAACTACTATTTAATTATATTTATTGAAATTTATTTCAAATTTTCTAACTACAATCAGTTACAACCTTACCGTTGTTGCAATTAAATTGGGATTGCACTAAATTGTTTATTCATCAAGTGTCATTAACATTACTACCTAAATTTACATACAATTAATATTAATCAATGTATTATTCCATTGGTAAATTAAATGCCTACTTTTACTTATATTTTAAATTTTATATCCAAATGCAACAAATTTACACTTTCCATTATTATATTAATTTGAATTTCATTCTAGTTAATATTTTTAATGATAATTCACTAATTCAACATTCCCATTTGTTTCTTATATTAAACTTATAACTAAGTATGACAATTTACATTATTTCAATTAATTGAAAAATAAATTTTAAACTGTTAATTTTAATTACAATTGCTACATCTAATTTCTACATTCGCTCCCATATAAATTATAAGATTTTTATTTCTTTCTAAATTTAATTACTTAATTTTAATTAAAATAACCAAACCTAATTATTTAAAATTTACGGGTCGTTACACTCTCCCCCACTCAAAACTTTTCGTCCCTGAAAAGGAAACAGAAGGGAAAAGAAAGAATTGAGTAAACAATACATCTTATTCAAAAATATCACCTTTGTAAACAAATAAATTTACAAAATTAATTAATTAGATAACATATACCAATTTATAGCATTTAGATCTTTTTATACTCAAAATAATATAGTTTGGAAATCATTTTTCAAAAAATTTCTAAGTCCGAAATTTACAGAAAATTTTGGCAGAGTCTCCTTTGTACGGAGAGGCTCGGGAGAAAATATAATATCAAATATAACAATATATAACATATATTTTCCAAAATAATATATATCCCAACACGGAAAAACAATATAATAACGCTATAAACCATAATCCAAAAACGTACCTATTAGTCGGGCAATTAATGCTTATTTTATGGAACCAAAAACAGTAGCAATTGCTTTCATAACCTGCATTTCACTTATATAATCTAAAAGGGTTAACAATTATATAAATGAAATATTAAAGTTGTTTCACCCATAAAAAAACAAATCAATACAACCAACAGCCCAAGTTACATAAAAATCACACAAATCAAACATTCATTCATATCAAACAAACAAATAGTTGTTCGGGATCAAAACTTTAAATTGTACAGAATGAAAATAAACTATCAAGTGTACCATTTACTCAATAGTCTTAGATGAAACTAAATAGATTATTCATACATCCAACAAATTTTAAAGTATCCTTACCCAAACAACCATAAACCAAAACATACGACAACAATTTCAAACAGTAGATTTAGTTTATCCTTATTTATTCCATTCATACATTTGTTGTTTGATTTCTTTCTTATTCAGATAATGATTTCTTCTAATTCATATTTATTTTTTGCAAATTTCCCTTTTCATTTATTTATTTATTTGCATTACATTCATTCATTTTTCAATTTCATTTACTTAGCATTTCAATACATTAACTGTAGTCTACAATCATATATTTAATGCATTCATCTTCTCTACTTATTTATTACCTTCAAGTTTTACTTGTATAATATCAATTACAATTTCTTGTTAACATTTCAACTTTTAGATCTTTGGTAAGTTATATATATGTCTTTAAGAATGTAATTAAAATCATACAAATTTATCATATTTCTTTTAATTAATTAATGGTTCAATAATTACATCTTTCGTTTTATAAGATTACAATTTCAACTTTCTTTTAATCTCATTTATAACTTAGCACTAAATCACTTATTTTAATTAAAGGTTCCAATTTATAAATTAGTCATATTCCATTTTACTACACTTAATTGAAACAATTAATTAACGCAAACTTAAGAATTAAATACCGGGTTTTATTCAAAGTCATTTTAAAATAACAGATAAATGTATATTATATATCCAATTATATTTAAAACAATTTGAAATTTACATTTGTTTATCCAAAAATGAATCTACAGTAAAACTGCTACAGTGGTCTTCCCACTTCAAAACTCAAAAATGAATGTCGATGATGCGTGCACTCATCACCAAAATTATTTTCCAGCGACAGAGAGGGGAGTACAGAATTTATTCCTTCGAAATTTCTTTAAAACAATTCTTTCAAATTGTACTGAAATGTTTATATCAAAAAATACTTCTAATACTATTACTACTATATTCCAAAATCATTTGAAAGAAATTTTCAAAACCCCGGAACTTAAGTTCTAAAATTTCCAAATTTATTTATTTTATTCTAAATCTCATTTCAACTATTATTTATAATTTCATTTCCTAACGACCAATATTTCGCAACCAAATATATATCATTTATAAAAAATTATTTTATATATAGAAAATATAATAGGCAAAATTATTTCATTCACCTGTATTAAAAACAAATATTATGCCGGTCTGTCCTATTAAGTGTTTAGAAATCCCTATTGATGTCATAGCGTCCCAAGCATCAACCATAATTTATAAATACAAAACGGAACAAAATAACACAATATTAAAACCTTTTTATAACACTAACAAGTACGCTCTCTCATATATATACACCCAGAGACTCTCATAGGGATTACTACCCAATAAATAAAGAGTCAGACCCCACAAAGCTAAGCTTTATCGCTAAACCAAAGCTCTGATACCAGATGTAACGCCCCGCCTTTTCACACGATTGAAATTGAAGATAAACCACACAGGTCAGACTTAAACCATACAGAAAGACGGATTGTTATGGGGTAAATAAGAAAAACAAAGAAAAAAAGAAACAAAATAGAATCTTGCAGCGGAACGATAAAATATAATAATCAAATATACAGTTCATGAAGCTGTTTATAAAATATACGATTATACTTATACAATACATATCAGAGTACACATACCAGAGAATAATAATTAATGCAGCGGAAACAATATGAATGTGGTGAAATACTATAATAGATAATTATAATATAAATCTTCATCTTCGTCCTCCAGTGCTAAATTCTTTGAATCCTGAAATGCTCAGGCTGACCCGAGCGAATTGAAAAGACAAAACACTCGAGTCAGAACTAAAAGATCTTATGTAAGTTAAATCAACGGTAAATAATATGAGTGTAGTAACTTAAGAGATGCTCGGGATTCGCATCTCCTAAGGATCCGTTAAACTATTTACTATGTAGTAATATTTCGCTATTATAATAGTGTCTATTAATAAAATAAACTTACTTTTTTCACAGCATTAAGGGGTTACCCATATAGCCCTTAACACGTAATAGTTCCAGTAGTCCATCCAATATCAGCGCATCTCCAGATCGAAAGACTACCCCTCCACAGGCTACGGGAGAAAACCAAACTCGTACAAGGCGCGATAGGGTAGGTGACACGGCACAACTAGGCAATGCCATGGTAGATATACCAATTACGCTTCTGGGTCGGTGGTAACGCGTAGCGCGCAGCTACCGCCCACCGCGAGCCACACCCCCAAATCAAATAAATCAAAAGTGGCTACCAAATCATTCCAAAAGTCAAAGTACAATATCGAAGGGATGTGTCCGATCAAAAGTGCTACCTCATTGACCCATCGATCGCTCCTGTTTTAGCCACCTTATGCCAACTCACGGGAGTTGGTCCACGTATTTACCCTAAAGGAAACCCCGCCACCATCCTACTTCATTCTGGAATCTCTACCGCGTACACGGTTGTTAAAGTGGTTTTCGGAGTTGGGAGAGAGTATGACAACTTTCGATCCCGGTCTCTTTAACAACCAACCGTTATCATAACACCACGGTCTTTTCAAAATAATTTATACTTTAAAACCAAAATATAATATCCCTTTCAAAACCATATAAATACGATATCATTTCTATTTATAAAACCCCAAACCAATATGATATCATTTTTATTTTTAAAAATATCCCTTTTTCCAAAATCATAATACTTTCAAATATATGTATCTTAAACCCTATAGCTTTGAAACAAAATTTCTAATACTTAAATGGTTTAATTATTGAACCACTTGATATAATAAAATAGCCTTTTTAAATTTCACAAATAAGTTTCAAATATAGGTTTAAATTTCTAAATAAACCATTTCAATTTCCATATATTTCAAAGCTTTAAATATTCTACCATTTCAAAACGAATTCTTTGATAATTTCATATATATCAAATTCAATATCTATTATCTAGATTTGAAATGTTTACTTAATAAATCAAAAATCATTTAAGTAAAACCTTCAGACTCCAAATAACAGGATATTCTTTCAATTGAATTAATCTTGATCATATTCATTAAAATCGACTTGATATTCATTTAAGTCCTCTAAACCAAAATCAAGTTATAAAAATCATACCTTTTAAAATCTCAAGTTTATTTGAATTTCAAATCAATTTTATTTGAGGATAATTATCATACACTTTAATTCAAATCAAATTCATATTTATCTTCCAACCTCAATTTTGTTTAAGTCATTATAACTCTATATATACAACATCTTAAATAGGTACTTAACCATATATCTAAAACAATTCAGACTCCATTAATAAACATATTTTTATTACACAAATTTATACATAGCCTAAATTTAAGGATTTAACTATATATATAAAATAATATTTATAAATCTCAAAAATCAATATTCATTATACCATATTATATAAAATAATCAAACTTTATTATTGGGCTTATTTTATATTTCAAAGCATATTTATATATAGCAAGAATCAATAATAAATTTGACGTTTATATAACATCAAAATCAATATTTATATAACCCGTATATTTCTTTACAAAACCATAGAAATCATTTCAAAATATTTTTATATATATAGACCGCGGTGTCTGTATAAAATCTTCTACCCTATGGTCAAGTGATACGGATATTTATCATTTCAATCCGTAATTTAAAATAAAATTACGGTTATATCATTTCAAACCGCAATCCCGAATGAAATAAAATGCATACAACTTGCAGTTTAAAATAATATATAATACAACATCCATTCATCCATCAACAGATCACACATCCATCTCAATCATCAACCAAAACAGTCAATCAATATCAATAGATAACTGATAATATATAAAAGGTATTTAACTGGCAGTATATTCAATAATAAATTAAATAACGATTTAATTTAAATAAATGCAATAACTGAGGTGATGATTAAGAAAATACGAAAAGTCACAAATAAATGCATAATCACAACAAAATTAAATTTAACAAACATAAGAAATTTTAGAAGTTGTGAGTGAGTTAAAACACTCACCTTTCGAATTTTAATTGAATTTAAATCCAATTTAAACACAAAAATTTGACAGTCTTAGCATTCGTCCAAACTAGCACCAAAATGTTCGAAATTTCAATACGACCCTAACAAAAAATTCACGCGTGAATTGGTGTTCGTATGTGAAAGATATAGCGATAAATGCATTTGAATTTCAATTAAAAAATAAAATAAAAAAGAGAACACTTTACATCTTAGCCACGTCATATCTTCTTCCAGGCTCACGTGAAACAACGTAGCAAATCGAACCCTATACCATGCCTTTGACCCATCTTTGACTGCCGATTTCCATGCCTACGTCACGAATTACAGCCTCCTTGCAACTCCGTTCGCCAGCACACACCGTGCTCTTCCTCCTGACACCCACGCGACCGCCCCACCTTCGAACAGAACGAAACACAAGCAAGCCGCCGCCATAAGCATAAAACCCTAGTTGAATTTTCACCATCGATCTGACCGTTGAATCGACGAACGAATTTCACCGATGCACTCCCCATCGTCCACTCTACGATACCCAGAAACGATTCGACTAGTTTGATTTCGACGTAATGAACGGCCGAAAATTGTTCTTCGATTTCTAGACAAAAAATGCGTCGAATCAAAAAATGAGTTGCGGATCTGAGTTACGGTCTTCGAGAGCATCGAATTGATATAAAATTTGGCATATATTGTGGAGTTTGAAATTTCAACTTTGGATTTGATTTGGGATTGCAATTGGAATTAGGGTTTGTCTGCCATTGAAGTGAGGAGGTGAATAGAACGTATAGAAATGAGGAACAGAGGCTGCTAGGGTTTATAGCAGGATATATATAGTCAGGGTTGACATTTGAATGAATGAATAAGATAGATTTACGCGCTAACGCCAAAGTGGCCCAAAAAGCCCGTTCCAACTCCGGAACGAAATTGGGGCAATCCATATATCAAAATAGGTGTTTTAAAATATTTTAAGCGCAATGGAACAAGTTTCGAGTCCAAATTTCATCGTATGGAGAAGTTATCCTCAAATCAATATTTTTCAAATTGATTTCAATTTCATAAATTTCAAGGCGTTTCGAGTCTGTACAATCAAACGACAAGTCCGATCGCTACGAAACTTGAAACCCTACAATAATTCACCTTTACGGATTCGATGAAACTAGTTTCGTTGAAATCCGAGTCAGTGGCCAAAAGGGCTATTTTCCATTAATTAAATAAATTAATAATTAATTAATTAAATCAAATTCCCATTTAAATTCTAAAATTAACAATTTTTATCCCTTTATAATTCTTAATCATTTGTACAAAATTTAAACAAAGTTAGATGTCCCTTAAATGCTGATTCAATCATAGGTTTCAGCGTTAAATTACAATTTTATTAAATTCAGAGATTATAAATTAAAATTTTCAATGATTCCATTGAATTAAATTTTCATTCTATTATTCAACCTATTAGTGTCAAATAGATGAAACTAACATTGGATTCATACTTATTATATAATTATCTCCAAATTTCATCTAAATTTCAATAACATAATAATTAAATGTTAAATTTCATTTATTTACAATTAATCCAATTATGATACATTAAATTCCAATATATTGACACAACTTAAATTTGCATTCCTTTTATTCAACCAACTATCATTTTATAAATAAAATTAACATTATTTCCGATTATTACTTTAATTTACATTAACAAACGTTAATTTAGATTTATTGCAATTGATTACCTGTTTATTTAACACACTAAATAAACAAACAACATATATAAATTTCCACCTATTTGCTTTTAATTGCATTTATAAGTTCGTTACTTATCAATCCGGATTTATAATTCCATATATATGCTAATTTTATTTCATGACATTAATATACGCCTATTTACATCTTAATTTAAATAAATATTACGTTTCTAAATGTGTACTTCTATCAATTGAACACATTAATTAAGGTTTTAAACTAATTAATGGATTTACCTTAATTCCATTCTTATATCAGTTTATTACTTTACATACGTTACGTAATAATTTATCTGTTTACATAATTTGAACTTATTTCCCAATTCATCAATTACTACCTTAAAATAAATGTACGTTTCTATTAAATTTACATTCACACCTCCGTTACTACATTTATTTTCATTAAATTAATATTTAATTACCTTATTTGTAATAACCTTTATCACCAATATACTCTTTATAATACTTGTATGTTTATCTTTCACACAACTACTATTTAATTATATTTATTGAAATTTATTTCAAATTTTATAACTACAATCAATTACAACCTTACCGTTGTTGCAATTAAATTGGGATTGCACTAAATTGGTTATTCATCAACTGTCATTACCATTACTACCTAAATTTACATACAGTTACTATTAATCAACATATTATTCCATTGGTAAATTAAATGCCTACTTTTATTTACTTATATTTTAAATTTTATATCCAAATGCAACAAATTTACACTTTCCATTATTATATTAATTTGAATTCCATTCTAGTTAATATTTTTATTGATAATTCACTAATTCAACATTCCCATTTGTTTCTTATATTAAACTTATAACCAAGTATGACAGTTTACATTATTTCAGTTAATTGCAAAATAAAATTTAAATTGTTAATTTTAATTACAGTTGCTACATCTAATTTCTACATTCGCTCCCATATAAATTATAAGATTTTTATTTCTTTCTAAATTTAATTACTCAATTTTAATTAAAATAACGAAACCTAATTATTTAGAATTTACGGGTCATTACACTCTGCCTATGCCAACAATTCCCCCTCAACCAAGAAATGTTAACCCACAACCAAGAAATGATAATCCATAGTGAAGAAATGAAATACCACTACCAAGAAATGCACAATGCTTCAATAATACACCAGTCTATCCTCAAGAACCCCAATGGCCAGCCTCCAAAAATCCATACCCCAACTATCTTAATCCAGACTGTCACAATCTGAACCACTACAACCCTTATCCTAACCCATACCTACAATGAAACTAGACTATCCTGTATTCTCTAATGAAGGGACAGTGACAGACTGATTGAGCAAGGTTGAGCATTTTTCAATTTTCATCAAATGGAAGAAAGATTTTAGGTGGATTTTTATTCATTTTATCTCAATAAGAAGCCAATGCGATGATATAATTGGTATACAAAGAATGTGCAAAATCATAGGTCATGGCACGTATTCAAGGAAGAAATTACTGTTAGATTTTATTCCAAGGAGATGGAGAGGCCATATGAATTATTTGCAGATTTGATGCAAACCACCACTATAAAGAAAAGCACCGAGAGCTTCACTGCTAATCCCATCGTTCCAGGAACTAGCACTGCAAATTACTCCCAGTATCCTAAAAACTCTCCTAACACTACTCCCAATTCCATTACAAATCCCAGAGACACCTAACTAGAAGTTTTGGCCAGCAGTAAACCATTGCATGAGGAAGACTATTCAGAAGATGATGAGGTCCATGATATGTCTGGGTTTGAAACTAAAGTTGAGGAAACTCCATCTTTATCCAATATTAAAGTCAAGGGAAATATTCAAGTGGTAGAAAATGGAGAAGAGCTATTTAGGACTGGAATGTGTCATGATGTGGTGCTCAAGTGTCAGGGGTGTGCAATGCTTGTTGATTTGCCCCTGTTTCCTCTTGAAGTATGTCAGGTGACATTGGGAGCTCAAGGAATTAAGAGCTTGGGTGAAGTCGCCCTTAACCTGGAACAATTACAAGGACAATTGGCCATGATGTTGTGCTATCAAGTTGCTGCTGTAGAAAAGCCTATCTCTCCTATGCCCAAAGAAATTGATGAAACTATTTTCATATTCAACCTCGGTGGTGATTCATTAACCAGTGTGGTGAAGTTGAAGTGTTCTTAATTGACCGAAGAACTATGTGGAGTTATACAATACATACAACTTTGGGGAACATTGGTTGGCTATACTATCATAGCAGCTATAAGCATAATGGCTGTTGATCTATCGAATTGGCTTAAAAGCTGCATGTAAAGTGTCATGGACAATGACTGGTTGATCACCCAACCTTGAGGACAAGGTTGTTTTTGAAGGGGAGAGGAGTTGTAACAGCTCTAAAAAGATTAGCTTTGTGTTGGCAGACAGAAACCCAAAAGTTGATCACTTCTTATCTGGATTTTAAATGGGACAAGTTGAGTCAAGTGAAGTTTTCACACGAGTATGTCTATATATATACTAGTATAGGCATTTGTAATGAGTGTGGAAAAATTTGAAGCATTTATCTTCTTTTCAGTTTTGTTGCAACTTTTTAGATCAGTATCTTTCTTTTCAATTCTTGTTAGCTAGTTTACTCAATTGTTAGTTACAATTTTATTCCAGTTATCAGTTCATCTTGTTCTTCTTTGCTATTTCAATTCTCTGTTTGTTAAATTCCTGCATTTATACATTTTTCAGTTCTTGTTTTTTTCATTTCCAGTAGTTGCAAAGCATGTTCTTGAACTCTTGCACTGTGATTTGAATACTAGTTATAATCAGTTATAATTCGTTTCCTATCTTGCTCATCACTGCCAAATTTTAATCTTGTTCCTAAAAATCTGCATTCATCTTTCTCTATAATTCTTCCATTTTGACAAATTTCTTTGAACTGCACTTTGTTTCATTTAGTTATTGAATTTTCTTGCAAGGTATATTCTTGTTCCCTCATTTCACTGCAATTATAAAGATACAATCTTGTCAATTCATGGAGTACTTCCTCTGTTCATCTTTGCCACCAAACATCAGCATTTTTCTTGTGTTTTTGAATTACCCATAACTGTTTCTTGTGCACATTTCATCTCTGTGCACATTGTTCTACCTTCCTCACATCACTGCATTTCCTCAAACGCCATCTCCATCATCCGAAAAATTCACCTTTTCACCATGGCAATGGCTTCCGACCAACCTGCACCTTACACTTAGGTTGCGGTCACAAATCACCATCGCACACGGTAGCACCACTACCACAATGCACGACCTTCTCCCTCCATCGACAACGCTCGCCTATTGCCAAGCACGATCGCGGTTTCAGCTTTGATTGGTTTTTTTAATTAGGTAGTCATGATTTGTTTTTAGGTATTTCTAAAATTTGCGGTCTCGGTCCCGGTTTTGAAGTGGATATTGGGTAAAGAAGGTCCTAGAGAGAAATGAAAGGTGATTAAGTGGGCTTGGACCTACTTTTTGTAGGGATTTCAAATTCTAATTTAATTTAGTTTCGACTTATTTTTCTTCATATTTCAATTTAAAATTTTAATCCTTTTTATTTATTGATAAATATATTCCAATCTAGTGTAAACTAATTTACTCTTTAAAAATATTTTATATTCAGTTTAAGCAATTCATTCGATTTCAATAAATTATCCAAAAAAAAATTATTGATTTAATTTAATTTTCTAAATCAAAACCTTTTGTTAAATTGAATTAAAATTTCTTTTCAAAGTATTAATTATCAAATATCGAATTCGAAATTTTATTGTTTTAATTAAATTTACATATAATTACGGTGTGGAAAGAAAGATTGTTACATATAGCAGGTACGATCCTGAATTTCCTTTTATGTCCGGGTTTCATTCCCTAAATAACATGCTTGGTTTGATTGAAGAGGATCTTTCCGATAGCAGTTGGTTTGGTAGATGGATGTGGTCAATTTCTCGCCTAGGTTCCATCATATATCGTTTTGGTTTGGTCTCTTCCATTCCCGTCTTTATTCGGTCATGGATACCGTAGAAACAGTGGTGCTTTACACCGGACAAGAATTCTTGTCCGATGCATTGCCTACCGAATAGGAATTCCAGTTTGATGGTATGATTACCAGATAAGAATTCATGTCGATATGTTTTCATTGTCGGACAATGAGATGTTTGGCCACCGAACTGAATGCATGTTTGTGCCTACCCCGACCAGTGTGAACTGTTTGACCACTAGAGCAACCATAGGTATAACAAGCATGTCTTATTCTTCCTATCCATTCCATCAAACTTTTGATATCTTCCTTCACCTTCATCTTGGATCTACTCTTGATGTTTAAAATTTCATGGACTCAAATGCCCACAACAATATGTATATACACATATTAATTTTAAAACAAATATCTATATTTATATTTCATCCGGGCAAAAAATATCTTCCCACGACTTAAAATTATTTAATACATACACACTGTGCAGTTAAATTTCTTAGCAGTTCTATAACGGTAGAGCTGTAAAAAGTTATAGCGAGGATAAAGTAAAGATACACATACACATACATACGTACGTGTACATATGTGTGTGTGTGTGTCGCCCGACCATGAGTCATAATATTCGTATATAAATACAAAATTTTATTTTAATGTTATATATATATATGTGTGTGTGTGTGTGTATAATCACGGTTTAAATATATAAACAAAGGAAAGTCAAGGACCTCTAACTCAAGTGGTTAGAGGTTTGCTGCTTTAGATAAATGTTCTAAAGGTCATGGGTTTGAGCCCTTAAGATATCATAATGAGTGCTCTGCTTGAATAAGTATCATTTTTATTTAAAAAAATGTAAACAAAGGAAAAGATTGTGTTAATATAAATAGAATTATATTAACGAAAAGAGGTATGTTTCATAAATGTTTTAAACTAAGAAACAAAAGGAAAGGATTTTTGATTAAATTTAAACTCAACTAAGTAGGAATGATTTTTTGTTTGATTTAGTTTTATATTTAAATTATAAAACATATATGTTAATGTGAATAAAGTTAGATGTAGTGTTAAATTTTATACATACGCACACATACATACATAGATATACAGACACATGTTATAACAAGTCAAATATTTTAAGCCATATTTTTTATGTAAGAGATCCTAATAAGAGGACAACACTTATATTTAACAAACAATACAAGCTGAGTATAGAAGTTATCTTATAAAATGCAACATGAAGAGAAAATGTGAAGTCAACATGGGGCTAAAGATGCATAGGTTGAAATCCAGGATGTAGAGAAAAGGACTAAAACGGTAGATGTATAGCTTGCATTGTTGTTTATTGGCCATTGATGTTGATGAAAATACATGCAGGAATAAGAGACTATGGCTATATCTGGTTAGTGATTGGAAGACCATTGATGTGGCTGGGGTCTTGAAGTTTGTGTTACTGAGGTAGAATGTGTGGTTGAGTTTGGAGTGCGGTGGTGGATGTTGAAGTGGTGGAGAGCGCATGTTGAGTTAAACCAACCAAAATGATTAGTGGCTGCTGAATGGTTGGGACATGTACGAAAGATGCACGTTGTGGTAATGCAAACCAATTGTGAGGCAAGTATGGAATGCGGGCAAAAAAGGTAAATTTAGAAGGTTAGAGCATGCATGTTTTTGACCTGAAGCAAACAAAATATGTTGAAGCTTAAGATGCACTACAACAAAATAGCCATATTAAAGTTTTTCATTTACACCGTTTACTTTGTGAAAGTTGTAATGCAAGTTTTTAACGACTGTTTTTATGGAAAGTCGTTATAAAGATGTTTATAAAAATTGTTTACATTTTTCAGTTGTAATAAAGATCTTTTTTTAAGAAGAACGGATATGTAGTGCGATACTACATAGCCAAGAACATAACTTTATAAAGTAACTGCTGATCAACATGCCTAATTGGTGGCAAATTAAATAATCTACATAGTTATATTAGCAGTATCCATACAACCTACAAGATAATACATAAACTGGCATAAACACTAGAAATCGGTAAGTGATCTATAAGGCACCATTATTGAAACCCATTTCATTAACACGAGTATATACGCACGTCCAAGTGGACCTGCATCTAATCACAATGTGCATGCATTAATTCAACAACACGCTTTTAATCAAAATATTTACTTAATTTTATAAATCTATTAACAATTTAAATATTGAAAATGAGATTACATTTAAAAATCAGTTTCTACATGGATGTATGATTAATTATTAGTGGAATTTCTCACTATTTAATATTTCCACTTTCTGTCTCCGTTTTATGTAACTTAAGTGACTTTTCTAACTGGAATACCAACTTATTTTGGAATTATTAAGACATATGCCATTATATTGTTTTATTTAGTTGCAACTTTTTGACTACTTGATTTTTTATTAAAATTTATTATGTTCTGAAGGCACTTTAATAGAACTTCATGTATATTATTCATCTTTTTTTACTCCTCTCAATCCTAGAAATAAATTCCCTTCTCATTTTTGTTCTCCTTTCTCACCTCCTTCCATTTTTTATATGTAAACACCATTTGTTTTGTCCTAAAATGCACCTAAAACGTATTATTTTGTTTGTCTCAAAACCCACCCGCTTTTTTTATATGTTAGGAATTTGTTTGGCATTCTTACAAAAAATTAGTTTTGTTAGTGACAGAGGTTGCTTTGGTGTAGTATGTATGTATGTATGGTTCTTTTTCATGTCTTAATTTTGTTTATCAGGATCTTCGTTATGTTGCTTAAATGTTAGTAACAATAATTGTGTACTTCTTTGAAAGAAAATTCATATGTTTTGTATTAGACCTCATCCCTATACAAATGTATATTATCTTGAATATTAGATTAGATATGAAGAAGCAAGGTGAGTCGTGACCATACTCTTTTCAAAGCTTAGAACTGATAAACAAAATGCCCAAAGTATCCTTCAAATTTTTTCTAGCAAGGTAATATGCAGCGGCAAGGTAACTGTGTTGTCACGTATAAAATCCTTGATCAAATGTCTCAACAATAAAATCAAAAATATATATCCACTTGGTAAAGTTTTCATAGTGTTGTTGTATCAGCATTTGAAAAATAATTTTTTAACATTGTTTCCATGTTTTAAGGAAACAGACTTTACTACACTTGTATTACCAAATTAAAACTGAAAGTGAAGTGTTTTTGCTTACTGGTAAAAAAGTTGATTCATAGGTCTAAAAAAAGCAAATCACAATAACATCACATAATGAAATAGACATTACCAACACCAAAGTGCAACATCCCAACTTGGCGTGATCAAACATCTAATGTAATCCCTTTCTTCTTTCTCCGGGGATGATGGGCTGCAATGAACATACAAAAAATTAGTTGGCTATAAATAATAACAATCGAGTTTTGAACAACAGAGATTATATATATACCTGCAACTATTGAATATCTTGTTTTCAAGACTCTCAGAGTTCTTATAGTTGGGACTATGACTGTCATTTTCTTGGCGCTTACTATATAGACTCCTTAGATGGACATGATCAAGGCTAGCCTTCTCTTCTTCTATAAGGACTTAAGGACTACCCATGATCATGATTTTTTTTGGTGATCGATCTCTTCCTTTCCTATCAAGTTTAGGGGTCCCCTCTATTCCTCTCCTTTTAATTTCCAGGTATTTATCTCTTCCTCTTCCATCAGGCACTTGGGACATATCCTTTCCTCTTCTTTTAGTTTCTGGGTACCTATCTCTTCCTCTCCTAGAAAGTTTTGGGGAGCCCCCTCTCTCTTTTACCAGGTTCTAGAGACATATCCGCATATCAGGTTATGGAGACTTATCCCTTTCTTTTGTATCAGGTTCCGGCCTTTCTGGAGACGTGCACCTTACTTTCTATCAGGCCATGCAGACTTATCCCTATCGTTACCTCTCCTATTAGGTTCATGGGACTTATCCCTACCTCTCCTATCAGATTTAGGGGACCTTTCTATTCTTTTTCTGTCAGAATTTGGGGACTTATCTCTTCTTGTTCTATCAATTTCTAGAGACCTACCTCTTCCTCTAGCCAATTCTGGAGACCATTCTCGGCTATCAGATTACAGTTAGTGACCATTTCTACTTACATCGTCATCTCTAACAATGTTATGACACGCTTCGCGCGTGAGTTATTCTACAAATTATAAATGTATCAAAACACTTAAAAATAATAATTTTCAAAAATATTTAGTCATATTTTGTGTTGAACTCGTGCATAGTTTGTTTGAATTTTTAATTTTAAGTTTCAATATGTAATTTTTTGGTAGCTTGAATTTATATTTCTGTTATTAGTTAATAAAGAAAGAATTTATAAAGGAATTTCATTTGTTATATCCTATTTTAAAGTGACATTAAGATTTGATTATATTTGAACGATTTGAATTTGTTAAAAAGGCTATTTATCGGGTCCTATTTTCAAGTAATATTAATGTTTATTAATATTTGTAAAGGCACGTGTTGAATTTGTAAATTGAGTTTATTTGTTAGATTCAATTTTTAAGAGATTTGGTAACATATAGATGAGCGTTGAATCATATAAAGTAAATGGTATTTTCGGAAGTATGCGATCGGATCAAAAGTTTGCGCTTTCAAACCAACTATTAATAAAAATATTGACGTGTTTAAGGTATATAAAAGTTATATTGACTATTAAACTAATAAATTTTTTTTTAGTAAGGGATTGTTGATTATAGCAACATGAAAAAAAGTTGAATTAATTTAGTTAAGGTGACGGGGCAAAAAAATTAGTTTACGGATGATTGATTTAGTTTTAATTCGAGTCAAGTCATTTGAAATTAACCGTTTGTTGATTAATTTTATTTCAACTAAACGTAAGCATTACATGTCAACATAAGT
Organism: Allium cepa; assembly: GCA_030765085.1. Classification (NCBI taxonomy): domain Eukaryota; kingdom Viridiplantae; phylum Streptophyta; class Magnoliopsida; order Asparagales; family Amaryllidaceae; genus Allium; species Allium cepa. The sequence continues at coordinate 402,581,419 of CM060931.1, forward strand.
TTATAAACTAAAATGAAAACGCATGGTTATTAAAAGCGTTTCTATGTCAATTCGTTTGACTCACGGCTTGGAAAATCATGTCCATAAATCCACATTCCACACATGATGCTAACCTTCAAACTCATGACCAACAGTGTCAAAATGTCAATGATTCTTACAAATTATTCTGCATACTTCTTTGTGATTCATACAAATTGAATAGTTCAATATGTGCTACGGCTGTACGACTTCTTCATAATTCGTACAAAAGTTCAAGTCGTGTTATGACTATATTAGCTTAAACTTTGAAGCAATGTACGACTCGTTACGTTCATTAATTAATTGTGTGTACATTTAGTTCAACCTCAAATACGTTCAACTCCATTGTTATATCAACAACTCCGCGTGCCAAGTGAAGTCTTATCCGACGGACGTGGCTGCAACAAAGATCAGATAGTTGCCGATTTATTTATACAGCAATAATTTGATGCTTGAAGCCTTGAACTGATTACATTCATACAACAAATTATCATTTTAGCTACTTATTTAATTATACGTCTAGAAGAGAATAGTATTGAATAGTCTGCAAAATCATTATTTGGTAGTGACATAGAATTGGTCAGATAATTTAGGTACACCTTCTGAAAAATAAAAGAACATGAATGAAACAACGTTAACACTAAAATACTACTATGATCTTTTCTTCCCTTTATAAACTGCGCTATTTTATGAAAGTAGTCCTTATTCAGTTTTTCTTGCATCATTAAACTTTGAATTATTGAACAAAATGTAACTTTGGAATAATAATAATAATAATAATAATAATATAATAATAATAATAATAATAATAATAATAATTAGTTTATCACAATGAAAAAGTTCCTAATTCTTGTACGTACTTACTTGCTGATCATGTAGTGAAATTATTACTGATCCTTAACACTTAAATTGAAAAATCTTTACAACATCATCCACCCCCTCTTATTGCATCATAACATATAGTGTCAAACATTGTTAAAAAAAGAAAAAGAAAAAAAAGAAATCCACACTTCTTTGTTTCTTATTTTATTTCGCTCATGCTCCAAGTCTTCATCAATAATGAACATCTGAAAGTGGTGGCGGATATGGCGGTGGCAGCATAACAGGACAGGCACATAACAGTCTCCCCACGCCTTACACTTTACAGGCTTTTCCAAAAACGCCTTACACGCCATCTCCGACCTCTGCCTAGGTCTATCCACAATACAATTCTTCGTATCAGCAACCCTCTTAATCTTCATCATACACTTCTGGGGCGACACGAAATAATTATATGAATAGGTAAAATTCTCCAACTTCAGCAGCAATAATTATAATTATAATCAGAAATAATTATACTCAAATGGGTCTTATAACCACAGATATGTGTATACTTGCATATATATATATATATATATATATATATATATATATATATATATGTATGTATGTATGTATGTATGTATACATAATCTGGTGTTTCTTCCCTCTTTTTTCAGGCACATTAGAGTGTCAACAATCACAAACGGAGTTGACACTCCAACTCAAATCCGTTATAGGCTTCACCATTCCTAGCTCACCAATCACAGCTCACAATCTCTAAAACATTACAGGCTTGACCTTCCCTAGCTCACCAATTGCAGCTCGCATACTCATCCCAGCAAACTGCAGTTTCATAGAATACCTTCTTGCATCACATTCTCCAACAGACAGTAACATGTATATGCAGTACACCCCACCATGCAACAACATGCAACCTCACCGTGACTTTCATCAACTGTTAGGTGGATCTCTTCATTGCTACTTGCAGTCCAACCATACTCTGCCTAGCATCATTGCTACTGTCGGATTACAGTGCATCACATGATCGCTGTTGCAGCTCAATATTCATCAACATCATGTCCTTGACTTGAAGCATCGCCAGTACCACTTCTTGCATAGCAACAACCTCAAAAGTTTCACTACTTGTCTCAGCCACTTGTCTCAGCCAGCATATATAAGCTAAATGGTTGAAGATCTAATAGATGCCTACAAAGTTTGTTGCTTTCTTACTTCTTGTTGAACATCTATATAACAGAAAATATAAAGGAGGAAGATGCCAAATGTTAGTCATACATGTATTGTTTTTCCAGTAAATTTACTTGTGTTTCTTGTTGAGTTGAACAGATAAATCCACTTCAAGACCTTGATGAAACTGGCAAACCATGAGTAATTGAAACCGATCCACTTCTTGGACAAATCCAAGATAAAGAAAATAAATAACAAAGAAAAATGTCTACTTAAAATAGCATAGTTGCAAAAAAAAAACTATGATTACCAATTGCATATAGTACAAATTATAAAGCAAAGAAAAATGGTAAACGAAAAACTGATATTGGTCACCTCTGCACATAGCTCACAAATACCATGAGTGAGTTCAATGAACTAAGTAATGTCAACATATTGACCAAACTTGAAGAAAATTATATCTCATTTTATTTTTACTCAAAATTCAGATTCCAAACCTTCTTGCATTACAGTATAGTTTGGTTAACCATAATATTTTATTGCATTGCCTCGATATAAAAGACTTTTACTTACATCTACTTCAACGGTTTCTGACCAGCAAGCTTTCAACCAGTTTCTGCCTGCAAACCATACCATTAAGCTGCTGTCCCAATACCTGATGTGCTGCAGCTTTTCACCTGTCGTGTCTAGTTGCTACTTTTCATTTTGTAACTACTTTTCTGAGCCTAAGCACCGATTTCTGTCCAAATAATCGATGTTACTATAGCTTGTCATAACTCAACAGCCCAAGCATTGGTTTTGTAGCAACTATTGTGAGCCCACTTGCTCCTCCTTTCAGCAAACATAGCCTGGAGTATATGTTTTAGCAAACACAATCTTCGTTTCTACTTTTCATTCATTTTACTTTCTGTTAAGAGCTAAGATGTATAATTTCTAATTACTTGTTCACAACTTCGTTTGATCGGCTATCTATTGATCTGAATGTATTATTATCATTTTTTGTTGGGCCATTTTATTGTTTAGGGCCTTTATTAAACTATTTCTATGACTCTGTTTCATTATTGATAATAACTCCTGAGCGGTCTCCTTGCTTTAAGGATCACTCATGTTTTAAAAAGGTATTTAGAGTAATCTCTCTCTCTCTCTCTCTCTCTCTCTATATATATATATATATATATATATATATATATTATAGGCCAAACTTGGAAATAAGGGAATGAAATTTCTATTATTAACCCACTGAAACTTCTTATGTCAATAGTTGGTTCATTCAATGTTGATTCGGTGGAATCAATTTCGTTTACTAATCATATATTTACTTCACTCTAACCATAGTAGTTCATAAATGATCTGACTATCTATTCTATTCGCTTAACTCATGGAAATTACTTTTTTGAATGTAAGTGACACACGATTTCTTTATTTGAATCTATTTTGGGAAGTGCCATTTATGTCGTTGAGATGGATAAACATGAAAACCGAAAAATAAATCATGAAACTTCAATGTGCTATGTACTTTTCTTTAATGGAACATCAACATGTTGGAGGGTGGTGTTATTAATAATATTCAGTATGTTTGTTTATTATAGATTCTGCTGAGATATTCTTTATTAGTAATGGAGATGTGCATAACCTAAACATAAGTTAAATTAGTAACCATGACAATTAGTGGAGAAATGAAACTATACTAAAAGTAGATGAAGTGTATACTGAAAATAAATGAAGGGTATGCTAAAGATATTTGTATAATCGGTAACCGTAGCAATAATCAATACCATTACGGTATTAAAAATATTCAATATCTTTGTAATAAATTTCATTTCGCCAATCGCAAATCAGGTGAAAAAATTATCTATTACGTGGGTTCACTAATCGGATCAAATAGTGTAAAATAATGAGTAACGATGTCAAATCTTGTATGGTGTTCATAACAATGTTCGTTTCCTGAGTCATAATTCAGATTGGAGAAACCATGTTCAATATCCAAAAATCAGATCAATAAGAACAAAGAACAGTGAGTGACACTGTCAAAAAGTGACAGTAATTGAAGCATGTAAACAATTCAACCAAAATATATACATTGTATAGAATTATACCTCAGAGAGAAAATAAAAGGTAAATCACCTACTGCCTAAGCTATTAAATCGCAGAGTAATGAGCTATCTCTTCCAGCTCATCCAGTCACCTGCCGTGGATGCTACGTCGCTTGTGATACTGCCATTGTTGATTTGGAAGCAAGAGAGATTGATTTGGATGGAGGTTGGGTAGCTTGTATGACTTGTGGGATGGTGATGAATGGAATTGGGAATTCTGAGAAAGTGGGAATTTTGAGGAACTGGATCAATCCTACTGATGTTATTTCGAGAAAGCGGAATTGGGTAGCTTGCCTGCGTAAATCAATCCTTTCGAGCTCGAGCACTTAGGCCGTGCCCTAAGATCAGCTATTGTAGTTTAATGAAGTAACCATTGTCGATAATCAGTAATCGACACTCAAAGTTGGAGAAGACAGTGGATCTGGAAGGGAAGGAAACTGGATGAGCCGAAAGATGGTGGCGATAAATCGAATTGAGGATTTGATGAACTGAATTGGGAATTTAACGAATTGGAGAAGAAATCAAATCGAGGCTGGCATAGGAGCTACACGTTTACGTGTGACAGTGAAACACAGAGGACACGGAGGGCATTTTAGGTAGTTCGTAAAGACACGGTTGAAATAGTGGACTGAACTTACATTATTAGTAGTAAAGATTAGTGGCCTGGATAGCATCACAGATGTTAAGCATCATATCGGTCGTTTAGGATTATCGGTGAGAAGGGCCGGAATCTAGCTCCTGTCTAGGTATGAGAAAGGTGTAAAATGTTAAGACATAGCATGAAGGAATTGCAAAATTTATTGTTGAAGCATCTTGAGTTTCCTTTTGCCCCGAATAACCTAACCGAAGGCCGAAAGGGGGGTATCAGTGCACATTTTGTGTTCATGCTAAACTGCCAGTAAACAAAAAAGGAGGTAATAGTTGGTATTGATCTGGTGACTTGAGCAGCATAAGTGTTCCAGGTGTAATAGACGAGGTTGCATTCAAAGAAGAGGAGGTTTAAGCTTTCCGGTTCCAGGTGGCACATAAAACAGTTGAGGGAGTTGACCATTCCTTTGCGAATCAGCCTTTCCTTAGCATTGATCTGACCATGAGCAAGAATCCACATAAGCATTCTGACTCTGGGCGGCAACTTATATTTCCAAAAACTTGTAAAACCAAAGTATCTTCCGGAATCATTCAGGCAATTACAGAGGGATCTAATCAAGAACTAACCATTGCGCTCATGGCTCCAGTGGAAGCTGTCTGGGATGGAGGATTATGGTAGGGAGTGAAGCCACGAGAGAAGATAATGCAGCTGGGTGAGCGCATGATCAATGATTTCCAAGTTAGCCTAGAAGCAGTTGGTCCCTAATCTAAGAGCATCCCCAATAGTGATGGATGACCTACTAATATTGTTGAAAGCTCCGGAAGGAGGACGTGCAATGGCAAGTCGGTAACCCAAGAATTCCACCAGAGGCTGCAGTTGTTGCCATTGCCAACTTTCAACAAGATATAAGAGTTAACCCCATTTCGAGGTCAGAAGAACGTCGGATAGAAAGGGAAAATGTTTGCAGATGGTTTTACCTATTAACCATATTAGAATAGGGAGCGTTGTAATAAATATCTTTAATGACGTTCAATTTTTGATTATTGTAAATATCAATTTATACCAACCTCTGTTTGTAGTTTTTTTACTCATAGGTTGTATGTAATCTCATAACCACTTTCAAGCAAACATTGCTAACAATGTAATAACCCACAACTCAGAGGGTCAAAATTTCCTCTATATCGGAAACCCAAGCCCACCAAAGCACAGATCGTTTCTTTGGTATCCTGCAAATAAAATAATGAATGTATATCAAAGCACTAATTATATAAGTCACGGTGGAATAAAATAAAATATAATAAATCATATAATTACTGACCAAGATTTGACACTTTCAAAGTCAAATGTCCAAATGTACTTGTCAGTGTCGAGCATGGATAAGGGATCTATCCTTCAACTCTACGTCAGAACAATATTCTGGTGACTGGAAAATTACACACTTTATACATAACATTAGTTTATGCTGATTATTCTCTATCCCGTGTTATATTTGTTAAATTTTAATTAGTCGTCTCGACTCTACGTCCGTGTACGATCCATTCCTATCTACCCTTTGAAAAATTACAACTACACACTCACATAAGTACCATGGTCCCCTATTAGACCTAGATACTATCCCCGCTAGCATCCCTCAATTAGCACCCTATCAAGGTCCATCGCCCTCGACGCGTCACGATCTCGTCACCTTATAGCTCGAGGGACTCTCGTAGGGCCTAATGTCGGCTTTTCAAAATACAATGTTGTACTCTACCTCGCTTTGAGGATTTACTACTTTGTCTGCTTCCTATTGTTGACTTGGTTTTACAGGCCACCCAACCATGTTGAAAGAACTCTCTTTAGGTTAATTAGTCTTGCCCTAACAAACAAACAAACTAGTAAATAACTGTGGTAGTGCATAACCCAACTGAACCTATCTTGGTAGGAGGTGAAGATCAAATAGGTGTAACCCTGTCTTTTTTATTGACCACTAAGGACTGATGATATTCTCATCCTATGACAACACTACCCCTGATTTGGTGCCAACACAAAGTTGCATGGTGCCCGATCCCACTCACCATTCCATTTAGATTACCTAATGCAATCTAGACAATACCCCCTTCAATACCATATTTGAACAGACAAATCTATCCATTGGGGGTATTTCTTTATATATACGCAAATGTATATCATTCACAGTCCTATAGTTGGACATGTCATACATCAATATAACGTTACACAATTGCTGGCAACCCCTTATGGTAGGTAGACTTTTATTGTGTAACACTATTGACCTCGCATTCCAACCAACTCTAATGACCAAATATCATATTATTCATTTAACTATACTTTGCTATGATAGCTCACACCCGTTACAAATGCATACTTGAGGCTCTATGTGTGTGTGTCTATACATGCATGCATGCATGCATGTATGTATGTTTATCTCGTGTGTGTGTGTGTATTCATTCGTGCTTGCTTAATTAGTTGCCTTACATTTTATGTTGACCCTAGATCTTTATTTCATTATGCATCTAATCTTTTCTTACTTTATTTTTATTTACCACCTTCCTTTTCTTAGGTTCATAATATCATTTTCCATTCTTTTATATGTTTTCCATTTTCCAGCTTTATTTTCATTTTGTCTTTTTATTTCTACTTGCCTGTCCTTTGAATTTCCTTTCTATTTTCTTTCCGTTTTTATTGCTATTTCACATTTTATCTTTTTAGGGCATTCTTATCGCGTTTATAACTTCATGTTTAACTCTTGGGGTTTACTGCATTTTAATGCGTTGGAACAACATTTTTATCATAAAAATGTTAATACCATAAATTACCATATCTTATCAAAAAAAAGATATTTGCATGGTGTTTGTAATTACAAGGAGCTATCATTTTATTATTTGAAATAGGCGTACAGAATACTGTATATCCTTATTTTGTATAACTCTTTTTTTAAGTGTATTCCTTGTCATTTCAAACATTACACTTTTATTTATTTAAACTTGATAATGTATAGAATCTATTTGCAACATCCCAAATTCCAATGGATTAAAATATCACTTAAACACCTAAAATTTTAATAAAATTTCTTTATTTTACATTCTTATCCTTCGTTCAAATACCAATTTATTATCGTATCACAAAAAATTCATAATTCCATATTTCTCAACAACAAATTTAGGAACTGCTAATATCCTACACATTTTCCAGGTTTACATCGATGTAACACATAATTATAACAAGTTGTTGGTACAGAATATGTAGGCAAAATTTCCAATTCCACTCTCGTATTTATAGATTTTAGCCCACATCTACAACTAACATTTCAAGCATATAGGAATAAAATTACAACGATATAATATAATATTATGTAAAAGCATATAATAATCCCACTCACCCTTTTAAACATTCCTAAATCTTTGGATCTAGTCCCTGTTATCTGTTATTTCACATTGACTCTCTTTTCTTCCTATTTGGGTTAACACATTGCAAGTACATACAGATCTTTTATTTTCCAACTACAATAAAATAAACATTTTCTGAAATTTTTATGTTTTGGTCAATTGAAAGTCAAAGTTTGACCACAATTGAAAATTTTAATTTAAGTTTTTAAATTCTAATCTTTTTCTTTGAAACTGTATTTTATTTTAATATTGGTTCTGTTTTTCGTTTCGTTAAATTCTGATTTATACTTTTTAAATTAGATAAAATCCAGTGTTTTGCACGCAATGATTTTCTATATTTTATTTTCTATTTTTGCTATGTTTATTTCTCTAAATTTTATTTCCTATTTTAATTTGTATAAACTTTGATTATATTTATTTGATTTTTGATTGGTTTTATTTTTAGTAATAGCTTAGAAATTTCAAGAAACATAGGTTACTTGTTTTTATTCTTTGCCTTTTCCTTTTCCCTTGCCTTTTCATTTTCTCTTTTGTTCTAGCCGACCACTTTATGGCCCATGGACGTGCTTTTTGTAAACCCTAGCCGCCATATCATTTTACAAATCACGTATAAAGTTTCTCATCTCCTCATTTTATTCATTTGCGTGAAAAAAATGCAAGATCTAAAGTCATGGCTTCTCCTTCTTCCTTCTTTCCATCTTTCTTTTGTTTTTCTACAAGCTATGCTCGGTCACACCTGCTCGGTCACACCTCTCCTAGCCGACCTCACCATCACTCCACCACCAACATGCTGACCATCACCACCTCCACCATCAGCCCATGCCATAGCCATGACCACCATGGTCAAAACCCCATCACCACTCCATGATTTGAGCCTAGCTAAGCCACATATGCACCACTTCTCCTAATTGCCTCGGCCACCACCCACACCATCACTTCCATCGCATGCCGTGACCATCCCCTACCTTTTGCCGTGCCTTATGACCTGAATTGACCAAATCTTAGCCCAGGCCGAGCCACATGAAGCCATGGCCGAACCAATAGGACCCAAACCCTTTGCCTCTTTTGCCTTCCTAGTGTTGTAACTTCCACCTCTTCAATTTCCAAGCCATATCCATACATTCTTGTTCCTTTATCCGAGCCTACATGTCTTAGAAATCATCTTGACCGAGCATGCATGATGTGGTCTAGGCTAATAATGATGTGGCCGAGCCTATTAGACAATGGCCGAGCCCATTTGAGTGATTATAACAAAGGTTATGCCACTTGATTCATATCTTCCCCATTGTTTTGATTTATATTCATATGTATTTAATTATATATATATTTATATATATGTTATATATTTGTTTGTTGCAAGATTTGAGTCAGACCCTTCATCCACTCAAAAAAATAGTCGTGCCTTTTCGTGCTTTGCCGGTTTTGGATTTGTGTCTTGAATTTCAATTCTAGCTTTAAAAAGACGAGTTTATCATTCTAGACATACGTACTTTTATAATTGTGAAATGATGACAAGTGAATTATATAAATTAATATGATATGTTCATACATGCCTGTGATATATTTATATGATGTTAAATGTTGTTTGTATAACTTTTACATCATCTGATATGATATGTTATATTATACTGTTCATTTTACTTACTGTATCATACTGCAAGTTCCCTATCATTATGGTTGAAATGATACATACCCAAACGAACATTAGAATAAGGAAAAATCATTATGAGCTGAAATGATAGGCTCGAGTGATTTTTATTGCAATTGATTTACTTGGGATTGCGGGTTTGAAATGATAGAACCTGTATTTTTCTTTTTAATTACGGATTGAAATGGTACATATCTGTATCACTTGACCTACGTTAGAAAATATTATACGGGCCCATTGTTATATTTTTAAATAATATTTTCCTAAAAATTTATTAAGTATTTTTAAATAATATTTCCCTAAAAGATTATTAAGTATTTTGAGTTTTATAAATATAAGAAATTTTAACTTAAAATTTGATTTAGTGCTTTAATTATAAAGGTGTATTGGTTTTTCTATAAGTTAAATTTTTATAAGTTAATAATTGGTTTTAAGTTGAATTAAAGATATTTATCGATGATAAATAACTTAATAATTGAATTTGACTTAATATTGAAGTTTTAAATCTGACATAGTAATTGTTATGAATTTATGAAATGACATGTTTTTTATAATAAGTAATGTATTTTGAACTGATAAAATGGAATATATTTTAATTGGACATTTTGTAATAAAATTTATATAACTAGAAAATCATAGTTAATCGATGTCTAAATGAATAAATTTATAAGGAAAATTTGATTGTTATATTAACTATGATAAAATGTTCTTTTGTGAAATGTTATGTTTTGTAAAATAAATAGTTATGATGTTAAAATGGAAAATGTATCTTAAATTATGACTTAATTTGATAATTGGAAATTGGGTTTTAAATAAAATTGTTAAGTTAAGTAAATAAATGAAAATTTAGTTTATTTATGAAGTGGGTATTCTAAAATAAAGTGTTAAGTTAATTGTTAAAGTAAAGTTAAGGAAGAATGTACTTTTGATTTAACAAATGAATCATAGTTTAAATTGGATATTTATTAATAAAATTTTATTTTATTAAATCATAAGTTGAATGATATCCAAATGAATATTTTTGAAGCGAAAATATGATTTTTATAAGTTAAAATGGTTAAAATTGAAGTATTAATGTTTCTGAAATTTTACATTAAATCTGGAATTAGTATTGGTAGCATTTCAGAAATGTTGTGGTTTTAAGAAAGCATTTATTAAGTGCTATCATTTCTGAAAATAAACTAAGTTCTGAAATAACAAAGAGCTACGGCAGCACTTTGTAAGTGCTGTTGTTGCTGAAACTAAATTATATTTTGAAATAACTAAAGAGCTACTATAGCATTTTGTAAGTGCTGTTGTTGCTGAAAGTAAACTGTTTCAAATAATTAAATGACCACTATAGCACTTTGTAAGTGCTGTTGTTGCTGAGAGTAAATGTTTTGAATAACTAAATGGCTACTGTAGCACTTGGAAAGTGCTGTTGTTGCTGAAAGTCAACTGTTTTGAAATAATAACTAAATACCTATTGTGGCACTTTTTAAGTGTTGTTGTTGCTGAAAGTAAACTGTTTTGAATAACTAAATGACTACTGTAGCACTTTGTAAGTGCTGCTGTTGCTGAAAGTAAACTGTTTTAAATAATTAAATGGCTACTGTAGCACTTGGTTAGTGCTGTTGTTGTTGAAAGTAAATTGTTTTGACATAATAACTAAATACCTACTGTAGCACTTTGTAAGTGTCTGCTGTTTCTGAGTTTGACAATGTTTTTGAAATACTAATATATCTATTGTAACACTTTATAAATGCTGTTGTAGCTGAAATTTACAATGTATTGGAAATTTTATAATTTATTGAATGAACTTAAAAATGCTACAACTTTGAAATGAATATTATTTGACATTGAATTTAAATGGTTTAAATAAATATGTTCCAAAGTGTTTGTTTCATATTTTTTATAAATTGAAAGTAACATGGCTTTGGAAATGAAATTATTGGAAATTGTATTTAATTAAGAATTGTCTTCAAATATATTAATTTAAACTTATTGAAATTGAAGATTTAAGAATATGACTTTATGAAGTGGTTTGGTGTAAGATGATTTAAAGGAATATTTCAAGTTTAATAAATTGAAGGAACATTCAATGATTTGGAAATTTGGGTTTATTTAAATGATATGTTGATTTGGTTTTCGAATTTAAATGATATATTATTACTTTGGGTTTTTGAAATGGAAATGATATGTTGATTTGGTTTTGGAATGAAATAATATAGTATTTAGTTTGAAATGGATATGATATTTTGATTTTACAGTATAAATGATTTTGAAATAAATATCCATGGGTTATAATAACGTTGGGTTGTTAAAGAGACCGGGATCTGAAGTTGTCGTATTCTCTGCCAACTCTGAAAACCACTTTAACAACCGTGTACGCGGTGTAGATTCCAGAATGAAATAGGATGGTAACGACGTCCTTTAAGGTATATATACGGACCCAACTTCCGTGAGTTGGCATAAGGTGGCTAAAATAGGAGCAATTGACGGGCTAGTGAGGTCGCTTCTCTGATCGAACACACTCCTTCGCTATTATATTCGGACTTAGAGATTGATTCGTTGGCCACTTTTGATTCTTTTGATTTGGGGGTGTGGCTCGAGGTGGGTGGTAGTAGCTGCTACGCGTTACTACTGGCTCGGAAGTGTAATTGGTATATCTACCCTGGCATTGCCTAGTTGTGCCATGTCACCTACCCTAGCGCGCTTTGTACGAGTTTGGACTTCTCCCGTAGCCTGTGAAGTATCTTCTAGTGGCTTCCCGATCAGGAGGGACTATGATACTGGATGGACTACTTGGACTATTACGTGTTAACGGGAATATTGGGTCACTCGTTAATGCTATTTTAAAGTAAGTTTATTTTCCTATAGGAATTATTATAATAGTGAAATATTACTACATAGTAAATCGTTTAATGGATCCTTAGAGAATGGGCGGTCTCAAGCATCCTTTAAGTTACTTGTACCTCTCTATTACAGTTCACTTGAGTTCGTTTACATTGTATAAGTATGTATCTCCTGACTCGAGTGTTTTGTGTTTTGCTTTACGCTCAGGGCAGACTGAGTGATATAGCATTACAGACTCACCTACGAAGTTGGAGCTTTGCTTGAAGATCTAGCCATCTATTTCACTCTCGGCTATCCAGTTGATTCCAGTGTTGTATTCAGCTTTGTACTTGATTATCATCTTGTTATTTCCGTATCTTGTTACTTCTGTTGTATCTTGTTTAACTCTGATGTATATGTATTGTAGCTTCATGAACCACTATTTCTTTACTTCCACTGCATTATATTACTCTGTGTCTGTATCCTATGATTTATTTATTTACTGTATATTCTGAGTTTTGCTAAATTTAAATTAATAATATGATATTTTGAATTTATTCAAGTCAGACATGTGTGGATTTATTGTCGATTTGAATGGTTGAAAATATCGCTTCGTTACAGATTTGATTTGAGCCTATCCTCTTTCTTAGTCATCATCTACAATTCTCCAATTGTGTTGCTTGTAAATTAGAACTATTTCTAAGAATTTAAAATTTTGGAAGAGAAGAGAAAATGGAAGAGCTTCCACGTTCTTCAGAAAATATTAGTTTAGGAAAGAAAGTATAGGTCTATATTTATAGGGATTCAAATCAATGTCAGTCGTTCGATCAAACTCTTTTAAATTCGGGCCTTTGAAGCCAACATTTACTTCCACTTTTAGCAACACATAGGTCGACCGCTTGTTTCCCATAGTCGATCGCTACCGGCCAACTTGGGTGCATTAGTGGTTGACCAATCTCTTGTTTTAGCATTAATAAATTAATGCGTGATTTGTTGATTATGTTGCGTTATTTGTTTTTAAGTTTTATTCCTTCTTTGTCGCACCCATATGATATTTTTCCAATATATACACACACACACACATACATATATATATGTATGTATGTATATATGTATGTACATATGTATATACATACATACATACATACATATATATATATATATATATATATATATATATATTCTTTCTGCTTTAACTCAATGTTATCTTTAATGTCCAAGTTTCCACTAATATTAGCAATCAATTGTTAATTAACTTTAATTACCATAACTACATATATAGTTATTTCCGACGCTAAAACTTCAATCGTCAATAAAAATTTCATTTGAACTTTGATCGGTAAACTTTATGTATGAAAGTTGATCAGAAAATTGTCATGAACTAATGATGCAAGTTTCTCTGACAAAATTTCATATTCGTAAAAATTCTATTTTTCAATGATTATTATAATAATTTTTAAAAAAAAATAATTGTCGCAAAAATCGTGGGGTGTTACAAACAACAAATAAAATTCTAAGTAGACATAAAAACGCCGTCCTGCAAACCAATCGTTTGACAAAATGAAGACATAACAAATTACAAAACGGGACTTCGTACATTTAAAATAATACTAAAAATTTGAAATTTTTTGAAAATTTATTGATTTTAATTTTTTTAACCAACTAAAGAATTAACCAATTTATATAATTCCAAGAAATCAATAAAAAAACTCTAAAATAAATGTGGAAATTTAACCAATCTTACTGAGGTAACCGATGTAAACAATATTCATCGAATAGACTTAACGACTCTCATGAACGGTTAATGGATATTAAAAACTATCCAATAAACTTTGATTGTATAAGTACTTAAAGGTTTTGGTCACTAAGCTTAACGATAAAAATTGTTGTAATCGATGTAACATCACGTTGGTCATCCGACCAACCATTATAACTATTTCCTGCTCACATTTCATCGTAAGATAGAAAAGCCTAGTTCTTAAAATCACCTCTTCATACTAATGGTTTTCCATTTCCTATGTATCACAAATAACTCCATTTCCTCAACTACATCACAATCAACCGCCACTGACATATCTCCTACCTTCACCAGCCCAAGCCTATATCTTCGCAGTAAGCTGCCATCCCTGAAAATCCACCTCTAGTCATCACAAGCTGCCAGTCGCCAAAGTCGTAGCCAACCACACCGCTATAACAAGCGATGCTATTGCCTTTTTGATACAGCCTCTTAGAAATTATGGATATAGAGAAGCTTACTAACGAGAAGGTACTTCAGCTACACTAGGTAGGTGTTGTACTGTAAAAACTGATTATCATTACTTTTCTTATCACTTCAAAGTCTCTGGGTATTTTAGCAATGTTGTTCCATTGATGTTTAGGCAGCATTCCAATATACTGTAACAACAAAAGTAGTCATTGCAACCGATGAACCAAGCCCAGTCTTAGCAACTTTAGGTTTGTATCTTGTAGCGCTGTGATTTGAACCCTTTACATTAAATGTAATTGAAGAGACATGTGGAATTTCATCAAGTCTATTTGATTCCAATGGAATCCTCCGTTTCTCAATTTTGATGTAATTAGATATCACACGTGTCAATTAATATAAAAAGTATTTGAAGTAAAATGTTAGATATTAGTAACAACACACGTGGTATATGTTATCCCGCCTTTTAGTAAGGCCACGATACCAAAGGGCCAACTGGAAAACAAAAAGAGTTCGTCATGAAGACTGGTTGTATGCAGGTTCGCTATGGATATCGATGAATTTTTTCCGAGTCTGGATCAGGCTACAACTGATAAGACATGACAAGCGAAGCCATGGAAACCAGCATTCCAAATTTCAGGTTAATCCGAGTTCGTATGTTCAAGTTATGATCGATGCAATTTGGAGGAAACGACCTTGGTTTCGTATTCACCAATAAGCTCTGATTTCGTATCCATATGGTTCGAATCCATCATCACACCTCAATTCGAATCCATCGACTTCACATCAATCAGAACGGCTGCATCTTCGCATCCATGAACTTCGCATCGAGCAGCCTTGTATACATCAGACGACCTCACTTAGTGTCGACCGTCCATCACCTACTTCGTATCCATCTGCTGGAGAGTCATAATCGAATCCATATGTTATCTCTAATTCGTATCCTTTAAATGGCCATACTTCATATCCATTGAGCAATCATTATTCGTATCCATCGAGCCAGGCAGCATTACCACTAATTCGAATCCATCATAATACTGCTAGTTCGTATCCATCAAGTTGTAGTAATTTTGATCGATACGAACAAGGACTGGCTCGATGGATGCAAACAAGGCTGCCTCTATCGATATGATATAGGGTACTCCCATTGATTCGATATGCACAACACTCATCGATACAAACGAGCCGAAGTTCTGGGAAACGACTCGTTCAACTCGGAGCAAAAGGTGGATCGTTGCGAGGAGTGCGAGCCACGTCGTCGCATGGTCACATGCACAATCGATTCGAAGAGAATCGATTCGAAACCATGGATTCGAATCGGAAGGTTTTTGAAGATCATCAACTTGTATCGATCATAACTTGAGATCCACAAGTCCAAATGCTATGAAATTTTCACAGGAGCTTACGTACGACTGAAGAAGGTTCCTGCCAAGTTTCGACCTGATTGGATGAATTCTTGATCGATAAGAAATTGGTTTGTATCGATCACGGATCGATTCGAAACTTCACCGGATCGATCACGTGGGCCCCCTCACGTGCCAGAACGAGTCTCCCGAAGTTTGACCGCGATATCAGCCTGCTACGCCTATAAATAAAGCCCCGGGATCAACAGAAAAGGGATCTTTCAACTTTGGAACGTCCAAACTCTGTCGGATTCTACTTTGCACTTCACCACTGTTGTTATACTTGAATTTCAGAGCTATAATCTATTGTAACCTACTGTAAACGATTGAAATCATCAAGTGAATCAATAAAGTCATCAACTTCAGAGTGGACGTAGACCAAATCGCCGAACCACTATAAATCATGTGTTATTTACTGCTTTCCTTTGAATTTTCTGAGTGATCTTCATCTTTATTTCTCTACATACTCGTTATTTGTGATCTGTGATTGTGAACTGGTGCTTTCATCGGCAATTAGGTGTTTGTGATCAATTTTGACGCAAACATTTTGGTGCTTTCACTAAGAGGGCTAATTCAGGGATTCTACCGCTTGGAAGATGAATTTGATTTAGCTCCAAAAAGCTATGAATAGAAGGCAGAGACTAGAGGGAAGTCAACACGAAGGGAGTCAAGAGGATTCCTCAGGAGCGAACCAAGCCTCGGTCTTCATCACTAGGGATAAGATGAAGACAATGATGAGAAAACAAGTAGAAATGATCCAGGTTTCATTTCGACAGGTTGGGCAACTAGGAGCACTGAATCAAGGAGCAACTAGGATCCAGAACGGAGCAGGACCATCTGGGGCGGCACCAGAGCTAGGGGGCACTCACTTAGAGCACGCTGACCTAATACCAAGAAGAACATCGGGCGGACTCGAACAGCTGGGCATTGTCAGAGGAACAGAAGCTCAGCCAGGAGGATAGATTCCAGAATTCCCACGTGAACTCGGAGGGCAGGTCGAAGGCAATAGACGAGGACTACAGCTCGAAGACAATGACAGGTTGGCGGAGATGGTCAGACGGGCTATGAGAGGCGGATTGGTAAACAAAGACTTGGAGGATGTGAATAGGAGTCCTTTTACCACAGCAATCAAATGAACTAGAAACCCACCATATTTTAAGCTACCATCATTGGACATGTATTATGGGAAGACAGACCCTATGGTTCATCTGACAAAGTATATGAGGCATATGGAAGTGCTGGGGGCATCAAAGGAGGTCATGGCCCGATGCTTTCCACTGTACCTAGAAGATATTGCAGCGTTATGGTTTAGGCAACTGGAGAGTGGATCTTTCGAAACATGGAATGATTTGACTGAAAGGTTTATGAGGCAATTCAAGGTTCACATTTCGAGACTCAAGTATGTGATGAGTTTGGCAGCAATAAAGCAAAGGGCTGGGGAATCTTCGAGGAGCTTTTTGATGCGATTCAATGCAGCTACAGCATCGGTGGATCGACCGGATCCATCCGCGGTCTTGATGGCAGCTGTGTCGGGCATAGCTGATGGCACATAATTCAAGAATTCACTGACAAGAGATCCCCTATGGATCTAGGGGAATTTTATCATGAGGTTGAAGGATTTTAACAGTTAGAGGATGCAAATGCCGAAAGAGAGGAAGGAGAAGGAATCGACGTTTATGCAGTTAAAGGTGGAAATCCACCTAAGAAAGGTGCAGAAACTAGCAAAGGGAAACGAAAGGCTGAGAATAACGATAACAGATCAATATGACCACGAAAGAAACCAAGATTCACCTCATATATGGAGCCAAATGAGACTCTGGAGCGAAACTACCACCATACCAAGGGATGGGTTCCTTATCGAAAGCCGACGAGGAGAGATCCAACTAGCAATGAGAGAAGGTCAGACAAGTATTTCTCATTCCATGAGTTGAATGATTACAGCACAAACGACTGCAGACACTTGAAAGATGAAGTTGAGGGGCATATCCGAAATGGCTTTTTATTGCAGTATGTGAGAAGGAGGGACGCGACGGTGGAACAAGAACGACCACCGCCTGCACCAAATGAAGACGGCTCAGGATCGAAGCGTCAGCTTATTATTAATTGATCGATATAATGAAAAACGAGTGGCAAACTCCGCACAGATGCAATTAAGTTGTTTACACATGTATGGGACCGTGAAAGATCCTCATGCATGCTTTGATACAACTAGAAACCACATCGATGTAGGTATATGCACTCTGACGTCACTGTTTTGCTTTCGTTTTTTTGCTTCTCATGTTTGGATTTGATTTTTCGGACATTTCTGTTTTAAAACTCATTAGTTGAATGGATATTTGGTTTTGATAATTCTAAAATGGCTAAGCTGCTTACAGATGTAAGGGGTCGGGAATGGTCCTTAGGCGTGCTCTGAGATGGAGATAAACCGCCTTGACAAACGATTCATAAATTCACTCGAACGTGAAATCTGGTATCGATAATACTAAGCCCCCCCAGGCATACTCATTCGCCTCGAACGGTCACAATTCGCTTCGAACGGCACCCGACTTCGAACGGTCACAATCCTCCTCGAACGACACCCGAACTCGAACGGTCACAATCCGCCTCGAACGGCACCCGATCGCGAGCGGTCACCATTCGCCACAAACGGCATTTGACCGCGAACGATCACATAGCACCTCGAATGACATACGATCCCGAACGATCTCATTTGTGGTCAGCTAAGACTATCAATTTCTTTACAGGTCATCAACGGGATATGAACATCCGACTTATGGCATTACAAAACACAACTTCCTATCGTAAGGCATGTTTTGGGGGGCAAGTGTTATCCCGCCTTTTAGCAGGGCAAGGTACCAAAGGGTCAACTGGAAAACAAAAATAGTTCGTCACGAATATGGTTTGTATGCAGGTTCGCTATGGATATCGTTGAATTTTTTCCGAGCCGGATTAGGCTACAACTCACAAGACACGATAAGCGAAGCCATGGAAACCAGCATTCCAAATTTTAGGTCAATCCGAGTTCATATGTTCAAGTTATGATCGATGCAATTTGGAGGAAACAGCCTTGGTTTCGTATCCATCAATAAGCTCTGATTTCGTATCCATATGGTTCGAATCCATCATCGCACCTCAATCCGAATCCATCGACTTCGCATCCATGAACTTCACATCGAGCAGCCTCGTATCCATTAGACAACCTCACTTCGTGCCGATCGTCCGTCACCTACTTCGCATCCATCGGCTGGAGAGTCATAATCGAATCCATCGGTTATCTCTATCGCATCCTTCAAATGGCCAAACTTGGTATCTGTTGAGCGATCATTATTCGTATCCATCGAGCTAAGCAGCATTGCCACCAATTCGAATCCATCATAATACTGCAAGTTCGTAGCCATCAAGTTGTAGTAATTTTGATTAATACGAACAATGATTGCCTCAATGGATGCGAACAATGCCTCTATCGATACGAAATAGGGTATTCCCATCGATTCGATATGCACAACAGTCATCGATACAAATGAGGCGAAGTTTATGGAAACGACTCGTTCAACTCGTAGCAAAAGATGGATCGTTGCGAGGAGTGCGCGCCACGTCGCCGCATGGTCACGTGCACCACCGATTCGAAGAGAATCGATTCGAAACCATGGATTCGAACCGGATGGTTTTTCAAAGATCATCAACTCGTATCGATCGTAACTCGAGATCCACAAGTCTAAATGATATGAAATTTTCACAGGAGCTTACGTACAAGCCAAAGAAGGTTCCTGCCAAGTTTCGGCATGATTGGATGAATTCTTGATCGATACGAAATTAGTTCGTATCGATCATGGATCGGGTTGAAACTTCATGGGATCGATCGCGTGGGCCCCCTCACGTGCCAGAACGAGTCTTCCGAAGTTTGAGCACGATGTCAGCCTCCTACGCCTATAAATAGAGCGTCAGGATCAACAGAAAATGGATCTTTCAACTTTGGAATGTCCAGACTCTGCCGGATTCTACTTTGCACTTCACCACTATTGTTGTACTTGAATTTTAGAGATATAATCTACTGTAACCTACTGTAATCGATTGAAGTCATCAAGTGAATCAATAAAGTTATCAACTTTAGAGTGGACGTAGGCCAGATCACCAAAACACTATAAATCCTGTGTTATTTACTGCTTTCCTTTGAATTTTCTGAGTGATCTTCATCTTTATTTCTCTATATACTCGTTATTTGTGATCTGTGATTACAAACTGGTGCTTTCATCGGCAATTGGGTGTTTAAGACCAATTTTGACGCAAACGGTATAAAAGGTGCATTAAACAAAATGATGCATGATAATAGGAATATGACTTAAAGTATATGCCTTTTCTTATAATGAAAAAAGTTACAGAGATGATTTGCATGTTTCAAAGTTACAAAACTGGACTTGTCATTTGTTTTTCTTTCTCATGAATAATACTACAAGTTGCATTGTGCAATTATCTTGGGTATTACTATATCCATACAACAATACTATCCTTAATGCCACATGATCAAAATAAAAATTAAATGCGTGGAAACACTTCAAAATCCACTTTGGTTGGTTATGCATAACTGAGTGGACAAATAGTCGCACGATTTTGCATAATTGACTGATGCCTATACATTTCTCTAAACCTAATTACCATATGCATTAGCATCTTCTGAGATAATCAATTAATCCTAGACCATATTAGTAATAAAAATGTGAGTGAGATCTAGTATTTTTTATACCAAATTTGATGTATAAATTTAGGATTTTGGTTAATATATTTCATATAATGTATGGTTTTTTCTATATTTTCATTAATTATAATGGTGAATTTACTGTAGGAGTTTTTAATTGATTAGTTTAATATGTTATTTAATCTTGAATTCAATGCCTAATGAAAAAAACATTTATCATCAGGAATAGGGATGAAAATTTTGAATATGACATTAACGGTCTCTTATAACCGGGTGTAGCTATCGTCGAGGCAGTTTGCGAAACCGTCTGGAATATAACATATATGGTTTTTTGGTTCCCAGATCTGCAGTCACACAAGTTTATAGAAAACAAATCTATGATCATTAGTTGATATTATTTTATTTATTGTTGTTATAATTTGCAGTTTGTACAGGATGTTGGGCGTTCAAATTTGGTAATTTAAAGCAACGATTGTGTAGAGGAGTGGAACGATTGCCAAGAAAAGTTTGAAGGTATTAAATTAGAAGGCGCTGTTATTAAGGTTAGTGAATTTGACCTATTAGATAGAAATGATGCGGAAGTAGACAGTGATGAAGATATCAAAGTAGATCTGACGGAATATTTTACTACCGAGGAGATTAGTTATTCTACACAAGTATAATGACATAAGTTTATTCTGCAAAAGTATACTGACATAAATAAGAGACCAAATGAATTTTTTAAAGTTTAAATGTAATTTTGTTTGTAGATTTTCTCTTCATGTGAAGTTATGATTCACTGATATTAATTGACGGAAAAGAAGTTGAAAATAGTAGTTATGACTACTCGATCTAATAAACAGTTAGGAAAGAAGGTGACAGTTCAGCTTGTGTACGAAAGAGATGGAAAATATTGGAAAATAAAGATTGCAAAAATCAATGAAAGAAATACTAAAACATGTGAACGTACTTCAAGTAGGAAATATGACCAACCATTTTCACCTAAATGTATATACAAAGGAGATATAGACAAAGGAGATGATATCTGCGGGATTAAAATGGTTAATGTTATTCATAATCATGAGTTATCAAAGTCTCTAATTGGTCATCCATATGCTAGTCGATTAACTGCAGTGGAAAACATAGTATTTCGATATTTTAATTTCATGCGTGAAACATAGTGATGTTTTGCTTAATGTTAAAAGGAATTTTTCTAGAAACAGTTTGACAATAAGAACGGTCTATAACCTGAAACGGAAAATGGTGGTTATTGAGACACAAGGCAGGTTCGCTATGCAACAATTGTTCAAGTTGGTTGCTGAGTCACATTACGTACGGTTGATGATTCTATTTTGGACCTTATGTGGGCTCATTCGTTGAAAATATTGTGCAAATGTTTCCCTTCGGTCCTAATTCTTGACTTTACTTATAAGACAAATAAGTTTAGGTTGTAATTACTGCAGATGATATCAATTACATCCACAAACAAAATATTTATAGTTGCACAGTGTTTATTATCCCATGGGAGGGAAAGTAATTACCAATGGGTGCTTAGAAATTTGAAGTACTTATATACTCCGGATAAATTGCCTAATGTTGTTGTAACCGACAAAGAATGAGCTTTAATTAATGGTGTGAATAGAATATTTCTGAAAGCAACTTATTTGGCTTGAGAATGACATATGTCAAACAACGTCCTTTCGAAGTCAAGGAATTTTTTTGAATATATAAAAATTGTTGAGCTTCTTGTAGTGGACTGGACGTTTTTTGTGTTAGCTAGAGCTAAATCTGTAGGTGAGTATGAAGAATGCATGAAAACTTTTAATAATACATGGAAAGAATATCCCGGTGCATTGAAATATATAATTGAACAGTTGATTCCTTGCAAAGAACAATTAGTTTAGCATGGACTAATAAAATAAGACATCTTGGCACTATAACATTCAACGGAGCTAAATCGGCTCATTCTATACTTAAAAGATAGCTTGGTGCTTTACAAGGTTCATTTGTTATGATTTGAAAAAAGACGAATGATTTGTTGCTTTTACAACATATCCAAATTAGTGGTAGCTTTGAAAAAAAATTAGGCTAGGTTCAAAGGCAACATCGGGATCTCATTTTCAAATATATGAGGTATAGAGTTTCATTGTTTAGTTTAGACAAGGTATATGATGAATTTACGAAAACGAGGAAGGGAGAATTTGTTGTTTCTACTTGTTATTATAAACTTTGGACGATTTATGGTTTACCTTGTGCACATGAGCTAATTGATAGTTATAGTGATTTTGTTCTTATTTCACTTGATGTAATTCATGAACGTTAAAGAATACTTGATTACGTTCCTTAAATTCAAGAATTTAGACAATTGGATCACACATCGGAACATGTTGAATTTAGAAAAAGATTTGAGAATACAAATATATATGAAACAAGAGCTATGTTTTATAGTTGACGAAGATTGGAATACCTATAACTACTTCACTACTTGAGCCTGAACTATGATTTCGTAAAGGTCGACCCCTAAGGAGAAAAGGAAAGATGGTACTATTGAAAATGGTCTTGACCCGAGCAAAATTGGTGGAGAAAGCGGTAGATCAATTGCAAATGATTTATATTATTTAAACTAGAAATTTTTTACATCAAATCTCATAGTTTCTTTATCCATTTGTTGCCAAAGTTGAAGAGTGGATATTGATGGAAACCGTGGGTTTCATTGCATTGCACAACAAGTAGACGAAATAAATGACAACTTTGTAGAAACAAAGAAATCATTGCTAACAGATCTGGATACATACTGGGATATGTTGTAAACACTTCAATGTTGGTCTATGTGAGAAAATGAGGGTGATACTTAGTATGTATGACAAAAATATTCTTCAGGAGTACTGGACGGAAATGCTCGAAATGGGTTACTTAATGATGAATGTTTTTAATAGGGTGATTGTTTTCATATCCAACATTCAATGTTTAACTTTTTATCCACGGCAGCGAGGTCCAACGGATGTTAATGTCAATAAGTTCATTATTTTTATAATTGTTATCAATTATCACTGCAAGAAGTTGGTGTTGAAAGAAAATGTACCGATTCTACCAGCTGCAAATTATTGGATTAGATCAAACGAAATTGTAGAAAGGTTTATGTAAAGACAGGCAAGTTGAGTTCTATCATCTGAAGCCTATCGATCGATGTATCTACGGGGTATGTACCACTAAACTATGAAAATTCTATTTCTTAATAATCAAAATATCAAATTGAATAACTATTGTGTACAGAGGAATAAAATTAAGGCAGACTGTCGAATAATAATGTTATGTTGCATTTTTAAAAAAAACATTAGTTTAAAATATATGTGTTGGTACTTCCCTTTTATTACTAAATGTAGAGATGCTTCCCTACATAGTGTGTGTGTATTTGTTCTTGTAATTATCATTTTTATAAACTGTTATTCGAGTTATAGAACATGTTATATAAATATTGTATTAGTGTACTAGAATATTTAGATGCGTATAAACTATCGTCGTTTATGTATAACCTTATAACCATCATATATCTACTAATGCCAAAACGATAAGGAAAATAAATGCTTATGTCGTATCAATGTGCAGATAGTTTAACATGTTGTTGATTTATAGGTCAAAAGTTAAGGAAAACCGTATCTCTTAGCAATATATTTAGTTTTGTAAGAACGACATAAATAGGATGCTCTCCGTACTCACTTACCTGTAGCAAACGACTATAGAAAACTAAAATATATATTAGTCATGCTATCTTTTAAAACCAACCAACTGATAACAAAACCATATTTTATATTGACAGGATATACTGTTAATATAACCCGGACATGTAAACAACATTACAGTTTTGTAAAACAGGCTAAAATAAGGTGCTCTCTATGTACAGTTGCTCAAACTAAATGGTTATACAAAAGTGAAAAAATAATTAATCGTGGTACCCGATCGAAATAGGCTTCTCTTTGTTTTACATATGCCAAACTTAAAGGGTTATTCATAATCGAAAATTGAATATTCCGATGTATCTAAACCAACTAACCATCTCAATTGACCATTGTTTGGAACACATTACAGATAGGAACACGAAACCGGAATTAGCAGCCATTTTGTGATTTTTACTAACGGTATGACAGCTAAAACCTTTTTTTAGTACTTTGATTGTATACATGGACCAGCTGCACATAGTTTTCAGCTTTTAAGCAAGTAGAATTTAGAACAAAACATATACAAGTTACCAGATAAATGTAATTCAACAAAGCAAGACATTTAACACTTCAATATCACCATAATTTAAAACTAAATTTCCATATAGTTATCCATAAAATCAACCACACATTCAACGGTATATTAATATTCCCAAATATATTTGTAAACCTTAATTTTATATTAACATTTTAGTATAATTATTAATCCTTTCTACCCTAATAAATTCATATAAAATCATAAAAACTTGAAAAAAAATCCTCAAAACCATAATGAATAAGATTTATCATATTCTTTAACGTATAAAAATTTCGGGGCCAAAAACATTATTTAATTATTTTTAATAAGTAAAACCCGAAATGAACCATATTAATCACGTAAAAATTCAAAAAATATTCATGCTTGATTGAAAATTATGAAATTAAAAATCCACTTGTAAAATAATGTTTCTAACATCATATAAAAATCTCAAGTTAAATGGATGTAACAAGCTAGGTTTTCACTCTTAAAACCTAACAAATAATTTCATAATAAAACCAATAATTTATCATTCAAGTATATAATCAACCAATCATTCAAAACATGGTATAAAACAATCATAAGTTTCGGATTTGATCACAAAACCGAACTCAACATGAAAATAGTAAGATGGATAACTATTATTCGCCTTGATTCGATAAAGAAGGATGAGATTTGAGTTTAGATTTGATTTCCTCAAGATAAATCTTGATTTCCTAGCTTTTCTTTCTCTTTAATCTCTTAACAATGGCAAGCCTTGAGTATGTTTAGTTTTGTATGAAGTAAATGAAATGAGGGAGAGGTGAGTAAAAGGGTTTATGTTAAGAAATGTAGCCTTTTTCCTATTTTGCCCCTCACTAAATTCCTCCTTATTAATGTTCTAATCAACCTTATTAATTCATTAATTAAGACTCGACCAATTAGATTATCAAATCTCATTTTATTCTTCTTATCCTCTTACATTATTTTATTTTATTTATCTAATTCAATGTCCTAAATAATATTAATCAAAATTAAGGTTATTACATGATCATAACAAGTAAGACCTTACCGAAGAGTAAGTGGATGGATTTGCTTGGACATTAGCCCCTTACTAGAGAGCGAGTAGATTGAGCTCAGCAAGGATCCAGTGAGATCAAAAGCAAGTCCTATCATTGGAGAGTAGGTGGATGAACTTGCTTGGGCTTGAATCCCCTTATCGCAGAGCAAGCGGATTAAATTCAGCAAGGATCATAAGAGATCGAACCCTAGATTAGATAATAAACGACCCGAAGAGATCGAACCCTAGATTGGATGTTAAACAATCCAAAGAGATCGAACTTTAGTTTGGATGATAAATAATCCCGAGAGATCGGACTTTAGAATGGACATTGGCCTAATATAAGGATGTGAACGCCTTATAATCGGAGTAAAATAGATAAATCCCAAGAAAATACAGAATTATTTTGATTATAATATGATACCTCTAGATAAACACAGGTTGATCATGACTAGTGGCTGACACTTAAACAAGGGCTAGAATCCTTAGCTATAATTGGTCAGGAATGACCTTTGGTTCGTCGAAGAATTCAAAGGAACCGGACTATTCGCCAAGGTTGAGATTAATAGATGGTCGGAGGGCTCAACTACCGCTGAAACTTGTTCTTGAGAAAAACATATCTTACATTCATAAGACATACTTTGGGAGGCAAATGCTAACTAGCTTTTTGACCAAGCAAATTTTCAAATAGAATTAGAATGTCATGATTAATACTAGACGATTCACAAACTTAGGAATATGTTGGGAAAGTAAGAAGATTGAACTTAATAGGTTTTAAGGGGATTTGAGCTAAGTGGACATCTCAGTATCAAGAGGAATAGAGAGAAAATTTCTCCATTTGGGACCCCCTAAACTCCTTGCACTTCGAGTACTGTAACAACTGCCCTTTTTGACCCTCAAATGTCGACACTAATACATCCACGGTATTCACGTGCCGATCACCCAAGTTCTAGAATGACCGTTTATTAGGGTAGAAGGAAAAGAAGAAAAATAAGAAAAGAAAAATAACAAGGGGAGAACATACATATCATAACCTCATAAAGGAATGATAACTTGTATATAAAACGATAGTATATAGTGTTACTTAAATATACATAGTAAGTCAGAGTTACTAATCTAAATACTATCTTCAGCCTGGACAGCTATAACAGCATGTCCTTACAATTGTTGATAAACACACATACATACATAAAGTAATGCAGCAGAAATAAAAACTATGGTAGGTAATCATCTAGCTCCTCTCCAAGAGCTCCAATGAACATCGATGAAATTTGGAAATATACACAGGGCAGACCCGAGCATTACAAGAAAATCACACTCGAATCAGTCTGGCAAAAACCAGCATGAGAAACTCAATCATATGGATTCTTACATTTATAAAACCTATTGAAAATAAAGTTATCTTGTGTAGGGTTTCCATAGAGCACCCTCGAAACTACGAGGAAGATCTCCAGCACAAGGATCAGAGTTATCCTTCCGAACACTGCAAGGGGAAACGTGATTTCCGACGGATGAAAACCATCGGCGGCCGTCGAAAGCCGTCGGGGGCCGTCGGAAAAAGCCGTCGGAAATGACGGCGTCGGGGAGCAGTACTTCCGACGGCTACCGACGGGGGCTGCCGTACAGATTACCGACGGCTTCCGACAACTTCCGGCGGTTTCCGACGGCTTCCGTCGTCCGTCGGAAGCCGTCGGAAACCGCCGGAAATCTGAAGCTACAGACCGCCGGGAATCGTCGGTAGCCGACGGAAATTTCGACCTGTAAGCCGTCGGGAGCCGTCAGAAATCTAATGTTTTTTTTTTAAATCTGCTGCAAATGGAGCCTTCCAACCACATTTCTCTTCCAAACACTACAATATCAATACTGCACAATCCAATAAACAATAATCCAACCACACATGTAAACCAATACTCCAAAATATTCAATAAACACAGAAATAAACAAAATTAGAATAAAAATAAAATACAAAATATACATAACATTCCAACATTAACAATAATCCTAACAATAACTGTTCTATCAATCATGCATATCCTGATACAGCTACAGAACCAAGTGTATTATACATAATTATACATATCAACAATTAATTGTTCCATCTACCAAATCATTCTAAACTAAAACAAAACATACCTGCACGAACGAATCAGAAAACAATGAATCAATCTGCTCCAGATCCAGAGCCAGCCGATGAAGGGAAGCGGCCACCAAACTGCTGCATGTACTCAAATAACTGTGCCGTCTGCATGGCCTGTTGGCGGTTCTGCTCCTCCAACTGCTGAACTCTAGTCTGCAATTCTTCTATACGTGCTAGCTCGCTCTGAGGTCTACTACGCCGTCCCCTACTCTGACTACTGGACTGCAATAATTGAAAAATAAATAAAATCAAAGTTTATTGTTTTGAAAAGGTAAAAATATCATATTTTAAGTATTTTAAGAAAAAGTAAATTATTTATCGCTAAATTGCCAAATCCGTATCATCGACCATGCTCTGGTGGACTCATAACGGACTCAAAAATAACGTCATCTTTATCGGTCGTCAGCTGCTCTCGACCCGTATCAGAAAGATGTTTCTGTCGCTGCTCCATAAACATCTCCTGCATTGACAAATTAATAATATCATATCTTATTTCATAATAATTTGACAACTAAAACAATTACTAATACTGAATAAAATGAAATATGCTTACATGGCTTTTACTGGATTTATCGTCCTGCCATGTGTACGAAACAGTCCCGTCTGGATTAACATGCTCGACAGCATGCGTACGGGTGAACACGTCCATATAGCTGACAGGACCATGTGCCTCGGCTTCCTGAAGTTGATTGTTACATACAATTATTATACATTTAAAATCATATAGCATAAACTATTTACATTTATTATTCAGTAAATTTACCAACTCCTACCGATACTGCTGAAACGACTTCGATCCTCCGCGATGAGTGACGGGATTCTTATTTCTATTTGCAGAGTTTCTATCCGACTCTGCCTGTACATTCAAAATTTGATACATTATTTTCCAATCACGTTAAATTAATAATTCAAAAAAAATTAGTATACTTGCCTTCGCCTTGTCCGCCTCCCAGTAGCTCAACCAAGCTTTCCACACGCTCTCCCCCATCCACCGTGGTCTCTTGCCGGATTTCTTAACCTCAGATATCGTGTCCCTATAGTTCTTTCGCATCTTCCTCATCCAGTATGCTCGTGCCAGCTGCATATCATCCGTCTGGATGTCTATCTCAGCCTGTGTTAAAAAAAGATTACACTTTAAACGATAAACGGTAGAAAAACGACAAAAACGAATTAAAAATGGAAAACATAAAAATTACACATACTAGGACATCCTGCCATATGCACTCTATGATGTGTGGAGGGATGGTATCCCACTTCGGCCAGCACGCACTCATCCTACTACGATATGCTGCTCTGGAGACGTCCAGCACTACCTTAGTGGGTAGTAGCTCGAACCCCCTGTTTTTAAGTACGATACAGATAAGTACGTACGTATAGTATAGAAAAAATAAGATGATGAATAAAATTTAATTTTTACCCATCTGCTTTGGGGACTAACGATACAACTGGACGCTGTGGCGCTTGCGATGGGCCACTGCCATCGCCTCCTGAAGAACGGGAAGAGCTCCTCCCTCTATGTGACATAATGATAAACCTGTGACGTTTACACATCATTATATAAGAGAATAAAAACATGATAATGAAATATATTTCATATGAAAATGACGTCAACGGTATAAATTGCTTAATTATAATGACTGAAATGGAAATAGAAATGTAAGTTTGTTATACCTGATTCATAATGGGTGTACTCTTCCTACGATAAGCAGAGTTCATTGCATTTTTAATAAAAATTGCTAAATAAATGACAAATTGAAATAACATAAAACAATAGTAAACGGATTTAGTTTCATAGTTACATCAATTTCAAAATACATCAAGAATTCAACATAGTTACATCAATTGCAAAAAGCAGATTCAAATTTATATCAGTCATCATCGTCTTCTGATTCAGATTCGGTCTCGTTTTCGACGATATTTTCCTCCGCACTGTCAAACGCTTCTACCAAAACATTTGATTCATCGATCAAAGGACCAAAATCTGTATGATCGTCTGTAATTATTATTTCGTTATTTTGCTCAAGATCTGCCTGATAAGCTTGTTCGTCCGGAATATTCTTCCCATCGAATGTGAATCTGGCCTTTGTTTTAAAAACTGCAGACCAATCTGCTTTATCTCTTTTTAGAGACGGATAAGGAGCGTAATAAACTTGCAATGCTTGTTTGGCTAGTACAAAAGGATCATACTTGTGATAGTGCGATGTATGCTTTATTTCGATAAGATTATAATCCTTGTGCACATTAATTCCAGAACCTGGAACATTGCTAAACCAATTGCATCTAAATAGAAACACCTCCTCCGCGGGTCTTGAGAAATATGTCAGTTGCAAAATTTGTGTTAGAACGCCATAAAAATCATTTAAATGGTTTTCTGGATCGTCACTACCTTTAACAAATACACCAGTATTATTTGTTAATTTTTCTGCACCGTATTCATTGGTGTTAAATTTGTATCCATTGACGAAATATATTGGATATGTCTTGACCACTTTTTTTGGTCCCATTGCAAGATGTTTCAACCCTTCGTCAACAACACAATTTTTCGGCTCATAAACGTAATTTGAAAACCAATGGGAAAATTCTTTACTGAGATCTCCGTTCGGATGTTCCCGTTCATAAACACTGTTTATATAAACAAATTATTACATTAGGTTATACACGCGCATGCATTACAGAAAAGAATAAAACGAAAATTATTATTTCAGATTACCTAACAAACGGTGCAACCTCGGCACAATTTAGAAGAATATAAGTGTGTGCTACACGAAGATCTCTATCGTCTAGCCATATTTCCACACATTTTCCAGAAGGCCGACCATGTTGTCTAAAAATAGATAACATTGCTTGAGAGGACTCTTGTTCATCGCCTTCATCATTACGAGGAACACTTTGAAATGAAATATTCACATGGTCACTGAAATAGTGAGAGAAAAAGAATGAAGCTTCTTCTTCGATGTAAGATTTACATATCGAACCTTCAACTCGTGCTTTTTGTCTCACTTTTTTCTTCAGATGATTCAAATATCTATGCAAAATTAATTTATATTAACTTCATCTTTCAAATGCAATTAAATTACGTTATAACATATTACATACCTCTCAATTGGATACATCCATTCGTATTGGACAGGACCTCGAAGTCGTGCTTCAGATGGAAGATGAACAGGTAAATGTTCCATCACATTAAAAAAACCTGGCGGAAATATTTTCTCTAATTTGCAAAGCAATATAGGTATGTCCACTTCAAGTTTACATAAACGTTGCACTTTTAAAGTAGTCGAACAAAGCTCTTTGTAAAACATACTAAGCTCCGTTACTACCTTCCAAACTTTTAACGGCAGTAGTTCTTTGAACATAATGGGAAATAAATTTTCCATCATTATGTGACAGCCGTGACTTTTCATTCCGCTCAATCTACCATTTTTAAAGTCAACACATCTACGAAGATTTGATGATATCCCATCAGGAAATCTTAACCCTTCCACCCATTTTAACACAGCTTTAACTTGATTATTATCTAATTCGTAACAAGCTTTTGGTTTTTTACTGTCATTTGATTTCGTATGAAGCTCGGGACGTTTGCATAATTCTTCTATATCACGTCTTGATTTCAAATCATCCTTCGTCTTCCCTTTCACATTCAAAATTGTGTTAAACACATTATCAAATACATTTTTCTCATTGTGCATCACATCTATGTTATGGCGAAGCAGAAGATGTTTCCAATACGGCAACTCCCAAAAAATAGTTTGTTTGCACCAGTTATGAACAACTGATTTGCCTTCAATTTCTGTTTGCTCCCCCGTTTCATATATCTTTGGATAGTCCTTAATAAGTTCATATATGTCTTCGCTTGACCATATCGTCGGTGGTTGTCTGGTTTCTACTCTATTAGCTAAAAAGTTTTTCTTGTCTCCTCTGAAGGGATGATTTACATGGAGAAAATATCGATGACAGTCAAACCATGAAATTTTCTTACCATGAGGTAAAGAAAACGCTCGTGTTTCATCCATGCAATATGGACATGCTAGACGACCGGCAGCACTCCATCCCGAAAGCATTGCATAGGCAGGAAAATCACTTATAGTCCACAACAAAGAAGCAAACATACGAAAAATTTTCTTGTTTGACACATCGTATGTTTCTACTCCTTCGTTCCACGGTATTTTTAACTCCTCAATCGACGGTTGTAAATATACATCGATTCCTTGTGTCGGATCGTCGGGGCCAGGAACGACAACAGTAAGAAACATATATTGCGTTTTCATGCACATCCATGGAGGTAAATTATACGGTGTGACGATAATGGGCCAGAATGAATATTTAGAACCAAATTGAGAAAATGGAGAAAAACCGTCCGTACATAATCCTAATCTAACATTTCGACTCTCCGCTGCAAAATTTGGATACATTTTATCGAAATGCTTCCATGCTTCTCCATCGGCCGGATGTGTCAACGTACCCTCTTCCTCCGTTCTCACGCTATGCCACCTCATATTAGACGCAGTTACAGAAGATGCATATAATCTTTGAAGTCTTGGAGTTATGGTAAGTAGTGCATACGCTTGTACGGAACTTCCTTACCCTTCTTTTTTCTTGGTTTGTATCTCTCCTGGTTACAAACTTTACAATTTCTAAGGTTTGCGTCTTCTTTCCAAAACAACATGCATCCTTTTAAACATGTATCTATTTTCTGATACGGTAAACCAAAATCCGACATAAGTTTTTTAACTTCGTAGTGATTTTCACACATTAGATTATCGGGCGGCATATGTCTTTTTGCAGCTTGTACAACAGCCGTAAACCCAGCTTCAGTGATGTTGTATTTTGACTTCATCGCAATGTATTCTGCGATTACTGACAGCTGCGTGCCGCTTTTACAACCATCCCAAATAGGTTTCTTAGCTGCATCTAGTAAATCATAAATTTTCTTAGCTTCAATATTTCGTTCTTCAACATTTCCATCATCGTCGTCAACTTCAACCATAGGAAACATTGATCGTGCTGCATCTTCGACCATATTTTCTATACGGGTCGTTAAAACTATTTCGTTAACGACACTTTCAGACTCTACAGAAGTATTTGCTACAACTTCTCCATGCCGATCCCAAACATAATATTTGGGTGTGAAACCGTGTTGGCACAAATGAACTTTCACAATATCTGGTAACAAAAACTTCAAATGTCTACACCTACTACACGGACAACGAATTTCTGGATCGTTTCCGTTATTACTTAAGGCGAATTCAACAAACACGTTTATACCATTATAAAAATCTTCTTTTATTGAGCCCCTCAGTCCTTTTCTTTGGTACATCCATCTCCTTCGATCAACAAAATAATCAATCATTTTTCCTATTTGACAAAATGAGAAGTTCAAAATTTAATATTTATTTTGAAGAATACATATTCGAAAAAGATTATTTTCATGTTCGTATAATATTTTGAATTTAAAGAACAACTTCACAAATTTAAAAATATTTTCAAATAGGGCACATTTCATTTTTTAACGTAACGATTTAAATATATATATAATTTTTTTTCATTGGTCAGGCATCCTACTTCCCATTACAAACACAGTAAGCATTTACATTTCGTATATTACTTCGTCTCAAACGATTCAACAAAATTTCGGCAGCATTTCCCTTTTGTTCCCTGCATTGTACACAAATGCGTGTACGCAGGAAACAAAAAAGAAAAGTTAGGCCGAAATTTTATGAACCGTTTGAGACGAAGTAGTATACAAAATATAAATTCTTACTGTGTTCATAACTTGTCCAATACAGGGACAAATCCAACAAACATTGTACCAGATGAATATGAATGGTCGTTTTTCGAAAAAAACGACTATTTATACAACGATCATGTACAACACTCGTCAGACGGAGCCAAAAACTCTCTAAGGGACATTTGTCAGTTACATGCATGCATTTTACGAAAAAATACAGTTTTACTCACTGTTCACATTTACAAAAATATATATTAATTTAACACAGTTATTCGACGTATTACGCATCAACTTAAGGCTGTTTTAACATTTTTATCATTTTTCAATACACACAATTGTAATTTAGAGTAATGCATTTTTTTGTTTCATAAGTAAATATGTGCACAATATAATACTCCTAGTTCATTCAATCATTTTATCTTATTCCAAATAACGTATACAATCGCCGAATCAAGGCATACACAACAATTTACATATACATGAACAACCCCAAATTATAGGTGTTTTTCACAATTTCACGATAAAAGATGAAATCGGTATACCATGTGATGCTATAAACCACTATTACGCTATTGGAAACAATTGCAATCGCTAATTCGCCCTAATTTACCAATTTATGCAAATCTAGAAATAGGGTAAAAACTGAATTTTTTACAAAAATAAGATATTATACCTGAGATGAAGAGTAATGGAGTTTGATTAGGCAGCCGTGGAGGATCCGGAAGCTCGAAATCAAGGATTGGAAGCTTAAAGAGGGAAAATGGGGGATTTTGGAAATAATTTTCGTATGGTTTGGGAAAGAAGAAGAGCTCTCGGCTGAAGGTATAATTGCAGTTTTCCGACGGCTTCCGACGGCCGCCGACGGCCCGTCGGAAGCCGTCGGAAAAAGGCCGTCGGTAGCCGTCGGTCTATGCTGTCGGAATTGAAGCCTTTTCTAGTAGTGGAAGCATCATACATCTCTAGCTAATGTACATAGGAAAAACATAGTTGTCCCCCACTAAGTGAGACCGAGTGCACTACTCCCGCATGCATATATGTAAGTATCTCTAGGATGGAGTCGCCTGCACCACCAAGGTTAGCTAACCCCGTTGGCTATGCATCTTATCTCCAATTTTAGCCAAAAAGATGATGAAGTCATGTCAGACATTCCAACACACGACCCATAACTCGAACTAATCTCATAAACACACATCGATACCCATATCTTAATAGATCTTGGAACCACATATGGATTCCTACATCACAAAACTCTACATGGGTTTCAGCATCTCCATTAGATCTTGAATCTCCATATAGATTCTAGCATCTTGAATAGACCGCAAACGTCTTCCAAATATAGAACATGTATATAGTTTTGAAGTGGCTATAGTTTCAATAAGTACACTAGCCCACTTACCAGTTGCTCCAAAACCAATCGATAGTTTTCCGGTTAACTCATCCTTGGTTCTTTTGAAAAAAAAATAGAAAATACATAAGAGAAGACATTACCTCCAATTAAATGGGGTCAGATTACCTTATCATTTGTTCTAGAAGAGCAATACGTACAGTATGGCTCATCGTAGATAACTGTACCGTATTATTTCAATGTTTCTTCTTGATATTTCATATTTATATTTGGTCAATTAAACAATAATGAAAATGGTCGCATACGGAAACTAAGTCCCATATACTTTCTATAAGCAAGTAAACAAACAAGAACTATCAATTCATACATAACACAATCAAGTCCCAAATGACTTTCAATCCCTTTTTAATAAATTTATCCTTTATAGATTAAAAACCAATTTTATTAGTAAAACTCCTTTTCACCTAATAAAACATCTTTCATTAATCAAAACTTCCTTTATTAATTAATACCCCTTTACTAATTAATACATCCTTTATATACTTACACACACACACACACACACACACACACTTAATTTCACTTATAAAAATATACATTTGTAGCATGTTGGTTCACTTTATTAATTAATTTATATCACACTCTACATATAGTATCATACATCTCGCCGTTTCCATAATTAAGGCCTTATGATAAATCTTTCTTATTTCGCCTTTAACATTAATTACCTTCCTACGGGGGATTCAATAAGATTTAATGACCTATTTAACTATGCAATCATACGTTACCATTATGCGTTAATTATGCTAAAACCTATGCGCACACGTGCCAGCGCGCGCCTAGTATTTCTAAGCATACGGAATATACACTCTAATCTTATGTTTAAATATTAATTCTTTAACAATTATACAAGTCTCATTCCATATTATCAATAATATCAAATTTCTAACATTCATATCAAAAATTTCTAATCAACAGACACATATATAATAAAAAATGTAAACTCAACTTATTACATCGAAATATTGGGATATATTGATGATAGAAACAAACAATTCCAATTTTTACGCACTATTCAACTCTTTTTTCATATAAAAATAAACGAAAGATTTCTATTTAATATATGGGAATCAGTAGTGTGTACCTTGCACATTATTCCAAAATCAAAATCCTTAAAAAGAACAAGGAGTGGAATAGAATATAAAATTATAAAAACTAAAAATGTATACCATTTCCATTATTTTGACATAAACAAATTGAGATTTCAACCTAGAATTGACATTTCGCATTGAAGGAGTTTTGGGGTTTATAATATGATGTTTTTGCAAACGAAAACTCCCTACGACATATCCAAACCCATACTATACTAACCTATACAAAAATAGAAAATCTAATATTTGCACTTATAGTATAGCCTTAGCTTTGCCTCCTTTAGATTTGACACACCTTTGAAAATCTCTTATATCTCTTCTTTTTGATACATATATATATACACACACAGCAAGGGATTTATATATATGTGTGTTTGATTTAGAAAATTAAAGGTTTGAAGGAGAATAAGTTGAGAAAATAAATAATAAACAAAGATAGATCTAAAGGATTTCTTATCTGAAATACTAATGGAGTTTTATGAATCTTGAAGAGGCGAACTGACATAGCTCCACTAATGTTCCTAAAATATTAAGTGAATAAAAGTGAGAGGTTTGAGATCTTATTTGTAGTGGTGAGAAAGAACCAGAATCGACGGATTTAAATAATTAAATCTAGAACGTCTAAAATTAAAAACCCTAGCCGCCACCTGATAAGGAGCGGTTGACCACCCCTATGCCATCGGTCAACCTCTAAGGGTTGATTGGTAGAGGTTAGGGGGTCAACCTCTCCATCTATTTTGGGAACGTTCATTTTCAACCATTGTAATCTTTATTTAGTTCCTTAATTAACATTTAAAGTTAACGTTAATTTTAATGTTTCCTTAATCCCCAAGTCTATCTACTATTAACTTTTGAATTTCAAATTTTAAAATAAATTATTCATTTTAGTTTGAATTCCATTTAATTTATTTTAAACCTAAAAACTTCAAACGCCCATAACTTTTCTGTTTGAGCTCCATTTTCAATATATTATGTATGGAAATGATAAGAATTTCACCACGAATGCAATGGCATAACTTCATGGTCAAATTTCAGCTTTTGCAGAATTTCCATTTTTACTCCTACCTTATTTAGTTTAATTTATCCAATTTATTTATGGTTGATTTTACGGGGTGTTACATTCTTCCCCCTTAAAAAATATTTCGTCCCTGAAATCTTCTCCAAGGGCTGAATAACGTAACACATATTAAACATCCATATTATACAACTAAGTTATCTACACATCCACCTAATTATCTAAAGGTATAATGTAATCACGTATTGTAGACATACTATAAATGAGCCCAATCCTAGCACGAGTATGAGACTATGACATATAAGTATGTTTGCAAAACACCCTAAACTTGCAAGAGAATTTCTACATGAGTGCAAAGTGATGGTGAAAATTGTAGGAACTATCTCATGCCATCCAATCTAGTAACCATAATGTAATCAAAATCTAAATTTGGAGAGAAAAGTTTACCAGTGAAAAGCTCGGGATGAGAGATCATCATCTTTTCTTCGGTTTTCCCATTTGCTTTCTGCCAAGTTATCCCTCTATTGTACTTAGACCAACTTAATCTCCTTGTTGCGGGTGTGGTGGAACGGGAGACCACTGGTTCCATCTTAACATACCTTAATTAATCAAGCTCTATTACAATAGTTGTGTCATGAAGGCATTTCCTCAAGTGCAAAATGTAAAAAAGGTCATGGACTCCTGATTAATTTGTCTGGTAGCTCCACGTGGTAAGTTAGTTTTCTTATTCTTTTCACAACTCAAAAAGGCCAAACAAATCTTGGTGCCAACTTTCGTGATTTCCTGAATCTCAGGACTTCCTAAGAGGGGTTTGAAAAACACCATGTCTCCAGCCTCAAACTCCAATTCTTTCCTTCTCTTATCCGCCAAATATTTCTGGTGAACTTGCGTTGTCTTTATTCACTGCCTAATCAATTCTACATTCATCGAATTTTCCTAATCAAATCCGTCCAAGTTAAAAAAAAATCGATGGTTTTCCTCCACTAATTTAGCGATTTGCATGGCCTTCCATAAAGCACTTCAAAAGGTGCCATAAATCTTTCCATTTGTCTATCTACCTACGGGTGGTAAGCAGTACTGAGATTCAACATTATTCCTAAAGTTGTTGGCAAACTCCTCCAAAACTCGCTAGTAAACAAGGGGTCTCTATTACTGACGATGCTGACTGGAATTCCTTGAAGTTGAACCACTTCCTTAATATAAATCTATGCTAAAGATGTTGTGGTCCTATTCCTCCTAGCGGGAATAAAATGAGAACTCTTAGTGAGTCTATCAACTATGATCGAAATTGCTTCATTACCTCTTTGACTTCTAGGTAACCCATCTATGAAGTCCATTGTTTTGTGTTTCCAACTCCAAGTCGGGTCTTTTAATGGCAATAACAATGCTCTAGGGTTCACTTGTTCAGCTTTGATCATTGCACACGTTAAATACCTAGAAATAAATTCAACTACTTTCTTCTTTATCCCTCGCCAATAGAAAATCCATTTCATATCCCTATATATCTTATCTCCTGCGGGGTGGATAGTCATTCGCGAATGGTGACATTTAGTAAGCACTTCCTCCAACATACTATCCATCCTTGGGATGAAAAGGCATCCATCTCTTCTCAAACATCCCTTCTCATCTAATGCATATCTATTGAGGTAGAAAATTTTTCCTCCTCTTCTTAGTTTATCCAAGATATCAATTATCTCCTCATCCTTATCCTACTCAAAGTACAATACGGTCCATTAGCACTGGTCCAACCTACATTACTGCCAAATAATTTTGAGTGGAATCTGTTTTCGGTTGGAAGTTGAAATTCGAGAGGAACTCCAACTACCTCAACTCATATATAGCACCCAAGGTAGCATGCCTCCAGCTAAGGGCATCGGCAACGAAGTTTCCTTTTCCAAGGATATACTGTATCTCAAAATCATAGGATTCTATAAAATTCATCCATCTCTACTGCCTACAATTTAAGTCTTTTTGGGAAAATTGATACTTGAGTGATGTAAGGTCATTAACCAGCATAAACTTTCTCCTAAAAAATAGTGCCTCCACATCTTCAAGGCGAAATCAATGGTTGCTAGCTCCAAGTAATGCATTGGGTATCTCTTCTCATGTCTTTTAGTTGCCTTCTACCGTAAGCTATTACTCTTTCTTCTTGCATAAGAACCACACCCAATCTAGTACTACCTATGTCTGTATAAACCGTAAAAAGGCTTTGCACCATCAGGGATGACAAGTGCTGGTGCACTTGTTAGGCTATTCAAACGCTTTCATGCTTTTCTCATCTCAAGCGAAGACAAAATTATTTTTGGTTAGATGGGTTAGAGGAACTATCGACTTTGTAAATCCCTTTACGAATTTCGTATAATAACCGGCTAACCATATAAAACTTCTTATCTCCATGGCATTCCTTGGAGCCTTCCAATTTTGAATAGCTTCCACTTTTGTGCGGTCTACCGCTAATCCATGTTTCGAAACAATATTCCTAAGAAATCTTACTTCCTACTTCCAAATGCATCATTTAAGAATCTGGCTTTAAGTTGGTGCCTTCTTAAGGTTTCTAATATTTCCCTTATGTGACTTTCATGCTCCCTTTCACTTTTGGAAAATACCAAGATGTCATCTACAAAAGCTATGAAAAATTTGTTTAACTGTTCCCTAAATACTCTACTCATCAAACCTATAAAGTATGTGAGGGATTTTGTCAATCCAAAAGGCATCACTTCCTATTTATTGAGTCTATCTGATATGAAAAATGTCGTCTTTGATTTTCTATCCTTTAAGATCTTTAATTGATGAAATCTAGTTGCCAAGTCTAATTGGGAGAAGACTTTAGCTCCCACAAGTTGATCAAACAAATCATCTATCCATGGTAAGAGATAGCTATTCTTCTTCGTCAACTTGTTGAGTTCCCTATAATCAACGCAAAGCCTTAGTAAGATGTCTGCCTTAATGGCAAAGAGAACATGGGCTCCTCATTACGAGTTACTTCGTTAAATCAATCCTTTCTACAATAGCTCCAAGATCTACTTATCTAATTCTTGCCGTTCCTTAAGGGGCATGTGCCTTAATGGCAGGGTGACTAGTCTAGCGTCCTTCACCAGATAAATTCTAAAATAAATCTCTCTTCGGGGTGGAATCCCTAAAACTTCTTCAAAGACATCAGAGAATTCTTGAACTATAATTGCAGATGAAAATTCAATTTGCGATAGGTTTTTGAGTAAAGATAACATGGTTCGACCGAATCCTAAGGTATACAAAGACTATCTAGGTCTCGCCTTCTACAATTCTTAAGAAATACTACCCTCTTATTGCAGTCTAGGACTGCCCTATAGTTCGATAACCAATGCATACCCAAAGTAAGTCCATATCCCTTGAAATTTAGAAAGTATGCATTGCATAAGAAATCAACGTCATATATATCTAACACTAGGTCTTTGTAGATTGAGAAAAGATGTTTTGTCCCCTCAAAAGGATTTGAAACTACTATTGGGTGGGCGATAGTTAGGTTCGAAGGTTTAAGGAGTTAACTACATTCTAAGCTATGAATGAATGCGATACTCCGGATTCAAATAGAGTACAAATTTTACATCCTAAGATGAGAGTTATACCTTTTATACCTATCTTTACTTGGTCTCTTAGAGGTCTTTACCCGAAATAGGGTAACCTTAATGGCCTTTGCTTGTCTTCTTTGTCCTTCCTTCATCACATTTGGACACTAATTTTTGAAAAGCCCCTCCTCGTGGCAAAGGTAACGCTTCCCCTTAAAAGCTTCCTTCAATAGATTAACTCTACAATCCTTCATGATGTATCCTTTCTTTTGGCATCTATTACACACTTTTACATCCTTCTTGCATTT
The DNA here is from genome assembly GCA_030765085.1 of Allium cepa. Taxonomy (NCBI): domain Eukaryota; kingdom Viridiplantae; phylum Streptophyta; class Magnoliopsida; order Asparagales; family Amaryllidaceae; genus Allium; species Allium cepa. Next base: position 402,622,729 of record CM060931.1, read on the forward strand.
CCCTTTTGACTTCATACTTGCCCAAAAATTTCCTTTCATGGCCCTTTCTTGATTTGGTGTGGATCCTACCTTCTCCTTTTCCTTCTCCATTACTTTCTCCTCAATATTCATCGCTCTCAACATGCATCTCGTAGTTAGCTCCTGTAGGTATTTGAGTCAACAACCATTCCTTATGCGGGGAGTTCGGACCTTTGACAAACATTATGGACTTTTCATGGGTGTATCAATCATACTCATTCCGAATTTAGCTAATTCAATAAATTTGCTAATGTAATCCTTTAGAGTGGAGTCTTGCTGCCTAAGCTATATGAATTTCTCTGTTTGTAAGCTCACTTTTCCTCTTAACATAAACCTTGTCTCAAGTTGTTATTGAACTCACCCCAAGTGAGAAACTTACCAATATCCTCCCCAGCCACAATGTTCCATCAATCCAAGGCCTCTCTTTTAAGGTGCCAAGCCACCATTCTCTGCTTTACTAGGTCTTCCCAAGCAGTCTCCCAAAATATCATTTCACGATCATTAATCCATGCCTTAGTCTCTAAGAAGCTTTCCTTTCTAGAATATACACTTCCTCCCATATTTATAAAATCCTTACACGTTTTGGGAAAATCGATAGGATGAGATGCTACCTCGGTAGGCGAAACAACGGGTGCCACTAGTGCGGTCTGCTGGGAAAATGGATTTGTCCTATATGCTTGAGGTATTGTTCAAACCATTCGAGCAACCCTCGAATTGTTGGCATTCCACTAGCGGGGTTCCCAGTCTCAAAGCGAAGGATTTTCGGCCGTACTCTACTATTTGTATGTTAAACTTTTAATCATAATTTCCTAAGATAGTATTATACGTTGAAAGAAGGGTTTGCCTAGTGTATATGCATATGTTCATAATAAAGAGTGTGTGTGTGTGTGTGTGTATAATAGGGCCTTTTTGGAATTTTTTATAAAATTAACAAGTACGTCTCTTATACATTTACTTTCCCCATTGATCGGGTAACCTAAGCTTCGATACCCAATGCAACAACCTGCCTCAAAATAGGCCTAAATTCCTATCCAAAAAAGACCCATCGAAACTTAGACCAATTCCAAAGTCGGCCATTAGTTGGTATAAAAACACTACAGAGCTATCTATCTATTCTTTCAAAACTCATAGCTGAAAGAGAAAAATATAATAGCAATAATAGTACCCATTTATTTTAAATTGATTCTAATGTCATAAAACATAATATAATGTCAACAACAACCGTACATATTAGTAATATTCCAAAATTACAACATTCTTTTTATTTCATGGGTACATTAAAAACAATATAAAATAACAAGTAAATAAATAATCAACCGCCACAAGCATCACCAATGTCTCCGCCTTCAACATCGCCCTCCCTAACCTGTGTTGTAATAAAGTGGGAGTCAGAACGACATATGTTTGGTGAAGAAAAATTTCGAGCCTTATTACATTAGTACATGGGCAGTATAATTTAAATAGGAATATGTTTTACATTTCTACGTACAACATAAATCTTTTCAAATGTAAGCCCAAAGACTTTACAAAAACTTAAATAAAAGGCTTTCCAAATATAAGCCATAGTTATGCTAATAATCCATATCTATCGTCCATAGTCCTATCGATGTAAGAGACAGTACTCAAGTCACTCAAAACCTTTAATGGAAATTAGGCAGACTTTGGCATTTAATACCTTATTTAAGGCAGGTCCATATCATTTACAACCTATAATCCTAAGGCGGACTCCTCAATAGTAACTATCTAGCTGACATTGCATGGAATCTTTTCAGCCACTTAATACTTCCGATCGAAGGGGCCATGTCCTGAGATATCCTCTACCATGCCTAACCTATAATCCCGACCATTTACTACTTCCTACATAGAGGAGAGGCATGTTAGGAAATCAATTCTATGGTTTCGATGATAACAACTATACAATGGAAATCAAGTATTCACATATATTTATATTTACAGGTAATTGTTAAAGTAAACATCACCAAAGAGACAAGAACAAGACTTAAAAGAAGTATCGAGAGGCTATAAGTCGATAGAATCGGAAGAGGAATGACACAAGCACAGGAAAATCAACATGCACAAATCCAAACGTCTGAGTGCACTAGCCAGACGTCTGATTGATTCCTCTGCTTCGCAAATCAGACAGAATCAGACGTCTGGTTAATATACTCAGACGTCTAAAAAGAAACCATATACAAAAAATATATGAGAGCCAGACGTTTGAAACATTTTCCAGACGTCTGATTTTTAACTCAGCTATGTCTATTCAAAGTACAACAATCACAATTGAAAAGACACATTCTCTCCTCTTCGCTACAGCTCTTCATCACCATTAGAAGCGACCTTAGAGCACTTACTAGCAGATGCAACTACACAAAGGATCTCCCTACCACTATAAACAACATCATGAATATAAGAGAAGATCTTACCTTACTCACCTATACTCTTTACTCTTATACTCTGATTAATAGTTGATCTCTAGCAATCTAATACCTGTATTTTAGTCTTCCATATACTCAAAACTCTTAAATCAATATTATATATATAGATTGGAAGCATTTGTATTCAACAGTCAATATTCGTGTTATAGAACACACAATTGACAAGAACAAGCTTTTGTAACTAGGCCTATTCCTCCGAGCGAAGTGAGGGTGTTTGATAGTTAAATTCCAAAGAGGAACTTCGGGACTGGACGTAGGATGGGAGGTCCAAACCAGTATAAAATCCTGGTGTTATTATTTCCATTTACTTTGCTATTATCTTCTATCAAGTTTATATTAGATACATCATATAGTTAGTTCTATACTTGCATATACACACACACATGATCCACTCATATAGATTTACAATTGGCATCAAAGCCAAGTTTGATCAAAGAACAGTAACACGTTTTTGAATCACTTTGATATGGCAAGTATTTTTCAAGAAGGACAATCCACAGCACGACTCCCACTATTTAATGGATCTAACTATGCATATTGGTCAACAATATGAGAATTTTTATGGAAGCAAATGGTTTAGAAATTTGTTCAGCCACACAAGATAAATATGAAGCACCTACTACTGCTATGAACACATGGAACGATGCACAAAAGACCTTAGCATCAAATAATGCTAAAGCTGTGAATGTTTTATTTTGCTCTCTAGAAAAAAAATGAATTTTCACGTGTCATGTTATGCACAACTGCATTTGACATTTGACGTACCTTACAAATTACACACGAAGGTACAACAGAGGTCAAACAAACTACGATTTCAATTTTGCAAAACCAATTTTCATCATTCAAAATGAAACAAAATGAAAGTATTATTGACATGTATTCTAGATTTTAAACTATCCAACATGATCTTATGGCATTAGGAGTTAAGTTTACTGATTTTGATTTAGTTTCTCGAATACTCAACTCTTTAACATCAGATTGGGAAAGAAAGGTTTTAGCTATTGAAGAAGCTAATGATCTCTCTACACTCAAAGTTGAAGAGTTGATAGGAAATTTAATGTCCTATGAAGCTAAATCGCAGGCACAAAAAGAACTGAATTCAGTGAAAAAGAACATAGCATTCCTAGAAAAAAAGAATGATGACTCTGACTTAGATGAAGAAGAGATAGTCTTCATTTCCAAGAATTATAATAGGTTCAAGAAATTTAGAAAGATGACCAAATTCCAAGAAGAAGGGAAGTCTAACACAACAAACCTATCTCAAATCAAGTGTTATGAATGCGATCATTACGGACATATGAAGAAGGATTGTCCAAAACTCAACAATGATAAAAAGAAGAACAAATTTGAAAAATTCAAAATGAAGAAAGCTTTCAAAGTAACTTGAGATGACTCAGACTCTTCATCATCTGAAAATGATAGCGGTAGTGACGGAGAACAAGCTAATGTGTGTTTTATGGCACAAACTGATGAGGTATGTCCTGAACTTAGCTATGACGAATTATTAGAACTTATCTTGGAATTAGATGATAAATTTAGACAAATTAAAAAATTTAACAAAGAATATATAGTCAAAATAAATAGACTAGAACTAGGAGTAGGACTGTTAAAAGATGAAAAAATTATCCTAGAAGAAGAACTTGAATTATCTCAAGATAAAATCAAAAATAATTTGATAGAATTGAGGCTATTACTATTGATTTTGAAAACACTAAAATAGTGAAGGATAATTTGTTAAAAGAAAATGTTGACTTAAAAAATAGTATTGAAATATTGAGAATTGAAAATACAGAATTAAAAGAAAAATTAGATAAAATTACAAATAATGTGTCAAAATTTAATAAAGGAAAACAAAATTTGGAAAATCTTATCAAAACTTCAAAACCATCAGGCAACAGAAATGGAATAGGATTTAAAAATCCTTCTAAACAAAAAGGAAATGATGCTAAAAATATTAGTTATATAAAAACTAAAAGTTTACCGAAGTCTAAAATGAATACAAAAAATATGAAAATTTGGATTCCTAATACAAATAATAATTTGATTAGATAAAAGCATGTTAATAATTTCTTAGAGAATGTAGTCTATAATAAAAATTATATTTATAAAGGTACCATACCATCTTGGGTATGATTACCTTCTCCTAACAATTAGGACACTAACAAAATATATGGGTACCAATTGAAACATCTTTTATTTTGCAGGTACCCAAAATAAAAAATAAGGAGAAATGGATACTAAATAGAGGATGCTCCAAGCATATGATCAGAAATTCGAAAATATTATCAAACATAACATTCATCGATTGTGGAACGGTAACCTTTGGAGATAATTCAAAAGGATATGTCGTAGGCATTGGAGAAGTCATCAACTCTGGTATATCTAACTCTCCTATTATTAAAAATGTTTAAAACACAACTTATTAAGTATTAGTCAATTATGTGATAAAGGTTTTCAAATAAATTTTAAAAAAGATAGATGTAATATTTTAGATAATAACAAACAACTAATTTTTGAAGGTCCGCAACCAGAGTTCGGGGTGGAGCGCTAAGAAAGCGAAAGCGTTACGAAATGAAGCAGCGGCTAGCACGCTAAAATAAACCACTTTTCAAATCAAAGGCGTTGCCTTTCTTTTTTCTCGGTCGTCCGTCAACATTCATGTTAGAAACAAAAATATCTATGTATTAAAAATGAATATAAATCAAAATTCGAATTCATGTTTAACCGCCAAACATGATGATCCATGGCTATGGCATAAACGATTTTGTTATATCAATTTAAGAAATATTAATAAATTAGCAAAATATGAACTACTTAGAGGTTTACCTAAAATAATTTACAAAAAAGAAAATTTATGCGACGATTGTCAAATTGGAAAACGTAAGAAAAGCTCTTTTAAATCTAAAAATAATATTTCTATGAAACAACCATTAGAATTATTACATTTAGATTTATTTGGTCCAACACAAATACGATCTATAAATCATAACAAATATGTCTTTGTAATAGTGGATGATTTTTCAAGATACACATGGACTTTGTTTTTAAAACATAAAAGTGATACTTTTGGTATGTTTAAGATGTTTGCTATAAGAATTAAAATACAAATGGATTTACAAATTAAAAATATTCGAAGTGATCACGGAGGAGAATTCAAAAACGATCTTTTTACTAAATTTCGTAATAAGAAAGGAATAACTCATAATTTCTCTTTTTCTCGCACACCTCAACAGAATGGTGTTGTAGAAAGAAAAAATCATACACTACAAGAATGTGCACGAACATTACTAAATAGTAGTGGTCTACCGAAATACTTTTGGGCTGAAGCTATTGCCATAGCTTGTTATGTATTGAATCGAGTAACAATTCGTCCTATGACTAAAAAAACTTGTTTTGAAATATTTTTTGGTAAAAAACCTAAAGTATCATACTTTAAAACTTTCGGTTCAAAATGCTTTATATTAAATACAAAAGATAACTTAGGTAAATTTGACCCGAAGGCCGATGAAGGTATCTTTGTCGGATATTCAGATCGTAGTAAAGCACATAGAATTTTTAATAAAAGAAATAATACTATTGATGAAAGTTTACATGTTTCGTTTGACGAAAACCTTTTTAATCGTCGAACTAATGATGAAGAAGAAATTATTCCACTAACAAATTCTGTTAATAATGAAACAAATGTTCAAAATAACACTTTGGTATCACCCCATAGAATTCTTAAGAATCATCCAATAGATAATATTATTGGAGATCTCAATTCTAAAGTAACTAGAAATCAACTTAATCAGATAAGCGATATAGCATTTGTATCAAACTTTGAACCAAAAAATTATAAAGAAGCTTCAAATGATAATTTTTGGATAATCGCTATGCAAGAAGAATTAAATCAATTTGAACGTAATAATGTTTTGGAATTAATACCAAGACCTGAAGATCAATCGGTTATCGGAAAAAAATGGGTGTTGAAAAACAATGCAGACAAAAACGGAAATATTGTTAGAAATAAAGCACGTTTAGTTGCTCAAGGCTATAATCAAGAAAAAGGTATCGATTATGACGAAACCTTTGCCCCAATAGCTAGAATAGAAGCCACTCGTACATTACACGTCTTTGCAACTCATCACAATTTTAAATTATTTCAAAAGGATGTCAAAAGTGCTTTCTTAAATGGTTTTGTCAAAGAAAATGTATATGTAGAACAACCTCTACTATTTGTTCATGAAAAATATCTAAATCATGTTTTTAAATTACACGAAGCACCATATGGATTAAAACAAGCCCCTCGTGCAGGGTACAAACGTCTTAAAAATCACTTAACAACATCTGGTTTTCAAATAGGCAAAATGGATACAACTTTGTTTATTAAAAGAGAAAATGATGATATTTTAGTTGTACAAATTTACGTTGATGATATCATTTTTGGTTCAACCAACGAAAATCTATGTAATCAATTTTCAAATATTATGAAAAATAAATTTGAAATGTCACACATGAAAGAATTAAATTTCTTCTTAGGTTTACAAATAAAACAAGTTGAAAATGGAATTTTTATTCATCAAGAAAAATATTGTAACGATCTATTGTGTCGTTTTGAAATGGATAAAACTTCAAGCAAATCAACACCAATTGGTACCACTGTTCACGTAGAAAAAGATGATAACGGGAAAGATTTTGATGAAAAATTATATCGGGGCATGATTGGTTCTTTACTTTATTTAACGGCTAGTCGACCCGATATTATGATGAGTATATGTCTATGTGCTCGATTTCAAGCAAAACAAAAGGAATCTCATCTAAGAGCTGTTAAGCATATTTTACATTATCTAGAGATTATGGTTTGTTATACCCTAAAGAATCATCGTTTGAACTAGTTTCATATAGCGATGCGGATTTCGGTGGATGTAGAGCAGATCGTAAGAGTACTAGTGGAACTTATCATTTTATCGGACAATCTTTAGTTTCATGGTTTAGCAAAAAGCAAAATTGTGTTTCTTTATCTACTTGCGAAGCATAATACATCTCCGCAGCTCTAGCATGTGCACAAGTGAAATACATGCAACAAACACTAACGGATTTCAGCAAAATTATCAACAAATCTCCAATATACTGTGATACCACGAGTGCTATAAATTTATCAAAAAACCCTGTTAATCATTCACGAACTAAGCATATGGATATACACCATCATTTTTTACGAGACAATGTTGAAAAAGGAACTATTTCATTAGAATACGTAAATACCGAAAATCTAGTAGCAGACATCTTTACGAAACCACTAAATGAACAAACTTTTATTAAACTCCGACGAATTTTAGGTATTTGCTCATTTCAAGATCTTCTTCCTTAAAATTAATCAACGTTTCACTTTAAGCCTATGATTAGTTGTTTATTTTACTACCATAAATTATACTTAATAATTTTTGAACCTTTAATTTTTTAGATTAGTTAGTTTGTCTATAGATAATTCTTTCAACTTATATATAAAGAGGTATACAAAACTATATACACACAATTCATATCTTTCTTAAAGAAACAAAATATAGCCATGTCTTCTGGGGACTCTTATATATCCATCTCCTCCTCAACACCAATGACGGACAGCTCGGTTGACACGCTACAACGGCTTCCTACACTTACACCAAAGCAGGAGCCAACGAATAGGTGGTTCTCGTATCATACGAGTTTTACTCCCGATAACAAGAAGACCAAAAGATCTCTATTTGTCTCTCCTAACACAAAGGAGAAAATTGATGAAATTCATCACTATCAGAATCAACAGATAGATCTTCAACGAGAACTATATTTCGAACAAAAAGTTACACCACGTCGGCTAAGCTTTTTGGAGCAAGTAGCGATGGAGTTTTGTTCGTCACGGAAGACAGATATCCATGTACCGCTACCAAAACCTTGTACTTCTTTGGATCCCTCGTCTTCATATCGTTCTCCTTCGGGCCCTTCACGAAGACGATATTCTGGCTCCCCGAGAACCCATGAACGTGGAAATATATGGTCTCCACTTAAACCGTGGACGGATGACAAGTCAGGAGATCGCGAAACTTCATCGCCTTCTAAATAAATTATATTTATTATTGTATGTGTCTATGATTATCTATTCTTTTATTTCACAACAATAAAATTATCTGTTATAAAACATTCGGGAAATAAGCAAAACCATCAAATTTTAGGCTATTTTTAGCCACACTGCTTATTTCAGATGTCTGACTATGGCCTTCAGAAGTCTGACAAAATGATATACGTCTAAAATTTTAGCACTGTGCATATGTCAGACGTCTGATATACCCCCAACGTCCGAAATTTTTATTTGTCTTCTCCAAATAAAAATCAGAGAATTTCAGACGTCTGAATTAAGATCCAGAGATCTGCCTTAGTTCTCTGCCACGAAGTTTTTCAAAAATAAACCAAACCAGACGTCTGGTTTTTATACCCAGACGTTTGATAAAAATCTCTGCTTCTCCAATTTTAAAAATTCGATCAAACCAGACATCTAAATCAAAACTAGACGTCTAAATTTATCTGTTATACTCAATTTAGGGTAGACCAGACGTCTGATTTCCAATCCATACGTCTGATTCCCAATCGACCATTTAAATTCGCCCAGATAACGTCATTTTTTATCTCCAAAATGTTAAAACCTACGATTTTCTCAAACACGATTTTCTTTTGAAAACATCATCTTTAAGAAAATCAAATCATAATGCCTCCTTGCACTAAGAATCCCAAGATGTCAAAACGTAAACAAGACCAACTGACCACATCTTTAAATTCTCAGGTGTGCTCCAATGAACAGATCGAAAGGTGGATGAATAAAGCGCCGCATTCCATCAAAAGGTATGAAGACATCCAAAAGAAAAAACCTCCACATAGGTCCATTCTACAATCTCCTTATATTTCCTATGTATGATTTGGATGAACTATGTGAAAATGCCAGGTTGGAAACCCTAATTTCTTTCACTTCTAATGATATCCAAATAGACCAATTAGCCATATTTCTATTCTATGCGAATTTAGACAGTACTTTAGTATGGAACACTAAAAATGAGGATAACTGGCTCTGGTCTAGCGTGTATGGGAACATGACTAGATTAACTTCGGGCATAATAGGTTGAACCTTAGGTTGCTTTGACACAACGGAAGATTTATACAACATTCCCGATATGCGCTTCAAGCCACGAAACAGTATTGCTCATCAAATTTGGGAGGACAAAATGCCAAAATTTGCCTCCAAATATCTACGTCCTAAAGCTCGACTCCTAACTCGAATGATAATTAATACAATTGTTCCACGAATGGGAAGTCACGAGCAAATCACCGAATTAGAGTACAAAGCCCTATATTCTCTGTTTAGTGAAGCAAGGGTAAATTGGTCCAAATTCATCTTCGACGAGCTCAAGCATTTTTTATCATGGCCATCAATTATTTACCCAACTTATATTATGAGACTTATTCGTGCACATAACATTCCATCCTACCTATCAACCTTCGAAGGAATCTCGCCTAAATATGCTTCCACCAAAGTCTTCTCTCTGATGCACATACCCGAAATCCCCAAGAATTCATGTCCTTTGAAGATTGGTCGCACAATCGTCAATCTAGACGAGTTGAGCGTCCTCCTCAACCACACATTGAGCCATCCTAAGAGGAGGAACAACATCGAGAAACAACTCCACCTCCTCCCGCATCATTTGATTATCCGGGACAAGATGAAATTATGGAGACTCGAACGGGTACAAATCCAAATGAAAGTGTTCGAGATCTCAACCTTTGAAACCAACATATTCTATCCCAAAATCAAAAACTTCTGGCTAAGCAAATTGACAACTTCGAAACATCATTTGCTACATGCCTAGCCACAGTTGAAGAATTTGTTTCAACTGTCTTGTCGGTTCTTAAAGAAGTACTACAGTGGGTTCACGGTCCAACACCACCTTTTGAAGATTGGCCAACCCCGGTACCTTCTCCTCCCACAAAACATTCCAAACTCTCTGAGGATGAACCTCTCAAGCAAGCTTTGACATCTCCTAGGAAGGCTAGCACTTCTGAAAAAAAAAACCAAAGGAAGATGATCAAAATAAAGCTTCTCCAATGGAATCATAGATTTTAGGAATCATAGATTTTATGTTTTTGGAATATCAATTTTTGTACAAATCTATGTCTGTAATCGAACTTCAAATTATTAATGAAAATTTCTTTCTGTTTGATGATTTGTTTCAATTTTATAATTCTTTTTGATAGTGCCAAAGGGGGAGAAATATAAGTAAAACATAAAACATTAAAAATAAGCACATATTAAGGGGGAGATTTATAATCTATATATAAGTACATTGAATAGTTGTCATCATCAACAAGGGGGAGATTGTTACGAAATCAATTCTATGGTTTTGATGACAACAACTATACAATGGAAATTAAGTATGCATATATATATATATATATATATATATATATATATATATACAGGTAAATGTTAAAGTAAACATCACCAAGGAGACAAGAACAAGACTCAAAAGAAGTATCGAGAGGCTACAAGTCCATAGAATCGGAAGAGGAATGACACAGGCATAAGAAAAGCAACATGCACAAATCCAGACGTCTAAGTGCACTAGCCAGACATCTGATTGATTCCTCTGGTTCGCAAATCGGACAGAATCAGGCATATAGTTGATATATTTAGACGTCTGAAAAGCAACCATATACAAAAATGTATATGAGAGCCAAACGTTTGAAACATTTTCCAGATGTCTGATTTTGAACTCGGCTATGTATATTCAAAGTACAACCGTCACAATTGAAAAGATACGTTCGCTCCTCTTCGCTACAACTCTTCATCACCATTAGAAGCAACCTTAAAGCACTTACTAATGGATGCAACTACATAAAGGATCTCTCTACCACTGTAAATAGCATCAGGAATTCAAGAGAAGATCTTACCTTACTCACTTATACTCTTTACTCTTATATTCAGATTAATACTTGATCTCTTGCAATCTAATACCTGTATTTTAGTCTTCCATATACTCAAAACTCTTCAATCAATATTATATATATATATATATATATATATATATTTATTGGAAGCATTTGTATTCAACAGTCAATATTCGTGTTATAGAACACACTTGACAAGAACAAGCTTTTGTAACCAAGCCTATTCCTCCGGGTGAAGTGAGGGTGTTTGATAGTTAAATTCCTAAGAGGAGCTTGGGGACTGGACGTAGGACGGGAGATCTGAACCAGTATAAAATCCAAGTTTAATTTTTTCCATTTACTTTGCTATTATCATCTATCAAGTTTATATTAGATACATTATATAGTGAGTTCACCTATACTTGCATATATATACACTACACGATACACTCATATAGATTTACAAGGCAGACCCTCTCTCTACCACTTCAAACCTTTAATCTCTGAAGCAGGTCTTTCGTATTATGATCCGTACCTCACGGTGGTGTCTCACATTAGTCCGATTATTCATGGGTACTAGAAGCTAGATTAGCTGAGCAGATTTAACCAATAGAATTTCGGACTAGCCTCACATCATTATAGTTACTTATTATAAGCGATGTCTCACAAGTGTGCTTTTGGCTAGCCTCGCATTCCTATAACTTTGTCATAATTTATATCACACTCTACATATATTATCACATATCCCAATGTTTCCATAATCAAGGCCTTACAAGGAATCTTTCTTATTTCACCTTTAACATTAATTACCTTCCTAAGGGTAATTTAATAAGCTTTAATAACCTATTTAACTACGTAATCATACATTATCAATATACGTCAATTATGCATATATATATATATATATATATATATATATATGTATGTATCTTTTTATACGTATAGTTCTAAGCATATGTAGTATACATCCTAATCTAGCATTTAAATGTCAATTCTTTAACGATTATACAAGTCCCATTCCGTATAATCAATAATACCAAAGTTCAAATATTCATATCCAAAAATTCCAATCAATAGACCAGTATACAACTAAAAATTTAAACTCAACTTATCACATCAAAATAATGGAACATATTGATAATAGAATCATACAATTCCAATTTTACACTCTATTCAGCTTCTTTTTTTACATAAAAATACAGAAAGAAATTTCTGCTTAGTTTATGGGAATTAACAGTGCAAACTATGAATAAAATTTGTGCCTTACACACTATTCTGTAATCAAAATCCTTTAGTGAAATTCAAAGAAAAAGAATAAGGAGTGGAACAGGATATAAAATTATAAAAGCTGCAAATCTATACAATTTCCGTTATTTTGACATAAAAAAATTGAGATTTCAACCTAGAATAGACATTTCTCATTAAAGGAGTTTTAGGGGTTCATAATATAAGTTTTCGCAAACCCAACCTCCCAAAGGCATATTCAAACCCAAACCATACTAATCAGTTACTAAAATAGAAAAGTTAAGATTTTCACTTAGAGTATAGCCTTAGCTTTGCCTCCTTTAGATTTCACATGCCTTTAACAATCTCTTGTCGGGTCTCTTTTTTGATACATATATACAGTAAGGGATTTTTATATAAGTTACATTTAGAAAAATAAACGTTTGGAGGAGATGAAGTTGAGAAAATAAATAATAATAAAAGATATATCTAAAAGATTTCTTACTTGAAACACTGGTGGAGTTTTCTTAATCTTAAAGAGATGAATTGACAAAGCTTCGCTAATATTCCCAAAATATCTTGTGAATAAAAATGAAGGGTCTAGGGTATTACTAATAGTGCTGAGAAAGCACCAGAATCGCCGGATTTAAATAACTAAATGTAAAATATCCAAAATTTAAAACCCTCGCCGCCACCTGATAAGGAGCGGCCGACTGCCCCTATGCCATCGGTAGAGGTCGGTAGGTCAACCTCTCCATCTATTTTTGGAACATTAACTTTCACCGTTGTTATTTTTATATAATTCCTTAATCAACATTTAATGTTAATATTAACATTTCCTTAATCCCCAAGTCTATCTAACATTGACTTTTGAATTTAAAATTTAAAATTAACTGTTCATTTGAATTTAATTATTTATAAATTATCTTGAAATTGAAAACTTCAAACATCCATAACTTTTTCATTTTTGCTCCATTTTCAACATATTATGTATGGAAATTGATAGGATTTCACCATGAATGCAATGGCATAACTTTCGTGGTCATATTCCAATTTGTTTTAAAAAAGCTACCCCTATCCTATTTTATTTTATTTATCCAATTTATTTATAGTTAATTTTAAGAGGTGTTACACATAGCCCCAAAAGAAAGACGAGAGTAGGGTAAGTAAATTTCGGAGGTATTGTAAAAGGGATTTATTCGTCATAGTACTTCTAAATAGTAGGAACCTATTTCCTTCGCCATTATGATAGACAGTTCTTTAAGGCTATGAGTTGACTATAGAGAACTCAACAAGTTGATCAAGAAGAATTTGTATCCTTTAACTGGAATGGATGACTTATTCGACCAGCTTGTTAAAGCCAAAATCTTTTCCCAATTGGACTTAGCCACGGGATTCCATCAGTTGAGGATAATTGAGGATAGCAAGCATAATACCGCTTTTCACACTCCAAACAGACTAACAAATGGGAATTGATGCCTTTCGGGTTGACGAATGCCTTCACATACTTTGTAGACTTAATAATTAGAGTCTTTAGGAGCGGCTAAACAAGTTCGTCTCATTATTTATGGATGACATTAAATTATTTTTCAGAAGTAAGGGTGAGCATGAAAATCACTTAAGGAAGGTATTGGAGACCTTGAGGAGGTACCAACAAAAGCCAAATTCTCAAAGTGTTTTTTTGGAAGAAGGAGATGAGAGTTCTCAGTCATATTGTTTTTGAGAAAGGATTGTCTGTGGACCCGGCAAAGGCGAAAGCCATTCAAGGCTGGAAGATTCCAGAAGAACACCGTAGAGTTAGGAGTTTTCTTCGTTTGGCGGGTTATTATAGGAAGCTCATCAAGGACTTTACCCAGCTATCAATCAATGGTGTCGACTTCTATTCTGGAGGGGAGCACCCCAACGACTATTGAAAGTCAGCCGGACGTAGGTATTCTAGTTTGTTCTCCATTATTCGAGAGGTTTCATTCCTCATGCATAATAGCCACGAGCTTATCTTCTTATTTTCGCGAATCTGCAGGTCTTCTGGGTCCTAGCCAAACTCCAAGAATAGTGCCACCATGGAGCAGCAATTGGCATTTACTAAAATTCCGGTGGCCACCATCATTCCAAGGCCCAACGCTCAAATTATTGAAGGGCTTGATGATGAAAAAGCTGACAACCCGTCTTTTCCATACGAATCAGATGATGTTGTGATTACTGGCGCCACCAAACATACCGATGAGCTTAGCACAAATGAGCGCATTGAGAGAGAGAGAAAGAGTAGTTATTGAAGAAATATGCCAATTTAAACCCATCGATGTGGACATTAATGATCCAAATCTCATTCCTCTATAAGTAATTCCACCTGGTGGGTTGGTTTTCAAACAACTCCCTCCAACCTCTAAAAGCTCTCCTACCGAGGATGGCAAAGGATCGAGGAAAAGGACAGGCGAAAATTCTGGTGGTGGTACTCCCAAGAAATCCTGAAGGGATAAAGGGAATAATAAATAGTCGTTGCTTTATCTTAGTTTGTATATAAATTATATAGCCATTTTCTAATTTGTCGGTCATGATTGTCCAAGTGCGGCCCTCGCTTTTAAATAAACTTGTACCACATTTTTGAAGTTCAGCATGCAAATAAAGTTCTTTTCTTTCCGTTGAACTCTTACATGAATTTTGCCTAACTAGTAGACTAATTTTCCATTCAATGTACTTGCAATTCATTGCTCGTTGGTTCGGATGGCAATCTGTTAGTTCTATCCCAAGGCCTCCATGTGGTCATGGTCCTGAGTCGTACCAACATAGGGTTCAAGCCCTAGTGTTACACTATCTGATTCGGTGGTTTGAGCGATTATACTCCTACCCCTATTCTTAGGTTAGCTGTGTTAGATAATGGATAGTCGAACTCTATCCTCGGTGAGTTTATACTCCTACTGTCGGTTTTAGGTCGGATTTTATTGAAAAGAGAGTGGTTGGACAACACTCATCTATTTGTTTATACTCATATCCATACTCTGGGGATAAGAGCTAGTTGGTGGGCAGTCGGATCACAGCCAATTCATGTTTATACTCCAGCTTTCATCCTGAGGACTTAGATTTATTTCAAAAAATAGATGGACCGTACTTTCTTTAATTGATTGATTTCTCCCCAAATCTGAGGTTTAGCTTAGTGAGTGGTCGGTCGTGTCATGATCGCATTGGATTCATATCTATCTCCTCACTCGGTAGGATTAACTTGGTTATTGGATGGTCGAGTCACATCTATTCCTCAGTAGATATTCCGTCCATCGGGTTGTGAATGTGAATTGTCAAATGAACGGTCTGACCATTCTTATCTTGTTTGTTTCATTCATGAACTTTTGTACTTGGCTAGCTCCAAACTATGAGAACCTACTTGGACATATCAATATTAGTTAGTCGGGTATCGTAACTAATATGTAATGTTACAGCAATCATAGATATGAAGGGAATTTCAAATTTTATTTGCCAAATGAAAAGAAATGACATAATTTGTCTTATTACATATCTAGAAAATCAAATGCTAAATAAAATCCAAAAATTGAATGCAACTAAATGAAAAAGAGTAAACTAAGTGAAATAGAATCATAAATGCTCGCTATTCCATGCTTTTGGGAGTATGACACCATCAACAGTTGCGAGCTTGAAAGTTCCCTCTCCAAGCCCCTATTCAATGACATACGGTCCTTCCCAAGAAGGATTCATGTATAATGGGCAGGAAATACCCATTTCAAGATGAGATCACCAATTTCAAAGTTCTAGGTCGGACTTTAGTGTTGCAGTATTGGGCGACCCGGTGTCGATGTGCAGCTGCCCTCAAATCAATTTCTTCGCACTTCTCATCTACAAAGTTTAGAGATTTTAAAAGAAGATCTCTATTCGTTCTGGGATCATATTAGGTTGCCCGATGAAAAGGAATATCGAGTTCAATAGGAATAACCCCTTTAGAGTCGTAAGTAAGGGTGAATGAAGTATGGCCAGTCGCGAACTTATGGGTGGTTTTGTAAGTCCATAATGCTGTTGGGAGTTCATCCGCCCACTTGCCTCTAGCCTTTTTCAAACACTTCTTCAGAATGGACTTTATGCTTTTGTTCATAGCTTCAACTTTCCCAATGCTTAAGGGTGAGCAACTGCCACAAATCTCTTCTCAATATGATGCCATGCAGAAGTCTTTGAATTTAGCGCAGTTGAATTGGGTTCCATTGTTAGTTACAATGGTTCATGAAAGGCCAAAACGACATATGATGTACCGAACGATGAAGTTGATTACTTTCTTTATCGTGATTGTGGCTAAAGGTTCTAGCCCATTTGGTGAAATAATCAACTGCAACGATGGTATACTTCACACCACCTTTAGAGATCGGTAAGGAACCGACAAAATCTATCCCTCATATAGCAAATGGACATGGACTGACCATTCGTGTGATTTTCGTCGCCAGGAACTTTCACATACATCTTCCACTTGTCACATCACCTAGCTTAATCGACAGCATCTCGGTTGAAGTCAGCTAATAACACCCATAACGGAGTATTTTCTTTGCTAGATTTTCCCTACAATGTGATCTCCACATCCCCCTTCATAAACTTCCTCTAGGACTTGTTTTATTTCATCTTGAGCGATACACCAGAGCAGAAGAACAGAAAAACCCTTTCTATACATGACTCCTTCCAGAATGATGTATCACGAAGCATTTAGAAGGACTTGTCGCATTTTATTCCTTCACCCGGGAAGGATCCGTACAGCAAATAGTCTTTAATCGAAGTCATCCAGTACTCCTTCTCAAGCTTCGTTTCTAGCACCCAGTAGATTTCCATCTGATTTATCCTTGGAGCGTCAAGTACTTCAATTGGAACCTAGACCATCTATTGTGCATCTCTAGTGCTATCAAACCTTGCCAATGAGTCGGCCTCCTTGTTTTGATCCCGAAAATGTGATGATGTCATAATACTCAAAGCTACTCAATAGCACTTGGACTTGGATAAGGTACGAGGCGAGTCGTTGCCCTTTAGCTTGGTAATCTTCCTTAACTTGGTGTACTACCAACTGTGAGTCGTAAAAGGTTTCAAGAGATTTTATCCCCAGTTCTCTGGCAAGTTTGAGTCCAATGATCCTAGCTTCATACTCTACTTCGTTGTTTGTTATAGGGAAGTCGAGCTTCAAACCATATCAAATTGATCGATCTTTCGGAGTTACTAGCATGATTCCAGCCCACAACAACGATCATTAGATACTTCATCCATATACATATTACACTGAATGGTATAGGCTCCATCGCTTTCCGAGAGATCATCTTGTGTAGTGAATTCTACTGTAAAGTCCACCAGCGCCTGTCCTTGGATACCTCTTCGAAGGAGATATGTAATGTCGATTTAGCTCAGTTCGATGTTCCACTTGAGTAACCTCCCATACCTTTCAGGTCACTATAGGACCTGTCAAAATGGCTGGTAGGTATAAACATCGATAGGACGAGCCTGAAATAGGAGCGGCGTTTCATGAAGTGATCAGCAAGCAGTACACAAATTTCTCTATCTTCGGATAGTTCCTTTCAACTCCTATTAATAGTTTGCTAACATAATAGACCGGTCTCTGGGACTGATTCTCTTCGTGAAGAAATGCGGCACTTATAACATGAACCGACATGGCCAAGTAGACATACAAGTCTTCATGATCCACCAGCTTTAACAAGATGTAAGGCCTCTCTAAATGGTTCACCAAATCTTGGAATGCCTCTTCATAATCCTATGTTCATTCAAATTTCCTTTTCCCTTTTCTAATCAAATTGAAGAATGGAATGCATTTATCGGTAGCTTTGGAAATAGATCGACTTAGGGTGGCAACCTTCCCATTTAGGTTCTATACATGCTTGATGGTCTTTGACACTTGGATATTGTGCATTACTTGAATCTTCAAGGGATTAGCTTCAGTTCCGTAGGCATTAATGATGAAACCAAAGAACTTTCCTGATGCAACACCAAAAGAACTGTTCAAAGGATTGATCTTCATTTTGTAATATCAAAGGATATCGAACATTTCTGTTAAGTCTCTAATGTGGTCTCTTGATCACCGTGACTTCATGAGCATATCATCCATGAATACCTCCATAGTCTACCCAGTCTAATCTTTAAACAATTTGTAGATTAGATAATGATAGGTCACTCCAGCATTCTTCAATCCAAATGGCATTACCAAACAGAAATACAATCCAACATCGGTAATTATACTAGTGTGCTCCTGATTCGGAACGTACATCAGGATTTGGTTATATCCAGAGTACGCATCCATGAAAGATAGAAATTCGTGTCCTGCAGTTGAGTCTTCTAGTAGGTCGATCCTTGGTAGGGAAAACTATCTTCTGGGTGCGCCTTGTTCAGGTTCGAGTAATCGACGCATGTCTGCCATTATTCATTCGCCTTTCTCACAAGTATAAGATTAGATACCATTTAGGATAGAGGGCATCGTGAATAAACCCATTTCTTTTGAGCCTATCCACCTCCTCTTTAAGGGTAGCAGATCCCTCTGGATCAATGCTACGCCTTTTCTGTTTCGTCAGGACATACCACGGGTCAATATTTAATGCGTAGCTCGCAATGGCAGGCGAGATCCCACACATTCAGAGCGAGTCCAAGCGAACATACAAGATTTGCTTGGAGAAAACCAGCAAGTTCTTTCATCATCCGGCGGCTGAGCTGTGATCCAATCTTTAAGACCCGTAACGGGTCGTTGTGACTGTTCATTATGTCAATTATCAGCAAGCCGGTGCAGCCTTGGTCTCTTTGGGCTCCTCCTCATCATCCCTCGGATCTGTTGATACGCGAAGATTTTGATCAATGACAATGTGCTTTAACAAACAAGAAAGAAATATATGCAATGATAAAGGAAGATCGATGAAGACCAAACAAACATAATATGTTTTTTATATATATGTCTTAGCCTAGATTTATTATTAAAATCTATCCTCAAGAGGCTTGCATGAACACTAGAAAACATTTTATAAACTTCATTTTCAATTAAGTTTTCACTGTGCATATTTTATAAGTTCAGTCGACTGAACAGGAACAACCAGTCGACTGGAACTGGAACAAATTTATACACATGCACAGTTTCAATCGACTGAATTTCCTGCACAGTCAACTGAATTTGCTCCTGAAAATTTTACTTCATATTTTCAGTTGACTGAATTCCCTGCTCAGTCGACTGAATTTGAACCTGCGAATTTTCTCTGAAAAGACACCTTCTTCCTCCCAAGAGTTGCAACCATTTATCAATGGAAATGGAAGCATCTCTTGTCTGCAACCTTTGACAACAACTGCAACTCTTCTACAAGTATATATACATGATTCTAACATCATTTAATTCACCAAATTCTCTTGCTTTAATCTTACTATTCTCTTGTTCATATTCTCTAGATATTTTCAAAGCAATCACCAATCTATTGCTTGAATCACTGTTTTTGTTTATAACACTCTTTTGATTCATAGCAATTCACATTTCTTAAATCTTCACAAACACATTGCATACTCTCGAGGATAAGATTATAGGAATATTGTACTACATTAGACTCATTAGTGTTGACAAGAACACAACAATTCGAATATTGTATTTTAATAATTGAGTTGAAGTCCTCTTCGGTAGTTGAGGCAAGAAATCCCGTTCGGTTGTTCGGGTAAGTTGTAAACCTATTCCTCTGGGTGAAGTGAGGGTGTTAGTTAGTGAAATTCCTAAGAGAAGCTTAGGGACTGGACATAGGACGAGAGGTCCAAACCAGTATAAAATCCTGATGTCTCGTTGCATTTACCTACTTTATCTACCTAGACTATTCTGTTATTCCATATTACACGATCCTACCGCATAGCCTCTTTCAATTGGTATCAGAGCAAGGTCGTCCTATAACCATAACACCTTTATTAGACATATTGATAATATGGAAAATAACGCAAGTACAAGCACAACATCTGCCTATAGTTCCACATTTGTGGAAGGACAATCTACCCAAAGACCCCTCCCCCTATTCAATGGACTAAACTACAACTATTGCGCTACTAGGATGAGGATTTATATGCAAGCAACAAGTTTCGAAGCCTGGAATGCTACTCAAGCAGAGTTCGTTCTACCCACAACCGATTATCCTACATGGACACAAATTCAAAAGAATGAAGCTAGTGCAAATGCCAAAGCTATGAATATGCTATTCTGCGCCCTGAATAGAAATGAATTCAACCGTGTTAGCATATGCACTACTGCATATCAGATATGGAAAACACTTAAAGTCATACATGAAGGCACAAACAAGGTTAAACAAACAAAGATATCCATGTTGAAGAATCAATTCCAAAACTTTAGAATGCGACAAAATGAATCCATCAATGACATGTACTCAAGATTTCAAGACATTCATCATGCTCTAATCGGACTAGGAGAAAGATACACGGACTTTGACATTGTGTCTAAAGTTCTAAATTCACTCACTGATGAATGGGAGAGAAAAGTACTAGAAATCGAGGAAGCAAATGATCTATCTACAATGAAACCAGAAGAATTGATTGGAAATCTTATGTCGTATGAAGTAAATATGCAAGCTAAGAAAGATCAAGCTCAAGAAAGAAAGAATGTTGCTTTTCATGCGGAAAAGGAAGAATCAGAATCTGAAGATGAAGATCTAGCATTTATAGCAAAAAACTTCAAGAAATTCTTAAAGTATAGAAAAGGAAACAAAAACGGATTCAAAAAGAATTTCTTGAACAAACCTTCATCCTCAAATATAGAATGCTTCAATTGTCACAAAAAAGGACACATGCAAAAAGATTGTCAAGAACAAATGAAGGAAAATCAGAAAAGCTTCAACAACAAAAACAAGAAGGATAAATTCAAAAAGAATGCATTTTCTGTAATATGGGATGATTCAGATTCATCTTCATCCGAAAATGATAGTGATAGCGACAATGAACAGGCAAATGTATGCTTCATGGCTCAAGAATCTGAGGTAAATAATTTAACTTTCGACGATTTAATTGAAGTAAACACTGAACTTTTAAGCACAATAAAAACTCTTAAAAAGAAACTCAAAGAAACTCGTGAAAATCAAAACAAAGCTGAATTTGAAAGGGATATGTTAAAAGATGAAAAGAAAATCTTAGAAGAAGAACTTGAAAAAGTTCAAGAGTCTCATTCGGAAACTCAATTATCACTTTCAAGTCAAGAAATTGAAACTCAAAAAACAAAGAATGATATAATTGTTTCTGAAAATCATTAGTTAAAAACTAAGATTAGACAAGTTGAGTTAGAAAATAATAGTCTTCAAGCTAGATTAGATAACATCACTAAAAATGTTTCTAACTTTAACAAAGGAAGAGAAAATTTATCTAAGATTTTAGAAAATTCTCAATCCTCTTCAAGTAAACATGGATTAGGATATAAAAAGGAGTCAAAAATTCCTAAAAAGAAAAATACAAATTTTAAGAGGAATATGTATTCAAAACAACAAATATTGCTAAAGAAACCAATTAAAACAAAAGTAGAAAACAAGGTAGTTAAAATTTGGGTACCAAAGACTAACAATGTATTAATAAGAAATAAATATATTAAAACATTTATGGATAATGTTCATCATAATGAAAACTATATTTATAAAAAGGATACTAAACCAAATTGGGTTTGATTTCCTAAATTCTAACTTTTTAGGACCCTATTAAAAGGTGGGTACCAATAATTTCATATTTATTTTCAGGTCCCACTCAAAAAGAAGAAATAGATATTAGACAGTGGTTGTTCAAAACACATGACCGGAGACAAAGATATGCTTACAAACGTCACATACTTTGATGGTGGCTCGGTTACCTTCGGAGACAATTCAAAAGGCTATATCATTGGAAAAGGAGATGTGAACAATTAAGGTACATCAAATTTACCTTTTATAACAAATGTTTCATTAGTTGAAAATTTAAAACATAATCTACTTAGCATAAGTCAACTATGTGACAAAGGTTTTAAAATAACTTTCTCGAATAATAAATGTCGTATTTTTGATCAAAACCAAAATCTTGTTTTTGAAGGAAATAGAGATAGAAATATTTATGTTTTAAATATGAATATTAATCATAATTCAAGTATGTGTTTAATTGCCAAAGAAAATGATCCTTGGTTATGGCACAAAAGATTTTGTCATATAAATTTTAAAACTATTAGAAAACTTTCTAAAAATGAATTAGTAAGAGGTTTACCCAAAATAAACTTTAAAATAAATAATCTTTGTGATGATTGTCAAAAAGGAAAATTAACAAAATCATCTTTCAAATCTAAGAAAAATATTTCGACTTTACAACCATTAGAATTACTACATATGGATTTATTTGGACCAACACACGTTTAATCCATTAATCATAATCAATACGTATTTGTAATAGTTGATGATTTTTCAAGATATACATGGACTATTTTTATGAAAAATAAAAGTGACACTTTTGAGCATTTTAAAACATTTGTCAAAAGAATTCAAAACACTAAAGATTTGAAAATTAAAAATATTCGAAGCTATCATGGAGGCGAATTCAAAAATGAAGTTTTTGAAACTTTTTGTAAAAAGAAAGGAATAAATCATAACTTTTCTTTTCCTAGAACTCCTCAACAAAATGGAGTTGTAGAAAGAAAGAATAGAACATTACAAGAATGCGCAAGAACATTATTAAATGGATGTTCTCTACCAAAACATTTTTGGGCAGAAGCCGTTGCTACTGCATGTTATGTATTAAATAGAATACCAATTAGACCATTAACTAAAAATACTTCTTATGAACTATTTAATAATAAAAAGCCAAATATATCTTATTTTAAAATATTTGGATCAAAATGTTTCATTTTAAATACAAAAGATCAACTAGGAAAATTCGATTCAAAAGCTGATGAAGGAGTTTTCGTAGGATACTCAGAACGAAGTAAAGCATATCAAGTATTTAATAAACGAACAAACTTAATTGAAGAAACTTTGCATATATCTTTTGATGAAAATTTTAATAAAATTTTTAATATAAAAGATGATGAAGAATTGATAAATATAGAAGAAACAAACCTTGAAACTAATAATAATGAACTAAGATCTCCTCCTAGAATATTACGAGATCATCCCACTCAAAATATAATAGGAGAGATAAATTCTCGAGTTAGAACAAGAAATCAAATAAATCAAATGGGTCATGTAGCTTTCATTTCATCAATAGAACCTAAAAATCTAAAAGAAGCATCAACAGATGATTACTGGATTATCGCAATGCAAGAAGAATTAAATCAATTTGAACGTAATGATGTTTGGGAATTAGTTCCCCATCCTAATAATCAATCAATAATTGGAACAAAATGGATTTACAAAAACAAAATAGACGAACAAGGTAATATAACAAGGAATAAAGCAAGACTAGTAGCACAAGGGTATAATCAAGAAGAAGGTATTGATTTTGAAGAAACTTTTGCTCCCATTGCAAGACTTGAAGCAATATGTATACTATTAGCCTTTGCATGTTTTCACAATTTTAAACCTTATCAAATGGATGTTAAATGTGCATTTTTAAATGGTTTTATTAAAGAAAATGTATATGTAGAACAACCTCCTTTGTTTATACATGAAAAATATCCGGATCATGTATTTAAATTAAAGAAAGCACTATATAGTCTTAAATAAGCACCTCGTGCTTGGTATGAAAGACTTAAAAGTTATTTATTAAACTCGGGATTTAAAATTGGAAAAGTAGATCAAACGCTTTTTATTAAAAATACTACCAAAGATATTTTAATAATTCAAATATACGTAGACGATATTATTTTTGGTTCAACAAATGAAAATTTATGTGAAGAATTTTCAAATATAATGACTAATGAGTTCGAAATGTCTCATATGGGAGAATTATCATATTTTCTCGGACTTCAAATCAAAGAATTAACAAATGGAATTTTTATAAACCAAGAAAAATATTGTGCTAATTTAATTAAACGATTCGACATGGAAAACACTTCTGCGAAACCTACTCCTATGAGTACCACTACACATCTCGATCGAGATGAAAATGGCAAAAGTGTAGATCAAAAATTGTTTAGAAGTGTGATAGGTTCCTTACTTTACTTAACCGCTAGTAGACCTAACATAATAACGAGTGTTTGTTTATGTGCACGCTTTCAATCCGATCCTAAAGATTCATACTTAAGAGCAGTAAAACGAATAATGCGATATCTTAACAAAACTAAAGATTTCGGTCTTTTCTATCCAAAGGAGTGTTCATTTGAGTTCGCATCATTTAGTGATGCTGATTTTGGGGGAACTCCAACAGGTAGAAAAAGTATAAGTGGTACTTGCCATTTCATTGGAAAATCACTTGTATCTTGGTTTAGTAAGAAATAAAATTGTGTCTCGCTTTCCACATGCGAAGCAGAGTATATATCAGCTGCTTTAGCTTGCACTCAAGTTATATACATGCAACAAACACTTAAAGATTTTAATATAAATTTAACAAATTCTACAATATATTGTGATAATACAAGTACAATAAACTTATCTAAAAATCTGGTTAATCACTCTCGTACAAAACATATAGATATTCGTCACCATTTTCTACGTGACAATATCGAAAAAGGAACAATTAATTTAGAACATATTTCAACTGAAAATCAAATTGCCGATATATTTACTAAACCTCTATTAGAAAACTCCTTCATAAAATTACGATGAGAGTTAGGAATAATGTCTTTTAAAGATATCGTATAGAGAAAAATCTATACAATTCAGTCGACTAACACTATCTGTTCAGTCGACTGAATAAAGAAAATATGGGATTTTCAATTTATTTTTCAAATATGTTACATAATATTTTGTCAAATGATATTCACCATACATTTTTAACAGAATTATGGTAACCATTAAATCATTAAGTGGATGAAAAACTTTAAGGATTTATAACCACTATATATTTAGAAAATTCCTACTATAAATATATCTTAAAAATATTTTTTTTTTCACAACTCATTCTCACAAATAAAAGTTTTATAAAAATGCCGTCCAACAACTCTCTTTCCCCGATCAACATCACTTCTTCTGTCGAAAACACTCCAACATCTCCAAAACTTCCCACTCCAACACCAACACATGAGCCAGTTTTCAAATGGAACAATTATCGTACTGGCTACACACCAGAATCCAAGAAAGCAAAACGCGGACTCTTTATTTCTCCAGACTCAAAAAGAAAGATTGATGAAATTGATCACTTTCAACAACAACAAATAGAACTTCAACGAGAATTATACTTCAAACAAAAGGTTACGGCTAGACGTTTAAGCTTCCTCGAGCAAATCGGTTTACGATTTTGTGGATCAAAAAAGAACGAAGTGGCTGAACCCCTACCTCGCCCTGTTAGCTCACTTGATCCGTCTGCATCTTATCGTACACCAGTCGATCCTGTGAATCCTTGGATGTCTCCTAAGACTCCTCAATATAGTCCAAATTCATGGGATATCAATTATATGAAGAATGAAGGGAAAAAAAATCCAAGTCCATCCCCTAAGAAATAGTTAGTGCTGAAATCTATTCATGATATTACATCTATATAATTGTAATTATTTCCTTGAATAAAGAGTTTGCCTTCAAAATTAACAAAGAACAACAAAATACATATGTCAGTCGACTAAAACCCCCTGTTCAGTCGACTGAACTCATGACAGAATGCAAAATGTTTAACAATTCAGTCGACTGAATCTTCTGCTCAGTCGACTAAAATAATAACAGAAACTTTCAGGCAAACATTCAGTCGACTAAAAACCCTGTTCAGTCAACTGAATTCAGCCCAGAAAATTTTCGGCCTTCAATTCAGTCGACTGAACAGAGTATTCAGTCGACTGAACGCCAATTCCCAGGCAAACTTCCCCTTTTAACCACCAATTTTTACCCTACCAATTCACTTTTTACCTCCTACAAACTTTCTTCCCCAAATTAATTTCGAAACCCTAGCCCACAATTCCTCAAAATCCACTCAAATCTCACCCAAATGGCACGAAACATCTTCCGAGCCAATTGATGCTCAAATAGCACAATGACTTTACGATGGAACCGCTGTCACTAGATGGAATAAGATGAAGAATTCCCGAATTTTCGAGCATTCTTTCGTTGATTTCCAAAGCTTTCAAACCTACAACATCCAAGCGTTAATAGATCCAGCAGGTTTAATTCTCTTTTAGATTTGAAAAGAAATGACCATGCCATAAATCATGTAATGGTCAAATTATTTTATGCTAATCTTAATCTTGGACACCAAACTCAAAGAAATCCAAACAATAGTGTTTGGAGTATGGTATGCGGAAAGAAAGTTTGGTTTTCCTTGGATAGAATAGCACACATTTTAGAATCACCAAATGTCGGGAGAAAGCTAGAGGAGATAGAATTCAATCCACATATTCGCTACAACATAAACCATCGATTTATGGATGATAATATCAACTTTAGAGATTTTAAGTCCACCTCTCTTCGACCTATGGCAAGAATCCTCCATAAAGCCCTAATGAGAACAATTACTCTTAGCACGGGCTCGTACGAAATTGTCTACCCAAATAACTATCGAGCTCTATATGCTATTTTTGGCAATATACAAGTCAATTGGGTACAGCTTATTCTTGATGAGTTTCTCACTTTTAATAATGGAAAAATGCGCACTATCTACTTTGGAGAGTACATCATGCGACTTCTCCTCAACGTCGATACGCCATTACCTGAGTCGGAGAATACAATGGTCCATCAAATTAACCACCGGACCATAAGCCTAATGCAACTCCCATCTCGACCTCCTCGCATAATATCACTCACCGAATGGTAAGCAAGGCATCAAGAATAACAACAACAACAACAACCTCCTCAACCTCACCACGAAGAACATCTAGAGCAAGATGATGAAATTCGTCTTGTTGACCCAAGCTTCACTACCAACCAATCCTTGGGGATATTGTCAAGAAATCAACAAATTCTTGACACTCGTCTTAAAAAGGTAGATCACAAGCTTGACAAAATCAAAGGATTCTTCAACAAGCTATAGGATGCAATCTCGCGCTCTAGCACCACTACTGCTTCGACATCTCGCGGCAAACGTCCGGCCCCTACGTTTACATGGACGACATCCGAAAAGCATACAAGTACCAGCGCAAGCGGAGCTAGTTGTGGCCAAGGAGGAAGAGAGCACAGACCACCAACAGGAGGACCCGTCATACGTGAACCAACAGGAAGAGAAGGTTCATATGACTGGGATAGAGATGAGTAATTTTTTTGTTTGATGTGTATTTTTAACTTTCTAGTGGCTTGTATAAATAGCCATTTTATGCTTGTTTGTCGCAACATTTTTTACTTTCCTTAAGCCATGATTTTGCAAATATTCTCTATGCTTTGGTGATTGTTTTGATAAATTACTACTGTTAGTTCTTCCTTTTTGTCGATGACAAAGGGGGAGAAAATCTATGGTACTAACTTTGTTTCGTAGGAAAGATAGTGCATACATTCAGGGGGAGAAAATAAGTAAAAACATCTCTAGAATAAATCAGTATTGTCATCAATCAAAAAGGGGGAGAATGTTGATACGCGAAGATTTTGATCAATGACAATGTGCTTTAACAAACAAGGAAGAAATATATGCAATGATAAAGGAAGATCGATGAAGACCAAACAAACATAAAGTATGTTTTTATATATATGTCTTATTCTAGATTTATTGTTAAAATCTATCCTCAAGAGGCTTACACAAACACTAGAAAACATTTTATAAACTTCATTTTCAATTAAGTTTTCACTGTGCATATTTTATAAGTTTAGTCGACTGAACAGGAACAGCCAGTCGACTGAAACTGGAACAAATTTATACATATGCACAGTTTCATTCGACTGAATTTCCTACACAGTCGACTGAATTTGCTCCCGAAAATTTTACTTCATATTTTCAGTTGACTGAATTCCCTGCTCAGTCGACTGAATTTGAACCTGCGAATTTTCTCTGAAAAGACACCTTCTTCCTCCCAAGAGTTGCAACCATTCATCAATGGAAATGGAAGCATCTCTTGTTTGCAACCTTTGACAACAAATGCACCTCTTCTACAAGTATATATACATGATTCTAACATCATTTAATTCACCGAATTCTCTTGCTTTAATCTTACTATTCTCTTGTTCATATTCTCTAGATATTCTCAAAGCAATCACCAATATATTGCTTGAATCACTGTTTTTGTTTATATCACTCTTTTGATTCATAGCAATTCACATTTCCTAAATCTTCACAAACACATTGCATACTCTCGAGGATAAGATTATAGGAATATTGTACTACATTAGACTCATTAGTGTTGACAAGAACACAACAAGTCGAATATTGTATTTTAGTAATTGAGTTGAAGTCCTCTTCAGTAGTTGAGGCAAGAAATCCCATTCGGTTGTTCGAGTAAGTTGTAAACCTATTCCTCTGGGTGAAGTGAGGGTGTTAGTTAGTGAAATTCCTAAGAGAAGCTTAGGGACTGGACGTAGGACGAGAAGTCCGAACTAGTATAAAATCCTGGTGTCTCCTTGCATTTACCTACTTTATCTACCTAGACTATTCCGTTATTCCATATTACACGATCCTACCGCATAGCCTCTTTCAGGATCTATGTCTTTATAGAACCGACTATGGTGCCCAAGCCAAGGGCTAGGCGCTGATTGTCAATCTTTAGCAGTTTGGATATGGAGAGACTTACCCTTACCTTTCTCCTTCGGTTGAGCATCTCGTCGTTTAGCTACATGCATGCATGTTCAATTGCCTGATCACCATGCATAACTCCAACGCCATTATCAGTTGGAAACTTCAAAGTCAAACACTACGGGGCAATAGCTACCAAGAATTTAGCTAGAGCTCATCGGTCCAAAAAGCATTGTATGGAGAGTCTACATCTAAGACAACAAATGGTAAAATCTGCACTCTTCTGCAGTTACCTTCTCCCAACTCCATGGACAATTCGACATATCCGACAACTTCGGTTGCAGCACCATTAAAGCTATGAATGCGGGCTTTAGATAGTTTTAAGTCCTTTGCTTCCATCCCCATCTGATTCTAAGCCTTATTGAAAATTGTATTAATGGAACTTCCACTATCAACCAAAATCCGTCTCACTAAGGGGGGGTTGGTCATGGCCGAAATGACCGTTGGATCGATCGTCAGTGCCTCCACCTTATCTGCATCTCTATTTCTGAATACAATGTCATCTGCCATTATATGCTGCAGTTTTACTGGAGCTCCATCTTATGTATTCGAACAACACTTAAAATTCATATGCTTGATCGCGCTAGCATAGCGCTGCATCTCACGCCTACTCCTATCAGTTGGATGCGGTCCTCTGACTATCGTATTGATCACTGATCTTCCATCAGTCCGCCCAAGCTCCTCGACCCTTTAGGAGCTTGTCCTCGGCTGGGATCGGATGTCCCCTGCCCACCATCCTACGGGGATTCAACAAACTATTGTAAGTTTATTTTTAGAATTTGTTTCTCGATAATATCCTGGACAAGCCTAAACTCATTCATGTTATGCCCATAGCATTCCTGGAACCGTCAATATTTCCCAGTCTGCGTCTACTTTCCCATCGATTCTTTCGAAGGTGGCTTCTATTATTGCATGGTATCGCAGGTTAACAAATAGACATTTCCATAGATGTATTTAGTGGTGTGTAGGTATCGCACATTGAAATCCTAGGCTTTTCTCTTCCAGAATACCTCTTTCATTCATGGTTTCTATCTCCGCCGTTTTTTGCTGATTTAGTTTATTTTGGATATTCACTACAGAACTATCACCAGACTGCTTCACTACTGTTACTCTGCACTCCCTCTTCACTTGGTCCCACAACATTCTTCTTCCTAGAGCATATAGGTTCCTCTTTTCTCAAATAATGAGTTTCTTTTACATAGAAATGTTCCAATGTCGCGAGTGGTTTGCTAGCTACCTATCACCAAAG
Source organism: Allium cepa (assembly GCA_030765085.1). NCBI lineage: Eukaryota > Viridiplantae > Streptophyta > Magnoliopsida > Asparagales > Amaryllidaceae > Allium > Allium cepa. The sequence goes on from CM060931.1 coordinate 402,653,326, forward strand.
TCAGATTCTAGATCAATCCCTCTTGTTACCGCCATCAAAATTGAATGGTCGTCCGGATTACTATATTCTATGATAGCTGTATGAAATCTCTTTAAATAATCTTTCAGCGGTTTTCCTGGACCCTGGATCATGCTGGATTGGGGCATCTCGTCTTTGGGGCGAGCTGCATGCATACGGAACTGCTCTACAATCTTCATTGCTAAATCATCAAATCTAGAGATTGATTGTGAGGGTAATCTCATAAATACATCATTGCTATGCCAAAGAAAGTGATTGAAAAGCATATGCACTTTGTTGCATCATTGGCTCATGTAGAATCCATTAGCCATTTATATCTCATGATGTACTGCCTGGGTCGGTTTTTTCCTCGTAGGCAGGCATCGATGGTATGCTGAACCTCCTTGGATACTCAGCATGTAAGACATTGTCAGTAGATGGTGTATTGCTTCATGAGATCCTCCAATCATTATTGGTCAAGCTTTGGCTCTCTCTCACTAGCAATCTAACCATGGCCGACAAGTCCTACGTTTAGATAGTCGGAGCCAAGCGATGGACATGATCCACCTTAGGTGAATGGTCTGGTCGATGTCTACGGGCCGTTCCATGCCTTCATGACTCAACATTCCTTTCGATGTATATCATGTATATTCACTTCATCGTCATTCCGAGGAGGTAACCGATCTACAACCACCTAAACTCCAGCATCCAATTCAATCACAACAGCTACTGCTTGGGCTACAACATGGAGAGGTAGGCCCCCTCCTCTCAAGGAGGGAGGGATCAGTACTGATCCCTGTGCAGGGATCGACACCGATTGGTCTCGGCAGACCATGTTGATTTTCCTGTTGATGTGCTGAAGCTTCTGCATGATATCCATCAGTTCTGTGACATCTACGTATGTAATAATCATATGATGAAGTGGAAATCTATGATGTAGAATAAGGGGTAGGGTCCCTTCTAGCTTTCTTATGTTGTTGCCGACTGAGTTGGTTCATTAGATCAATATTGGTTTATCTGTTGATTTAACTGCCGAGGGCCATCCATGGCTCTCTCATCTGATTCTGGAATTATCTCTTGTGATGGAATCAGCTGGATTTTAGATATCAACTGGATTGGTAGCATTCACATCTACTGGTAAATTTCTTAGACCTCCTGGTTGGAAACTGGCATTCTCGTTTCCTTCTGTGTTAGATCTAGTATTTCTAACCATTGTTGATAGATTTCCTTAGAGTTTTGCAAATCTGAATAGAAAAATATGCTTCTTGAAGATAACTTTGGATCTCTAAGGGATTTCTGCAATCCGGTAGCAATAAACCACTACACCACACTGCCAATTTTTCCATGCTCCTTACGAAAAATTAACCACGGTCTTGAACCATGGCAATTTTACCACGGTTTTAAGCCATGGTAAAACAAATTACAATGGTTAAGAACCGTGGCAATTTTGTAACGGCTTCCGACCATTGCAAAAGTTACTCTAATTTTTTTAACCCCCTAGGTGTACGGTATAAATCTCAAATAATTACGTACCGTTCTTAAAACAACGCCCCCATCTTTCCTACATTCGTGTCCTGATTAAATCAATTTCCAAAATCTTTTGCTGTCGAATCGTTTTGAACTCAACATCGATTTGAGCATCTCTTAAATCGTGTCAACCTTAATATCGATTTGAGCATCTCCTGAATTGATTTGATCATTGAAGATTCTCGTCGGGTAATTTATTTTTATTTTTAATCAAGTATTGGGTTATAATTTTGTTATCAATGTTCATGAAGATGTGGGTTAATTCCATGATATATGATCCATAGTTACTATCATCTTGTACTTATTGCTTTATTTATTTATATATATCAATATAGATAACTTTGATGCAGTATTTTCTCATACCAGGCTATTATTGACCTAAAGTTATTTTTCTATTAACTCTTAAGTATTCTCAATAGTACTTTAAGAATTAGGTCTAGATTAGAGTAGCGCTTGGAAGTTTTATGAGATGAGAAGGATAGTGGGTTTCCTACTACCTATGACGTTGATATTTAGTTTTCATTGAGCAGTATTATTACATAGATGTTGTGACTACTATTTTATAGAGATAGTATTTCAAGTACTATTTCCTTTATGTTTTAAACATTGGCTTATGTATCCTATCGTGTCCATTGTACTATTATACTTAACAGTATATGATATTTGTATAATATTACTATCTTGTTTATATTAGTATATTTACTAATTATTTTTTTGAAGTGCTTTGTGAGATTATAATAAGTGTGGTTTTTTAGTACATATGGTTTATCTCATGGCATAGGACTTGACGAAATAAACTAGTTGATGTATTACACGATGTGATTTGGTATATGTATTAGATTGCATATTTTGGGCTTCAAATATTTTTGATAGAAAACCCATTTGTTTCACTGTATAAGCATAAATAACCTAAAACTTCAACACGCAATATTATCCCATTTATTAGATTTATTTTAGAAATATATAGATGATCCCTCTATAATGGAGATTATTCTCCCTAATCCAAAGTAAACGATCGTCAATGTAAGTATGTTCATTATATTTTGGGTCTTGGGGCAAGGTAATAGTTGGAGTTAGGAAGAGCCAAAGCATTCTCCTCAAAGGGCCAGACTCACTGGTTGTGCTTAGTTACTAAAACATGGCATCATATGGCTCGGAATTAGTCAAAAATATGGCGGGCATCGAATTGGTAAATGGTACTTACACTGATCAAAGAGGCGATGGTCAGGTGCACCGCCCGAGACGAGCTTACCAATGGTGGGGGAGGGAATTTAGTGACTCAAGCCAGTAAAAAGAGGGGAGAAAGGCAAATCAATTTGGTGTTGTTATAGGTTAATTTCAACATTAATCGAAGGAAAAGGTAACCTAAAGTTATTAAAATGTCCTCACATTTTAGCGACTTTTGAATATACACTTAAAATTTCTAATGTTCACAACATTCCTGTACAAAGCTGAATTTATGCATTGGTAAACACGGTTAGACCGGTGGAAAATCTTTCAAATTTTTTGCACAAGTTGGTTGGACTTGTAGACTCTAAGAAAAAACATGCTTATGGATCTCAAGGGACTTAATTCTTCCAGCTTGTGTTATATACAAATAAATTTTCCAGATATCTCTATACATATACGCATCCCTAACTGACTAGAATTACTTGGCATAATTTGATATTGCTTGTTACGGATTTTGATACTAATAGCCGGTCATTTGGATATAGGGGGTCAAACATTTGACACTGTTAGTTGAATAGTTAGTATGATATATGTGATCACTCAATAACTCATATCTTCATGACATCCTAATGAAACTTGTAACAACCCGATATTTTCAGCCATTCACAGCCGCACATGTCGGACTTGAATTGCTCGAAATACCGCATTGTAAATAAATTTGGAGCAAATGAAATACAATCACAGAATCACAGACATAGAACAAACATAACACCTCGCAGCGGAATATAAAATACATAGTAGTTCATGAAGCTACTACGGCAGAGTCTCAAACCAAATACATAATGTAGTCTGAAAACAACATAATAGAAATCCCAAATACATAGAAGTTCACTAATACATGAGATAAACTAGAACATCTGAAATAAAGAGTAGATATAAATGTAGATAAGCAGAAACTCCAGCAAAGACCAGCTCCAGAAAGAGAATCCAAAGCTGTGAATACTCAGGCTGACCCGAGCGTAAAGTAAAATACAAAACACTCGAGTCAGGACAATATATACTTATATAATGTAAACCAACTCAAGTGAACTGTAGTAGAAATAGACAATAACTTAAAGGATGCTTGTGATCGCCCATCCTTTAAGAACCAGTTAAACTATAAATTAAATACTTCCCGTGGTTAAAATTTCAAAATGGTATTTTATACTTCAAAATCAAATATCATTTCAAAATTCAATATCATTCAAAATCCATTTCAAAATATCAAAAATATAATATCTTCCAAACCACATTCATTTTTATTTAATTTAAATACCATTACAAAATACATTTCAAAATAGTTTATATTTCAAAACAAATTACTTCATTTTAAATCATAAAATGAAGTTATTATATTTAATAATTAAATTATTAAATTTACAAAATTTTAGTCTTTCAAAATTCATTTATCCACTTAATTTATTAAAACAGATGAAAATTCAACTTTCGCAGCATTTAGAAATTGCTACAGAAAGTTACATTCAAAACAGTTCAATTTAACAAAAGATAGCATAAAAAATGCTGTGATAGGGTTACATTAGTTTCAAATAAAACTTAGTTAAATTCAAAAATTATAACATTTACAAAAATGCTATGATAGCCTTTAATTAAACTTAGCCATTTGGTTCATTATTATCAACTACAACATTTACAAATGCCGTGTTATCATTTACATTAGAATTAATAGCATTTCTGAAATGCAGTTAATTAACTTCAAATATTCAGTATAATTTCACAAATAATTATATTTTTATTTAAATCATTTTTAACTTATAAAATCATATAATTTCACTTTTAAAACAATCATTCAAATACCCTTATATTCATGATTTTATAAAGTTAAATCTCCACTCAAAAATCAAAATTTAATAATAATTCACTTATTAAATTCCAACATAAAATTTCAAATCATTAAATTAAATTTAAATTAACACTTAAGTTAAAAAATTTAAAATATAACTTAATTTCATTTTTATTTACTTAACTTAAAATTCACTTTTAAGCCAAATTCACAAATTTTCAATTTTAGTTATATTTCAAAATTTCAACATAAATATTCATTCATCTCACATTTAACTTTATTCAAAAATCATTAATGTATTAAAAAAATTATTTTAAATTCATTTGATACAAAATATCATACATTTATCATATTTTCATATTTAATTTAAATTCCATTTATCACCAAATTATAATTTCCAAAATAACTTACATTTCATATTTCTAACTTTACCCTTTATTTATTTCACTTAAATTTTTCTAGAAAATCAATAATGCTTTGCAAATCATTTTTTTATCAAATCTAATCAAAATATTATAATATTTACATTTCTAAAATATTTTAAATTTTTTTAGAAAAACATATTTTAACAACGGGTCCGTATTTCATTTTCTAGCCTAGGTAAAGTGATACGGGTAATATATCATTTCAACCCGTAATTTACAAAGAAAGCCAGATTTGATCATTTCAAACCCGCAATCCCAAGTAAAAGAAAATAATTGAAAATCATTCAGGCCTATCATTTCAGCCCATAACGATTTTCTCCTATTCTAAAGTCCGTTCGGGTATGTATCATTTCAACCCATAGATATTCTAGTCTACAGGGAACTTGCAGTGTGATAAACTGATGAAAGTAACAGAATAGCATGAAATAACAGTAACATATGATATAACAGGTGTAAATATAGGTGTGAACATCATATGAATATAATATAGCAGTTATAACAGGATGATATGCATTTACAGATTCAGGTGATGTCAGTTTATCACTATATAAGTACATATTAGTCTGGTGAGATTTACTCACCTGTTCAAAGATGGAGATCGCTACCAAAGCAACAATACTGACACTACCAAGGCACGACAACACTACTATAATTTTGAGAATGGAGAGTCAAAGCTATACCCCTTGAAACATTTAAACAAAACAATACAATATACATGAATAAACACTTCACATATATTTAAATAACTTATATATACAAGCACAAATCAAATCCAAACCAATTGCACTTGCCTCCATCTTGCATAGACTCAGCCATGGCTGGAAAATACATGACTATGGCATCTTCTAGGGTCTAGTTATGGACCTATAGGGGTAGGTCTAACCTAGATAAATTGGTGCAAATATTTGTGAAGCAATATCTAATGTTCAAAGGCAAAAGCATGGATTTCAAAGCATCTTATGGCTCGACCAAGGCCAAGGGGGCATGGCTATTTCAGGTGGGGTCGAGCAGTGGTGTGTAGAAGTGCTACAGTTCAGAATTTGGCTAGTGGAGGTGGTGTTTGGCCGGCCAAAGTGGAGGAGAGAGGTGGTGGAATAAGTTAGGCTAGGCTATGAACATTTAGGTGGAGTTTTGTTCATTTTTAGGTGGGTCTTATTCATCAAGGGACATGGCCATGGCTTGGGCCTGGGCTGGAGGAAGTGCTGACCAGATGTGGTGGTGGTGGAAGAGGCCAAGGTGGTGGAGGAGGGCAGGCCGATCCAATAAAGATGAAGAAGGCAAGTGCAATCACAAAAGAAAACAAAGAAAACATGAAAAGAAAAGAAGTTTTTACCAAAAATTTTGCAAGCAATGGAGACGGCCGGATATTGTAGAGATGAGAAAGGTTTGTATTCGTGAATTATGAGAAAAATAAGTGGCTGAGAGAAAGAATCAGGTCGGCCAAAGCAATTGAATGCAAGAGGTTGGAAAACGAAGAGGTGGAAAGCAAAAGGTCTCAAGCAGCTAAAGAGTCACAAAACTCTTCGAATTTCTTTTGTATAAATTTTTAATTTATAAATACATATAAAACTGATAAATAAAGATAAAACTCAGATATAAAAAAAAATTAAATTTTAATTAAATAGAATTCAAATTAAGAAAATGGCTAAAAATTGCAAACTAGGCTCTAAAAATTAGAAATAACTTCAATAGACTTTGGAAAATTTTATTTAAATTTAAATACACGTACAATGAATAAAATAAAGTAAAACACAGCAAATAAGAGTGAATGCATAAAATAAATAAATAAATTTTAATTATATATAATTAAATTAAGCAAATAGAAAGGAAAAATGGAAACTAGGCTTGAAAATTAGAAAATAGATTCAATAAGCTTTGGAAAAATTCTATCTACACTTTAAAAATATTTAAAAGACAAAATATATATAATATAACATATTAAAACATATTAAAATAAAGTATGACAAAGAAAATATAATTTATATAATTTAAAATAAACAAACTTGCTAAATAAAACAAATTGCATTCAATATTGAAATATACATAACTTTCACAATTTAAGTCCGTTTTCAACGAAACGAAAAGCAGTATCCAAGTTATTAAATCTATTTTCATAATAAAATATAAAATTTAATAATTTAAATATTTAAATTTTGAAATTTAAAAGTCAATGTTTGAACAGTTTGAACAGAAATACACTTTTCAGTAAAATATCCAATTTATACTAGTTTGAAATTATAATTCCCATAATAATCAACATTTATATTTAAAAATGAAATATTTGAAATAAAACAAGTTTAAAATAATTTCAAAATGAAATAAATTTTAAATTAAAATATACATAAAAATCTAGGGTTGTTACACTCTCCCCCACTCAAATCTTTTCGTCCTCGAAAAGGAAGGAAGCGGAGAAACAATAAGAAAGAGCAATAGGTTGGAATACATCCCCGAAAGAAGGTAGGGAAAAAAAGATAGCTAGGAGGTAAAGCATGTTGAAAGACAAGGATGAACCATTATTTGAACCATTATACATTTCAATTTAATTTATTTATTTTAGTATGATGAATAGTCATTTGATTCAAATCTGATGGTTCAAAGTAAACAGTATTTAAAACATTTTAAATTTTTTGAAGGGAAAATAACTGATCAAAATATTCTTTATATAATACTTTATCAAAATACTTTTATAACTCGATGTCTTAACAAGTTTACTTTCGTTCCTGCAGACTCTGGCCATACGTTGATCAGACGCAAAGCTAGAATTCTCCAGGTACTTGGTAGACTTGTTTCAACACCCAGTGAAAATACTGAAAAACTCTTTATAAAAAAACAGATATGGAAAGTACAATCCAAACAAATCAACCAAACCAAAATAGTTGTCTAATCATGGATCACAGATACACAATGGTTACGCCTGGATCCCCTAGGAAACAATCCGTATCCGTAAGCTTTCTCAGCCCTGCGAGTTACGCCATGATGACGAGTAGAATGCAGGATACACAATGGTTACGCCTGGATCCCCCAGGAAACAATCCGTACCCCAAGGCCAGCTCAGCCAGGCATTTGCGCTACTAATGCGACCTACATAGAGTGCAGGATACACAATGGTTACGCCTGGATCCCCCAGGAAACAATCCGTACCCCCAGGTCAGCTCAGCCTGGCAGTTGCGCTATGTAGTCGCGATCATAAGACCACGGGGATCGCCGTGGAATTTGATGGACACTCGAGTATCATATCTGAAAACCCAAATCAAAGAGAGAGAATAATATCGATATAATGAATCCACAGTGTGGCCACAAAGCGGATATCAAGCAGAAGGCACTTTCCATTTCTTTACTTCGAAAATATGTATCATATAGTACCTTTCAAAATCACTTTCAAATATCATACTTATATAAAGTCCATTATATATAAGATTTCATTTCAAATCAAATACTTTCCCAAATAATAGTATATCAAATCACACTTATATAAATTTCGATTATATAAGATTTCATTTTTCAAAATTGAGTACCTTTTCAAATCAACAGTTCTCAAATCAATAGTTTTCAAATCAACTGCATACTTACACAAATCAATTTTTATATAAGTTCGATAACTCTCAAATCAAAGTATTTAAATAAACAAGGTTCTCAATTTCAAACCATTTCAATATCAATTCAGCTTCAAAATCATATATGATTTCACCAAATCATTTCTTCCAAATTACATAAATTTAGTTTCAAGGTTTCTTAAACAATAGATTTAGAAAATAATCCAAATTTCCAAATCAACAAAATTTAGGTCAAATAAATTCATTTCCATTTCAAACATGTATTCACTTCAAAAATCATAATACTTTCAAAGTTATAAATCTTTCGAAACCAAATACTTGAAATCATTTCACTTTGAAAATCATAACATTTTGAAATCATACATTTGAAATCATAAAACATGCCCTTAGTTCTTTACATTTCAAAAAAAAAATTCAATTAAACCAAAATCTAAAATTTCCAATTTTAGTTCAATTCAAACCATCAGTTTCAATTTAGTTTTCCAACAAAACCATTTCAAATATTATCAATTTCAAATATAGATTTGATTTACAAAATAAACTATTAAATCTTAAATATGTTTCAAGGCTTAAATATACCATATTTCAAAACTAAATTTCATAATTTCATATATCTCAAATTTTACTTCATTATTACTTAGTGTTGAAATATATTTATTTCATAAATCCATTATTTTTAAATAAACTCAAATTACAAGTAAACCAAATATCCTTTCATACTAATATAAGCTTCAATTATTCATTTATCAAAATCAATGGTTTTCAAAATCATCTTATACTTACATAAAGTTTATCTTATATAAGGATCAAAATTTTCAAAAAATAAATTTCGCTGCATGAAATGCCATATGGGATTGAACATCTTTGCTTACTAAAAGATTTTTAATTAAGAACAGTTTTGTATATAAAATAGTTTGTATAAAAAATAGAATAAAACGGTTAGTTTAAGAAGAATAAAAGAAAAATAGTTTTGAAAAATGGTTTTAAATTTGATAGTAGTTTTTCATAAAAGAAAATTTTCAATTAAATTACAAAGATATCCAACCCAACAACTTTCAATTTCAACGTCAAGTATATAAGGATATAAGATGCACATATGTCATCATTTCGCGACATTACATTCGATCGCTTGCTCGATCACACAAGTTCGCTTTCGAACTAGTATTGTCCATTTGACTTCCCTGATGCGGACTTCGATATGGTTTCTCGACTAGAAGCCATCAGTCCCCTTACATAGCCATATACTATGATAGAGAATTCTAGAATCAAGCAAAAAATCCATATCAAATATTCGCCATCAAGAATCAAATGAAAAATCCTAACACGAAATGGTGTAATTCACGTCGAACTTATGTACTCAAACTTGGATCAGATTAATTATGCGAATAAAACAGCATACTTACAACTTATGTACCTATTCCAACTTGTTAAATAAATAGTTTCGTAAAAATGTTACTAAGTTAAAACATTCAAAACCAAATTTTTCTCAAAAATTTGAAGACTAATTTTTATCCAAAACATTTCAAAACTAAATTTCATATTAGTATAATTCAAAATAATCTTATTTATTTACTTAACAAAACAGTTTCAACTTATACAAATCATATTATTTCATACTTGAAACATACAAACTAAATTTATATTCTTTATCAAATGCCTTATACCTTTAAAAAAAATTAGCTTTGAAAAGTTAACCTTGATTTGGAAGTGCTCGAACCTTCAAAATAGTCGAAGAAATCATATTTTCAAATCCAAGAGTGGGAAATCACTAACCAAATCAGTAAATCAATTCCAATAGATATGGTTATAACAAAACAAATCTGAACCTCGAGGACTGAACACCGACTTACTTTAAATCATTTCAAATATATATATACACATACATATATCTTTCGAATATCAAACCATATTTCAAAATCTGAAATAAAAATTGGTTTCACAAAATCACTCGCATAGTAAAGCTACTAGAGTGGCCTCTCCCCACTCAGAAACTCGATAATCAATGTCGATGATGCATGCATTCATCACCGAAATTATTTTCCAGCGACGTAATTGTGTTCTGGACTTTTATTTTCTAGAAAACCTCTTTGAAATCTCTTCGAAATCTTTGGAATTCATTCGAATACGTTCGAAACATTTCTTATTCAGAAAATATCTTTAAATCATAATATTATTATATATTTTCCAAAATCCCAAAACCGATTTTCACAACACCGGAGTTCGATTCCTCGAAATTCAAATTCAAAGCCCTTCAGTTATAAATCATTTTTATATAAGTCAAAAAAAATCAAAATTTCAAATCTCTTCGAAATTCAAATTTTAATTTTAAAAGGTATATAATCCTTATCGAAAACATTTCACTTTTATATACAAATATGGCCATCCTTAATAATTTGGATGTATGCACAATTTCAAAATACAACCAAACACAAATTTTCAAAGGATGATTCAAGGAAGGATTTCAAACAAACAAAGATTCAAAATTAAAGGAACTCTAATCAAATAGAATTCTAGTTCGAAGATAAACTCAAACGAAGGTGAGATAATTTAATTACCAAATAGAGGATAGATAAGTCTATATAAATCGCGGGAGACCTTAACCGGTCAACCGAGACTTTAGGAATACAATCAATACGAAAATCTAAGGCAAATCGACCTTCGATCGCCAGAGATAGAATCCGGGTAGAGCAGGAGAGCATCGACATCCGGGGATACAGAAATCTCCAGTGAATCAATGCCAATCGTAAAGGAGTTTCACCCCTTTACAAATCATTCAAAGATTTACGGAATCACCGCTCTTTAGAGAGGTCATTCCAAAGTAGAGTTACAGAATGCTTCAAAATCAAAAGGAAAAATGGGGAAAACAAGACTAGATTCCAGAACAAGTGGGAGCGTTCGAAAGTTAAAGAAATCCTAATCGATAAGAATCCTAATCGAGAGATTTCAAACAAGGTGGATACAGAAGGAAAGAAGCTTAGAAAATCTTGGTTTCAAAATAAGAAGATTTTTATACCAAAATAATCTTTGAAAATACTTTAAAAATCATTTGAAAATCATTTTATACTTTGAAAATACGTTCTCTCACAAAGAAAGGATTCTGAGATTGATTTCACTCATCCTAGGGTATTTCTACCCTATCTCTAATGAGTTTTTGCTCCGCAGGATATGGTTTGCCTAAAAACCAAAGCTCTGATACCAACTGTAACAACCCGATATTTTCAGCCATTCACAGCCGCACATGTCGGACTTGAATTGCTCGAAGTACCGCATTGTAAATAAATTTGGAGCAAATGAAATACAATCACAGAATCACAGACATAGAACAAATAGAATACCTCGCAACGGAATATAAAATACATAGTAGTTCATGAAGCTACTACGGCAGAGTCTCAAACCAAATACATAATACAGTCTGAAAACAACATAATAGAAATCCCAAATACATAGAAGTTCACTAATACATGAGATAAACTAGAACAGCTGAAACAGAGAGTAGATAAAAATGTAGATAAGCAGAAACTCCAGCAAAGACCAGCTCCAGAAAGAGAATCCAAAGCTGTGAATACTCAGGCTGACCCGAGCGTAAAGTAAAAAACAAAACACTCGAGTCAGGACAATATATACTTATATAATGTAAACCAACTCAAGTGAACTGTAGTAGAAATACACAATAACTTAAAGGATGCTTGGGATCGCCCATCCTTTAAGAATCAGTTAAACTATAAATTAAATACATCATGTGGTTAAAATTTCAAAATAGTATTTTATACTTCAAAATCAAATATCATTCAAAATCCATTTCAAAATATCAAAAATATAATATCGTCCAAACCACATTCATTTTTATTTAATTTAAATACCATTACAAAACACATTTCAAAATAGTTTATATTTCAAAACAAATTACTTCATTTTAAATCATAAAATGAAGCTATTATATTTAATAGTTAAATTATTAAATTTACAAAATTTTAGTCCTTCAAAATTCATTTATCCACTTAATTTATTAAAATAGATGAAAATTTAACTTTCGCAGCATTTAGAAATTGCTACAGAAAGTTACATTCAAAACAGTTCAATTTAACAAAAGATAGCATAAAAAATGATGTGATATGGTTACATTAGTTTCAAATAAAACTTAGTTAAATTCAACAATTATAACATTTACAAAAATGCTATGATAGCCTTTAATTAAACTTAGCCATTTGGTTCATTATTATCAACTACAGCATTTACAAATGCTGTGTTATCATTTATATTAGAATTAATAGCATTTCTGAAATGTAGTTAATTAACTTCAAATATTCAGTATAATTTCACAAATAATTATATTTTTATTTAAATCATTTTTAACTTATAAAATCATATAATTTAAATTTTAAAACAATCATTCAAATACCCTTATATTCATGATTTTATAAAGTTAAATCTCCATTGAAAAATCAAAATTTAATAATAATTCACTTATTAAATTCCAACATAAAATTTCAAATTCATTAAATTAAATTTAAATTAACACTTAAGTTTAAAATTTTAAAATATAACTTAATTTCATTTTTATTTACTTAACTTAAAATTCACTTTTAAGCCAAATTCACAAATTTCCAATTTTAGTTATATTTCAAAATTTCAACATAAATATTCATTCATTTCACATTTAACTTTATTCAAAAATCATTAATGTATTAAAAAATTTATTTTAAATTCATTTGACTCAAAATATCATAAATTTATCATATTTTCATATTTAATTTAAATTCCATTTATCACCAAATTATAATTTCCAAAATAACTTACATTTCAGATTTCTAACTTTACCCTTTATTTATTTCACTTAAATTTTTTTAGAAAATCAATAATGCTTTACAAAATCATTTTTTTATCAAATCTAATCAAAATATTATAATATTTACATTTCTAAAATATTTTAAATTTTTTTAGAAAAACATATTTTAACAACGGGTCCGTATTTCATTTTCTAGCCTAGGTAAAGTGATACGGGTAATATATCATTTCAACCCGTAATTTACAAAGAAAACCCGAGTTTGATAATTTCAAAACCGCAATCCCAAGTAAAAGAAAATAATTGAAAATCATTCAGGCCTATCATTTCAGCTCATAACGATTTTCTCCTATTCTAAAGTCCGTTCGGGTATGTATCATTTCAACCCATAGTGATTCTAGTCTACAGGGAACTTTCAGCGTGATAAACTGATGAAAGTAATAGAATAGCATGAAATAACAGCAACATATGATATAAAAAGTGTAAATATAGGTGTGAACATCATATGAATATAATATAGCAGTTATAACAGGATGATATGCATTTACAGATTCAGGTGATGTCGGTTTATCACTATATAAGTACATATTAGTCTTGTGAGATTTACTCACCTGTTCAAAGCTGGAGATCGCTATCAAAGCAACAATACTGACACTGCGAAGGAACGACAACACTACTATAATTTTGAGAGTGGAGAGTCAAAGCTATACCCCTTGAAACATTTAAACAAAATAATACAATATACATGAATAAACACTTCACATATATTTAAATAACTTATATATACAAGCACAAATCAAATCCAAACCAATTGCACTTGCCTCCATCACGCATAGACTCAGCCACGGTTGGAAAATACATGACTATGGCATTTTATAGAGTCTGATTATGGACCTATAGGGGTCGGCCTAACCTAGATAAATTGGCGCAAATATTTGTGAAGCAAGATCTAATGTTCAAAGGCAGAAGCATGGATTTCAAAGCATCTTATGGCTCGACCAAGGCCAAGGGGGCATGGCTATTTCAGGTGGGGTCAGTTAGTGGTATGTAGAGGTGCTACTAGTCGGAATTTGGCTGGTGGAGGTGGTGTTTGGCCGGCCAAAGTGGAGGAGAGAGGTGGTTGAATAAGTTAGGCTAGGCTATGAACATTTAGGTGGAGTTTTGTTCATTTTTAGGTGGGTCTTCTTCATCAATGGGCATGGCAATGGCTTGGGCCTGGGTTGGAGGAGGTGCTGACTAGATGTGGTGGTGCTGGAAGAGGCCAAGGTGGTGGAGGAGGGCAGGCCGATCCAATAAAGATGAAGAAGGCAAGTGCAATCACAAAAGAAAACAAAGAAAACATGAAAAGAAAAGAAGTTTTTACCAAAAATTTTGCAAGCAATGGAGATGGCCGGCTATTTTGGAGATGAGAAAGGTTTTTATTCGTGAATTATGAGAAAAATAAGTGGCTGAGAGAAAGAATCAGGTCAGCCAAAGCAATTGAATGCAAGAGGTTGGAAAACGAAGAGGTGGAAAACAAAAGGTCTCAAGCAGCTAAAGAGTCACAAAACTCTTCGAATTTCTTTTGTATAAATTTGTAATTTATAAATACATATAAAACTGATAAATAAAGATAAAACTCAGATATGAAAAAAAAAATTAAATTTTAGTTAAATAGAATTTGAATTAAGAAAATGGATAAAAATTGCAAACTAGGCTTTAAAAATTAGAAATAACTTCAATAGACTTTGGAAAATTTTATTTAAATTTAAATACATGTAAAATGAATAAAGTAAAGTAAAACATAGCAAATAAGAGTGAATGCATAAAATAAATAAATAAATTTTAATTATATATAATAAAATTAAGCAAATAGCAAGGAAAAATGGAAACTAAGCTTGATAATTAGAAAATATATTCAATAAGCTTTGGAAAAATTCTATCAACACTTTAAAAATATTTAAAAGACAAAATATATATAATATAACATATTAACACATATTAAAATAAAGTATGACAAGGAAAATATAATTTATATAATTTAAAATAAACAAAATTGCTAAATAAAACAAATTGCATTCAATATTGAAATATACATAACTTTCACAATTTAAGTCCGTTTTCAACGAAACTAAAAGCAGTATCCAAGTTATTAAATATATTTTAATAATAAAATATAAATTTAAGAATTTAAATATTTAAATTTTGAAATTTAAAAGTCAATGTTTGAACAGTTTGAACAGAAATACACTTTTCAGTAAAATATCCAATTTACACAAGTTTGAAATTATAATTCCCATAATAATCAACATTTATATTTAAAAATGAAATATTTGAAATAAAAAAAGTTTAAAATAATTTCAAAATGAAATAAATTTGAAATTAAAATATACATAAAAATCTAGGGTTGTTACAAAACTATTTCGTGAAATTCCTATATCAGTAAGGAATTAATTATGCTTGTACATATATCAGTAAGGCTCAACAATAAAAAACGGACAATATTCACTTTCACATTGTTATTGGTTTTTAATTTTTAATAAATCAAAAAATAGAAAATGAATAGTGTAGATTTATGTGGCCATGAGATCGTTAAAAATTGGACCAGATGATTTGAACATGATACCTCTGTATTGACTTTTAAAACTTCTAGTTGTCTTCAATTAATTCTTATTATCAAGGGTTCAGCGAGAAACATTTTCATTATACTGTCATTAAACAGGAGGCACAATCAAAATCTAATAATCTATTTCTTTCTTTCTTCGATCTTTATTTATTTATTTATTAATTGTTGGGGTAAGGTGTAGCAACGGTGTTTTACCTTAAAATTTTGTTATTACCATAATTAAGAATGATTGTATTGGAGACCAGTCACGTATCTATTTTTCAACATGGTTTTTAACAGCTGTATTATATTTTTATTAATTAAAGACATAACACCGATTGTAAGAAGTTGACCAATGCGCATCATTAGTCATGAAGACCAATTCGGTGTAGTTAAAGATTATAAGCAATAAAGAATTTTATTTGGCTGCACCTGGCTTGAAAGTTGTTTGACTATAATATCCAACATTTGTTTGGTTCAGACTGGAATTGAAAATGATATATTTGATGAGTCGCTTTTAATTAACAGTTTCAAATAACTTGTAGGAGCACACATTAATGTTCATTTAAGAAGTCTCTGGGTGGTGAGCATAGATGAAGCACTGAATAAACGTGTGGAATTTGTACAATCATGATATATTTATGGCAAGTTTTGCTTGGGGGAAGAATTGAACAATTCTCATGTAAAAAATTACAATTGACATTATATATATATATATATATATGCGTGTTTTAAGTTTTATATAGAAAAATCGAGTATACCTAGTGAATTTATTAAATGAATTATGTATGATTAATGTTTAAAAATGGTTTTGTAGTATCCTAAATGTAACCTATGTTTTCATAAGAGGTGTTAGAGAAATAACTGATGATATATCATATATTGTATAGCAGGGTAGTATGTCTTCAAGCATAGACAAACAAAGGATTAAAGAATCCGATCAAAGAACTACACGATATGTGGAAGAGATGCGGAAGTTTATTGAATTTGTTTTACAAAATGGTGGTAATAAGGAAATCTATTATTGTCCTCGCACACAATGAAAAAATATGAAAATAAAAATTAAATTAGATGAAATTCATTATCATCTTCTTAGATGGGGAATTGTCCAATCATATACTGTTTGGCATTTTCATGGGGAAGAATTGGCGGTGAAGCAAAAACAATCCAATACTCAAGCCGTAAGCGTCTTTGAGTCCGAACATCCTAGGATGGAAGATCTAGTCAATGATGCTGATGAATTCATCATTTTCAACCTACAATTTCGTTGCCCGATAATACTGGGTAGTCATCTATGGTTGATGTCGATTAGCAGGCCAATCAAAGTAAGACATATAAATCACTTTTTGATAGTGCAAAAGAGCCATTGCATCCTTTATGTCCAAGAGGGATAACAAATTTATATGCCATTGTGAAGCTGAATAACTCGAAAACTCAGTATGGCTTTTTCAACAATGGTGTGACTGCACTTCTCGAATTTATAAAGAAGTTACTCCTTGAAGGTAACTCGCTACCTGCAAAGTACCTCGACATGGATAAGATGATTAAACAAGTTAGGATAGATTACAAAACTTATGATGGATGCATCAATGACTGCATTTTATACCAAAAAGATAATTTCTTTATAATTTGCAATGAACCAAGATATAAGACAGCATTCAATGAAGAGAGAAGAGATACCAAAGTACCTCAAAATACGTTGAGATATTTCCCTTTAATTTCTAGATTGAGGAGACTGTATACAATACCATGGATAAAAGATGTTATGACTTGTCATGCTCGTGCCAAGTCTGATTCGGCTGTAATGCATCATCCATATGACACTTCTCAATGGCAAGCTGTAGATTCTTTTGATCAAACATTGTTGGCGAACCATGAAATGTGACGCATGGAATAGCAACGGATGGTTTTAATCCACATGCGTCTCTAGCTAATCATTGTAATTGTTGGCCAGTAATTATAGTACCATACAATCTTCCTCCATCTATGTGTATGAAAAGGGAGTTCTCAATGTTGACAGTGTTAATTTCTGGACCATAACAACCAGGGAAGGATATCGATGTTTATTTACAACTGTTGATGGAGGAGTTAAAGCAGTTATAGGAAGGAGTCATTACATTTGACTCATTTAATTCTGAGTTCACAATGAGAGCTAGGACATTGTGGGCAATTCATGATCATCCCACGCTTAGGTCTTTATTGGGGTGCACAACTCATGGCTAGTTTGCATGTCCTATTTGTGGGGAAGATACTTGTTCTTATTATCTTTCTAAAAGCAAGAAGATGTGTACATAGGGCATATAAGAAATTCCAAACGCAAATTTCGAGACAATAATGCCAACTTCAATAACGAATAAGAATTTCATCATCCTCCATGGCCATTGAATGGTTATCAAGTTGAAGAAAAGGTAGCTAATATCAAGATGAAAGTTGGTAAAAACAAACAAGAAATTGGTCAAAAACAAAAAAAGAAAACTGATGATGAAGACCTTAACAATGTTCCTGCATGGTGTAGGAGGTCCATCCTCTTTGATTTGCCATATTGGAAAGAAATTTGGTTCGACATAATGTTGATGTTATGCATATGAAAAAGAATGCCACTGAGCATCTCATTAGCACAATTATAGTTCATAAAGACAAGTCAAAAGATGGCATCAATGCATGCGAGGATTTGAAATCATGGGTATAAAACAAAAATTATAGGTGAGGGAAGATCGTGAAACAAATAAAATAACTATACCAGAGGCAACTTTCACTTTGAGCAAAGAAGAAAAGATACAGTTTTGCATAGTTTTGAAAAACCTTTAAGTACCTAGCAGATTCTCTTCTAACTTCCACAACAATATGGACATCAATCCTCCCGAACTAACAAATATGAAGTCGCATAATTTTCATGTAATAATGCAACAATTACTTCCGGTATTGCTTCAATGTTCATATTCACAACATAAGGATCTGCATAATGCTATACACCGTATAAGTCTATTCTTTAACATTCTATGCTCAAAGGTGATCAACAGGGAATATCTTTTAAAAGCAAATGCTAGTATGGTAGAAGCAATGTGTGTGTTTTGAAAAACATTTTCCACCTGCATTTTTTGATATTAGTATCCACCGGTTCATTTAGCCGATAAAACATTGATTTGCGGCCATGTCAGATATAGGTAGATGTATCATTTTGAACAGTAAATTACTAAATTCAATTTTGTTCATCATCGTTCGATTTAAATAGTAACTAGTTATTTACAACTGATGTTATGTGATGTTATGTTCGGAAGAATGTCGTCTGTTATTTTATCAAAGTGTAGTTGGATCTATGCAAACAATAAAAGCTTCCCTTCCAAACAAAATTCATACTTCAGTTTGTTACAATGATTTAATTTTAAACATGGGTATCACATGTTAAACATGAATACAACAAGGGGGATATTTTGGTGCGATAAACAAAATGTATCATCAAATGCTAGGTATGAGCAAACCAAAAAGGTGTTCCCTATTGTGGAGTACTTCGTAGTCTTTCGAGCACATTCCACCATCCTTTTTGGATCTACACCATGTCATGCATCAGGACAGAGTCTATTTACTATGATTTTCTCACTTTAGTATGGTTTACTTCCACGTTAGTAGATCACTTGCATTTCATTATCCACCGTAATTCTAGCATGCAAGGCCAAATGCAACAAAGATGTGTATTAGTTAAAAAACAAGAATAAAAAAAATACAAATTGGTTAGCATTTCTCAAAATTTGTGTACTTCATTTTTTAACTTAAAAGTGACACTGAACAAATGTTTGAATATTGTGAAAGTTGTACCAAAAGCTATCATGTGACATATCATCTTTTTTGTTTCAAGTCAGTGCAAATCCAACCAAAGAAATCACACGTCGTGAAGTATGGGAGAAGACTCATACCAAAAAGGACGGTAGCATGTCAGATTCGGCTTCTATATATTTTGTAAGTTAAACAAATAATAATTCAGCTATTTTAAAAAGTTTATGTAATAAATATCATCTCAACCATATTTAGGACAAAATTGCAAAAGCAAAGGAATCAATCGATGATAGCAATGAAGAAGACTTGCTACTCAATGAAGATATCCTATTACAAGTGTTTGTCAAGGACAAAGGAGGTTGGACTCAAAGTACTGGAGCCAAAATATCAAGCACCCCAATTAATGCTTCTATGATTCTGTGTAAACAACTAAAAAAAAGCTCAAGGAGGCTCGAAAGATTTAAAATATAGGATGGATAATATGAGGGTACATTAAAGTCGTAGGTTGACTTATTGAAGGGACGATATGTGAGTCAAGGAAATCATATACCGGAGATTGCTTCAAACGAAGGAGGAAGTGGCACACCACAGGAAGTGTTAGAGGATTTTCGAGAAACGACTTTGCCAATTCATTGAATTCGTCCGGTTTGCCCAATCAAAAATGTGAAATCCTAAAAGAGAAAACAAGCAACAAAATCATCATCTTTCTATGACCTTTAGTGAAGTTGGAATTGGTGGTTATGTGCGTCATCTAAAGAGTAATATTCGATTCGATATCTGTAGATGCATAAGCAGGTATGTATAGTATTATACTTAGGTAGTTTTAGTTTAATGTTGCCTCTCTAAGTAGTTTTAAACAAATTTAAAAATATTTAGTTAATTTCTAAATCTTTAACATAAACAAGTACTAAATACTAAACAATATATTAAGTTACTTATCCTGATTAGGATAATAAGTCTTAAACCTCATTGATCATCTTCAAGGAATAATGGTTACCGGTAATATATATTCTTTTCACATCAGTTTAGTACAATTATTGACTTCAACTTTTTTCTTCTCAATTTAATTTTTTTATACACAATTAAACATATTGGCTACTATTTAATCCATATATATATATATATATATATATAAGTATCTTTCATTTAAAACCACTGCTACTAATCAAAATCTCCTTTACTTCTACAAATATTTTTTCATTAGTTCGGATCTCTTATTCTCCAGGCATGATTACACTTATTTCGAACTAATTGATATTCTACCATCAATTACTTATAGTAAATTGCCTTCATTTTATTTTGTAGAAAAGATACATGTTTTTAGATTACATCAAAAGGTTTAATTTACTATATCTATTTTAATATGTTAACAAATTAGAAATTGAATTCAAAGTTGTACTGCACTAAATCAATTATCTCAATTTTCCTTACGTTGTATTTCAAGTTTATTATTTTCGCTGTTTTCACTATTCAAAATTAAAATTGAACTTTTCAATGTTGTACACACGTTTACCTTCAAATTTATATTTTATCCATCTATTTGAAAGCTGCAGAATGTTATGGTCATTCAAATTTCTAATACTGTCTATTTCATAATTTTTTTTGTATTTTTCACTTGCGAAATTTTCTATCCATTTACTGTTATAGGTTCATACAAAAAATTGTGTCATCCACAAATACAACAATTTGAACAATGTCCATTTTCCCCTTTTCGGTTATAGTATGTTGAAATTTATATTCAAAAAAGATACTTTGGTCTCTTTTTTCATTTCAATGCATTTATCAAGCTGTAGCTGCCATGTGAACATAATGTTTTTCATTTCACATTTTAATATACAAGCGTACAAAACAAATTTATAGGTTACTATTAATAGTAGCATCAGTGTGCACTGCAGAAATTCACACGGGTTACTACGAGGGTATATGCACGCCCGGGTGGGCCTGCAAATCACAATATGCATGAATTTATAGTTATACTCCTAAAAGTAAATTTGAAAGTATAATTGTCTACATAAACTGAACCTAAAGCAGCATTTGAGAAGGTCAAAACAACTGAAGAACAACCATGAACCAATTTTTTTTATAACACTACATTATTCGTTTCTTTTGTTTTAGTTTATTTTATAATACTGGAAATGTAAACGATACTTGTACTTATACATTCATATGCTTTTTTAGCTAATATGGAAACATATTATATGCATCATCATTTAACAACATTGCTTCATCTCTTCTATTTAGTCTAGTAATAGGGAGAATTCAATGCATAAAACTTTCACCATGGCTTTTGTTATACATATGAACTTCTATCCATGGTTCTGACATTAGACTCTTATAAAAATATATATTTTTTAAATGAAGAATAAGAAGCGAAACTAAACTACTATCCGGCTTTATATCAAAAAAGTAGTTGAGTCCTCATAATTCAATCCACAAAGCAATTAAAGCAATCAACTTATAAGTTGATGAAACTACACTAAGTTTTATACAGATTTCAAAGTAAACCATGTTTATATGTCTATTAATAAATGATGTATAAAATAGAAATTTTTTGATTACATGTTCTACATGTAATTATTGTATTTTGTTAGAACCGCTTTGATTGTTTAATGTTTCTTATTTAAATGTTCAACGCATATTATTGTATATTTAATTTTATAGTATCTATGTGTATAACATTTACATGAAAAAGTTTTGCCTTAACCTCGAAACTTAAGCGTTGCCTTAGAACCAAAAAGAAATCTTATTTAAGCCTTTACCTCTTAGAACATTGATATATACATATACACACAATTGCTTACTAAAGTACTGCTGAATTTGTGCAAGCGGATATTCAAATATAATTGACAATGGATAAACCGAGATGTGGCAAATGTTTAATTATATAAATTAAAAAATAATATTTCTTATATATTTTCATTAATTCGGTTAAACATTGAATGATAATAAATTGAAAAAACTTAGAATATGAATATTTTGCATATGAGAAAATAATTTTCAGTATTACTGATCTTTTATGAATTTGCAGCTCCATTCCTTTTTGATGCATATGCTTCTTTGGCAAAATGTTTTTTGTCTAATTGATGGAATAGCGTATACCGTAGAAAAAGAAAATGAGATTAATACAATAACGAAGGATACATATGTTAATGATTAAGATGAGAGGCCTAAAGGATAGTATAGCAATAATATAAAATAGCAATACAATAGGTATGATTAATAACTATTAGATGTAAACCAAAACACAAATAAAACTGGTCACATGTTATCGTCCAAGTTAATAAATAAAATGTCTTTCCCTAGCTTGTATTACAACGTTAAGAAGTTGGTTGTTTCTTATTTTCCTTACTCTGGGGTTAGATGTTCAAAGTTTCTACTGCCACTCCAAATTATTTGTGTTTTGTGAATCAAGCCGATGAGATTCATGCATCTTGAAATAGAAAGGAGGAAAAACCAATAAATGACCATAAATATAAGCCCTGTACTATAACTAATACACATATTTCTAATTACTGCGTGAAGTAACATTTGCCCATATTTTTGTTTTAGCCGATAGACTTTTGTATATGTTTCGTGCATACTTTTCTCTTTAGTTATAGCAATAAAGCAATTCGAATCCTCTTCAAAAAAACTATTTGAAACAAAGGTCAGTAGCAATGCAAAGAAGAGAATATGGATCTACATGAAATTGAGGAATACTGTGCATGAAGGTTGGTTTAAGGACTCAAATTATACACATTCATTAATCATGTTTAACTTACTTTGATAGCCATATGAGATTTGACGAAACCATGCATGATTTATTTCAATAGCCATATTAAGATCTATTTATAAATCTACACAACATTAAACATCATACACAGACATTATGTCATCTATTTTTGGTTTAAAAAAGGTAACATGAGATGAAACCATAAATTTCCTAGTCCACGATTGAACTTATGTCAAATACCACTGAAACTTTCCTAAATTATTCATCACCGCGATTGCCCTCTTGCTCGCTACCATTGAAACTCTCACCATCTTCTTTGACATTATGGAAATCCCAGGCCCATTCCCCTATAATCTTCTCCCTCTCTTCTACATAGTCGCTCAGCCTTGAAAGCACCACTGGCGCCTGCTCTGTCGTCCTCTTGTCCTTCTCCTCCATCATCAGCTCTATCAACACATGTAGAGCTCTTTCATTGCCTAGTTTCTTATTTTATCCTCCACTACTATCACCATCTCCACTATCAGCCTTTCTTTTATAACATTCAGCTAAACTCTTCCAATTATCGATATGAGTAACATGGTCATATACGCTCGCATTTTGAATCTCAAAGCTGCAAAATCGACATCAATTTATTAACAAAGTCCACTTTTTTATAACAACTCACCAGTGACTTTTTAGACAATTAAAAGGGGGAAAGCGAGTATGTAGCCCGTGCGTTGCACAGAGAGCGAAGTAGGTTGAAAGTATTATTTTCGAAGTATTCGTAATGTGAAAGGTATTTCTTAATTTCTACAAATTTGTAATATCTTTATTATTAAGTTAAAAAAATTATGAATTATGAAATCAATGTAATCATTCATGGGATTGTTATACAAATTGCACATGGATTTTTATTTTATTTTCAGTGTCAAATATTAGGTAAGGGTTCTGCATTAGTGGAAAATCATAAAAGGGAAGGGTGGTAGTATTGTTAGATTGATCAAAAATTATATCCTAAAATATCGATAATGGTATGAAATGAAATAATTTTGTTTAAGTTTGCAAAAGGACTTAGACATAAAAATCTATACTACATTAAATTGAAGAGAATGGAGAAAAGAAAATATGGTATGAATCTTTGTATGTTCAGATGTATTAGGTAGGTTAGTTGGATTCAATACTAAAATTTCACGAATAAAACGTTTTCTATTTCAAAATTTGAGTAATATTCAATTTTATTATTTGCCTATATCCATGTACGTTGCAGAATTTGGGTACAGATTGGAAAAAACTACAATTTTTTTGAAGATTACTCTGGCTACATCCTATCTGTTGAATTTTATCTTATATTTTATACTTTATATTTTATTCGCCGAAGCACGTTAGAATTGTGCGAAGATGTTACAAAGATCTTATGTGTATCCCCAAATTAGTACTTTTTTATTACTTTTGTGTTCCAGTCATACAAATCATATCAAGTTTCTATTTTTTGTCGTAACACATCACACAAAACATAAGTATATTTGAACATTATATCCATGAAATTTATGCATGTTCGATATATATCATCACAATTTGAAAAGGCTAGGTGGCCACTATATAATTTTAATTCAACACAGCTATTAGTAATCATATACACTTATTATATGTGAAAGTCACGGAGCATCAAATAAATAAAACCAAAGCTTGTTAGGCGTTTGTCATAATCTAGGACTGAACACCACTTTGGGTAAAAAATTTAAGAATTGTATATGTTTTTCAAAAGGCTATCCCAAGGCCCGTAGGTTTTGTTCAGTTGAGATAGATCTTTATGACACAATGTATACCTGGTAGAGCTGCAAATCTTGCATGCTCACAGACAAACTGACAGTTAAAAATAATAATTCAGATGACTTATCTTTTGTGCTCTTGCCACTACCAAATATAAATAAAAGGGACAAATATAACAACTAGTCTAAAAATAAAAATAAAAATGGAACAATGAACAAATTGATTCTAGAATTATATACATACAGTAAATTAGCTTTGGTTATATAGTCATAAGTACCATAACGGCATAACTATAATGAATTTTTTTATGCATAGTAAATTACCTTGACTTGTTAGGAATACTCACCACTCTCCATAGTCCTAACCAAAAGAAACTTAATATCATGAACCAGCTGATATAATGCATCTTTTTCTATAACGTTAGCAGCTTAAAAAGTGTGTGATGTTCACGTTCAAGTAACATATAATAATGAATAAAAACATGCATGCATGAACACAAACTATTTGCACACATTTTGAATGGACTCATGTTTGTGAAGGTACATGAAGTGAAGGAGAAGATACATATCTAGTGCCATGCTTGTCGGTCATTTAAGAAACAAAAGAATAAATTGTTTTTGTACATTCAAACACTCGTGGAAAAGGTATTAAAAATTTCATCACATGAATTTCCAATCAGCCTATGAAATAACAATTAAAGAAACACCATATGTGCATTAAATTAAACTGATGGAAAAAATGAGTCATTTGGTCTGTTTTATCGTAATATTTACTAAGTAAGAATCTTATCCCAGTCAAACTAAAATTTCTCCCCTCGGCAATTAGAAATGTATATCGTATTCCAAGCAAGCTTTATCATCCTAACTACTATACACTACATCTTCACGTGAACCGACTATTCTTCCTCTAACAAAATTTTCTAATATTTCTTTTCGTAATCAATCCAATCAGCTTATCCAAATTCCACACATACACCACCCTTCTTGAAATTTTTAATCTCCTTCTTCGCCATGTCCATATTCCAATAAGGAAATACTTTAATTCAATGTAAAAAAAAATTAAATTCTAAAATTAGTAATGAAATTTTAAATAAATTAAATGTGCAATTTGAAAAACAATTGAAAGCATAGAAATTACTAATAGAAGATTCAGCATATCACCACTGCATACACCAACATGATTTCTGCATGGTCAAGAAGAAAACTTCAATGAAAATGATTTTATAGAAGCTGCATTCAAAGTGGAAAAAAATAAACCATAGGAGATATAATTGCATATAAAATGCATGAAGGAATGTCTTGAAAAGATTAATAAGGTTGGTTTAGTTTTATGTTAAATTACTCAAACTTATTAAAGTGTGGATGATATTCATAAAATGGCATGCAACAATTATACTATCAAATTTATCAAATGTATATGTATAAGGTAAAGGCCTGGCAACTATTAACATTGCTTTTAATAGCATTGCTTATCACATATATAATTTTAGAAATAATCCTGATATATGAATATTCAACGGATGACATATGATATTAATAAATAAGACAATTTTTCAAAATATATCTGCAGAAATACCATATTCTACTTTTAGGCTTCAGATTATCCTGGTCTTTCAGATAATCCTTCTTGCATGTGGCGGTGGCAAGGAGACATTCACAACTAAATGTGAGTATATGTGTGTATGTGTTAGTGGACATTCAATATTACTACTTTCGGTACTATCGTATAAGGTAATACATTATAATGGAATATTATTTAAGTCTGCAATTTTAATGCATATATTTTAAAGCAAATGCCAATCAAACTCTTTGGAAACAAATCAAAAATTCAAATTCAGGTTTTATTTATTGGTATAAATTATAGGATAAATAAAATAGATAATTTAGGTAATAAAATTGTATGGCAGAAAGTACCTGAGTCAGAGTTCTGCCTTTCACAACCTTGCCGGCATCCTACGCAACTATCACAATCTGACCTGCCTCCTACACTAGCACCTTCAGCAGGCATGCAACCGAGCCCAACCTTTTTCTTCCTGCACACTTCAGTTTCACTTCACCCTTCTTCCTGCACACTCCAGCTATTCAGTACCTAAAACCTTTACATCAAGCCTGCTACTTGCATTTTCACCTCTCCAATGCACCATCAACATACAGGCTGGTACACCATAGAACATGGTTGTCTGTAAGCCCACCTACCCAAGCCTGATTTGCAACATCATAGTACAAGGCAACTTCATTTGGAACACATCCTTCATCATAGCCAGTTGTAGGCCTGTCGTGCAACAGACTTGATTACACAACATTGCTCTGGTTTCACATCCGCCATCTCAACCTGTTCAAGCAACATCGGCTCTTAATAGCTATATTAGTGCATCTGAAACTTTGTTTCAAGGCATGTAGCATGAGCACTTTGGTGTTCGCAATGGCAGCTAGTATTTCACTACCTATCACGCAACAACATCACCTCATTCTCAATCTTGCAGCAACAACAGCACCTAATTGGCATATTTGTGCAAATTTCATGTTCACCACATATTATCCATACTTAGTTAACGCCTTGTGTAAATTTCATTTCTACCATTATTTATTTTCATTATCTTTTACATGTGCTTATACAAACAAAAAATACAGGCTCAAATTAGAAGTTATATTTCTAATCTTTATAGTATTTCTCAGAACTGATATTTGTCATAATTATGTGGGTACACAGGTTTATAAATGCAAAAGTTAATGATAGTGACCCATTGGGCATATTTCATATATAGGCATTCTCATTTTCATTGAATTACCAATTGTAGATTCCTAGTTGTTCACACATTCATTAATTTTAATGTTTTCCTAACCATGTTATAGCTTGATTTCACTATTGTCTATTTCCATCTCAAGTGGCTATAAAAACACTAATTTTACATCAACTAAATTAAATCATATGGCTAATGATGAACCTTTCAAAGCCATATTTCTATCTTGGGAAAATAGTTAAAAGACATTATTATGATTATAGTTCTGTAAAAGATGAATTTATTTTAACTAAGATCAAACAGAAAATTTATGATATAGCAAAATTAAACTATTGAACATGACAATTTAATTCAAATTAAAATTTCAACAGTTAAATATTATTAAAAAATTGCGAAAGAAACATATGCTTTTCATAATATATACCTTGATGGTAGTAACCATAAAGAAAGCATAAAGTCATTAAATTCTTCTCTATTAATTAAAAGAAGGAACTCAAAATTATTCACATCAAAAATGAAAAATTATTAGCTAAGTTATTAATTGGTTAAAAATGAGAATAATTTTTCATATTTCACTTCATTTGATATTGACATTTCATTGATAACATGTTGTATGTCTCAAAGATTAACAAATAGCAAGAACAAATAATCACCATGATTCAGTTGGCCAAATCCAAAGGGAAGTTGCAAGATGAAAGGTTCATTTTGCTTTTAAAACATTCGTATTCATTCACTCACTAGGTTGAAACCATTGTTTTTTATGATAGTGCATACAGTACTTAGCTGTCTTTATTTTGCAAGATAAAAGTGGCAGTTTTAGGTAACAAAAACAACTGAATCTGTAAATCTAAATACTAATCCTTTTATTATTTCTTGTACCATGGGACCCTCTTATATAATCATCGATAAAGAAGAAAAGCAGTAAAAAAACCAAGTATCCAATCACATTAAAAAATTAAGAAGAGAAAGATACCTTTAGCAAAATCGTATTACCATGAAAAAGCTGAAGCTTTTCCACAGTCATAGGATTCATCGCAGCAACTGAATTATTGTCGTTAACCGCCTCATCGATGAACACCTATTCGCATCCTTCTTCCACCCAATAATCACCATAACATATTCCTTCTTCCCCTTGCTATTATGAAATAAAACATAATTAGTAAAATCGGGTCTAAACTTTAATATCAATTACTAAAAGCTAATTATCCTCGTTGATCACCTTATTGACGACCAACCTAGCCTTGTTCCTGTCAATAATCGGTAGGAAGCCTCATTCGGTTTGATGATTGGTGATAATAACGATGTCGACTGATTCAATAATAAGTGACGTCGATCGATTTGGGGGTTGCAATGGCACTTTGATTGATTTGTGAATTTGTGATGGGAGACTTCGATCAATCTGGTGATTGTAGTCATATGTCCATCGATTTGGTGATTAATAGGTTTTTTGGAGATTAAGTTTGTCAAAAAATTGAAATAAAATGTGTCTGAGAGGAAGCGGAGAGGATGGGAATGCAAAGCGGACAAAATGGTAAACGAAAGGGGCATTTTCGTATTGCATAAAGACACGGTCGAATCAAGGACAACGAACTCTTATTAATAGCATAAAGATAAAGATGTGTTCCACCAAAACACCTGTAACACATATGCAAAACACTGGGTAATTGCGAGCTGTGGTCAGTTTCATTTTTTTATTTCATAATTAATGCGTGCTTAAAGTGATTTAAGGGGAAAATACTTTATAAAACTGTATTACTTGATAGGAAAAATTACGGTCCCATCTTTGTTTCAAAATCAGGATATCCTTAAAGACATGCATTTGACGCATATCTGGAAAATAATTTAGTGCTACATACACAAAATCATATAAATGTAGCTTTGATCATACTTACGCTGAATGTTTTTGAAGGTAATCAAATTAGGCAAGTTCCTTAAGTTGAAACCAAATAGTCGGTTGTTGATTGATGTTTCCTTCTTCGTTTACAGGTGATCAAGTTAAGATTGTTCCTTTTTTTGCTTCATCTACTTACTTGTGAACTAATTTCTGAATGTTTTTGAAGGTAATCAAATTAGGCAAGTTCCTTTTGTCTCGTTGATCATTGATTGAAGTTGAAACCAAATAGTCGGCTGTTGGTTGATGTTTCCTTCTTCGTTTACAGGTGATCAAGTTAAGATTGTTCCCTTTTTTGCTTCATCTACTTACTTGTGAACTAATTTCTTTGAAACAATTTCTCTCCCTGACATGTACTGCTGTTTGATCATTATTTGTGCCACAAACAAACAAAATGCTTTGGTTCTTTACAACACTTTGAAACAATTTCTGTCCTTAATACGTTCCATGGTTTAGCCTATTTTCCCCTACTAAAGAATTTGTATTCAGGTGTTGTATACTGTGTTTGTTTGATTGAAATATAAACTGTGAGAATATTTATATGATTGGAATCCCAATTAAATACTTTCTTCAACGTTGTCGGATATACATATCTTTAATAATTAAAAAGAGTGCGTAAAATATTTAATAATTAAAAAGAGTGTGTAAAATATATATTTCTGTAATTTGAAGATGAGTGATATTTATGGGTTTGCCTATGAGCAGTTATTGCCACCATTTCAAATTGGATGCATTTAATTTGAACATCAAAATATAGTGTTCTTATTGTTTTTAGTAGCATTTGCTTTAATTCAGGCTAAGTTATATATCCTTTAACTTGAAAAATAGTAACAAACAATAATTTTTTGAAATTTAACTGACAACTTTGGAGAATTTCAATTGATTTCGATGAAAGCATATCATATAGAAGCTGGTAATTGTTGTTATAGCAGAAGCATTGCGTTAAAAGCAGGTTTTATTATATAGTTGGCAATGGAATGATGCGCATTCAAACACTATTAAATTCTTTATAAAGTAAACAAACTTATTTGACATCTTGAAATTAAAATCTATAAGCATAGCTCAAACACACTTATAAGCCAGTCTTACTCGACATTTTATGGTGGATTGTTCTAAATTTCTAACTAATTCCTGTTGTTCAGCAAAATGATATATTTTTGGGAACTTGAGATTTACATCAGAAGAAACAACTAAAATTAATTGAATAACATATATAAATTTTGACATGCGAATTCAAGAATAGTTCACGTGTATCAAAACATGATTTTCAATAACAGATAGAAGTACACACATTGCATGAGAAAATTAGTTGCTACATTTACGACTATAATTGCTATTGTGGTGTATGCTGATTAGGTTGAACTTGTGTTTGAGGCATTTGTTGGTTAGACATCATTTACTTCTAAGGGAATTGTTGGTTAGGCAATACTTGTGCTTTTGGGAGTTGTTGATTAGGCTATAGTTGTATCTAAGGAAGCTGTTCACTAGGTGGCACTTTGTGTCTGAAGTAGTTGCTGGTTAGGTAGTATTTATGTTTATGGGATTTATTGATTAGGCTAAACTACAATTTAATTTATTAATAAAACTTATTACCATGTCATAGAAGCGCTTAAAGTACATCTTTTAATTACAAACTACCACCTATATTGCATTTTAAACACTTGTACATTGATATTGTCTTCCTCTTTACGTAATCACAAAATGCATATACCTTCCAAGGAGTGTTTTTACAGGGTTTGTTCATTATTAAGTACCCAAACCTCACAGTTTTCTTCTTTACAGGACTTGCTGTTGAAGTGGATGATGTAAAGCCTGAAGTTGAAATACAAGCCTTATAGTGCGAAATCTTATTGTATCACTGTACTTGTATTATGTATCGCCTCTTTACAATAATGTTGAAGATTAGTTACACTTTGTAGTGTGTATTATGTATTGTTGCTGAACTGTTATCTTCATGTATCATTGTGCTGTACTTGATGAACTATCTGAAACTTTTGTCTTCATGTATCATTATATTTTGTAACAGTGAACTGTATTGTGAACTGATAAACTTACTCTACATTTTGAGTCTCAAATGAGACACTATGTAGTATCAAATTGAACTGAAGTAAGAACCATTGAGACGTTAATTGATTTGAGTAACATACAAAAATTAGTCATGGCCTTAAGCCGTGCCAAAACATGTTTTGCCACGGCTCTAAACCAAGGTTGATCGAAATATTGCCACGGTCGAAAGCCATGGCAAAATAGAAAATAGCCACGGCTTATGACCGTGGCTAAATTGTTGCCATTGCGACTTTCGCCACGGTTATGGACCTGGCTAAATCACTTTGCCACGGCCCAAAACCGTGGCGAATTCGCTTTTCTAGTGTAGTGAAGGATCCAAACAGTGCTGAGAATCTCGTTTCCAATGAAAGCACCAAAATATTTACATCAAAAATTGGCACAACACCCAATAGAAGTTTTATAAAGAAATAAATGAAGAATATAAAATGAAAATAAAGGAGTATAGTAATGAAATAGCATATAATTAAAGTAATAACAAGAACACAACGATTTATAGTGGTTTAGCGTTGTTTGGCAACTTCCACTTTGAATAAATTGCTTTATTAATTACTTTGTAAACTGGCTACAATAAAGATCGGATGAAAATCCTTAGTTACAATAGTGTACAAAGAAACTAGCAGCATAAATGTCTCGAAAATGAACAACCAAGCCTGTATTTATAGATGAATATGGCGAAATATCTCAATAAAAATTCAGCTGAAGGATCTCTGAAACCATAAGGACCCATCAGTAGGATCGCATGAACCAAATACCAAGGAATAGGGAATGATGCCCCTATTTTGCAGAAATTTGAGGTGCAATCCCTATAGTAGCATTGCCATGTTGTAATGTGATTAGCCCTCAAGTTTCATGCCAAATGGATTAGTAGAACTCGTGTTGTTGCTCGATCTTTGCTTCAATGTGAGTTGTCTTTTGATTTCAACCGATCCTTTATAAAGGGGAGAGGGTCGCTCCCTCTTATTTCACTTTTTTAGGCGCGTTACCTACGGTAGGCTCCTTAGGGTCCTCAGGTCTTGCTTACAAAATTTCATATGCATTGATTTATGGCACTTGATATATTGATTGTTTTCTATAGAATTGCACTTGCTTCCTGAAACATGTCGATCCCTATGCTGGAGAATGGTTATAGCCTATCCCTCCTCTATTTTGACCTATATTCTATACTTTGAACATTCTTCATTGTATATCTCTCAATTTCATTCGATCACGACTTCATATCACCGTCTGTACTTGATTTTTGGACCCCACAACATTGCTCTGGACTTATTAGCCTTGACGACAGTCGAGTCTAACTTGTCCAATCAGTTCGAGTATAGCCGGGTCAAAATGTTGGATAACAATTAATCCTTAGATATTTTTGCATTTTAATGCATTGGAATTACATCTTTCTCAAAAGGAAAGGTTACCGTTGTAAAGATCTATGTCTTATCCAAAAGGAGAATTTGTATTACCTTTAGAATTACTAGGAATTATCTTTTTCATAGTAAATGAAATAGATAGTGCAAAATATGGTAATATCCCTATTTTATACATCCTTTTCTTTTAGCAGTATTCCTTATGATTTCAAACGATACACTTTTGTTTATGAACCTAAACTTGCCAATCTGTAGAAATTTATATTGCAACATTCTACGTTCCAATTATTTAAAATACTTCTTAAATCCTCATAATTCATTGTGATAACTCTAATTTACATTTTCCTTGCATAAGTCATTTAAATGTGCAAATCTGGAATTATCATATAATTAATCAATTTCAAGAACCACTAATACCTAATACTTTTCACATTCACATACATGCAACATTAAAATTAAGTTATCAACCACAAAATATGTAGGTAAGATTTATAAATTCTTAATACATATACAGTTTTAGCCTACAACTCCAAATTTACATTTAAACATACTGGAATAGATTTATAATGATATAAATCTGGTATTATATAAGAATATATAATTTCCTACTCACCTATTTAGCTTTTCAAATCTCCAGATCTAATCACTGTTATTTCAATTTGACTCCATTTATTGTGACGGCTGTCCGACACCTCTGGTACCTAATATATCTATGTGACGCGCTGTGCAGGTATCTGGTCGATGCAGGGCGGTAGGAAAGAATATAAAGTAGAGAAAGATCTAAACACAAAAGTTGTAGAACATCTCACAGTGCACGGATAAAATATAATATAACAACGTTGATGTAAAATAGGCGAGATAGTGATATAATCAAATGAACCATAAATAAGAACATCAGAGTGCATTAGGTTCACAGACTATACAAAACTGAAATAAAGAGTTAAAACATCTCAAATCTCTATAACAAACTCTATAATTGTCTCAAATAATATAAGTACCGAAATAGCTCCACAGTACTGCATATCGGAATATAAGCAGTAGTAAGATCCAAGTAAAGATATACGAAAGCGTAGCTTCCTACACGTACTCCTTACAGCTCCATGCACTATCCAGATCGGCTATCCATAATTGAGTCATTTAAGAGTACCCAAGATAATAAGAAGCAAAGCATAAAATCTCAAGTCGGACA
Organism: Allium cepa; assembly: GCA_030765085.1. Lineage (NCBI taxonomy): Eukaryota > Viridiplantae > Streptophyta > Magnoliopsida > Asparagales > Amaryllidaceae > Allium > Allium cepa. Next base: position 402,687,680 of record CM060931.1, read on the forward strand.
ACAGTCTAGTGTGAGCAATATATCATCTTTAAATAGTATAAAAATTGTATATAGTAAATAGGGTATAGTGTATGAACAGCCATGCCCAACTTGTCCCCGCGTCCAAGTTAGCATATAAACACAATATATGTTACACTAATATCACAAATGGAAGATATGTGGTATAGTCGTATCACATAGCATGCCAAGCACACAGTAAACATCGCATCCATCATAAAGTCTTGCATCTCTCACTCAAGTGCTACAGATGTACGATAACTCTCCTAGATGCTCAACTCTTTGCCCACACAGATAGCTAGGGAATAGACACATGCAAACGTCCAAAATATGGTACACAAAGACTACCCTGGGTACACATAGAATACCATGTCCCATTAATGAGCACCACAACCATAGAGTTATCCATCAATCCCTTAACACACGTGTCGATAGTAGAACTACTCCACAAATGCTCACTCTTGCCCATGCAAATGGCTAAGGACTGGACATAAGTAGACGTCTAAACACATGAGTATATGTAGACTACATTGGGTATACGCAGACTGAAAGTCGGGGGTAATTGATAGGATCGTGTAATATGGAATAGCTATATGGTTAATGTATATATGGTAAGTAAAAAATTGCACCAAGATTTTATACTGGTTCGGATCACTTGTCCTACGTCCAGTCCCTAAGCTTCACTTAGGTATTTCACTAACTACAAAACCTTCTCTTAACCCGGAGGAATAGGTTCACAACTTACCCGAACAACCGAACGGGATTTCTTTGCCTCAAACTACCTAAGAGGACTTCAAACCTCAATGCGAAACAAGTTTTGACTAGTTGTGTTCTTTATAACACGAATGAGTCTATTGTAGTACAATGTTCCTATAATCTTATCCTCAAGAATATGAAATATGTTTTTGAAGATTAAGGAATTATGAATTTGCTATGAATCAAATATATTAAATATAAATAGTGATTCAAGCAAAGAGAGTAGTGATTGCTTTGATAATGTTTAGAAAATATGATCAAGAAATAGATAGATTAGAGTAAGAGAATTCGATGTCTTGAATGATGTTTGAATCATGTATTTATAGTTGTAAAAGGGATGCATGTATTGCCAAGGGTTGTAGATAAGAGAAGCTTCCATTTTTATTGAGGAATGGTCGCAACTCTTGGGAAGAAGAAGGTGTCCTTTCATGCAAAATTCGCAGGTTCAAATTCAGTCGACTGTACAGGAATTTTAGTCGACTGAAATTATAGTAAGAATCTTTCTGGAAAATTTTCAGTCGACTGTGCAGAAAATTTAGTCGACTGAAACTGTGCATATTTGTACATGTTTGCCAGTTCAGTCGACTGGTAAATTCAGTTCAGTCGAGTGACATATGAATTTATGCATTATGAAGAATTGAAGTATGCACAGTGAAAAATTGAAGTATGATGAATGTGTTCTTGTGTTTGTGCAATTCTTGAGGATAGATTTTAACAAATAAACCTATATATAAAAATCATACTCAAGTTTATATTTCATTGATCTTCCTCTATTTTGCATATATCTCTTACTTTATACATTGTCATTGATCAAAAATCTTCGTGTATCAACATTCTCCCCCTTTTTGATTGATGACAATACTTGATTTTCTAAAGATGTTTAAACTTTCTCCCCCTGAATGTGTACACATATTTTTCCTACAAAACAAAGTTAGTACCATAGATTTTCTCCCCCTTTGTCATCGACAAAAAGGAAGTAATAACCGTAGTTGCATGGTATTAAAACAATCACTTTAAACCAAAAAGAATGAATCTTAGAATTGCATAAAAAATGCATTAAACATAATAGTTCAAATGCCATAGTTGCAAGAAACATAATAGAACAACAACTCAAATAAATTACTGATCCTTATCCCAATCGTAAGAGCCTTCCCTGTCTCCTGGTTCTCTAATGACTGGTCCTCCTATTGATGGTCGATAAGCTTTTCCTTCTTGTCCACCACTAGCTCCGCTTGTGCTGCTACTGGTATGCTCCTCGGATGACGTCCATGTAAATGTTGGTGCAGGACGCTTGCCACGAGATGTTGAAGTGGTAGTGGTGCTTGAGCACGAGATAGCGTCCCAAAGCTTATTAAAAAGTCCTTTGATTTTGTCAAGCTTATTATCCACCTTTTTAAGACGATTATCAAGAATTTGTTGATTTCTTGATAATATTCCTAAGGATTGGTTGGTCGAGTAAGTAGGGTCAACAAGACGAATTTCTTCTTCTTGTTCGAAATGCTCTTCGTGTTGAGGTGGCGGAGGTTGTTGTCGTTGCTCTTGACTCCTAGCTTCCCATTCGGCAAGTGATATAAATCGAGGAGGTCGAGTAGGGAGTTGCATAAGGCTTATGGTCCGATGGTTTATTTGATGGACCATTGTGTTTTCTGAATCCGGTAATGGTGTATCAACATTGAGGAGAAGTCGCATGATATATTCTCCAAAATAAATTGTGCGCATTTTACCATTATGAAACGAGAGAAACTCATCAAGGATTAGTTGCACCCAATTGACTTTAATATTGCCAAAGATGGCATATAAAGCTCGATAGTTAATTGGGTAAACGATTACATATGAGCCCGTGCGAGGAGTGATTGTTCTCATTAGAGTTTTATGTAGAATTCTTGCTCGAGGTCGAAAAGAAGTAGACTTGAGATCTTGGAGATTTATATTATCATCCATAAATTGGTGATTTATGTTATCACGAATTTGTGGATTGAACTCTATTTCTTCTAGTTTCCTTTCGATATTAGTTGACCCTAAAATGTGAGCTATTCGATCCAAAGAAAACCAAACCTTCTTTCCACAGACCATGCTCCAAACACTGTCGTTTGGATTCCTTGGAGTTTGGTGTCCAAGATTGAGATTTGCGTAGAACAACTTGACCATAATATGATTTATGGCAATGTCGTTCCGTTTCAAATCAAGAAGAGGAGTTAAGCCTGCTCGATCAGTGAGCTCTTGGAAATTGTAGGTGTGAAGACTTTGGAAATCTACAAAGGAATGCTCGAATATTCTTGAGTTCTTCATCTTGTTCCATCGTGTTATCGCGACTTCATCATATAGCCATTGAGCAATTTGAGCATCAATGGGCTCGGAGGATGAAGAGGATGAAGCTCTAGATCGTTTTGGTGCCATTTGCTTTTGATTTGAGGGAGATTGGAAGTATTTGAGATCTAGGGTTTTGGGGAAATTTGGGGAAGAAGATGTAAAAAGTGATTTTGGAAGTAAAAAACTGATGTAAATAAAGGGAATTTTACCTGGAAAAGGCCGTTCAGTCGACTGAAAATGTCTGTACAGTCGACTGAATTGAAGACCGAAACTTTTTAGGTTTGAATTCAGTCGACTGAACAGAGATTTTAGTCGACTGAATATTTTCCCGAGAGTTTCTGTTAAGTTCCAGTCGACTGTGCAGAAATATTTAGTCGACTGAAAATATGAAAAAATGTTTTCTATTTGCATTCAGTCGACTGGGCTTATAAGTTCAGTCGACTGAATCATGTACTTTTGTTGTTTCAGGTTCTTTTTGAATTTAAACAATTTATTTTAAAAAATAGTTACAAATAATATATTTGAATTATTTCTTTTGAGAAGGACTTGGATTCTTCTTTCCTTCATTCTTCATGAAATTTCTATCCCATGAATTCGGACTATATTGTGGTGTCTTAGGAGACATCCATGGATTGACGGGATCGTTTGGTGTACGATAAGATGAAGATGGATCAAATGAACTAACGGGTCGAGGTAGGGGCTCAGCCACTTCGTTCTTCTTTGATCCACAGAAACGTAAGCCAATTTGCTCTAGGAAGTTCAAACGTCTAGTTGTAATCTTTTGCTCGAAGTATAGTTCTCGTTGAAGGTCAATCTGTTGTTGTTGAAAGTGATGAATCTCATCAATCTTTCTTTTCGTGTCTGGAGAAATAAAAAGTCCGCGCTTAGCCTTCTTGGTTTCTGGAGTGTAACCAGTACGATAATTTTTCCAATTATATATCGGCTCATGTGGTGGTGTTGGTGTGGGGAGTTTTGGTGATGTTGGAGAGTTTTTGCTTGACGATGTGATGTTCATTGGAGAGTAGGAGTTGTTAGACGACATTTTGAGTTTGTTAAGTTTTTTTAATTGTGAAATTTAGATGTTTTAAAAAACTATTTTTTTAAGAATTTATAATAGAATTTGACTAAACAATTAATGGTTATTGTTTAGCTAAGATTTGTAACCACATAAATATTCAATGATTAAGGAAAAATTTGTTAAAAATGTAAGGATGTTATTAATAAATCAGTTAAAAAAATGTGAGGTATATAATAAAGCTGAGAATAACTCTTGATTTGTATTCAGTCGACTGAAAAAAAATTTAGTCGACTGAAATATGTATATATCTACTATAAATTTAATTTATATTTTTAAATGATATTATCCCTAATTCTCGTCGAAGTTTTATGAAGGAATTTTCTAATAAGGGTTTAGTAAATATATCGGCAATTTGATTTTCGGTAGAAATATGTTCTAGATTAATTATACCTTTTTCGATATTGTCACGTAAAAAATGGTGACGAATATCTATATGTTTTGTACGAGAGTGATTAACTGGATTTTTAGATAAGTTTATTGTACTAGTGTTATCACAATATATTGTAGAATTTGTTAAATTTATATTAAAATCTTTGAGTGTTTGTTGCATGTATATAACTTGAGTACAAGCTAATGCGGCTGATATATACTCTGCTTCGCAGGTGGACAGTGAGACGCAATTTTGTTTCTTACTAAACCATGATACAAGTGATTTTCCAATAAAATGACATGTACCACTTGTACTTTTTCTATCTGTTCGAGATCCACCAAAATCAGCATCACTGAATGATACTAATTCAAATGTACACTCTTTTGGATAAAAAAGTCCAAAGTCTTTAGTGTAGTTAAAATATCGTATAATTCGTTTAACTGCTCTTAAATGTGATTGTTTAGGATTAGATTGAAAACGTGCACATAAGCATACACTCATCATTATGTCTGGTCTACTTGCGGTTAAGTAAAGTAAGGAGCCTATCATACTTCTATATAATTTTTGATCTACACTTTTGCCATTTTCATCTCGATCGAGATGAGTAGTAGTACTCATAGGAGTAGGTTTAGCTGAAGTGTTTTCCATTCCGAAACGTTTAATTAAATTTGTACAATATTTCTCTTGGTTTATAAAAATTCCATTTGATAATTGTTTTATTTGAAGTCCAAGAAAGTATGATAATTCTCCCATATGAGACATCTCAAACTCTTTAGTCATTATATTTGAAAATTCTTTGCATAAATTTTCATTTGTTGATCCAAATATAATATCATCTACATATATTTGAATTATTAAAGTGTCTTTTGAAGTATCTTTAATAAAGAGTGTTTGATCGACTTTTCCAATTTTAAATCCCGAAATTAATAAATAACTTTTAAGTCTTTCATACCAAGCACGAGGTGCTTGTTTAAGACCATATAGTGCTTTCTTTAATTTATAGACATGATCTGAATATTTTTCGTGTATAAATAAAGGAGGTTGTTCTACATATACATTTTCTTTAATAAAACCATTTAAAAATGCACTTTTCACATCCATCTGATAGAGTTTGAAATTGTGAAAACATGCAAAAGCTAAAAGTATACGAATTGCTTCAAGTCTTGCGATGGGAGCAAATGTTTCTTCAAAATCAATACCTTCTTTTTGATTATATCCTTGTGCTACTAGTCTAGCTTTATTTCTTGTTATATTACCTAATTCATCTACTTTATTTTTGTAAATCCATTTTGTTCCTATTACTGATTGATTATTAGGACGGGGAACTAATTCCCAAACGTCGTTACGTTCAAATTGATTTAATTCTTCTTGCATAGCAATAATCCAATAATCATCTGTTGATACTTCTTTAGGATTTTTAGGTTCTGTTGATGAAATGAAAGCTACATGACCCATTTGATTTAGTTTATTTCTTGTTCTAACTTGAGAATTTATTTCTCCTATAATATTTTGAGTTGGATGATCTCGTAATATTCTAGGAGGGGATCTTAAATTATTATTTTCAAGATTTGTTTCTTCTATATTTATTAATTCTTCATCATCTTTTATACTTAAATTTCTATTAAAATTTTCATCAAAAGATATATGTAAAGTTTCTTCAATTATGTTTGTATGTTTATTAAATACTCGATATGCTTTACTTCGTTCTGAGTATCCTACGAAAACTCCTTCGTTAGCTTTTGGATCGAATTTTCCTAATTGATCTTTTGTATTTACAATGAAACATTTTGATCCAAATACTTTAAAATACGATATATTTGGCTTTTTGTTATTAAATAGTTCATAAGAAGTATTTTTAGTTAGTGGTCTAATTGATATTCTATTTAATACGTAACATGCAGTAGCAACGGCTTCTGCCCAAAAATGTTTTGGTAAGGAACATCCATTTAATAATGTTCTTGCGCATTCTTGTAATGTTCTATTCTTTCTTTCTACAACTCCATTTTGTTGAGGAGTTCTAGGAAATGAAAAATTATGATTTATTCCTTTCTTTTTACAAAAAGTTTCAAAATCCTCGTTTTCGAATTCTCCTCCATGATCGCTTCGAATATTTTTAATTTTTAAGTCTTTAGTATTTTGAATTCTTTTGACAAATGTTTTAAATTTTTCAAAAGTGTCACTTTTATTTTTCATAAAAATAGTCCATGTATATCTTGAGAAATCATCAACTATTACAAATACGTATCGATTATGATTAATGGATTGAACTTGTGTTGGTCCAAATAAATCCATATGTAATAATTCTAATGGTTGTGAAGTCGAAATAATTTTCTTAGATTTGAAAGATGATTTTTTTAATTTACCTTTTTGGCAATCATCACAAAGATTATTTATTTTAAAGTTTATCTTGGGTAGACCTCTTACTAAATCATTTTTAGAAAGTTTTCTAATAGTTTTAAAATTTATATGACAAAATCTTTTGTGCCATAACCAAGGATCATTGTCTTTGGCAAGTAGACACATACTAGTATTATGATTAATATTCATATTTAAAACGTAAATATTTCTATCTCTATTTCCTTCAAAAATAAGATTTTGGTTTTGATCAAAAATACTACATTTATTATCCGAAAAAATTATTTTAAAGCCTTTGTCACATAGTTGACTTATGCTAAGTAGATTATGTTTTAAATTTTTAACTAATGAAACATTTGTTATAAAAGGTAATTTTGATGTACCGTAATTGTTCACATCTCCTTTGCCAATGATATAGCCTTTTGAATTGTCTCCGAAGGTAACTGAGCCACCATCAAAGTATGTTATGTTTGTAAGCATATCTTTGTCTCCGGTCATGTGTTTTGAACAACCACTGTCTAATATCCATTTTTACTTTTTGAGTGGGACCTGAAAATAGATATGAAATTATTGGTACCACCTTTTAATAGGGTCCTAAAAAATTAGAGTTTAGGAAACCAAACCCAATTTGGTTTAGTATCTTTTTTATAAATATAGTTTTTATTATGGTGAACATTATCTATAAAAGTTTTAATATATTTATTCCTAATTAAAATATTGTTAGTCTTTGGAATCCAAATTTTGACCATCTTGGTTTCTACTTTTGTTTGAATAGGTTCTTGAAGTAATATTTGTTGTTTTGAATTTTTAAAATTTTTATTTTTAGAAATTTTTACTTCATTTTTATATCCTAATCCATGTTTGTTTGAAGTGGATTGAGAATTTTTTAAAATTTTAGATAAATTTTCTCTTCCTTTATTAAAGTTAAAAACATTTTTAGTAATGTTATCTAATCTAGTTTGAAGACTATTGTTTTCTAACTCAACTTGTTTAATTTTTGTTTTTAACTTATGATTTTCAGAAGCAATTATATCATTCTTAGTCTTTTGAGTTTCAATTTCTTGACTTAAAAGTGATAATTGAGTTTCTGAGTTTGAATAAGATTCTTGAACTTTTTCAAGTTCTTCTTCAAGAATTTTCTTTTCATCATGTAACATATCTCTTTCAAACTCAGCTTTGTTTTGATTTTCACGAATTTCCTTAATTTTATTTTTAAGACTTTTTATTGTGCTTAAAAGTTCAGTGTTTACTTCAATTAAATCATTGAAAGTTAAATTGCTTACCTCAGAATCTTGAGCCATGAAGCATACATTTGCTTGTTCACTGTCGCTATCACTATCACTTTCAGATGAAGATGAATCTGAATCGTCCCATGTTACAGAGAATGCCTTCTTTTTGAATTTATCCTTTTTGTTTTTGTTGTTGAAACTTTTCTGATTTTCCTTCTTTTGTTCTTGGCAATCCTTTTGCATGTGTCCTTTCTTGTGACAATTAAAGCATTCTATATTTGAGGAAGGAGGTTTACTCATGAAATTCTTTTTGAATCCATTTTTGTTCCCTTTTCTAAATTTTAAGAATTTTTTGAAATTCTTGGCTATGAATGCTAAATCCTCATCTTCCGATTCTGAATCTTCTTTTTCTGTGTGAAAAGCAACATTCTTTCTTTCTTGAGCTTGATCTTTCTTAGCTTGCATATTAACTTCATATGACATGAGATTTCCAATTAATTCTTCTGGTTTCATTGAAGATAGATCGTTTGCTTCCTCGATTGCTAGCACCTTTCTTTCCCATTCATCAGTGAGTGAATTTAGAACCTTAGATACAATATCAAAATCCGTAAACTTTTCTCCCAATCCGATTAAGGCATGATGAATGTCTTGAAATCTTGAATACATGTCATTTATAGATTAATTTTGTCGCATTCTAAAGTTTCGGAATTGATTCTTTAGCATGGAGATCTTTGTTTGTTTGACCTTGTTAGTGCCTTCGTGTATGGTTCTAAGTGTATCCCATATCTGATGTGCAGTAGTACATATGCTAACTCGGTTGAATTCATTTCTATCCAAGGCGCAAAATAGCATATTCATTGCTTTGGCATTTGCACTAACTTCATTCTTCTGAGTTTGTGTCCATGTAGGATAGTCGGTTGTGGGTACAACGAACACTACTTGAGTGGCGTTCCATGCTTCGAAGCTAGTTGCTTGCATATAAATTCTCATCCTTGTAGCCCAATAGTTATAGTTAAGTCCATTGAAAAGAGGGGGTCTTTGAGTAGATTGTCCTTCGGCCAATGTAGAGTTATAGGCAGAAGTTGTACTAGTACTTGCGTTATTTTCCATATTATCAATATGTCTAATAACGGTGTTATGGTTATAGGACGGATACGTTCTGATACCAATTGAAAGTCGGGGGTAATTGATAGGATCGTGTAATATGGAATAGCTATATGGTTAATGTATATATGGTAAGTAAAAAATTGCACCAAGATTTTATACTGGTTCGGATCACTTGTCCTACGTCCAGTCCCTAAGCTTCACTTAGGTATTTCACTAACTACAAAACCCTCTCTTAACCCGGAGGAATAGGTTCACAACTTACCCGAACAACCGAACGGGATTTCTTTGCCTCAAACTACCTAAGAGGACTTCAAACCTCAATGCTAAACAAGTTTTGACTAGTTGTGTTCTTTATAACACGAATGAGTCTATTGTAGTACAATGTTCCTATAATCTTATCCTCAAGAATATGAAATATGTTTATGAAGATTAAGGAATTATGAATTTGCTATGAATCAAATATATTAAATATAAATAGTGATTCAAGCAAAGAGAGTAGTGATTGCTTTGATAATGTTTAGAAAATATGATCAAGAAATAGATAGATTAGAGTAAGAGAATTCGATGTCTTGAATGATGTTTGAATCATGTATTTATAGTTGTAAAAGGGATGCATGTATTGCCAAGGGTTGTAGATAAGAGAAGCTTCCATTTCTATTGAGGAATGGTCGTAACTCTTGGGAAGAAGAAGGTGTCCTTTCATGCAAAATTCGCAGGTTCAAATTCAGTCGACTGTATAGGAATTTTAGTCGACTGAAATTATAGTAAGAATCTTTCTGGAAAATTTTCAGTCGACTGTGCAGAAAATTTAGTCGACTGAAACTGTGCATATTTGTACATGTTTGCCAGTTCAGTCGACTGGTAAATTCAGTTCAGTCGACTGACATATGAATTTATGCATTATGAAGAATTGAAGTATGCACAGTGAAAAATTGAAGTATGATGAATGTGTTCTTGTGTTTGTGCAATTCTTGAGGATAGATTTTAACAAATAAACCTATATATAAAAATCATACTCAAGTTTATATTTCATTGATCTTCCTCTATTTTTCATATATCTCTTACTTTATACATTGTCATTGATCAAAAATCTTCGTGTATCAACACAGACTACGCTATCCTACTCATGAGCATCGCAACCTTATGTTTGACAATTTATTTGACCCTATTCTTCTTCTCAGTTAACCTCTATGACTCCCTACTTGTATATACATATATCAACTATAATTTTATTTAGAACTAAGAATTTTGTAGAAAAGAGAAAGCGGCAATCTTCAAACAGCTATATCTTCTAGGTAGAAAGTCCAAAACACTATTACGACAACTCTATGGAAAGGGAAACAATCATATCTTTCCAATGGAAGTGGTCTCGAATGCTAATTCGGCTACTATCAAAAATTATAGATGATACAAATTTCCATGGGTAAAATAGTTTGGAAAAGTTCTAAAGATAGAAAATGTCACTAACATGCATTTTCCAAAGTAATAGATCCATGTGACCTCATTTGGATTAAAATAATATTTTATGATCCTCTTATACGTAAAAATATGGGTCATTATACTCTCCCACGTTAGGAATTTTACCCTCAAAATCTCCAATACAAACAAAGTAAGTTAAACATAGTAACCCCGCATGCCTATCATGCATGAGCAAACATGTCAAACATCAATCATGCCCATAAAAGCAATAAATGATATTTATGCAGGATATTAAGCTGCCTTATATGATATCAAAAGTGAAAGTACATGCGATAAACAGAAGTCTTACCAAGTAAAGAGCTCTCGATAAGCAGTCCACATGCTCTCCTTGGTCTCCCAAGTACAATTGCCTTTACTCTCACTCCACTGAACCTTCGCCAGCTTTACCATTTTCCTCATAAGCTACCTCGTACCACGTCCGACGATACATGCAGTCCTACAAGGTCTCGATGCTCTGGTTCAATATCGATATCATCAAGCTAATCCAGTTGAACCATCATGCCTGAGTCATGCGCAAAATACTATAAGTGAGATACGTGGAACATATTGTGCATGCCCGCCATCATTTGAGGTACGTTGACTCTATATGCTAGATTCCCAATCCTATAAAGTAGGACCAACGAATCTTGATGCCAACTTCCCTTAGTATCGAATCAAACTACATTCTCCAAAGGAGAGAACTTGATAAACACCATAACGCCAATGAAGAACTCCAAGTCACGTCTTCTCCTATCGATGTAGCTCTTCTATCTGTCGTAGGAAACTTTGATTTGTTGCTAAATGATTTTAATCATCTCTGAAGTCTCTCTAATCATGTCTGGCCCAAGTATTAGTTTCTCATCCGCTTTCCACCAACATGAAGGAGCATTGCACGATCAGTCATATAACGCCTAAAATGGTGCCATACCGATGCTAGACTTATAAATGTTGTATGTGAACTCTACTTGGTGTAGATGATCGTCCCACAAGCGTTAAAATCGAGTATGCAAGCTCGCAAGAGATCCTTCATAATACTATTCACCCTCTCAGTCTTTCCACTAGTTTTTTGGTGATAAACCATGCTGAGATGCAGCTCTATCCACAGCACCTCTTGTAAGCTCTTCCAAAACCCGCTAGCGAAGAAAGGGTCTCGATCGCTCACAGTGCTTCTCGGCCCACCATGAAATCTTACAACTCGTTTCACATACAACTCATTTAATTTGGATGTCATTCTACTTGACTTGACATGTATGAATCGGGCATTCTTCGTCAATCTATCAACTGTGACCCAAATGCGATTTCCCATCTTCTGGTCCTCGGCAATCCATCAGTGAAGTCCATCAAAACTTGTTCCATTTCCACTTGGGAACCTCGAGCGGTTGCAACAAACCACTAGGCTTCTTCTACTCTATCTGTACCAACTCAATGTTCATGCATTTTGAGATGAATGTACTAACCTCCTTCTTTATCCCTTCCCAATAAAATGTCTGTCTTATATTGCGATACATTTTATTACCACTGGGATGCATAGTTAATCCCAACACTCGCGTAGCATCTCATCCCTCAACCCACGGACATCAAGAACAAACAATCTCTCATCCTTACAGTGCCTACCATCACGGTCGATCCCATACTACTTCATCTCCTTAGACTCTATCCCTTCCTCTATCCTCGCCATGATCTCCGCTAGTCTAGCATCTTGCTTCTGACTAGCACGGATCCGTTCGATCAAGGTAGGTCTGACCGTCAAGCTAGACAACACTTCTCGCTCTAGCTCACATCGAGGTCTAAAATCATAGCCAGTGGTAAACTCCAACTTATTCCACTCTAAGAACATCGCCCCCAAGCTAGCATGTCTCCTACTGAAAGCATCACTCTGACACCCCCACCTCTATATCCATACTATCCAAGAGTACCGAGAAGTAATACTATCAGATAATACAGAGAAATAGACGATATGGGGTACATACGTGAATATTCCATTGGGCTAAAATTGGTACGTATTTAAACACCAAATATAACTCACCACTAAATGTACACAGTATCGACATAAAGCAATAAACATGTGTGCCCCGAGAACAGAACAATACACAGTATATAATAAATAATACAGATTACAGCATCAAAATTGCAGCGATAACATATAATATATAATACAATAAGTTTATAACATTATATTACATCTCAAATGCCTAATATCTCAATATAATATGATAACAACCAATATTCGACTTAGTGTCAAACATATACAATGTATCAATGACATCTAAACAACATACATCTAACTATAGATCTCCTCTAAGCTCAATAAAACAAATGTTGGTCTTGTCGTCCTTATTTTTGATGTGTCTCGGACTGATAAATGCGTTGTTTATAATTTCAACTTAAAAAATCATCGAAGTATCTCATAACATATATATCACCAAATCATTTATAAAGAAGTCGTCATACGTATAAAACAATTTAATCGAAAATTAGAATTTTAAATCATATGGGTGAACCATCCATATAATAGAACATCATTGTAAAAATGACATCATTGAGTGAATTGGATTATTACACAGCAACATCCTAATACAATATCATAAAATCATTTAATCAATGTATAATGTAAGATAACCCATAGGAACATCCGAACTATATCCAATGTTTTACAAATCACCAAGATAATCCAACACAATCCAAATCATAATAAAGGCTATGTCAAAATATCAAATCATTGAATAGTATAGGTATAATAGGGACCGACTATACTTTGGACTCAATCGGTCTCTGGTCTAGTCAACTCATTATAGGAATGAGACGTATATGCCAATCCACCACATACACCAACCCTGAACCAGATGGGAGATTGATGGCCGCCTACTACAAGCCAGCTCCAGGAACCAAAGTGTACTCGCCCACTGTGGAGTAAGCGTCTATTCCTTTAGTCTTCAGTTACCTCCACGGACATCGTGACCCCATCCACCAGTGGCTTGTCAACGCATAACCTCAGTCATGACCTTGCACTTGCCTCTACAGGTAATAGAGTACTAGCTTATGCGACACAAGGGGTTGTATGGCACCTACCCTGCCCACTAACAATCATGTGATGCAAATCCAAAATCTCTAGCAACGGTGTCGTGGATCTAGGGCGCAACCCCATGATCAGGCCGCCATGGTGGATACGACTAATCGGGTTCACTCCCAAACCATAAAGGAAGCTGGATACAAGTGGATGACATATGGTACTCATATCCTATCAACACATAGCTCTAGCTGTAAGCCGACACACGGCTCTTTGTAAGTCAACAGATGATTATGGTATACTAGATCTCTTACCACTGGCGGACACACGACCCAACCCATAAATCAACACATGACTAAAATATACCCACCGCATTGAGTATCATTATACACACACGAGCGTAACCCCGTTTGAGTGGCATTTACTTACAACGTATAATCAAACAAATAACATAATAGCGTCCCACACCACTGCATGTTATTCGAATAATTATTCAAAGCTCATAAACTACACTCGATCCACACTAGATATCTCTATATGACAAGTCCGATGGATAACCGAAAACGTGTGATCAAATGTTCCATACTAGATAGTATCACTAAACTGTTTATTCAAATTCCTCTTCATATAGAAATAAATAACTAAATCAATTTAAGAAGTTAAGAAATTAGAAATAAAAACTAATATAAAAATAGATTATTCAAATAAATATAAATAAACAAATCAATACTTAATAATTAAATATTCAGAACATATATATTGTAACAAAACAAATACAAAGAGATAAATAATAAATACATATTCCAAAATTAATTACATAATTACTAAACTCAAATATAAGATATTCTAGAAAATAATAACTAATTTCTAAATCTTTTATAAAACTAAATAATAATTTAGTATTTACAAATAGCATTAGAAAATCTCTTTTCTTTCATTTGATAACCCAAACTAAGTTCTAAAACTAATATCTCGCTTAAGAATAATTCCACACTTTCCACAACTTTATACTATTTATAAACTACATAAAAACATCCAAATCAGTTTAATATACTCAATATATATATATATATTTCATAAATATATACTTTAATAACTATAAATTATCTATTAAGTAGCTATTCATGTTTTATTCCAATAAAGTGCAAGTAAATTCACTATGGTTATTTAATAAACTTAAATATCACATTTACGTTACATTTAACATATAAGCATACATATATTTTAATTTATTTATATTCAAACTCTAGGAATTTAACACGCCTCTATTTCCTTCATTTGGCATTATGGGTATATCACTAGATTAAGCATAAGTTTCTATCTTTTAAGGTTATATCTCTTATAAACAATTAGAACATTGTCTATCATTGCATGGAATAGTAAATAAAGATGCATGATTCACTCAAGCCGTTAAATAAAATGCATAACAATTCCTTTATTGTCCATCACGTGTACATAAAACTTATGAAACTCAACTTGCCTCGTTTTTTCCTAACAATGTGAATAGTCAACCCTTGTTTGTAGATAACATAATAAGATATGACCTTGGGCACCCTCATGCTATTATCTAAATAATTAAAACACTATTCTTTAATGTACCAGTAGATAGAGATGTATTATTCATTCATATTGTTCAATTTAGTATATAGTGATCTCTTCGCATTCACACACGCATAAAACTATAGAGTTCCTGAGTATCCTTATACTATTAAAGTTTTGAATTGGTGAATAAACACAATTGCTATTGATGAATGAAACCTACATAAAATATTCATATTCATATATATTTCTAATATCTAGTGATTATATTAAAGTTCAAGATTAGTTTTTGCTTATTTAAATTCAGAGGTAAAAACATATTCTAATTTTTAATTACTAAAGCTTGCTTACATATAGAATAGCGTTCCCTCATAAAATGGTACTAACTTCATATTCAAATGGCTTAGCCTATAAACATACTTCTTTATTGATTTAACAGTTAGACGAAATATAAAATAGTAGTCGTATTCTTAAAAAAAATAAACTAAAAAAAATTAGAATATAGAAACACAGAGCAAGGCAATGTCTAATACTTAACACTAGAACAACAGTAGATCAATGCACAATTTCCAAAGTTACACATATCCATACACGTATGTGATAGGAACAGGTAAATCATTATTAAATACATGGTCACATCAATCTTGCTATAGTGAAAAAAAAATAAAGTTAGTAAAGTTACAAATAGGGAATGCATTGCAATATTGAATGTATTAGTCTAATATATATATATATATATATATATATATATATATATATATGTATGTATATATATATATATGTATGTATGTATATATATATATATAACTCATCACTCACGAACCCATACCAGTGCGCATATAAACAATAGTATGTACATACACTCTTTCCCATACACATGCACACAGGTTAATCACGCACGCCTCACACACAAACTCACTCAACATCTACTCAGCGATATACAAAACAGGCATAGACATACTCAAAACACTCTAATGAATAACACATGCATGCACTTTCTTCCACACACACTCAGACCCATGAAAATATACACATGCCTATATATATACACAGCTGCACTTGAGAAATAATAATTGGGAAATGCACGCACTAATTTTTACAAATATACACTTTTTTTTGAAGAAATAGGTACAAGGCCCATGGCCCAAGAACAAAAATAACCGGGTACAAAACCCATATACTACAAATTACTCTACGCTAAGGGTTTCCACCGACAGATGAAAGAAACCCTAGCATACTCAAAAATGGCGAAAGCTTAAAAGCTTCAACCATACTCTTTAGCTCCACTCTTCTCCCCTCTTTCTCAAAAACATAGAACGTTCATGAATCTGCTTCTCTTCTCTTCCAATCCACTATCTAGGCTTATATTGTAGAGATCACTGATTTAATAATTAGATCTGAGCTCGCGATGGCCTACAAAAGAAGAATCCTTCCATTGATTTGATTCTTGTAGTATGGAAAGGCAAAAGTTGCCAGCTTTATCAAAACTGCTCTAATGAAGCTCCGACTTGTTTGAAATGCCTTTCGGGGTATGCAAATACCATTCCATATGCTTATTGCCTGCTTCTCTGCTCCAATGTTCAGCTAGAAGGGCATATTTGGTTTGAATTTTAACTATTTTATTTCATTTACGAAGCATAATTATACTGTCCGATTCTATCAGTAACCATCTTTCCTCTTTAGTAAGTTTTGCTTTGTTGTGATTGTGATTGTTCCTTTCTTTCCATATCTGGTAGATAGCAGTAGTA
This sequence comes from Allium cepa, assembly GCA_030765085.1. Classification (NCBI taxonomy): domain Eukaryota; kingdom Viridiplantae; phylum Streptophyta; class Magnoliopsida; order Asparagales; family Amaryllidaceae; genus Allium; species Allium cepa. Next base: position 402,704,634 of record CM060931.1, read on the forward strand.
AGCAGAATATTTGCAAAGTCTTTCTCTAATGATTTGCCCTTGAAATTATTTGTTGGTATGTTGCACTGCCTGTTTAAGATCCATAATCCCATTGTTCTGAATTCTTAGTGTTATTTGAATTTGATTCCAGATATAATAGGCATAATTGCATTTAAAAAATAGATGATTAATACTTTCATCCTCACTGTTGCATAAGGAACAACGTGATTTAGCATTTTTATCCCACTTCTTTATTCTATCCCAAGTTGGTAATCTGTTATTTATAGCAAAATATGAATAGATTCCCATCTTGGGATTGTTTACTTTGTTCCAAATGCAATGATACCAGTCTACTATAGACTGCTTGTTTCTAACACACTTCCAAGTTTTTTTAAAAGAGAACTTCCTTTTACAACTAGCAGTCCACTCCTATTAATCAGTCTCAACATTAGAATCAATGGGAATACTTCTGATAACATTCCTATGTGGATTAGTAATGGGATGTAGTTGGGGCTGCCATTGATTATCTTCGATAATCATTGAAACAGTTGCATTAGCATTGCCAAAAATAACTAAATTATCCCAGCCAATTCTATTTACGAAGGAATCATACTGAAACCAGAGGTCAAACCATAAATTAGTTTCATTTCCTAATTTAAAAATCCTTTGTAAAAGAGGTTTTCCAATGCTTCTGCATTTTAATATTTGTTTCCAAGCATTTGATTAATTATCGTTAGGTAAAATGTTCCAAAAATTACCTTGCTTAAGATACTTATCCTTCATCCATTTTGACCATAATGAGTTAGTACTCAAAATTTCCAAAACATTTTTAAACGACATGTGATACTTAAATTATTCAGATTTCTAATACCCATCCCCCATTCTTTTTTAGGTTTACAAATTTTTTCCTAACTGATTTTATGGTACTCCCCTTTCCAAAGGAAATCCGCACATCTACTTTCTAACTTCTTAATAGATGCAGCTGGGATATGGAATGTTTGAAGCCAGTACAAAATAATGCCATAAATAACAGTTTTGATCAACTCTATTCTTCCAGCTATGGAAAGGAGTTTACATGACCATGTCTCCATTCTTTCTTGAATTTTTTCAATAAGCATAGAACAGTCACTATCTTTAATTTAATTAACTGAAAGTGGTAACCCTAAATATTTAATTGGAAACTTACCTTCAGAAACATGTAGTATTTCTAATATTTCATTTTTATATTGACTGCATTTACTAAAATATGCTTTGCTCTTAAGCTGCAAACCTGCATACTTATGTAATTTCATAAGAATATGTGAAATAGCATAGCCATTATGTTCATTTTCTTTCGTAAAGAGCATCAAATCATCTGCATATATTAGATGAGAAATAGTAGGTTGAACTCTATTTATAGGAGAAATATGACCCTTTAAAAGTTCTATCCCAGTCAGAATGGAGAAATATTCCATGACTATAGTGAAAAGATAGGGTGATAAAGGGTCACCTTGTCGAATACCGCTATTGCTTTTGAAAAAACCCACTGGTTTACCTTGAATTAGGATAGAAAAAGTAAGGGTACTAATACATTATACCAAGTCACAAAATTTAACGGGGAAACCCAAACTAATCATCATATGGCAGATAAACTGTTTATTAACTTTATCATATGCCTTTTGTAAATCAATTTTAAGGCACATATTATCCCCACTTTTAGTACTGAAGTTCCTAACCACCTCATGGGCTAACATACAGTTTTCATATATCAATCTACCAGGAACAAAAGCACTTTGGTTATCTGAGATTAGAAAGGGCAGAATAATTCTTTTGCTAAGCACACTAGCAATAATCTTATAAATAACATTACAGCAAGATATAGGTCTATAGTCTCCAATGCAGGATGGATTTTTATTTTTAGGGATTAAAGTAATAAAGGTTTGGTTTAAACTTTTCAAAAGATTACCTTTTTCGAAAAATTCATTAACTACTTCAATCACCTGTCCTTTTAAGCTATCCCAATGTTTTTTATAGAATTTAGCATTAAAACCATCTGGGCCAGGACTTTTGTTATCCTCGGCATTAAAAATAATAGCTTTAATTTCAGTTTCTAACACAGGAGCAAGAAGAATTTCTTCTGCCACATTGTTCAACTTATGTTTGCAAATGATTTTTGGGAAATTGTGAATTTGGTTTTCAGAAAAGTAAAGTTCATTATAAAATTTCAAAGCTTCTTCAGTAACAGAGTTATAAGAGTTGGTAGACTTACCAGAACTGTTAATAATATTTCCTATGTTATTCATATGTTTCCTAGTAGACATTTTAACATGAAAATATTTGGTGCAGTCATCACCCAAGGTCAGCCAATCTACTTTAGCTTTTTGTTTAGCATTAACAGAATTGATGTACATTTCCCTAGATAGATTTTGCTGATTCTCAAAAAATATTTAAACATAATTTAGATCCTTAGGATTTTGATCAGCAAGATGTAATGATTTCCCTTTTTCCTTAAGTTTTTTCAAAATGTACTTATCCTAAAAATGAGTTTTATTCTAAACTTTTAAGTTATGTTTAACAGGTTTTAAAAATATACTAAACTGAAACTGTTTATTGCCATCACAATAAAAATTAAGACATTCTTTAATTAAATCATCATATTTTTCATCACACATCCATCCATTTTTAAATCTAGAAGGCATATTTTTTATCAAGACTATCCATTTCATTAAAAAGCTTTATGATGATTGGAGTATGATCACTTGCATTCTTTTCTAGGGTTCTACATTCAAAATTTGGGAAAATTTTATGAAATTCATTATCAACTAGCACCCTATCAAGTTTACAATGAATATTTTTTTCAACACCGGATTTTCAGGTAAATTTATTTCCAGAAACACAGGTTTCAATCAAACCAGTTTCAATCATAAATTTATTTATCCTATCTAATTTATTTTGGGGTTATACGACTTCCTCCATATTTTTCGTAAGAATGAAGAACTGTATTAAAGTCCCCCATTATAATCCAAGGAAAATCAATAACATGACTCATAGCTTTAAGTCTACACCATAACCCATTTCTTTCACTTTCAATATTACTACCATAAACACTAGTGACTTAAATTGAAAATCCACTAACATTTTTAAATCTACTGTTTATAAACTGTAAGTCTTTAGTAATATTATCAATAGACCAAATGTTAGAGTCCCAAATTAGTATCATTCTACCCTTACAACCACAGTCGTTATTATTAATATACCTTCACTGTCTATTAAGTTTCATACTAAATTTATCCATACTATCATTGTTCATCTTATTTTCAATTAGATCAATAATGGGCTTATAAATCCTAATCATATGTAAAATATCAATCTGCTTGGCTGGGGAATTCATCCCTCTAACATTCCATGCAAATAGCTTTATAATAGAATAAATATTAAAAAAAGAGGTTTAAATTGTGCCTGACACATTGGTACTCTTACCTTTTCTTTTGCACTCAGAGCTCTTTGCTTTTAATCTAGTTGACATTTCTGTCCATTCTTGGTTCCTAGAAACATATTTTTGCTTAAAATCATATTTTTATTTATTCTTACCTCTGTTACCTTTTTTGGAATATGCAGTTGTGCAATATCAAACTGCTCAAATGTTTGAGGCAAACTGAGTTACTACATCCCATATCCATTGATTCTGGAATTTGGATCAAGGAGATATCGAATTTCGGAGATGTGCGAGGCAAGGTTGAGTCAGGATTAAGAGTCTCCTCAGTCTCTGCAGCTTTCTCCAGAGGAGGATCGACCTTTATTGATATAGTATAAGAAATATTGGCATTATGTAGAATTTTATCTTTATTAGCTTTGCCAAGATTGTCTGTACTTATACAAGATTTTGGAACAGGAGGGGTTCCACAGTCTAAGAACATTACATTTGCATCTCCCTCCATTTCTATTATTTGACTACCTTTCGTTTTGTTCTTTATTTTTTTCTCTATTTGATGAACTCCCTCTGCTGTGATTTGATTTTCTTGATCAGTGAGCATCTTTTCTTGATCGGAGATGACTCCTTTCAGGATGATCCGCTTTTCATTACTTTTGGATGCACCAATCCCTACATTTTCATTATTTTCATTTCTGACTAGCATTGATGTATCACCCATTTCTTGATGATTCTTATCTTGATATTCTTGAATATTTTCTTTCGGAACCCATGCTTTTTTCAAGCTGCATTATTCTCTGACATGTCCAAAACATTTACATGTATTAAATTTCGGTGGAATCCACTTATATTCCACCTTTTGCATTATATTTTCTTCATTATACATTGTTACGTTAATTTCATTTGGGAGTTTATCTTCTGCCACAACTTCTACTAGAAGACGAGCATAATTCAATCTCGTGTTCTAAGTGGCTGCTGCATCCATTTTGATGGGTTTATCGATAATACTAGCCATGGCACTGAATGCCTCTTTATCCCATAACCTTATATTCATATTGGGTAATTTTACCCATATTGGCATCGTTGTTAAGAGGTCTCCATCCAGTTTTAATGATTTAGACCATCTTTTCATGATGATCAGTTTGCCATTGTAGAAATATGGCCCATTTTTCAAAACTGATTCACAGTCTTTTTGAATTACAAATTTGATGAGGAAGAAACCGTTCTCTCTTGTGTACACTTCAAATTGCCCAGTTGGTTTCCACACACGTTGAATATAAGATTAAAATACAAGTAGTATGGTTTGGAGCTTACCACATAAATAAGAATAGAATTTCTCTAGCATTTCTGGTTCTTTTACAAACTGTCTCTTTGATCACTCCATACTTCTTATTGTTAATCATTATTGGAGCTAAAGTTTCAAGATTACATTCTTCCTCTGGTGGTTCTTCTGACTCTGGCGCCACTATGTCTGCCCAAGATTTCAATCTTTATTCTTTATTCAATGAGAAGGCCACCAGCTTTTGTAGTTCTTGAAAATTTTTACGTTGTTACGGTATACTTGGCATTTCTTTGCCTCTTGAATAATTGGAATTTTGAGTCGGTGGCAACACTTGTCTATTCTTGATCTCTCTTCTCCTTTGAGATCTAGATTGAACGGTTTGAAAGCCTTCTTCATCAATATTGACTCCTGATGGCTTCTGGATATGAAATGATTAAGATCTATCGGGTGGTCTACCCATTAGAGCTGTTGTAGAGATCTTAGATGCAAAATTTTGAGGAAATATTGATTTCCCTAGGCTGATTGGAAACCCTTTTCAGTAATTTTTCTTTTTTTCGTACAAATATACACACTACTATGTAATACACAGCCGCACACCTATGTTCATTGATTCATTTTTGAATACAGAATAAACTGAAATCATATTTAATACACATACAGACGTTACAGTTTGAACATTTTGATAAATAAAGGTGTGTATATATATTAATTTATTTTATATTTCAAATTGCATGCAACTCTATGGTTTACTATAAAATGTTCAAGCTATCTCGCACACATATTTTTATATAGAAATACATATAAGCCGAGTACTCACACTTATACCTAGATTGAACACATAGGCATGCTAATGACAACATGAAATGTAACAAAAATCGGTGAACTAACAAAATACACATGAAGAAGGAGACGAAATTCATTTTAGTAAAAGAATGTAAAGGCTAAAAACTAAATAGCAACAGTAGGTGTGTACTAAATAATAACACACGAATTCATAAAACTAATAAGTAGCAACAAATACATATATGTATGTATACGTATATGTATATGTCTATATATATATATATATATATATATATATATATCTGTGTACGTATGTCTGTAAGTATACTGATATGTACACAAGCTCTGTGATGTGCATAGATAAACAAAACGCACATAGAGAAATAAATGGAGGATAAAGTTCAAAAGCACACGCAAATAAAGTGGAAGCCAGAATCAAAAATACAAAGAGGAAATGAAATCTAGGATCGATTATAATGGTTTCATTTCAATTTTGAAGCTAGCGTTATGTATGGCGATACGAATAGTTCAGACTCACAAAACATGTATATAAATTCAATTGATTAATACAGATTTTGTGAGAGAATTATCACCTGAAGCTTGCGCGTTCTTCACTCCTTCTCCCTCCTTCTACACGCACGTGCCTCACAACTCCAAAACTGCAATATATCAGATTCACACTACAGACGCCCAAAGAAATGGAGATGCACATATTCGAATTTCATGAGTTTAGATAAATTATTTGATTTTTGGTTGATTTTAGAAGTGAAAGTGTTAGTTTTTGGTGGCTTTCAGAAGAAGATAAATTGACTCTCTCCACTTTCCCGAGGAGATTTGCTTAGTGATAAAAATAAAATCATGAACGAAGAAGAATCTGGAACAGTGAACTCAAGAAACATCATAGGTATGGATATTTGGGGTTGGGACTAATTAAACTATTGGTATAAATAAATATTTCATTTCCCTTATATACCAACTAAATTTTATTTAATGCAAAATTGCATTTCAAAATCACTACAATGTCATACTTTAAATATACAATTCTATACTAAATATTATTTTCACATTTCAACTTGTTTAAATTCAAATACACTTTTTCTCACTTTAAGCCTGAAACTAATTAATCTCCAAACCAAAATAATTACTTAAATCTCCAAATTCCAATTTAATTAATTAAATCACTGTTATTAAGTTAAATTAATTATCACTTAAAAACCAGCTTGTTACAATCAGCAACCGCATGTTTCTTACCGAGTGTATTGGAAATGCTAAAATAGTAGAAGGCCAAGGACTCTAACCATCACTCCTATTGAAGGTTAAGATCCTTTTGGAAGAATAGATACTTCAACGACTTGTTGTCCGTATACAACTCGAGCATCCTACCCAAGCAAATAATGCCTTCATACCTTCAAAGCAAATATTATCGCAGTCAACTCCTAATTGTGAGTTAAATACTTCCTCTCGTGCAATTTCAACTGTCGACTAGCATAGGCGACAATCTTTCCTCTCTGTATCAACACCTCACCAAGTCCAGTATCATAGGCGTTTGTCTATAGCGTCAACCCCTCATTTCCACATAGAATAACTAATATCGGTGCACTCATCAACCTCTACTTTAGACTCACAAATGCATGCTTTCACCTCGCGTCCCAAATAAAAGTCTAATTCTCCTTCGTCCAAGTTAGTTAACGGCGCTGCTGCCTTAGTGAAGTCCTGGAAAAACATCATCTATAGTATCTTGCCAGTCCAAAGAAGCTTCTCACGTCTGTAGCAGTCTTGGGCCGATCCTAGTCCTGTACTGCCGCCGCCTTTGCAAGATCTGCAGGGATAACTTGATCAGAAACAACATGACCAAAGAACCACAATTCTCCCTCCAGAAGTGACACTTTGAAAAGTTCACCTTCATGAATCGTTGCTTCCTCAACACCTCGAGCACAATCCTCAAATTCTCCTTATGTTATACCTCCATCCTCAAGTAAACAAGTATATCACCCACGAACACAAGTACAAACTAATTTAGCTGATCCCTGAAAGCATAGTTCATAAGATCAACAAAGTATGTCGGCGCATTGGTTAGCCCGAATGGCATAACCAACCACTTATAGAATCCAGATGGTTTATGGAAAGCTGTGATTAGTAAACTCTCCTTTGCCAGTCTCAATTGATGAAACCTCATTGCAATGTCCAACTAAGAGAGCGCCTTAGCACCATGGAGCAGATCAAATAATTCATCAATACATGGGAGTGAATAATTGTTCTTCTTCGTTGTTTTATTCAGCTCATGGTAATCTACACACAACCTTTGAGTGTCATCCGCCTTAGTGGTGAATACTACAAGTGCGCCCTACTAAGATATGCTTCAACGAATGCACCCGCACCTTAATAGATAGTTCACTTGCACCTCGAACTCCTTCTGCTCTTTGGGTGTCATACGCCTCAAAGACATAACTATTTGTCTGGCATCTTTCACTAAGTCTATGCAGAACTCAATCTCTCGATGTGGTGGTAATCCGATCACCTCCTCGAATATGTCCAGACACTCTTTCACTATAGACACAGTTGATAATTAATCCTACACAGTCTCAAGTAAACATAGAAATCTAACCATAACTCTATCCCTTGAATGACAGCCAATCACTACGGTTCATCCCTCCACAGCCTCAATCTTAACCAATAGTCTCTCACAATCCACCATTACTGCATACTTGCTCGGCTAGTTCATCCCCAGTAAATATGAACCACACAAAACCCAAAATAATGCAATCACAGGCAAAAAAACATCCATGACTTGATAGGGCTAAGTCTCAACAAACCAGGCACAGGCTAGTCCATCATTTAACAGAGTTCATCACAATCAAAGGTCGATCAATTATCTAGGGTTCCAATCTCAATTTGTCTACCATATCACTAGATATGAAGGAATATGAAGTCCCGGTATTGAATAAAAATGTGCAGGTATATCAGAAATAGAAAGCATACCATGTATAATGATGCCCTTCTCCTTCATCGATGGAGCACTCGACGAAGCTGGAATAATGTTCAAAGCATAAGAAGACACAACTTGGTTTTTCTTCAGCGGCACTGGGCAATCCTTCTTCATATGCCATGGCTTATTGTAGTTGAAACATCCTTTCTTCTTGTTCCTGCAATTGTCGCTAAGATGGCAATTCTGTCCACGGTTATAACATGTAAGCTCCCACTTGCCTTTCTTCTAGTCATCCTTCTAAAACTACTTCTTGTTCTTGTTATTGTCCCATATAATTTTTCCTCCCCTACTAGCTTGCAGCTTTGGATTATCCTTAGGAGAAACAACCAACTTAGGCTTAGGGTATAGATTCTCATATCGAAGAGCCTCCTCCAACAACCTCACAAACGGCTCATCAATATGCCCTACTAGCTTCTCTCTAAGGTAATCATCCGAGCCCATGATAAAATTCTCATTCTCCTTGAGTAGAGTACCGACAGAAGATGGGTCGTAATTTGATAGTTTTGCGAACTCAGCCATGTACCTCGGCATGAACATATCTCTACGTCTCAAGTCAGCAAACTTTTGGAAGAGCATCAACTTCTGAGAGGCCGGTATATACTTCTCCTAAAATCTCGCCTTTGAACTGCTCCCAAGTAATCTGGTCCTCAAGTGTAGTAATCTTGATGGCGTTCCACCACCCCACAGCCCTTCCTTGAAGCTGTCTAGAGGCCAGCTTTCTCTTTATCGCATCATCTAACTCACATCCTAAAAGATGCATTCGCAAGTGCCTAACCAATCCTACACTTCGATAGCTAATTCTATTCAAAGAAACGGTTTTCCATCTAGAGTTAAGAAATCTTTGCTCAATTTGGCAAAGTCAGCCATCGACGCTTGCGTTAGAGCACCGCAACTGATAGCTGTAGCAAGAGTAACTTGGGCATTATGAACCATATTTCGTACCATCTTAGTGAACATGTTATGCAAGTTGGGGTTAGCAGCTCTTGATCCCGCCTCTCCTCGACTCCAGAGATTGAGTTCCCAGAAGTGTTCTTTTTTAGTTAGATCATTCTTATAAGGGGCATTTTACTATAAGGACAAATTTTGTGGTCCAATTAGTTTCAAGGACACACATCTACAGAAATTAATTTCTAGGCCAAAGTCAGAAGAATAATTACTTTTAAGGACAAAGTCAGCTATCCGATTACTTTCAAGGACATAATTTCAATGGTTTTTAGGCCTTAGAAACTAATTATTTTGCATTTTGTCCTTAAAAATAACTATTTCAGTTGCATGCCCTAGAAACTTATTGCACTTGCTAAAGAGGCCCTTGTGGCTAATTTTCACTTCTTATAAGCTGTAATAAGAGTGACCAGTCTCTTTAAAAGGAATAAGCAGTGTCTATGAATGCAATGCAACTTATACACTACATGTATACTACTATATAGTTTTGAAAACCAAAATATAACAAGTGCGCTCTCTTATATATCACTGGATCCATTATAAGGCGATATCTCCTTCCTTAACTCTAATGGATCCAAGTATCAACTTAGGTCATCCATGCAACCTAAGCTTCGATACTAAATATGACGATCACCCTACACCTTCGATGCTCAATATACCTATATGATGTGCTATGGGGTACCCAACCAGTGCAGGGCGGTAGCCAAAAATATAAAGTAGAGAAAAGTCTAAGCACAGAACCTGTAGAACATCTCACGGCACATAGATAAAATATAATATAACAATATAGATGTAAAACAGGTGAGACAGTGATATAATCAAATGAACCATAGATAAGAACATCAGAGTGCATCAGGCTCACAGACTATATAAAAACTAAAACATAGAGTTTATGCATCCCAAATCTCCACAATATACAGTATAACTGTCTCAACTATTACGAGTACTGACATAGCTCCATAATACTGCATAGTGAATATAAGTGATGGTAAGCTCCAAGTATAGATATACGAAAGCGTAGCTTCCTGCTTGTACTCCGTACAGATCCATGCGCTATCCAGACCTATTATCCCTAATCTACTCATTTAAGAGTACTCGAAATAATAAGAAGCGAAGCATAAAACCTCAGGTCAGGCAACATTCTGGTATGAGCGATATATCAGCTCTCAGTACTATAAAACTCATTTATAGTAAATAGGGTATAGGGTATGAACAACCATACCTAACATATCTCTACATTCAAAGAGTTAGCACATAAAGACAATATATGCAACACTATAATCATTAGGATATCGGGCATAGGGATATTACACAGCATGCCAAGCACACTGTAAACATATCATCCATCACACAGCCTTGCGTCTCTCAATCAAGTCCTCCAGATGTAAAATAACTCTCTTAGATGCTCAACTCATTGCATACACAGACATCCAAAATATAGATACACGAAGACTACCCTGTCCCATTAATGAGTATCACAATCATAGAGTTATCCATCAATCCCTTAGCACACATACCAATAGTAGAACTACCCCATAGATGCTCACTCTCACCCATGCATATGGCTAAGGATTCGACACAAGTAGACGTCCAAATACATGAATATATGTAGACTACCTTGGGTATATGCACGCTACCCTATCCTACTCATGAGAATAACAATATCATGTTTTACTCTACGAGCTATCATGCAGAATACGCCCTTTCGGTCCACCACTTAGATGCCATAGTTACCTGCCACAACGAGTCGTTGAATCATCATACTTCATTGACTTCAGTCCCAAGGTCATCTAGAGCTATCCCGAGGCCATCCACCCTTACCCCGAAACAACTCCCCAGACTATCAAGCAACCCTATTCTTGCCCCAAAGTCCATAACTAAACTTCATGCTCCACTCCCGTTGGTCCATCCTATGACCAAACCAATTGGGACACAACTGCCGAGTTAAGCGCCAAGTACTAACGTCGAACCAAGCTCCATGCCAAACCACTAACCTTGTTCCAACGTTCGCTCGCCGACCATGTTTCAATGTCCACTCACCGACCCTGTTTCAGTGCCCAGTCACCGAGCCACCCACATATCGACCACATTTTCCCATGTACCGATCCCATTTCGGCTCTCGGTCACCAAGCCACCCATATGTTGACCCCATTTCGGCTTCCGGTCGCCGACTTATCCACCAATCGACCCAAGGCTATGTAGCATTTCCGGCACTCTAAATTGTGCCAGTTTCACCATTACCCATAATGCTTCAACTCTTATGCATCACCTATGCAACAATACGACACCGAACGCTCTAAAGCCAATCTGATAAGGCTGGGTTTCATAGTTTCTAACTTTAAGTCGCTCCAATAAGCGTTTCAATCATACATGCATTTACTAACACAACACGCACACAAATCACATCCAACATCCAAACACCCAAATACACATCAAACCATAGCAAATCATCATAAAATTACATCCCTAATATAGCATATCACATACAAAGGCAACAATACACCTAAACAACATGTTTAGGTTGTTTTAAACAATTTAAAATCTATTTTGCTATACTTTTGGCCTTGAAAATAGTTTTTAAAACTTAATTTGACTTCTAAAATGAGTTTAAAACTTATAGACACATATATAGTATGGTAAGAGATGATAGATCACTCACCAAAACCTTGAAAATCCAAGATTTGCACTCAAATTAAGGTAGATCTGAAATAAACTCCAAAGATGTAATTTTTCTTCTCCAAAATGTAAATTCGAAGATCTTTAATGAATCTCCTTACAAATATATCACTATTATATGATTTTAAATTTATTTGGAGGAGGAAATAGATGGTTTTGGATGGAGAATAGGCTAATAAAGGCTTAGATCTATGGAAGAAGGTGTAAAAGTGATTTGGGGACTATGGTCAAGCTATAAGGCCTCAAAACCCAAAATGGTTAGTGGACTTGCCCCCAAACTCACCACCTATCCACTAAGCCGCTCCAAAAAGTGCCAATCTTCAAAAAGCTATATCTTATAGCTAGAAAGTCCAAGTCGCTATTATAACCACTCTATGGAAAGGAAAACCATTATAGCTTTTCGATGGAAGTAGTCTCGATTGTTAATTCAACTCTTATCAAATAGCTATGGATGATACAAGTTTCCTGGGGTAAAATTGTTCGAAATAATTCTAAAGATAGGAAACATCACCAATAGGCATTTCACAAGTTATAGAGTCATACGCCACATATGGATTAAAAATACTATTTTACGATCCTTCGATACATAAAAATACATGTTGTTACACTTATTCTTCCTATTTGAATACTTATACTACAAGCTTACATATATCTGTTAGAAATCTAGAGCAGAGAAGTTATTTGAATTTAATTTATATTCTAGATCTTCATTTATAATTTGCCTTGACTTTGACCATTTGATTCAACCCTATTCTTCTTCTCAATTATCCTTTATGATTTTCCACCTGTATATACATATATAAACTATATTTTATTTGGAATTAAGAATTTTTTAGAGAAGAGAAAGTGGCGGACCTCCATCATCACTTCAGAAAATATGAGAAGAAAAGTGAGGGGTTAGACCTGTATTTGTTAGGGTTCAAATCAATGTTAGCCATTGGATCAAGTTATTTTAAGTCCAACTCATTTCGGCCACGTTAAATTTCAAACCCGACACATCCACTAGTTGACCGCTCCTATGCCACCAGTCAATCGTTAACGGTCAATCTCTCGTAATTCAAGGCTTGACCGATTGACATATTTTGGTAAATTATTATCTGCCATTTGATTATATTGATTAATATCATTTTACGTGCAACCGATATAATTTCTTTCCACTTTGATTAACTTAACTGACTGTTAACGTTAATGAACGTTATTTAATTATATACATTTCTTTAATTACGTATATAATTATTTCAGGTTCGAAAACTTCAAAAATTAATATCTTTTTTGTTTAAACTTCGATCGAAAAATCTTATATATGAAAATTGATCAGAAATTGCCACGAATCCAACGGTGCAAGTTTCATAGCAAAATTATGATGTTGGTAAAAAAATATTTTTGATGTTGCTATTTACTAATTAATTATCGTTAAAATTATGGGGTTTTACATGCATGAAATAAGGGGTTGTAAACACGCGACTTGACTTCACGGTTGAAATACAAAGTTTTGCACCCGAAAGCAGGGCATATTATGCTAAGTTCGTAACAAAAAATTATATCACATTCAGAGTTAAGAATTGCTATGAAAAGAAAATGAAGAAATTCATGCATAATGGGTTAAGGAAAAATCAAAAGAAATTCTACGCGAAGCTCAAAGAGGTATACATATAAATTTACATTTTCTTTCCAGATTAAATTACAATTCGTCATAAAACGCTAAATGTTTACAAAGGCACATTATAAGCTAAGAACCCATGAACTTGCTCAAAAACACCATTGTCAGACACCGAATCCTCCTTCGTTAGGAGCTTTCTTTTCTTGCTAGAAGCTTGATTAGTATGAGACAGATGTTATCATAGTTATAACAAGTAAGGAACAACAAGGTGAACCAACAGTAGGGAGCCTCGAGTCATAGTTCGCGCCTACCCAATGATTGCCTAGGTCTTGCCCCTTAAAAACATAATCAGATCGATTACAAAGAAAACTTAAATCTGACTCTAGCAAGAAATGGTTGTACACATCAACTACACGCTTTATAGCTATGTCAGCCATACCTCTCTTCTTTGAAATTTTCCACTAAATTAGACCGCATGGCCCTAGAACTTCGTGTGCTAAGAATGCAAGAGCGAGGTAGTCATAAATGAAGGTTGCATAAATTCAGATATTTGATCCTCCAACTTGTTCGTTTGCTCAATAGCAATTATGCTGCACCTATTCTAGATCATCTAAAACTTCTACCTTTGTCTTTTTGTTTCTTTGAGAATATGCCGAATAATCTATAGACTAACAAGCACCCTTCCACCTTCCTCTTTGTCTTAGATATCCTCCAACCTCTTTTCGTAGACAGCCTTTAACTCGTCAACTTTGTTTGATAATAAGTTTCCAAGTCTTTTTTCCATTGTAAGGCCACTTTGATATGAAAACTCGAAGGAGAAGCCAGAACTACCAAAGAAGAGGATGCCATAGGAGAATTGATATCAGAATAAGGATTACCATCTTCGGCTAGTTGATGAGTAACTTACTGTGATAGCTCCTCGATAGTTTTTTTGAGCTTCTTAATCTCGTCCTCATAGAAAATTATATACAAACCTTTAGCATCTTTCAACAACTTCTCTAATTCAGCAGTGTGATTTTGTTCAATCTTTAGCTCCTTTTGCAGCTCTTGAACTTTATTTTCTACCGATGCTAAGTCAGCCCTTTGTTTGGTGATACAATTGTAATTTCTAATATTATCCTGCTTAAACTCCTCAATTTGTCGTGTTTGTTCTTTGTATTTCATGCACAATTCATCTCAAGCGTCATCACCAATCAATTTGTTTTCATTAACAAGTCCTGCATTAGCAATCTCAAGTAATTTAACTGGAGTGGCATAATTCTCGAAGACATTTGATGAAGCCCGCTCTTTATGCAAGAACTACAAAGAATGTGAGAAGGACCGCTTCTTCCATGAAGAGAAACCACTAAAGTTTTGATCGAAGGAGTAAGGGTAGTCTATAAACATAAGATAACCAAGTAAGATGTAATGAAAAATCAAACGAAGCAAACATAAAAAAAATGTATGAATGATACATAAAAGAATACAAGGGTGCTTAAGTAATAAAAATGTTTTATTCAATCAGTGATCAAAAGTACATAAAAAGACACTACCCTTGCCTATGACTAAGTCTATTTTTAAATAATATCAAATGAAGATGTCCTAAAGGAAGCAGTTCACTCTATAACGACAAACCCCATTTGCATAGTACTAAGTCATAGAGTGTGTTTCTCTTATGAATATCTTATGCAATTCTAAATAGTAGTTCCTAAGGTTCCCTCTTTATTTGGGTGATACTTTTTTCTCACTTAGTCTCTCTCCTACGAACAAAGGCAGCCCTCCTTGATAACCTTTCCATAGCTTGTTTTTTTATACTTTCAATAAATCCCTTTGAATATTGGACTAAGTTTTCTTCTTTGAATGACTCTAATAAAAGGGTTTTATCAACATTAGCAATTCCTAACAAAAAGGAAAAGACTATTAATTTAAATGCGTTGCAACAGCCGTGAGAACATCAAAAAATAGAAATTATAGTAATGTGAAAACGATAAAAACAAAGTCAAATCGTTAAGCACCCAAATCCATTCATCAATTGCAAAGTTTTCACAAAAACCACAACAACAACAATAAGAAGAGTAATAATATCAAAGATATTATTTCAAATTTCACAAAACCTAAGTAGTAATTGAAGATAAGAAAGCTAGGTTCAAGGATTTATTTTAGTAGAGAGGGAGGCCTCAGTAGTACGATCGGCTTTTGAGTCATCGTTAGAATCAGAATAATCTGAGCTTATGTGCAAAGGCTGAGGGGGAAACTCTTCTACGCTCTTTGACACACAACTTATGGAAATTGTCTTGGAAAAACATAGCGAGCCTTGGGTTAGTCGAGAATTCTATCGGTGGTAAACCTTTGGTGCCTGTAGCTACCATGAGTAATACATTGCCCAATATTTGGAGAGCGTTACGTACTCTAGTCTCAATGGATGTATCGGTATCCTATCTCGAAACTTCTTGACTAAGAATAATTGAAACGATATACTATTTTTATTATGACAAATTTCTCCATATTACAACACATTGTAATTACTATAACATAATATATCATTTAGACATTTTATATTAAATATATTTAAATTAAATACATAATTAAAATAACATATAAAGACAATTGTATAATAGAAAGAAAAATGCTTTTTATTTTGAATGAGATTTTATTACGTTGTTAATAATTTACAATAAATTACAGAATTGCCCCTAAATCATATACCTAACTATATCAATATCCCACTTGCACTTGGGACTGATTATGGTATCTCAATCTCATCCCTTTGATCGGTTTATTGAGAATTGATCGAGCTAAACTTTTCATGAGTAGATGTAACATATTGTCTTTTATATCTCTTTTAAAATCATGACTTTTTTCTTCTTGACAAATTCTCTAATGAGGTGGAACTTTAGAGGGATGTGTCTTTATTTCTTTTGTGCTCTAGGTTTCATTTTGTTCTGCATTACGGGGTTGTTGTCACAAAACAATGTCATCGATCTTCCATGTCGAAAATCATCCCTATCCCACTCATAATTTGTACTTCCAGACTGCTTAATCAAGGGTGTCGTAATTGGCCTCTATTGTAGAATCAGCTACTGTTTCTTGTTTCAAATGTTTCCAAATAATAACCCTACCATCTAAATTAAAAAAGTAACATGATATAGACTTACAGTCGTAGATACCGCTTTAGAAGTTGGAGTCTATATACCCATTTACAAGGAGGTCATTATTCTCATATATAAGGAATAAGTCCTTGGTATTTATTAAACACTTAAGTATATATTTTATGGTAGTCCAATGTTTTTCTCTAAAAGTAGATCGGTTTTGGCTTACACATCTGATGCATAAGCCACATCAAGTCTAGTACAAAGCATGGCATACTATGGAATCGATTGTCGATGCATACAATATCCTCTTCATGCACTCTTTCTCCTCATCAGTATGTGGATCATCCTTCTTAGAAAGGACAATTCCAGATTGCTTTGGAACATTTTCGCGCTTGGAATTCTCCATACTGAACCTTTTTAGTATGGTCTCCATGTACAGGGATTGGAACAATCCCAATAGCCACTTAGATCTATCTCTATCGATCTTTATAACCGGTACATAGGCTACTTCTCCCATATTTTTCATGGAGAAATTCATGTATAACCAAGCTTTTACTAATTGCAACAATGTAATGTCATTGCCAATCAGTAAAAAATTCGTTGACGTATAAAACTAAGAACATTATAGCACTTCGGTGTCCTTTCCAATATACGCATGCTTCCTCTATAGTCATAAAACCTAAACCGTTTGATTGCTTTATCAAAACACTTACTTCAGTTTCCTGAAGCTTGTTTAAGACCATAAATAGATCTTAACAACTTACTTTTACTCCCAAATGACCTCGAAACCCTTGAGTTGGGACATGTAAACGGTCTCTTCTAAATACCATTTAGACATGTCATTTTCACATTAATTTGCCATATTTCATAGTCAGAGAATGCAATAATGTCTAGCGCTATCCAAATGGGTTTAACCATTGTTACGGACGAAAATTTCATCATACTCAACAACTTGAATTTGAAAAAAAATCCTTTCATGACTACTCTAGCTTTATAAGTCTCCACTAGTCCATCTGCATTTTACTTTTTCTTTAAATCCATTTACAGCTGATGAGTTTTATTCCTTTGGATGCGTCAGCCAAATCCATACTTTGTTCTCATATATGGAATCCATTTCAAATTTCATATCCCCAAGCCAAAGTGTCGAGTCTTTACTCTGTAGTGCTTGTTGGAATGAGAGATGAGTGTCGTCTTCTAAGACATGGTCCTCCGTCTCTCCATCCACGAGAAAACCGTAGTATCTCTATGGTATATGAGATTCTCTATTATACCTTCTAATAAGTTGCGTGTTTTCATATATTGGTGAATTTTATTCATATATTGGTTTAACCTCCGTTTTAATTTCTTAGATCTCATCCAAGTCTACAACTTCACCATTAATTTTTTTTGCAGAAATTTATTTTCTAAAAGATGGCATGCTATGAAACAATAACCTTTTATTTCTTAGTAGTGTACAAAATATATCCTATTGAATTTTTAGGATATCCTATAAATATACAAAGTGTCGATCTTTCCTTAAATTTATTTGAGATAACGTTCTTAACAGAGGCTGCACAACCCCAAACCAATTGAGTTTGGTTTTCTTCTCACACCATATCTCATATAGTTTCATAAGGCATAGATTTAGACAGCATCAAATACAACATATGTGTTCCAACTTCTAGTGCATATCCCCAATAGGAAAGTGGTAAGTCGAATTACCAATCATGGAATAAACCATATCAAATAGGTTTCACATCCTTCTTTCCGAAACACCATTGTATTACGAAGTATAAGGTGAAGTAAACTAGATAATCCCATCGTCTTTTAAGTATTGTTGGAGCTCTTGTTCAACATACCCGCCTTTTCAATCAGATCAAAGCAATTTAAACTTATGGTTCATCTGATTTTTGACCTCATTCTCATACTCTTTACATTTTTCACAAACATCTTAAGGTATATATATCCTTGCCGTGAGAAATCATTAATGAAATTTACAAAATAAGAATCATTATCTTTGGTAATTGTAAGCATTAAGTCGTATATTAGTTTGTACAAGACCTAATGGTTCTTTAACTCCCTCGCCATTCCTACTAAAGGGATGCTTGGTCATTTACCTTTAAGACTCGACTCACACGTATCAAATGACGATAGAAAATCTTTGATTTTCAGTTTGTGTAATCATTTTCTCGTTTATATGACCTAGCCTATAATGCCGTGAATAATTAATATTAATGTCAACATTAAAATAATTATTCATAGCATAGATATTATTAGAATCAAGTAGATAAATGTCATTATCTAAACACCATTATAGATTGTATTTCCATCAAACATAATGTTCATAAAGTTATCAACAAAATGGAAAGTATATACAGCCTTAGACAATCAAACATAGAAACTATTTCACAAATAATGTTTTCAACATAATATCAATTATTTAAAATTAAATCTATAATTTATTTAGCAAAGCCAAGATATAATCTCGAACTGCGGTTGCATCCACTGGAAATGCACCGGTAATTTGGATTCTTATATCACTTTTTGTCGCATGATGCATGTTCCTAGGTTCCTATAACAAATTATAGATATGAGTTCCATATCCAGTATTTAAACCCCAAGATAATTTATTGATTGCAAAATAAATTTCAATCATAAGTATACCTATAGGAGCGACATAACTATTCAGTTTCTCCACTTTGACAATATTTAGGTAATCCGAACAGTTTTGTTTCTACCACCCGCTATAGTAACTATGACGACACTCACCCTTGTCATTTGGAGAGATCCTCTTATTCTTCTTGTACATTCAGTGGGTTCATATTATAGTTTAATATGAATGGCTCAAACTACCAAGTAGGAGACCCTAAAACCAAGTCCACTTACAGCTTGTTGCTGATCGTGATGTCTAATTGAGCGAGTCTATCAATATAGCCTTTCACCCTTAAGATGTACTCATCCACTTTCATGCCCTGTGGCATCTTCGTGACGAACAACTTCTTAGAAACTTGTACCTTTCGAAACGAGATTTCTCACCAAACAATGCTTTGAGGCTGTCGAAGATTTGGTGGATATATATATTTCATGTTATCATTGCAATGGCTTGTCTAACGTGGATAGTTCGTAAACTTGAGCGATTTCTAGTTTTGCAACCCAATTTTTTATAAGAAATTATTGGTTTGAGGTCTGCATCATCAGTGGGTCTTACTCTAGGAGGTTGGGTTATTAACGACCATAAGCATTGTGACAACCTGCACTCTAGTAGGCTTGAATTTTCGCTAAACTGAAAATCCAAGTCCACCAAAGTAAGGATCATTGGTTTGGTATCCTACAGATTAATTGATAAATGCATTGCAAGATACCAAACCAACGATCCGTACTTTGGTGGACTTGGGTTTTCAATTTAGCAAAAATTCAGGCTCATCAGGGTGTGGGTTGTCACATTTGGTACCAATGCTTAGCTTAGGTTAGTAGATCTTAAAAAACTAGGAAACGTTCAGTGAGCATATTTGTATTTTCACCTTTAATTATAAATATATTATACAAAAAATCTTATAATTTCGAATATAGAGTAGTTACAACCTACATGATGGCTTTAGAGGGACCAGTACTAGTGCAAGGCGAGAACAGTGGAAGGAAAAGTTTCTTTATACATGCTCGGCAGTGATAAGGACACAAGAATTGGAAGTGTCAATGTTGATTGGTAACTATACGATTTATTATATTTTATTATTCCATTATGAGTTATATCGATAGTTCTCTGATATGCATTTATTTATTTATTTGCGGGATACCAAATCAATGATCCATACCTTGGTGGATTAGGATTTTCAATTTAGCAAAATTTAGGCCCACTGGAGTGTAGGTTGTCACAGGCATCCATATGTAAGTGCTATTTTGAATGCCCTTTGCAAGTCTATGTAATTAGGTCCGGTGAGTTTGTCGTTTTCGAAAACAGCTTTGGCGTAGTTATTTTTCTAGAAATTTAATTTAGTAGGTTGGGTCATTTATTTCATAGCGAATGTTCTTATAATATTAGCAAGTTTAAACATTATATTTCTTTTTTCTAATAAGCTCCAAAAAGATTTTATGTTTCTAAAATTTTTAAGAGAAATATAGAAGTCTTTCGACTTCTCCATTGAATGTTAGGACTCACCTGAGTTGGGATTCAAACCCTAAGTTTTCTTAACAAATCATAAGCTCGTATGCGATGGATAATACTTTTTTGATTGTATCATATATAACTCCTAACCTGTTGCCTTTGTCCTAATTGCATTTTGACTTTTAATTTGCTTTAAAAATCGAAAGAGATTATTTAATCATAGCTACAATTTCGCACAACCTAAGTATAAATGCAGATACCTTGAGTTTGCTCAATAAATACATACATGTATCTTATCACGTCTATCAATACATTAATAGTACTATATGTAACATCGCCAGCTTGAGTTTGCTCAACAACTAGAAAGTATGCAAGTAATTTATTAATATATAAATGGTGGAGAACAACACATATTAAAGATTCATAATCCTTAATATACTTATTGAGTGATATTGACTTAAGGAATAATGTATTTCTTATCAAATACCCTAGTGATTCAAATTTTAGACACATCCGAAATCATGGCATACGTACTATACATATGTATTTATTCTTAAATACCAGTTGCGTTTATTATGGTTCTACTTTTATTGTGCATTCATATAATATTAGTTTAATTCATATATCACATTTTATAGGTTTAATTGATTTATATAGTATTTTTATGCATAATCTTATATTTATTGTAATAACTAAATCTTATTTAATTAATTTCACTAATTAATTGACACTTTAATTAATTTAGTTTTATTCATATTAAACATTTTTTTAGGAAGGCCATTTATATTAAACATTTTAAAATTAAATACATATACTATACCATTTAGGGTGATACATATATATCGTAATGCACATATTTATTCCATTTTTAGATTTTATTGGGCATATAATGTGTAAATCAATTTAGATCCAATCTGAATAATTTTAAATAAAATCTTTATTTTTATTTAATTAGTTTATACACTGATTTGATTATATATATAGTATATAATATATATGTGTGTATAAAATAAAAATATACATGTATAGTGCACGTTCTACATATAGATGTGTACGTGAGTTAATATGCTCGCATATAAGTGTTGGGATTTACACTACGATGAACACATTTGCCCCATTTATATTAATATCTGTTATCCAAAACTAATTTGTTACCATATATGAAATTAATATATATATTAGTTTCAAAATGTTGACCAATTTTTGTAATTCAAATTAGTATTTAAAATAACTTAAGGTTGATTTAAATTTAAAATAAACTAAATGTTGAATAAAAATCTATTTCAAATATTAATAGATATATACACATACACATTCAAATACACAGACACACACACACACATATATATATAATTTATTTAAATAGACATTCAAAACAATATATATAATTTAACTTTTTTATAGAATATTAGTTAGTAAATATAAATAGTCACATGATAAAAATTAACTTTTTTCCCTTTTACCATGTCGAAACCATTTTTCAAATATATATATTTTTATATATAATTCTACAAATCTATGCGGATTTGCAAAAGATAAATCATTTTTAAATACAAAGCATGTATGGATTTTATATATAATTTTTATTTATTTTTAAACTATATATCCATTTGAATTTATATTTAAAATAAATAAGTATATACATATAATTTCTTTTTTAAATAATAATTTAAAGCAGTATTAAAACACACTTATAGATTTTATTTTCGATTTAATTATAAATATCTATATATATACACACACATAATTTATTTTATAAAACATGCACATATATATAAGAATTAATAAATTAATTTGTCTATAGTATATACATATGTATACTAATTATGAAATTCAAATTTTAATTTAAAACTATTTAATAATCATTGTAACTTTTAATTTTTTTAAATTAAAATGGTTGAAAAGAGATTAGTATGTTATAGTATAGACATACACAAATATATATATATATATATATATATATATTTGTATGTGTTTTTAATTTAATTTAAATGTGTGTGTATATGTATATAAATATATAAATTTGTGATAAAATGATGATCGAATCTATATATGTGTATTGACATAGATAAATGCATATATAATATAGATTAGAAACTACTAATACTATAGCCTTGAATGTGCACCTTGAATATTAAATCCAAAACTCCTTAGATTTGATCCAAAACGTCCTTAAATTTGCAATAAACAAGTGATGAACACCACATTGTAATTATTATTTTGATTTAATTTTATTTTGAAAATTTGGAAGCAAATATGCTTTTGGATTTTCAGCCAAGAAAGGTGGGCAAAGGCTTAAAAATTATACAAAAAATTAAGTGGGGACGAATGGTTTATATAAACAAGAGTACGGAGTAAAAGGAGGAGATCTAATCTAATAATTTACCCCTTCTCCTTGCTAATTCAAAACCTAGTTTTCAAATAAAAATCTCCACTACTCATATCTTGTTTGACTAGCCATATATGGGCCCAATCGTATCATATAATTCTCCAAAATTAAATCAATATTTATTATTTCAAATCAAATTTAAAATGCATATCGATATCATATATCGATACGTACATTTATAATTTTTATATAAGCACTTTATTAAATATTGGTTCAAATAAATCAATAAAATTAATAATTAATATTTCATAAATATTAATTTAATTTAATTTATAACAATTAGAATTCAAATAAACCTTGTGGTATTTTGGAGTATTCAACATTGCAATTGGGCGACTCATACGTGTAAATTTAGTCAACAATTAATATCGAACAACTCAAATATTAACATTCACATGCCACCTTAGCTAATGGTGAGATAGTTTGGCTAAATTTATCACTTATTACTAATGCCAAAAGTGGCACAATACGCAAAGACCTGTTGAAATATTGAGATCCAGCAAATACTATAAGAAAATTAAAGATAACACAAGAACTTTTATAGTGGTTTAGCAATCTCTAACCTACACCACTTATAATTCATTAATTATTTAATTGAGAGTCACATGGATAAGGAATTAACAAGTTCTTATAGCCGAGAATAACCAATAGTATTTGCTTTATAACTATTGAGAGGAGAGATAGGAGATAAAGAAAACAAAAGAGCCAAAAGTCCTTTTCCAATAGCCATAAAGTCTGTATTTATATGGAAATCGTCCGGTGGAACCAGGGGCAATGAATTATTAGGTTAAAATTCAAGTCCAAGCATGCAGAAGTAAGTTACAGGGCCTACAAGCAACAAAAACCACTCGGTGCTGAATGGTTTCACTCGGTGCCGAATGATTTCACTCGGTACCGATGGTTTTCATGGGGAGGAAACATTCTCTACTTCTTCCAGTTATTCTTCTATCCTTAATCCATTGCGTTCCAAGTGCTTTTCCTTTGAGATTGATCTATTTCTGAGAAGTTCCTAATAGTGCTTGTTCGTCCCTTCTTTCTTTGCTTTCTTCCAGAAAATCCTTATCTATTACTTGGGAAAAACACTTTGTGGAGATCGTTTGAGCCATAGCTTCATGTACAAGTGGTTTTAGGTGTCCAGAGTGTAATAAAAATCACTCGGTACCAAGCCCTGTCTCTTGACACCGAGTGGTCCACTTTACTCCATCGGTTTGCAAACTTTTTGTATATGCTCATTCTACCCTACTAAGCATGTTTCCAAGTTTGTGAATTATTTCATATTTGCCTTGGCATTCTAATTCAAGTGAAAATTTGCTTAGTCAAAAAGTCAGATAAAACTTGCCCCCCGTAGTACGCTTTCTTTAAGAAACAACGCGTGTTCTTAAACAAGACAAGAATTAACTATTACTTCCCTATCCGGTTAGTTGTTTAGTTGTCGCTTTGAAGCGTTGTTTTCAATCTGCAGATATCTTTTAACTGCTTTATGTAGATGAAATTTATCCTTTATGCTAGGGACAAGATCTACGCTCTAGAGATCGTTCCATGCCTCAGCCAAGTATGCACTTCCTCTATTTTGTTCTCTGTCAATTTTTTTCAAATTTTAAACTCGGTATCGAGAGATTCCTCTTGATACTGAGTGCTTTTGTTTTGTCTGAGTACTATAAGTTTTCCAGACGTAGAAAAATCTTATCACTTTTCCATTCACTGTTTTCATGATCGATTCCTCAAGAACTCGTGTTTGACCTTTCCAAGTGCTTTAACCTTTTCTCCTTTTCCCAGAACAGATCGCCGATGAACTTATTTTGCCACTGTCGACCGCTTGTATCTGCTAATGCCACTAGATCACCACTTCAAGAATCACCGTTTAACTCGGAATTTTCACCGCTGACCACTTTTGCCTCACATCATCATACTAGACCCAAACTGTCCAAGGTTACCAACTCCTTTCTCATCGTCATGACAAGTGATAGTGATGGTGTAGTTGATGGTTTTGGAGGTGATAGGAGCATGGATGAGTCGCCTTAATGAATGACTCGGGTTGACTAACGAAAACTTCGGGTTCAACTTGGGGCTTGTGCAATTTGCATCGAGCTCTCATACTCTGAAGCCCTCCAATTAGACCATACGAAGATTTTTTTTCAATCACTTATTACTGGTCGAATACAATAGGACGATTCTCTTCCAATGAATGGTTATATTGACGGATTCTCGATATCCATATGACTCCATCACATAGCATATTCGATTATTACACGTTCAAGTGTTCCTATAAAAGAAAAGCTTCCACATCACTTCGAACATCGATTTCGTTATGGGTTACCTGACGATAATGGGTAAGATCCGATGCATCATATGGCGTGGCTTCTTTTTCTAACATAAGCGAGAAATATACATATGATGGTCCGTTCATTGTATATAGGACAAGGGATTCACACTGCAAAGTTTAACACTTTGGCAATCTCCCCGCCTTCAACCAGTGCTGGGACATCTACTCCTCCCAAAGCTAGGTCTACATAGCTCAAACATCCACTTTGGCACCTTCTGCTACTAGATGGACGATTACCACTAAGCTATAGAGGACAGTTATCCCAATTTAATCTGATTCAAAAGTTGTCGCCTACTGTAAATGAATATACTGGCCTTTAGGTTCTAAATGATCCACCCAAACAAGTGCCAACTATTTTCATTGCCTTGATGATCCACAACATATGTAGACAACATGAGATTCCAAAGGAAGACATTCTTCTTCTGACTCAGGCCCAACAAGCGCACAATCTTTCATTGGGGTACACGGTGTGCAATCATTATATGTTCCTAGGCAGTGTTGTCCCGTCATTTAATCCATTTCTGTACACGATTCTTCAATAGCTTGGCTGGCTCCATCCCAAGTTCATCTCAATGGGTATGCTCACTTGAGCTCCATGTTCGTGCTTTTCATAAATTTATTTTAATTCGCTACAAACTATAATGAATTAACTTACCTTTTGACCTTCAAACAAAGGCGACTCCCCATCATACATGATTATCGAGGCTTTGTCCAAGTCCATGGTCATCGAGAAGCTCTATAACAAACGTTCTTACTTTAAGAATGAATATTTCTTCAACTGATGCCTATATGGATTCAATGGGAATTTATGAAGACCATCCTACACCATTGACGCCCAATATACCTGTATGATGCACTATAGTGATGCTCGGTCGATACGGGCAATCATGAATGGTTGTAAAGCAAATAAGCAACACAAAACCTATCGTATATCTCATAGAGAATTGAATAAAATATAATAGTAAACATATCAAATATAAAAAATGGGAGATAGTAAATAATTGAATGAATCACAATGTTAGAGTATATAGATCCATATAGTGAACGACATAAGTAATAGAGTTGTACATCAAATAATAACTCATAAACTGTCTTTAAATAGTAAGGCACAAGAAAGTTCCATAGTGCTGTGCAGCGGAATGGCGAGTGGGTAAATATAATAATATGAGAGAATAGCCTTTTGCTCGCTACCTTTCCAGTTCCACGTGCTCACGAAACCTGATATCCCTAATATACTCATTTAAGTGTACTTAGAGTAATAGGGAGCAAAACATAAAATCCCAGCTCAGACAACGATCTGGTGTGAGCGGTAGGAACCCCAAATACTATAACGTCAATTTACTAGGAAAAATGGTATGAAAAAAGCATACCTAACCTATCTCTACTCTATAGAGCTAGTACATACAAAAGATATATGCTACTCTACGATAGTCATCGTGGGCGTGCAATGTGTCAAAGTATTAAGGGTGTCTGGACATTGACATCAGTAATATCAACATCGAGTGACATCCCTAAGGCGATAAAAACCATCAAATAAACATAGCATCCATCATCCATTCTCCATTCACTCGCTCAGTTCGTTGGATATATGATGCCCGTATGACCCCATCAAATAGTCTAGTACTACTCAACATCCCAGTTTCTCGGTACTAGAATCCATGCCTTAGAAGGTTAGGAACTAGACTGCACATCATAGCAGTCCAGGGTAAATAGATTGGGCCATCATTTGATCCAGGGTACATCATAACTCAAGTGAACGTCCTCACATACCCATGCTTTATGAGTACACTTCAAAACCTATGAATATCAATGATCCCTCTGCACACGTCATCCACAGTAGAGATCATCATGAAATTTTCCTTACAACTATACTTTGAAGTCGTGGCGGTTGGGAACTACTATAAACAAAATGTCATCATGCATCCTGTAACAACCTCTAATCGTTCCTCTCAATCCAACTCTTGGTTTCCTACTATGCATCTCGAAGTATAGCTATCCATCATTAAAGCCATTGATTTATCACGTAATGATTTTATTGAAAAAGACCGACACTTCCCAACAAAGAATCATCATCGTTGGACTCTGTGTCATAACTGTCCACAATCGCAACTGATCCATCATCAATGACCATAACTTTGGCATATAAAATCCAAAGGATCTAAAACTTGGAACGTAGCTTTATGGGGCCTTCCTTGTCAACCCATATCGATCTCATCAAGTTTGGAGGAAAGCTCATGGATCCCACTAGATCCATGACCACTTAACCATCCCTAGCGATCCATGGCCACCAAAACATCACCATAGATCCCACACTTTATACATGAGCTTCAATATACCTCCCCATGATTCACCATCGATCGCGCCTTGATGGGGTCAATTCCCACAGATCGGATCTGATCCATGGGGACCGATCCCATACTTTGCCAAATTCGTATGAATTTGGCTCCACTTCATCCTCACTATTCTCCTTGCTCCAATTCATAGCTCACACCCTGATTCCATATTTCAAATCACTTCACCAGTTTATGCCATCAAATCCCACTGATCCATGACCTTGATTCTCCATAAATCCATGCCTATGATTCTCTACTAATCCATTCCTTTAGGTTTCGCCGATCCATGATTTGAATGCCCATATCCTGACCATACGAACTCCAAATGGCTTGAAACTTGGTGTGCAACCTTATGAGGCCTTCCTTATTGATCTACAACAGTCGCGTCTATTTT
Organism: Allium cepa; assembly: GCA_030765085.1. Taxonomy (NCBI): domain Eukaryota; kingdom Viridiplantae; phylum Streptophyta; class Magnoliopsida; order Asparagales; family Amaryllidaceae; genus Allium; species Allium cepa. The sequence continues at coordinate 402,732,882 of CM060931.1, forward strand.
GGAATAGAATCTATGGATCGCTACCGATCCATAGGGATCACCACCAATCCACAGCTTCTTCCTAACTAAATCGCCATTCAATCGGCATTTTCAACCATTCAAACGTAGTGCAATCAAACATTCATCATATATAAGCATTAACAATAGCCATACATCAAAATATATCATTTTAAGGAGATCTTAATCCAAAGTGAAGGTTGGGGATCCATAAGGACATAGTTAGGGATCCATAAGAATACATTTTATAAATAAGTCCAAATCATCTCAAATTCACTTATATGGTGTAATAAGGTTTGAAAACATTTTTAGTATTTTAAAATAACTTTTAAAACATTATTTAGGGTGTTTAATGACCTAATTAGTAAGCGAGAGATCTAGTCGCTCACCTTAATCCAAAGAAAAACCTAAATCTTCAAATGAACAGTAGAAGGCACGAAATCCAAGGCTCTTCCAATAGAAAATCTCTAATCCCAAATGCTAATCACACTAATCTCCTTTTATTGGTGTAATTTGGCTAATTAAAGTAGGTTTAAGGGTTGTTTTATGATCAATGAGGTTAATGGGGGTTTCGAACCATTTTGGGATAGTTAAATGATGGGGATGAGATTCTTTCTGCATCCACTTGCTCCAAACCCGAAATGGATTATGGGCCTAAACACTAATGACCCTAATTGTCCACTTAAAGCTTTTCAAAATAAAAAACTTCAAATAGCCATAACTCTCAAACGGTAAGCCTATTTTCTTAATATGACTACTCTATGAAATGGAAAATCATCATCACAATCTAATGGAAATGGTTTCGTATCCCAACTCAGCTTCTATCAAAAGTTATTTTCCATACAAGATTTATTGGGTCAAAATGGTCACATATAAATTCATCAAAAATCATGAATGTAGAAAATTTCATTAAAAGTTATTTCCCAAAATATTAGAACCATCCGACCTCGTATGAGAATAATATAAATATTTTATAGTTCTACGATCCGTAGAATATTGATCGTTACAATGTTGGCTTTTCAAATGTAAGATACCTTCCTCTTTCTCTTTCAGTATGTTGATTCCTTCTGCCTAAATGCTTAACTTATTATTTTCTTTCTCGCAGGTAATTCTTGCTCTTGATGTTGGCAACCAGCATGTTGATACTTTGATAGCTCTGAAGGAAATTAGCTTTCAATATCGCACAACTTCACATCTCCTAACAAATGAGAACCTCCATTGGTGTGGTCTTCTGCTTCCTAATAGATCTGGTATTCATGTATCATGAAGGAAGAGATGATGGTAGAGGAAGGACAAGAGGAAGAAGAAAGCACTGATGAGACTGATAGTGAATGCACTGCCAGTTCTAAGGGAGACCAATCGTGTTGTGAGATGTCTCTCAAAGGAACAAGCTTCCATCTTAACCTTGTCTGAAGCACATTGTCATCAAAACTCCCCCAAAAGCTGGTGAACCTAACGCACTGCCGCCCGTCAAGATATCTTTTTCAACTTGCTTGTTAGGAGAAGTTTTCATTAGCTTGAGCGATTCCGACATCTTTATTGGCAATTTTCTTGCCGAGGACTTCCCAAATTTTAGTTTATCACCTGGGAGTATATTTAACGCAGGTGGCGAGACACCATATTTACTTCAATGCAAACATTGTCTGTAGAATACTTAGGGGGTCATCGAGGCTATGCACTTTGTTAGGATTAAGACCACACATTCTTGCATTTACTTGCATTACGAATTATAATACTGATAGAATTTTTCCTCTTGTTTCCAATTCTATGGCTAGAGATAGATATCGAAAGCTTCAGTATAGCTATGAAGAGTCTCAAGGATAAACCCTTGATTTTACCAACCTCGCTTTAGTTACCAGGGTCATCACAATACTTACTAGCAAATGTTTTAAAGGAAGGAGAGGGAGCGAGAAATTGAAGATCACCACAAGGCCGAAAGAGAGAAAAAGAAGGCAAGACAAGATGAGTTTTCAAGGACTAAAGTAGACGTCATAAGGATCCTTCTCACCATGGCAGTTCCTCCTTGGGTATCCCTCTGCCTTATCCCTAATCTTAGCTTCCTCCCCACTCACAAGTTCCAGCTTTAATGTCTTGACTACTACCGCTTCTTCACATTTTACGTAAATTTTTATTCCTCGGATTCCTACTCCCAGTACACTTCCCTAGGTGTATGCTACCTTTCCCGATCTTTTCTTACAGGGTGTTATGTTTGATCGTAACATCCAAGACATTCCAAGGAAGAGGCAGACCGAGATGTCCAATAGATACAAAAGTATATTGACTAGGGCCACAAATGAATAAAGCTCTTCGTTGCTCTCTCCAAGGACAATAAAATCAATTATACTGATATCCAAGCCTTCAAATCTGAGAAGAAAATCTACGATGACCTCATCGTAGGGTACAGTGAGGACGTGGAAAAGATGAAGGTGAAGAGAGATTTTTCCCATAAGTCGAAGGAAAACTTTAAAAGCTTAATGGCTGAGATGAGGAAAGCCCATGATGATGTGTGATCGTGCTACAAAACATGCTGAAGACTATCCATGAGGATGGTGTCGCTCTAAAATTGTACATTACCGAGAAGGACCTAGCCCTTACTACAAAGTATCAGGCCAGGGACAAGACTGCTGAAGAGCAAGTTGTCAAGATTCATAAGCTCCTCGTGGAAAAAGATAATCTTAAGAAGAAGTTTTTAGTAATGGCTAAGAAGCTAGACAAGGTGGTTGACCACTCCCTCTCTAAGCAGGAGCTGAAAGACCTTAAGGAGGTGCAGGCCAAGGAGAAGGAAGAGTTGAATAATACCCTCCAGCACTTCTTCACAAGTGTGATTGCATATAAGAACTTGAAGTAGATGGACAACACTTATGGTGAAACCCTAGCCAACGCATGGGTGGAGTGCTTTGTCAATCCAAAGCCACCAAAGATGAAGGCCTTACCAAGAAAGAGATAATAGCTAAGTACCCCAACACCGAAGACATAGCTAAGCTCAAGGAAGGGAAAGCCATACTCGCGGCCGAGGATGCTGCCCTAGCTACTGCTGCTGTCAAGGCTTCAATTGGCCCAAGTACGTTAAGTGCAGTAGAATTATCTATTCCCAAGTCCAAAGTTCCTACAATATATTTTCCAAACCATGAGGAGGGCCATTCATCGACCATCCAAACCATACCAACATCTGAAGAGGGCAAGGTTTTTAATTCCCGTGCTTCTTGATCAACCTCAGGCAAAGATATATATATATATATATATATATATATATATATATATGGTTCCCTTGTTTTTAAGAGACTTCAATTCCCGCACGAATCTGTTACTAACCCTAACCATTCTATTTTCCAACTTGTAGGCCTACCGCATCTCCCACCTCCGCCTCCAACTACTCAAGGATTGGGTGCTGCAACTAATTTCACCATATTGACCTCCATCTCTACGGGACTTCCTATTCCAATCCCCTCTCCTAATTTTGAACCTGGCCTCGATTCTCAATGGATGGCGGCCCTAGAAGTGCTAAAGGATATCTCTTAGTCCTTAGAGGAAGATGTTTCAATGACCAGTGCTGTGGGGCCAAACGATCCTATTATAGCGGTTGAGAAATCGAAGATCGACCTTTCTAAGGTCAGAATCCAAAAGGAGCCGAGAACTGAGAAATATGTTAGCTCCACACCCACAGGCCAAGCTTCCCTCAATTAAGCTAATGCCCTTCAAAATTAAATCCTCTAAGACTTCCCCTGAGAAGACTACCAATGTGCCTTATGCCACAATTGAGGGAGAGACTACCCATTCTAAAAGCGACACTGCCAAAGAGGAAAAGACTAAGGGTGAATGAAATCATAAATGACGGACAGACGGCTTCAGTCAGAATAGCGACAAGAAAGGGAAGAACAAGCAGATAATTCATGAAGCATATTGTGTGTTAGCTTGTATCTTTTTATATTTTTTGTTGTAAACAGGCCATGTTTGTGTGGGACCGGCCCCTACTTCTTTTGTATATAAAATTTAAAGCAGAGAAAGATCACTTTTGTCGTGTAATCTTTGCTCCGTTTACTTTTATGCATTTTTATATATTGTGCCTATTTATGAATAAATACGTGCATATATACATAATTGCCTACAGTGCAATTTACCTACATTATATATGTCTAATTATGTGCAAAGCATTTATTTACTATAACTCTATGCATATAAACAAAATCCCTGCAATTTCTTTAAGTATACTTCATCATCTATTTTGGTCTATATTTGAACAAAATGTTTCATTTGGTAAAAAAGACTCAAAATTGAACCAACTCCATGGTTGTCCCTATTTTGGTTAGGTTGAGTTTCCTTTAACTAATTTCTATCGTAAATAGTTCATGTTCTGTATTGCTCCCTATCCCTGGGGAGCATCAACTAAAGTACTTATTTTCTATTTATACATTTCTTCCATGAAACAAACCCTATTTGTGGAACTCGCTACTCAAAACACCAGAATCTGGGCATTAGTATAAGTTAAGCATTGTGGAGAAAATTATCCAATCTCCCTAGTATGATCACGCTCCTACAATCCTACTCCTATATTGAAAAAGTGTGAAAACAATTGTCTTGGATTTTTAACAACTATCCTAGCTTATCCTCATCCAAGCATATCTTGCTAGGCCGCACGATTCTGAAAATCCAATTTGTAAATCGGTTCCTGTCTCCAGAAACCAGTGGTTTAATTACTTGATTTTGAGCATTCCTTCTTGATATTGCCATGGTTTTGGTAATAACCGATTTCTGCCAGCCGGGTTCGAACTATTCGATCAACCCTCATGTGGTCTATCCTCCATAATGTTACCAAACTCTGGGCAATGGAAAATTCCTAAAGGTCGGTGTTAAATTGTCTGATCGACCATAATTAGTTGTCCCTTCTTATCGTTCCCAATCTCCGAACAATGTTAAATTCCTGAAGGTTGGGGTCAAATTATCTGATTGACCCCTAAGTGGTTATCCCTTTTTGTCATTGCCAATCTCCAAGAAACGACAAATTCTTGAAGGTTGGGGTTGAATTATCCAATCGACCCCTAAGTGTTTATTCCTTCTTGTCATTTCCAATCTCCAAACAACAGCAAATTTTTGAAGGTCGGGGTCGACTTTTCTGATCGACCGCTAAGTGGTTATCGCCATTTGTCCTTGCCAATCTCTAGAAAAAGGAAAATTCCTTAAGGTTGAGGATGAATTATCCGATTAGCCCTAAGAGCACACTCCCCGACCATTATCTAAGGCCAGAGAAGCATGTCCCAAAACATATCGCTAGTCACACAGTATAACATTTTTTTCTTGCATGAACACGATTCCATTGGTTCAAGAAGCGAACTACAATTATAAACGAAAAATGTGGCAATTCTTGTCTTATTGCATTTCTCTCAAAATCAGTGGAGGACTTATTTGAATAAATAAACAAGCAAAATAAATTACGATATGATGTAGCACGTCGCTATTGCATGCCGATGGGATCTAAATTCCATCAATTGTAGCCAACTTGAACGTTCCATATCTAAGCTTTCGCTCGGTTGAGTAAGGACCCTCCTAGTTCAAACCAAAATCCCCAGTACTTGGGTGAACTCGTTTTAGAATGAGATCTCTTACCTCTAAAGCACAGTTTCGGACCTTCATGTTGAACTGTTGTGCTACTCTCTTCTGGTGAGCAGTTACCCTCAATTCCACTTCTTCCCGCTTCAATCAACCAAGTCAAGGGACTCAAGCAAGAGTTCATTATTCACCAATGGATAGAAATGCCTTTTCTGATGAGATGGGACTTCTAGTTCCATCGAGATCATTGCTTCGAATGCATATGCCAGAGCGAACGGCGAATGTCTAGTTGTTGACTTATGGGTTGTCCTATAAGCCTATAATTCTAATGGAAGCTCATCGACCGATTTACCCTTGGTTCTAGTTAATCACTTCTTCAAGGTTGACTTGATGATTTTATTCACCACCTCCACTGTCTATTCTTCTACAGATGTGTACCGTCAAGAAGCTCTTCTCGATTCTAAATTAGTTGCAGAAGTCCTTGAACTCGGTACTTTTGAACTTAGTTCCATTGTCTGTGATGATTATCTAGAGTACTCCAAACTTGGAGATGATGTTCTCTGTCATGAACTTGATCACCTTTCTCATCTGATCCTAGCAAGCAATTCATCTTTAGCCCACTTAATGAAATAATCCACAACAACTACAGCGTATTTAGCTCTACCTTTTGCGATCGGTAGCACGCCGATTAGATCAATTCCCCAAATGCAAATGGCCATAGGCCAACCATTTGCATAATTTCTGCATATGGGGCTCTCAAAATCTTCGAAAATATCTGGCAACGGTCGCACTGCCTAGTGTAATCAGTTGCATAATGATTTATTGTTTTTATAAATATTCACGGCGAACTACCTTTTCAGCCAGAGTCCACCCCCCGATGTGATCACCATGGCTGCCCTGGTGGATTTCCATGAGGATCTTCCTAGCCTCATCCTTGGTTACATGCCAAAGTGGGGGTTAGAGAATCCTCGTCTGTACAGTACTCCTTCTTGCATCATGAATTGAGGTGCTTCTTGAAGGAGTTTCTTCCGTTCGTTTCTATCTCCTAGGTGAGTCCCCTTGAGAAAATATTAATTGATCGGAGTCATCCATGACTCCTCTTCCTCTACAATCCCCAGAATCCACACGATATTCATTTGATCAATGCTTGGAGCCATTAAAGCCTCCACTGGAGCCTGACCCATCATTTGTGCTTCCCTAGAACTAGCTGGCTTAACCAACAAATTAGCTTTTGTGTTCTCCTCCCTAAGGATATACGTGATAGTGTAGTGTTCTACGTCATTCAATATTTCTATTACTTTCTTCAGGTAAGGGGCGAGTCCTACACCCTTAGTCTGATATCCCTTTCTAACTTGACAAATCACCAATTGAAAAGTGCTAAATATGTGTAATTTCCTTATCCTCACTTCATTTTATATCCTTAATCCTATTATCAACGTTTCTTACTCAGCTTCATTATTTACTGTAGGAAACTCCAGCCTCAGAACATAAAAATTGGCCGTCCTTTTGGTGTTTCGATCACTAATCCTGCACCTAAACTGTGCTAATTTGAAGCACCATCCATAAATAACTTCTAACGAGAAACTTCGTCTGCATCGTCTTTTCTTCACCATCTCAAACGGTAAAATCAACGATGAAGTCTGCTAACGCCTGTTCATTTATCGCTTTCCTCTAGTGGTAAGTAATGTCATATTGGCTCAACTCTATATTTCACTTTGGTAGTCTCCCCGAAGTCTCAAGTCGATATAACACCTGCTTCAAGGGCTGATCCATTAGCACTTTTTTCAGGTAAGCCTGGAAATACAATTGTAGCTTTCTCGATGTAATCGACAAGAAAAATACCATTTTTTCCAACTTTAGGTAGTTCTTTTTAGCTTCTACAAACCAATTGCCGATGTAGTAGACCGACCTTTGAATCCTCACCTCCTCACATACTAGTGCTGCACTTAGTGCGTGAGTAGATACCACCAGATAAATAAACAAATCCACTTAGACTAGTGATTTGGATAAGACAGATGGTGTTTCCATGTGCCTTAACAACTCTTCGAAGGCTTTCTAACAATCCAGATTCCATTCAAAGTTTTTATTACCCGTCTTGAGGGCATCGAATAAGGGTATGCATTTATCTATTGCCTTTGATATGAACCGACCAAAGGCAGTGATCTTCTCATTCAAGCTTTGTAGTTATTTCTTCATAGTCGGGGCAGTTACATTCCTTAGGACATTAATCTCTTTCAGGTTAGCTTTGATGTCCCTCGCATTAGCAATAAATCCTAGAAATTTTCCCAATGCTACCTCGAAAGAACATATCAATGGATTAAGCTTCATTCCATATTTTTGTACAAACTTGAACATCTCCGAAAGATCATCTAAATGGATCTACAATACTCATGACTTCACAAGCATGCCATCTATATATACATCTATTGCTCGTCTGATTAGATTCTTGAACATAGAATTCACTAATCTCAAGTATGTGGCTCAAACATTCTTTAAACCAAACGATGTTACTCGATAGTATTATAATCCCAAATCCATTAAAAAGCTGGTATTTTCCTGATCTAGTATATGCATTGGAATCTACTTATAACCTAAATAGGCATCCATGAAAGACAGTAACTCATGTGCCATAGTTCCACCTACTGGTTGGTCAATTTTGGGCAAGGGAAAGCTTTACTTCTGCCATGCCTTATTCAAATCCAAATAGTCGATGCATATATGCCATTTCCAATTCGATTTCTTGACCAGGGAGGGGTTGGATACCCATGCTGGGTATAAAGAGTCGTGGTCATTTTCTATCAACTTATCCACGTTGTTCTTCAGTGCAGCGGATTGCTCCGGACCCAGAATGCGCCTTTTTCTATTTGACCGGTGAAAACTTTGGATCAATACTCAATGTGTGGCATGCTATCTCCAACGATATTCTGCATATATCAAAATTCATCCAAGCAAACAAGTCTAAGTTCCCTCGAAGGAAATTAATTATTTCCTTACATAAATTAATGCAAAGCTGAGATCGTTAGAACACAAGTTGGGTCATCCATGTCGATTGGGATGTTTACTACCAGCTCAACAATGCCGCTCGCACTTTCCCTGACTTCTACCTGGAATCCATAAACTTTGTTAATACCTCGGCTATTGATTTTGATGATAACAACCTTAATAGCAACCATATACAACTAGATAAAATATAGATACTAATGTTTTGATGAGTTATATAGTATATAATGCAAAATATTATACAAATATAAAATTAAAGACTGTACAATATAAGGACTCAAAAGATGGACACAAAGACTCATAATTACAAAGACCAAGATATGAAGATTTCAAAATTATAATTTAGTGTATAGAGTCATAGTATATTGTTAAAGTCCCTAGTAGCAATCTTTGATCTCCATCTCTTATTTTTTTATCTTTTATATTTTAAACAAAATAAATTTTCAAAAAATTTCAAAATATTTTATAGAAGTTTTTCAAAGTTAATTTTTTTTATAAACTATGTTCAAAATATTTTACAAAGTATCAAGTTATTTTACTTTGTATAGGATTTTCAAAACATTTTAAAAGAAACTAATTTTCAAATTTTACAAGGATATGTCGACATATAGGCAGATGATGTGTCAACATACATGCTGCCAGGTGGTTTTCAAATTTGATTAGAAGTGCCTATTCATCGTAACTCTTTATGAATGGATATATCTGCTGATTTACTTTGTAAAATGAATTTTAAAGTTTAGATTTACTTATTTTCTTCTCCCTTCTTACTCTCCTGAAAATTCCATTAAAAATATACTCTAGATCTTTTCAGAAACAAATAGAATCAATTCATACTTCTTTGGAATGATTCAATGAGCCTTTCTTACTGTTTTGGAAACATCTCTCACTCGATTCAAAGATCAAAGTGCTATCCAAGAGGCTATGGGATCTATTATATCCAAATTTCAAGAAATTGTCTTTGAAAAACTATCAAACTCTATTTGTATTTGCTTAGGAGTGCTTATATCCCGATCAAATCATTTGGATGTGCTTAGTAGCATAAAAATCTAGTGGGTGTGCTTGTAGCCCTTTCAAATCAAGTGGATGTACCCTAAGCTTGGAAATTCATCAGGGTGCATCCCATAGCCTTGGAATCGAGATTGTATTTGGATTTTCCTTATGCTCTTATAAAGATTGGGATTTAAAAATAAACCAATACAAGCAATTGTATAAGACTGGATGTAGGAGAAACCCAAACCAGTATAAAATTCCCGATGTCATCCCTCTAGCTCTTCACTTTTCTTTACTGCTTTTATTTTTATCTGTGATTACATGTGTAACTGTTTGATAGTATAATTCTATAACATCCTATATCTAGAGTCCTAAAGCGATGTTGTAGTCATCCATAGTATTAACTTCCGGCGACTAAATATGGCTATGTTAATAGTATCCATAATATTAAAAGCACTTGAGAGTATGAAACAAAATCACAGATTTCAAAAACAATATTTTACTGATTACATTTCAAAACACATGTTTTACATTCAAATTACATAATCCCATAATCGCTTTCCAAGTTCAGATAAAATATAATTATTACTTAAATACGCCTAGAGCGACCTTTGATGATGCCTCTTTGGTTGACCAGAGTACTATATAGACGGTGTTGTCTTAAATATAATATAGCTGAATAAGACAAAACAAAACAACAACTCCAAAATAGCTATCCGTCAGCCACCTGCTTGTCTTCGGAAGCTTTATTCGTTAACCTACTAAAATCTGTAAAACCTACGCTCAGCCTACTCAAATCAATTTTGAGAACCGTAGAGTTTAAGGGGAAAACATAAACATCGAGTCAAAAATAAATCCTGGTGTGAATAATTATATACATCTCACTTATTTCATACTAATTGAGACCACGTCGCTTAGCGGAATGAGTTTTCCCTCACTAATATCCTTTTAAAACGTATCTTTTGCAAACCTTTGTCCTGCAACCATAGCTGGTTAAAAACTGCAAAGTAATATTATGTAAACATACATATAAGGTAACAAATGAACTATCTGTTGGTACACTATAGTTTTATTTGGCTAACTCTAACCTTTGGCTGACTCGGGCCTACCAGACAATATAATCAAAATAATCTAAATCCTGTTAGACACTCCTCTTCTGGACAGTCTGTCCTTAACTATATGTTAAATACTTCTCTTTTGGAGGTCTGTCCCTAACTTAACATCACCAAGGGTCACCTGATCCTAATGGATTTGCGGGCTCACCAATAACCTATCGGTGTACAAATATATATTCCGTTCTACGTGTATTCATAATTTTAGTCTCACTTGTGACAAAGCCCTAAACAATGGAATTTTTGACTAAATTCGCTGAGGCTGATAGCTAATGTATAGGGGCAATCCTATACCAGTCCCATCTAGTATTCTAATATCTGAGTCATTTTACTTAGGGTAATCTTTCCTTAAATTTTCCTTGAAAACCTTTCCATCACAAATTGATTTAAAACCTTTAAACCAAACTTAAACAAGGAAAATATATGCTATATGCTTTACTCAAAATCACATTGCCATGTTATATATACTTTACTCAAATTTTTGTTGATGAAAAAATTTTAACCATTGAAAGTGCCCCTCTCGAAACCAAGTAAAACTGAAACGACCCGCCTTTCTCTCCACAGAAAGACGCATCATTATTAAGAAAAAAAGTGATAGAAAAGAGAAACGATAGAGAAGAAAGAACGAAACAACATCTAAATCTCAACAACGGAACGAATAAATTATATTAATCACATAAGTATTACATAATATACAACATCTATCAGAGTTACACAGCTTACACATCACACATTAGACAGTTATAAACACCTGTCTAGTCATACATTTCAGAATACAACACATAGAGACCAACGCAGCGGAAAACTATATCTATGAATGCTGAAGCCACCTGCTCCATACCTCCTCTAGAATTCGTAAAAGCTAACTTGCATCCCTTGGCTACTCATAAAAAATTTGAGTACCCAAGAGTATAATAAAATAGAAAATAAAATCCAGGTCAGACATGGGTCTGGTGTGAGTAAACGGGTTAAAGTTGCTTAACTTTGAAAATCCTTTGAAACAAAAGGTGTCTCGTAAGACTTCCCGCATATAAACACGGAAATTTTTTTACCTTACGATAACCAAAGCATTTGATAGGAAATCCCGTGATATTATAATAGGGTCTAGGGTTTTCAAGTAAAGGAATGCTTACATCTCACGTTCCAACATAGTTGGGCACAATCAAAATGTACGGCACTTATTGGAAATTGGATTCCATACAATGGCAGGACTACTGGGGTGCCGCCCGTCATAGTACGTGGCCTAGATCACCGTACCGAGGATCCATCCTAAATCCCCTGCAACACAAGGCCGGAACTATCCCTTACTAGATAGTCCCGAACAAGACAACCCCAGCAGTTGTTGCAATCAACTACCCACACAACCGGATAAAAAGAGACCTCTAGACAAGGGAAATCTTGTCCTACTTGAGCGCGACTCACTTAGCCTTGCTGCACCTCCCTTGTTTTAGTCATTCTCGGTTGATGAGGATTGAGGCTACGATTACCTTTATAGAACACATCACTTAGAATGCTCATCGTCCACCTGACGATGTTCTGAAATTATTCAATCCATACAAGTTTGTTCCGGGTTCGAACGAAACTGAAGCCACTATCTCATTGCACTCATTTTGGAATCACCCTTAGAGTTAACGACAATAACCCTTACACTCTGAATCTTCATCTTGATCATCACTTGAAATTCATGACCTATCGTTTAATTTGGATCGATGTGGTTTTCAGATATCCAAATTTGGAAATCCGATCCCGGTCTCATCGAAATCCAAAATGTCATCTTTTAAGTCCATGTTGTTTTAAAGTTAAAACAATTCAATTCATTATCTATATTCACACCGATAGATAATTCACAATCTCACAAATAGATAATCCATATTATCACAATTCAACCAAAGCATGTCATACACAAATCAGCACATATCTCATATCAGAGATATCAAACAATGCAAGGCATTCAATATGATTCAGCCATCCATAGGCAAAGATTTATTAATCACTCCATCTCTAATTAATTTAAAATAAACTACATTAATTACTTCCTTCACTATAAATCCTGCTTACTTAACCATTAATTAATTACAAACCAATTAATTAATCATCCTTTAATTATCTGTCTTAATTAATCATCCTTGATTAATTATTCTTTAATTTCAATAAGTAATTAGCCTTTAATTAATTACAAAAATTAATTATCCTTAACCATTTACAGTAATTAACCTTTAATTACTTCCATTAATTAATTAACTATAATTAATTACATTGATCCTTAATTAATTACATTAATTAATTACTCTATAATCACTTCAATAAATAATTATCCTTTAATTTATCAACCTTAATTACCTTCATTAATTATATTTATTAATGATCCTCTAATTACTTCTTTAGTTAATTAATCTTCTAATTAATCACATTTAATAATTAATCTTTAATTAATCACATTCATTAATCAACCTTAATTAATCACATTCAGTAATTAACTTTCATTAATTTAATTACATTACTTAATTAACTTTTGAATAAATTTTATTAATTAGTTCTTTAATTAGTTACACTACGTAATTAATCCTTAATTACTTCCACTAAGTAATTATCCTTCTTATTAATTACACATAGTAATTAAACCCAAAACTACTTCCATTCTTCAACTAATTACATCCAGTAATTACCCATTAATTATTTCACTATGAAAATACACTTCATAAATTACATTAAGTAATTATACTTAACCAATTCCACAAATGATTATCCTTAATTAATTAATCTAATTAATTATCTTAAACTAATCACATTAATTAATCATTTCATAATCCCTAGTTAATGATCTTTCTTTTAATTGTACTCATTAACCATCCTTTAATTACTTCCCTAAGTAATTATGCTTTAATTAACCATTATTAATTAGAAATTAATTAATTTTTAATAACCAATTAATTCACCTCTAATTACTTAATTAATTAAATGCTTAACTATAACTTAATTAATCTTTAATTACTTAATTAATTAATCTCTAATCATTAATTAATAATCTTACCTTACCTAATTAATAATCCTTAATTACAAATAAATTAAGCCTTAAATTAATTAACTTGCAACACTTTATTATTAATTTATTAATCCTTAATCATTAATTAAATTAATTAATTACACTTGAATTTCCTTATTAAATTAATAAATCTTAAATCACTAAATCTTAATTAACTTCAACATAAAATACTATCCTTATCAATGACTTAATTAACATATTCATTTGAAACATTTTACTTTAAAGTACTTTTAAATTTCATTTCAAAATTTAAGATTTAAAATGATTACAAATTTAACTTAACAAAATTCGAGTTAAGCAAATTATAAATCTTTTAATTAAATATTAAAGAAAACTAATTTTATACGAAAGAAATTTATATAGGAAAAGTTTTAAATCAAATTTATTTAAATTCAAAAGGTTGCTTTTTTCAAAAAAATTTAGAATCTGTTTTAAAATGTTGCTTCGGGTTCAACTCGAAGACTACTCGAGCATTTACCTAAGAAAACCATCGTTTTCTTGATTTCAAAAAATTAGTTTAAGTTTTAAAGCTTAAACCTGGAAACAATTCACTCACGAATCACCCGAGAACTGACTCGAGTCATCACTCCACTAACCCGAGCGCTCTTTCGAGACGATCCTCCATCCAAACCTCTGACACAACATCGCTGTCGTGCATATGCATAGGCAATGCAACCACCTCTGACCATCCACGATGCCCCGTGCTTATCGGCGATCATCCTCGTACCAGACCCAGATCATTAGAACATTAAAACAAACTCGAGATCGAATTCGAGCAACTCTGCGCAATACCTGGAACAAACCACCTCACCAAAACCTCCTCAAACTCACTCCTCCGACCACCGAAGCTCCTGAGCTTCCAGCCATGCCTTCGCCAGCATCCATGCTATCATTTCCCAAAGTCTGGTGGAACTCGATCCATCAGAGGCGCCGTGGTGATTACATCTCCGACCATGACCAAAAACTAGGGTTTAAAATCAAATTCGACCACCGCCGCCGCCACAATAGCTTGCCCACCCATCTGACATTTTTCTCACACTCTCCGATCATCCATCTATCCCCAATAAAGACCACGACCTCCCCGATCACTTAGATCATCAGAACCACCCAAAACTCCAATTCTGAACAAACTCAAACTGCTTGTTTAACCCACATCTAAAAATTGTGATTTTATTTTTAAAATCATATTTTTGGATAAGAATTCAGTTTGTGCACCTAAATCGATGAATTAGGATGTTTGAAATTTCACTTATCTTAAGCTTGTTCTGTTCTTTTTGGTTTTGCAGAGCAATTTCAAAATTAATTAACTTAAATATAATTTTAAAACTTACTCTATGATTAAACAAACAAATTTTATTTAAATCCTAAATCCTAACAAAGATTAAATCAAGAGATAATGAATTTTGTTTAAAACCTTAGTTTGAAAATAAGAACAGAGATGTCACAGGAAGCACACATGCACAAACATCTATACATTCATATATATACAAAAAATTCACCAAAATATATACACACAAATCATACTCATTTCCAGAAATTTCACATGCAACCAGATTTACAAATACTTAAGCTTTTTTAAAAGGAAGGTTACTCATAGTTTTTGGAAAGATGAATAAAGCTTCATACTGAGATGCTGGAATTTGAAAAATGTTTGATCTCGAAAACTGAATTTGCAGAAGAAAATGCATTGTTGAACTGGAACTCGAAATTTGAAATCACTTTGATGTTGAGATGATCTTGCTTTCAAAACAGAATTGAAGTTGCTTTTGATAAATCTCAGGTTTGAAGAATGTACAGGCTTTGGTTTTGATTTTTGAAAATGAGATTTACAGGTTATTGATTTTCTTGAGTTTATTTTGATTTAAATTCAGATTTGAAGAAATGTTATAGGCTATAGTTTTCCTTTTGTTTTGAGCTGAGAATAGGAAAAAGGGATGAAGAGAAGAACAATGTGTTTATGTAGGTGAAAATGTGATTTATTAAAAATAAAAGAAAATTAAAAATTAAAAATGACACTTGTTTAAACACTTTTCATTTGCATTTACTTAACACTTGTTAAAACAAGCTTTTATAGATTTACACTTGTAATCATGTAATTTTTTTTATTTTAAATGTTAATAAAAAGCTTTATACTTAATTTATAAATTCTTATCTAAATTTATATATATAAATTTCTTTAAAGAAATTATAATAAAACCAATTATATATACAAATAAAATCTTATACATATACTTAAAATCCAAAATATTTCAAAATATCTATCTTTTGAATTTCAAAATTAAATCCAAATTCAAATTAAATTTTAAAAATCCAATTTAAAGTCAACTTATATATATACATATATAATAACACATTTAATTTGAAAATAACTATTCTATTTTCTTTTAAAATCTATTTATATCTATATATAAAAACAACACATTATTAATATTGTTTTAAAAATAACGATTTGCCAATTTTAAATAATTTATAAAAGAGATTATCACATAATTTATAAATTACTTCTATTACTAAATGAATTAATGTATCATATTTATCAAGCAATATTTAAAAAGTAAGTAAAACAAACCTTTTTGTTAATTTTATTTAATTTAAACTTAAGCTAAAATACATATTTTAAATAATTAAACATTTACCTTAAATTATTTGAAACTATATGGTTATTTATTTAAATAATCTTTGAAAAGTCTTATATTAAATAAACCATAATTTCCTAATTATCAAAATATATATTAGAATTTGAAAACATGATTTTATTTGTTAAATTTCAAACTAAAGCTTTTCTATTTACATTATATATAAATATATACACATTATAAATAGAAAACATTTTATTTGCTTTAAAAGATAAAACTTACCAATTAAATATTTATTTTCTTTTAAAAGAATAAACTTGCCAATTAAAATTATAAAAGAAAATTATCAAATCAATTTAACTATTGATACAGATTATTAAATTGATATTGACCAAAATTCCGGGTCATCACAAAAACCCTTCTTTCACCTAGATCAAAAGGCCAAAACGTTCCTTTCGGAACCATTCATAATCTTTCTTTCGAAAATGTTGAAAAACCATTCCTTCGAAACACTAAAACTTTAGACATCCTTCTTCCAAACCTTTAAACATTACCTTTCGAATATACTGGAAAACTTTTCCTTTCAAACCTTTTGAAACCATTGGGGAACCACCCCTTCGAAACCATTCTTTAAAACCTTCCAAAAGCAATAAAACGTCAAACCTTTCGAAAGCCTTTGGTTTCAAGTAAAACATGAGGAAACACCCTTCGAAACCATTAAACATTACTCCTCCGAAACCATTTGGGTTTACCTTCAATGGAGCAAAAGGGTCACAAAACATTTAAGTCGAAAGCACTCTTTTAAAAGCATTTCCTAAGCAAAGAAGTGACGGTGTCGAAACCAACCTTCCAAAAGCATTGGAGAAGCGGCTAAGTTTCAAAAGCAAAGTACACCTTCCGAAACAATTGGCGTCAAAAGATGGAAAAGCGGTAGCTAAGCGGTTTCGACCCCGACGAAAGCATTTACTTAAAACAAGAGGCGCAACCCATTCGAAACCATTCTTTTAAAACATTTGACTCAACCGAAAACCAACCAAGTCAAAAGCTATATTGTCGAAAGCATAGCAGGTGCATTTTTCATTTAAAAGCAATATGCTTCGACCCCTTCAAAACCTTTGGTCTCGACCTTGTGCCTTCCACCTTAGTCCAATTCAATCTATACCAAGTTATTGATACTATGTGCATTGATTTCAATGGCATGGGGACGAAAGTACTTGGTCAGAACCCCTGTGCCGAAAGTGGCAAACATGCAAAAAAAACATGTAAAAACTGATTTTTACTTTAAAAGAATTTCTTTTCAAGTGACGTACCTTGTTTACCAAATTATTATTGGTTGCAAATTTTCTTTTCTAAACGTTCTACCAATATTTTAGAAATAAAAAATTTAATTTATTTATAAAATACCCCTTCTTCTTAAATAAAAATATAAAACATTTGAATCCCATACCTTAATTAATTTTATATATTCATTAAAACACTTAGGAAAATTCTACAAAAATTTTAGAAAAATATTTTTAACATGTTGTCTAACATATATAAATTTTAGACCCAAATTATATATATAATTTAACTATAAATTATTTTAAACCCAATAAATCATTTTCTTCAATATAAAATTAATATAAAATCCAAAATAATTTAAAAAGTTATTCAAATTGAAACCCATCTCTAAAATATCATTTATGACCTATATCAAAAATTACAAGGCATTTGGATGTCATTAAATAGGGTTTTCAAATTAAAACGTATCATAAAACCTATATGATTAAGCATAAATCACCAACAAGCATATATAAACAATCAAACATTCCAAATCATGGCATAATCATGCAAAATACTTCGGAGTCTTCTTAAGACCGTAAACAATTAGAAAAATTAGATGTAATCATTATTCACCTTAGATCTTGAGATTAAAGAGTTTGAGATTAGAATGGATTAAGTTGATTAATCTTCTTCCTTTAGCTCTTTTTTCCTCTTGTTCTTGCTAATGATGGCCGGCCCCTTTGTTTAATTTTTGGAAATGATTTGAATGCTTGGATACACGACTAAGTGATTAGGGTATTAGAATGCTCGTATTCCTATTTCTCCCTCACCTATTATATAAAACCATTTTATTTCAGTTCATTTGTTATCAAGGCACAACTACCCCTTATTAATTACAAATCTCAATCCCCCAATCATCATCTTATTTTATTTAATTTATCAAACTAAATATCCTAAATAGTGTTACTAAAAATATGGGGTGTTTCAATCTTCCCTCCTTAAAGAATTTCGTCCTTAAAATTATGATAAGGTACACAACAAATCAATCAAAAAGGTAAAGCATACCATCAAAAAAATCAGGATAAGCGTCTCTAATCCTACTCTCAGTCTCCCAAGTACAGTCTCTCTCATCATCGCTCCACTGGATTTTCACTAATTTGACTGTCTTGTTCCTTAGCCTCTTTTCATTTCTTGCAACTATATGAATCGGCTGTCTAACTATAGTCAAGTCTGGTCCTACTACTAAGTCATCTAACACAGTCGGTGCTATAATAGACTTCGGATCTCTAACACACTTCCTTACCTGAGAAACATGAAAATCATCGTGAACACTTGCCAAATTGCTTGATAACTCTACTCTATATGTGAGTTTGCTCATCCTCTCTGCAATAGAAAATGGTCCAACGAATCTCAGCGCCAACTTTCATGATTTCGCAAATCTAATTACACCCTTCATCGGTGACACCTTAATAAACACATGATCCCTACTAGAGAACTCCAAATCTTTATGTCTTCTATCTGCATAACTCTTTTGTCTAGATTGAGCTTCGTTCATCCTAACTCGAATCAACTCAATCTTCTCTACAACTTCTCTAACCAAATCCGAACCATGAACCAATGTATCCTCGGTCTCTAACCAACAAACCGGTGATTTGCAGGGACTTCAATATAAAGCTTCAAATGGTGTCATCCCTATACTAGTCTGATTACTGTTGTTATATAAAAACTCGACTAAGTATAGATGGTCTTCCTACGATCCTCAAAAATTTACAACATAAGCTCTTAATATATATTCCAAGACTTTGTTAGCTCTTTCTGTTTGCCCATCAGCCTGTGGATGGTAAGCAGTACATATCTTGAGCTTGATTCCTAAAATCTCATGTAGACTCTTCCAGAACTCACTAGTAAACAAGGAATCTCTATCGCTTACTATACTGCTAGTAATTCCATGAAGTCTAACTATATTCTTCATAAATAACTTCGCTAAAACAGATGTCGTCCTAGTTGACTTAACTAGAATGAAATGGGCACTCTTGGTCAATCTATCCACTACGACCCATATATTTCATTTCCTATACTAGATCTTGGCAACCCGTCTATAAAATCCATAGAAATAGAATCTCATTTCCATATCGAAAAATACAATGGCTATAGCAACCCACTATGCTTCTGGTGTTCGTCTCTTACCTATTGACAGTTCAGACACTGCTTTACCCATAAGCCAACATCCCTCTTCTTACATTCTCAGAAGAAACTTCTCTTCATATCTTGATACATCTTAGTTCCTCCTTGATGAATAGTGAACTTCAAACGATGGCATACCTTCAAAACTTCCTTCCTAACATCTCCTACATTCGGAACACACAATCTCTCTTTCTTTCTCAACCACTCATTCTGGTCAAGACTAAAATCCTTTAAGTCATCGCTCTCCATTCCATCCCTCAACTTCTTGATCCATTCAGGCAGCACTGGATCTTCCTTCTGTTTAGAAGCAATCCTTTCAATTATTAGTGGTTGAACTTCTAAACAAGATAACAAAGCAGATCCTTTACTAGACCCGACCTTAGATCTCTACTGAACTCTATAAGTCAATAACACTTCTAAATCTTTCCACTTCGCTATCATTACCAACACTTCATTTCAATGCTTTTTGCTAAGTGTGTCTGCAACTTTGTTCCCCGTTTCTGGTGTGTACTCAATACCAAAGTCATAAGGGGCTAAAAATTCTAACCACCTCTGCATTCTCATATTCAGCTCCTTCTGAGAGAACAAATACCTCAACGACTTTTGATCCGTATAAAGCTCAAACCTCTCTTCCAAAAGGTAATGTCTCCACACCTTCAAAGACAAAATCACTGCAGCCAACTCCAAATCATGTCTTGAATATCTAACCTCATGCGGTCTAAGCTGTCGAGAAGAATAGGTAATCACTTTACCTCTTTGCGTTAACGCAGCTCCTAATCCAGTTCCACATGCATCCGACCAAATTCGGATTTCCTTCCGGAACTACTAGTACAAGTGCATGGGTCAATAAGTGTTTCAAGCTATGGAATGCTTCCTCACACTTATCGTCCACACAAATTTCACATCTTTTAACGTTAGCTTGGTCATCAGTGCTGCTATCCGTGAAAAATACTATATGAACCTCCGATAATATACAGCTAATCCAAGAATACTTCTAATCTCAATCACCGTCTCGTGTCTCTTTCAATTATTAACAGCTTCGATCTTATTTGGATCGACTGACAACCCCTTCTCTAAAACCACATGACCAAGAAACTTCACTTCCTTTTTTCAGAAATGACATTTCGAACACCTTCAGCTGAATCTGCCTCAACGTCTCAAGCATAATTCTAACAAGAACTTTATGTTCCCTTTCATCCTTAGAGTATATCAAAATATCATCTATAAAAACCAACACAAACCTATCAAAGTGCTCTCGGAAAATTCGGTTCATCAAATCCACAAAAAATGTCGACGCATTAGTTAATCCGAACGCATTACTAACCATTCGTACGATCCATATTTAGCTCTAAACGCCGTCAAAGGAATACTATCCTCTACTACTCTAAGTTGATGAAAACATGTTACTAAATCCAACTGAGAAAGTACCTTGGCTCCACTCAACTGATCGAACAAAACGTCAATTCTAGGCCACTGATATCGATTCTTTATTGTCTTCTCATTCAACTTACGATAATCGATACATAACCTCAACAATCCGTCCGGCTTCTTAGCAAGCAATGCAGTTTCTCTTCAAGGTGAACTACTTGGCCTAATAAAACTCTTGCTTCCCAAATCTACCAACTGTACCTTCAACTCCCTCATTTTTGTAGGTGACATCCTACTTGGTGGCATACTCACCGATTCTGCTTCAGGCACCAAATCCATCCAAAACTCAATGGTTTGTTTCGGTAGCAATCCTACTACAGGCTCAAAGACATCCGCGAATTCTCTAACCACGAAATTGCAATTCAACTCATCTTCCAACTCCACTACACCCAACAAAGCATTCATCTCACAATTAAGGCTTTCTTCGGTATATACAATCCGATCACTACAGTCAGGGTGCCTAAGCGATACCTTCTTATCATGGAAAAATATCCTAGCATCATACTTACTTGACCAATCCATAACCAATATAATTCCGAACCCTACAAAGTCAAACACATGCAAAATGCAAAGAAAGGTATGACCTGGCAAATCAAACTCTAAGTGGTCGCACTTCATCCTAAGTGTCGCATATCCCTTTATCGGATTTGCAACCCTTAAGGAAGAACTAAGTATGTGGGTTCTAGGTTAAGCTTATCTCCAAACAATGAGATATAAAAGAATGTGATGCACCAGTATCAAATAGAACGCTAACAGACATGCCATTAATTTGAAGCATACCTCCCAGCACCGTCTTTCCTTTCTCCTGCGTTATTGGTCCTAATGTAGTAGGCTCTAATGCAAATACCTCGCCTCTTCCATCCTTAGTGAGCTCTTTGCATTGATTCTTATAATGGCCAATCTAATCATAGTTAAAACATCGTATGTTCTTCTTCCCAATCACTTCTTTCACCTTTCTTGTACGATACTCATTCGCAAAATGCCCCTTCTTATCGCACTTGAAGAACGCAACCACAAACATTCCCTTCGTTGTTTCTCCACCCTTTTTAGCACCCTTCTTATGAAAGAACTTCCTCTTTTGGACTTTCCTAACCTGGACCTCCTTCTCCTTACTCTTCTCTAAACAAGCAAGCATCTCCTCATGTCTCAAAGCTATCTCTATAACCACGTCACAAGGGTCTCTGATATGAGGTAATATAGCTCTCGCCAACTCAGGCTTTAACCCCCTTATAAACTTCTTGTTCCTCTTTAACACAGTATCCACAGTAGCATACCCATACCTAGCCATCTTCTCAAATCTTCTTGCATGCTCCAAAACAGACATCTCCCCCTGCTCCAACTCAGCAAACTTCCTGAGAAAAGCAGACTGTGCCATCACAGACATGAACCTTTCTTGAAACCTTCTCTTAAACTCAGCCCATGTCATCTCCTCTTCATTTACTCCAACCGTCACAATATTCCACCAAAATAAAGCTGCCCCTTGAAGCTATATCGAAGCAAGCCTCATCTTCTACGCATCATTGAGCCCCATGTCTGTAAATATCCTCTCACAATGCAGCAATCAATTCTCCACTTCTATAGCATCATCAGTTCCAATAAATGGCTTCCCTCCATGCCTAGCATAATCTTTGCTCAAGATATCATAATGGTTGACCACCGGAGCTTCTGAATTCCTACTCCAACATTTCCACCATCCATTCCAACAGCAACACCCGCCTGCATCATACTCACGAAAAATTGATATATAGCTCCCATATCCACTTGTAGGACTTTAGCATCAACATACCTTGCTTGCGCCTGGCCTTAGTTTCTCCTGTTATTTGGTCTGTCGTTTCCAATTTGTGGTGGTGCTTCCTCCAAGATTCACTCTTCCACTCCTAGCGTCCATATCTGTATTTAAGCCTCGTGAAATACAGAATAATATCCTAAGAGAGATTGGAAAGTAAAGATATTGCGTTTACTTATATATAGCGAATATAAGTACGTTGCTATAATGTTATCCCATACCCCGATCTTATCTTTGATTCCTTAGGATTATGTTTTCTTACATCATTTTTAGTTAAAAAAAATTCATAAACATATACTCTGATACCAAGTTGCAATATCACCTATCTAGAGGCCCAAAGCTAAGCGCTATAGATGTAGTAGTCACCCATGGTATTAACTTTCGGTGACTAAATATGGCTATGTTAATTGTATCCAAAATATCAGAAGCACTTGAGTATGAAAAAAATTATAGATTTCAAAAACAATAGTTCACTATTTACATTTCAAAACACATGTTTCACATTCAAATTACATAAACCCATAATCGTTTCCCAAGTTCAGATGAAATATAGTTACTGCAAAAATATGCCAAAAGTGACATATGATGATGTCTCCTCGATTGACTAGAGTACTATATAGACATAACTGTCATAAATACAACACAGTGGAATAAAACAAAACAAAATAAAACAGCAAATCCTAAATAGTTACCCGTCAGCCACCTGCTCATCTCCCAAAGCATTATTCGTCAACCTACTAAAACCTGTAAAACCTCAACCCTCAACCTACTCAAATCAATTTCAAGCACCTGAGAGTTCAAGGTGAAAACATAAACTTCAAGTCAGATATAAAGTCTGGTGTGAATAATATTATACATCACGGTTATTTGATATTAGGTGAGACAATGCCTGTTAGCGGAACGGATTTTCCCTCACTAATATCCTTTTAAAACATATCTTTTGCCAGCCTTTATGCTACAACCAAATCTGGTTAAAACTGTAAAGCATTATTATATAAACATACATATGTGGTAACAAATGAACTATCTATCCGAACACTGTAGTTTTATTTGGTTAACTACTAACCTTTGGCTGACTCGAGCCTACTAGACAATATAATCAAAATAATCTGACACCTTTAGACACTCCTCTTTTGGAAAGTCTATCCTTAACTATCTATTAAATACTCCTCTTCTGGACAGTCTGTCCCTAACTTAACATCTCCTAGGTTCATCGAATCCTAATAGTTTTGTGGGCACACCAATAACCTATCTGTACACAAATATATATTTCCTTTCTGTATGTAATCATAACTTTAGTCTTACCTGTGACAAGTCCTAAACATTGGAATTTTGGACTAAATTAGATGGGGCTAATAGCTAATGTATAGGGCGCAACCCAATACCAATCCCATTTGGTATTTTAATATCTTAGTCGTTTTACTTAGGGTAATCTTCCTCTAAATTTTCCTTGAAAATCTTTTCATCACAAATTTATTTAAAACCTTTAAACCAAACTTAAACAAGGAAAATATATACTCTATGCTTTACTCAAAATCACATTGCCATGTTATATATACTTTACTCAAATCTTTGTTGATGAAAACATTTTAACCTTTGAAAGTCCCCCTTTCGAATCCATTGAAACTACCCCTTCCGAAACCAAGTAAAACCCTTCTTTCACCTAGGCCGAAAGGCTAAAATATTCCTTTCGAAACCATTCATAATCTTCCTTTCAAAAACGTTGAAAATCCTATCCTCTGAAAGCATTAAGACCTTAAACATCATTCTTCAAAACCTTTAAACATTACCTTTCGAATACATTGGAAAACCTTTCCTTTCAAACTTTTCAAACCCACTGGTGAACCACCCCTTTGAAACCGTTCTTTAAAACATTTCAAAAGTTATAAAACATCAAACTTTTCGAAAGCCTTTGGGTTCAAGTATAACATGTGGAAAGACCTTTCGAAACCATTAAATATTACACCTTCGAAACCATTTGGGTACTACCTTCAACAGAGCAAAAGGGTCATAGAATATTTAAGTCGAAAGCACTCTTCTGAAAGCATTTCCTAAACAAAGAAGTGATGGTATCAAAACCAACCTTTCGAAAACATTGGAGAAGCGGCCAAATTTCAAAAGCAAAGCATACCTTCTGAAACCATTAGTGTCAAAAGGTAGAAGAGCGGCAGCTAAGGGGTTTCGACCCCGACGAAAGAATTTACTTAAAAAAAAGTTGCAACCCATTCAAAACCATTCCTCTAAAACATTTGACTCAGACAAAAGCCAACCAAGTTGAATGCTATGCAATCGAAAGCAAAGCAGGTGTATTTTTCATTTAAAAGTAAAGACACGCTTCGACTCCTTCGAAACCTTTAGTCTTATCCTAGTGCCTTTCATGTTAGTCCAATTCACTCTATACTAAGTTATTGGTATTATGTGCATTGGTTTCGATGGCATCGAGGCGATAGTACTTGGTCGGAACCTCTGTGCTGAAAGTGCCGAAACATGCTAAAGCATGTAAAAACTGATTTTTACTTTAAAAAGAATTTCTTTTCAACTAACTCGTCTTGTTTGTCATAATATTATTGGTTGCAAATTTTCTTTTCTGCCAATATTTCAAAAATAAATAATTTAATTTATTTACAAAATACCGCTTCTCGTTTTATAAATATATAAAAATTTAAGTCCCATACCTTAAATAATTTTGTATATTCATCAAAAAACTTAGGAAAATTCTACAAAAATTTCAGAAAATAAATTTTAATATGTTTTCTAACATATATAAATTTCAAATCCAAATTATATATATTTTAATTGTAAATTATTTTAAACCCAAAAAATCATTTTCTTACTAGAAAATTGATATAAAATCCACATTAATTCGGAAAATTATGAAAAATAAAACCCATCTGTAAAATATCATTTCTGACCTGTATCCAAATTGGAAGGCATTTGGATGTCATTAAATAAGGTTTTCAAAACATATCATAAAACCTATATGATTAAGCATAAATCATCAACCACGATATATAAACAATTTATCATTCAAAATCATGGCATAGTATTACAAAATACTTCAGATCCATCTTAAGACCAAAAACAATTAGAAAAATAAGATGTTTCCATTATTCAGCTTCGCTTTTGAGATTAAAGAGTTTGAGATTTGAATGGATTAATTTGATTAATCTTGTTCCTTCGGCTCTTTCTTCCTCTTGTTCTTGCTAATGGTGGTCAACCACTTTGTTTAATTTTTGCAAATGATTTGAATGTGAGGATACATGGCTAAGGGTTTAGGGTATTAGAATGCTCATTTTCCTATTTTCCCCTCATGTATTTTACTTAATCATTTTATTTTAGTTCATTTGTTATCAAGGAACGGCTACCCCTTATTAATTACAAATCTCAATCCACTAATCATCACATTATTTAATTAAATTTAGCTAATTAAATATCCTAAATGATGTTACTAAAAATATAGGGTGTTACAAATTCTATGATTTTAGTCTGTGATTTAATATTTAACTCAAAAGAAATTTATGAATATTTACTTAAGTTAAAAAACAGTATTCACCACCCCTTCTAGTGTTTAATTAGCCTTGAGGTTCATAAATCCACAATCCACATTTGGTATTAGTGCATTAGTCCTCAAAAACTCATAATTTGATTTTTAAAAAGTACAAATAGCTTGCAATATCTTCAATTTATTTTTTAACATTTCTATCAAAAAACAATTTTATGAAAATAATAAATTACTTTCCATTAGATTAGAAACTAATCATTTTGAAAAGATGCTAGATTTCTTGGAAAGGTGTAATTTTGAATTGCAGGAACAAGTTTGTTATATGGCTAATGGTGAACCGACATTAATACTTAAACATCACAAATCAAGAAGGACAATTGGATTCTAGACCGGATGCTCAAGACATATGACTGGAAATCTGGAGATCTTGAAGGATATTGTCTTCAAAATGGTGGATTAGTTAGCTCCGGAGACAAGATAAAATGATGTATGATAGGCACAAGTAATATCGATAACTCTAAAAGCTCTACCATTTTTTATTGTTTTGCTAGTTAAGAATCTAAAGCATAACATGCTTAGTATTAGTTATTTATGCGATAGGAGTTTTAAAATTACATTTTAAAATGATAATTTCCACATCGAAGATAATGAGTCAAATATTATCATTGAAGGTATTAGGAAAAGTATGTTTAATGACAATCTATGTCTTTTGGCTGAATCTAGTGACCCATGGATTTGGCACAATAGATTTGGTCATTTGAATTTTAAATATCTATCTAAAGTTGCTAGATTTGAACTTGTTAAAAATCTTCTTAAAATGAGTTTCAATGTCGACAACTTATGTGATGCATATCAACTAGGCAAACTTCATAAAAGTTCTTTTAAATCAAAAATATGATTTCTATTTCTCGACCTTTTGAACTTCTTCACTAGACATTTTTGATCCATTGCAAATACAATCGAATCATAGTAGATATGTTTTCGTAATTATAGATGATTTTTCTAGATTTACATGGACAATTTTCTTAAAACTTAAAAGTGAAGTTTTTGAAATGTTTAAATTTTTTACTAAAATAATTCAGAATCAAGTGATAATGGAGGAGAGTTCGAAAATAAAAAATTTAAAAAAAAATTATGATCAGAAAGGGATTACATATAACTTTACATTACCAAGAATACCTCAACAAAATGGAGCGGTAGAACATAAAAATAGAACTATATAAGAATGTGCCAGAACAATATTGAATGATAGTGATTTATTGGGTCGAAGCAGTTGCTACAACATGTTATATTCTAAATAGAATTTTAATAAGACCTTTGACTAAGAAAACTCCTTATAAATTATTTTATAATAAAATGCCTAAAGTATGTTATTTTAGACTATTTGGTAGTAAATGTTTTATATTAAATACAAAAGATAATTTAGATAAATTTCATGCTAAATCAGATAAAGGAATTTTTAATGGATATTCAACTAGAAGTAAAGCTTATAGAGTTTTTAACACTAGAACCAAAAACATTGAAGAAACATTACATGCTTTATTCGATAAAAATTCTAAAATCAATAATAGTAATTTTGATAAAGAATAAAATATTAACAATGGAATTACAAATAGTGAAATCACTAATGATGTTAGTAATAATAACTCTGAAAATTTACATCCAAATAAGAGAATGAAATATTTGAAAGATCGTCCAATAGAAATATTCTAGGAAATATAGAATATGTTGTAAAAACAAGAAATCAATTAAATAAAATAAGTAATGATGTTTTTATCTCAACTATTGAACTTTAAAATCCAAAGGAAGCATCATTAGAAGATTCATGGATTCTTGCTATGCAAGAGGAACTAAATCAGTTTACTAAAAAAGATGTTTGGGAATTAGTCCCAAGACCTGAAAATAAGTTTGTAATAGAGAATAAATGGGTCTATAGAAATAAATTGAATGAACAAGAAGAACTCATTAGAAATAAAGCATATTTAGTCGCTCAACTTTATAGTTAGGAAGAAGGTATAGATTTTGATGAAACCTTTTTTCATGTAGTGAGATTAGAAGCTATTAGAGTTCTACTTGCTTTTGCAAAACACGATAATTTAAAATTATGTCAAATGAATGTCAAAAGTGCCTTTTTAAATAGATTTATTAAAGAGATGTTTATGTATAACAACCCCTACTTTTTGAAGAATGAAAACATTCTAACCATGTTTATAAATCAAAACGAACCTTATATGGTCTAAAACAAGCTCCTAGAGCATGGTATGATAGACTTAAATCTTATTTATTACAATATAACTTTGGAATAGGAAAAGTAAATAACACTCTATTTATCAAAAGAAATAATAATGAAATTCAACTTATACAAATATACGTGGATGTTATTATTTTTGGATCAACAAATGAATGGTTAAATAAAGAATTTCAAAATATAACGACTAAGGAATTTAAAATGAGTCATATGGAAGAAGTAACATTCTTTTTAGGATTACAAATAAGTCAATTAAATAATTGTATTTTTATAAATCAAGGAAAATATGCTAAGGATTTAGTTAAAAAATTTGGTATGTCAAATAATAGTGGTAAGCCAATTCCCATGGCAACAAATGAGAAATTAAATAAGGAAGAAAACTCAAAAGATGTAGATCAAAAATTATACATAGGTATGATAGGATCATTACTCTATATAACTACTACTAGACCAGATGTTATGCATGGTGCCCGTCTCGATGGAATATATCTATCCTAACCTAAGGAAACTCCCCTAAAATCTGTAAAACGAATACTAGGATATGTAAACAACGCACTAGGCTACAGACCCTTTTATCCAAAAGAGGGTGATTTAATTTAATATAGTGATGCTGACTATGCTGGATGCAAATCAGACCAAAAAAGTACAAGTGGAACTTGTCACTATTTAGGACTTTCTATTGTTTCCTAATTTAGGAAAAAGCAAAACTCTTTTTCTCTATCTACAATAGCGATAGAATATATTTCAACTATATTAGCATGCTCACAGGTTATTTATATGCAACAAACTTTAAAAGATTTTAGTTTAAATTTTACTAAATCACCAATATACCGTGACAACACTAGTGCAATAAATCTATCTAAAAATCTAATATATCGTGCTATAAAACCAAACTTATAGATATAAGACATTATTTTACGAGAGATAACGTAAATAAAGAAGTAATTTCACTCGAATTTATAAATACTGAAAATAAAATAGTCGATAATTTAACAAAACCATTAACTCAAACATCTTTTATTAAACTTGAAAGAGTGCTAGGAATATGTTATTTCTCAGAAATATACATATACCAACATGTAAATTGTACATTTAAAAGGAAAAAAAATCAAACTTAACACATGCATGTCGACATACAATCTGTGTATATATGAACGTATACTATAGAAATCTGAAAACTGTTTTTCCCTCTAAAATTTGAAATGTGAATATATAACTACCTAATTTTGACTTTTCTCTGATTTTCCTATCTTCTACCTTCGGTAAATTTCAAATAAAATTAAAACAAGAGTTCTCAAGTTTCAAAATATCCAAGAGAAGACCATCCCCTTTAACTTCGAAACCCCAACTCTAGGCCCCTTCCAAACCACTACCATGGCCAAAGTCATCGAGATTGAAGATGATCTAAAGCATGTCCTTAATATGCTTCAGAAATAGAGGTTGTTCAACTATGCCTCTTGAAAGAACAAATGAGGTAAGGACGCATCCTTCGCAATCTCCAGAAGCATCAATTGCATAATTCAACCAATCCAATTGCAATCAAAGAAGAAACTCCTAATCTTGTCATTCACAACCCTATGAATGATGAAGAGGAAGAGGAGGATAACGAAAACATCGTTGAAGATGGCGATGAAGTCAAATGTGTTGGCGAAGTTTGCTTCGATCGGGATGGAAATCTCGTGGAACAAAAAGGAAACCTTTGTTTCTACTGTCCCTTTTGCCCCATCCCCAAGTCTCCAATTATCAAAAAGAATCCATAAATTTAAGTCAGTTGGTCTTATTTGGTTTGTTAGGATTTGGTTTGATTTAGACTGTTTATATATGTATGTATGTATGTATGTATGTATGTATGTATGTATGTATGTATATGTATATGTATATGTATATGTAAATGTAAATGTATATGCTTGGATTGATAGTTTGATATGTATAATTGATTTGAATAGATAAAATCTTATCTTATTTATTTAGAAGTCTCCATATATAATCGTCATATGGTTATCTACTTAATGCCATATTACATCATGCTTAATATGCTTTGATTATTTTAGTGCTTAGTAATTGATTTTGACTCTACAGTTTCTCACTATTTTATTTAGTGGGAGTTTTTATTTTATTTTACACTCATTTATGTTGATGACAAAGAGTAGATAAATATGAAACAACACAAGCATCTACTCAGAGTGAGTTATGTAACTCACGGGGAATTATATTATACTTTATATACATGAATATTTAATGGTTGTCATTATCAAAATGGGGATATTGTTAATACTCGGTTATTGATTTTGATGATAACAACCTTGACAACAACCATACAAAATTATATGACATATAGATGTTAATGTTTTATCGAGTTGTAAGTACATAGTGCAGAACATTACACAGGTGTTGAATCGAAGATTGTACGTCATAAAGACTCAAAAATGTCAAAGACTGTACGACATAAAGACTTAAAAGATGGACATGAAGACCCATGAGTACAAAGATGACGGTATCAAGATTTCAAGATTATAATTTAGTATATATATGTTAGTAATGCGGAATACAGATCTTAAGGCTAGGATTAACACTAGAGGGGGATGAATAGTGTTTAAAGAAATTACTAAATCTTTTTGAGTTTTTGTTAATTTGAAAACAAGTTTATGCAATATTCAGAGATAGATATTATCACAGAAACAAACACGGATGCAGAAATAAAGTAAAAGTAGTAAAGGAAAGAACATACTGGATTTTATACTGGTTCGGAGTTACCCTACATCCAGCCCCGCACACAAGTACGGATTTCTTTTCAAAAGAAATTGTACAGTTACACCCTCGATTTCAAGGCTACGAGGTACACCCTCAAGATTCACAATCCTCTGGATAGAGATACTTGATTTCACGGGCAACAACTTCACCCAATTGATTTCCAGGGCTACAATCACACCTTTTCTCACTTAATTGATTTCCAAGGCTACAATCACACCTTTTTTCATAGAAATGATTAAAAAGAAGCCTATAACTTCAAATAGCACTGAGAATCTTGTTGAGATAGTGATAGAGAATCAAATCAGAAATGATCTAGTTAGATTCAGTATTGATTTCGGCAAAGTAATGGTAAGAATATGTATAAAGAAATGTGGAAGAAGAAGAGGAGTGAAAACCAGAAAAATATTAATAGAAATTCGTTGAAAATAGCCCCTATTTATAGAAGAACAACAGCCATGTCCATTCGTGAAGGGATATGACGAATAGACACTTCTTTTGAAATTTAAATTTTTGAAATCAACTGACACTATGTCGACATGGGTAACTTGGGTATGTCGACATCCCAAAGGAAATTTTGGTGTTTTGTTTTTCTTTGAAAGTAACTTTTATCTGATATTAAAACTATTTTAAAATTTTATAAATATACATAACTATAGTTAAAATACATAAATAAATATAGAGAATAATATTTTGGTATAAATAAAATTTTACTTATAATTTTATATTTAAATCTAAGTATAAATATTTAAAAGTTAAATATATTATTATTAAAAGATATTTTAAAGCTAAGGATAATTTGATTTTGAAATTAAAGATTACTTTGAGGCTAAAAGTATTTAAAACCAGGATAGATGATTTTGATTCTTTTAAAAGGAAGGTTTTAAAACATTTTGAAAACAAGATATAATTTTGTAAAAACATTTTGAATAAAAGTTAGTGGATACAAAATAATGTTCCACTAGATTTTTCGTAGGTTTCATCCTACTTAGGGTTCCATCCCTTTAAGGGGCTCGAAGTTGATTCCATTCCACGAATAAATTGGATTTTAAGATGCTAGTGCTTTTCTAGGAATTTTAACAAAATTCCTAATTAAAATTAATTATTCTTGAAATCTTGAACTCTTTATAATCTTGATGTTCTTGATACTCATTAGTCTTCAATCTTGATATCTTGAATCTCTATACTGCACAGTCTTCATTCTTGGTACCTGCATGGTTAAATCCTGCATATACATATATATCTAAACTATAATGTTAGTATTTATATTTTATAATCTATTCTAAGGTTGTTGTCATCAAAACCATCATCTCAAGGACTAACAATCTCCCCCTTTTTGATGATGACAACCTTTATTTATAAAATATTACTTATATCCTAATAACTCCACTTAAAACTAATAACTCCCCTGAATCTATGCCTAACTATCCTATTTTATACTTCTCCCCCTTTGTCATCAACAATAACTATCCTGAAACCATAAAACTATAAAACTCCAAACTATGTAACTCCAAACTATATAACTCCCCCTTAATCTAATACTCTATGATATGTGATTATAACGATAGTATTATCATAAATAATCAATACTTATCTCTAAAACTTAGTCCAAAACAACTAACTATCCTAACTAAGTATCCATATAATAATACTTTTAATAGAACACATATAAAAACACAACTTATTTATTAATCATGTAGTTATATTTACATTTTTGTGGGAAACGTATGAAACAACATACAACAATAGGAAAAAGTGAAAAGAAACTAATGAGTGTCTTTGAAAATGGGAGATCTATGAACCGAACAATTTGGATAGTGGAAATAGAAATTTCCACGTTGTTCGACAAGATTTCCAAATTTGTCAAAGCATACTTCACTAATGCAAACGACTTTGCCGTCATCTTCCGCGTGCACTTCTTCCATGGGGGCTTCTTCTTCCTCTTCTTCCTCGCTGGCCTTTTGTACTTGATTTCCTGAAGAGTCTTCATCAATTAAGATCGGCTTAGCGTGATTGTCCATTAGAAATTTTTGTGTTTGCACCAAAATTGGGCAACACCCTTTGGGAGTTTTTGAAGGGGTAATAAATGAAAAACTTGAGGTGAAAATAAATACTATCTAACAAAAACTCCAAGTCACAGGAAAGTAAATTGCACAGAAGACAAGGATTTAGAGTGGTTCGGCTATGCGCCTACGTCCACTATGAAGCTTTATCACTTTATTCCTTAATACTTGAAGATTACAAGTGTTTTAAAGCAAATTACAGCAGTAGATGGACTTAAATTCGAAACTAGCAGCCAAGGAGGTGGTATGGAGCAATTCTGGCAGCGTTTAGGCTTATCCTTCTTCTCTAAATTCTCCGACCCCTTTTCTGAATGACCAGGGGCTCTATTTATAGGTGTGGAAGGCCAATATCCCGCCTAAAACTCAGGGAGGTTGCCTGGCACGTGAGGGGGGCCCATAAGCCCGCGTTCTCGGAGTCCGTGCCCAGTTTGGGATCGATTCGAAGTGAACTTCGAATCGATCAAAAATGCATCCAATCGAGACGAAATTTGGTGTGGACATTCTTCAACATGTATGCAAGCTACTATGAAAATCTCATGGCATTTGGATCATGGGATTGAGAGATATGATCGATTTAAGCGTCTTCGTGTACCCTGTTTGCTTCGACTCCACTTACTGATTCATTCGAATCCATATGGTTCGAACCCATATGGTTCGAATCCACGGGTTCGAATCCATACGGTTCGAATCCATGGGTTCGAATCCATACGGTTCGAATCCATGCTTTTGTATGCGAAGGCAGTGACGTGGTGTACTGTGTGGATGGATTCGAAGCCGATGGATGCGAGGCCGATGGTGTCGAAGTTGATGGGTTCGAAGTATGTACTGGCTGATGGATTCGAGGTTAGGTAAAGTCGTCGATTCGAAGCGTATTCACCTCCGATGGATTCGAAGGGAGGCACGCCCCTGATGGATTCGAAGTAGGGAGTGCTTTAGATGGATTCGAAGTGAAGGCTTGCTTGATGGACTCGAAGCAAATGCACTTCTCATGGGTTCGAGGCGACATTCGTCTTGATGGGTTCGAAGGGAGGTCAGGGGATGGTTTCGAATTACGTGGGTTCGAACTGGACGAACTCGAATCATCGTGGAGGTGATGGGTTCGAACCAAGCAACATTCCTCTCTTTCAATCTTGAAGCCATCATAACTTGAGTATACGACCTCGGATTGACTTGAAACTTGAAATGCTGGTTCCTATGACTTTGCTCATCATGTCTTGTCGATTTTGGCCCAATCTGGGCTCGGACAATATTCATCGTTATCCATAGCGAAGGGGAGTGCGATCAATCTCTGAGGTGAACTGTCTTCTGTTTTTGACCAGTCTTTTGATATCACGGCTTTGCCAAAAAGCGGGATAACATTTTGCCCCCCAAAGTATGTCTTGTGGGAACATGACGTGCTTTGAATAGTCGCCATCTCTTTCTGAAAAACCATTGCTCTCTTTTCGCTGAGGCTCATACGCCGTATTGTTGTAACTTTGCCTTGATATGATTGATTGCTGTATAATTGCGCTTAGTCGTTGGCTGTTGTAGTCGTAACAGGATGAGTGTTTGATCCCTGTAAATGTTTAAAATCGAATGTTAGTTTGATATGTGTGCATATGTATTAGTTTGATCCCTATTAACGTCGTGCGTTCACGAGTTATGTTGGTTTTTGTTTGCTGCTGAATTCCGTATCGATTTTCTCCGGAATCGATTTAAGATTCAAGTCAAAGTATTGCTTTTATGGTTGTCTATGATTATTCTTTTGTATCAATCTTCTCCTGAATCGTTATACGAGGTAGACGAGTAGTTTTTTACATTTGAGGCGATCTCGTCTGTTTTTGTCAGTGGCCTTCAATGGATTCGAAGTTATGTTTGCGTAAATAGGTGGCTTTCGAATCGATGGCCCGATGGACCTCGTGCTTCAAATCGATTGGATCTTCGATCCAGCCCTTGCTCATGTGCTTCTTCGAATCGATGATGCCTCGTATCGATGTTGCCTTGCCGGATTCGAAGCTTAAGGGGGGGTCGGAGCTGTGATTGAGTCGAAGCTGCAATGGATTCGAAGCTGTGAAAGGATTTGAAAATAGTCGTTCGAATCGATGAGGTTGTGACCTGTGGTAAGCGGTCAAAATGACCGAAAGTTGAAGCGTCACTAATCCCCCTTGGAATCCGTATAAATACACGAGGCCGACTCCATTTTCTCTTTTTACCCTTTTTTTACCATTGCTTTAGCTACGTCTTTGAATCGATCTCAGAGCCAAATCAAACGTTCTCTTCCACGAGTCGATCAAATTCCTCCAAGCTTCTATTTGCAATCGAACCAAGCCAGGTAACCAAGGGATTGATTCGAGTTGAAAATGATAACACTGCAACTTTTTGGCATTGATTCAACGCTTTCTTCTGGAAATCTTGAAGTATGATAAGATATGAACAAAGTGGGTTGACTCGATGGAACTGAGGAATGAAAACATTCGAGTCGTATCATCCAGAGTATTGTCTATCACTGCTTCGTATCGATCCAGGAGGGAGCGATTCGAGTTTGCTTCGAATGTGTAGCTTCGAATCGATGATTGCAGGTGAACAAGAAAAAGGCTTGCGGTGATCGATTCGAAACAGCAATATTCTGATCGCTTCGAAGCGATGATACGTTGATCGATTCGAAGGAGTTTAACTTCGATCGATTCGAAGTCAGGTGGAGTTCCATGGATTCTAACTGCTCTTGATGGATTCGAAGGAGTTCGACTTCGATCGGTCCGAAGTCAGGTGGGGCTCCATGGGTTCGAACTGACTCTCTGTTCTCAGGTCTCATTGAGTCGAACTACGTGGCATTGGGGCGCGCCGATTCAAAGTTTGTCGATTCGACTCGTGTCGAATCGAGTCGATCGATTCGAACGCTCTCGCTTCTGGAACTTCCACTCCTTTGATTTGTTCCAATATCTGAACTACGACCAACTTTAAATTGAACTCTAACGAACTCACTAAATTTTCAGCATATTTGATTCCGACGAGCTTCGGCCTTGCATGATCAAAGTTGACCTGACCTGTCTTTTGAAGCTCGTCGATGGCACCATGACTTAAACACATTTAACGAATTCATACTTGAATTGGATAGTAGCATCTGAGTGGCGTGAAAGTGACAGTCCGCGATGACGGTCGTTTTCGTCTTCCAATTCCAATGTTTCGTCGCTCGGACACCATGTTCCAATCTTGTAAAATTTGCTTTAGTTATGCACTTGCACTGCACGGAATATTCATATACTTCACACCGGGGAATATACGGGCTTTCCTTGTATTTTAACGCCGCTTTCTCGTGAGTTAGTTAATTATGGAGTCTTCGGGTTCTGAATAACAAGAGTTACAATGCTCGCCTCCTCCAGTGCTAGAAATTCCAGAGATCCTTCCTGAAGTAATAGATCCTGCTCCGGACGAATTGCCGAAGGCCTTACTTATCGAAGATCCCATAGACTCCGTCCGACCAATATTTCTGGAGCATTATTGGGTCGGATATGTTCGAAACATAACTTATCTCCGGATGACGTTTTGCTACCGGGAATTGATGATAGACCTCACAATCCACCCGAAGGATACACTGCTTTTTATCGCCATGCCTGTGCGGCTGGAACTCTTCCCCCGTTTAACCAATATATCAGGGAGATGCTATCATTCATTGGAATTGCTCCCGCACAACTTTATCCCAATGGGCACGCTTTGCTGAACAGTGTTTTCATTTTATTCATGGATCGCCTTTTTCGTCCGCCTAGGCCAGCTGAGATTAGACACATATTCAATTTCAAGAGCAGGGGTGATAGTCCGTCTTTCACCTTTCTGGAGGCAGTTAGAAACTGCCAGATTGTGACGGGAGCCTGGACCAGACTTAGTTACTTTAAGAATGAATGGTTTTTTGTCCGATGCCCCCCAGGATTCGCTAGGCGATGGCTGTCCAGACGTGAGTGCCGTAAAACAAGTAAGCCTTCTTTAATAGCCGTTGTTGACACTCAAACTGATGTCAGGCGTTTTTCTTACAGCTATTATATCAAGGCCAGACGGTGGTCGATACAGAAACGTCATCCGAAGTTTACAAGAGATCCCACATGATTTGCGGAACATTGACTTGGTCTTAACTGATGATAACTTAAGGATGCTGGGTTTAATCGAGACGAACCAGAGTATTGTCATTGAGGGATTGGCGAAATTGGCTCCGAAGGCGAAGAGGAAAACCGGTGTAGTGATAAGAGAAATGGGTGATGATGAGGGGACGCCTGCTGACACCGGGCTAGCGGCTGACCTTCTCCGAGCAGGAAAAAAGCGGAAAGGCAAGGCTGTTGTTTCTAAATTTGAGAGACGGAAGTCTGTAGTCGTGTCCCGCTTGATCCTTGGAATTAATTCTTCTGACTCCGCTCTTTGTCAACCAGGAAACATTTTAATAGGACTGGATGACGTTCCCATCCTGGAATGCGTTTCTCTTTATTACAAGTCCGGGTTGGTTGAGCTCCGGGAAGCGTTAGACATAAGTGAGCTTTTACCTGTTAGTGCAGTCGATACTTCCGCTTGGTCGGGGGCTTTGCGCATTTGCATACACTTTCATAACACTACATGACTGCTTCTCATGTCATATCGATTTTGCCTGGTACTTAACTGAATCGCACCTCTTTTCCAGGTATTATGACTGGCCGTCAGTCTACATTGGACAAACTCCGGAGAGTGCATCATCCATCAGCTTATTACGAATCTTGACGTGGAGACCCTGATCGTGATCTCGACCGGAGGCATCATGGCCAGGAGTATCATGCAAAGGATCATCACCGCGGTTACTCTAGCCAGGAACGATCGGACAGGGATCGTAGGCATCGCTCCCCTTCTCGATCTCCTCCGCCATCCCGAAGTCATGTCTAGGTATCCGAGCCTCTGCGACATCAACCGTCTTCGCAAGTTTCGAGGCTTGAGCCACATCGTCCTCGGATTGAGGTTGCAACGTCCGCGGAGGAGACCCTTATTGAGTCTTCTGGCGAAGGGGCTATCAGGCTTGCTCAATTGAGGAAGGATTTTCCAGAGATTTGCTTTGACGCTTGTATTTTTCCTCCCAATCTTAAAAGAATCCCCGAAGATGCTGCGACTGCGGCGCTCAGTTATACTCATGACTTTTACGCTCAGTACAAAGAATGGTACAGGGCGGCTATTAAGGCTTCCAAAGCTGCCTTCGACCGGGCCCAAACCATTGAGAAGCTGGAAGCCGACTTGGCTCAAAAGAGTCGCATCGTCGACATACTCCAATCTAAGGCGGAATCTTCCCGCAAGGCCGAGGTCGAGTCGTTAAAAAAGGTTGATGAGACATTAGTTGAGATGGCGAAGATGCAACAAGCACATTGTACTTTAATTGAAGACTTAGGCCATCGATACAAGAATGTTGAAGCTGAGCGGGATGCGGCAGTCAAGGAACTAGAGGAGTTAAAGGCTAAGTTTGCTGACATGAATAAAGAAAAAGATGATGCGAACGTGGCTGCGCAAGAAGCGTGTGAGCAGGCTGTATCTTTTCGAGCTGAGCGTGATGCGGCAATCGCAAGGGTTAAGGAGGTTGAATCGGAGGTGGAGGAGAGAGTCCAAGCGGAGAGGTTCAAGATGGAGGCCGAATTCGACGATCTCTTGGACACATATAATGCCAATGTATTAGAACATAGAAATCTCTCCTGGCTAGGAGATTACTTGATGCCTCTCTACAATGCTTGGAAGAAATTAGTGGAAAACAAGAGGATGTCTTGTCCGGATGGGGTATTAGATGAGTTTGAGCTTGAGTCACGTCTGCTCAGCGAGGATGAGAGGAGAACCCTTCATGAAGCAGTAATTTTTGTTGAAAAAGAAAGACTTGGCGTCCATCAAACGGAGGTCGGCGAAGGTTCGGGCATTATGCATCATAGCGAGAATACTGAAGTCCCTGTTTCGACTTCGTCCGCAGCTGTTGCTGCGGTCGATCCACAAGCCATTCCAGCCTACAATCCGGACCAACCGGAACTGTCTTCGGGCAAGATTCTCGTCCCCGAGCTTGTTCAAGCTCCAAGGCAAGGTAAAGTAGGTATTTTGATTACCCTTCTTACGTCTTGAAACATTGATTTTTGAGGGAACTTCTTGGTCTGATAGCTCCAATTTTTGTTGTTTAGTGACCGAGAGTGTCGCACCCGTGCTCCCTGTTTCTTCAGCTTTATATCCTACGCGTGGAGTTATTGTCACCGAGGCGATTTCAACTGCCGCCATGGTTGGTGATATGGGAGAGGGAGGCTCAATGTTATTCGATGTTTAAATGTTTGAAGAGCTGTTTGGTCACCCTCTTGACACCATTCCCGATCTTCCTTTTGCAACGAGTGGAGCTGCACCAGTTTCTAGCTCGATTGTGATGACCACTAGCGTATCTAGCGCGGCCCAATTGTCTCGAGAGGAGGAGATTTTATCCGAGATAAGTGCCGAGATGGCCATGACAGTGACAGTTGGTCCCGGTTGTGACGCTGCTCCCTCAAGCATATCTTCTCTAATGATGATTTCTCCTGGTGGCACGGCAACCGTCTCGAGTGTTGCTGAACAAGTACATGCCACTGCTCCCATGCCCTCGGCTCACCCCCACAGAAGGATCTCTATCCCTTCCAGTTCTGAGAAAGACGTCGATATTATGCCAGACCCGGAGGATGTTCCCAAGAAAGGCAAAAAGTCTCGCAGGAAGCCAGGTAGTGGGTCTAGCGGCTCGACTCCAAGGAAGAAGCACCGGAGGAAGAAAGAGTGAGCCTTTCGCTTCGTCATGTGACTACGGATAACAATTTTTTTTTTTGTTCTTTTTGGGCCGTGTATATGTGTGGATCCGACCTCTACTTAATCGAAGCATCTTTTACTTGCCCTGTAATCAAACCTGTTTTTGTTGGCTGATGAAATGGGAGATTATTCTTTTCTTTTACCTAAACGCCTTGCAGCATTTGTCTTCTATCCGTTTAATATTTTAAATATAGCTTCGTGTCGTGATTTAATGAATGAGTTGGACTCTGATTACATTATCGCTTAGGCCAGTGATTAACACTTAGCTTTTTACCCCTTGGTTGCGGGGAATAATATTCATATTCTGGCGGCTGATTGCGTTTATTGCAAGTCTTGGGCATGTGCCCCCCTTCTGGGGAATTATAACAATTTGAGATCGATAATCTGTCCTGCATTCCAGGAATCTGAGAGTTATCGATGTTTGGCACATGGTTCGCGCTCAGGGAACTTGGAATTGATGTTCATACTCCACTTCACGCTATGGGAATTGGGAGTTAATGTTGACATCTCGGCCCGTATTTCGGGGACTTCGAATTGTTGTTCTTGCTTTGATTCGCGCTCCGGGAATCTGGACTAGATGTTTATACTCCAATTCGCACTCTGGGAAGTTGGAGCCCGTTCGCATTCCGGGAACGGACTATGGAATGTTTATACTCCAATTTATGCTGTGGGAAGTTGGAGTTAGCCGATAGGTGGTCAATCACACCTATTTGGGCTTTTTAGGAATTCGTTCACACTCTGGGAACGACGGATTTGATATTTACACTCCAATTCGCACTCTGGGAAGTTGGAGTCCGTTCGCACTCCAGGAACGAATTATGGAATGTTTATACTCCAATTTACGCCGTGGGAAGTTGGAGTTAGCCGATAGGTGGTCAGTCACACCTATTTGGGCTTTTTAGGAATTCGTTCACACTCTGGGAACGACGGATTTGATGTTTATACTCCAATTCGCGTTCTGTGAAGTTGGAGTCCGTTCGCACTCCGGGAATGAATTATGGAATGTTTATACTCCAATTTACGCTGTGGGAAGTTGGAGTTAGAAAAAGGATTGTCGTGTATCAATCCCTGTGAATGCTCGTATCGTGTTTTGTCCCCGAGCTCGGGTTTCATTTAGCGAGCGACTGGTCGTATCACAGTTACTCCCTATTTGAATAAATCCCACCGTGCGATGGAATTTAGCTCTTTGTGCATCGTGATATTATGTGTTATTTTCAATGGATCACAACTTTTGGCTCGAAGAGATGGCATTTTATTGCTGAAACGAAAGAAACATGGCAAAATCAGTTGCCTTATTACAAGTTCAAATTTCAAAATGCAAAAACAAAATGCTAAGGAAGAAATTGGTAAAAGATAGATAAATAAAGCCTGTCAGATGTAGTAGCGACGGAGGCTTCCGCTATTCCAGGCCCTTGGTAAAGTGAGACCATCAACGGTTGATAACTTGAATGTGCCATCTCTGAGCTTTTGTGCAATCATATATGGCCCTTCCCAATTAGGGTTTATGTGCGAAGGGACTGGGTAAACTCTCTTGAGTACCAGGTCGCCGGGTTCAAAAGTTCGTGGGCGGACCTTGGCGTTGTGTATTCGAGCGACTCGTCCTCGATATGCAGCTGCCCTCACCTCGGCTTCTTTGCGCTTCTCATCAAGCAGATCTAGGGATTCAGCAAGTAATATAGCGTTCGTTTTCGGGTTGTAGTATGTCACACGGTGAGAATGAACTTCCATTTCGACTGGAATAACTGCTTCAGAGCCATAGGATAGAGAAAAAGGGGTGTGTCCGGTCGCAGTTTTATGAGTCGTCCTGTATGCCCACAGAGCCATTGGTAGTTCATCAACCCACTTGCCCCCGGCTTTCTCGAGTCTTTTCTTCAATATAGACTTGATAACCTTATTGACGGCCTCGACCTGACCATTCGCTTGTGGGTGCGCTACTGCTGAGAATCTCTTATGGATGTGAAATCGCTGACAGAAGTCCCTAAATTCAGCACTGTCGAATTGGGTTCCATTGTCGGTGACAATAGTATGCGGGAGACCAAACCGGCAGATGATGTTGCGTACCACGAAGTTGATTACCTTCTTTGTTGTAATTGTTGCAAGAGGCTCAGCCTCAACCCATTTGGTGAAGTAGTCAACCGCAACTATGGCGTACTTTGCACCCCCTTTAGCTATAGGCAATGCACCGATTATATCCATCCCCCACATTGCAAATGGCCACGGACTGACCATTTGGGTTATTTCAGAAGGCGGGGCTCTAGGGATCCGAGCGTGTCTCTGGCATTTATCACATCTTTTGGCATAATCCATAGCATCGCGGTTAACGGTAGGCCAATAATATCCGTATCGAAGTATTTTCTTGGCGAGTGCTTGTCCCCCAGTGTGATCGCCACATTCTCCTTCGTGCACCTCACGCAACACTCGCTTGATTTCATCATGTGCGATACACCGGAGAAGAGGAACAGAGTATCCCCTCCGATACATAACTCCGTTTTGAATGACAAATCGTGAAACCCTTCGAAGAATCTGTCTTCTTTTACTTCGCCGTTCCGGTAGTGTGCCATGCTCAATGTAGTCTCGGTAGGGGGTCATCCATGATTCCCTCTCGGAGGTAGCTTCAAATACGAGTTCATTCTCCGTTCGATCAATGCTTGGAGAGGATAAAGTCTCGACGGGAACGAGTCCCAAGTGTTGTGTTTCGCCTGTGCTTGCCAACTTTGCCAACGAATCGACTTTCTGATTGCGCTCTCATGGTATGTAGATAATGGTATAATAATCAAACTGATCCAGTATTTCTCGGACCTGGGCTAGATAAGCGGCTAGTCTTCGATCCTTGGCCTGATATTCACCCCGAACTTGGCATACCACCAACTAGGAATCACAGTAAATCTCCACAGCGATAATTCTCAGGTCACGGGCCAACTTCAACCCGGTGAGCAAGGCTTCGTATTCAGCTTCGTTGTTGGTTGCCCGGAAATTAAACTTTAAGGCGTAGCAGATGGATCGGCCTTCGGGAGTCTCAAGCACTATCCCTGCGCCCGAGCACCGATCGTTGGACGCTCCATCAGTGTATAGCTTCCATATATATTCGGGGGGGTTACTAGTTTCAGGTAGGTCTTCAGGGATAGTGAATTCGGAAATGAAATCTGCTAGGACTTGACCGCGTAAGGATTTCCTCGCAACATATGTGATGTCGAATTGACTCAGTTCAATGTTCCACTTTAGTAACCTGCCAGACGTCTCAGGTCGTGTGAGGACCTGTCGTAACGGTTGGTCGGTGTACACAATGATAGGGTGAGCCTGAAAATATGGACGGAGCTTCCTCGAGGCGATGACTATGCAGTATGCCAATTTTTCTAGCCTTGGATAATTTCTCTCGGCCCCGGTTAATCTTTTACTGACATAATAGACTGGTTTCTGCGTTCGGTCTTCCTCTCGAACTAATGCAGCGCTAATAGCGTTTTCAGATACAGCCAGATAAAGGTATAATTGTTCGTGATCAACAGGTTTTGAAAGAATCGGCGGTGTGGAAAGATGCTGAACTAGCGATTGAAACACGCCCTCACATTCCGTAGTCCATTCGAAGTTTCTTTTCCCCTTTCGGATCAGATCGAAGAAGGGTATGCATTTATCCGTTGATTTCGAAATGAACCTGCTCAGTGCTGCAACCTTCCCATTGAGACTCTGAACCTGTTTTATGGTCCTTGGGGTTTGAAGACTCCTGATTGCCCAGATCTTCTCGGGGTTGGCTTCTATTCCTCGGGCGTTGACGATAAACCCAAGGAACTTTCCGGAAGCGACCCCGAAATGACATTTTAGCGGATTGAGCTTCATCCCATATCTCCGGAGGACATTGAACACTGACTCTAAGTCTTTAACATGATCAGTGGAGTATCGTGACTTTACCAACATGTCATCCACATAGACCTCCATGGTTTTCCCGATCTGGTCGGCAAACATTCAGTTGACTAAGCGTTGGTAAGTTGCTCCGGCATTTTTTAAACCAAAAGGCATGACCTTGTAGCAGTATAGTCCCAGGTCAGTTACGAAGCTTGTATGTTCTTGATCGGGCACATGCATGGGTATCTGATTGTACCCAGAGTAAGCGTCCATGAAAGTTAATAATTCATGTCCGGCCGTTGAATCCACAAGTTGATCGATTCGAGGAAGTGGAAAACTGTCTTTCGGACAAGCCTTATTTAAGTCAGAGTAGTCGATGCACGTTCTCCATTTTCCATTTGGTTTGCGGACAAGTACAGGATTGGATACCCACTCCGGGTACGAAGCATCTCGGATAAACCCATTCGTCTTCAACTTATCGACTTCTTCTTTGAGGGCGGCAGA
Organism: Allium cepa; assembly: GCA_030765085.1. Classification (NCBI taxonomy): domain Eukaryota; kingdom Viridiplantae; phylum Streptophyta; class Magnoliopsida; order Asparagales; family Amaryllidaceae; genus Allium; species Allium cepa. The sequence continues at coordinate 402,777,481 of CM060931.1, forward strand.
TCTCTCTGGATCCATACCGCGCCTCTTTTGTTTGACCGGGATGTACCGCGGGTCAATATTCAAAGTGTGGCTCGCGATGTCCGACGAGATTCCACACATATCGGAGTGCGTCCAGGCGAATACATCTAGATTCGCTTGGAGAAATTCGACCAACTCCTGTTGTGCTTGCAGGTTTAGCTGAGACCCAATTTTTAATATTTTCGAATCATTACTGACGTCAATTGGAACATCGATCGTCAGCTCGGCTGGGGAAGCTTGACTTTCTTTGGATTCATCATTATCTTCAGTGTCTCGAGGGTCAAGATCCTTCTGGAATTGGTCGTGGTGCCCTGGCAGAGGCCCAGGCGCTAATTGTCAATCATCGGCAAAGCGGACGCAGAGAGATTCCTCTACGCCCTTTCCTTTTTCCCTCCTCTGTGCTTCTCGTAGTTCAGCAACATAACAGGCTCTCCCGGCAGCCTGGTCCCTTTGAATGACCCCAACCCCGTGGTCAGTTGGGAACTTTAGAGTCAAACACCACGGGGCGATTGCTGCCCTAAATTCAGCAAGGGCTGGTCGGCCCAAAAAGGCATTATAGGGTGAATGGATATCCAGGACAACAAATTGTAACATTCGGACTCTGCGGCGTTCTCCGTTTCCCAATTCTACTGGCAATTCTACCATCCCGGTGGGTATGTTAGCACTTCCATCGAAGCCGTGGATCCTATATTGACAAGGCCTTAGATCTTTAGCTTCCATCTTCATCTGATCATATGCCCTTTTAAACAAGATGTTTACTGAGCTTCCACTGTCTACTAGGATCCTCTTCATCCAAGCAGGACCAACCTGGGCGGATATGACTAGTGGGTCTATAGTCGGGGCTTCGACTTTATCAGCATCTCGATTTCTGAAAACGATATCATCCGCCATCGTCCTCTGTTGCTTAGCCGGAGCCCCTTCATCAAGTGTACTGCAGCTTTCAAAATTCACGTGCCTGATCGAATTGGCGTACGATTCCATTTCCTTCCAACTTCGATTTGCTGGATGAGGGCCACCACTGATTGTATTTATGACCAACCTTCCGCTTGTACGGGCGGGCTCCTCCTGTCTTTCTTGGTTCTGTGCACGATTTTGGTTTGACGGGCCTACACCACCGGCTTGCGGTTCCCGCACAAATTGATCCAACTTCCTTTCTCTGATCAGCTTTTCAATAAGGTCTTGCAAATGCCTGCAGTCATTGGTGTTGTGCCCATAGCTTTCGTGAAATCTACAAAACTTCCCTGTTTGAATCTGTTTCTCCGACGATGGCTTCGGAGTCGGCTTCTTATACTGCATCCTATTACAGGTTTGTAGATATACGTTTTCCAGTGTCGTATTCAGCGGTGTATAGCTTTCGAACATTTGCGCCCTACGTTGCGGGCCACGATTCTGATCCTGCTTCTTACTCCTATTATCGCCGTTCCTTGGCTGGGTTTGCTTGTTCTGGACATTCAGCTGCACCCTTCCTGAGCCTTCCCCTGACTGTTTAACCGCCACATTGCTTTGAACCCCTTCATTGCTAGGCCTCGCATCGTCCTGCTTCCTAGATTGTTTCGCATCCTCACGCCTCAAAAATTGGGCGGCTTTGGAATAGAAACGATCCAACGACGCGGGAGGTTTTCCAGCTAGCCAGTTTCCAAAATCAGAGTCGCGGTCAATCCCCTTAGTCAGAGCCATCAAGATTGAATTATCATTGGGGTTAGTGATTTCAGTGCAGGCGGCATTGAATCTTTCCAGGTATCGCCTGAGTGTCTCCCCGGGGGCTTGAGTGACACTAGATAAAGTATTTACGTCTTTAGGCCTGGCGATATGCATACGGAATTGTTCAATAAACTTGGTAGCCAATTGGTCAAACGAGGAGATAGACCGTGGTGGTAAACGTGTAAACCACATTGTCGCAATTCCCCCTAAGGAAATAGGAAAGCTACGGCACTTTACTGCATCATCAGCTCTGGCAGCAGTCATTGACCATTCGTACTTCAGAATATGCTGGCTAGGGTCGGAGTTTCCTTCATACATGGGCAAAGCTGGCATCCTGAATCGCCGGGGAGGCTTGGCATATAATATGTCATTAGTGAACGGGGTGTGACTTCGAGAGATCCCCCAATCGTCATTCGTTAAGCCTTGACTTTCGCGAACCATTTGGCGGACCATAGCTGAGAGATCAGGCGTTGCCATATTCGAAGGGAGTCGAGCCAAAGGGTGGTCGGGTTCCACAGTGCGAGGTGGGATCGGGCGCCGTCGACGATCCGAATCTCGCCTCCTTGGCTCGATGTCTTCTGGGACATTCAGTTCGGGGACACGTTCCTGTTGGCGGTAGTTTGGACTGGAGTGATTTCGGGTGTCAACTCCTGTGTCAACTGCGGTGGCTTGGTTATCCGCAGTGTGTTGTGGAACAGTGCCTCCTCGAGAGGAAAGTCCCGTATGAAAACTGGCAGAGGGGCCAACCCTTATTTGTCCAACAGTTAACGTTTGCCGAAGACCAGAAGCATGCACATGACTTCCGTCTAACCTGGGGCGCGTAGATCTGCCGTCATAGTCGGATGAGGCAGAGCTTTCCGTGGAATAATGCGAAGCGTGGTCCCTCTTGAATCTTCTCTGCCCCTGACGGTTTAGTTGGTTAGTCAATTCAGCATTGACACGTAACTACTCAGTTAGCTGTTGTCGGCTTTGAGTTAATTCCTGGAGTAACGCTTGGAACTCTTGTCTTGTAACCGGGCCCGACTGATCCGTTTGTCCAGTGGCATCCTGATTGGCTGACTGTAGCTGTGCGGGATTTTGTCTATCACGGCCTTCTTGATTACCAACGTTGGAAGTGGTTCTTGTACTAACCATTCTGAAGGTTGGATTCCTGTCCTAGATTTTTAGCAAATCTGAAAAGAATGGAAGGAATCTGAATTTGAGGTCTGGATCCCCCTCTTAGATTTATGCAATCCGGTATTGAAGATAGATCCACGGAGCAGGAGAAAGAGCTGTTTTTTTTGTTCTCAGTGAAAGCACCAAAATGTTTGCAACAAAATTGGGCAACACCCTTTGGGAGTTTTTGAAGGGGTAATAAATGAAAAACTTGAGGTGAAAATAAATACTATCTAACAAAAACTCCAAGTCACAGGCAAGTAAATTGCACAGAAGACAAGGATTTAGAGTGGTTCGGCTATGCGCCTATGTCCACTATGAAGCTTTATCACTTTATTCCTTAATACTTGAAGATTACAAGTGTTTTTAAGCAAATTACAGCAGTAGATGGACTTAAATTCGAAACTAGCAGCCAAGGAGGTGGTATGGAGCAATTCTGGCAGCGTTTAGGCTTATCCTTCTTCTCTAAATTCTCCGACCCCTTTTCTGAATGACCAGGGGCTCTATTTATAGGTGTGGAAGGCCAATATCCCGCCTAAAACTCAGGGAGGTTGCCTGGCACGTGAGGGGGGCCCATAAGCCCGCGTTCTCGGAGTCCGTGCCCAGTTTGGGATCGATTCGAAGTGAACTTCGAATCGATCAAAAATGCATCCAATCGAGATGAAATTTGGTGTGGACATTCTTCAACATGTATGCAAGCTACTGTGAAAATCTCATGGCATTTGGATCATGGGATTGAGAGATATGATCGATTTAAGATTGCGTCTTCGTGTACCCTGTTTGCTTCGACTCCACTTACTGATTCATTCGAATCCATATGGTTCGAACCCATATGGTTCGAATCCACGGGTTCGAATCCATACGGTTCGAATCCATGGGTTCGAATCCATATGGTTCGAATCCATGCTTTTGTATGCGAAGGGAGTGACGTGGTGTACTGTGTGGATGGATTCGAAGCCGATGGATGCGAGGCCGATGGAGTCGAAGTTGATGGGTTCGAAGTATGTACTGGCTGATGGATTCGAGGTTAGGTGAAGTCGTCGATTCGAAGCGTATTCACCTCCGATGGATTCGAAGGGAGGCACGCCCCTGATGGATTCGAAGTAGGGAGTGCTTTAGATGGATTCAAAGTGAAGGCTTGCTTGATGGACTCGAAGCAAATGCACTTCTCATGGGTTCGAGGCGACATGCGTCTTGATGGATTCGAAGGGAGGTCAGGGGATGGTTTCGAATTACGTGGGTTCGAACTGGACGAACTCGAATCATCGTGGAGGTGATGGATTCGAACCAAGCAACATTCCTCTCTTTCAATCTTGAAGCCATCATAACTTGAGTATACGACCTCGGATTGACTTGAAACTTGAAATGCTGGTTCCTATGACTTTGCTCATCATGTCTTGTCGATTTTGGCCCAATCTGGGCTCGGACAATATTCATCGTTATCCATAGCGAAGGGGAGTGCGATCAATCTCTGAGGTGAACTGTCTTCTATTTTTGACCAGTCTTTTGATATCACGGCTTTGCCAAAAAGCGGGATAACATTTTGTAAATTCCTAACGATTTTGCCTTGCCTCTCTTGTTCTTTGGCTATTCGAAGTTGCATCACTTGGATTTCAGTCATTAACCGAAGTGCATCCTTCAGAGAATCCTCCATTTTCGTCACACAAGGAGCGTTGTTCGTTGAAACGGTCCAGAAGTAGAAGAAGGGAACGAAAAGGTTGAATTTTTGTTTGATTTGGAAGAGAAAGCCATTGATTATTTAATTTCAGAAGATAGATCAGAGAAATAACAGAAAGAATGAATAGAATATCGAAAATAAGAAGAACATATAACCAATTATTTGAATTTTGGTGGGAAAATTTTCAAAAATAAAAAATCATTGTATGTCGACATGGTGCATGATCATTTGCTTTTAAATTTATTTTGATTTAATATTAATTATACTTTGTTATTTATATTTTATATTTCAATTATTGAATAAATACCTAATTCTCTTCTTAATTTAGTAAATATAGATTCATTTAAAGGTTTTGTTAAGATATCAGCAATTTGATTCTCAGAATTGATATAATCTAGAGTGATTACTTCCTTACTTATATTATCTCTGAGAAAAGGATGTCTGATATCAATATCTTTAGTTCGAGCATGTTGAGTAGTATTTTGGATAAATTTATTGCACTAGTATTATCACAATAAATTAGTGATTTTGAGATATTTAAACCATAATCTTTTAAAGTTTGTTGTACATATATTACCTGAGAACAAGCCAAAGCAGTAGAAATATATTCTGCTTCAGTTGTTGATAAAGAAACTGTGTTTTTCTTTTTACTAAACCAGGAAATCAGAGAATGCCCCAAAAAGTGACAAGTTCCACTTGTACTTTTTCGGTCTGATTTACAACCAGCATAATCAGCATCACAGTAAGATATTAAGTCAAAAGAATCATTTTTAGGGTAAAATAAGCCATAATCAGAGGTGTGCTTAACATATCTTATGATACGTTTTACGGCTTTTAAGTGGGTCTCTTTAGGTTGGGATTGAAATCTTGCACAGAGACAAACACTATGCATGATATCAGGTCTACTAGCAGCGATATAGAGTAGTGATCCAATCATTCCTCTATATAATTTTTTATTTACATCTTTCGAGAGATCTTCTTTACTAAGATACTCATTGGTTGCCATGGGAGTGGGTTTTCCACTCGGAGTAGTCAAACCAAATTTATTAATTAGGTCTTTTGCATGTTTTTCTTGACTAGTAAAAATACCATTATCTAATTGTTTTATTCGTAATCCTAAAAAGAAGTTTAATTCACCCATACGACTCATCTCAACCTCTTTTGTCATTATTTTAGAAAATTCTTTATTCATTTCAAAATTAGTTGATCAAAAAATGATATCATCTACATAGACTTGTACTAGTTGAATATCATTTTTATTTCTTTTAATAAAAGGAGTATTACCCACTTTACCGATTTCAAAATTTGATTGTAATAAATAAGATCTTAGTCTATCATATCAGGCTCTAGGAGTTTGTTTTAAACCATATAAAGTTTTCTTAAGTTTGTAAACATGATTTGGTAATTTTTCATTTTCAAAAAGTAGTGGTTGTTCAAGATATACTTCCACTTTTACAAATCCATTTAAAAAGGCACTTTTAACATCCATTTGAAATAATTGAAATTATTATGATTTGCGAAAGCAGGTAGAATCCTAGTGGCTTCTAATCTTGCCACGGTAGCAAAAGTTTCATCAAAATCTATTCCTTCTTCTTGACAAAAACCTTGAGCGACTAACCAAGCTTTATTTCTAGCTACCTCTCCTTGTTCATTCATTTTATTTTTATAAATTCATTAAGTTCCAATTATAGTTTTATTTTCAGGTCTAGGAACAAGTTCCCAAACATCATTTCTAGTAAATTGATTTAATTCTTCTTGCATAGCCAAAATCCATGAATCATCAGTTGATGCTTCTTTTGGATTTTTGGGTTCAATAGTTGATATAAAAGCTACATTACTCATTTGACTTAGTTGATTTCTAGTTTTAACAACAGATTGCATATCTTCTAGTATATTTTCTATAGGATGATCTTTTAAAACTTTAGTCCTTTTATTAGAATGATTAATTTCATTATTAGTTTCAGTTGACTCTTGATTTTGAGTAATTAAATCCTCTTCATCATTTGTATCTTCAAAATTTTTGTGATGTTCATCGAACGAAACATGCATTGTTTCTTCGATGGTGTTCGTTCTTAAATTAAATACTCTATACACTTTACTTCTATTAGAATATCTGATAAAGATACCTTTGTCGAATTTAGGATCAAATTTATCTAAGTTATCTTTAGTATTTTAAATAAAACATTTACTTCCAAAAATTCTAAAATAAGATACTTTAGATTTCTTTGAGTGAAGAAGTTCATAAGAAGTCTTATTAGTTACAGGTCGAATTAAAATTCTATTTAAAATATAACAGGCAGTAGCAACTGCTTCTACCCAAAAATTCTTTGGTAATTTACTATCTGAAAGCATAGTTCTCACACACTCTTGAATCGTCCTATTTTTACGTTCTACTACTTCGTTTTGTTATGGAGTTCTTGGAAACAAAAAATTGTGAGTTATTCCCTTTTTATTGCAGAATTCCTCAAACTTTTCATTTTCAAATTCATCACCGTGATCACTACTGATGGTTATAATTTTTAGAGAAAGTTGATTTTGAATCCTTTTTGTAAAGTTCATAAAATGTTCAAAAGTTTTTATGTTTCAAAAATATTGTCCATGTAAATCTATAATAATGATCTACTATTACAAAAACATATTTACTATGATTTATTGACAGAATTTGAGACGGACCAAATAAATCAAGGTGAAGTAATTCAAGAGGTTTCGAGGTTGAAATCATATCTTTTATGCAACGACCTGATATTTTCAATCATACGCATCCAAACATGTCGGAATTGAATTGCTCAAAATACCAGATTGTAAGTATTTGGCAAAACTCATCATATACAATAAATAATCGTAGAGTCACAGACATGGAGTAATATAACAATAATGCAGCGGAAACAAAGAATAGTAGTTCATGAAGCTACTATATATATAACAGAGTTAAATAAGTTACAACAGAAGTCTCGAATACAATATCCAAATACAAGAATTAGAATACATCACTAGAATCAAATGAATATCTGAAAGCTGGATAGATAGCTGGATCTCCAAGCGAAGCTCCAACTCCAAAGGTGAGTCTCGAATACTGGTACACTCAATCTGACCCGAGCATAAAGCAAAACACAAAACATTCGAGTCAGGATTAACATTCTTATATCAATAAATCCAACTCAAGTGAAATAACAACTGGAAATACAAATAACTCAAAAGATGTTTGGGATAACCATCCTCTAAGGATCCGTTAAACTATCTACTATGTAGCAATATAATCTATTATAATAATGTCTAAAGTAAAGTAAACTATTAAAATAGCGTTAAGGCGTTACCATTATTCCCCTTAACACATTTTGTATAAGCTTCATAGTCTATACAGCATTGTAAACTCCACCGTAAACTAGTGGGCTATCAGGGAGTACTCCATAGTTATAACACAAAACAAATCGTAGTGGTCGCGCATACATGAGGCAATACCCAAGGTAGCGAAACTACCGTTTGCCTGATCCAGACTGGTGGGAACGCATCGCCGCAACGATCGCAACACCGCGAAACAACACTCCCAATTCAAGGGTGCGCACCAATCAAAAACAAGTAATGAGTAGTTTACGAAGAAGTGTGTCCGCTAGAGGAAGTTAACCTCATTGGCCCGGCACGGCTCCTGTTTTAGTCATTTCAAATTTGAAACAAGTGTCAAGGCTATCCATTATCGTTCTCTTTCTTCAAATCCAGCAACGTCATCATTCCAACCACTTTATTCTAGATCACACTCCGCGTATAATAGTTATTAAAGTGGTTTTCGGTTTAGACAGAGAGTATGTCCATAACAGATCCTGGACTCTTTAATAATATGGGTAATTATTACAACGATTGGTCATTTAATAAAGTTTCGAAATAGTTTATATTTCAAAACCAAAATATCATTGCCATCTCAAAACTATGTCAATACGATATCATTTCCCTTTCAAATATATCTGTAATAACCCGGAAGTTCCAGGAGTTTAAAATGCTGATAATCTCTTAATTTAATTATTTGAAATTGATAAAATTGTTCTTTTTAAAAATAATTAACCAAGTAATATTTTAACTATGGTTATAAATTGGTATATTGTTTTCAAAATTTATAAATGTGTTTAAATGCATTTATATCTGTGTATTTAAATCTGTGTATTTTAGATTGATTTTAAAATAGGATATATTATTTGTAAATAAATAATGAGATTATTTAAAAATAGATGGTTATATTTGTTTAAATTTATTTTAGATTTGGTTTTTAAATTTGACTTTGAAATGAATATAAATTTGAATTCAAAGAAATACATACATATTAAAATAGAATAATAATATAGTTTGGTTTTAAATTATACAGATAATGTCTTAATTAAAATAAGATTTGTTTTATAGAAATTTGATTTGTATTTATTTAATAAAATAAATGTAAGGCTTTTGAAATAACATTTTAAAATAAGGTTGAAATGTTGTATAATTTTATTTGAATTATATTTGGTTCATTCTTTTTAAAGATTGTATTTTGTATAAATTTAGAAAACATTTATAAATGTATAAGTGTATTTGTTTATTAGATATTTAATTAGAAAGTATTTTTAAAAAAAATTAAGAAAACATGTTTGTTAATTGGGAAAAATAATTTAAAAGCTTTTAAATTTCTTTTAAAATTAAAACAAACTATATTTGACATGTGTTAAGTTTTAAAACACCTTGTTAACAAGTGTAAAAACATTTGTGTAAGTAAAAAGACAAGTGTCACAATATTTGAATTTTCTTTTATTTTTATTAAAATCTGAAATTAATTTACATAAACCCCTATCTTCTCTTCATTTCCTTTTTCTTTCAAATTTAAGTTCATTTCTGAAAAGAAAGATAGAATTTCATGCAACCTTCACTCTCCAAAACCAGAAAACCTGAAATGCAAATCTGAAATTTCTCAAACTCAAACACTTTCCAAAAATCAAATCTGTAACCTCCTAAATCCTCTGAACCAAAATCTGAAACCATACTTGAAATTTTCTTCAAACAAAATCCTCCTCAAAACAAATTTGCAAATTTTGTTACCTTTACAAATTTTCCCATGCCTGCATCTTCTCTTCAATTCAAACAAATGCTCAAAAACATAAACCTGATCAATCTTCAAAAACAAATTCTGTAAATTTTCTAATCTGGAAGCATCACAGTTTAAACCCATTCTGTTATCAAATCCTGGAAACACTTTCCAAAATTGCAAGTCTGCATCATGTTTTCAAATGCATGCAAGCTATCAATATTAGATCTGCAATTTTTCCTGTCTACATCAACTTCCAGGTGCATGCAAATGGGTCAAGGCAATCTGAAGGTTTCTCTGTTTCAAATAAAGCTTCAAGTTCAAATTCTTTTGCAAACTTCCAGTTCCAGTCATCTTCAGAACCTTTGTCTTCTTCTAAATGTGGTGAGTAAACATTTTTACTAAAACTTAATTAGTTAATTAACTGTTGCTATGAGTTTGTGATGATGTTTATATACATATAAGTTTGCTCTGTGTAGATATAAATGTTAATATGTTTGATATGCTTTGAAACGGTGCATGCTTGTTTGCATTGATCCTCTCTGTTTTTACTTACTGCAGAATTAGGTTAAAATAAAAAATTCAAGCTATTTTTGTTTAAACAACTATTAGAACATAGATTCAAAACAAAACAAGTAGTTTAAGTATAAACTAAGAACAAAGAAATTAAACTAAGTTCTGGTTTGAAAATTTCTCTGGAAACGAATAATGCTGGAACAAATTAATATCAAAATGTGAAACCAAGTATTGAAATTTGATGTAATAATTATATAATTGGGAATGTCATTGGAAATTATGAATTTTAAAAAGAAATTCACAATTTTTAAATCTGTATTAAGTGGGTATTTAGGAATTTACTGGAAATTGGATTTCTGCCCAATTCTGTGGATTTGTGCAACTGGATTTCTCGAGGTTGTAGATGGATCTAGGTGAAGTTTAGGGGAGTATAGTAAAAATAGTTGAAGAATTTATAAATCATTTTGGTGTTTGATTTTTGCCAGAGATTGATTTAAAACCTAGTTTTTGGGTTCTTACTGTAAATTGATTACTGAATCTTCAAAATTGCATCGAGTTGTATGATTTTTTGGGAGGATGATGCGCGGTGAGTCAGCAATAGTTGGCCGGAGTTGTGGCGACTTTAGTTGATCGGAGGCGATGGTTCAAGGGGGTTTTCCTGATAATGTTTGGGTTCTGTTCATCTTGGATGCTCGATTTTGGATTAATGCAAAAATCAGTGTTTGGTTGATCGTGGATACTAGTAGGGAGGATGGGTGATGTGTCGGTAAAGTCGGCATTGGTCAGAAGGGAGCCGGCGCCGGTGCAGGTTGCACGGAGGTGGGTTTGGAGTCAGTGGTTGTAGTTGTTTGGGTTTTGTTTGGGGTTTTTCTTGTTTACTCGAAGGGGAACTCGGGTAGTAGGGGAGGAAGCTCGAGAAGGAACTCGGGGGGGTTCTGGGGTCATTTGTGTATGCAGTGTTAAACTGTTTTGGTTTTAATAGTTTTAAGTTTTAACTTAAACAGTTTTTAAAATTTTAAAATCAAATTTGTTTTAAAAAAAATAAAGAAAAGAGAAGATGTACTTTTTTCTTGGATTTATGTATATATGGGTTGAACCCAAATTTAAATGCTTAAACAGATTTTATGATCTAAATTAAAGTAAGTTTTAAAATTTTAAAAAATAATTAAGTTAAATTAAATTCTTGAGAACTTATCACTTTAAATTGATTTGTTTTTATAATTGAATTTGTATGAATGGTTTGAAATGTTTTTGAGTTAAAGATCTTAATATTATTTCAAAACTTATTTTGAAATATAAAAGAGAATTTTAAGTAAATGTTTTATTTAAATTAATTAGTGTAAAATGATTTAAAATTAACAAATTTAAGTTAAGATAATTTATTAGCTTGAAATTAGATTTGTTAATTAATAATTAAGGAAAGTAATTAATGATTTCTTTATAAATTAATTTAATTTATGAATTAAGTTAAGTAAAGATTTCAAGATATATTTAAGATAATGTTTTATCTTAAATAATAATTAAGTATTAATAATTTGTAATTAGTTAGTTAATTAAGGAATTTTAAGTTAATTAATTTATTTAATTATTATTTTTAAAGGAGGTTAATTAAGTATAATTATTTATTTAATTAACTATTAATCAAGATGATGATTTAATTTATGACTAATGATTAATTAAATTATAATTACTTATTAATTAAGTAATTAAGAGTTAATTAAAATAGTAATTAATTAATAAAGGTTTTATTAAGTTTTAATTGTGTTTTCTTAAAGGATTATTAAAATAAAATGCTAGTTAATTAAGAATTAATTAACTATTTTTATTTAAGGTTAATTAATTGTAATTAAGAATTAATTAATTTTAGTTATGGATTACTTAATTTGTAATTAAGATTGTTAATTAATAATTAAGTTTATTAATTAATGATTAAAAGTTTATTAATTAATGATTAAGTTTAATTAATTAATTAATTATAAAGGTAATTAGTGATTAATTACGTTGTATTAAAGGATTGATTAATAATTAAGGTTTATTAATTAATAGTTGAAGATAATTAATCTGTTAATTGAAGATTAATTTGGTTAATGAGTAATTGGGGGATGAATTACTCAATTATAATTAATGAGATAAGTTTGATCAAGTAAGTTAATTAATTTGTAAATTAATTAAATATAGTCACTTGATAAAAGATTAAGTATGATTACTTATCAAGTTTTGATAAGAGTAATTACTTAAGATTAGTAATTAATAAATTACAGAGGTAATTAAGATAAGCAAAATTACCGATTTGGGAAGTAATTTTAAATGAATAATTACTTGTTAAAGTAATTAAAGGTTTATTACTTGGTGTAATAAATCAAAGAATTTTTAAGTAATTAAAAGTAATTAAGAATAATTAATTATTGATTATAGTTGATTTATTTAAGTAATTGAATCAACATGATTAATTAATGTAATTAATTAAGCAATAATGTAATTAATTAAAGTTAATTAATTAATGGAAGTAATTAATTAAGGTTCATTAATTGACATAATTAATGAAAATAATTAAGGATTAATTACTTTATTAAGAGTTAATTAATCAAGGTTGATTAATTAAGATGATGATTAATTAATTTGTTTAATTGAAGAATAATTAAGCAAGATTTATTTTGATGAAGTAATTAATTTAATTAATTTTAAATTAATTAAGAGATGAAGTAATTAATTTAATTCACTTTAAATTAATTAGAGATAGAGTAATTAATTTAATTCATTTTAAATTAATTATATTGTGGTATGAATAAATCATTGCTTATGTATGAATGGATGACATTAATCGTCTTGAATGCTTTGTGATCTCAGTAATGAGATAAGTATGGTTGTATGATATGAATGATTGGTTGCATTGTGATGATAACATAGGTTATCTATTGGGATGTTAATATATGGATTATCTATTATGATATTGATAATATGGATTACCTGTTATTTGATAATGTTGATTATCAATTGAAATTTGTGAGTTATCTATCTGTGTGTATATAGATACTATATTAAATTGTTTTGAAACTTTAAAACAACTTGGACTTAAAAGACACGCTTTGGATTTCGATGAGACCGGGATCGGGTTTCCATATTTGGATATCCGAAAACCACATCGATCCAAATTAACGTTAGGTCGTGAATCAAAGTGGAGCTTTGTGAAGACTCGAGGTGTAGGGACTATATGTCAGTATAACTCTGTGGGTGATTCCGTAATGAGTTTGACGGAATAGTACTTATAGATTCGAGATGGTGGTTTAGAGTGCGAGGGTTATTGTCGTTAACTCTTAGGGTGATTCCAAAATGAGTGTAACGAGATAATGCCTTCGGTTTCGTTCGAACCTGGAACGAACTTGTATGGATTGAATGCTTTCAGAACATCGTCAGGTGGACGATGAGCATTCTAAGAGATGTGTTCTCTAAAAGGTAATCGTAACCTCAAGCCTCATCAACCGGGAATGGCTAAAACAGGGGAGGTGAAGCAAAGCTTCGTGGGTAGCCCCCACTTGAGAGTAAGATTTACCCCTGTCTAGAGGTCCCTTTTATTTCGGTTGTGTGGGAAGTTGAATAGCTACATCCGCCGGGGTTGTCTTATTTGGAACTATTCAGTAAGGAATGGGTCCGGCTTTGTGTTGCAAGGGAGCGGGCGTACTCCTCGGTACGGTGATCTAGGCGACGTACTGTGACGGGCGGTACCCCAGTAGCCCTGCCATTGTATGGAATCCAAAATCCAATAACTGCCATCGGATTTGATTGTATTACCCACTTTTGTGGCTAGTAGCTAGAATTTAATGAATGTAACAATTTCGGCTATTTCACATTTATTTGAAAACCCTAGACCCTATTATAATATCACTGAATTTCCTATCAAATGTTTTGGTTAGCGTAAGGTAAAAACTTTTCCATGTTTATGTGTGGAAAGTCTCACGTGATAGCTTTTCTTTTCAAAGGTTTTTAAGTTAAGCAACTTTAACCGTTTACTCACACCAGACCCACGTCTGACCCGGAGTTTATTCTGTTTTTCTTAAACTCTTGGGTACTCAAATCACTACACCAATCAGCCTATTTTGTAACAGTTTTTCGCATTCAATTTGTAACGGTAATAACCGTTATAAATTTCTAACAGTTATTTCTGTTATGATCATTTGTCACGGTTATAACCGTTACTAAATTTGGTAATTTCATAAATAATTAAAAGCAATATGGATAAAATTGTAATTTTATCTTCTGTTGTTACTTATCCCATTTCTCACGTTTAAGATTTCATCCTTTCACGTTTTTCCTCTTTCATTTCTTTTGTTTGTTCTAGGGTAATTGCCTCTTTGTTGTACCACCGCATCCGTTGTCTGCCTCCGCCTTCGTCTCCTCTGGCTACCACAGCATCCGTTGTCTACCTCCTCCTTCGTCTCCTCTGGCTACCACCGCATCCGTTGTCTGCCTCTACCTCTGTCTCCTCTAGCTACCATCGCCTCCGCCTCCATTGTCAACCACTACCTCCGCCGTTTATTCTACCAATCCGACGAAGATGAAAGAAGAATAGGGTTGCGTTCTATTTCGGTAATCGGTTGCAAATTAATTTTCAAATTCAAATTGGGTAATTACTTCAACGTTAATTTATTTTTTGAAATTAGGTATATTGTGCATTCGCCTGTTGTTTCTGAGTTAAATCATCAAATTGGAATAAGAGACTAGGAATATTAGTTTGAAGAGAGAGGTGCGACAATAGTATGTGTTCCCAATTCATTCTTTTCCGTTGATTGTTATAGAATACAACGCCATTTGTGTGCAGAAAATGTATTAAACTCACTTGAAAATTTCAAGCTTTTAACCATGCCTTTTTTAAAATCTGACTACTTTATTTAAAAGCAGTTGCTTAATATAGACCCTGATTATGCATGTGTTCTATCAAAATCGGTTGCTTCTATGTTGTTTATACACAAAAGTATATATTCCTAGTTCACCCTATGGTTTATTATTTGTTGCACTTTTGATGTAATGAAGTGTCAATCTATGCTTATATCTTTACTTTTCTTAAGCAAAAAGATGGGTTGTCTTATCAGTTATGTTCTTGCCAATCTGTAATTGAGGCTGAATGCTAAATCCATCTTAGAACTTCTACAGTCAGTATTTAGTTGAAAGTTCCTTATACATTCAATTGAACTGTAATTATTATCTAAATGGTCAACTACTAGTTCAAAAGCATTAACGCTGTATGGTGAAGAATTATCATGACTTGCAAGTTACATCTATATATTGGGCAATAATTGCAGAACTAGAATAACAATGAGTATGTGTAAAATAATTAAGCCATTTGGCCACCAAACTATGGTGCTATATGCATTTTATCTGTACAATATTGTCTCATATTTAGTGGGATCGTTAGATGGTGTTGATAAAGTAAGAAGTCAAATGTAGTTTGCAGTACTTAGATACATGGCCTCTCACAGTTTGTTTAGAAGCAAGAAACCATGGATTGAGCTTGTGTAGTTCTCTTTGTTTCTTTGATTTCATAGTGGAAGTTAATTGTTTGTGTATCCATTTGTTGCATGGCTTTGAAGTTGTTTGATTTTTCTAAGCCAATTAGTGGTTCATTTATCTGTTTATTGTAACAGCGTTACGAATGGAGCAAAAGTTTTTCCCCCTCATGATTTGTATTTAATTTTTAATGTAGGTATAAGGTGACTAACTTTGACCAAATTGATCGAGGTCTAACACTTGATTCATATTAAATCTTTTTCTCTTTTTATCTTACCCTCCTCTATTTTATATTAAAACACCCATTACTGATCTTTTGTTTAATAGTTACGCAGCTATAACTATACAATATTTTATTATCCATTAATTTTTTATTATCCTATTTGTTGTTCAACAATGCTGTCATTTTTTAATTGCAAATCAATCAACTGTTGATAATCTGTCGACTGAAACGTAAATCGCATAGTGGGAAATGACGAACGAGGAAAAAAATTGCTTATTAATAAACTAGAAAACAACCACTTTGGTTTATTATTATTTACAAAGCAGAGTTATATGTTATAAAATGAAGGTCCAAAAACAGCAGTACAAGTAGCTTTATAAGCACCAAACCCAAATAGCCTGCAATAACAGCAAATGTTACATATTTTGTTACATCTGGACAAGTAAACTTCTATTATGTTTGTGATAAACCATTATGGCACTATTTCCAGAATTATTTTTTATATATATATCCTCACTGCATACCCCTCGGTTTATATAATTTACTTTAAATTCTTATTTTGCATGGACGTAAGTCCATGCAAAGTCACTTATCTATGAATTAAACAATATAAAGTAACTTATTTAATACACTTACATTAGAAATGGATTTGAAATATGTGTGTATTTTAATATGCAAAATGTACCAATAGTCGCTGCTGGGACAAATTCCAATATTTGAATCAAGTTATCAGTTACATATACTGTAACTATATAGGCACACTATTATATGAACTCTATTTACAAGTACTAAAAATATCATAATATAGATTAAAGTGAGAGAATTTTACTATTATGACAGTACTTGCAATGTTGTTTAGGTTCCCAGATGAATTTCACATGGTCGTTGGATTATGTACAAGTTGCATATGGTTAAAATCTTTCAACTCCTTGATACTGCCATGAGTCGGTATGAGCCTTAATATTTTGTTTGTATAGATAGCTATTATATATGAAGAAAACCTCACTTGACATATTGCGAAGCATGACTACAATCTTAAAAGGTGCATCCATTTAGGAGATTTGGTTTAAGTAATAGATTGTTAATATGTTGCTAATGGATGACAATAAGTCTACATACATTCCCATTGTTTGAAAATATATATAGTTCTCTGTCTTTCACACTTTTTTATTCATTATGGGTTGCATCGCCTTTTTTATTTCCTTCCATGAAACAGGTTTTAGGGAAATGGCGTATTAGCAACCGTTTGAGATCTCTCAATGATGAAGTTCAGGATCTGATAGATCAGTTTGCTTTATTCAGAATTCAACATATTCGAAGGGTACAAAATTTACCCTTTTAATCTTTATTGAGTTTTTTTTTCCTTCCCCTGTCGACTTTAATATGTTTTCGCTGTATTTGATTCTTCCTTCTTCATTCAATTCATATTGCAAACTTGACATAGCAAGAAGTATACACAATAATGTGGCTGGTGAGTGCATGTACCTATTCAAAAAAAATCAATTTTGCACATTGAACTTACATGGGAACGGGAAGTACATATTTCAGAAATGATCTCTTTCCCCTACTTTAGAGACACTTTTTTCACTTATTACTCAGCCTTTTTTGCATTTCAAATTTTAATGTCTGGGAAATTGAATTAGAGCTTGAATTTTTTTCTCAAGAAAGGCTGAACTGTGTATTTGTGATTTTCATAGCTTTAATTCATTTGAATAGCTATAAGTTGCATTCTTCTCTACTGATCAGATAAAAGTTGCACTTCGATTTTGGAATTTCGCTAGCATTCAATTATTCTTTTTTCCATTGAGGTTAGCTGTGGGTCGTTACTTCAATGCGATTGGAGACAGAAGAGCTTTTTTTCTTTTTTCTTTTTAATCAGTGCACCATAACCATAATTATTCCTTGATCATGCATTCTCTTGCATTTATGATTCCTCTTTGGAGAAGGGGAGTACAAATTCTATTTGTAAATGATAAACTCATTTTCCTGTATATCTAACTGTGCTTTTTTCAACTGAAGGGTAACAACCAAGAGGTGATTATGAGGCAAATGAAGCCTGTCGTCTCAGGAGTAAGTACTTTTTCACATCACATGAATAAGTTTAAATCACTAAGGTCGAGTCTTAATAGTTATGCATATAATTTGGAACGAAATCATTTAACAATGGATTCAAAGCTTTTGCCTTTTGATGATTATAAATTGGAATATGCGTATGGTAGCGATAATATCAATATAGTAGCCTTTCATGTGACTATAACCTGACTTAAAAAGTGCACTTTCTTTAATAAATGAACGTTATCATGCATTAGATGTTTTAATAAGCTTGTTCACCTCAGTTTTCAATTCAGTTTTCACTTTAGTTTTCAGTTTATGTTTCACTTCAGTTTTTAGTCAATTTCCATCACTTGCAGCTGAAGAATCAACAACCACTCAGTATTCATTTGTGACTACAGATTTTAGTCTTGCTTTTTGTAACGAGGTTGTTGGATATGGGCCCGAAGCTATAAAGGGCCAGCTTATAAAGGTTCATTGTTATTTTTATTTATTTGCTTTTAATTCACAGGTTATATAGATAAGTGTACTGTTGGGTTTGTGTGTTTTTGATAATTTTCTCATTTTTATTAACACTTGAATATGTTTTGATTGCAGCCATATTATACAAGAAGAATGGAAAATAAGAAGGTAATCTTGGAATATCTTATAATCGATAATTGCATGGACTGAGTATCATACTATTAGTGATAGTACTATCATAAATTAATTATTATCTCAGTTTCTTTTTGTGGATCTTTTGTGGTTGTTTGAAGATGCCGAAGGAGAGTTGACAATTGCTTGATTGGTCGTGGAGTGTTGTAGGCAGTTGTCTAGTGGAAAGGAGTTTGTTTGTTGATGTTCCAGCAATTTGTAGTTAAGCGGCAGAGGTTGGAGTTTTGACTGGTTTGAACTGTTATAGTTCGAAGTAGTAGGTGGCTGGTGTGGCGAGGCGGTTCAGCCGATGGGGAAGGTTGTTCTGGCTTGGAGTCGATAGGTGGTGAAGCTATTGTGACAGTTAGATGTTTGGTTTTCTTTTCAGGTGATATGATATGCATTGGGGTGCACAACAAACAGAGAACAAGGCACTGGAATTTCTGGTGATGTTTGAGTGAACAAGGCAGAGAACAAGGCAGGCTAGTGGTTGTGGAAATGAAGCAATATGATAATTGGGGTGAGGTATTGAAATGATGGAAGTGAAGGCAATTTTGGTGGCCACAGTTTGAAACCGGCAGAGGATTTTTTTTATAATGATTGAGGCAAGGCTGGAATGTTTTTGTTTTGATGTTGCACTGGTGGAAGTAAGGGGGACAGAGGTGATGAAGTTGTTTTGATATGGAGATGAAGCGGGTCAGTGGTAAGGCAGTATTGCAGAGAAGTATGTATCGACAGTGGTCAAGGCTGTAATAGGCAGTTTAGGAATGATTTCCTATGGTCGACGGTTGTCAGGTGGAGATTGTAGTTTGTATGTTTTGATTTCATACTCTTTAGTTATGTATGATGAACTTGTGAAATTTCGAATCTTCCTTTAATTTGTTGTCAAATATTTGTGCAATTTAAGTTGTATGTTTGGATGCATAATTGCTTATTGTTATCGAAATTCTGTAATTTTTGATATGTATGTACCTGCTGTATTATAATAGACAATTCTGTAGTGTGAATGCTAGCAAAAATGCAGCTCTACATGGTTTGGTAGCTGTAACGAAAATATTCGTTACTAAAGACGAAATTTATAACGAGCATAGTCGTTACTATTGATGAAATTTGTAACGGAAAATACCCGTTACAAATCGATGCAACTAATAACAAACATTTTCGTTACAAAAATTTAGATTTCTAACGACAAAGTCCGTTGGTAAGTGATATATCTAATAACGGGTAGAGGCCGTTATAAATATTCGTAACGACATTCCTCACGCCTGTACCGCTCACGACTATATCTGTTATAAATTTCATTTATAACGACTATATTCGTTACAAATACACCTTTTTGGTGTAGTGAATTTTTACGAGTAGCCAAGGGATTCAGGTTAGGATTCAGGTTAGCTTTGACGAATTGTGGAGGAGCAAGGGAGCGGGAGGCTTCTACGTTTAGCTATATAGTTTTCCGCTGTATGTTCTTTGAGTTGTTGTCTTTGAGTTGTTTTGAGTTGCATAACTAGACAGGTGTTTATAATTGTCTAGTATGTGTTGTTTAGCTGTGTATCTCTGATGTATATGATACATGTAATGGATTATGTGAGTAATATAATTTATTCGTCCCGCTGTTTAGATTCTGATGTTGTTTCTTTCTTCTTCTCTATCTTTTCTCTTTTTTATCCCTTTCTTTCTTAAAGATGATGCGATTTTCTGTGGTAAGAAAGTCGGGTCGTCTCATTTGGTATCAAAGCATTAGGTTGAGTGAATACCCAGGCTCTGTAGTGGTGTCTTTCTTGAGAGAGCGTATTTGTAACTTTTTATATATAACCATATATATATATATATTTCTACCTATCTGTTGGGTTATCTGTTCGGATTTTCCAATATAAGTTATAAAGGTAGATGAGGTAGTGGTGTGTGAAACACAACTACCAATGGTTGGAGTTTAAATGTTAGATGTTGGAAGTGTATCTGTCGAGACTGTAGACCTAATACCGTCTCGAGTAATCTTTGTAGTTTGGAGTAAGGATTTCATTTAATCTCTGAAGGAAACTTGTTAAGGTTCGGAGTTCATCTTTGAAGTGTAAGTTTGTTCGCGCTCGTGTGAGCAGATTTTTGAGAATTCGGATCTGTTGGTTGGCAGAAGTAAGTAATGGTATTTTGATACCTCAGGAAGTAGTAGCTGCGTGATGAGATGTAGCGACTATGGATGTCTCCGAAGATGTTTCTTTCGAAGCAAGTTTAAGGAAGTATGTCTGTTTCAGGTGTTGTAGCTGAGTTCAGCAAGATGTATGTGTTTTGTTGGAAGTCCGAGTTTCTCAAAGAGATTTGGATAAGAAGTCTTTGGCATCTGTGTTAGCAGTGTAGCTCGGGAGTGTTCTGTGTTTCAGCAGGAAGATCTTTTTGGCTTAGCATTTCCTAGAGGTGGAATTCAGAAGCGGCAGTGAGGATCCATTTCTTCGATAGATTAATTGGTCGGGGATAAATTGTTCTGATTAGTGGAGAGAGAACAGTATCTTGGATATTGGATTGGTTGATCGCAAAAGTGACTTGCGGTGGTTTGGAGATTATCTTAGATAGTCTTTTGTTTGGATTTGTGGCATCTCTAGAGGATGTCGGAGTTATGGGATTGCTGAAGATTTTTTCGGATATATCTTTAGGGGAGTTAGAGATTTGCCCACATTGGAGTCTAAGTTCTGAATCGACTTGATGTCAGGAGTAATACAGGTGATTCAATTGGGTAGAAGGTTGTTTCCTAGGTTGATTTTGTTTGGTGAAGCAGCTCTATATTTCTTGGAACTTCTGTTGAACCATATTTCTGAGATGTGATGTTTAGTCTGTGCATGTGTTCATTTATCGACATTTTCATCTGTTCCAGACCAGAGTTGTGCAGCGGAAGCAAGGTGGTTGTTGTCCTTGAGTAGAAGCAACTGGGAATTGCAGTATTTTGGATTAAAGAGTTTCTACTGAATTTATTTTTCAGAATCTGAGGTAAGTTGGCGAGTGATTCAGTTCTGTCTTTTCCAAATAGGAGAAGTTGTTTCTACTATTGATAGTAAGGTTTGGGTTTGATTTTTGGGTAGATCTTGTGAGGATCAGTTTGTTCAGTTGTTGTGATCCAGTTTGTTTGTAGGAGTATCAGTGAAGGTTGAGCTGATCGGGAAGGATCTGTTGGCAGCCCGGATCATCCAGTAAGTTTTGAGGTTAGGTAACGGAAGAATTTGGAATCCGAAGTTGGAGGCTTCGATGTTGTTGAGGTTTTCTCTGGTTAAGGGAACAATAAGTTTTGGTGAACTTCGAGGCATATTGGATTCTTCTGAGTTTTTGTAGAGATCAGTGCTTTGGTTTTAAGAGTTGAATTGCCAGTTTGGAAGACTGGAATTCAAATTATTTCACGTATCTCTATGGTGTTTTGGTTCATCACTGGTTTTGAGACCAGTAGTTCTGTGAAGGATTTTGTAGTTGATCAGACTTGTCTTTGGTCTGGTATCTTGTGTAGATTTTAGATCTAGCTGAGTGGGAACTCAGTAGCTTATAAGTATAGCTAGTTTGGGTGTAATAGAGCGAGTATCCCAGTGTCTGTATTTGGGAAACTCGAGATAATTTTAGGAAATTTATCCGGATCTGTGTCTGAATAGCTAGTGTCGTTTATTTGATTGAATTGGTTGATTGGATGAAATTGGTTGTATGATTTATAGTGTATGGCTGTTATGTATGTTTGAATTTGGTTGAAATAAAATAAAACTTTGGATTATCTTTGTTTTAAATTTCGAGGACGAAATTCTGTTAAGAGGGGAGGATTGTAATATCCCGGAATTTCCAAGAGTTTAAAATGCTGATAATCTCTTAATTTAATTATTTGAAATTGATAAAATTGTTCTTTTTAAAAATAATTAACCAAGTAATATTTTAATTATTGTTATAAATTGGTATATTGTTTTCAAAATTTATAAATGTGTTTAAATGCATTTATATCTGTGTATTTAAATCTGTGTATTTTAGATTGATTTTAAAATAGGATATATTATTTGTAAATAAATAATGAGCTTATTTAAAAATAGATGGTTATATTTATTTAAATTTATTTTAGATTTGGTTTTTAAATTTGACTATGAAATGAATATAAATTTGAATTCAAAGAAATACATACATATTAAAATAGAATAATAATATAGTTTGGTTTTAAATTATACAGATAATGTTTTAATTAAAATAAGATTTGTTTTATAGAAATTTGATTTGTATTTATTTAATAAAATAAATGCAAGGCTTTTGAAATAACATTTTAAAATAAGGTTGAAATGTTGTATAATTTTATTTGAATTATATTTGGTTCATTCTTTTTAAAGATTGTATTTTGTATAAATTTAGAAAACATTTATAAATGTATAAGTGTATTTGTTTATTAGATATTTAATTAGAAAGTATTTTTTTAAATTAAGAAAACATGTTTGTTGATTGGGAAAAATAATTTAAAAGCTTTTAAATTTCTTTTAAAATTAAAACAAACTATATTTGACATGTGTTAAGTTTTAAAACACCTTGTTAACAAGTGTAAAAACATTTGTGTAAGTAAAAAGACAAGTGTCACAATATTTGAATTTTCTTTTATTTTTATTAAAATCTGAAATTAATTTACATAAACCCCTATCTTCTCTTCATTTCCTTTTTCTTTCAAATTTAAGTTCATTTCTAAAAAGAAAGATAGAATTTCATGCAACCTTCACTCTCCAAAACCAGAAAACCTGAAATGCAAATCTGAAATTTCTCAAACTCAAACACTTTCCAAAAATCAAATCTGTAACCTCCTAAATCCTCTAAACCAAAATTTGAAACCATACTTGAAATTTTCTTCAAACAAAATCCTCCTCGAAACAAATTTGCAAATTTTGTTACCTTTACAAATTTTCCCATGCCTGCATCTGCTCTTCAATTCAAACAAATGCTCAAAAACATAAACCTGATCAATCTTCAAAAACAAATTCTGCAAATTTGCTAATCTGGAAGCATAACAGTTTAAACCCATTATGTTATCAAATCCTGGAAACACTTTCCAAAATTGCAAGTCTGCATCATGTTTTCAAATGCATGCAAGCTATCAATATTAGATCTGCAATTTTTCCTGTCAACATCAACTTCCATGTGCATGCAGATGGGTCAAGGCAATCTGAAGGTTTCTCTGTTTCAAATAAAGCTTCAAGTTCAAATTCTTTTGCAAACTTCCAGTTCCAGTCATCTTCAGAACCTCTGTCTTCTTCTAAATGTGGTGAGTAAACATTTTTACTAAAACTTAATTAGTTAATTAGCTGTTGCTATGAGTTTGTGATGATGTTTATATACATATAAGTTTGCTCTGTGTAGATATAAATGTTAATATGTTTGATATGCTTTGAAACTGTGCATGCTTGTTTGCATTGATCCTCTCTGTTTTTACTTACTGCAGAATTAGGTTAAAATCTAAACTTCAAGCTATTTTTGTTTAAACAACTATTAGAACATAGATTCAAAACAAAATAAGTAGTTTAAGTATAAACTAAGAACAAAGAAATTAAACTAAGTTCTGGTTTGAAAATTTCTCTGGAAACAAATAATGCTGGAACAAATTAATATCAAAGTGTGAAACCAAGTATTGAAATTTGATGTAATAATTATATAATTGGGAATGTCATTGGAAATTATGAATTTTAAAAAGAAATTCACAATTTTTAAATCTGTATTAAGTGGGTATTTAGGAATTTACTGGAAATTGGATTTCTGCCCAATTCTGTGGATTTGTGCAACTGGATTTCTCGAGGTTGTAGATGGATCTAGGTGAAGTTTAGGGGAGTATAGTAAAAATAGTTGAAGAATTTATAAATCATTTTGGAGTTTGATTTTTGCCAGAGATTGATTTAAAACCTAGTTTTTGGGTTCTTGCTGTAAATTGATTACTGAATCTTCAAAATTGCATCGAGTTGTATGATTTTTTGGGAGGATGATGCGCGGTGAGTCAGCAATAGTTGGCCGGAGTTGTGGCGACTTTAGTTGATCGGAGGCGATGGTTCAAGGGGGTTTTCCTGATAATGTTTGGGTTCTGTTCATCTTGGATGCTCGATTTTGGATTAAGGCAAAAATCAGTGTTTGGTTGATCGTGGACACTAGTAGGGAGGATGGGTGATGTGTCGGTGAAGGCGGCGTTGGTCAGAAGGGAGCCGACGCCGGTGCAGGTTGCACGGAGGTGGGTTTGGAGTCAGTGGTTGTATTTGTTTGGGTTTTGTTTGGGATTTTGCTTGTTTACTCGAAGGGGAACTTGGGTAGTAGGGGAGGAAGCTCGGGAAGGAACTCGGGGGAGGGGGGGTTCTGGGGTCATTTGTGTATGCAGTGTTAAACTGTTTTGGTTTTAACAGTTTTAAGTTTTAACTTAAACAGTTTTTAAAATTTTAAAATCAAATTTGTTTTAAAAAAAATAAAGAAAAGAGAAGATGTACTTTGTTCTTGGATTTATGTATATATGGGTTGAACCCAAATTTAAATGCTTAAACAGATTTTATGATCTAAATTAAAGTAAGTTTTAAAATTTTCAAAAAATAATTAAGTTAAATTAAATTCTTGAGAACTTATCACTTTAAATTGATTTGTTTTTATAATTGAATTTGTATGAAGGGTTTGAAATGTTTTTGAGTTAAAGATCTTAATATTATTTCAAAACTTATTTTGAAATATAAAAGAGAATTTTAAGTAAACGTTTTATTTAAATTAATTAGTGTAAAATGATTTAAAATTAAAAAATTTAAGTTAAGATAATTTATTAGCTTGAAATTAGATTTGTTAATTAATAATTAAGGAAAGTAATTAATGATTTCTTTATAAATTAATTTAATTTATGAATTAAGTTAAGTAAAGATTTCAAGATGTATTTAAGATAATGTTTTATCTTAAATAATAATTAAGTATTAATAATTTGTAGTTAGTTAGTTAATTAAGGAATTTTAAGTTAATTAATTTATTTAATTATTATTTTTAAAGGAGGTTAATTAAGTATATTTATTTATTTAATTAACTATTAATCAAGATGATGATTTAATTTATGACTAATGATTAATTAAATTATAATTACTTATTAATTAAGTAATTAAGAGTTAATTAAAATAGTAATTAATTAATAAAGGTTTTATTAAGTTTTAATTGTGTTTTCTTAAAGGATTATCAAAATAAAATGCTAGTTAATTAAGAATTAATTAACTATTTTTATTTAAGGTTAATTAATTGTAATTAAGAATTAATTAATTTTAATTATGGATTACTTAATTTGTAATTAAGATTGTTAATTAATAATTAAGTTTATTAATTAATGATTAAAAGTTTATTAATTAATGATTAAGTTTAATTAATTAATTATAAAGGTAATTAGTGATTAATTACTTTGTATTAAAGGATTGATTAATAATTAAGGTTTATCACTTAATAGTTGAAGATAATTAATCTGTTAATTGAATATTAATTTGGTTAATGAGTAATTGGGGGATGAATTACTCAATTATAATTAATGAGATAAGTTTGATCAAGTAAGTTAATTAATTTGTAAATTAATTAAATATAGTCACTTGATAAAAGATTAAGTATGATTACTTAATAAGTTTTGATAAGAGTAATTACTTAAGAAAAGTAATTAATAAATTACAGAGGTAATTAAGATAAGCAAAATTACTGATTTGGGAAGTAATTTTAAATGAATAATTACTTGTTAAAGTAATTAAAGGTTTATTACTTGGTGTAATAAATCAAAGAATTTTTAAGTAATTAAAAGTAATTAAGAATAATTAATTACTGATTATAGTTGATTTATTTAAGTAATTGAATCAACATGATTAATTATTGTAATTAATTAAGCAATAATGTAGTTAATTAAAGTTAATTAATTAATGGAAGTAATTAATTAAGGTTCATTAATTGATATAATTAATGAAAATAATTAAGGATTAATTACTTTATTAAGAGTTAATTAATCAAGGTTGATTAATTAAGATGATGATTAATTAATTTGTTTAATTGAAGAATAATTAAGCAAGATTTATTTTGATGGAGTAATTAATTTAATTAATTTTAAATTAATTAAGAGATGAAGTAATTAATTTAATTCACTTTAAATTAATTAGTGACAGAGTAATTAATTTAATTCATTTTAAATTAATTATATTGTGGTATGAATAAATCATTGCTTATGTATGAATGAATGACATTAATTGTCTTGAATGCTTTGTGATCTCAGTAATGAGATAAGTATGGTTGTATTATATGAATGATTGGTTGCATTGTGATGATAACATAGGTTATCTATTGGGATGTTAATATATGGATTATCTATTATGATATTGATAATATGGATTACCTGTTATTTGATAATGTTGATTATTAATTGAAATTTGTGAGTTATCTATCTGTGTGTATATAGATACTGTATTAAATTGTTTTAAAACTTTAAAACTACTTGGACTTAAAAGACACGCTTCGGATTTTGATGAGACCGGGATCGGGTTTCCATATTAGGATATCCGAAAACCACATCGATCCAAATTAACGTTAGGTCGTGAATCAAAGTGGAGCTTTGTGAAGACTCGAGGTGTAGGGACTATATGTCAGTATAACTCTATGGGTGATTCCGTAATGAGTTTGACGGAATAGTACTTATAGATTCAAGATGGTGGTTTAGAGTGCAAGGGTTATTGTCGTTAACTCTGAGGGTGATTCCAAAATGAGTGTAACGAGATAATGCCTTCGGTTTCGTTCGAACCCAGAACGAACTTGTATGGATTGAATGCTTTCAGAACATCGTCAGGTGGACGATGAACATTCTAAGAGATGTGTTCTCTAAAAGGTAATCGTAACCTCAAGCCTCATCAACCGAGAATGGCTAAAACAAGGGAGGTGCAGCAAAGCTTCGTGGGTAGCCCCCACTTGAGAGTAAGATTTACCCCTGTCTAGAGGTCTCTTTTATTTCGGCTGTGTGGGCGGTTGAATAGCTACATCCGCCGGGGTCGTCTTATTTGGAACTATTCAGTAAGGAATGGGTCCGGCTTTGTGTTGCAGGGGAGCGGGCGTACTCCTCGGTACGGTGATCTAGGCCACGCACTGTGACGGGCGGTACCCCAGTAGCCCTGCCATTGTATGGAATCCAAAATCCAATAACTGCCGTCGGATTTGATTATATTACCCACTTTTGTGGCTAGTAGCTGGAATTTAACGAATGTAACAATTTCGGCTATTTCACATTTATTTGAAAACCCTAGACCCTATTATAATATCACTGAATTTCCTATCAAATGTTTTGGTTAGCGTAAGGTAAAAACTTTTCCATGTTTATGTATGGGAAGTCTTACGTGATACCTTTTCTTTTCAAAGGTTTTAAAGTTAAGCAACTTTAACCGTTTACTCACACCAGACCCATGTCTGACCCGGAGTTTATTCTGTTTTTCTTAAACTCTTGGGTACTCAAATTTTTACGAGTAGCCAAGGGATTCAGGTTAGGATTCAAGTTAGCTTTGACGAATTGTGGAGGAGCAAGGGAGCAGGAGGCTTCTACGTTTAGCTATATAGTTTTCCGCTGTGTGTTCTCTGAGTTGTTGTCTTTGAGTTGTTTTGAGTTGTATAACTAGACAGGTGTTTATAACTGTCTAGTATGTGTTGTTTAGCTGTGTATCTCTGATGTATATGATACTATGTAATGTATTATGTGAGTAATATAATTTATTCGTTCCGCTGTTTAGATTCTGATGTTGTTTCTTTCTTCTTCTCTATCTTTTCTCTTTTCTATCCCTTTCTTTCTTAAAGATGATGCGATTTTCTGTGGTAAGAAAGTCGGGTCGTCTCAATATCCATCTCAAATATATCCATTTATGAAATCTTAGTACTTCAAAGTTATAACACTTTCTAAATCAAAAACTTTGGAAATCATAATACTTTGGAAATAAAAATTTAGAAATCATAATGCTTTGGAATCATAACACTTCCTACTTAACTGTTTAAATATAAATAATAGTATATATACTAAAATTGTTTATAATTTAAAATAGTTTTTATATAAAAATAGTTATAAGTTAAAATAGTTTTTATATAACAATAGTTATAATTTAAAATAGTTTATATTAAAAATAATTTATATTAAAATAGTTTATATGAAATAAATTAATAAAGTGACATATATAAATAGTTTTAAATATAATTTAAAATATACTTTATATAAAAAAATAGCTTCCTCAAATTTCACAAATCAATTCCAAATCAACTCCAATCACAAAATTTCGAATTTAGTCAAATCTCAAATCATCAATTTCAATTCAATGCAGTTCTCAATAAACCATTATATCGATTTCAAATACAGGTTTGAACCACAAATAAACCATTTAAATTTCGATATATTCCAAAGCTTTAAATATTTCACAATCTCAAAACTAAATTTGATAATTTCATATATATCTTAATTTAACTTTATTATTATTTAGTTCTGAAATATTCGTTTAATAAATCCAATATTATTCAAATAAAACCCAAATTACAAATAAACTAAATATTTCCTTTAACTTATTTAAACTTGAAATATTCATTTAAATCACCTTAACCAAAATCAATTTATAAAATTATATCCTTTAAGAATCTCAAATTCAATAAGTTCCAAATCGATTTCTAATTAAATATATTTCTTAATTAAATACAATTTCAAATCCAAATCTATCTTCAACCTTAATTTATTAATTCATTATAACTCTATATTAAAATATAATTTAAATAAATACTCAACCATATTATATCTTAATAAAATCAACCTTTATTATTAAACCTATTTTATACTAAACAAATTTATATATAGCCTAAAATAAAGAATTTAACTATATATAAAATAACTTTTATATAATATCTGAAATCAATATTTATATAATACCATATATTTCTTTCCAAAACCATAGAAATCGTTTTCAAAATATTTATATATTGACCAACCGTGTTTGTATATAATTTTCTATCATATGGTCAAGTGATACGGATATTTATTCATTTCAATCCACAATTATATATATATATATCATTTCAACCCGCAATCCTAAATTCAATTCAATGAAAATCGCTTGGGTTTATCATTTCAACCCATAACGATTTTCTTCTATTCTACAGATCATTCGGGTATGTATCATTTCAACCCATAAGGAATTCTATACTAAGAGGGAA
This sequence comes from Allium cepa, assembly GCA_030765085.1. Classification (NCBI taxonomy): domain Eukaryota; kingdom Viridiplantae; phylum Streptophyta; class Magnoliopsida; order Asparagales; family Amaryllidaceae; genus Allium; species Allium cepa. The sequence continues at coordinate 402,807,184 of CM060931.1, forward strand.
CTTGCAGAGTGATAACATATATAATAATAATATAAAAGGCATGTATCATCAATATAAATAACAGATAATGGTGTCAGATGTCACAGGTGAACAGATACAGGTAATAGCATATATATAACAATGTAAATAACTAACGGTAGCATATTTTAAATGTCGTTCTAATTGAAATCAATTATATATATATATATATAAGAACGCAAATCGTGAGTGATTTCTCACCTTTCGAGCCTAGAGAACAGAAAAGAACACGACGCCCGCATGGATCCGGATACAGACACGCATACGAAGGAATGCAAAAGGCTGCTGTGATACATTTCAGACAATGGCGAGACAAAAGCAAAGCACAATAGTCAAGATTCGATAGAAACAAAATATAAATTATATTATTATTTTCCCCTCTAAAATCACTAGTTAATTAAAATACATACTTAAAATAAACTTTTCACAATATATTCTTATTAAAATCAATATCCATATAGTGTATTTCAAAACCAATCTTTAACGTCAGTATAAATATACTAAAATAAAATTATCTTTTTTTTCTTTTCTTTTTTTGCTTTTTCTTAGAGGCTAAACTTCAGATCAAAATACATATAATCTTTTGGAAATACGAATGCAAATTCTCTGATGAAAACAAACTCATTGTATCATTTTGTAAAACAAAATTTAGATTCAAAACGTAAAAATAGGGGCTGCTGGAAGAAGATGCTAGAGGGGGTGGAACATGGTTCAAAAAATACGAATAAGCAGGTTCACTTCCACATACGCCTGCAAACTTGAAATACATATAAGCTTTGTTTACATTTCTTTTTTTCATACTTTTAAAGTAGCCATTAATTTAAAGTAGCTTGTTTTAACGATGAACGATCTATTCATCGATTACAAAATGACTGAAATGTGGAATAACACGCATGTTGGCATATGCACACGTAACACGTACCCTTTATGGCAAATTGCGGCAACGCAGCTGAAACACACCTTATTTCCTAAGGCAGGCACACATCAGATCAAATCCTCTATTTCCTCTCCTGATGCCATTCATTTTCGGCAAAGGTGCTCGGCTCTTACAGGAAAGCAAGGCAAAAGTGCATAGCTCTTACAGGAAAGGAAGGCAAGGGTTGCGGCAAGGGTCTGCTCAAGCGAGCGTGGCTGCGATGCGGCGAGTTGGTGGCGGAGCACTGGTAGGTGATGGACGTGATCTCAAATATATCCATTTACGAAATCTTAGTACTTCAAAGTTATAACACTTTCTAAATCAAACACTTTGGAAATCATAATACTTTGGAAATAAAAATTTAGAAATCATAATGCTATGGAATCATAACACTTCCCACTTAACTGTTTAAATATAAATAATAGTATATATAATAAAATATTTTATAATTTAAAATAGTTTTTATATAAAAATAGTTATAATTTAAAATAGCTTTATATAAAAATAATTATAATTTAAAATAGTTTATATTAAAAATAATTTATATTAAAATAGTTTATATGAAATAAATTTATAAAGTAACATATATAAATAGTTTTAAATATAATTTAAAAAATACTTTATATAATAAAATAGCTTCCTCAAATTTCACAAATCAATTCCAAATCAACTCCAATCGCAAAATTTCATATTTAGTCAAATCTCAAATCATCAATTTCAATTCAATTCAGTTCTCAGTAAACCATTATATCGATTTCAAATACAGATTTGAACCACAAATAAACCATTTAAATTTCGATATATTCCACAGCTTTAAATATTTCACAATCTCAAAACTAAATTTGATAATTTCATATATATCTTAATTTAGCTTTATTATTATTTAGTTTTGAAATATTCTCTTAATAAATCCAATATTATTTAAATAAAACCCCAAATTACAAATAAACTAAATATTTCCTTCAAATTATTTAAACTTGAAATATTCATTTAAATCACCTTAACCAAAATCAATTTATAAAATTATATCTTTTAAGAATCTCAAATTCAATAAGTTCCAAATCGATTTCTAATTAAATATATTTCTTAATTAAATACAATTTCAAATCCAAATCTATCTTCTCAACCTTAATTTATTAATTCATTGTAATTCTATATTAAAATATAATTTAAATAAATACTTAACCATATTATATCTTAATAAAATCAACCTTTATTATTAAACTTATTTTATACTAAACAAATTTATATATAGCTTAAAATCAAGAATTTAATTATATATAAAATAACATTTATATAATATCTGAAATCAATATTTATATAATATCATATATTTCTTTCCAAAACCATAGAAATCGTTTTCAAAATATTTATATATAGACCAACGATGTTTGTATATAATTTTCTTTCCTATGGTCAAGTGATACGGATATTTATTCATTTCAATCCACAATTTAAATATATACGGGTATATATATATATATATATCATTTCAACCCGTAATTCTAAATTCAATTCAATGAAAATCGCTTAGGTTTATCATTTCAACCCATAATGATTTTCTTCTATTCTACAGATCGTTCGGTATGTATCATTTCAACCCATAGGGAATTCTATACAAACAGGTAACTTGCAGAGTGATAACATATATAATAATAATATAACAGGCATGTATTATCAATATAAATAACAGATAATGGTGTCAGATGTCACATGTGAACAGATACAGGTAATAGCATATATATAACAATGTAAATAACTAACAGCGGCATATTTTCGTTTCAATTGAAATCAATTTAATATATATAAGAACGTAAATCGTGAGTGGTTGCTCGCCTTTCGAGGCTAGAGAACAGGAAAGAACACGACGCCCACATGGATCCGGATACAGACTCGCATACGAAGGAAAGCAAAAGGCTGCTGCGATACATTTCAGACAATGGCGAGACAAAAGCAAAGCACGATAGTCTGGATTTAATAGAAACAAAATATAAATTATATTATTATTTTCTCCTCTAAAATCCCTAGTTAATCAAAATGCATACTTAAAATAAACTTTTCACAATATATTCTTATTAAAATAAATATCCATGTAGTGTATTTCAAAACCAATCTTTAACATCAATATAAATATACTAAAATAAAATTTCTTTTTTTTCTTTTTTTTCTTTTTCTTGGAGACTAAACTTCAAATCAAAATACATATAATCTTTTGGAAGTGCGAAAGCAAATTCTCAGATGAACACAAACTCATTATATCATTTTGTAAAATAAAATTTAGATTCAAAATGTAAAAATAGGGGTTGCTGGAAGAAGACGCTAGAGGGGGTGGAACATGGTTCGAAAAATATGCATAAGCAGGTTCACTTCCACATACGCTTGCAAACTTGAAATACATATAAGCTTTGTTTATATTTCTTTTTTTCATACTTTTAAAGTAGCCATTAATTCAAAGTAGCTTGTTTTAACGATGAACGATCTATTCATCGATTACAAAATGACTGAAATGTGGAATAACACGCATGTTGGCATATGCACACATAACATGTACCCTTTATGGAAAATTGCGGCAACGCAGCTGAAACACACCTTATTTCCTAATGCAGGCACACATCAGATCAAATCTATTTCCTCTCCTGATGCCATTCATTTTCGGCAAAGGTGCTCGGCTCTTACAGGAAAGCAAGGCAAAAGTGCATAGCTCTTACAGGAAAGCAAGGCAAGGGTTGCGGCAAGGGTCTGCTCAAGCGAGCGTGGCTGCGATGCGGCGAGTCGGTGGCGGAGTGCTGGTAGGTGATGGACGTGAGAGTGAGGGCATGGGTTTGGTGCTGCTAATGGAGAGGGGTGGTAGTGCAAATACTGGTGGGCGATGCTGCATGAAGGTGGAGCTGTGCGGCATTACGCGAGGAGTCGTTGTGGGTGGTCGGGGACTTGCAGTGGCTCATGCGGGGAAGAGAGGCCGAACGATGAAGGGATGGCTCGGTGTAAGGTTTGGATCGAAGCCGCTGTCATAGTAGTGATGGGGTGGAGTTTCGGCAAACTGTGGACGTGGGTTGGTCGTTAGGCACGGTGGTTGGTTACCGCGTTCAGGTGGGTAGATGGATCTAAGGGTGGATCTTGGCAAGAAGAGGTGGACATGAGAGATTCAGGCATCAACAGGGATGCTTTATGTTGATGTATATTTAAATTATTTTCTTCTTTCAGGTAGAGAAGACCAAGAACAGAGAACTAATATGAAATGGAATGAAAGTTTGGATGGGCAAAAATCTGTAGAGGAAAGGTTTATAAAGTAATAAAAGAATGTAAATTTTATTTTGAAGAAGACAGGGAATCACATGAAAGCTGAAATGACAGAAGAGAATATATTATCGAATGGGAAAGCAAAGTTCACGCATGATTTCAGGAATTTATTAAAAGCAAGAACGGTAAAGAATGAAGAGACCCAAAATTGACGCACCGGCAATTAATAAATTGAAGTGATGGGATGCAAGCTATCAATTCAGGTAATCCAATTTAACGCAATTCTTTAGTTTGCTTGGGTTGCACGTTCACAATTTGAAATGGTGGGAAGATGGAAAGTCACAAATTGGTACCGTTACAATAGAACGTTATTATCGTTTCCATTGCGTATCGGACCTCAAAACACAGAGATAAATATACTGTAGAGATCAGCACGACGAGAAGATCAAAATGGTATACAGATATCAGTGATACGATTGAATTATAAAAATTCGAATTTTCTACTTGTGGAAAATGCAGCAAAAACGTAGAAAAATAAGATCGACGGAGCTAAAGAAGTCCGAATTAGGAAAAACGAAAATGACTCTTTCTCAGAAATGATTTATAATTATTCTATAGAAAATTATTTAGGTTTGGAAAATATTTTATTATCATCAAATATTAACTGATATAAATTGAAATAGAATTACGCAATAAAATAAACTTTCATATATTGCTATGTTCAATAGACGTATTCCAAATATAAAAATTTTATTTAAAATTTTTGTCATTTACAATTTCTCAAAATTTCAATTAAATATATTAATAAAACAAATAAAATTTATCGAAAATTTACGGGTCGTTACATCTTAATTTAAAGGAACTTTTTTTAGGTTTTCATAATTGACATGCATCACATAGACTATCTACTTAAAAATTCATTTTAGGAAGACCTCTTACTAGATCATGTTTTGATAGTCTAGATAAGAGTTCGAAATTCAAATGTCCAAATCTCTTATGCCAAATCCAAGGGTCACTTGTATTTTCCAAAAGACACAGCTTATCATTAGAAACTTTCACACAAAGAATATTAATATTCTTTGTCCTAATTTCCTCAAATATTATGGTTGAATTGTTATCTTCAATGTGGCACATATCTTTTTCAAATTTAATTTTATATCCTTTATCGCAGAGTTGACATATACTTAGCAGATTATGTTTCAGATTCTTAACTAGCAAAACATTAGTAATAATAGGAGTTTCAGATTTACCGACTTTGCCGATGCCAATCACATATCCTTTTGAATTGTCTCCAAATTTAACCAGTCCTCCGTCTTTATATATTATATCATTCAGCATATTTGGATTTCCAGCCATGTGTCTAGAGCATCCATTATCGAGTATCCATTTGTTCTTTTTGATCTGCACAATTGTCCATTGAGGATGATTCCTTAATCCCCATAAAGCATGTTTCCTACACATCAAACAATTTTGGTAGACAACTTGAATTTGAACATTGATTATATGCAGACTCAAGAGACAATGATGATCTGAATATTTCTAAACTAGTATTAACCAACATAGCCATTTTAAAAACTTTTCAAAAATCAGATTATGAAACATTGAAAAACTTGCTCTGATACCAAATGTTACTAATGCGGAATATGGATCTTAAGGCTGGGATTAACACTAGAGGGGGGTGAATAGTGTTTAAAGAAATTACTAAATCTTTTTGAGTTTTTGTTAATTTAAACACAAATGTATGAAATATTCTGACACAGATATGGTCACAGAAACAAACACAGATGCAGAAATAAAGTAAAAGCAATAAAGGAAAGAACACACTGGATTTTATACTGGTTCGGAGTTACCCTACATCCAGTCCCGCACACAAGTACGGATTTTCTTTCAAAAGCAATTGTACAATTACACCCTCGATTTCAAGGCTACGAGGTACACCCTCCAGATTCACAATCCTCTGGGTAGACATGCTTGGTTTCACGGGCAATAAGTTCACCCAATTGATTCCCAGGGCTACAAATCACACCTTTTCTCACTTGATTGATTTCCAAGGCTACAATCACGCCTTTTTCACAGAAATGATTACATAGAAGCCTATAACTCTGAATAGCAATGAGAATCTTGTTGAGATAGTGATAGAGAATCAAACCAGAAATGATCTAGTTAGATTCAATGTTGATTTCGGCAGAGTAATGGTAAGAATATGTATAAAGAAATGTGAAAGAAGGAGAGGAGTGAAATCCAGAAAAATATGAATAGAAATTCATTGAAAACAGCCCCTATTTAGAGAAGAACAACAGCCATGTCCATTCGTGAAAGGATATGACGAATAGACACTTCTTTTGAAATTCAAATTTTTAAAATCAACTGACACTGTCGACATGGGTAACTTGGGTATGTCGACATCCCAAAGGAAATTTTGGTGTTTTGTTTTTCTTTGAAAATAACTTTTATCTTATATTAAAACTATTTTAAACTTTTATAAATATACTTAACTATAGTTAAAATACATAAATAAATATAGAGAATAATATTTTGGTATAAATGAAATTTTACTTATTGTTTTATATTTAAATCTAAGTATAAATATTTAAAAGTTAAATAAATTATTATTAAAAGATAGTTTAAAATTAAGGATAATTTGATTTTGAAATTAAAGATTATTTTGAGGCTAAAAGTATTTAAAACCAGTATCGATGATTTTGATTCTTTTAAAAGGAAGGTTTTAAAATCATTTTGAAAACAAGATAATTTTGTGAAAACGTTTTGAATAAAAGTTAGTGGATACAAAACAATGTTCCACTAGATTTTTCGTAGGTTTCATCCTACTTAGGGTTCCATCCCTTTAACAGGCTCGAAGTGGATTCCATTCCACGAATAAATTGGATTTTAAGATGCCAGTGCTTTTCTAGGAGTTTTAACAAAATTCCTAATTAAAATTAATTATTCTTGAAATCTTGAACTCTTGATAATCTTGATATTCTTGATATTCATGAGACTTCAATCTTGATATCTTGAATCTCTATACTGCACAGTCTTTATTCTTGCTACCTACATGGTTAAATCCTGCATATACATATATATCTAAACTATAATGTTAGTATTTATATTTTATAATCTATTATAAGGTTGTTGTCATTAAAACCATCATCTCAAGGACTAATAATAGAGTCATAATATGTTGTCAAAGTCCTTGGTAGTAATCTTTGATCTCTATCTCTTATTTTTTATCTTCTATATTTTTAAAGAAAATAAATTTAAAAGGTATTTTAAAATATTTTATAAGAGTTTTTCGAAGTTCAGAATGTTTATAAACTACATTCAAACCATTTTACGAAGCATCAAGTTATTTTACAAAGTGTGGGATTTTCAAAACATTTTAAAATAAAATAGTTTTCAAAATTTACAAGCATATATCGACATTTAGCAGATGGTACGTTGACATACATGTCACCAAGTGGTTTCTCAAATTTTAAATGGAAGTATCTATACGTCGTAACTCTTCGCAAATGGACACGTCTGGTTATTTACTATATATAGTGGGTTCAAACAAATTTTAAAGTTTAGATTTACTTATTTTCTTCACCTCTTACTCTCTTGAAAACTCCATTGAAAATATATTCTAATTCTCTTCAAAAACAAACAGAATTAATTCATACTTCTTTGTATTGATTCAGTACTACTTTCTTACTGTTTTGATAACATCTCTTACTTAATTCAAAGATCAAAGTGTTGTCCAAGAGGCTATAAGATCCATTGTATTCAAAATTCAAAAAATTGTCTTTGAAAAAACTATCAATCTCTATTTGTATTTGCTTGGGTGTGCTTGTAGCCGTTCAAATTAAGTGAGTGTACTTAGTAGCCCAGAAATCTATTGGGCATGCTTGTAGGCCATTCAAATCAAGTGGGTGTACTCCAAGTCCAAAAATTCCAGAGGGCGTGTCTCATAGCATCGGAATCGAGATTGTATTTGAGTCCGAAAATTCCCCGTAGGGAACTTTATCATTAGACACCAAGGGGGTAGTACTATTATAAAATCAACAAGCGCCGATCGGTCTAAAAAGGCGTATGTTGAGTATTCATCCATAATAAAATTTTCGAATCTAGACTATCCTACAATCTCCTTTATTCAACTCCATAGGTAGATCGATATCCTGATTGGTTATTTCGATTCGCTTGTAAACCCTTGGGTCTTGGTTTTACAAGCTGTAATTTCCTCACGTTAATCTTCAATTAATCGAATGTCCTTCTGGATAGTATGTTTATGGAACTTCCAGTATCCACCAATACCCGACCTACTGTTATAAGTCTTATACCCGCCATTATTACAATGGATTCGAAAGTTAGCACTTCGACACCATTAGCATCTCTATTCTTGAACACAATGTCATCCGTTATCAGTCTTTGTTGCTTAGCTGGATCTCCATATTCTATGAAAAAGAAATCCTCTAGTGGTATATGCTTTAGCATGCTACGTAACGTTCCATCTCCCTTTAGTTTTTTTTCACTGGATGATGTCCTCTAGTTATGGTACTGATAACCAGTCTTCCACCGTTTCATCTGGCCCTTCTCTGCATAGTCCTGGCCAATTCCCTTGGTAGGTAGCCCTTGGGGTCTCGCGGCCTCACCACCTTCATGTGGATCCTTAATGTACCATTGAAGCTTATTTTTCCTTATCATTTCTTCAGTGAGATCCTTTAAATTTCAACACTCGCGTGTGTTGTGTTCATGGGTTTCACGGAAATGACAGCACTTTTCGGAATGCCTTTCTTGCTCAACTGCCTCCCTCTTGGGCAGCATTTTATATTGTTCCGTTCCTTGAGTAGCAAGGTATATATTTTTAAATGTATCATTTAGGGGCGTATAGTCTTCTGGTATCATATTTCTCCGGCATTTCTTATTTTTGTTACACCTTCTACAGGGCCTTGATTCATTTTCATTTGGTTATCATAATTTCCAACATTAGCCACCATGTTACCATAGTTTTCTCAGCTTTTCTAACCACCATATTGCTTTAGAAAACTTCCTCAATTTTCTGTCATTAGTTTTTCCTGCAGCTAGACTCGCCTCTTCCTATCGCGAAAACTGATTAGCCTTCCGATGGAACTCTTCCATAGTCATAGGTTGCTTCATTCTCAGCTATCTATCAAATTCATGTCTAGTTTACGGCGCAGACAAACGTCATAAATACCAAATTTTCCTTTGGATTACTTACTTCCGTAATAGCAATATTAAACATATTCAAGAACTCTTTCAGCAACTTTTTTGGTCCTTGAAACAGACTCGTCAAGGACATCACATCCTTAGATCGTTCAGCATGGAGCTGGAACTACTCCAAGAACTTTCTAGCCAACTCATCAAAAGTTGATATGTATCCTGGGAAAGAGGAAAACATCTACATCGAACAACATCCGTCGCCCTAGCACCGTCCATATGTCATTTATACTCGAGTAAATTCTTTTTAGGATCAATGGTCCCGTTATATGATGGCATCGTCGACATTGTAAATTTCTTGTGATACTCTTCTCTTAGAATATTTTTTGTAAATGGAGTTCTTCTTGATGCGGAACCCCAATCCTCATTATTTTTATCTTTGCTTTCCTTGACCAACCTCTTAATCATGTTAGTTATACATTCTTCACTGGCTCGGTAATCTAAAGGTCGACTATCATGGGTTGCATCGAGTGTTTAGCTCTAAAAATAATTTCATTTTGCCCGGTGATGTGTAGGTTCTCCAGTTTCTAGGAGGACCACTCCTCCAGTTTTCCGTTAACGTACGGTTGGTTCTGTTGCGGCTGTTTGAACTCCAGCTCCATTAACTCCGGCATCTAGCTAGTAGTTATCACTGTCGTATTGTAGGTCATCCTCCGAGCCAGATAAGTCCATAGCCTCAGCCCGTGCTCCTACTATCCTCCAACATTCGTCTCAGTACCGACCCAGTTGTAGTCGATACTAAGTGATCTACTTCTGAAGGGAGCATGCTGACTTGTTCCAACAACTCCTAATACTCTAATAATTACTTCCTTCTATTTTTTCCTTTCACTGTTTATTTTGACTAGAAATAGGCGATTTCTCTTCTTTAAATCCAGGAGGAGAAAGTTCCCTTATGTTCTTTTGGATCTCTATAGTTGACGAGTCAGTAGTGCTATGCTAGCATCCATTTTCTCCATTAGAGCTTTCTACCTGCCCACCAACTTCTGATTTAGCTCCTACATTATCTTGTGGAACTCATCCCTGGTAACCATCTCTAGTTGAGCAGATGATCCTAGTATTGTCCTCTGGTTAGTAACTTCCATTTGATGGGTGTTTCCTTCATCACCACCTGCTATTTTTCCTTCTGTTGCAGCAACCATTCTAGAAGATCTTCTAACTTTCCTAGGCGCTATTGATTTCTATCAGCAAGTCTCCAAATTCCTTAAAACAAATTTTCTAGATCTAACCATTGAATCTCTTAAAATCCAAAATAGCAAGCTAGATCTAATCCTATGTCCAATTCTCTGTAAAAGCACCAAAATGTTGACGTCAAAAGTGGCATAACACCCAAAGATCTATTAAAATATTGAGATCAAGAAAATACTATAAGAAAATTAAAGAGAACACAAGAATTTTTTTAATGGTTTGGCAATCTCTGGCCTAAGTCCACTGTAATTCATTGTTTATTTGATTGAGAATAACTAGTACAAGAGATTGATAGGTTTTTATATCCTAGAATGGTTAATAATATATGCTTTAGTGACCATGAAGAGGAGAGATAGGAGATGAAGAACACAAAAGAGCCAGAAAGTCATTTTCCAGTAGCCAGAGGGTCTGTATTTATAGGGAAATCGCCTGGTAGAACCTGGGGTGCACGAAGTATTAGGTCAATAAGTCCAAGCATGCAAAAGGCAAGTTGTAGGGCCTATGGAGCAACAAAAATCACTTGGTACCAAGTGGTTTCACTCGATACCTATCAGTTTTCATAAGGGTGAAACCTCCCTTACTTTTTATGTTATTCTTTTATCTCCAATCCATTGCATTCCAAGTGCTTTTCCTTTGAGATTGGGTAATCTCTGAGAAGTTCCTGACACTACTTGTCCAACTCTACGTTCTTTGCTTTCTTTTAGAAAAATTCTTAGAGTTGTCCTTCTATTCCTTGGAAAAAGCACTCTTTGGAGATCACTTAAGGCATAGCTTTGTGTACAATTGGTTTTATGAGTTCAAAATGCAATCAAAAGCACTCGGTACCGAGCACTTGGTACCTAGTGGTCCACTTTGGTCCACCGGCTAGCAAACTTTTTAAATATGCTCATTATGCCCTTCTAAGCATGTTCCCAAGTTTGTGAATCGTTTCATCTTCGCCTTGACGTTCTAATTCGAGTGAAAATCTACTTAGTCAAAAAGCTAGATAACATTTACATTTTATTTTTTAAAATCCAATTTACTATTTTTAACAGTCCTTGGTAATATTGATTATTTACAGCAATTCCCTTCATAAAAACTATACCATATTAGGACTTCTGGAATTTGATTCTGGTCAAAATTCCAATAGTTCACATTCGACTTTATTACCCAAACACAAAGGCTTTGGTTCAATAATAAAAATTATTATTAATCTAACTGCTCTAGCTAGAAACTTTGACTTTGAGTTGACTACAGTTGACCATGATACTAACCTCATATATCTGAGGAGACAAATTCCCATTTGAATAGTGTTTCACTTCTAATGCTTCCACTTAAACCCAGCTATGGTCGTTCAATGGATGTCATGCAATATTTTAACTATAATCAAAGTGGAGTGTCCACATTGAGGCCAAATGTAGTCCCAAGTCGAGAGAACTATGTGACATCGTCACTTTGAAATTCTTTCTTTGACCTTAGTTATATTAAGCAATATAAAACTCTTAAGTGTGTCATTCCATGGTTATCCAATTACTATCCTTACGTGATGCTTAATGCCACCAATAACTAAGAGTAATATACTATGGAACATTGGAAAGCGTAACGTACTCTAGTTTCAACGGACGTATCGATATTCTATCTCAAAACATATTGACTATGAATATTTAAAACAATATACTATTTTTATTGTGTTTAGTTTCCCATGATTTCAACACATTTTAATTACTATCACACAGCATATTATTTAGGTATTTTCAATTAAATATACTTAAATTAAATAAATAATTGGCATAATACATTATGACAAGTATATAATAGAAAGAAAAACACCTTTTATTTTGAATAAGATTTTATTACAGAGTTAATAATTTAATTAAAGAACTTTCCCTGGGGCATACCCTTAACTCTATCATAAATGTCCTTTCTTCTTTGAAAAGATGGCTATTTATAGCTGATTTGGGTCATTCCAAGCACAAATACTCATTAAATTCATTTTAAATTGTCAGTCGGTGAGATCTACGATATCAGGGGAAGGACTATGCCGAATTTGGACCAAATCTTGAGGCATAAAGGATCGGTACGAATCCATCCATGGATCAGTACCGGTTCATGACCTTTGACCAAAATTTGTATTTTCCTATAATAATACCCTAGCCTTCATGTTGCAGTGCTTCAAAAGCAAAATGGTCATTTGATCAATTGTGTTTCTTTATCCCCAATACCAAAAATAAGTCTTTTCTTCGTCTTAGCGTGGAGATCCATTGTACAAAAGCTTAGGGGAAAATTCATCATTTTGATGGATTGATATCGATCTATGGACTTAATAAAATTTTCCCGATATTCCTTTAACCTTTCCAATTGATCGTTTTCAAGTCTAGAGTCCATTCCTTTATCATTTCTTAATCCAATTCCAACATGTCCCTTGCTGAAAATACCAGATAACATTGTGATAATTGTCCCTCTCTCTTCTTTCACCTTATTTTCGATCTTGCCAAAATCATTGTTTCCATCACATCACCAGAATCTAACAATTTTAAAAATTGAATTTCAACGAGTAGAAGTTGTTTCGGTCTCCACCTAAGTTTCCATTGTCCCGGTGGCCATCACAATTTAGGTTGATAACTACACAGATGGACCAATGGAAAATGCTATGATGAACAACTTTTCCATGGCATAGAAAAAGAGAATGAATAATGTATTTTGAAATTATAAGGGAAAGAAATCCCGAGGTGATATTTGTTGTAACATTTTCTATAGTAAAACATGTATAGAACAAATATTTCTCCCATCATAATTTATTTTCATACATTTTTCTTGATATCATTCACTCCCGTCGTACAAAATATTTCTCTCATTTAACAATTCCTCATCAAATAGAGGTAAAGTTATCTTTATCGCATTCTTAAACATAAGTACATTGGATATTCAAGTTGGAAAAGGAACATTCTGTCTAAAGTATTGTGAAATATTAATAAGCAACACATATTCATGGTTGTACCAAAGTGTTGGTGATCTCACGGTATAAGTGAACATTTTTGAATAGGAAAGATCATTCCAAATATTATTGACATGCAATAAATAAAAGAAACCAATGACTTTTAATTTGACTAATTTGAATTCAAAATAATTAGAGAAATAAAATGTAATTTTATTTAATGAAAGGACTAATTACATATTATTTTTCTTTAATTCAAATCACTTTGAGAATTAACATGTAATAAATTAATTTTTTTTAGAAGTTGGATACTTGGATGGTAGTACATAGTTATACTACAAGTCTTAGGTAGTATATAAGATGCTACAAGTTAACACATGTTCAATGGTTCGAATCACGTGCTACATAGGATTCGAAACTACTACCTCATGGACCAAATCTAGAATGCCTAACCATAGGAATAGTGGTGCGTGACTTTTTTTAATTATTTTCTTTTGTCAACAACATGTTTTATGTTGAATTTTGCTTTCACATTTTGTTTCAAATTATGAATTTAGATTCCTACACTTTTTTCATATGGAGTTATTCATTTATATGTACATAAATACCAGAAAAACTTTAACTTGTTTGGTATATTCGAGTGGTGGCAAAGTTGACCTTTATTTTATTCTCAAGCAGAAGTATATAATATGGTCAAGTTGAATGGAAAACATTGTATATAAGCATATTTTTATTCCGCCTTTGGTATAGAACTTTGTATTTTTGTTAAAAGATTTATTTTTGCGATAATAAAACTTGTATATTATTCAAGTAGAGCACTCATTTTAATGTCTTAAGGGTTTGAACTCATTACATCTACGACCTCAACCAAGAGCGCAATACCACTTGTCACTTGAGCTAGTGGCCCATTACTTGTTTTTATCTAAAAAATTCTTTATTTTGTGTTTTCAACCTAAACTTGGTTTTTATAAGTGTACTGCTATTTGCACTTAGGAAAATGCTTTTGGCTGCCACTGAAAAAAAATTACCTATTGTTATCCCATTTTTGGTCAAAACTGGAACATCAATGTTATGTGCGTTTCCACCACGACCGAACCAAGAAGAAGCAAGCAAGCATATATAAGTCTGGGATTTCACTCATGATTAAAGTGCAAGTGTTCATTCTCACCCAGGATATCTCGAGACCAAGAAGCATCAGTTTCATCTGGGTTCGCCCACTTCATTCGTTCCATTCCATCTGGTACCTAAGCTCATCCGGTACACATACCAAAGCCGAACCATGTTCCTTCGCTACTGAACCAGCACGAGGAGAAGGCCAACGGACCATTCGGTACCGGACCAACGTCCTACCAATCCAAAACTCCACTGCCGAGCCAAACCTCAACCTCCACCGAACCATCTCATCTCCATGACCGAACCAGACCTCACCTCGCTACTTGCCGAATCAGACCCAAGGCACCACATGCCGAACCAGAGGCCTTTCCACCTTCCACCGAATCAACCTCCTTTCCATCCACTACCAAGTAAACCACCGGACCAACCTACCACCGGTCCAACCATCCCAGCTACGACCGAACCAAGCTCCGCCGAACCAGATACGCCAGGCTAGATTGCTTCAGCCCAGGCCCACCAGCAGCTATATACATCCAGGACCCCTGCCCCCAGCCTCACTCTATAAATAGAGGGGCAGGGGTACAACAATGGGGGACGAGTTTGAGAGCTCAAGCACGGAAGGAACTTTCAAACAACTTTCATATACTTGTAACCAAAGCTTTGTACTTGTAATCTGAAGAGAAAGAGGAGAATAACATATAAAGTGGACGTAGGCACGTTCTGGCCGAACCACTATAAATCTATGTGTCTTTTACAGTTTAGTCCCTGTTTTTTACATATTTGCATAAATCACCCAAATCGCTGAGAACAACATATAATCAACTAAATCATACGACTTGGAGGTGTTTGCCCATTTTTTGCGCAAACATTTTTGGTGCTTTCACTGAGAACTGAACTCAAGGACCTACCGCTTGAAAGTTGAATTTGAGAGTTTAGAGATTCAGATTGGAAGAGTCATGGCGAGACAATCAAGCAGAAGGCCAAGGCCAGAGCAGAGTCAACAGGAAGGGAGTCAAAAGGCTTCCTCAGGAGCAAACCAAGCTTCAGCCTTCATCACCAGAGATGAGATGGAGGCTATGATGAGAAGACAAGAAGAGATGATCCAGAACTTGCTTCAGCAAATTGGGCAACTTGGAGCACAAAACCAAGGAGCAACTGGAGTTCAGAACGGAGCAGGACCATCTGGCGTAGCACCAGAGCTAGGGGGCACTCACACAGAGCATGTTGATCCGACCCCGGGAAGGGAGATGGGGGCATCCGAGCCACCTGGTAGCAATAGAGGAATGAACGTTCAGCCAGGGAGGCATACACATGAAAACTCCCGCGGACTCGGGGGGCAGGTCGAAGGCAGTGAACGAGGACTACAGCTTGGAGACAATGACAGATTAGCAGAGATGGTTAGAAGAGCCATGAGAGGCGGTTTAGTAAACAGAGACTTGGAAGATGTAAACAGGAGTCCTTTTTCTTCTGCGATTAGGATGGCTAGGAACCCACCAGAATTCAAGCTACCATCAGTAGAGATGTACGATGGGAGGACAGACCCTGCGGTCCATCTTACTAAGTATATGAGGCACATGGAATTGCTGGGGGCATCACAGGAGATCATGGCCCGGTGCTTTCCACTGTATTTGACGGACATTGCAGCGTTATGGTTTAGGCAACTGGAGAGCGGCTCCATAGGAACGTGGACAGATTTAACTGAGAGATTCATGAGGCAATTCAAGGTTCATATCGTGAGACCCAAGAATGTGATGACTTTGGCAACCTTGAAGCAGAAAACTGGAGAGACTTTGAGGAGCTTTCTAACGCGATTTAGTGCGGCGGCAGCATCTGTGGATCGACCAGATCCATCTATGGTCATGATGGCGGCTGTATCTGAAATAGCTGATAGTACAGAGTTCAAGAATTCATTAACCAAGGACCCGCCTATGAATCTGGGAGAGTTCTATCATGAGGCTGAAAAGTTTCTGCGTTTGGAAGATACTAGTGCAGAAAGAGAGGAAGAAGATGACGTTTACGCAATCAAGAGCGGAAACCCACCTGGAAAGGGTGCGGAGACTAGCAAAGGAAAGAGAAAGGCTGAGGATAATGATGACAGGACAAAGCGGCAACGGAGGGAGCCGCGATTCATCACTCACACTGAGCTGAATGAGAGTCTGGAACGAATTTATCAGGATACCAAGGAGCATGTTCCGTATCGTAGACCAATACGAAGGGATCCAACCTCTGACGAAAGAAAATCAGATAAGTTTTGTGTATTCCATGAATTAAACGGTTATAACACTAATGATTGTAGGCATTTGAAGGACGAGGTGGAAGGGCATATCAGGAACGGTATGCTCCTTCAGTATGTGAGGAGGCGAACTCCAGCTGTGGAGCCAGAGCGACCACCGTCTACATCGGCTAGAGGTGACCCTGGATTGGGGCACCGTTTAATTATCCATTGATTGCTTGATTAAAATAACGATGAACAAGTTGTAAACCTCTCGCTAACACGGTTAAATCATTTACACATGTGAGCGATCGCGCACGATCCATAGGCATGCTCTGAATGACTACCAGCCGCGTTATAGTAAGAGTTTACGCTTTGACATCTTCATTCTGCTCTTTGCTTTGATTTTGATTTGAACATTTAAATTCTTCCTGTTTGGACATGTCTGCTGTAAGGTTCATATGATTATTGCTTTAACATTTACAATTCTATGGAAAAATTACTTGTATGTCCGTGGATCGCGAACGGTCCACGAACACCTCTTGCATGGCAGTGAACTGCCGAAGTCTTTGATTCAGAAACTCCCCCAAACAATAACTCTGGCACTGATAATATTAAGTCCCCCCCGGGCACACTCATTCGCCTCGAACGGCACCCGACCTCGAACGGTCACAATTCGCCTCGAATGGCACCCGACCTCGAACGGTCACAACTCGCCTCGAACGGCACCCGACCTCGAACGGTCACAACTCGCCTCGAACGGCACCCGACTTCGAACAGTCACAAACTCGCCTCGAACGGCACAACTCATCTCGCCACAATGGCTCGATCGCGAAAGGTCGCCATTTGAGGTCCACCCCCTGACCGCCAACAGTCGCACCTTACCACGAATGGCTCGATCTCGAACGATCGTCATCCGAAGTAAGGCGCTTGACCGCGAACGGTCCCATTTCATCTTTTGCCGCGAACGGCACCGGCCGTGAACGGTCACATTTCACCCCAAGTGGCTTGATCGTGAACGGTCGCCATTTGAGGTCCGCCCTCTGACCGGGCTCGGTCGCACTTTAACTCGAATGGCTCGATCCCGAACGGTCGTCATTTGAAGTAAAGTGCTTGACCGTGAACGATCACACTCCACCGCAAATGACTCGATCTCGAACGATTGTCGCGTGGATTTAGACGCTTGACCGCGAACGGTCGCACTTCACCTCAAATGACTCGATCGCGAACGGTCGTCATTTGAAGTTAGGCGCTTGACCATGAACGACCGCGCTTCATCCCAAATAGCTCGATCCCGAACGGTCGTCATTTGGGGCCATATAAAATATCAAGCTCTTTACAGGTTATCAACAGGACATGAACATCCATCTCATGACATTACAAAACACGCATTCCTACCGCAAGGCATATTTTGGGGGGCAAAGTGTTATCCCATTTTTGGTCAAAACTGGAACATCAATGTTATGTGCGTTTCCACCACGACCGAACCAAGAAGAAGCAAGCAAGCGTATATAAGTCTGGGATTTCACTCATGATTCAAGTGCAAGTGTTCATTCTCACCCAGGATATCTCGAGACCAAGAAGCATCAGTTTCATCTGGGTTCGCCCACTTCATTCGTTCCATTTCATCCGGTACCTAAGCTCATCCGGTACACATACCAAAGCCGAACCATGTTCCTTTGCTACCGAACCAGCACGAGGAGAAGGCCAACGGACCATTCGGTACCGGACCAACGTCCTACCAATCTAAAACTCCACTGCCGAGCCAAACCTTAGCCTCCACCGAACCATCTCATCTCCATGACCGAACCAGACCTCGCCTCGCTACTTGCCGGATCAGACCCAAGGCACCACATGCCGAACCAGAGGCCTTTCCACCTCCCACCGAATCAACCTCCTTTCCATCCACTACCAAGTAAACCACTGGACCAACCTACCACAGGTCCAACCATCCCAGCTACGACCGAACCAAGCTCCGCCGAACCAGATGTGCCAGGCTAGATTGCTTCAGCGCAGGCCCACCAGCAGCTATATACATCCAGGACCCCTGCCCCCAGCCTCACTCTATAAATAGAGGGGCAGGGGTACAACAATGGGGGACGAGTTTGAGAGCTCAAGCACGGAAGGAACTTTCAAACAACTTTCATATACTTGTAACCAAAGTTTTGTACTTGTAATCTGAAGAGAAAGAGGAGAATAACATATAAAGTGGACGTAGGTACGTTCTGGCCGAACCACTATAAATTTGTGTGTCATTTGTAGTTTAGTCCCTGTTTTTTACATATTTGCATAAATCACCCAAATCGCTGAGAACAACATATAATCAACTAAATCATACGACTTGGAGGTGTTTGCCCATTTTTTGCGCAAACACCTATCAATTGTTTTCATATGCTTATGGTCGCCAAAATCTATTTTTTCATTCTGCCCTAAACAATCGCAGCATCTTCATCTCCCTCGGAAAAACACTATCTCAAAGCATCATCAAAATACAAAATTCTCAAACCTTAAAGCATAAAAGTCTTTTTTTTTCAATCTAATAGATAAAGCCAACCAAAGATTTAGTGGATGATCCTAATTTTAATGAATATAAATAGGTTAATTTACTTTTTATTTCTTATATTTCTTCTTGTTGTTTAGGATTCTCTGATTGTTATTTTAGGATGACTTTAATGATCACATGGCTAACACAAATTTGAAGAATACGAAGTTTGATGATGTTGTGATTGAAAATATTAACCAAAGTTATTGAATTGTAATATTTTATCATACAATGTTAATGGTATTTTTTCCTTATATTTTTTTGCATTTTTTCATTGTTAGATGAGGGATAACAATCACAATAAAATTATGAATGCACTTGATATTTCAAATAAAAAGTGTTTCACACTGAAAATATGGAAGAGGATAATCGATTAAATGCTTCAAAAACATACAAGCTGATTTAACAAACCTTCTTATAGCCAATCAGGTAAATATTTATTTAAAATTTCATCATCTTAAATACGATCAAAAAAAATAAACTTTGTTATTTTATTTTTGGTTTTTTGTCTATGTTATATGATTTTTATTTTGTTTTGAAAGAATTGAATTTAGTTCAGGGAATAAAAGAGACAACTGTTGTGTTTTGAAATATTATGGTGCTTGTTACTTGAAATAAAATAATAGTTGGCGTTAGGAAGTAGAAAACTAAACTTTGTACGGTGATCTTTAGTTCTGGATGCCAAAAGCATTTTTCTGGATGTCAATAGTACCACAATTTTTATCAATTCTAACATAATCCTTTTTAATTAATCAAGGATTTTAATATTTTTCTGTTATGTTGTTTAATGGACCATGAAGTGTTCATAAGCAACATACATACATAGTTATCACCAAAATCTCAATATTACGGGATACTGAGTTATTTATCAATGATTTAAATTTATTTTGGTTTTTTCCTTACAATGACAGTATTTATTAACATATAACTACAAATTAAAGATATTGTATTCATATTATGCATAATAATTAACTATTTTTACATAGGAATGGTCATTTCAAATATTATTATCATGCAATAAATAAAATGAATTAATTGTTTTTAACTTTAATCAATTTGAATTCAAATTAATTAGAGAAATAAATGTAATTTAATTTAATGAAACAATTAATTGCATACAAACTCTCTTTAATGTTAATCAATTAGATAATAACTATGTAATCGCTTGGTACATTTTCATTATTTCCTTTTACCAACAACATTTTAAACCTATTAGGTAACATGTAATGTGTACTAACATATGAAATAGTTATATATTTATAACAAAAGTTAGCAAAAATCAATATGAAAATTGAAAAAATATATTGCATATAATTTTCTTCAACGAACTTACCAAACAATATTAGGATAATATTTTGCTAATTCTTTAAAAGCAACATGATATTTTGACATATTTCTTATGCTTGAAAGGAGATATTACATATTTAATACATTTACAAAAACATTATAATATTTGTATGACCTGCATAATAATTGTATTGGGTTATAAATATTATATTATATCAATGTTGGATGTATGAGCAAAAACATTACAAGAATTCATAATGAGTTGTAATATAATTGCATGATATTTTAATACTTCACCTCATTGACTGTGCTTTCTTAGGTCAGTTTGTCTTACCGTTATTTCAAATATGGTATCATCCAAAGTATTTTTGATGTGTATCTAAAAGTAATTTTCCTCGTGATGGTATATTATTTCCTTTTAAATTATGCTAAAGTTACTGTTGTTTCAGTAACTATGCTGGTAAAAATATTCAAAATGAAGGCAAAAATTATTTGATTGTTTTGGAAATTAGACTAATATATCCCAAAGGGATAGTTCATCCAGTCATGGCACTAAAGATAACGAAGAGGTGAAAATACCAATTCCCAACGATAACATTCAATCCATTACCTACCGTAGGAGTTTCCATGACTCTTTCACTCAAAAGTTTATATTTATTATTTTTTTAAAAATTAGACTGTACAATGTTTATTATTTTTTGTATATTTCTCTTGTCATATAAAGTCAGAAAAGATAACGTTTCAAGCTATCGACTATTTTTGTAACTCAATTACCATTTGATGGTGTTAAAAACTATATCGATATAAATGTTGGAATATCTTTTATTTCAATCAAATTTGAATTACTATTTCACCCCAAGCATGATTTTTTTATGCTAGTTATAAAACACTATAATCATACTGAATGTGTACATATTTGGGATTTTATTTACTTATGTTGAACTTATGCATCATTTAAATTAATATGCAAAATCGGTAATGTAATGTTTACCAAGTAGGGAATAATTAGTAGTTGTCGTTAGTGGTATTGTATAAGTTCATTATTCTCCACAGAGATTTGACATACATTGTTTCCTTAAGATTAATTAAGCAGATTTATCAACAAATGTTTGTTAACATTGTTCAGGAAAATAATATAATTAAATTACAACCCACAAACATATACATTTATTTTCATATAAATAAAAATGTTTGTGAAGCATGGTTCACATTAATATCGGTTAGAAAAGGAATAAATTTGTAGAAAACTTTGAAATTTAGAAGAAGAAGAAATGTAGTCGTTAATTTTATTATTATTTTTCTACTATTACAATCAGAATATTAACTTTGGATATCTATTTGTTATTTTAAGTATAAAGTGGGTCCTCATCTATAATTTTTTATAATTTAGGTCCTTACTCCTTTAACATCACCCTCGACATCCGCCAATTCATTTAAATTCAATCTTTAAAATATAATAACTTTTCATATATTAATCGGACTAAAGAATTGTTTTTACCATTAAATCACAAATTTAATAAACTTTCTAATTATATCCATTGTTTGTACCTAAAATAATTTTTTTTTAAATCATAATTTTATATGGCGGTTTTAACTGCATTAAGAAAATACAATTATAACAAAAACTTACACTAGACTAATTTAGTTATATCTTTTTAATTGCACAAAGAAAATGCAGTTATACCAAGAAACGCTAAAAATATGAATTGTGCATTGTATCATTATAGTGCAGTTTTAAACTGCATCATGGTGATGCAGTTAGACTTATGTCATATTAGTGCTTGTTTAACTGCATTAATAAGATATAGTTATATAGCATCATATTAATGCAGTTTTAACTGCATCTAAATGATGTGATTTTTAACTGCATCATAGTGATGCCGTTAAAACTGTGTTATGTTAGTGCAAAATTAAAATGCTTTAAGAAGATGTAGCTATAGAATATCATATAGTTGCATCTTAGCAACGCAATATCATATGGCTACATCTTCCTACTTTTAAAAGTTAGAAATGCTTTAAGAGTTGCCGTAATTAACTTAGTAACTATATGCAATCAATTTTTTTTAATATTCAGATGTAGATTTAAAATCTATTTATGATATAATTTAATATATTTTTTTGGTAGGTTTTACATTTCTAATGTCTTAAAGCTGCATTTAGAAGATGTAGTTTTTTAACTGCACGACTAAGATGCAGTTATTTTCTTTCAATAATTTGATAGATTTAAAATAGATCTATTTTATTGAAGTTGAAAGATGAAGTTTTAAGTAGTTTATTATTGTTTTACTAATTAATTTGAATATTTTTAAATTTTAAAGCTACATTTTTAAATGTTAGTAATTAGCTACATGATTGTTATGCAATTAATTTCTACTATGCCTTGAATTATTTTTAAAATAGATATATTTCAATGCATTTGAAAGCAGTTTTGAGTAATTAAACATTGTTTCTGGTAGATTTTAGCAATTTTAAAGGCTTAAAACTATATTGAAAGATGCAGTAATTAACTGCGTAACCGTTATACAATTAATTTTTTTTTAAATCTGGAATCGGTTTTAAAATAAATTTATTTTACTTCATTTGAAAAATGCAATTTTATGTCTTAAAATTGCAGTAAACAACTGCATATGAGTTATGCAGTTTTTTTTTATATATTTTGAATCAGTTTTAAAATGGATCTACTTTATTGCATTTTACAAATTTAATTTTTATCTATATATAATATCTATCATTAGAAGAAAAAAATTACGATTCAATGGTGAAAATGGTTTGTTAATTCGACATTTCTACAAAAAGTTATTGCACTCTAAAAATTCAAAATAAATATATTAGAATAAAGACGAGAATAACAGGGGAAAAGTAAAAATGTCCAAGCAGGAACTTGATATATAGAAAATTATTAGCATGGACTTTTTGTCCATTTTAATTGTTAATAGAGACTTGCACAACAGGTAGCAAACTGGTTGTTGGGAACATTTTTGTTGGATTTGCCTTAGTTGAAGACGTCCTACTGTCCTAGGCAAAAGATGCCGCGGGATAGAAGAGGGAATTACCACACTGAATGTACTTCGAAAATCTAGCACATGGGATGGGAAGATGCTAAATTCTTGCAAAATCATTAAGTTTTTCCTGTCAAACAACGATTTTTCTTTCATGCCAGCATGTTATGTTAAACTTTTTGCTTGTCACATTAGCTTCCTTTCTGCCTCCACACGCTATTCCATCTATTTTTGTTCACTCATAAAGAATCCAACAGCTCATACCACTCTGTCTTTATCTATATAGATTATTCACCTTACCATTTTCGACCTATGATGTAAAATTAATACCAATCTTATACTACCTAACTCAAAAAAATAACAAATTATACTTCAAAATTTACTACATATTGAAGAGTTAGACCTGACCAAGTAAGTGAAGAAGAGGCATAGTTAAAACAAAATTACTGAAGCATATATATAACAAAATTATCGTATATAAACGTATATAAACATGTTACACAGAATATAAAAAAAATACTCACAACTCACATGGGTGATTAAACTGTCGTCATTAAAAAACAAAACAAAAAAGAACTCACATTCATACCACCAGCTCCTCCCGCATTCAGTGTTCCAAGCTGTCACCGACACAAATATCTAATCACAAAGAAAGAAAGAAAGAATCAACTGCTGCTGTTGATTTTAGTTGATCTGGCATTTATTTTTAAGAGAAACGGGCTTGTTGAGCTTCTGCTGATCCATTTTAACTAAGCACTCGACGTTGATGATGAACTTAGGCTTCACTAGTTTCCCCAAAACATAAGCTCTGGACTTTACACTGAAGCTCAGCTTTAGAGGCACGGGTGGAATCGTAGTGTTCGGTTTGTGAACACTTGTTAAGTCTGCCCCTCCTCCGTATAGTGGAACTCTGCTTCCCATCACTACCACATTCACGTTTCTTTGGCTTTTTCTTGATTGATAGAATTCTTTTATCTGCGACAAATCAAACATTTTCATAGACGAATACTTGAACAAACCCAAAAAAAACTACTATCATCGTGCAAATTAAAAGCCAAACTATGCTAGCATGTAGTTGTGATGTAAAAATAACTAAATTCATCTAAACTGGGAGCTACTTTCTTGTGAAAAATAAAATAAAGTCTTGCAACTGATAGCAATTAATATCGATGTCAATCCTTGCTTAATGCTATAAGATTTTTATGAAAAGCTTTAGTGCATCATCTTGCTATTGAAAAAATGACAACGTGAACAGTGGGAAGAGAGTTCTGTACAAACTAAACAGTAAAAGTTCGCATTTAGTCTCAACGGATCTAAATTATTTTAAAATTATATGTTGTACTTAGACAATGCATTGTCAACACAATGGTGTGCATGCATGATGGATGATTTAAGAACAGAATGGCAACGAGAGTTAAAACTGAACTTACATCTCCAGAAGCCATTTTGAGTTGAGAATAACTGATATCCACAGGTGTAGATCTAACATGAACCCCAAAAAATGATCCAGTGTTTCTAAAACTGAACTTCACAGTCGAATTCAGAGTCGCCATATCCGTGGGCACAAGAGAAGCGTCAGTTCCAGCTTGTATATTAAAGTTCTCGAATGTAATAGTCTGATATGATAACCAAAAATAACAAATTAGATGAAGTCAACTCGCTAATACATGAATTGGTGCATTTCTAATTTTCGATTTCATAAACTATACACTAGATCTTAAATTGCATCGTAGTTTTCAATTGAGAAGATCCAATAATTTTCAAAACAAACGCTATGAAATTTACTCACAGCAATAAATCAAAAGCATAAAATGAGCAGATCTCAAAATTGAAAACTAACCTTCATTTCCACTTTAGGCTTCTGAGACCTACTCGCGCCCCACAAAATCAAAGAGAAGAATGTAAACAGAGCGAAAAACGCAAGCACAAATATCGGAAAGTAGCAGCGTCTGGGAATACCGCCCCTCTCCTCGTCATCTTCCAACAGTCCCTCTTCTTCAATAACATCAATCGCAGTACGGTCGCCGCCCTTCCGCCTACCGTTGACTTTGACCTGCTGCTTCCGGTGAGAAGCGGAAAAGCGAGTGGATGTGGAATGAGAGGAGTGGGAGTGAGGAGGAGAGTCACGTGGGCTAATGATGGGAGTGGAGTGGAAGGAGAGGTTGGTTTTGGACTCGTCGTGCGAGTCACGTGACGGAGATTGGACGTAGTACACAGGGCGGCGAGGCGAGCGGGGAGGGGATGATGGCGCAGAGCTTGTTAGATCCGAATCCGTTTTCGCGTGGGGCATTTTTAGTATTTTGGGATTTTTCCCTTCTTTTGCTTTGCCTGTCTTGAGGATAAATGGTCCTTGTTTACGGAAGAGGTTCTTATAATATTTGAGATCTTAACCGAGATAATTTTGGCATTTATGACACTAATTTTTGCGTGTGTTTTATATAGTGCACATTTAAGGACAGTCGTTTTTTAAATGAAAAGTACAAAAAATTAGAAGGAACTTATAACGCTGTCGTAAAGAGAAATGATGTTGAAATCCCTAAATTCAGTTATTTTCCTAATATTATCTCAACCTGACTTCCTTTGTTCATCTTAAAATTAGTAAAGTATCCCAACCATGAATTTTATTATAAAGTTAATGCCACACAAACAATGACATAATTATTTAAATTTACAACCATATTTTTTACGTCGTAGTAGTAAATAAATTTAATTAAAATAAAAATATTCGAATTTGATTTTTTATAATTATTATTTGAGAAAATAAAATTTTCTTAATTAGCGTCGCTTTAACAAAAGAATTTATTTTAGTAAACTGGATTAATCAACAAATTCTTTTTAGAAAATATTTTTTTAGCAAAGCTAGCTGGCTTTATAGTGGATCGTGACACTGTATAAATAATGTGATAAAATGTGTTCTGCACATGCACAGAACAGCTAAAAAAGAGAAAAGAGCCTATACAACAACGAAGACAAAGCACATGAGCTAGACAAAAAAGCCTAAACTACTAATCAAAAAGACTACACGCCTTCCAAAGTGGAACTGCCATTGCCAACATCGACGATTGGCTAATAACATGAACATACCCAGAGTAAAGAGAAGTCAGTTTCGGATCAAAACCTTCAGACGACGGAGAGTAAATAAATTTCATATCCCAAATGACATCATAGAACTTACTTTTATTCTCCTCACCAATCTCACCAACCTAGTAAAGATCAGCCCTTCACCCTCAACGTGATAGATAAGAAAACGACTAACTCTCAACATCACTGATGAAAGCATAAAAAGGGCCAGTCTCAGGCGAGTACCGCGTATTAAAAGGAACATAAATGCAGACTCGCTCCTCAAATTTCCAAATAATAGAATCGGAGAAGACGATGGTAGCAAGCTCAGACATGACTGTACCAACAAGAGCAACAACAGTACGAACATCACCAGCACAAGCATCAACAGAAGGGGAAAATATAGGGTCAGGAGCAACCTTCGAGGCCCACTTCCTGACAGGAGGACGAGGAAGTGGAACTCGTGCAGATAGAGGAACATGGACAGCAGATCGGAATAAAATTATCCAGTTATTAAAATATAATTGGTTGAATGAAGCGTAAATCGATTTAAATTAGGTCAGAAAATATTATAAATATATCAGAGACAACAAAGTTTAAATTTAAAATGTAAAAGGAAATAATTAAAGCTAAATATAATTAACATCATGCCTCATTCAAGCTGAACCAGCCCATTTCTTTTTTTTTGTATTCATTCTTCCTAAACCCAAACCAACTCTCTTTATTTTTATCCCAAACCCGTAATCCCCACTCTTAAAAATTTTCCCCAAAATCCCCAAATCAAACATGCACGGAAGAAGAAGAAGTACGCACTTTCCAATGGTAATTTAAATTGATTGCAAAACATTATGTGATAAGTTTTATATTAAACATGTAAAATACAATGTCTAGTAGCGGACATTCTTCTTCACAATGTAAAATAATAACCACCACTGCTATCATGCCACATAATCAAAATTAAATTAACTTAGTTGTTTACAATGATTTTGCATTAGAGTGGGTAAATATATTTTTTTTCATTTAACATCAATTATTTAACATGTATTAAAAAATGATAATGTAATATAAACAATGCTATGTAATAATTTTAGGACATTAAAATTGAAAGGGTTGGAGATGCTCTTACGAATATTCGGCCTCATCTTGAAAAATTAAACACATCCGCATAACTACCCTTTTCAATTCGCATTTCTGATTAAAACAACAAACCGCTATGGTGTTTTAATGCACTTTTCTATGGACTATTGTCGTATTATTGTTCTATAATACTAAACAACATTTTTGTGGAATTTTTCGTTACTCCACTATCGTTTTTCTTTTAAATATTTGATAAAGTGAGTATAACAAATTAATTTAAAGGGTTAAAGTGGTGAATTGCTTAGTTGAAGTCCCCCATATTATGTCCTCGTAATATTTTTGTTTTTTGTTATAGTCCTCCTAGAATTAAACCCCAATCCCCTTCCATCCTCCCCTTTTTAACAGTTTTCGAAGTAGCTTTGACGATGCACTTTATATATGTTATCTAATGTTAAATTGTATAACTACACTAATAATATATAATTTTGTATTTTATATAAAAAAGATGGCTAATTTGCCTAGGGACACACTAAAATAAATAAATGTGCATAAGCACACATCTGAATAATTTCTCTATAACGTCCTCCATTTGGAAACTTAGAAATGAACGCAGGTGATGCACAATTATCACCAAAATTATTTTCAACTGATTACAATGATGCATTTTATATATATTATGTAATGTTAACATTGTATAATGACGCTAATAATATATAATTTTTAATTTTTTATAATAAAGATGGCTAATTTGCCTAGTGGACACACTAAAACAAACAAATGTGCTTAACCACACATCTGGATAATCTCTTTATATCGTCCTCCATTTCAAAACATAAATATAAACGCAGATGATGTTGCAGTTATCACTAGAATTGTTTTCAATTGATCAAGTGGGATCGGTATTTTTTCCTAACTTAATAAACAAAGCTACTAACAACTCTTTCACTACATGATTATTCTAAAAGAGTTAGCGATATGTTACAGGGTTAATTTGTAGTTTGTTATATAAACTGATTTTATATGATAATCTTGTTTGAAATAATGTACACCATTGGTTTCAATTTCTACTGTGTATATTGTTACATTGTGATATAAAGTAACTAATCATGATTAAACATATCCAAGTAGAAAATCCATGGTATATGATTGTAATTGCAAAGAGTTTCCAATCGTGGGCGTTGAATCATAATAAAATAATATTATGTTTTGAATAATCATGGTCAAGATGTTTCGATAAAATGATATCGATATATCTGTCGATACCAGTTTGCATAGTGGTTTCCAAATATTGTGTAGCGTATTACTCATGACTACTGGGAGCACCGAGGGGTTACATAGAATGATTCAACCAATTTCGCATTTCTTGATTATAACTATATCAAATAGGAAATCTAAGTATGACGATATATGACATTCTTTAGACTTGATAATACTATGTAACGTAAATATTAAGATCTAATAGAGTTAAGGGTATACACTTGGAGCAATTACACAATTTTGTAATTTATTATATAACTTAACTCTAAGAGAATCCTATACGAAATTATGTGAGCATCTATTTTATGTAGATATGTTGTTATATAGAGTTGTGCATAATGAATTAAATACATTCAACGTATATAAGCAGAAAATCCTTAGAAGAAATATTTTACCGATTACAGTTACGAATGTATTTGTAACTATGCTTATTGGATCTATACATACATACATATATATACATATACACACACTTCATGCTCCTAATCAAGACGTATCTAGAACAAGATATCGATACATGTGTTGAGATTAGGGTGAGTAACACACTCCGTATAATGGATGGTGATTTATTCATGACTATTGGGGCATTGAGAAGTTACATACTTATGGTTGTTTGAAATGATAAAAGAAGACTCAATGAGAGTCTTCTATAGGTTATATGACTTAGTCATCTCAAGGTAATGACGTGCAATGGTCTTTGACCTGAGAGCAATGTTTTACTTAAGCATGTAAATTGTACTTTGGTTGTGAACAAACCGCATAGTATAGAGACCTTGTTGCGACCATATTTGGATACACGTTGAAACACTTTATGTGAAATACTATAAAAGGGAGGATTCATCTACTTTATTATAGAATGTCAGCATCACCATAATTGGCAAATCAAATTAAAGTCAAAGTCTCTAATCAAGACAAATCGGTTAAGCGATATACGTTATCAGCTTGAACTAAGAACTTTAAACTTTACATAATTAATACAAGTATCAACAGAGTATTTGAACCTAGACCAAACTTTAAATATCTAAGTGATATGTGATGATGAAAAGAATACATATACATACTGTTGTTACTATTTGGGCTTACATTACATCGGAAATATGGTTTTGTCTAAATGATCTGAAAGCACTGAACTAGACCATATACTATAATATAGCAAAGTCCGTATAGACTTCATTTAAGTTGTTTAAATATTGACTATAGATCGAGTTCACGCTAGAGATTCAATACGACCACGTTGTCGGTTATTTTCAAATTCGACCAAGGTCAAAACTAGCTTATAAATGTTTTTTTTGAACTGGTACTTTATATACAACAAATCATTGGGACAATAGATCCCATGCCAAATAAACGTTCGAAAGCAAGTTTCGAACTTGTGACATCCTACACCAAAGCCGAATCAATTAACCACTTGGACAAAGGTGCTTGTCTAGCTTATAAATGTTATATCTTAGTAATAAACTACTACAGATGTTGTATTAATATATGACTATTTTTAATTATTTATTTGAAATTTAAAATCAGATAGAACAATTTATACAAGTTATACAGTGGTTTGATCGGTTTAGGTGCTAAGAATTAATTGACTAAATGATGACTCAAATTGTAATCAAATGGGGTCTTGATCTTACTTGCTAACCTATGGTCGGCCATATATAAGGGAAAGAGGAGTGATTTACTTGGTCTTTAGACCTAGACGAAATAAAGGAGATAACGGTGCTTGCTCTTGACTCTAAATAGCCTAGTGTAACGCCTCATAAATTAATAGTAATTAAACAAGGAATTAATTATGATAATAATGATGTAAATGATTTAATTATGGAATGAGATAATGATATATTAAGACAAGAATTTGGATGTACATTTATTATTATGTTAACACTAAATGAAACTAAATAGAATGAATTAAATTGGGAAAGAAGGGTAAGGAGGATCGATGGTCCAACTTTATGGAAATAAACTTGACCATTATCCCATTGTCCATTTATTCTCTCTCTTAAAAAAAATTTGAACCCCTATAGTTATGGTAATGGGCTAAGAATAAGAAAGAGAAAAAGAAGAAGATCAAAGCTAAGGAAGTTAAAAAGAGATCTAAGATCAAGTTAATTAAGAGATATAAGTGAGTAATACATATCTCAATCCTCATTTTTCTCTTATAATTGGGTATGGTCGTTAAGACTATGATGGGTTCTTATGCTTTTTATGCTTAAAATCATATGATAATTTAATATGACGTTGTGAATATTCTAAGACGAATTTTGATTTGAATTTTTTTCCATAAATAAATAATTAGATATGGATTATCTAAAGAAACGTTAATTATAGAAATGGCCTAGAATAAGGAGTTTGAGAAATTTTATATATTCATACTTACATACATGCAAACATACATACACATATACATATTCTAATATTTTATGGAATTTTATAAGGATTTCCGGATTAAAATGCTCATAGCCGAAGTGCAATATATGGGTGCAAAAGGGTAAATATAGGAGGCCAAGAGGCAATCTAAATGAGTAAATTATTTAATAATGGTTAAGAGATTAGATCCACTATTAATGCTGAATAAGTTAGAAACTTACCAAAATTAAAGGGGACAAAGTCGGCGCAAATTAGGCGTTATCACATATAAAGGTGGCGTCAGATGCATAGAAGGCAGGCTTGCGATGTGTACCGAGAGGCGATGCCAAGCATATAGTAACTAAGCCGAAAGGAAATTGAACTAAAGAAAATTAAGTATAATTCTTACAAAAAAGAAGCTAAGAAATATTAAATATGAGCCTAGGCTAATATACCCAAGCTTATAGCCAAGGACTGTAGGAACACATAAGGACGATAGAGGAGGTGATTTCGAAACCTATTAGTGAAGCCGTCCTTGAAGACGAAACAAAACTAAGGTATAAGTCTGGCTTTCCTAGAAGACACCGTGGGTAGTGATTACCGAGACTTAATAAATGAATGGTTAGATGAGGTATTCGTTAGTCGGTTTAAGGCTTATTATGGTACCAAGAACCAAACGTGTAGGTGTAAGGCCCGTGTGGCAACAGAGACACCAAAACATTAGCGTAAGACCAGTGTGGCAACTGAGACACAAAAGTGCTGGTGTAAGGTATAAGTAGCAACTACAACTGAAAGTGTTGGAGTAAAGCTTAAGGTTGCATCCAAAACACGAAAGTAATTAGTGTAAAGCCTAAGTGACATTCAAAGGAGAATTTTGTAGATATCGTAAGTCCGAATGTTACAGTCAAGAAACAAAAGCGCATGTGTAAAGGAAAATCGAACTTGAAAGCATAGGTATAAGGCCTGTGTGGCAACCAAAAAGAAAAGGTGTAAGGCCTAACTAATAGAAAGTAATGAAGCAGTGAAGGTATAAGGCATTAGTGGCCGCTAAAGGCTTCGTGTGATGACTCGCCCTTTCAACTCTTAAATGTCACATGTGTCGAACATTCAAACCTTAGAAAGGCGAATTGTTATGGTAAAAACAAAAAAGAAAATTGAACAAGAAAGAGGAGAACACAACATCAAGATCTCACAACAGAATATAATATCGAAAGACAATACAAATTGTCATTTTAAGATAAATAGCATTTCAAAATTACAATCATAAGTATTATCATCATCTTGGATGGTTATAAAAACCTATCATCACATATGCTGATATAAACAATGTACTAATGTAGCAGAAATAAGAATACTATGACAGGTGTATAGAAGCTCCAGCTCGTCTCCAAAAGCTCTAAAAAAACATCAACGAAAACCTGCATTTCCTATACTACTTGATAGAGAACCAATAGAAATAAAGGAAATATAAAACCAAAAGAACACAGATGGAAACAAGGGAAATATAAAACCATGAGTCATAACATAAGTCTAGTGTGAAATACTTAAGAAATGTAAATGGCATATAACAACATCTTTTAAGGTTGCATGAATACCATGACTGTTATCTCCTCAAAAGAGGCAACCATCTATTGAGTACATATTTCGATATAATAAATAACGTCTTGGTTATAGAATATAAATAAGTAATAACCATGGTTTGTGTACGCCACAACAATAATTAGCTATACGATCAGTACTGTTAAGGCACATTCATTTATGTGTAAGGATTTCTGTGGAGGTGCCCTCGATACATTAAAAATTATCCTCCTGCACAAGCATTAAAGATATCCTTCCGAGCATCATATATCTCTAGATAAAATACACTATTAGGTAAGCCGTAGCTGGTCAACACCGGAGACGTTAACCGAATATCATCAACTCCCGCTAGGAAATATCGATAGCATCTCAAGATTTAGATTTGATATACCCTATTTGGGCTCACTAAACCCTACGCAGCTGTTACTCAGAAAATTCACCTTTCGCTTAAGCCATGAGGTCTTAAACAGAGGAAAGAAAGGAGCAAGATCAGATCATCCGAAGAGATCGAAGGGATGCAGTCAATAATATGAAGCGGCTCAAGACCTTTCATAGGAAAAGTAGAGTGTCATATTATAATGATCAGGAGGCGCTTATCCTCCAGAGGAAGCAAACAAGAAGAAACAAAGACGTGGCCTCATGCCAATATCTTCAAAAGCGCAATAAGCTTTTCAGGCCAGATAATACACCTATAAGGCACCTTCCGATGTTACCGGAAGGTTTTGGTAGAAGCATTTATAAGTCAACTGAAGACAACCTTCTGCCATCACCCAAGGATGGTACAACTTTCAACAGTAGTTGGGCAGGAAAAAGCGGCCTTCCGCTAAGGCTAAAGGGTTCATGAAGGCTATAAACCTTCTAGTGGATTGGAAGGTTCATGCTCGATGTATATAACAAAACTTCCATTAAAGGCAACAGTTTCTTGAAAACAAGTGAAGAAAAAATCTTTCAGCAGCATCCAGCAGACCAAGGTGATAAACAATCAAAGAACCTTTAGACAATAATGAGAGACCTACAACCGTGTACAAAAAACTATCTTCAAGCAAGACAAGAAGGTTTACAACCACATACCAAAGGCAACCATCCGTACTAGATAAAGACATAAGGTTGATAGGATGTCACTCATATCTATAAATAGGACCCAAGGGGTCCAGTTTAGGGAGATTTTTCCCTTTATTTTTTGAAAACTTGTAACTTATTGATCAGAATTCTGTAACCCTAATTGGGGATCTAATTTGGGAAATTCAATAAAAGTAAAATCTTATGACGGATGGCAAGGGAAGTATTCTGATTTTGTGAACCGTTTTATAGATTGCTTATCTTTTTGCTGTCGTAATACCAATTTGCAAGGTCAATTCTCTCGAAAGGTTCTAGTTAATAGGTTTAAAAATCAGTCGATCAAAGTAATCATTTCAAGCAAAGAAAGATATTTAGTTTTTTATTTTCCCCCATCGAATCGAGAGGGCCGATAGCCAATCTGGATTAATATAAGTAGTAACCTTCCGGGGTTTTCGATGTTGTAATCGAGTTGCTTCATCAAAAGTTGGTAGATACTTATATTCTAATAGCAGCCAAACCTTCCACAGTCATCAGCCAGCCACTCAAACCCTTCGAAACAATATAAGAGTGGAAAAATAAAGTTCAATCCGGTAGTTAGAGTTCTAATACCTTTCGGCCAGATCAAGTTCAACTTCCTAAGAGCAAATAAACCCTTCGACAAGATCAAGGGTCTTCACATATTGCTCAGGATTCCATTCCTCACCTTGTTGCCAAAGGAATCAATCATCCGAATCTTTTGGAATCACTAGAGCACAACTTTAAAAGACAACATTTAGTTAACCTTCATTAGAGCTATAGAGAAAAGCTTCATGATCGTTCGAAACAAGTCTACATCTGGTAATAACCTTCGATTGAAAGAATAAACATTCCGCCTACATCGTAATCCTCATGTCCAAATATATCAATTATGGGACTAAAGCGTAGGAGCTATCATCTAGGCTAACCTACCTTTCAACCTAACCAACCTTCTCTTTCCTATTGAAAGCACTATTTGGGATGTTGACCAAAAATATGGATAACAGCAGCTACGACCCTATCTCTGGTTTTAGTCATTTACCGATGTCGATGCTATGTTCGACATCTCTCACACAAGTCTTCATCACTCGGACAGAACATGAATACCTAAATGGATTCCATTGTTTCAAACAGATCACAAATCACTACAAGGATTCGAGCATCACAAATAGATCTCGAATCTCCATATAGATTTCTGCATAAGTCCTCCGACTAATGTTAAGTTGTCCACCTCCTCATGATTGATAGTCCCATACAGTAGCATCATTTGAAATGTTATTAACTATCATTATAGGAAAACTCAACCAAATGTAGGTGATCTTCCTAAGATCCACCAAAGTCCAATACACAAGCTCTCAACAAATCCTCGAGTACCTTATTGACTCTCTCTGACTACCCGTCCGTCTGAAGGTGATATGCAGTACTCACCTTATGCTTGGTACCTAACATATCCTGTAGACTCTTCCAAAATTCACTAGCAAACAAATCATCTCTGCCACTGACTATACTACTAAGAACTCAATGTAGTTTAACTATGTTCTTCACGAACAACTTAGCTAAAACAGGCATCGTCCTGGTTGAATTTACTGAAATGAAATGGGAATTCTTGGTAAACCTGTCAACTACGATCCATATACTTTCATTTCCTATATTTGACCTTGGCAAGCCATCTATGAAATCCATGGATATTGAATCCCATTTCCAAACTAGGAATCTCTAAAGGCTGAAGCAAACCACTCGACTTCAAATGTTCAGCTTTCACTTGTTGACAGTTTGCATACTGCCTAAATCATAAGCTAACATCCTTCTTCATACCTTCCCAATAGAAGATCCTCTTCATATCTTGATAAATCTTTGTCACTCCAGCTGAATCATAAACTTGGACTGATGAAATTCCTTAACTACTTCTTTTATCAAGTCCTCTACATTCGAAACACACAATTGTCCCTTCTTTCTCAACCATCCTTTCTAGTCAAGTCCAAAATCCTTTAGATCATCGATCTTAGTTCAAACCTCATGCCTTCCGATCATCTTGGCTAATACTGCATCATCTTTCTGCTTAGAAGCAGTCCTCTTGATCAACACTAGTCGAACTTCAGGATAACATGGTAGTACTCTGATTGGAACTAGTAGTTGACCTTTACTGCACGCTACAAGTAGCCAAAGTTTCTAAATTGTTCCACTCTACCAAAATAGCTAATACCACATTCTGATGTCTTCTACTAAGAGCGTATGCTATCTTATTACCTTTCCTTAGTGTATACTCTATACCGAAATCATAAGCGGCCAAAAACACCAGCTACCTCTGTTGTCTTATATTCAACTCCTTCTGAGACAATAAATACCTTGAATACTTGTGATTAGTGTATAGCTCAAATCTTTCCCCTAAGGGATAACGTCTCCATATCTTCAGAGTGATGGTCACCGCAACTAACTCCAAATCATGAGCAGAATATCTCACTTCATGCAGTCTAAGCTACATGAAGCGTATGCAATCACTTTAAAATTTTGCATCAACATAGCTCTTAATCCAGTCCCATATGCATCGGTATACACCACCAACCCTTGGATTCCACTTGGAACCACTAACACAAATGCTTTAACTTAAGGAACGCTTCCTCACTTTTGTCGGACCCGATATACTTCACATCCTTCCTGGTTAACTTAGTCAATTGCGCCGCTATCCGTAAGAAATCCTTAATGAATCTCCGATAGCAGCCAGCAAGTCCAAGAAAACTTCTAATCTCGGTCACCATCTCTGGTATCTTCCAATTATTAAAAGCTTCGATCCTATCTGGATCGACTGAAAACCTTTTCTTTGATGGCACGTGACCAAGAAACTTAACCTCTTTCATCCAAAAATGACACTTGGTAAACCTCACCTTCAGCTGATGTTGCCTTAGTGTCTCATGCACCACTCTAAGATGATCCTCATGCTCTCTTTCATTCTTAGAATATACCAAAATGTCATCCATAAACACCAATACAAACCTATCCAAGCACTCTCAAAGACTAGGTTCATCAAATCCACGAAGAAAGCAGGCACGTTCGTTAACACGAATGGCATCACTGACCACTCATATGAACTATACTTTGTTCGAAATGTTGTCAAAGGAATACCGTTCTCTGCCACTCTTAACTGATGGAACATGTAGCCAAATTCAACTGGGAAAACACTCTAGCTGTCATGACCTATTTTTCGATACCGATTTAAACTGACTTTTAACCACACTTGTTAGCCAAATCGCACGAGAAGATGGATAGTGAAAGAAAAAAAGAAGGTAGAAATAGAAATAAGATAGAAAAAAGTGAACAAATCGGGATCTCACAGCGGAACAAATGATATATAATATAGACAACGTTTACGTGAAATAAAAACTATTGCTTTATATAACTTATACAACTTCAATCAGTGTTATACCCGTACAACTCGGACAGTTTCTAACAATCCTGCCCTTATAACTTGTTGACAACACAACCAATTACAACTGAATATAAGCTTCTACGTGAATACGTCTCCTGATTCCAGCTCCTCTCCTGAAGCTTCCATTATTCTAGCTAAACCTGTAAGTATGCTCCCCGAGCATATAGGAAAAACACCAAGCCCGGGTCAGTCTGGTAAACTAGCGTGAGAAACACATTCAAGTTGATTAATTAAAGTTTAAAAATCCTTTAAAATCAAAGGTATCTCGTAAGATCACGCCACAAATAAACATGTCAGGTTTCTACTATACGATAACCAAAACATTTCTTATAAAATCCTCTGATATTATAATAGTGTCTATATACAAATACTTGTATTTAAATAGCCAAAATTGTTACATTCATTAAATTCAGCATAATATGTTCTACAAACAAAACCTTAAAGGCACGTGGGGAGAATGGGTTTTCGACGAATGACTAGGTACTAGGGTACCACCTATCACGGTACCTGGTTTAGACCAGCATACCGAGGACCCCTCCGTTTCCTTGCAACACTTGACCGGACTACCCCTTACTGGATAGCCCGAGTAAGATCACACCCGTGGTTGGGATCAGCAACCGCCCACACAACCGAAATAAAAAGGGACCTATAGACAGGGATGATCTTACCTTAATTGGGTGCTACCCACTTAGCCTTGCTGCATATCCCCTGATTTTCAGTCATTCTTGGTTGATGAGGTTCAAGACTCAGCATTACCTTTTTAGAACATTTCACTTAGAATGCTCACCGTCCTTCTGACGATGTTCTAAAAGCATTCATCCATACAAGTCCGTTCTGGGTTCGAACGGAACCGAAAGCACTATTCCTACTACATCCATTTTAGAATCACCCTTAGGATTAGTAGCGACTATCCCTTGCACTTCACTGGTCCATCTTCGACTCCAAGCTCTAGTCTTTATCACAAAAACGTACTCGTTGGATTGAAGTGGTTTTTGGATTGCAAATTTGATCTTGGACTCTTCGAAACAACGTTCGCTATTTCACGGTAAATTCAACCTTGGTTCTTCAGGAAATACACGGACGAAATATAAGATCGGAGTTCACCTCCTAACCGTTAGTGAATAGGTTTCCTTATAATTCGTCCTAAAGAACAAACGAGTTTAGACGTACGGTATAGCATCTCAAACGGCAACCATACCCTATAATTCTCAAGTTTCCTCTAAATATTTCCAAAGTTAGGCTTTGTCCAGATTAGATAGTCTGTTATTTAACTATCAAAATAATCAATCAATTCAACCAAGTTATTTGCCATTTCAGCCATTAAGCCTTGTTCACATTTAAAATCCCAACAGATTAAAATTTACTAAGAAAGCTTATTTTACTACGTAAATATATATTTAAAACAACTTCTTTCCAAATCATGCTTAAAAAAAATTCCATATACATATTTCTCAAGTTTATTAAATAAAAATACTCTTTATAAAAGTATTCTATACAATATCATTTAAAACAACAATTATATTTAATAATTATATTGAAGAAAATATACTTAATACTAAAAATTAACCTTAATGATCATTACAAAAATAGTTTTATACTTGAAATAGTTTAAATAATGCATACTTATAAATATTATACCTTTATAAAGGTTTTCAAAAATAATAAATAATCTACTTTTGATATTTCCAAAATATTTACTAGTTCTTTTAAAAACATTATTATAAATAATATTCGTTTTAAAAACAAAACTAGGTTCAAAATCAATCCAAATTGAATAAGGCTTATCAGTCTCAATGGTACTTATCAAGCTAAAATTCACAGTCAATACAAGTATTTAAAATCAATGAGCTTCCATAGATCAATTCACATTATATACTCAAATATAACTAACAGGCAAATAAATAGATAAATGCAGAAATAAGCAGATCAGAGATTTATCATTGCTAGTAAATATTTACAACAACTACATAGAAAATATCAGATCGATGGCTTTTACTACTCACAGCAGTTAAACTAAATAATTAGCGGAATGGTGTTTGATTCCGCTAACCAGATATCAAGCAGTTTGAATAATCTACAATTTACACATCTATTTAGTTTGGGGAACATCTTAACAGATAGGCTGTATAAAATTATACAGTGGCATTCATTTCCAAACGGTAATTACTTCGATCTGTAAAAGCTTGTAAAATTATACTTACTAATCTTCACAACGGATCGTACGGCGGCGTAACATCCGTCAATACGAACCATCGTCTTAATAACACCGGTTTTATTTAACTTTTCGAAATTAATTAATTATTATATATAAAAATTACTTAAGACCTTAGATAAATTAAACAGTTTAAAACATTTTATTTCCCTTAATTATCTGCTTAACAATACTTAAATTATTCAGATAAACTCAAGAATTAATAAATAAATTATTTTAAAAAGCTTGACTCATTTATGATAAAATAATTTATTTAAATGACCATAATTTAAAAGACTAAAAGTAAACAAATTTATATATTTTAAAACTCCTTGTCCATATTAAACTTAAATAAACATTTTAATATTAAAGAGAATTGGTTTAAAAATAATTACTTTAACCAACATGCTTGATTAATGCTATAAGAAACAAATGGTTATGGATTTATTTTTACTTAAAACAAATTTCTTTTATTAATAAATCTTGCTTAAAATAAAACAAAATCCATCGGCCTGAAGCCCACAACCCAAAGATTAAAAAAATAGCCCGATCCTATTATTAGCACAACCCAAACGGGCCGAAGCCCAGACTCACAAAACCTTCTTCTCCCCTAACCTCTTCCCTCTTCTTTCCCTGGTTCCAGCTCTGATCCCAGGGACAACAAACTCAAAAGATCGACACAAACCATCCACGAACAGCACAAGAAACCGACACCGAGTTCGATCGATTCGAACATCACTCGAGATGACGCTGACCCTACATTGCACCATCACCAACCATTCGAACAACAGCGCTTGCCTAGATCATTCATGCACGGTGACACACGTGCACGTGCACACCCACGCCACCGACCATCTAGCCGTTGTGGCACCACCACCCAGTCCTATACTCTCCCCTGATCCAAATTACCACAATGCCGAAGGTCCACAACCCACCAATCAAAATCGATCCTTTGCCTCACCCTTCAGAAACCCGAAAACCAATCTTCTTCCATAAGTCGACCCACCTCAATGACTACCGGCCACTGCTTCGCATGCCGCCCACCTCCGACGAAGGCCCACTCCAGTAGCTGCCTTCGAGCCAAACCATAGGAATTCCTGTCGCCCCTACTCCCCTCAAAATCACCGCGATTCCACCACAGCCAAAGCTGCTCTAAAACCCTAAAATCGAACGCTCCACATAAGCCAAGCCTTAATTCAAAATTTGGCCATGGTCGATCCCTTCCCCTCACCCATGTGCGCCTCCTAGTGTCGTCGTCCCAATGCCTTCACCACTCACGGTGGCAAAATTAATTTTTAAAGAGAAATGGTTCGTTTAAAAATTTCATACAATATAAACTGATAAAAAAACTCATGATTTAGCTACCAAAATTCGTATTTCTACACAAGAATCTAGACTGCATGCTTGAATTCTTGATTTAAACATACTGAATTTTCACCAAAGTTGGATTGTTCACTGTAAAATTGTCATTGGTTAACTACACAACATAATTTACTCACAAACTATTTTTAACTAAAACTATACTAGAAAATAGACATTTTCTTAGTTTACATCAACATGTAATTAGGTGAACAGATTTTGATTTTTGAATACTGGGACGAACTAAATATTTATGGTCAACAGAGTAACAGAACATTTCACTTCCCAGGTTTAAAATCAAGGTTTCTCACCTTAAACATTTGATTATAGAAGCTTTAAAATTTGAATTTGAAATCTTTAAATCTGAAAACTTGAACTTGCTTTTAAATCCTTGCTTGACGGTTAAGAACAGAGAATGATTCCAGATCCACTTAAGCTTTCTAGACAAGTACAGAGTGCTTTGCTTTCCTTTTTTTTTAAATTTTGATTTCCTATTGCTTGAATTAGAATAGAGGCTATTTTCTTTAAGTTACTTGTTTTAATTTTTAAAACAACAATTCAGATCTAAGACCTAAATATGAATATATATATAGACACACACACACACACACATAAGTTTTGAAATATCTGTTTAGATTTGGAAAGAGACTTTGGAGGCTAAGCAGATGATATTGTCTCTACTGAGTGAAATTTTGAAAAGAAAAGATAATTATTACAATGTTTTATCTGTTGTTTACTACCAGATGTAAATATGTTTGCTGATTTAAATTTTATCACTTAATTTCCCATTGTTTTACTTGATTTAAAATAGTTTTATTACCTATCTCTTTGTTACAGCTTATGACCTGAGGTCTTTTCTATTATCATATTTTTACATAAACCATACAATATTTAAAGTATATGTAAGTATGAAGTTAGATAGCCTAT
Organism: Allium cepa; assembly: GCA_030765085.1. Taxonomy (NCBI): domain Eukaryota; kingdom Viridiplantae; phylum Streptophyta; class Magnoliopsida; order Asparagales; family Amaryllidaceae; genus Allium; species Allium cepa. Next base: position 402,849,111 of record CM060931.1, read on the forward strand.
AGTTATCTTTTGACAAAGCTAGTGTTTACAAAAATCTCTACATACCTTATACAGTACTAAAACAAAAATGAGAAACTTAAAATAACACTTCTTAGTTAATATACCTTTATATATATATATATATATATATATATATATATATATATTACTTAAATAAAATAATTAACATTCTATATTAAACACCTTATATTCATATGTGTTATAAGAACTAAAAGATGTTAAAAACTATTTTTAAGCCTTCACGTATATATGTATCCTTATATACATCTTTTAATTTGTAATATATTTCAAATATATTACTTCAAATAAACTAAATTCATCAGTTATCTATATATATATATATATATATATATATATATATATATATATGTAGTTTCTCCTATTTATATTTATGTGATTATTATACACATCCTTTAATTTATAATGTTTTTATCTATTTAAATATTATAAACTTTCCTTTTTAACTTATCATTACATATATAACCTTCCTTGTTCATGGTGTATATATATATATATTATTTTAGAAGCTTTCAACTTAAACTCTTTTTATTCAATACAAACAATATTGTTTATATACCCTAAATGGAAAATATCTCTTTTTACTTCATTATGAATTTCTATCCAAATTTTATGTACATATAAATTTTATTATCCCTATATGAAAAATATATGCATATGATTTTTCCCAATTAACTTTAATTCTCTATTACATTTTATCTTAAGAACAAAATATACATATTTTGTCTCTAAAACAAAATACACATTTTTTATCTTAATATATATATATATATTATATATATATTCAACAAAATATACATATAAGGAATTCCATTTAATCAATCTGTATTGTAATATAGATCTGAAAATTCAAATTATACAGGTTTTGGAAAATTGTATACAATTATTAATCATTGATTAATGGGAATACTATATATTAAAATACAATATTATTGAATATCATAAATTAATATTCACAACTGGGGATGTCAAAAATCCTGGGTTGTTACATTCCTCCTCCCTTAAGAATTTCGTCCCTAAAATTCCAAGATAAGTTAGTAAAACTATCTATACATTAGAACTGATTAATAACAAACCAAACTACACTAGTAAATACATAGATTTCATACTTGTATATCAAAATATACATTACATCTAGTACCATCCAAAATATTCCTACAAGTGCTGTCATCATCCATGTGTATATATATATCACCCTACCAAACATTTAACACCTAACATCCAAGACGTCCAAGGGTCATAGACACATACAAAAAGCATACACTGCCTAGAGAAAGCAATCCAACACTAACTATGGACTCTTACTACCAGAGTCCTCCCCTTCGGGTCCCGACGATTCCCTGGACACATCACTGTCCGGAACCCAAACAATCTGTGGACTAGGCTCTATCAGAAGGAAATCTACACCAACAACTAGCTCCTCAATAACTTCACATATCTCCCAAATGACTGCATCCTCATTTTTCGATTCAAGATCCTCATCTACTTCGAACTCTTCCTCATCGTTAAACTCATCATCTTCACCTTCGACTTCAAACTCTTCTTCATTGTCGAATTCCTCCTTTGGGTCTTCTTCCTGAAGCTGAGGCTGAGGTTGCTCAACAGGCTCTACCAGCTCCTCTGGCTCTTCTTTATATAATGATGGCTCGTTAAGATTCGCCCAAATTCTCCTGACCCAATCAAAATCACCATCGCTCCTTGCCCTAGCCAAAGCTCAACCTCGATTGATGCTACGGGTTCTCTACAATCAATACCAAAACTTAAAGTTGAGATTCTAATGTTTAGACTTCTATAGGCTAAAGAGTACATCAAAGTTTACATTTCAAAATTTATTTCCCCCCTCCTTTTAAATTTCTATTACCCAAAATTTTATAGAATTATCTTTTCAAAAATAATTTAAGTATATATTTAAAAGTGGTTATAAGGTAGAGAAAAATATATAATAATACAGTAAGTTTATAAACAATTTATCTCTTCAATATATATATATATACACACACACACATAACAAAGTAAAGTGTTATAAGGCTTTAAATCCTCAAATATCTTTTTTATAAATCCATAATTATAAAATTATTTTTAATGGTTGAAATTTTTCCCAAAATATTAGTTTAAAAGTTTTCCATATTCCTTTGGTAAATAAACTCAATAAAAATACATTTTCCCAAGATTCATATCCTAAAGGGGTCCAGATCTCTTAGGGTATACTCAAGTCAAAAGAACAATAAATAAAAATACTCAAAGTGGATGGTTAAGACCACTCAAAATCTAGATGATAAATTATCATCATCACAACCAACCAATTTAAATATCATATATTTAAAAATCATTCCTTTTTATATAGAAAATATATCTGGGTAAAATTATTTCATCTACCCCTTGAAAACAATATTGTGTCCGTTGGCCTGGTTCAAGTGTTTAGAGATCCCTATCAATAGCGTTAGCTACTCGTATTGACCAGAATCCATATGCCACTTAACCAATCAATTAACACTATATATAAAATCATTTTTATATAACTAACAAATACATGCTCTCGTATATATACACACTCAGACTCATTCGGGTTGCTACAGACTCTATCCCTAATGAGAAACCCACCCAAATCTAGGTATTCACTCAACCTAGGCTCTGATACCACAATGTCACGACCCATTTTTCCGTACTGATTTAAACTAACTTTTAACTACACTTGCCAGCCAAATCGCACGGGAAGATGGATAGTGAAAGAAAGAAAGAAAGAAGGTAGAAATAGAAATAAGATAGAAGAAAAAGAGAACAAATCGGGATTTCACAACGGAACGAATGATATATAATATAAACAACGTTTACATGAAATCAAAACTGTTGCTTTATATAACTTATACAACTTCAATCAGTGTTATATCCGTACAACTCGGACAGTTTGTAACAATCCTGCCCTTACAACTTGTTGATAGCACAACTAATTACAACTGAATATAAGCTTCTACGTGAATACGTCTCCTGATTCCAGCTTCTCTCCTAAAGCTTCCAGTATTCTAGCTAAACCTGAAATATGCTCGGTCTGACCCGAGCATATAAGAAAAACACCAAGCCCGGGTCAGTCTAGCAAACCAGCGTTAGAAACACAATCAAGTTGATTAATTAAAATTTAAAAATCCTTTAATATCAAAGGTATCTCGCAAGACCACGACACAAATAAACATGTCGGGTTTTACCCTTATGATAACCAAAACATTTCTTATAAAGTCCTCTGATATTATAATAGTGTCTATATACAAACTTATTTAAATTGCCAAAATTCTTACATTCATTAAATTCCAGCATAATAGGTTCTACAAACAAAAACGTAAAGGCACGTAGGGAGAATGGATTTCCAACGAATGACTAGGCACTGGAGTACCACCTATCACGGTACCTGGTCTAGATCAGCATACCGAGGACCCCTCCGTACCCTTGCAGCACAAGATCGGGCTACCTCTTATTGGATAGCCCGAGTAAGATCACCCCGCGGTTGGGATCAACAACCTCCCACACAGCCGAAATAAAAAAGAACCTCTAGACAGGGATGACCTTACACTAATTTGGTGCTACTCACTTAGCCTTACTGCATATCCCCTGATTTTCAGTCAATCCTGGTTGATAAGGTTCGAGGCTCAGCGTTACCTTTTTAGAACATTTCACTTAGAATGCTCACCGTCCTCTTGACGATGTTCTGAAACCATTCATCCATACAGTTTGTTCCGGGTTTGAACTGAACCGAAGGCACTATTTCTACTACCATTTTGGAATCACCCTAGGATTAGTAGCGACTAGCCCTTGCACTTCATGCTCCATCTTCGACACCAAGCTCTAGTCTTTATCACGAAAACGTACTCGTTGGATTGAAATGGTTTTCGGATTACAAATCCGATCCTAGTCTCTTCAAAAACAACGTTCGCTATTTCCTGGTAAACTCAACCCTAATTCTATAAGAAATACATGGACGAAATATAAGATCGAAGTTCACCTCTTAACCATTAGTGAACAGATTTCCTTATAATTCATCCTGGAGAACAAACGAGTTTATACGTACGGTATAGCACCTCGAACGATAACCGTACCCTATAATTCTCGAGTTTCCTCTAGATATTTCCAAAGTTAAGTTTTGTCCAGATTTGATAGTCCGTTATTTCACTATCAAAATAATCAATCAATTCAACCAAGTTATTTCCCATTTCAACCATTAAGCCTTGTTCACATTTAAAATCCGAACATATTGAAATTTACTAAGAAAGATTATTTTACTGGGTAAATATATATTTAAAACAACTTCTTTCCAAATCATACTTATAAAAATTTCCAAATATATTTCTCAAGTTTAATAAATAAAAGTACTCTTTATAAAAGTTTACTATACATTATCATTTAAAACAATATTTATATTTAATAGATTATATTGAAGAAAATATACTTAGATACTAAAATTAACCCTTAAATGATCATTACAAAAATAGTCTTATACTTGAAATAGTTTAAATAATACATACTTATAAAATTTATACCTTTATAAAGATTTCCAAAATAATATATAATATAATTTTGATATTTCCAAAATATTTATCATTTCTTTTAAAAACGTCATTACAAATAATATTCATTTTTAAAAGAAAACTGGGTTCAAAATCAATCCAAACATAATAAGGTTTATGAGTCTCAATGGTACTTATCAAGCTAAAATTCACAGTCAATACAAATAGTCAAAATCAATCAGCTTCCATAGATCGATTAACATTATATACTCAAATATAACTAACATGCAAATAAACAGATATATGCAGAAATAATCAGATCAGAGATTTATCATTGCTAGTAAATATTTACAACAATTTCATAGAAAATATCAGATCGATGGATTTTACTACTCACAGTGGTTAAAGTAAATAATTAGCGGAATGATGTTCGATTCCGCTGACCAGATATCAAGCAGTTTGAATAATCTACAATTTACACATCTACTCAGTTTGGGGAACATCTTAACAGATAGGCCATATAAAATTATACAACGGTATTTATTTCCAAACGGTAATTAATTCTGTCTGTAAAAGCTTGTAAAATTATACTTATTAATCTTCACAACAGATTGTACGACGGCGTAACATCCATTGATACTAACCATCTTCTTAATAACACCTATTTTATTTAACCTTTTGAAATTAATTAATTATTATATATGAAAATCACTTAAGACCTTAGATAAATTCAACAATTTAAAACATTTTATTTTACCTTAATTATTTGCTTAGCAATACTTAAATTATTCAGATAAACTTAAGAATTAATAAATAAATTATTTTTAAAAGCTTGACTAATTTATGATAAAATAATTTATTTAAATGACCATAATTTAAAAGACTTAAGTAAAAAAATTTATATATTTTAAATTCCTTGTCTATATTAAACTTAAATAAACATTTTGATATCAAAGAGAATTGGCTTAAAAATAATTACTTTAACCAACATGCTTGATAAATGCTATAGGAAACAAATGGTTATGGATTTACTTTTAATTAATACAAATTTCTTTTATTAATAAATCTTGCTTAAAATAAAAAAAAACCCATCGGCCCGAAGCCCACAACCCAAAGATTAAAAAAAACAGCCTGATCCTATTATTAGCACAACCCAAATGGTCCAAAGCCCAGACCCATAAAACCTACTACTCCCCTAACCTCTTCGCCTCTTCTTTCCCCGGTTCCATCTCCGATCCCAGGAACAACAAACTCAAAAGATTGACACAAACCATCCACCAACAACACAAGAAATTGACATTGAGTTCGATCGATTCGAACATCAGTCGAGACCACGCCGACCCTACATCGCACCATCACTAACCATTCGGACGACAGGGCTTGCCTAGATCTCGTGCGCGGTGACACACGTGTAGGTACACACCTATGCCATCGACCTTCTCGCCGCCGTGGCACCACCACCCAGTTTTATACTCTCCCCTGATCCAAATACCACAACGTCGATGACCCACAACCCTCCAATCGAAAATCGATCCTCTGCCTCACCCTTTAGAAACCTCGAAACCAATATTCTTCCACATATCGACCCATCGCAAAGACTACCGGCCACTGCTTCGCATGCCACCCACCTTCGATGAAAGCCCACTCCAATAGCTGCCTCCGAGTCAAACCACAAGAACTCCGGTCGCATCTGCTCCCCTCAAAATCACTGCGATTCCACCATAGCCGAAGCTGCTCTAAAACCCTAAAATTGAACTCTCCACACAAACCAAGCCTCAATTCAAATTAGGCCACGGTCGATCCCTTCCCCTCACCCATGCACGCCTCCCAGTGTCATCGTCCCGACGCCTCCACCACTCACGGTGGCGAAATTAATTTTAAAGAGAAATGGTTCATTTAAATATTTCATACAATATAAACTGATATAAAAATCATGATTTAACTACCAAAATTCCTATTTCTACCCAAGAATCTAGACTGCATGCTTGAATCCTTGATTTAAACATACTGAATTTTCACCAAAATTGGATTGTTCACTGTAAAATTATCATCGGCTAACTACACAACATAATTTGCTCACAAACTATTTTTAACTAAAACTATACTAGAAAACATACATTTTCTTAGTTTACATCAACGTGCAATATGAACTAGGTGAAGAGATTTAGATTTTGAATACTGGGATGAACTAAATATTTACAGTCAACGGAGTAACAGAACATTTCATTTCCCAGGTTAAAATCAACAATTCAGATCTAAGACCTAATACACACACACACAAAAGTTTTGAAATATCTATTTAGATTTGAAAAGAGACTTTGGAGGCTAAGCAGATGATATTGTCTCTGTTGAGTGAAATTTTGAAAAGAAAAGATAATTATTACAATGTTTTATTTGTTGCTTACTGCCAGATGTAAATATGTTTGCTAATTTAAAATTTATCACTTAATTTCCCATTGTTTTACTTGATTTTAAACAGTTTTATTAGCTTGTTTCTTTGTTACAACTTATGACTTGAGATCTTTTCTATTATCATATTTTTTACATAAACCATATAATATTTAAAGTATATGTAAGTATGAAGTTAGATAGCCTATAGTTATCTTTTGAAAAAGCTAGCATTTGCAAAAATCTCTACATACCTTATACAGTACTAAAACAAAAATGAGAAACTTAAAATAACACTTCTTAGCTAATATACCTTTATATATATGATTTAAATAAAATAATTAACATTCTATATTAAACACCTTATATTCATATGTGTTATAGGAACTATAAGATGTTAAAAACTATTTTTAAGCCTTCACGTATATATGTATCCATATATACATCTTTTAATTTATAATATAGAAATATATTACTTCAAATAAACTAAGTTCATTAGTTATATATATATATATATATATATATATATATATATTATATAGTTTCTCCTATTTATATTTATGTGATTATTATACACATCCTTTAATTTATAACATTTTTATCTATTTAAATATTATAAACTTTCCTTTTTAACTTATCATTACAAACACAACCTTCCTTATTCATGGTATATATATATTATTTTGGAAGCTTTCAACTTAAACTCTTTTTATTTAATATAAACAATATTGCTTATATACCCAAAAGCAAAAATATCTCCTTTTACTTCATTATGAATTTCTATCCAAATTTTGTATACATATAAATTTTATTATCCCCATGTGTAAAATATATGCATATGATTTTTCCCAACTAACTTTAATTCTCTATTACATTTTATCTTAAGAACAAAATATACATATTTTGTCTCTAAAAAAAAATACATATATTTTATCTAAAACAATATGTGTGTGTATATATATATATATATATTCTACCTTTAAAACAAAATATACATATAAGGAATTCCATTTAATAAATCTGTATTTTAATATAGATCTGAAATTCAAAATATACAGGTTTTGGAAAATTATATACAATTATTAATATTGATTAATGGGAATATTGTATATTAAAATATAATATTATTGAATACTATAAATTAATATTCACAACTCGGAATGTCAAAAATCCCAGGTTGTTACACTAGCTCCACACAACTGATCAAATAGATCACTAATTCTTGGCAAGGAATACTTAACCTTAATCGTCTCTCATTCAACTAACGATAATCGATACACATCCTCAACGACCCATCTGGTTGCTTCTCGAATACCGCCGTCGCTCCCCAAGGCAAACTGCTTGGTCTAATAAAATTCATTCCTTCTAGATCCAATAGCTACACCTTCAATTCTTGCATTTCAGTCGGTGTCATCTTGCTAGGTGGCCTACTCACTGGTTTAGATCTTGGAACAAGATCTATCTGAAAATTAACAGCTTGTTTTGGTGGTAGTCACGTAACCAGCTCAAAGACACTTGCGAAATCCCTTGCTACTCGAACCTGACTTAACTCTTCTCCCACTTCCATGATAATTAACAAAGCAGAACTATTTCCGGTCAGAATTCTCCATTAAGAATATTATTCGGTTACGACTATCATAGTGCCTTAGCGGTATCTCCACATCTCAAAAAAATATCCAAGCCGCGTACTTACTCAACCAATCCCTACCCAAAATGATCCTGAAATCTACGAAATCAAAAACATACAGACAACATGCAAACTTATGATCTAACAAATCAAGTTCTAACTGGTCACATCTCATCCCTAGAGTTGCATACCTCCTATTGGATTCGCAATCCTTAAGAAAGTACAAAGGTATGTGGGTTCTAAGCATAACCTATCAACCAAATTCTGAGATATAAATGAATGTGATGCACTTGTATCAAATAGTATTCCAACTGGTATACTCCGAATAAAAAAACGTACCTTCCATCATAATCTTCCCTTTTTGGCTGCAGTTGGCCTAGCATATGATGGTCCAACAGCAAAAATCTTTCCCTTGTGCGCTCTAATTTATTCTAGATGTTGATTCTTATAATGCAAAACTTGGTCAAAGTTAAAGCACTTCACAGTCTTCTTTCTGCAGCCTTCTTCCCCTTTCTTGGCCGACACTCATGAGCATAATGACCTTTCTTATCATACTTGAAGCAAGCTAGATCAGCCTTTTCTTTCTTATCCACCTCCCCCTTCTGGGATCTCTTATTCTTAAAGAACTTTCTCTTCTTTTCCTAAGAGCCCTAGGTTTCAGCTGGCTTCTTTCTAGCACAAACAACAAGCATCTCTTTATGGTAGATTGTGATCTCCACAGCCACATTACTAGGAACATAGATATATGGTCGAGGTCACCCTGGCATCTTGAGCCTCAATCCCCTAATGAACCTCTCGTTTCTCCTTATGACAGTGTCTATAGTATTATATCCATAACGGGACAATTCAGTAAACTTAGTGGCATACTCAACAAGCGACATCTCCACCTGGTCCTGATCCAAAAACTTCCTTAGCAACCCCGATTTAGCAACCTCGGACATAAACCTCTATTCAAATTCCTTCAAAAATCAACCCAAGCCAGTTCCTCCTCCAAAACTCCGACGGTAACACTGCTCCACCAATGAAGTGCTGCCCCTTATGACTGCCTAGAGGCCAATCTTCTCTTCTGCTCATCATCTAAACCAAGATCAGCAAATATTCTCTCATAACGCAATATTCAATTCTCTACCTCTATGGTATTCTCCATCCCCATAAATGGCTTCCCATTGAGACTGGTGTAGTCTCTACTTAGCTTAGCATAATTATTCCCAGTTGGAGCCACAGGATTAGCTTCAACCACGTTTCCAGCAATTCCAGCAGCAACTCCGGCTTGCATCATATTGACAAAAAACTGATACATCGCCCACATATACACTGGTGGATTCCATCACCCACATTGACATCTGTATTTTGATTAGCATTAGCCTGTCGATCCTGGTTCCTCCTAATGGGTCGAGCATTTCCATTTATTGTGGTGCTTCCTTCATCGAGATTTTCTCTTTCGTTTCCTGCCTTTGTATCTTCTTTCTCTTAAATCTGCATATGAGCCTTAGTAAGATATAGAAGAAAGGTTTAAGAGAGAGGGGAATATGTACTTATATATATCTGTATATTAAATACATGTACGTTAATATAGCGTTAACCCAAACCTCGAACTTTTTTTCCTATTCATTGGATTATGTTTGAAAATCTTTTAGGTTTAAATTTCTTTTATGTTACCTAAAGATATGCTCTGATACCAACTTGTAATATCCCCTACTTGGAGGCCCAAAACTAATAGCTATGAATGCTACAGTCATCCATAGTTATTAATCCTCGGCGACCAAATACGGTAATGTTAGATACGTTGATATGAGAGTAACACGTGGATATGGAAAATTTTAAAAATCAATAAACAACTTTCACATTCCATTTAAAAGCAATTCAATTTCATTACATAAGCCCAATACAATAATCACGTTTAGGGAAAATATACTAATTCCAACATATGTTAAGAGCGATAAGCCCCTTGGATGATCAGTGTGTGTGTGTGCGCAATTAAACAACTTTGCCTTTACAATGACAACACAGCGGAATCCAAAATAAAAGAGAACTCTAAATAGATATCTTGCCTCCTGCACATCTCTAGAAGCTTATTCGTTTAAAGAGTACCTTAAAATCTCAACTCTCAAACATCTCAAAATCAATTGAGCAGCCGTGAGTTTAAGATGAAAATATAAACTTCAAGTCGGACATAAAGCCTGGTATGAATAATAATCTACCAACTCATACCATTTAGATATCTAATGAGACCACACCACTCAGCGGAACGGGTTTTCCCTTCACTATCATCTTAAAACTTTATAAAGCCATATACCATGCTTTTGCATCCACAATAATTAAAACAGAACAATTCAAAATATTATGATGATATGCATACAAGTTAAACATTCTGCATTTCTCATCCCCTGTTTAATTGACTACCTGCCATATTTATAGTTTCTATGGTCACTATTAGCCTATTAGTTTTCATGGGCTAACTAATAACATATTTAAATTTATGGACCCCCTATCCTATTTCATAGTTTTTATAAGATCACTGAGAACTTATTAGCTCCTACTAATAACTTCATTGTTTCATAGGTTCTCCCTAAACCTATTGGTATCTCCAATAACTTCCCTCTTATCATAGTTTTCATGGGTTGATTAGAAGCCTACTGACTTCTGCCAAAAACTAAATTCAGATATAGTTTTTATCACTTCACTACGAACCTGTTGGCCCTTGCCATTAACTCTTTTTGATCATAGTTTTCACAGGTTTACTATGAACCAGTCTTCCTGACAACTTCTTTAATTAATATCTTAGCATCCTATATTCTGGTCTTCTTGACCTTCTGGATGCAATTCTACTCATTCAAGAGTTAACTTAATTTATATTCACTACTGGGTCAACCTAGCTGGTTATTCTGCCCTTCTCCAAAATACAGTTATGGCTCCATTACAATGTGAATATATACATATATAAAGAAGCAAACATAATACCTTGATTAATCACTTTAACCTATTAATCAAGGAAAACTTCTTTAAAACTCCACACTTAAAAATCATTTCGAAACTCTTTATTTATGCCATGGATTTCCTTTAAAATGAGATTGGGTTATTTGTTTTGAAAAATAAAGCATTCAAAACCTTAAAACATTACTTTCGAAATCCCTAGATAACCTCCTTTGAAAGCATAGAAAGCTTCTTTTCAAACCACATAATATATACCTTTCGAAGCTCTTTAAATCATCTCTTTCGAAATCAAAATGCACCTTTCGAAAGTACCAAAGCATTACTTAATAAACCTTAGAAACCTAGCTTCAAAACCAATGAAAGTAACTCTTTCGAAACCATTGGGTTTTGCTTTACAAACATATTTTGGGTTAAAGAAAATATATACAAATGTATCCCTTTCGAAACCTTTAATCTTCATATAAAATTATTTAGGGAAAGTTTGATGGCATTGACACTATCCTTTTGAAAGCTTCAAAACATTTAAGTAAAATATTGAAGGTTTGCATCGATACCCCATTTCGAAGCCATTGCCTTCGAAATCATTGAACCGTTTCGAAAGCAATTAGGAAATGGCTTCATATGAGTTTAAAACAAAGGTTACGCTTCGAAAGCATTGATGACTTCAATACGCTCAAAAGGTAAAAGAACGGCAGTAGGGCTTTGACTAGGTCGGAACCATTATTTTTGAAAGCATTGTTTTATAGACAAAAGGACTCATTCAAAAGCATCATACTTAAAAATGAAAGATGGCAACCTTCTTCGAAAGCAATTTAGAAAGCCCCTTTCAAAAGCATATGTTTCGACTACATCGAAAGCCTTCAATAAAACAAAGTAGGTGCTTAACATTTAAAGACAAAGCAAAGGTTTTGTTCCCATCGGAAGTTATGTTTCAGCACCATGCCTTCTGCTTTTCTTCAATCCACTACATACCAATGTTGATACCTTCTGTATTGGTTTTGGTTTTGCGGCTTCTGAAAGTGGCGGAACACACTTTTCTGGGTAAAATTGATTTATTGCTTCTTAAAGAAAATACTTTCTAACTAATCTGCCTACTTATAAACATGTGATTAGTTGCCTCAACTTTTCAAATTCCTTACAAAAATAACTACAATGTAATTCCAGATCTAAACGAAGATTAATCTAATAAATAAGTCCTTCCATTAAGTAGAACAATTAAATCATTTATGTCCCCCTTTTAAAATATTTTAATCCTCATTGTAAATCACTCATAAAAGATCCCCAAAAATCACATAAATTCACTTCTAGTATGTTATCTAACATATCTAATTATCAAACCCAAATTCTCAATATAATTTCTGAAATAAATTTCTATACCCTATTGACAATATTTTTCTTTAAAAATTCATAATAAATTCTCCATAGCTTGGAAAATTATGAAAATTAAAAGCCAACTCTAAAACCATGTTTTACATAACACCTAAATTCCTCATGGCATATTAAAATCACTAAATCAGTTTTACCCTTAAAACCATATGAAATCATAATTAACTTTGTTTATTTAAATGAAACAAGTTATAAATCCAAGCATATCATCATCCAAATCATCACAAAAATGGATTTAACCTTAAACTCGAAAAACATATGATTTTAAACCAAAATAGAGATAATATTGATTATTATTCACGTTGATTAGGATATGGAGATTGGATTAAGATTAATTTCCTCTAGATTGAATTGACTTTCTCTTCTTTTCTTCCTTAACAATGGCTGGCTCCTTTTATGTTTTACGTTTCATGAAAAATGGAAATTGAGCCTGAATGGTATAAGGAATGATAAATATATACGGGTTATGGTAATAAGGTGCGACTATTTGCCAGTATGCCCTTGTGTAAATTAATTAGCCTATAAACCATTCTTAAGTCCATTTAAACAATTAAGCACGACCCTTAATTTTATTTTCAAATCCAAATCCCCTTATCACTCAAATTATTTACATTATTCTATTTAATTTATCTTATTAAATCTTTTGAATAATGTTTTAAAAAATTAGGGATGTTATATTATGGTAATGGGCTAATAACAAGAAAGAGGAAAAGAAAGAAGATCAAAGCTAAGGAAGTTAAAAGAGATCTAAGATCAAGTTAATTAAGAGATATAAGTGAGTAATATATACCTCAATCCTCGTTTTTCTCTTATATTTGGGTATCGTCGTAAATACTATGATGGGTTCTTTTACTTCTTAAGCTTAAAATGAAATGAAAATTTAATATGACGTTATGAAAATATTCTAGAGAAGAATTTTGATTTGAAGAATTTTCCATAAATAAATAATTAGATAGGGATTGTCTAAGAAAACGTTGATTGTAGTAATGGCCTAGAATAAGGAACTTGAGAAATTTTATATATTCATTCATACATACAAACATACATACATATACATACATATACATACATACATACATATATTTTAATATTTATGGAATTTGACAAGGATTTTCGAATTAAAATACTCATAGCCGAATGGAAATATATAGGTGCAAAAGGGTAAATGTAGGAGGCCGAGAGGCGATCTAAATAAGCAAAGTATTTAATAATGATCAAGAGACTAGATCCACTGTGAATGCTAAATAAGTTAGAAAATTACCAAAATTAAAGGGGACAAATTTGGTGCAAATTAGGTGTTAACACATATAAAGGTGGCGTCCGATGCATAAAAGGTAGGTTTGCGATGTGTACCAAGAGGCGGTGCCAATGGTATAATAAGTAATCCCAAGGAAAATGGAACTAAAGAAAAAGAAGTATAATACTTACAAAAAGAAGATAAGAAATATTAAGTATGATCCTAGGCTAGTATACCCAGGCTTATAACCAAGGACTGAAGGAAAATATGAGGATGGTAGAGGAGGTGATTTTGAGACTTATTTGGTGAAGCTATCCTTGAGGACGAAACAAAACTTAGTTATAAGTTTGGCTTTCCTAAAAGGCGTCATGGGTAGTGATTACCGAGCCTAATAAATGAATGGTTAGATAAGGTAGTCGGTAGTTCATATAAAGCTTGTTATGGCACCAAGATCTGAAAGTGTATGTGTAAGGCCCGTGTGGCAAAGGAGACACAAAAGCATTGGTGTAAGACCGATGTGGCAACTAAGACACGAAAGTGTTGGTGTAAGGTCTAAATGGCTATCGCAACTGAAAGTGTTGAAGTAAAGCTTAAGGTTGCATCCAAAACACGAAAGCAATTAGTGTAAATCCTAAGTGGCATTCAAGGAGAATTTAGTAGATATCGTAAGGCCTGATGTTACAGTCAAGAAGCAAAAGCACATGTGTATGCGAAAATTAAAACTTGAAAGCATAGGTGTAAGGGCTTTGCGGCGACCAAAACCCGAAGGTGTAAGGGCTACCTAGTAGAAAGTAAGGAAGCGTTGGAGGTATAAGGCCTTAGTGGCCGCTAAAGGTTTCGTGTAGGACTCGCATTTTTAACCCTTAAATGTCGATACCAATACATCTACGGTATTCATGTGCCGAGCACTCAAGCCTCGGAAAGGCGAATTGTTATGGTAAAATAAAAAAGGAAATTGAACAAGAAATAGGAGGACACAACATCAGAATCTGGCAATGGAATGGCAATATATAATATCAAAAGACGGTAAAAACTTTCATTCTAAGATATATAGCATTTTAGAGTTACCATCATAAGTATTATCATCATCCTGGACAGTTATAACAACATGTCATCACATACGTAGATATATACAATGTATAAATGTAGCGGAAATAAAAATACTACGATAGGTGTATGGAAGCTCCAGTTCGTCACTAAAAGCACAAAAGAACATCAATGAAAACCTGCATTTCTCATACTACTTGAAATAGCACCAATTGAAATAAAGGAAATATAAAACCATGAGTCACAACTAAGTCTAGAGTGAGATACTCAACAAATGTATGTGGCATATAACAAAATATTTTGAGACCACATGGAAGACCATAATGATTATCCCCTAAAAAGAGACAACCATCTATTAAGTACATATTTCGGTACAATAAATGATATCTTGGGTGTAGAAAATACATAAGAAATATCCATGGTATGTGTACACAACATTAACTATCTATACAATCAATACTACTAAGGCGCATTTGTATATGTGTAAGGATTTCCATGGGGCTGCCCTCGGTACTGAAAATAATCATCCTACACAAGCATCGAAGATATCCTTCCAAGCATCACATATCTCTAGCTAGATTACACCGTTAAGTAAGCCATAGCCGGTCAACACCAGAGATGTTAATCGAATAACATCAACTCTCACTAGCAATATCGATAGCATCTTTATATTTGGATTTAATATACCCTATTTGGGCTCACTAACCCCTTCACAGCTATGATCCTATCTCTGGTTTTAGTTACTTACCGATGTTGATGCCACATTCGGCATCTCTCATATGAGTCTTCATCATTCGAACAGAACACGAATACCTAAATGGATTAAATCATTTCAAAAAAATCACAAATCACTACATGGATTCAAGCATCTCAAGCAAATCTTGAATCTCCATATTGATTTTCGCATAAGTCCTCCAACGAATGCTAAACCGTCATCTCTTTTGCCGTACTCCTCAAGATTGATAGTCCCACACTGTAATGACCTAGAAATTTAGCCATTAGAACGTAGAATATTTAATTGATTTTTAAATGTTGAAACGCTAATTTAGTAGTTTAAAGTGTTTAAAGTTGAATATAACTGTTAATTGAATAACTAGAGTTGGTTAAATAATTGAATCTGGAGTACAACGAGTGAAAATAGCCATTCCGAACACTGTCTCGGAATTGGTCAAAACTACTTTCATTGGAACCATAATGTTATATTATCATAGGATACCAAATTTCATAGCAATCGGACTTATCTTTTTATCGTGCAAAGCTGAAAAGCATGGGAATTCAATTAAGTAACCGAAAACTATTTTATCGATAAAGCCGATTTTTAACCAAAAGAATCATGCACGAATGTGGATGCATACACCAATATGTCCATTAAACAAGAATAAGAAATAAAATTATTTTCATGTTTTAGGTCATGAAAATATTGATGACATCATCATTAGTGCACTATTCCCTTTTGACTGCAAATCCGCAGCACTTTTTGTATATTCAACATAAAGGATTTTATAATTCATCTAGAGAGTTTAAGTGATATAAAATAATTGAAATATGATTTGTAAAATTTGTTTACACTTGTACAAAGATGAGTATATGATAAAGTATGTGACAGATAAAGAGAGAAAAATATGTTGTAAAAAGTTGCATTAAACGTCGTGTAGAATTCACCAAACATCACAAGAATGTCATATAATTTGCATATGAAGGGTATGGCCTTGAAATAACATAAAGTAAGGGGGTACATCCTAGGTAATTTGTGAAGGAAGGGTGTCGAATCAATGCATGCGTGTGTGAGGGTGTGTGACATGAGTGGGTAGGTGATGTGATGGAGTACGGGTGGAGGGAGTGATGTGTGATGTGACAAGTTATGCATAAAATAACCTCAGGATTTTCCTATAAATACCCTGCTACTTCTTTCTCTTCTCATTTCCTACTTTCTTCTTCATCTCTTTTGCAAACTCTCTTTTTCTCTCAAGGTTCTCTAATGGCTTCCTAAGATAATTCTTAGGAAACTAATTCAATATCAACTCAAAATCAATAAGCGTGTACATCAATCTTCCTATATACAAAGTTCTAAAGATAACGAGCCAAGCTACAATGTCTCAAACTTGATGAAACCTTAGGAAACACCCATGGTCGTGACCAACAAGGAGAAGAGGGTGGCCTTCGGGTACTCCGACGAGGAGGAAAGGAAAGGAGACAATGACAGTTTTGTTTCGGTAGTGCTAGATTAAGTCAAGAAGGAGTAGAACCCTTTTGTAAGAACACTTCGCTGCTTAAAGTTCAACTTTATGATTATAAAGTAATATTAATGTTTAATTAATATGGATGCAAGTTAGTAAGCTATACTTCGACTTAATTTACTGTGATCAAAAGTCATATATGATTAGATGATAAGCTAATTGGATAATACATGTTTGGTTAGTAAAACATGTTTAATTAACAAATTATAAAAAGTTTGTAAAGAAACTAAGAAAAGATTACTAAACTTGGTTGTGTTGATTTACTAATATTGGATGATAACAATGGATGTTATATAGATGACTTGTTTGGACGTGATATTACATTTATATTTATATAACCATGTCTATATCATGATTTTAAAATGGAATTCCAAGTCACGTTACACATACAATAATATCGGTACAAAAGGAAAGGGTTAAGCCTCTTTAAAATAAAAGAGAAAAAGGATTTTAAATGGATTTTAAATCATTGAAAAGTTTGAATATAATGAAGCAGGTGGATAATTTTCGTTACCTTTAGAAATCAATAAAGCTTTATAGCTTCAGCAGGGCCAACTATCTACAAAGATGGAATTGGTTGTGGTGGTTGCTTTCAAATGAATTTTAGTTGATCATCTATATTTGATTATATATTAAATTTATATCTCTATCTGAACTTCATCAGTAAATAATTGAAACTTAAAATGTAAATAGATAAGGTGCAAAAATGCATAATTATGAAGTAGTACGTATATTTACGTAGTAGAGTTAAAACTTATTGTATAAAAGTATCAAAGGCATGACTGTTTCCTAAACATATCAGCTTAAATATTCTAGTCAATTTAATTTTCTATTTAGTCAATCTTAACTTTTGAGTTTTTCAGTTTTTGACTGTTTATCATAATATCCTTTTGATCAAAGGATGATAAGGATAAGTTCTAAAAAAATTTTCGTTTTCGTTTTTGTTTGTTTTAGTTTTATCTTATAAATCTTTAACTTCTTTTGATCATGGATTCTTTTTTGTTTTTTATTGTATTCCATCCTATTATCCTAGCTTTTATATCTTTACTTTTATTTTAAATGCATATATATGTACATAAATTTCATTTATATACATATATATGTATTATTCTTATAATTTTTGTAGTTCCTTTTAGAGATATAGGTCGCCAAAAATGGTGTTAGATTCTTTTTGCAGGTTCATAGGATTGATGATGGCCGGATTGCTATTTGTAGTAAGGCTTCTTCTCAGTTCTTCTACATCTTCATTATGACGTTCTACTTTCTGGATGATTCACTTTTCGGCGAGGCGCTCTCTCTAGTTCTACTAAGTCTACAGAGTGGCACTTTCCATTTTAAATCATTTGCATTTCCATTTATTTTGAGTCTGCAGCTTGGAGTTTCCTTCTTAGATGGAGCTGGCTTCTAGTATCATTGGCATTGAGATGCTCCATAGTTATTTAGGTATTTCTAACACCTCAATACCAGGCGGTGGCCTTGTCAGAGCTCAATATTAGAGTGTAATGGGCAGTGGCCTTGCTAGAGCTCATTTTAGGGGTACCTGAATTATTTTCTTTATTATTTTTACTATGATTAGCTACCTGCTAGACATGTTGGCAGCACCTTGTCTTCTACGATATATACATATCTACATGTGCACTCTCCTTAACTCTAGAGGATCACATATTTTTCTCAAAAAATATAATACTGTAAAAGATAAAATATTGGAAAATAATATTTTATAAGTTGAAAAAGTAGAAATAAATGGTTATCATAATTTATAATCATATGTGTTTTGGAAGTATCCCGGGCAAGTTTTGGTACAATTCACCTATCAATAAAAATTGGGCACTTTTCAGAGTGATGGTTCGCGGTTGTGCGACCTTATGTTCGAAGGGACGTGTAAAATGAGCTTCAAGTCAGAATGACTTGAAATAGAAAAAGTTTTATCCGTAAAGTTAATAGCTTTCAAATGGATCCGAAAAGTTAAGTTCTCGATTTGAAAATCTTAGGTTATTTGCAAAACTGTTTTAAAAAAGGTCAATGTAAGAGCGGTTAAATCTAGATTTTTATAAGTAGAGTTTTATAATTCTAAAAATTATGAAATGACTTAGTTAATCACTATTCGCTAGCGATTAATGAATCGGATTTTGAAATTAAGGAACCGGAAGGAGCTTTTGACCTAAATCTTTATGAATGATTTCATAATAAATAATTATGATTTTTAAGATTTATTTGGAAATTTTCTAAAGACATAGGAAAATGGTCAAATTTTATAGTAAAATGAATTGTTTAAATAATAAAAAATATTGGGAAATAAGCTTGGAAGTAGCATTAGACTTCGAGGTACGGAAGCGACTATTATTTAAAGGACAAATAGTATGATCGAATCGAGGTCTGAAAGGAAATAGTTCCTCAACAAGGAAGGCCTCATTTTTTGATGATAAATAACTGAGTTTGAAATCGTAGAGTTTAGTTATGAATGAGGTATCAACTCTTAATGAGAATTAAAGTAAATAACAGAAAGAGGTATGCGGTAATACCTAAGAGTACATCTTGTCCCGCCTATGAGATCTGAGAAAGCAGATAAGGTAGTCAACAAGATGGGAAATCCATCAGACCTTATTTATTTCTTAGAGGAGGGGTAGAAAGGATTGAAAGGTAGATCCAGATATCTGTCAAAGATCATATAAAATTTTGACAAGAAAAGTTAAGGAGATTGGGTAAAAAGGAGTTGGAACTTAATTGTTGTGATGTTAAGTCGGGTAATCTTCTGGGTGTGGATCTGATGTTGGTTTAGGCCTTCGAGGTTTGCGCTTGGGAAATTATTCTCTTAATGTTTTACAATAGAGAACCGATTATAATGGAAAAACTAGCATTAAGAAATTAATTGAATGAGGCTTAATGATTCTGTGTACTCGTTTGAATCAATTTGCAGTATTCCATAATTGGATATGAAACCAAAAGTTTGAAGATAGGGGAATCTTCTTGGCAGGGAAAAGACTACTCGTTGAGTAGGTCCTTAAGATGAAATATTTTAGATAGCCCGGAAAGACAACTACAAAGTAGCGATAGTTGTTTCTTTGTTGAGAAATCTCTGTTGTATTGAAGACCATGGTAAGCAGATTGCTTGTTGATAACTTTGGCGCCGCGCTCAAGGTAAATGAATAGCGGTGATCCCATTAATTGGATCTGCAATGACGCAAGGGCTACGGCTACTACGATTAAGGATGTGGTAGGGTGGTGACTTCGGTTCATCCTTCACCTGGATGACTTATATGGATGGATGACTGATAAAGCATTTCCATCTATTACGTACATTGACTTTTATAAACGTACATCTACTAGGTGGCGAAGAAGGTAACTTATCTTAGCTTAACACCCTTCTCTGATACGTATGAGTTCAAAGATTGTATTTTTGTGGAAGTCAATTAGTAATTGGCGAATTTGGCAATGTGGCATTCAAAGTGAATAAGCTGGAATGAAAAGGTAATGCGTTACCTTTAGCCTCATCAAATGGGGAGCGATTGAAATAGGGTGTGCGACAAGATGAGTCATGGTTTAGCACCCATGAGAATGCTCGATTTTTCCTTCTGTACAGTAAACTAATTTCCCTCTATATGTTAGAATTAAAAGTATATGGTATGTGTGCACTCCGAAGGTCAAAATCGACCAGGGAAAATGGCATATTCGGTCTATCAGTTGTGTAGGCAGTCTTGTTTAGGCATTGGGTATGGAACTGATGCCCAGGTGCATCCCTTTGGAGGTGTACTATATGGAAGGTAGTCCCTCACCTTGGTTGCTAGTATGAAATCCAATAATCCATTAAGAACCCTATACGATTTTGCTTGCAGACTAAATGCTGGAATTTAATCAATGTAACAATTTCAGCTAAGGTACATAAGTTTACTTGAAAAGTACTTTCAAAATAATGTCATTAAAAATAATATCATTTAATTTTGGCGTAATCATTTTATGGTTATCATAAGCGAAAAACACATTCAGTATTTTTATCCTGCGTGGTCTTATGAGATACCCTTTGTTTCAAAATACGGATTTCTGGTTTAGCGTCAAGTTGTGACACTGTCACATTTGATATTATGTTCTTACGCTGGTTTTTCCAAGCCTGATCTGGGTGTTTTCAACACTCGAGTCAATACCGAGTGATTTCAGGATTAGCTATGTAAGCCAAGAAGCGAGAAGGATGGACTTGGGGATTTTCTTGGATAGAGATAATATGGGATCATATTTGCTTTGGCGTAGTGCAATATGATAGGTGGTTCAAATTTTCCAGAATAGTGTTGGAGATCTGCATCTATGTATGGACATAGTCTTATTACTTATGCATGCTATATTTGTTGTTGTTTATCTATTTCAACAATTGTAAGGACATAGTTTATAATGTCCAGGCTGATCATAGGTTATACTCCAATTGATATGTTTTTAAACGTTTTTCGCTATAAAGATATTGTTCAATATTATATTTTCTCCATGCATTGCGAGATTCTGTTCTTTTCTGCTGTGTTATTACGTTCTCTTCTTATTTCTTTTATTTCATCCTTTATGAGCAGGTTTTTCATATCTTGGGGTTAATGAGTAGGTTTTTCATATCTTGGGAATTTACGACCGAGGAGTATCAGTGCGGGTTTTCGGGGTGCGAAAAATCGGGACGTTACAGCTGGTATCATAGCATTTGTTAAGCGGCAATCGAGGCTTGATTGGGTTAATGTCTCATCGGAGATAGGATTAATAATATCGTAGTATGAGTTACTCATTAGAGAATGGATAGTAATACCCTAGAACAAGCCCGAGTGTGTGTGTGTATGAGTGTGTATTTGTTATTTTGATATATAAAATGATTTTTCGTGGTAAATGAAATAATTTTACCTTAGAATTATATTATGTCTTTCAAAAGGAACGATAGCAATATCATTTATTGATTGATATGATTAGTGATGGTTTGAATTTAAAAGAGCGGACTGAAGTTATACATTCAATCTAAGTTTAGATAGCTTGTGATTAGAATCTCACGGTTCAACTATAAGTTGTTTGGTAAATGACACTAAGTTGGTTAGGATCACACATTAAACCGAGATTAGGTTGATAATCATGGATAGAATAAGATACTGTACCTCCAATCAGGGTTATAGGTAATCAAGTTATTTTGATACATGTAGCTTTGTATTATCAGGAATTGATTGATGTGTGATGGTTGCTTATTAAATATAAAATCGTAATCTGGACAACTTATGACTGGAATCTCACAATTTGACTATAGGATGTTCAGCGATAAGTTAGGACATTAACTAAGATAGAACCTAGAGAGGATCAGTATAAAACTAGGATTAATCACTTAGAATAAAATTTCCATATTAGCCATTAGTTCTAAGTCATCTTTGTTTACGTATAGGGTCTGAATGTGGGTAGATCACTCCAAGATGCGTGGACTGAGATAGAGGTAATAGACTTGATCAACGATGATGACTATGTTATACCCTTTTGCTGACATGCTTTGTTATGAGGAAGGGAGTGATATGTGGATCTCTGATCCAGTTAGTTCCAACGCAGAGGACTATCTAGGATTTCGCTTTGAGGATTGGTCGGAATTTCCACCCGAGCCAATGGTAGGTTATGAGTGGATTGATCCGTGGGTAGACAACTCCAAGACACGGTTTCTAGTATAGACTCCGACCACAGTGGAGACCTAAGATGCATGGAGGAACCTTATGAGGAGGCATGGCTAAGCGACGGTGAGGCGTTCATTTTTCCGGAGGATGCAGTTGCCCAGTGGCAGCAGTAGTACATGGATGCACATTCCCAGACCGGGAAAACGATGCAACATAAGTTGAAGAAGAAGAAGAGTTTGAAGAGGAAGAGGCCGACAATCTAGCTGACATTGAAGATCGTGAAGAAGGATCTGATACCGAATAGAGTCCGAGTCAGAATCAGAGGCAGGGAAGGAGTTTAAGGTTGATGAGTTAGGAAATGAAGTTTGAGTAGGATAGCTAAGAAGACTCATGTATTATTATTATGTTCAACCGATAGGATAAAGTAGTATTGTGTACTAGAATCTTTTGTGTTGGATGTTTTTTTTATTAAGCTATGTAGCAGAAGAAATTGTGTAACCAGTTGCGAAAGTAAAATTGTTCTCTTTGTATCTATATCCAATTTTCTAGAAAGATAAAGAATTTTCTAGTAAAAGCATAAGGAATTACGGATTAGAGTCTTTCAAAGATTAAGAAATCTAAAATTGGTAAAAGATAACAACATCCTTAGTTAATAAAATGACTAATCCTCATTGGTACAAAGAATAAGAGTTTGAATACAACTACCTTGTGAATTCAATTTCACGATTTGACTAAAAGGTGTTTGATAACAATTGTGATATGAAGGATGAATAAAATTTATTAAGATAATAATTTGATAAATGCATTTTGAAAAGTCATACTCTACAGAGAATAAGATGTAAATGTATAATTTATGAAGAATTTGAGAAAATGAAATCATAAAGATATTATTTCCAAAGTTTTTCAAAATATGGAAAGTTCGGTGAGCATGTCTTAGTTTGTTTGGTGATGATCGGAATAGTCTATGGTCTGATATTTGTTTTGGCAATCCAGATCGTATGCTTAGTGGATTATCTTCTTTGTCAATGTGCAATTGAAATAGGTTCAGTATTGACAATCCTAAAAGGTAAGTAGCAAACTTGTAATTTAAAAAATAAAATAAAAAGAGTACTTATGGTATAATTTCAATTAAGAAATGAGTTGTCTTCGAAAATGAATTCTTTAGGAAAAAAAGAATAGGATCATTTGAATAAAGGATTAAAGTTATAGGAAATGTTTTCATAAATATCTTAAAAAGATAACAAAGTACACAGGAGATACATAAATCACTTCATTGCATTTTGGTCGGTTGAAAATAAAAGTACAGAACTTAAGGTGTTTACACCAGTAAAAAAGAGTATGGATAACTTGATTCTTGATGACAAACATTGAGAAGAGTATTGGAGTAAGATCCTTGAGTTTTCTATCACAGTTCAGTGCTAAGTAAGAAAAGTAGAACTCTAAAAGAAGAGTCTGATTAGTGTTCCACACTAGAGGATCGGGGGATCGATATTAGTTCAAAAAGGATAATGTTGAATTCAGATAGTAGATCGAATCATGTATTGTGTATGGATATTTCATACACGTCATATGAAAAGAAAGTTAGCTCTTGTCATATTTTCCAATCCTGGTAATTTTGGGACGAAATTCTTTAAGGAAGGGAGGACGTAATGACCAAGAAATTTAGCCATTAGAATTTAGAATATTTAATTGATTTTTAAATGTTGAAAAGTTAATTTAATAGGTTAAACAATTTAAACTTAAATATGGTTATTAATTGAATAACTAGAGTTGGTTAAATAATCGAATCTGGAGTCTAACGAGTGAAAATAGCCATTCGGGACATTGTCTCAGAATTGGACGAAACCAGTTTCATTGGATCCGTAATGGTATACTATTATAGGATTCCAAATTTCATAGCAATCAGCCTTATCGTTTTATCATGCGAAGCTGAAAAAGCATGGAAATTCAATTAGTAACTGAAAACTTTTTTATCGATAAAACTAATTTTTAACCAAAAGAATTATGCACGAGTCTGGATGCATAAACTAATATGTCCATTAAATAAGAATAACTAATAGAAATATTTTCATGTTTTAGGCCGTGGAAATATTGATGACATCATCGTTAGTACACTATTCCCTTTTGACAGCGTAAATCCGCAGAACTTTTTGTATATTTAATATAAAGATTTTATAATTAATCCAGGGAATCTAAGTGATACAAGATTATTGAAATATGATTTATAAACTTTGTTTACACTTGTATAAAGATGACTATATGATAAAATATGTGATAGATAAAGAGAATAAAAATATATATGATAAAATATGCTATGGATAAAGAGAACAAAAATATGTTGTAAACGTTGCATCAAACGTTGCATAGAAGCCACCAAACATCACCAGAATGTCGTATAACCTGCATATGAAGGGTATGGCCTTGAAATGACATAAAGTTAGGGGGTACACCCTGGGCAATGTGTGGAGAAAGTGTGTAGGGTCCATGCATGCATGTGTGAGGGTGTGTGATATGAGTGGGTAGGTGATGTGATGGAGTATGAGTGGAGGAAGTGATGTATGATGTGACAAGTTATGCAAAAAATAACATAAGGATTTTCCTATAAATACCTTATTACTTCTTTCTCTTCTCATTTTCTACTTTCTTCACCATTTCTTTTGCAAGCTCACTTTCCCTCTCAAGATTCTCTAATGGCTTCCTAAGAGAATTCTTATGAAACTTGTTCAATATCAACTCAAAATCAATAAGTGTGTACATCAATCTTTCTCTACACAATGTTCTAAAGCTATCAAGCCAAGCTATAACGTCTCAAACTCGACGAAACCCAGGAATCACCCATGGCCATGAGCAACAAGGAGAAGAGAGAGGCCTTTGGGTACTCCGTCATGGAGGAAAGAAAAGGAGACTATACTGGTTTGTCCCACTAGTGCTAGAGCAAGTCAAGGAGAAGTGAAACCCTTTTGTAAGAGCACTTGACTGCTTAAAGTTTAGCTTTATGATTATGAAGTAATATTAATGTTTAATTAATATGGTTGCAAGTTAGTAAGCTACACTTCATCTTAATTTACTATGATTAAAAGTCATATATGATTAGATGATAAGCTAATTAGATAATATATGTTTGGTTAATAAAACATGTTTAGCTATCAATTTATAAAAAGTTCGTAAATAAACTTAGAAAATATTAGTAAACTTGGTTGTGTTAACTTACTAATACAGGATGATAACAGTGGATATTATATGGATGTTTAGATGACTTGTTTGGATATGATATTACATTTATATTTGTATAATCATGTTTGTATCATGTTTTTAAAATGGAATTCCAAGTCATGCTACACATACATTAATATGCATACAAACAGAAAGGGTTAAGCCTCTTTAAAATAAAAGAGAAAAAGGATTTAAAATGGGTTTCAAATCATAGAAAAGTTTGAATATAATATTATAAAAGAAAATATTGAAAATAATATGTTATAAGTTGAAAAAGTAGAAATAAATGGTTATAATAATTTATAATCATTTATACGTGTTTTGGAAGTGTCCCTGGCAATTTTTGGAACAATTCACCAAATGGTCAAAATTGGGCATGTTCCAAAGCGACAGTTCATGGTTATGCGACTTGTAATTTCGAACGAAAGTGTAAAATGTGTTTCCAGCGGGAATGACTTAAAACATGAAACGCTTTGTTCGTAAAGTTAATAACTTTCGAATGGTTCTGAAAATTTAAGTTTTCGATTGGAAAATCACAAGTTATGAGTACAAGAGTTTTCAGAAAGGTCGCTGAAAGAGCAGTTAAATCTAGATTTTTATAAATAGAGTTTTATAATTCTAAAAATTGTGAAATAAATTTCTAAATTCATGATTAATATAATAATGAGGTTCATAAAAATGAGTTTATACTTAATCAGAAAATGGCATAGTCAATCACTATTCATAAGCGATTAAGGAATTGGATTTTGAAATTAAGGAACCGGAAGGAGTTTTTGACCCAAATCATTTATGAATGATTTCATAATAATTAATTATGAATTTAAAGATTTATTTAGGAATTTTATAAAGACTTGGAAAAATGGTCAAATTCTATAGTCAAATGAATTGTTTAAATAATAAACAATATTTGGAAGTAGGCTCGAAAGTGGCATTAGACTTCGAGGTATGGAAGTGACTGTTATTTAAAGGATAAAGAATGTGATCAAACCAAGATCTGAGAGAAAATAGCTCTCCAACTTTGAAGGCCTCATTGTTTGTTGATAAATAACCGAATTTGAAATCGAAGACTTAAGTTATGAATGAGGTATTATCTCCAAATGAGAATTAAAGTAAATAATAGAAAGGGGTATGCGGTATACCTTAAAATACATCTTGTCCCGCCTGTGAGATCTAAGAAAGTAGATAAGGTAGTCGATAAGATGGAAATCCATCTGACCTTGTTTATTTCTTAGACTAAGGGTAGAATGGATCGAAAGGTAAATCCAGATATCTGTCAAAGATTATATAAAAGTTTTGACAAGAAAAGTTAAGGAGATTGGGTAAAAAGGATTTGGAACTTAATTGTTGTGATATTAAATTGGGTAATCTTCTGGGTGTCAATCTGATGTTGTTGAGGCCTTCGAGGGTTGAGCTTGGGAAATTATTCTCTTAATGTTTTACAATCGAGAACTGATTGTAATGGGAAAAATGGAATTAAGCAATTAATTAAATGAGACTTAATGATTCTGTGTATGCATGTACACATTTTATGTTGATGATTGATATCGAAGGAACCGAGGTCGGATTTGGGCACTCCAAATTCGAAGACCACTTCGAATCAATTCGCGATATTCTAGTAATGGATATGAATCTGGAAGGTTGAAGACCGGGAAATCTTCTCGGCAGGGAAAAGGTTACTCATTGAGTAGGTCCTTGAGATGAAATCTTTTAGATAGCTTGGAAATATAACTACAAAGTAGTGGTAGTTCTTTCTTTGTTGAGAAATCTCTGTTGTACTGAAGACCGGAGATCTTTCATGGTAAGCAGATTACTTGTTGATAACTTTGGTGTCGCGCCCAAGGTAAATGAATAGAAGTAATCCCTTATTGTGGATTTGCGATGATGCAAGGCTGTTGCTACTGCGATTAGGGATGCAGTAGGGTGGTGTCTTCGGTTCATCTTTCACCTGGATGACTTGTATGGATGGATGTCTGACAAAGCATTTCCAATGATTACGTACATTGACTTTTACAAACGTACATCTGCTGGGTGGCGGAGAAGGCAACTTATCTTCGCCTAATATCGTTCTTGGAGATGTATGAGCTCAAAGGTTGTATTTTTATAGGAGTCAATCAGTAATTGACGGATCTGGTAACGTGGCATTCAGAGTGAATAAGCTGGAATGAAAAAATAATGTGTTACCTCGAGCATCATCAAATAGGGAGTGATTGAAAGAGGATGTGTGGCAAGATGAGTTATGGTTTAGCACCTATGAGAATCCCTACATTTTCCCTTCTAGACAGAAAACTAATTTCCCTCTATATGTCGGGATTAAAAGTAAGCGGAGCACGCTCGGATGGTCGGAAACGACCGGAGAACATGGAGTATTCGGTCTATCGGTTGGATAGGTGTTCTTGTTTGGGTATTGGATGGGGTTCTCACACCCAAGTTCATCCCTCTAGAGGTGTACTGTATGGAAGGTAGTAGCTTACCTTGGTTGATAATATGGAGTCCATTAATCTGCTAAGAGCCTTGTATGATTTTATTGTTGACCAAATGTTGAAATTTAATCAACATAACAATTTCAGCTAAGATTCATAAGTTTACTTGAAAAGCACTTTCAAAATAAGGTCACCAAAATAATATCCCATATTTTTGGCATAATCATTTTATGATTATCGTAAGTGAAAAACACATTCAGTGTTTTTATCCTCTGTGGTCTTATGTGATACCCTTTGTTTTCAAAATATGGATTTCTGGTTTAGCGTCCAGTTGTGACACTGTCACATTTGGGATTGTGTTCTTAGGCTGATTTTTCCAAGCTTGATCCGAGTTTTTTCAACACTCGCGTCAGTACTGAGTGATTTCAGGATTAGCTATGTGAGCCGAGAAGGAAGAAGGTTGGCCTTGGGGAGTTTCCTGAATAGAGATCATACGAGATTACGTTTGCTTTGGCGTAGTGCAATATGATGGGAGGTTCGAGCTTTCCAAAGGAGTTCTGGAGATCTATATCTATGTATGGGCGTAGTCTTATTACATATGCATGTTATGTTTGTTGTTGTTTTTCTATTTCAGCAATTGCAAGGACAGATTTTATAACTATATAGGCTGATCATAGGTTAGACTCTGATTGATATGTTTTGAAATGTTTTCCGATGTAAAGATATTGTTCAGTATTATATTTTCCCCATGCGACGTAAGATTCTGTTCTATTCTGCTATGTTATTCTGTTCTGTTCTTGTTTCTTTTATTTCATCCTTAATGAGTCGTTTTTCATGTCATGGTAATTCGTGACCGCAGAGTATCCGAGCGGGTTTTCGGAGTGCGAAAAATCGGGTCGTTACACATAATGTAGCATCATTTGAAATGTTTATTTTGTCCTCTTCCTTACACTTAACCTTAGGATAAATAGTTCAATTCTATAACATTCCACTTCACAACTACTTCCAAAATGTAGAAACCATGTACTAGTTTTGAAGTGGTATTCGGTAAGTAAAACACTTACCAATCTCTATCCTTTCATAACTACTTCGATGAATTTTCAGTAAACTTAACCTCGATTCTTCAGAAATAAATAGAAAACACCTAAGGGTGGAGATAATCTCCTCTCTGGATGGATTTCCTTATTATTTGTCCTAGAAGAGCAAGGCAGGTATATACGTATAGTATAACATCTCTGAAGATAACTGTACCATGCAACCTTCCGTTTCTTCTAGATATTCCCTAAGTTATTTTTGTCAATTTCGATAGTCAACTAATTGACTATCAAGTGCATTATAGATGATCATAAATGGAAACCAAGCCTCGTATACCTATCATAAGCGAATAAACACACAAAGTACGATTAAGTCACATATGCTACTTCTAATCCCCTTTTTATTTAATTAATACTATTTACTAATTAAAACCTACTTTATTAGTCAAACTTCTTTTACCTAATAAAACTTTGTTTATCAATCACTACTATTCATTTCTAATACTTCAACAAGTATTTATATATATTTTAATTGGTGTAAGTATATTCACAAATCATTAACAAGATTTCTTATTTTAAACCTTTACCTTTTCTATCTTTTCCCAAAAGATTCCATACTTATAATTTCCTTCAAAATATCCATTTGAAGGACCTAAGTACTTTCAAAAATATATTCAAAAGGTTAAAGACTATTATTACTTAAACATTGTCACCACAAACCCAAAACCATTTCACTTATGCTTATCTTTAAAATATTCTTTTAAAGATCTATTTAGGTTTATAAGTATAACTAAGAAGGGTTAAAGATGAATGTCACAACAAACCCAAAACCATTCCATACTTGTTACCTTTAACAACATTCATTTAAAGATCTAATTTTATATTTGGTTAAGTTCGGTATTTGACTAGTTAACTATCAAGTTCTAAAGACGATTGCTTATAAAAATCAAGGTTCATTTACTTAACACATTTCTGAATTTCTCAACTTATACCATCCCTCGGTTAATAGAGAAGCTACCCCTAGTTGCATACCAAATCCTTTCCTAGCCACTTCATTTTTAACTCTCATAGATAGATAAGTCTACTTAATTGGCTTTTAATGCTAATTACACGACTAAATAATTTCCAACATCGAGTAAGTAAACAGCATAATTAACACACTTCCGACATCTCTGACTTAACTATTCCTTATTCAAGAGTGAAGCTAGTAGGTTAGAGCACTATTTCTTCTAAACTTTACTCAAAAAACAATCTTAACACTCACAAATAGATATGCCTATTCCGTCGGATTTTAGTGTTAAGTGTAGTTAATTACTTTTCTAACAAGTAATTAAACAGAAAATGATTTAACAACAAAGAAATTCATAGTCCCTTTCTAAATCCTTGTTTACAAATGAAAACCCTTTTAAAAATTATATATATATATATATAAGTATAGTAATTTATTTACAAAACTGGATATTTAACAAAATAATTTAAAAGACATTTTATTACGTAAGATATTTATGCTTTAATAAAATAATCAACACATTCTAAAAACTATATATACTTAAAAATATTTTTAAAATATTTTTAATAAATTTCAAAATATTTGCCCAAAATATTACTTGAAAATAACTAGTTTATATTTACTTAGAAACTTGGAAAAACCATGTTTCCTTTATAATTAAAAGTAAATCCTCTTCTTCAAAAATTCATAACTAATTCCTAAAAATTCGTAAAAAAATTCAAACCACTTTCAAAATACTCTAATAAGAGTTATAAAACATTTATAAAAAGAATGAAACCAAAACTTAACTTAAAACTTCTTTCCAAACCTTTAAAATTCAAAAATAAAGACTAAACTGCGTAATTTTGCACAAGTATAAATTCGACCACTTTTCGATATGTTGCTTGATTTTTTTATCATCCAGTCTTTTTATAATAGCAAGCATACATAATATTCATCACAAATATGGTTGTAACCCTTAAAAATCTCTCCAAAAAATTTCCATAGAAATTGCTGAACACAAGGAAATTCCCAAGTGCATCTATAACAACCATCGCTATAAGAGCACTTTCAAATCCAAGTCCAATCTAAACCAAAGTTCATTTATAACCAATGCACTTTATTTCAAGGCTATGCTACAATTCATAAAAGTCATATCAATTCAAACAACATACTCACAACCAAACAGAAGAACATGTACATAATATTTTCATTCACGGTGGTGAGTTAGCTCAACCCTAATAAAGTAACAAGCAAGTCCAATCATCCACTTCCTACCTCAACCTTGAAACACCTAACTTCCTACCACTTCCATTGCCTTTGTACGTGCCTAGGATATACCCTACAAATAGCTTACGGCCTAAGGGGATTTGGGGGTCTTGTTCTCAAAATCTTCTACTCCAAGTTTCTAGGTCGTTTTGTGATGTTGTCCTAAGGCTCTATTCCAAGTTTGAGTTGAATTGGAGTTGTTTTGAATATATTTTATTCTAGGAAATTATGTAGAGAAAGAGACGAAAAAGAGCTTGCTTTTATTTTATAAATAAGCAAAATTGTTCTCAATGGATATGCGCTCTCTTATATAGACTCGAGATGGTGTTCCCTTACCCTATTCTCACCCTCCATCATGCCATGGAAGGCTCACCCCTCCACATGCCTATCACTTCTCCTTTACACCTTTTACCTTTAGCAAATTTGCTTAATACCCCTTACATGAAATATCTTTTATCCCTTAGAAGCTTCTGAACATTCCACTTACCTTATGAAGAAAAATGTTAATTATTTGCCAATGTGTTCATATGTTAATTAGCTTAGTACATGAGAATTCAGACAATTTATATTGATTAAAAAGTTGCTTATAGATAAACCGATTTTCGATCACATTACCGATGTTTCTTCGAAGTACTTATTTTTGTAAACAAATTTTAAAAACAAGTTTACCACAATTAATTATTATTAAAAATGGGGTTACCAAGATTATTAAAGCAATTGAATTACATTAAATCCATGATCCAAATGTTTAAATAATTTAGATATTTAAATACGAAGTATCTAAATTTCCGGGTCGTTACATTCTCCCCCAATTGGAATATTTCATCCTTGAAATTCCAACACGAGCAACCAAAGAAATAATCACATATCAATACTTAACTATATAACAATTACTAGTAAAAAAAGCTTACATTTTGCTTAGATTCAAAACCCTCTCATCGCACAAGAATGATAAACAATCTGCTAAGCATACCTTATGCATAATTGACTTAGGTTACTTAAATGATTATTCCTACCACCAAATAAAAAATCAAAGAGCCATATTCTAAACTCTCCATAAGCCTATACTAAAGCTCATATGATGCATATGGATTATCCACACAATATCTAATCTGATCACTGCTCGATCACACAAATTTTACTTCCAAATCGGTACCAATCACTCGACCTCTCTAAGAGGAATTCGATTTGGTTCATTGATTAATATAGCTATATATTATAATAGAAAAATCCCTGTTCGAACCAGTGTAAATCACCTCGAAACCATGTACTTGAATACTGGATCAGGAACAGTCATGTGAGTAAAACGATCTACATACTACCTGCATATTCGTTCTATTCATTTCTTAACTACACAAATTTCTTTAAAATCACATTCTTCTACACAAGTAGTATATTACCCCATACTAAAATCATCTATGAATCAATTTATAAAAACATTAGCTTCAAGTTTATAAACCTTTTTTAAGTTCATCCTTGTACAATACTCCACTACATCCTAAGAGTATATGTGAAACATCAAATTCATTTTACTTAGCAAGGATGTTCAATAAATTTAAACCTGTTTTAACTTCCAAATTCTTAATTCAAGAGTTACAAAATCTCATCTTTATATTTTCAAAAAATAATTTGCTTCAAGTTCTATAATGACTCGAAAGTTTCCAACTGTCCAAAATCGTCGAAAACCTCATTTCATATTAACGAATGAAAACTACCAAACAACATATCATACCACGATGCACATTCATACTGTCCTAACATATAGGCTACATGCATCCATAAAATAACTTAACGAAAACTGTAGAACTAAACACCGGGTTCATTTCAAACCATTTTATAATAATATATACATATAACTTTTGTATATAATATCATACTTTGGGATTTAAATCAAAATCCGTTTTACCAAAACACTTATGGTAAACTTCTATAACAACAATGCTCACTTTGAAACCCAAAAGTAATCGCCAATATGATGTTGTAGTTATCACCAAAATTATTTTCAAGCAACAGAAGTGAGTTTAGTACACTCAATCATACTATTTAGACTTAACCAAAATTGTTTTCAAAGTTATATCAAATACCTCGTAAACATTACTAAGTACCCTATCTCAATTTCATAAAACAATTTCTCATTCATTTTTTTAACTAATACTATTATAATTTTCTCCATAATCTTGAATAACTTTTTCAAAGACACTAGGATTTAAGTTCTTAAATTTTCAGTTTAAATCCTCTTCATTTATAAACCATGCTTTATAAACCATACTTATATGAAACCACTTTCTTATACAAATATTTTCACATATAGTTATTTTCACAATACCTTATCTCTCTTTTATATTATAGTAGTATCTTTTA
Organism: Allium cepa; assembly: GCA_030765085.1. Lineage (NCBI taxonomy): Eukaryota > Viridiplantae > Streptophyta > Magnoliopsida > Asparagales > Amaryllidaceae > Allium > Allium cepa. Next base: position 402,883,369 of record CM060931.1, read on the forward strand.
CTAAAGATAATTACTAACCTAACATTATCACTGAACTTCTTATAGTGAAACCATGAAACTAAACTCATAAAGTGTTCGTTTCATTGTACTCGCAATTACTGTCTACCCAACCCATGACATAGAGAGATAAAATTACTTATAAACTGATCGAGCACAAATCAATAATCAACAAACAATAGTTAATGCTCACAAATTGGCCGAGCATAACTTAGCTAATCGATAAGGGATAACAGATGAACATCATTAATCCCTACATAAATCAAATTACACTATCAACTTACTTATATATACCGCTAATATAACAAATAGTATACGCTCTCATATATATAATATACCCAACTAAAACCAAAGTTCTCACTTAACCTTCAGATCTAATTCCATATGTAATGGCTTGCATTGTCGAGCCCCAAATGTCGACGCTAATACATCTATGGTATTCATATCCGAGCACTCATGTGTTGGAAAGATGGATTTTTATGGTATAATAAAAGAAAAGGAAATAGAACAAGAAAGAGGAGAACATAATATTAGAATCTCAAAATGAAACAATAATATATAATATCAAAAGATGGTATGAACTATCACTCTAAGATACATAGTATTTTAGAGTTACAATCATAAGTATTATCATCATCCTAGGCAGATACGCCGATATGTCCTCAAATATACAAATATATACAACATAATAATACAATGAAAACAAGAATACTATGGTAGGTGTATAGAAGCATCTAGCTCGTCTTCAAAAGCTCCAAAGAACATCAATGAAAACCTGCCTTTCTCAGACTACTCGAAAGAGCACCTATGGAAATAAGGGAAATATAAAACCATGCGCTAGACATAAGTCTAGTGAGAGAAACATAAAAAATATAAGTGACATATAATAGCATCTTTTAAGACCAAATGGAATAACATAATGGTTATCCCCTCAAAAGGGCCAACCATCAACTAAGCACATATCTCTATATATAGATAATGTCTAGGGTATAGAATATAAGTAAGAGATAAGTATGATACATGTACACTATAACAATAACCAAGTATAAAATCAATACCGCTGAGGAATGTTTGTAAATGTGTAAGGATTTCCATGGAGGTGCTCTTAGTACATCAAGAACGGTCCTCCTACACAAGGATCAGAGGTATCCTTCAAAGCACGTAGATCGCTAGATCAAATATATAATAAGCTAAGCCATAACTAGTCAATACTAGAGATGTTAACTGAATATCATCAGCTCCCACTAGTAATATCGATAACATCTCTAGATTTGGAGTTGATATACCCTATTTAGGCTCGCTAAAACCCTTTAAGCTGTGTATCCTACTTTGATTCTAGTCCTTTACCGATGTCAAGACTACATATGGCATCTCTTATACAAGTCTTCTTCACTTGAATAGAACACGGATCTCCAAATGGATTATATCATTTCGAACAGATCATGAATCGCTACATGGATTTGAGCATCTTGAACATATCTCAAATCTCCATATAGATTCCCGCATAAGTCCTTCGTGGAATGCTAACGCCATCCTCTCTCTTGGAATACTCCTCAAGATTGATAGTCCCATAGGATAACATCGTTCGAAACGTTAATGCTGACCTCTCCTTTGAAAATAACAAGTTTATAATTTACTTAAAATTGGAAAAATTAAGTTCCCTTTATATTTAAAAGTAAGCCCTTTTCTTTAAAAATTAATAAATAATTCTTAAAAATTCTCAGAAATGTCAAACCACTTTTGAATACTTAATAAAGAGTTTTCAAACACTTGTAAAAGGAATGAAACTACATACTTAATTAAAAGTCCTTAGCAAACATTTAAAGCTCAAAAACAAAGGCTTGATGGGGCAGTTTTGCAGAAGTATAAGTTTGGCCACTTTTTGAGATGTTACTTTACGTTTTATCATCTAATCCTTTTATAATTACAAGTATATACCTCAAAAATATGGCAAGAAGCCCCTAAGGATCTCTCTATAAAATTCTATAGAAATTGCTGAACACAAGGCAATTCATTAGTGCGTCTATAGCGATTATCGCTATATGAGCACTTTTAAAACCAAGTCCAATCTAAACCAAAGTTCAACTACAGCCTATGTGCTTTGTTTCAAGGCTACGATACAAGTCATAGAATTGCATTCAGGTCCATGCATATGGATTACTTATGTTATTTGCTTTTAAAGCAAGAATCGAAACCAATATTACAACATATGTTAATATCAATTCAAACAACATATACACAATCAAGCAAAGCACATATACACAATATTTTTTTATTTAAGGTAGTGATTTAGCTCACCTTTAATAAAGTAAACAATAAATTCCAAGCACCTACTTCCTACCTCAACCTTGCAATACCCAACTTCGTACCACTTTCATTGCTTTTGCACTTTCTTAGGATAAAATACCCAACAAATAGCTCATGAGCTAAGGGGGTCTAGGGTCCTATGCTCAAAATATTCTACTTCAAATTTCTAGGTAGTGTTCTGATGTTATCCTACGGTTCTAGTTCAAGTTTGTGTTGAATTGGAGTTGTTTTGAGAGAAAAAAATTAGGAAATTATGTAGAAAAAGAGATGAAAGAGAGTTTGCTTTTATTTTGTAAATTAATATAAGGTTTTTCAAGGGGTGTTCTCTCTTTATATATGATCAAGATGGTCTTTATTAACCTTGCTCTCATCCCCATCCCCCATTATGCCATGGAAGGCTCACCCCTCCTTATGCCCATCACTTCACCTTTACGCCTCTTACCTTTAGCAAATTACCTTAATACCCCTGACATGAAATATCTCTTATCCCTTAAAAGCTTTTAGAACATTTCATTTACATTATGAATCTAGTGTTAACTATTTTCTAATGTTTTCATATGTTCATTAGCTTAGTACAAAAGAGTTGGAATCATCAATTAAAAATCTGTTTATCGATAAACCGATTTTCGTTCATAGTATCAATATTTCTTCGAAGTACTTATTTTTGTAAATAAATTTTAAAAACAAGTTTATCATTATTAGTTATCATTAAAAAGGGTGTTAACAATGTCATTAAATTAATTTAATCATATTAAATCCATAATTAAAATATTTAAATATTTTAGATATTTAAATACGAAGTGTCCGAAATTCTAGGTTGTTGCACTTCGTTGCTTAGGTTTGAGAAGAAAAGTGGTTATGGAATGAATGACATACCAAGTGAAATAGCTATTGATTCAAGTTCAACATGTTTAAGATCTTTAGGAAAGCATTGATGATTTATGCTTATGTTTCAAGTGGTTAAATGAACGTTATGTTATAATGAGGGGAAAACTCAACTCGTGCTTTATCGCCATGGTCTCGCTATCTTTTAAGATTTAGAGAAATATATTTTATGTTATAATAAAGAGTAATATATTACCCTAAAACATCAACCAAATATAAGAAGACCATGTCGCTAAAGCATTGGAAGGGTTTTCCACTGACTAAAACATAAAATTCATTTAACCACTTGAAAATAAGCATAAATCATGAATTCATTCCTTAAAGTATTATAAATTCTATTATATTATGACTAGAATCAATAGCTGTTTCACTTAGTATGTCATTTAGTCCATAACCACTTTTATCCTTAAACCTAAGCTACGAAGCTTTCGGCTAGCATTATGGCCTTATACCTCTGATCTTCCTTAGTTCTACTAGTTATATTATTGGTTTCGGTTGCCACACAGGCAATAGATCTTAACGTTAGTGCTTCGGTTGTCACAGGGGTCGTACAACCATGCTTTCGAGGTTTCGTTGCCACATAGGTCTTACACATGCGCTTTTGATTCTTGACCGTCACATCAAGCCTTAAGCTATATACAAAACTCCATTTTGGTTGTTTTAGGCCTTACACCTATACTTTCAGGTTTCAGATGCCACCTTAGGCCTTACTCCAAAAATTTGGATTATGGTTGCCACTTAGGTTTTACACCAACACTTTCATGTCTCGGTTGCCACACAAGCCTTACATGTATGCTTTCGGCTCTTGGTTGCCATACACGGTCTTATAGAGCCTATCGAATATTCTGCCTAACCGTTCATTTAATAGGTTTTTTCCTTAGTTATTTATTAAGCTACCTAAAGTTCTGAAACTATCCTAGATCTTATGAACCTAGAACTATCTCTAATAATATACCACATTTCGTAATGTTCTAAGTACTTATTTTGGCATCTTAATCCTTAGTATTAACAATATCATCTAGAAGTCGATAAATTTCAGCATTAATTTTACACCAAAAGGTAATAGGTCTTGGCAATAACTACCTATAGTCTTATATAGGGAAGCCTGGCTTATATCTTAGCTTCATTTCGTATTTAAGGAGAATTTCATTACTAGGTTTCGAAAATCACCTCCTCAAATTATAACGACACTACCATCATCACATGTTCTTAACATTTTTTAGCTTTTCCTGCTTAAATCTTATACATAGTGTTCCTTAGTTCCTTTTTCATTCAGTTTGGTTACTCTCCTTTGGCACTACCTCTCGGTACACATCATACATCTGCCTTCTATACATCTGATGTCATCTTTACATGTATACTCACCTACTTTATTCTGGCTTTTTCCTTTTTCAATTATTATAGCGCTTTTTGAACTTAATCTGCATTAACTATGTATTTGGTTTTTGACCATTATTTAAATACTTTACTCGTTAAATCGTCTCTCGGCCTCATATATTCTCCCTTCATCACCCATATATCCCTTTTCAGCTATAGGTATTTTAATTCAAAATATTCTTATAAAATTCTTCAAAAAAAAGGTGCTAACTTTCCAATAAATTGCTCAAAATCCCTATTTATACAAATTTCTCCAAAAAAGGGGTTCCTTAGATATCAAATTATTTGTTTATGGGAAAATTCTACAAATCAAAACCCATCTTTAAAAGTATGTTCACAACACTGTATTAAATTTTTTGATCATTTTATGCTCAAGAAGCATAAGAACCTACCATATAACTAAAGGTCATACCTAGATGTAAGAGAAAACATGGGTTAAGGTATATATTACTCATTTGATTTCGTAATTGATTTGATCTTAGAGCTCTTTAAGTTACCTTAGTTATAATCTTCTCATTTTCCTCTTTCTTAGACCGTTATTTTAAAGACCGGGATTGTCGACCCTCGAAAATAGACATTAATACATCCTCTATATTCACATGCCATAAATCCAAGTGCCAGAAACCTCGATTGTTAGGGGAAAAGAAAATAAGGATAGAACAGAATCTCACACAAATGGAATAAAATATATATTTAATATAAAAAATTTACAGTGAAAAAATTGAATTACAATATCAGAGTCTAACCTTAATTCAGCGTTGACATTTATAAATCTTTGTCCTTATAATTACTGAAAACCAAAAACAATAAATGCAATATATGTAGAGGGTAATAGAACACGTCTATATGTAGACGAAGACCTCCAGCTCTCCTCTGGAAACTCCAAGTGTCTTCAACTAAACCTGACACTACTCGTATCAGGCTTGATAAAATAATGTGAGATACTCAAATGATAAACATATGACGAAGTCATAGACGCGTACTAACAAAACCTTTGAAAAGCATAGTATCTCGAAAGACCTCGCCACACATAAACATGGATGGGTATTTACCTTGCGATGACCAAAGTACTTTATACTGAAAACACTTTGATATTATCTTTAATGACATTGGTTTTGAAAACACTTCAAATAAATATATATAAAACAAGCATCAACACTCGAAAAATATTTATGGTAGTATATCCGGACTAGGTCAATGGAATATACCAGACAGGATATATGATACCAAATGGGGTAGCTGAAATGTCTGTAAAGAATTACAGCTATTTTGGGAATACAATCAAAACTGCAAAGCTCGTATTGGGATGCAATTTCCAACATGATAGGGAATAGTGACCTTTTCCATTGATCCACGCATAGCAAATATAGTTCCCGCCGTGCTTTTGTCGCTTTTCTCAACCAAGTCACTTGGAATTGCACTTGCGACACTACCAATATCCGGTATCCTTATCGCTTTTCACAAGCAAGCCACTATATCAAATAAATGACTTGAGGATCCAGATCCACTGGACTCCTCCATATTCATAAAACCAATAGCCCGAAATATATGTCCTGCAGACCACACAATTACCCGTATCTTCTTCGGATGTGAGGCTAATGAGGCTATGCTCAATTTTAATAAAGCCATAATTTGCTATTCACAAAGACATGATTTATTCTTCCACAAAGCTCGTTCCACTTAGAATGCCATATTTCCATTCCTTAATCATATAACTGGTTTCTATAAACATATAACTTCCGAGCTCATACGTCTCAGGAAAGGGTGTTACACTAAGAGAAGTTGTCTTCTACACCACCATGCAGATGATACGTTGATAAAGATCGATTAATATGATCAGAAGTTCAATGTCAAACATTCGTACATACAATTTCATTCTAGGACTAAACGAGATCGAAGGCACTCCTCCTACTACCATTAGTAGCGAGTAGTCCTTGCAGTCTGAAGATTTCAAAACATGATAGGACTAGTGCTATAATAAATGTCTCTATATTGGGAGCTACCTAGATAATGTCAACAAGAAGTCTTTTCACTATGAAAGATCTTCAGTCTACAATAATCATCATCTTTAATATGTCTTTACCTCCAAATGTATACATTGGTTCAAAGTGGTTTTTGGAAAGGAGTTACACAAACCGACCCTAGTTTCTCTGAACCAATCATCGATTAAAAGATGTTAAGTTCATATGTGATTATCAATCAACATTCAATAATTCATCCATTTATTTATTCATAGATATGGAATCACTCAGCCTCATTTATCATATCCTTTTGGTTAATTAAACCTTTTTGAATCAAGGAATAATTCCAAATCATTTCACCTTTTATTTAAGAAAACAATTTCAAATAATTTATTTTAATCTTTACAATGATTTGCAAATAATAACTTTTAAAATGGGTCAAAACAATGTTATTTAAGACATAGTTTACTCCAAACCCAAAAAAAAATTAATTTTAAGTACATGAACTAAAATAATTTCTAATCATTTTGTTTTGCTTTTCAACACCTTTATTTGATCTTTATTAAGTATTTGGATCTACCTTTCGATCCGTTCCGCCCCTCGTTTAAGAAATAAACCAGGTTAGATGGATTTCTCCATCTTATAACTACCTTGTTTGCTTTCTCATTTCTCATAGGCAGGATAAAATGTACTCCTAAGTATACCGCAAACCTTTTTCTGCTATTTACTTTACTTCTCATTCATAGATAATATCCCATTCACAACTTGAGTCTTCAGTTTCAAACCTAAATTATTTAACAGTAAAAAATAAGGCCTTCTAAGTTGGGGAACTATTCCTCTCGGACCTCGGTTCTATCACATTCTTTATTCTTTAAATAACAGCAGTTTCCATACCTCGAAGTATAATGTTACTTTTTAGTTTATTTTTAAATATTGTTTATTAATTAAACAATTCATTCGACTCCAAAATTTGACCACTTTTCTAAGTCCTTAGAAAATTGCCAAATAAATCTTAAAAATCATAATTAATTATTATGAAAATATTTGCAAAAGACTCGAGTATCTACGCCTAGGTTGAGCAAACACTTAGGCTTTGGTAGGGTAAAACTCATTATAGATAGGGTAAGTAATACACTAGAATGAGTTTGAGAGTATTATATATATGAGTGTGTATTTTTTAATTGATATAAAAATGTTTTGTTGATTTGTCTGTTGAGTGGTTTACAGATTCTGGTCAGTACATGAGACACCACGATATCGATAAGGGTTTCTAAACACTTAAACAAGGCAAATCGACACACCGTTTTAAAAGAAGTATATTTTATACAAAAGTGTAAATATTTGTGTGATTAGGGAATTTATAAGATGTTGTCCCTTTGGGAAGTTCCAAGAATAAGGTCTTCATTTGTTTGGTGATGAAGGGAATAATCTTCTAAGTACCAATCATATGTTGGCTTGGGCGAATGGTATAGAACACTTGGTGTATTATTCTATTTATCATTGTACAATAAAGGCAAGTTCAGAGTAGAACAAGTTAAATCAAGTAATTAGGATTAATGGTATAAAACTTCTGATAATAACTTAGTATATCATTTAGGTAAGGATGTATTATTATATGTCGATGAGTTATGGGCTAATCCAAAGCAAGCATGTAGAGGACGTGCATAGGAAGAAGCTGAAGAAAAAGAAAAATTAGGACCTTATGTTGACGCCAACTGTTACTATTGTGGTAAGAAAGGACATTATGTAGTTATGTGTGAAATTAAGCAATGGAAGAAGCAGAGGAGAGTAAAAAAAATTACGATCGAGATGATGTGGTCTATTTCAAATCTAAAGAGAGAGGTCATTTTCTACATAAGTGTCCTAAAACGAAGAAGAAATTGAGGATAAAAAAGAAGAAAATAGGTTGCTACCGATGCAAGAACCTAAGACATGAAGTCAATGATTGTTCTGAACAAACTTTCATTTGGTGCTTCCAAGTGAAACACTTAATGAAGGACTATCCAAAAATTAAAGTGGTTAACTCAGGCCTCTAAGATAAAATACTGTTTACCTCAAAAGGAACCCAAAAATAGTATATATGGCAGTTCAAGTATTTATATAATGGTAGTGTGTGAAAAGTTGTATTTCTTATGGAGTTATCTCTAAAAGTTTGTAACATCGTCTAGGGTTTGTAATGAATGTTTAAAAATAATGTTAATTAATATATCTCTTTTGATTCTCCTTATGCATTTCTTCTATCTTCCATCAAATTTATTTAGTAAAATATTTAGAAACAAAAAGTTTGTAGGAATATTAGCAATGGCTTCTAAAAAAAAGTATTTAGTTTAAGATATTATGTAAGAATATATTTTGTAGAATAAAGTGAAAAAATAAAATATGTTTGAGAAAGATGGATTTTAGATTTCATATCCTAATGTCTTGAAAAAGTATAGAAGATAAAGTTATGCAATATAAAATAAGTTTGGAAATAAATTTATATTGAGACATACTAACAAAAAAAATTCAAAAGAATTTTGAAATAAGAATTATAATGGTATTATTCCAAATAAAGGATAATTGATTTCTTTTAGTAAAGAGAAAGAAATATTTTTAGGAATAAGTATTTTTGAGGAATAAAGGGTTTGTATGAGTATTCAAGGCAAATAAAATAAAAGTTTTATGAAATTTTTTCATAAAGATTTTTGAATGAGTATATATGAGGTGCATAGATTATTTCGACACACAATTTTGATCTAAGATTCGAGTATAGAACTTTAAGGTATTTACACCGGTCCAAAAGAGGATTTATCACTCGATTCTTGATGATGAACCTTGATGAGGGTTCGTGAATGGGTACTTAAGTTTTCTATCATAGTTGAGGGCTATGTAAGGGAAACAAAGTTTTCTGATCAAGAAGCCTGATCAGAGTCCGCACTAGAGAATCGGGGGATCAATACTACTTCGGACGCAAAGTTGTAGTTTTGAATAATAGATGAAATCAGGTATTACGTGCGGATGATCTGTATACATCATATGAATATAAGTTTAAAAATAAATATTTTGAGCAAATACCTTTGGGTTTTGTTTTGGGTAATTTCGGGGACGACATTCTTTTAAGGGGGAAGCCGTAATTTGATCATTTAATAAAAGATATTTAAAGTATTTTAAATACTCAAGTATAGTTTTTTTTCATAAGTAATCAAGCTTTAAGTGATGAGTAATGATCATGACCTATTTTTGGAAAATTAATAAATATATGACATCATTGGGGATGCCCTTATATTTGATAATTGTTTTATGAATTTAAACCGAGATTTAATGATTAATAATTATTATAATTATTCAAATAATTTTGTAAATGATAATAATTAATTTTAAATAGTTATGAAGTGATAATAAATCATTTATAATAGTTTTATAAAGATATATATTTGAATTGGAAAATATAAGGAAATGGATACAGCTTTATCGATATAATAACACTTTTTGTAAATAATGGTTAATATTGATTTGTATGATTTTATGATTTAGATGAGATCATTTTAGTTATTTAAAAATGATTCTAAAATTTATTTTTAAATTTTATTTACATATATATGTAATTTAAGTTATAAGTGAAAATGTGATCGGTAATCGGTTTCCCGCTTTTCAATGATTTAACAAACGGAAGTCGTTTCAAGTCATTGCAATGTTGTAAATAACACTAACACATGTTTATATTCCTGTGGTCATATCACATACTCACATATACATACATTTAAATATGTATATATTAACAAATATCTAAGATATTTTGGATTATTTCACCCATAAGCATATAAAGTCAAGGCACATGCTTTGATGTGATGGTAATGATGGAGGAGGAGGTGGCACAAGCACAAGGGAAGTTGGTTCTATAAATGTGATGTGGCATTTCATGTAAAATATCATGATATTTTAAAAGCTACACTTGTACACACATATGCATACACACACACACATAAACATCCATATATACATATATATGACATACACATAAGTACATGCATCATGATTTGCACATGGATATGTAAGTTGATACAGATGGAAGTGATATAGGTGATGTAGGTGATGATGTTTGTTTGGTTGTCAGTAATTGTAAGGACAGAGATTTATAACTATATTAGCTGAATTACGTTTACTTTGATATTGTATTTAAATTTTTCTGCTGTAAAGATTTTATATGAAATATATATGTTATTCCATTGGTGGGAGATTCTGTTCTATCCTTTTTTTCTTTTCCCCCAACAATCGGGTTTTCTGGCACTTAGATTTATAGCACGTAAATACCGAGGATGTATTAGTGTCGATTTTTGAGGGTCGAAAATTCTGGTCGGGACATGTAACAACCTGCATATTTAACGATTTTATATTTAAATGTTTTATTTCAATATAGCGTCGTTAGTCGGATTTAGGTCCGAAATGTTACTTTTTGCAAACGGCCGAATTGGGACTCGAAACTACCTCCATTGGTTCCAAAATGGCGTTTGCGATCTTTTTGAGTATAATCTTTGATATGTTTGGAGTTTGTGAAATTTTGACCCTTTTTCTATTGGGTTTTGGGTTCAGCCCACTAGCTTAACTAAACCTTCTACTTCAGCCCCTTCCCCTCATCTCTCTTCATTTCATTTCATTTCTTAAGCTAAAAACTGAAATGGGGGAAAGGAAGTGGAAATAGAAATTAGCAAGCCCTAGTTTCTTCTTGTAAACTTGATTCTTGCTCCAAAATCAAAGAGAATCCATTGGTAAGTTCATCTCCATCTTCTCCATCTCTTCTCCTCTTCAATTTCAGTAATTTCCTAACCCTAACTTAGGAAATACTTGCTTTGATTCTAGATTGAAGCTTGTAGTGTTGAAGTGGAGTGTAGTTGGTTGATTCCTTGCATTTGTGCTTCTTCATCTTCTTTGTTTTGTGTAAAAAAGGTGAGTTTTGAACTCACATCTACTTCTCTTGATTTCATGGGTGTTGGGTATGAATTCCTAACAAGTATGCATGTGCCATTGTTTTGGATTTGGAAAGAATTTGCATTTCATTGAAATAGGGCAGGAAGTGCAAAATCATCAGGTTCGGCCGACCGAGCCCCCTGGGCCGATCGACCGACCTGGTGCCCCGAGCAATATTTTGTTTCCTGCATCTGGCCGGCCGACCGAGCCCTGTAGTCCGGTCGACCGACCTGCTCTGTTCTGCCTGTTTTGCCTATTTTGCATATTTGATTGATTTTCCGGATTTTATCGATTCAAGTTGGTTTTTAGTGTTTGTTATTGCATCTTTGGCTTTGATAACTTACTCTTGACTTCATCCACGGGTTTTTATAAAATAATCTCTCGAATCGCATTTAAAAGCTCGTTTCTCCAATTTATAAATGCTATTTAAAACACACACTTTCGCACTTCGAGCGGAGTGGAAGGGTGATTAAATGGTTGGGCAAAACACGGACCATGAATATGTGCGTTTATCTTTCTGATTAGTCCCCGACCTATTCGATTGATTGTTTTGACCTTCGGGTTTAGTTTACCGATGATATGAGGTAAATTTGTACTGCTTTGAGTGTGAAAGTGACCGACGGATAGTAAACCGTTTAGTGCGAACGAGTGGTTATGGGACGCACGTTAACACTGTTCGGATTCCTTTTTGAGAGTTGTGACACATTCCGCCAGTTAGTGGTGTCCAGTACTGGGTCTTCGACCTTCACCACTACGGTTTGTTGCCTCTGAGATGGTGTCTTTGGACTTTCTCCCTTGGTTTGTTGCCTTCGGGTATGTTGCCTTCGGGTGTGTGCCTTCGGGTTTGGTGCCCTATATAGTTTCGCTCCGATGTTGGCCTTATGTGCCGCATGGGTGATACTTGGGTTTGGAGCCTTCGGGCTTATGGATCCTTGTTGTACAGTACTGAGCTCGAGCAATCATATGTTTCGTTGATATTATATTCCCTTGGTATCGCCCATCGTATTGGTCTGTTTGAGCCGCATGATGTATAACGATTACCTTGTGGAACTTGTATACCTTATTGGTATTTGTTATTTGCCTTTTGGCTCGTTTTGGGATATTTGTATCCTTTGTTTCTATATGTTGCCGATGATATGAGGCTTGTTCTATATGATTCATCTCTTGTTGATGATTGTGTTATCTCCTTTAGAGATATTTGTTACACTGTATGACCTTGCAGGTTTATTATTGTTCAGTTTATCTAACCGATTTGTTATCTAGACTGACCCGTGTATTTTATACTCGGGTCAGACCGAGATGTTTCAGGTTAGGTGCTTTTGGACTTAGCCTATTTTGCTTCCGCATGGACTATTCGCTAGCTTCATTTTGTTATAGCGTCTTTAGTGGTCCTTATCTGTTGTAACTTTGATATTTATACTTTTTCTCGTCTCGTCTGTATATTGTGGTCTCCTGTACCACTTGACATGTATTATTTTGTATACTCTGTTGTGTATCTGTTTATGTGTATATTATGATCGACTGTTCTGTGATGTGAATTACATTTGAGTTGTTATATTTTCTTCTGATAGATCCTATAGCCATTGTAGTTTTGCTTTAAATATTTATTGAATAGGTCGAATTTTAATGTGATTCTACTTTTCGACGTATTTAGTGAATAGTTAAGGTAAGATTACACATGGTCGCTTCCATTATACTCTATTGTCCGCGTTAGCCGACAGTATTATCTATGTTATACTCTTTGTTAACGAGGCTCTCGGAGTGGGGCATCACAGCGTGGTATCAGAGCTGAGTTCAGAACAAAATATGATAAACACAGAATAGAACACATATTACGGTACATCAAAGTGTACAAGTGATACAAATCTTTGAATCATCATGTCTCTTTATCCCATCAAGGCTAGATAGTATTTGGGAATACGTCTAGGATTATTCCGTAGTATCCCATATTGAAATATCTACCTTGTGAATAATCTTTTCCTTATCTTGACTTTCAGCTTATGGCTGGAAGAGGCAGGGGACGACGTTCGGATGCTGGGCAATCCAGTGGCTCACATCCGGAGGGCGTTTATATGTTTGCTGATCAGTTTTTGGAGTTGTTTAGGAGCACTCAGCCTCCCGTTCCTCCTCGAGTGTCTCCACCTCGCAAGTCTACCTTTGCACGTCAGTGCAGTGATTTTGCTCATCTTGGAGGAAAACCGTTTAAAGGCTCTGAATCCGTTCTTGAAGTCCAAGCTTGTTTCGCACATGCAAACGTATCTTTTCTCGCATGGATCTTTCTAACCATGATCGAGTTCTTGTGACTTCTAGCTTATTGCAAGAGAGTGCTCTTGATTGGTATGAGCTTCTTATAGCCGAGATTGATGAGTCTACCCTTTCTTGGACTCAGTTTCGGGAGCGATTTGAACTCAAGTTCGTTCCTGAATCTGAAAAAGTTTTATTGACCCATCGCCTCCTTAAGTTGAAGCAAGGGAAATCTTCTGTTTCTGAGTATGTTGCATCTTTTGAGGCCTTATCTAAGTATGGTCTTGAATTCATTAGCACTTCTTACAAGAAGAATTTGAAGTTTGTCTCTGGTCTTAAGAAATATCTTAAGAAGTCCTTGTTGCTCCAGCTTAAGCTTTCTTTCGAGGAATTGGTTGATTCGGCACTTCATCTCGAAGCTGTCGAGAAGGAGTGTGATAGTGGTGAGGATGTTGAGGTTTCCAAGAACCCCAACAAGAAGCAGTTTCCGTTTCAGAAGAAGCTTTTTCCTTCTAAGAAGAAGAAGACTGGTGGTCCTAGTTCTCAGCCTCAGTCTTCCGGAACACCTTTCATTCGAAAGTGTTTCAATTGTGGTTCTCCGGATCATATTATTCGAGCTTGTCCTAAGCCTCTCTTCTGTCGTTATTGCAAGAAGGAAGGTCACCATGTTTCAGCTTGTCCTACTGCTCCTGCTAAGGCAAAATCTGGCAAGCTCAATGTGGCTAATGCTTCTGGAGGTTCATCTCAATCCAAAGGTATGTCTCCATCTATTTTGGAGGGTTCAATTCTATTTCATGATCATAGTATATGAGTTCTTTTCGATACGGGTGCTTCACATTCTTTCGTATCGAAGAAGCTTGTAGATGATTTATCTTTGGATGTTTCTTGTATGGTTACTTCTTTAAGGATTGCGAATCCTATTGGGGGATCCGCGACCCTTAGTTTGCTTTGTGATGATATTGAAATTGTTTTATGTGGCTTTTCTTTCCGTGCGAATCTGCACGTTGTTTCCCATTTGGGTTTTGATATGATTTTTGGTATGCACTGGCTAGTGAGGTACGATGCCAGGATTATTTGTTCCGAGAGAATTTTATATCTTTGTCATCCTGATTCGCCTTCTCAGTTATCTCTTGTTCTTCGGGATGTGGATAATTCCGAGATGGCTTTATATTCTCTTACTTCGCGAGATGATGGGGATATATCTCGTATTCCTATTGCTTGTGACTTTTCTGATGTTTTTGAGCCTGTATCGGGTTTGCCACCCAAGCGGGCAATTGAGTTCCGCATTGATCTCATTCCAGGCGCGCAGCCAGTTAGTCGTCCTCCCACGAGGATGTCTACAAAGGAAAATGAGGAACTCAAGAAGCAGCTTTTAGATCTTGATTCCAAGCAATTGATTCGGTCTAGTTTTTCTCCATGGGTATCCGCGGTCGTCTTTGTGAAGAAATCTGATGGAACTCTTAGGCTTTGCATTGATTATCGCAAGCTTAACGAGTTAACCATCAGAAATAGGTACCATTGCCTAGGATCTATGACATGTTCGATCTATTGAGTGGTGCTAAGGTCTTTTCTCAGCTTGACCTTGCCACATGTTTTCATCAATTACGAGTCGCGGAGGATAGCATACCTCTTACCGCTTTCCGCACTCGTTATGGTTCTTTTGAGTGGCTCGTTATGCCGTTCGGTTTGACGAACGCTCCTGCTTTCTTTGTTGATCTCATGAATCGAATATTCCGGGAATATCTCGATAAGTTTGTCCTTGTGTTCATTGATGATATCCTTATTTATTCTAAGTTTGAAGCCGAGCATGTTAAGCACTTAAGGATTGTCTTGAGTACTCTCCGTCGTCATCAGCTTAAAGCCAAATTCTCCAAGTGTCACTTTTGGGAGAATAAGGTTAAGTTCTTAGGCCATGTTGTATCTTCCGATGGCATTTCTGTCGATCCCTCAAAGATCGAAGCCATCCAGAATTGGAAGGGGCCCGAGAATGTTCATGAGATTCGTAGTTTCCTTAGATTGGCGGGTTATTACCGTCGGTTCATTAAGGATTTTTCCCGTGTTGTGCTTTCTCTCACAAGCCTTACCCGGAAAGGCATTCGTTTTATTTGGTCTGACAAGTGTGAAGCTTCCTTTCAGACATTGAAAGAACTTCTCACTAATGCTCCTATTCTTGTGGTTCCCGAAGGGAATCATGATCTTGTTGTCTACACCGATGCTTATGGTAGTGGTCTCGGTGCTGTGCTTATGCAGAGAGATCGGGTAGTTGCTTATGCTTCTAGGCAACAGCGTCCGAATGAAGTTCGCTATGCCACTCATGATCTTGAGTTAGCCGCCATTGTCTTCGCCCTGAAGATTTGGCGACATTATTTATTGGGCGAGTGCTTCATTCTCTATACCGATCATAAATCTTTGAAGTATTTGTTCACTCAGAAGGAACTCAATATGAGACAACAACGTTGGCTCGAGTTTCTTACCTCTTATGACTTTGATATCCAGTATACCCCTGGTAAAGGTAATCGTGTTGCAGATGCGCTTAGTCGCAAACATTCGGCTGTTATTTCTATGATGTTTGCCGAATGGGATATTCTAGAGACTCTATCTTTTTGTGAAATTCGTGATCGAGATTCATCTTCTGATTCTCCTATTCCATTATTCATTTTAGATGCACGGCCCACTTTGTTGGATCGTATTGCCGATGCTCAGCGGTGTGATCCTAATTTGTCGCATCTTATTCAGCTTTGTGAGTCTGCATCCTGTGATGAGGTGTTGCGGGATTTTAACATTGATTCTCATGGGTGTCTTCGTAAGAAGAACCGTCTTGTTGTGCCTTCTGATTCTGTACTTAGGCATGATATTCTTGATGATTTCCATCGTTCTAGGTATACCATTCATTCCGGTAGTAGTAAGATGTATGCCGATATGCGTCGCCTTTACTATTGGGAAGGTATGAAGCGCGATGTGGCGAGTTATGTGAGTAACTGCATGACTTGTCAACGTATGAAGGCCGAACATCAGCGTCCTTCTGGTCTTCTTCAGCCTCTTGAGATTCCATTGTGGAAGTGGGATCAAATTTCTATGGATTTCATTGACGGCCTACCTCGTTCGAGATCTGGCCATTCTAGCATTTGGGTTATTGTTGATCGCCTTTCTAAGTCTGCTCATTTCGTCCCTATTAAGTCTAATAGGACTGCTTCACATTTGTCTAAGTTGTATATCAAGGAAATCGTGAGACTTCACGGTGTTCCTAGTTCTATTGTGAGTGACCGTGATCCTTTATTCACGAGTCATTTTTGGAAGAGTCTTCAGGAAGCTTTGGGAACAAAGCTTAATTTTAGTACAGCTTATCATCCCCAGTCTGACGGACAGACTGAACGGGTGAATCGTATCTTGGAAGATCTTCTCTGTATTTGAATCTTTGATTTCGGTGGTAGTTGGGAGGATCACCTACCTCTTGTAGAATTCTCCTACAACAATAGTTTTCAGTCTAGTATTGGTATGGCTCCTTTCGAAGCCTTATACGGAAGGCCATGTCGATCACCTTCTTGTTGGTTGGAATCTGGGGAGAAGCTTATTCTTGGCCCGGACTTTATTCGTGATTCTTCCGAGAAGATTGATCTTATCCGATTGAGAATGAAAGAGGCACAGAGTCGCCAGAAATACTATGCGGACAACCGTAGGAGGCCTCTCGAGTTCTCGATTGGTGATCTTGTTTTTATTCGTGTTTCTCCTTTGAAAGGGGTTATGCGTTTCAGTGCGACTGGGAAATTGGCTCCTCGTTATATAGGACCGTTTTCTATTACTGAACGTATTGGCCCTGTGGCTTATAGTGTTTCACTTCCAGCTCATTTATCTGGCATTCATGACGTGTTTCACGTCTCGCAACTTTGGAAGTGTCTTCGGGAGTCGGATTCTGTTATTACTTCTCCTGATTTGCAAGAGCTTGAGATCTCACCGGACTTATCTATTGTACAGCAACCTATTCGCGTGCTTGACACGGAGGTGCGACACCTTTGGAACAAGGACGTGCCGCTCGTTAAAATTCAATGTTCCGCTAATCCCAATGACTGTACTTGGGAAACCAGAGAGTATATCGAGCGATCTTATCCCGGTTTTCTTTCTTTGCTTTGAAACGGTGAGTATGTCTTTTCGTTTCTAACTTGTTTACTTCTCTTTTGAATGTTGTATGTATGTAGTTGTTACAAATATCGTCTCTAGGAATTGCGGGGACGCAATTTTGTAAGGAGGGGAGATCTGTAACAACCCGCATATTTAACGATTTTATATTTAAACGTTTTATTTAAATATAGCGCCGTCAGTCGGATTTAGGTCCGAAATGTTACTTTTTGCAAACGGCCGAATTGGGACTCAAAACTACCTCCATTGGTTCCAAAATGGCGTTTGCGATCATTTTGAGTATAATCTTTGATATGTTTGGAGTTTGTGAAATTTTGACCATTTTTCTATTGGGTTTTGGGTTTGGGTTCAGCCCACTAGCTTAACTAAACCTTCTACTTCAGTCCCTTCCCCTCATCTCTCTTCATTTCATTTCATTTCATTTCTTAAGCTAAAAACTGAAATGGGGGAAAGGAAGTGGAAATAGAAATTAGCAAGCCCAAGTTTCTTCTTGTAAACTTGATTCTTGCTCCAAAATCAAAGAGAATCCATTGGTAAGTTCATCTCCATCTTCTCCATCTCTTCTCCTCTTCAATTTCAGTAATTTCCTAACCCTAACTTAGGAAATACTTGCTTTGATTCTAGATTGAAGCTTGTAGTGTTGAAGTGGAGTGTAGTTGGTTGATTCCTTGCATTTGTGCTTGTTCATCTTCTTTGTTTTGTGTAAAAAGGTGGTTTTGAACTCACATCTACTTCTCTTGATTTCATGGGTGTTGGGTATGAATTCCTAACAAGTATGCATGTGCCATTGTTTTGGATTTGGAAAGAATTTGCATTTCATTGAAATAGGGCAGGAAGTGCAAAATCATCAGGTTCGGTCGACCGAGCCCCCTGGGCCGGTCGACCGACCTGGTGCCCCGAGCAATATTTTGTTTCCTGCATCTGGCCGGCCGACCGAGCGCTGTAGTCCGGTCGACCGACCTGCTCTGTTCTGCCTGTTTTGCCTATTTTGCATATTTGATTGATTTTCCGGATTTTATCGATTCAAGTTGGTTTTTAGTGTTTGTTCTTGCATCTTTGGCTTTGATAACTCACTCTTGACTTCATCCACGGGTTTTTATAAAATAATATCTCGAATTGCATTTAAAAGCTCGTTTCTTCAATTTATAAATCCTATTTAAAACACACACTTTCGCACTTCGAGCGGAGTGGAAGGGTGATTAAATGGTTGGGCAAAACACGGACCATGAATCTGTGCGTTTATCTTTCCGATTAGTCCCCGACCTATTCGATTGATTGTTTTGACCTTCGGGTTTAGTTTACCGATGACATGAGGTAAATTTGTACTGCTTTGAGTGTGAAAGCGACTGACGGATAGTAAACCGTTTAGTGCGAACGAGTGGTTATGGGACGCACGTTAACACTGTTCGGATTCCTTTTCGAGAGTTGTGACACATTCCGCTAGTTAGTGGTGTCCAGTACTGGGTCTTCGACCTTCACCACTACGGTTTGTTGCCTCTGGGATGGTGTCTTCGTACTTTCTCCCTAGGTTTGTTGCCTTCGGGTATGTTGCCTTCGGGTGTGTGCCTTCGGGTTTGTTGCCCTATATAGTTTCGCTCTGATGTTGGCCTTATGTGCCGCATGGGTGATACTTGGGTTTGGAGCCTTCGGGCTTATGGATCCTTGTTGTACAGTACTGAGCTCGAGCAATCATATGTTTCGTTGATATTATATTCCCTTGGTATCGCCCATCATGTTGGTCTGTTTGAGCCGCATGATGTATAACGATTACCTTGTGGAACTTGTATACCTTATTGGTATTTGTTATTTGCCTTTTGGCTCGTTTTGGGATATTTGTATCCTTTGTTTCTATATGTTGCCGATGATATGAGGCTTGTTCTATATGATTCATCTCTTGTTGATGATTGTGTTATCTCCTTTAGAGATATTTGTTACACTGTATGACCTTGCAAGTTTATTATTGTTCAGTTTATCTAACCGATTTGTTATCTAGACTGACCCATGTATTTTATACTCGGGTCAGACCGAGATGTTTCAGGTTAGGTGCTTTTGGACTTAGCCTATTTTGCTTCCGCATGGACTATTCGCTAGCTTCATTTTGTTATAGCGTCTTTAGTGGTCCTTATCTGTTGTAACTTTGATATTTATACTTTTTCTCGTCTCGTCTGTATATTGTGGTCTCCTGTACCACTTGACATGTATTATTTTGTATACTCTGTTGTGTATCTGTTTATGTGTATATTATGATCGACTGTTCTGTGATGTGAATTACATTTGAGTTGTTATATTTTCTTATGATAGATCCTATAGCCATTGTAGTTTTGCTTCAAATATTTATTGAATAGGTCGAATTTTAATGTGATTCTACTTTTCGACGTATTTAGTGAATAGGTAAGGTAAGATTACACATGGTCGCTTCCATTATACTCTATTGTTCGCGTTAGCCGACAGTATTATCTATGTAATACTCTTTGTTAACGAGGCTCTCGGAGTGGGACGTCACAGGACAACTCTCTCCACCGAAATGTTTCAAAATCTTTGTTTTAGTTTTGAGAGTGATAAAGGGAGATGAATAAAAAATGGGATAATCGTTAAGTTTACCATTCCATAACAATTTGGTTTGTCGATCCTCCATAATCACTTTACCAATTTGTTCGTGTTATTTAGTTTCATTAAGTAATAACATAATAAGTAAATGTACATATAAATATTTATTATGATATATCACTATTTAACCCCATAATTGAATCATTTAAATTATTATTCTCATAATTAATTCCTTACTTAGTTTTCTATTAATTTGTCGGGTTTGAAACCTAGCCTCTATCCTAAATCAACTACATTTTTTCGAGCATTCCTTTTTCCATTCCTAGCCACTTAAATAAACCTTGGTGAAGCCAACTCTCTGACATTCCAACTCACAGAGAATGAGAAGATAACGGCGCTCCAAATGAAATACTACTCAAACAGCCTACAACTAATCGTTAAGTTCAAATCAGAGAAAGCTAATATATATTCTTTTTTATTCTCATATAACATGCAAATATATATTACTATATGTTATCTTCTATTTTCGGTAATGTTTTGTGAAAAAAAAGTAAATTTTAGTCTATATACATATCTTTCATTATACAAAATTGTTTTATATGTTTAAAGGGCATATAATATACATATATATATATATATATATATGTGTATTAAGTATAAGCACACACACACACATATATATATACATATATCAAAATATATTTTCGGCAACAGTTATTACTTTGAACCAAAAATAATATATATATATAGTATATTATATGTTAAATAATATCCTATTCTAATACTTGATTTTCGTTTATAATTTAAAAAATAACTTTTTACATTTACCACTTCGAACATAAAAAATTTATTTTAGTATTTGTAGATACATATACATATATATCCATATGGATATATTATATAAAAAAATTATTTAAACTTATTGCAGATTAAATTGAAAAACTAATTTTTTTACAAAGTCAAAATATTTATTAAATTTGAATTTACTTTAATTTTTCAATCAAAATTTTTCTCAGTTAAAATTATTCAATACACACATACATAAATACATATATATATGCATCTCTTCATGTTTGCAGTATGTCTAAAGGATAAATAAATAAATAAATATCAATTTTATTTGGAATAAGTCAAAAATATTCAATTTAAAATTTTAAACTAAAATACACACACACAACCAAAAGATAAAATGATTATATATATAAATACATAAAAATTATATTTATTTATTTAAATATTTTACAATGAAGAATTTTTTTAAGTGCGCATATATATCAAATTATTTCTATGTATATACATATATAATATAAATGTATTGTAAAATGTCAATGGTTAAAAAGATTAATATTATAATTTAAATTCTATATAACTAAATTTTTAAGTTTATATCATATATAAATATATGTCTGTATGTGTGTATATATCACGCTTAGTCATCTTATTGACCGTAAGACAAAGCAGTTAATTTTCCCATGATCCCTAACTTAGGCTGTTTGCATATATTGTTACGATACTCGTATCGTGAATATTAATGTTATAACTTATCATATATAAAGTAAAATAAATTATAAAAATAAATTTAAATTAAACTATTGATAAATTTATTTTTAAGTTACTAATAAATGAATAATTAATTAATTAAATAGAATTCTAATATTACATAACTCTTTTGTAAATTAAAATACTAATTTTTTTAGCATAAATAAATATTTTTTTACACAAGCACAGAATAAAGATCTTGTACAATTTATTAAAAGGAAAAGAAATTAAATTTACCCTTCTAACCCTGCTTTCAGTTCACCTGATCCGACAATGGTATGAAAGTCCATGTTTAGCTTGTATATTCAACCAAAACATAGTACTCTTAGAAAAAGTCAAAGTAGACTGATGTCTTGGAAATGGTGCTTAAATTAAGGAGAAGTTTACTCTAATCAAGGACCCGATCTCTTGGCCCTTACCCTGCTCACGAAAATGGTCATGTCTGTGGTATGCCGTTATGGAAGACTTAAATATTTTGCTTCTAAGGTTGACTTAAATAAGCATACTTGAATATTATAAAATTAATCTATTAATTACATAATTTTATAAAAGGTATAAAATGAAAATTTAAAACTATTTGAAACTAAATAATTATTTACATAATTTACAAAGTTTTACAAGCTATAAATTTAAAATTGTTTTAAATTTAAATAAGAAATAACAATTTTATATTTATAAATTAATTAAATTGTCTAATTAATAAAACAAACACACACACATACAGAACTTTATAAATTATAAAGTTTATAATAATTTTCTATGTATGCATGTATATATTATGTATGAATAAATTGAAAGGTCAAAACAAATAAAACCCATAGGACTTATGGGAGTGTACATTGGATGTATATAAAAAATATGCAATATTATATGTTATAGTTGTTATACTCATCTCCCTTAAATAGTAGTGCATGATTATTTTTAAATTATTAATGCTTTTCCATCATTTATAATATATCTAGAGTATCTTACATATTCATGGTTGTTGAGAAAACCCAAGCATAGAATACTTAAGGGTTTTGTTTATATTATCATTAGATAAGTAAGAATGTTGTATAACTTTGTTGAGAAAACTCAATGGTTAAAATAACTTCCCTTAAGATATCGTAAAATAATGGGTTTAGAGTATCTAATGTGCTTCATTTTTGAGCAAACTCTAGATCCTAAAGATGATTAGAGCATAGTTAAAATTATAATTGAAGTTGTATATGAGATATTACTAGTATAGTGTTAGTTATCGTTCATAGAGGCTGCAATTTGTTGAGCAA
Source organism: Allium cepa (assembly GCA_030765085.1). Lineage (NCBI taxonomy): Eukaryota > Viridiplantae > Streptophyta > Magnoliopsida > Asparagales > Amaryllidaceae > Allium > Allium cepa. The sequence continues at coordinate 402,906,572 of CM060931.1, forward strand.
ACTCAACATTCTAGTGAGTTGATAAATGAATCCGAACATCCACAGAAGGAATTTTTGAAATCCACACATCCCTTATAAGGGTTTTGAGAGATGCATAATTTACTGGGAGCCATATTTGGTAAATATAATACATCAACCGAATAAGTATAATTACACATGTTACATTAAAATAAACTACTAAAATAAATTGCGTACTTAATATAATTGATAAATTTGTTTATCAATTAAAACATACCAACTGAACCGAATTAAAGTTTGACAAAGATATGTAATATACACTTACCAATAAATCCTTGACCCCACGCAAGATTCGAAATCGTATAACCATTATAAAAATATGTATACTGGTTACTTTAAATGTTTATTTTCCTAAGATTATACATTACCTTCTTTGAGTTATGAACTCTAAATGAATATAAAAGTTGTACGATGAACGCGCACATTCGTAATAATGAAATCCCAATGAAATGTTTCATTTTCAGAATGAACTAATTGACCAAAGTAAAAGATCATTTTTTCAATATGATCGAATATAATATGGATCTTACTGTGTTGAAAATAACACTAGACCAAGAACTGTAGAGAGTCTTAGGAATTTGATAATTGAAATTTTAGTTTTGCTTAGTTTACTTGAGCATAGTTTATTTGACATCCCTAAAATATTAAGGATGATTGAGTGTGTTCCAAAAAATAATATGGTGTAGTTTTATAGTAAAGGGTTATATATTTAATTATTAGACCAAAATTAGAAGTATATAGTCATAGTGGGGAATGAAGAGAGTGAGTGGTCGGCACAGTGGGAATGAAGAGAGTGAGTGGTCACCTCTGGTTCATGAAGAGACAGCAAAAATCCAATTACTTGTATTATCCATAAAGGCTTAGCATGGGAATAAAAATCTATTTTATGTTCCGAATATATAATATTATAGAAAATTGGTGTCCATAAATTAATTTCTTTGTTTAGAATGTTTAATCTAAGATCTTAACTATAAATTAGTTATAACAAAGGAAATAAACAACCCATCATAAGTAGCACAATGGAGATCTATATTTCATATGTTGTTATTGTGATAGTAGAACTAGTGGGAGCATACCGTTTAACACTTACTATTTGACGCATCAAGTTTTGAAAGATTACTTTCAAGTATGCCGAATATTATTTGAATATTTCGATTATAAACTAAGCCGTATATTTGAAAAATGATTCTTTAATAATATGATTATGAATCATATGGTATTTGTGAATTTTATTTCAAATTACAATTGGTAAAGCACCGAGTCGATGAGAATGACATATTAACGAACACCTCAGACTAATACATATAGTTGTATATAGTCAAAAGTCTTATAATACGAAAAGTGAATCCAAATACTTTGTTAAATTAACTAATAAATTTTCTAAGATATGAACATGTGTATTTGATACACATTAGGCATCTATGATAAGTTCATATAATATAAAATGGAAATAGAATATAAAATGTGCTAAGGGAATAAAGCAATTCGATTTGATTGAATATGTGAGTATGTCGAAAAGGATTTCAACGGTATCTTAAATCGAATAAGTTTCGTAGAACATTGATGTGTTCTATTATGGAAAATGATGAATGGAAATACATGGAGCGAAAATGGCTCAAATATGCATGCAAGGAGATCGTTGATACTTGGGGTGTTTTCTGATGCACTCATAAACAAGGGTGTTATGGGGATGCTCATTGGGTACTTAGTCAGTTACCCTGTATCAATTGCATGTACCTTGGGTCATTGTCATGATCTAGTATCAGCTATGGGCTGGTGTTTGGGTATACAGAAAACCAAGATTTTTTCATTAATTCTTGGCAGTAGATGGTCATATGGGTTATCATATATCGAAATCACATTTAGTGATAGTGAGTATTACTTGATGGATGCTATGTATTCCACCTTTTTTGTTGTTCTAGGGATGTTACATAACGTAAGTATCCAAGGGATCTATACCTAGACACCTGATGGTGTACCATGATGTTTGTACTCTTTATGATGATAATAGATGATGGGTTAGCCTATATTATTATTATTATTATTATTATGTGTTAACTCTTTAGATGCAGGAACATGTTAGGTATGACTCTCCATACCCTAGGTCCTATAGACTATATCGACTTCCATAGATTTTTGAGATTGTTTATCACTCACATTACAATGTTGTCTAACTTGAGGTTTTATGTTTTATTTCTTATTATCTTAGATACTCTTAAATGGGTAGACTAGATAGTAGTTGTGGAGGATACATGAAGTTGTGTAGATGGACTAGTAGGAGGCGACGCTTTCTCATATTTATATATGGCTTACTATTGCTTATTCCATTACGCAACACTATGGATCCTAAACTGTGTTAGCTATTTTATCTGGAGATAGTTATCTTGAGTTTATTTCCAATGGTCTAAACTCTACTGCTATTTTGTATAACTCTATGAATTTTTGCGTTTTGATATTTGTGGTTTATTTAGTGATTATCGTCTCACCTGTTTTATATCTATGATGATTATTATGTTTTACTCAATGCAGGATGAGATATATGATAGGTTATGCGATTGTTTTGTTTTCTCTATAAATCCAATCGTCCTACATCAGCAAGACACCATAGAAGCACACTCTTCGGGTATATTGAGTGCCGAAAGTGTAAAACGGTCGTCATATTTGGTACCAAAGTTTAGGTTGCATAGTTAACCTAAGTTGATACTGTGATCCATTAGAGATGGGGTTAGGAGTTACCACCCTATAATGGATCAAGAGTAAACGGGAGAGCGTACTAGTTATATATTTTGATTTTCAAAACTATATAGTAGTATATATATAATATATAAGTCGCATTGCACACACGAGGACCATTGATGCTATTCTTCTTTATGGGAGAATAATCATTCTTATTGTAGACTAGGAATGATCTAGCATATAAGAAACACTTCGAGGAATTTTATTTATGAGTTGAGGAGAAGGCCATACCACATAATGCTAACCCTACTTTACATGATATATTCGTTGAGATTATGTAAAACAAGATTTGAAATGCCCAACTTGCTCCAAATAATGATGGTGCTTAAGTGCAGGCATTTAGCATCGACATTACTGAGTAGAATAGAGATTAATCTAGATTAGGAGGAAGACCATTCCTTGGAACAGATTGAGGTGCAAGATTGGATGGACACTTGCAAAAGGATCTTCGATGACTTGGAGTTAGACGATGTTATAAGGTAGAGTTTGGGCTCAAGATAACTCTAGGGATGGACTATGAACATGTAGAATGCCCTTAGAGCTGCGATTTTGGGATCATTTTACTTGAGATTAGTTCATTGTCCACTTCAAGTAAAAGTTTATCATGGTTGTTTAGAAGTTGGTTCTATTCAGGAAGTTCACTAACTTGAAGTAAGGCAATATTTTTGTATCAGAGTATCTAGTCCAGTTTAATGTTCTATCAAAGTACAATCTATCTTTCATCGATATTCCACTTAGAAAGAACGAAAAGCTTATCACCGAGTTGAACGATCATCTTGAGAAGCAATTGATATGTCACATTGATGAGAACTTGGAGAAGTTGATCAAGAAGGCTTTACGATATGAGAGCCTATACCCAATGCAGAAGGACTGTCTTGAACCAATTGGGTAGGGGAAAATAGTGAAGGCATATGGACTGAATGTCGTTCTAACTTTATCAAGTGCTCCAACAGGGAAAGAGAAGGAGAAGGACATTACTGTCTACGAAATGCTTTCTATTTATGGAGATCCTATGTGTGTGTTTTTTTGATACTATTGGCTTCACATTCCTTTAGATCTAGTGGTTTGATAGATAAATTTGGATTAAGGCCTGAGATAGTTGATTGACCTTAAATTATGAAAAATGGGCTCAGCTAGCCCATAAGTGGTTGGTTGAGACCTAGTACTATCTAGTTATGCATGTTCTTTTGTTTATAATTACTTTTTTTTGGATTTCGTTGGATTCAATATTATTTTGGGAATTGACTGGCTAAAGAGGTAGGGAATAATGGTGGAGAGGTTATTGGTTACTATTGGGATCGATAATGGGCGAAAGATAGAGTTTGTCTTCCTACCATAGGATGAGGTGATGTTTAGCCTTTTATGTTTGTTTAAGGTCCCACATAACGAGTTGTCATCTATTCCTATAACAAGAGAGTATTTATCCATATTCAATAAAGTGATTGGATTACCACCACATAGGAAGATTGAGTTCGGTGTTGATCTGGTCGGAAATGCTAGACTAGTAGTTATGCTGTTTAGGCATATGGCACCTAAGAGTAGAGGGAACTAGAGGTGTAAACGGATAACCTATTGAGGCGATGGTTCATTCGTAAAAGCATATTTACGTGATATGCACCTATAGTGTTTGCCACTAAGGCAGATGACTCTTTGATTCTATGTATCGATTACCATGAGCTGAATAAAGTGATGAAGGATAGCAAGTATCCATTCCTATATATGGATGGCTTGTTCGAGAAGCTCCATGGTGTAAGGTAGTTCTATCAGTTGGACCTTGTGATGGGGTTTCATCGGCTGAAGGAAAAGGAGACTATGTCAATTATAACATTTCGTATGCCATTTAGAATTTTGAGGGATCATTTGAGTAAGTTCGTGCTTGTAATCATTGATGATATTCTCGTTTATTTACAGACAAAAGAGGAACAGAAGACACATAAGGATTTTGTTAGAAGTGTTAGAGAAAACACTAGATGAAGGTAAAGTTTTCTAAGTGTCACTTTTGGAGGAGAGAAGTGAAATTCTTGTGTTACGTTGTTTTAGAAAAGGACATTATTGTAAATCTTGTGAAGGTTGCGATAGCCCAAGATTAGGATGGACCTAAGAGTGCTAAGGAAATTGTTAGGATATTACAGATGTTTTACCAAGTACTTCTTAAAGTGGGCGGCAACTTTAACCTATTTGACGAAGAAGGGCCAGACTTTTATTTAGGACGTGACATGAGAGCATGCATTTTTGAGTCTGATAGAGAGGTTGACGAGTGCACAGCTGTTAGTCATTCCAAGAAGGACTTGGGAGTTGGAAATATAGTCAGATGTCTGTGGTATTGGACAAGGAGGAGTATTAATCTAGAGGGGTAACGTTGTTGCATATGCTAGTCAATAATTGAAATTGCACAAAATGAGCTATCTGACTCACGGTTTGGAGTTGGCAGCAATAGTATCCGCTTTGAAGATTTGTAGGCATAATCTATTAGGAGAGAGTTTCGGGCTGTTCGCTGGCCCCACACTGTTGAAGTACAACTTCTCCCAAAAGGATATCAACCTTCGGCAGTAGTAATGTGGAGTTAATATTATTGTTGAAATATCAAGTATTGAATGGTTTAAAGAGATGAAATGTCTTAATTTGCGCATGCTAAGGCGTATATACAATTTTAAAGAAATGCGAGATTTGGCGATTTGAAAGAAAATTGAAAAAGAGGCAAGATTGGTTCATTTCAATCACCTCTTGGATTAAAAGTACTATTTTATTTAGTTAATTTTACGAAATAATGCCTTTATATGCATACCTTATTTTTATGCTTAATGCACGTGAAAAATAAGTGAAGAAAGCAAGACTTCGTCTATGAGTTTATGTTAGGATAGTATAAAATGACGCCTTAGATTCTTTTATTTATGACTTATTAGATTCGTTGGTATTTACGTTTACTTTTTTATTTAGCATTTTAATTGAAGTAACATTGTATTCGTTTAAGTTAAGGCATCGTCCATCTATGACATCCTTAATTAAATGGTGATGAAGAACAAGATTCGCCTAGGTATCCTAATTGTAGTCCCCTTAGAGAAGGGATACCAATTGTTATCTTGTTGTCGTGCCAATGGACTTAAAGAAGGAGTTTATTGAAGAATGTCATAGGATATAAAGAGGGTTTTCCACTGGCCAAGGATGAAGAAACAAGTGGCAATGTTTTCTGCAAGGTATTTGAGATTGAGATATGCCAATAGTGTATTCTATTTAAATCAAAGCTATATTTAGACATTATACGATTAGAGATGCCTCAGTGGTATGCAAGGAAATGCAAACTGCATAGGATAGGCATGCATAAAGAGTTCGTAGTGGGTAACATGGCTACTGAGATATGTTTTGCGGGAAATGTTGTGCCATTTTCCGAGATATCATTTACAATTAGAAAATATATATACCTTACTGAATTTGGTTAAACAGACTAGAAATTAGAAGAAGTCTAACTCAATGGCATTTTTGTAATACAATGACTACAAAATTTTAGGCTAAATATGTGTTATTTCCAACCTATAAATAGATGTGGAAACCTTATTTTTCCGATGCCCTTTTAATTTAAAATCTTAAAACTAATCTCCATAAAATTCTAAGTAATTCAAAACAAAGATCTCATTTTTAACTGTTTGAACCAAAAATGGCACAAACACCCAAAAGAAAGTAGAGGAGAATAAAAAGCGAAGAAAATAAATTAAACAAGTAAGAAATGAACAAACAGAGTTTTAAAGTGGTTCGGCAAACTTTGACCTATGTCCACTTAATAATTTTATTGCTTAACTTCTGACTTGAGGGCAGATGTTCTTTGGTGTCTGTACAACTCCGACATTGAGATTTTTAGAGTTACAAGCATATAGGACAGAGTGGAGCTAGAGCTAAAAGATCTTGAAAAATGAGCCATACCCTCTATTTGTAGAGGTAAGGAGCCTAATATTTCACACAAAATATCCTCAGTCCATTACTCAAGATTTAGACCAATTCCTCCAAGAAAGTAGGTACTACTTCATCAACCAACTACGGGTCAGTACGACTTCATGGGTTGGGGTGGTACCGGCTCATAGAATTTCCAAATTATTTGCTTCAACTCTTTGCTTCAAATTTTCTTGTGGTTAACTTCATTATTCCATAGTTATTTGTATTAATATTAGCTTATTTCAGAGTCCAAATGATGGAGTTGTAAAAGAATAGAGTTGTAGATTCAAGAGTTCGTGGAGATAGATAGAAAATTGCATTGAGCCAGCAAAACAACATTAAAATCAGGTTACTGACACCAAGTGGGACTCCAAGGCAGAAGAAGGGCTCCCATGGCGGAGTTTATGTGAGTCGGTACGAACCCTTAGGAATGGGTCGGTATGGGTCCCACATTGTGGGTCTTGGGTCTTCCTATTTTGCTGGCGAGTTGGTATTTGAGTTGTGATCTTGGTTATACTTTGATTTGTTAGCTTCATGGTCATCTATTCGAGCACCTTCCCTTGATAACTTCAAAGTTTAACTCATCGGGTTCGTCCTATTATACTGCTTGGTCAAAAGATGGGATGACATTTGCCCCCGAAAGCATGCCATGCAAATGGGAGATGTGCTGTGCTCAAGAACAAATGTGATATCGATCTTTGATAGTTGAGCTCTCCAGCTAATTCATTCTTGGTAAATCGTCCAATTCCTTTGGACACAATTTTCACTCATAGGTCATTCCAAACCTGTTGTGGCCTGAGACTCTATACTTTGCCTAAGTGTTGTCTATATCCCATCACAATTTCAATTTTATTTGGAGTCATTACATCACATATCAAAACCATCCTGTGTTCATCCAAGGTTTACATCATTTTCATTCCGTTTTCATTCAAAGTTATCACATATCAAAATCATCCCATGTTCATCTAGGTATTCATCAGTTCATTTTAATTCTAGGGAATTCAAATCATTTTATCAAAATCAATATATGTTTTAAGGTTTGATCTCTGATCTTTCTTGATCATTAGCTAAAGTCATGGCCTTTCAAGGCCGATAATTAAGTTTATGGACTTTCAAGATCGTTTTATTAAATCGTTGATCGTTTGAGGCTGATAATTTAGTCCGTGATCTCTCTGGATTGTATGTAGAATTCGTGGCCATTTAAGATGATGGTTATATCCATGATCATTGCAGATGTTAGCTAAATTCGTGGATATTCAAAGCTGATAGTTAAGTCTCCAATCTTTCTAGATCATTAATTGAGGTCGTGGTCGTTCAGGACTGGTAAGAAAATCAATGGTCTCTTTGGACCGTTAACCGAGGTAATTGCCATTCGAGGCTGTTAATCAAACCCATGATCATACGAGGCCGATAATCAACTCTATGGTCTCTCCGGACCCTTATTTAGCCCAATCGCTCACTATCCAGCGAGGAGACTAAATGACAAGTAAGCGTATTTTCTCACACTCAAGCGAGGTGACTTACTTCTTGCACCCAGTCCTATGGGACTTTAAATCAATCAGTGTTGTATAAGTCCATCCACTCTCTCTCTCTCTCTCTCTCTCCAATGAGCAGGCTTACAACTTGCACATTGACCTCGCCCTTCTGGACGGGACTGAAAGTGATAAATATTAGTCATCACATTTAATATGGATTTAATAATCAAAGGCTCCTCTAAAATTATAATAAAGTTCAAACATAAAAATATAAATCCTAATATCAAGATAGTTGTTTCTCCAGGCGTTATAGTCTAGCATCCAACTCAGATTGTGCCTAGGGACCGTTTGAGATTCCATATAAAAGTAAATGTCTAGATTATATTATTACATGGTTTATTGAAAAAGGGAAATAGAGTGTGAGAACCAAACCTGATTGTCTGCCATCCTAATCAAGAGATAGCCATCGTTAACCTTGATCCAAGGTCGTTTTGATTTGTTGTGGTCGATGGATGCTCTTGTTCCACCGCCAAAGCTAGATTCTCACATACTACTACTATTGGTTACCTCTGACCAGTTCCACGATCAGATATTATAGATGCATACAATCATTTGTGTTATGTCCATCCAGCTCTTTTCACTATCTGTGCATTCTCTCCTTGCTGGATTTCATTAGGAGATCTGCTCCGGTATCCATATAAACCCACTCCGGGGTTTCATTTAAGTCCATATACTAAGAGAATTTTGGTTCCCCAATTTGCTGTTTTGATTCATAAAAAATGTCATCATCTTCATTTTCCCATAGTTCCTTCTTCGGGTGGTCATCTACCATCTATAGAATTAACTTCTTCGTGATCAGCTTCCCCATTCTCCTGATGTAGAAATCTCTCTGCCTCATGATAAAATTCTACAACATCTCTTAAAGGATCCGCTCTAGTGCAATCTTGAAATCCATCTTAGCAGTTACTTCTGCAACCGCCGCCATCAAAACCATTGAAGGGTCTAGCCTATCGACCATAGCATCTGCCGCACTAAACCTTGTAAAAAACTCCTAAGGGTCTCTCTCTCTTTGCTTCATTCTGGCTAACGTCATTACATTCTTGAATCATGAGATATAAACCTGAAACTGCTTTACAAATCTATTTACTAACTTGTTAATGGAACCGTTCTCCAGTTGTCTAAACCATTATGTAGTTAAATCCATCGGATGTAGAAGGAAACACTCCCATAACTTCTTTAGATGCCCCCAGCACCTCCGTGTGCCTAATTTATATCATCAAATGTATTATAGGATCCAGCTTTCCATTATATGTCTCTAATGTTGGTAGTTTGAAATCTGGCGGATTCTAAGCATGTCGAATACTTAGTGTAAATGGACTCCTGTTCATATCTTTTATGCTCTTATTAGGTAATCCAACCCTCATAACTCGCCTCACTGTCTCAGCATGTCAGTCATCGTCATTCAAAGGAATTCTAAGATTAGCATTCTTAGCTTGCCTCCCGACTCTAAGAGTGATTTCTAGTACGTACTCCTTCGGTCGCGCTTCTGAATTCTGATCCACATTTAAACGCTCTACAACAGTTCCAATTCGCACATCATTCCTTTGAAGGCCAGGATGACCCATGCCCCCGAGCCCTTGTAGATCGTTATCGACCCCTATACTTGGCTCGTTGTTTGTCCCGGGTCATTCTGCTTCGTTTCCAACTTACTACGCTCTAGCTTCAGGTCTCTGATTCTGGGTGGCAGCAATTCTAACAGTTCCCATTCTTTTGAAGAAATTCTCCATCATTTATTCTTGGCATGTCATCATCATCTTTTTGCAATCCATTCATCATAGTTTCCATCTCATCTTTGGTTATGTAGATTAATGGAGGGTTAGCTCCTAAGGACACCTCCTGGCTGCTTCTTGGTTAATTTCCACCAATAACAGTCCTTCTAGTTCATTGTCTAGCCTTCTAGAATCCTTTTTAAATCTTAAATCAATGAATTCAGGTGTTTCTTATTGAAAGCACCAAAATGTTTGAACCAAATAAGGCACACACCAAATAGAAAGTAGAAGAAATTAAAAAGTGAAGAAAACAAATTTACATGAGTAAGAAATGAACATATAGAGTTTTAAGTGGTTTGCCAAACTCTGGCCTATATCCACTTAATGATTTTATTTCTTAAAGGCAGAAGTTCTTTGGGATCGGTACCACTCCGACACTTAGATTTCAAAGTTACGAGAATATAGATAGAGTGGAGTTGAAACCAAAAGATTTTAAAAAATGAGCCAAACCCTTCTATATATAGAGGTAGGGAGCCTAGTATCTCATATAAAAATATCTCTAGGTCATTACTCAATATTTAGACAATTCCTTCATGAAAGTAGGTGCCACTTCATCAGCCAGCTATGGTTCGGTACGACTCCATGGGTAGAGGTCTGTACCAACCCCTAGAATTGCCAAATCATCCGCCTTCAACTCTTCATTTCAGATCGTCTTGTGTTTAACTTTGTGATTCCATGGTTGTTTGTACCAATATTAGCTTATTTCAGAGTCCAAATGATGGAGTCGTAAAAGAACAGAGTTGCAGATTCAAGAGTTCGTAGAGATTGATAGAAAATTGCATTGAACCAACAAAACAACATTGGAAACAGTTATTGACACCAAGTGGGACCCCTAAGCAAAAGATGGGCTCCCATAGAGGAGTTTATATGAGTCGATATCGACCCCTAGGGATGGGTCGATACCGACTCCACACTTGTAGGTCTCAGGTCTTTATATTTTGGTGGCGAGTTAGTATTTGAGTTGCGATCTTGGTTGTCTTTTGATCTCTGAGCTTCGTGGCCTTCTCTCCGAACATCTTCTTGATAACTTCTAAGTGTGACTCGTCTGGTTCATCCGTATACTGTCTGGTCAAAATCTAGGATAACATTAATTGATTTAGTTTTTCTTTCTCTTCCCTTTTCTTCATCAAATTTTAAAAATTCACAACTTCTATGTTTCTTAATGGATTCCGACAAAACCAATGACAAATCGTAGGATGCAATAATACTATGATATCTTATTAATTTGGAGGCAGAATTTGTAAGATTGGAGGCATAGAGAATCCAAAAAATGAAGAAAAAGGATGAAATCACATACACCATTTTCATCCTTCTCCATCAAACTTCGAAATGGCGTATCTCCCTCGTTTCTCAACAGATTTTGATATCTAACCATTGAAATTACCATGGAGACAAGTACTATAATTTAGTAAAGGAATATTTTCTAGGGTTTATAGGTGCAAAAGGAATAGGACAATGGAGGCAATGTTTAGTTCTTCTTCATTTTAGAGTTTTCGTGAGGACTCTTCCTTTTATGGGTATATATTAATAATACATAGTAATTCACACCTTATTTTCTTTTGTAAAATTATAAATGATGAAATTGATAATAAAAAAAATGATTTTTTAATACTTGATTAGGATGTAGTATCCATGGCTAGATAATTAAAAAAAGTGATTACTTTTATTATAAGTAGACAAATTATAATATTTCCCGATTAAAAAAGTGTAAAATACGAAAGTGTCCTAAATTAGACATTTCAAAATTGTATTACTCGATGACATGGATCCATTGTTGGTGTTCCTTTGACGACATAAAGTAATATTATTTAATTAAATAATTTATAAAATTTCGAAAATGCCCTTGAACTTTAAACACATGTACCTTTTGTATATGACCTTTGTTTCATGTGCGGTTCGCAGCATTGGGATCATGGTGAACGATGAATAATTTGGTATGTTTTATGATACTGTAGGAAAATGTCTTATTTTAGTAGGTTCATCATATGAGATGGTTCTATTAGGGTACTTTGGTGCATATATAAGAAGATTAGTCCTCAATTGTGCTAGTGTCATTTGGCATATATGGGTTAGGACTTGATCTACTAAGTAGCTTCATAATTAGTGGGGCGATGACAAGTTTTGGACTTGATCCAAATAATGTCGTAGACCGTTAGATGAATGTCTAGCTTGGAATATCTGACATCAATTGTCACTTGCGATTTCCATGACAGTGTCATATACGGACTACATGAATTGAGACTTTAAGCTCAATGGTGTGGTATATAGTAGGAGTCATGTGCATTTGATAGGGCCAGTAATGTCTAACAACGGCGAGTTGAGACTTTAAACCCAATTGTTTTATAGTTGTCGGTCATGAGTTTGGAATTTGAGCTCAATAGTGTACATACGATCTAACGATAGCACGTTGAGACATATGGATCTTAAGTAGCAAATCGCATACGATTAGGCGATAGTGGATTGATACATTTAGATCTCTAGTAGCGGGTCGCATACGACTTGGAGATAGTGGGTTAAGATATATAGTTCTTCAATAGTGAGGCACATGCGAGTTGAGAAATTGGGCTCAATCATGTGCATATGATTATGCATAAGATATATTTCGTTAAGTCCTTAGTATATTATGTCACTGTAGCATTACTATGTTTAGATGACTTGTTAAGTGCAGATGATAAAAGATAATGTATGGTTTTCGAACATAAATATTGTTTTACTATCTTCCTAGATGCATTTCACTACAAACATATGTCGGATCTCTCTTTATCATTTTCTTCTTTTTAGTTATATTCTGATAGATCAATAGAGATGACTAGTGGTGGCTTGGAGGACGATGGTGCAATAGAGACGTGCATTGATTTATCTATCATCTATACACTATTTCTTTTATATTAGTTATTCCCAAGCATTATACTATTTTTCATTAATGGTGTAAAAGATGTTGTATTTGGATACTACCTCACTTTTTCATGTGCACACTAGGATCTCTCAAAAGGTCTTAACCACTTCTACCAATAGAGGTAGCGACAACATGTTGTTCTCTTAATAAAAGCGGCAAATATGTGTTATTCATATGACAAAAGACGTAACTATGAGACACCGATGCAAGAACCATTCTCTGTTCCATACCAACCTTCTTACAAAAGCATGTTGTAATGTTACCTAACACGCATTTGGACGACACCGTCTAAGTGACATCTGAGTTGGCACAACTGGACCGTTAATCGCAATTAACTACTCTAAGGAAACGAGACATCTAAAACATCAATCCAAGCCATTCAAAGTATGATCTTCGTGGTTATATATAGGAGATCCCATACATTTGTGCATGGATCGAAAATAGAGTTCAATTCATTTACAACTAGATTTTTTTATTTGTACCTATTAAGTAGCCATTAATCTCCACTTTTGTAACAAAAACTCTAGAAAGAACTAATATAAGAAGTCATAATGGACATAGAGTTATTCTAGATTGAATAACTCTATATTGTGTGTGTTTTACTTACTTGCACGATACTTTACGTATATTTGCTTCTAATTTTTCTTTTTGATAATGTTTTTAACGAATAACATTCACTAAAGATCTTCTTTAGTCACTATTCCAAAATCGAATAGAAATCTAGTCGACACCGTGTATTATCATCTTCTTGGTAACCTTAACAATTATATTAAAGTAGAATTAGTCCTTTATCGATGGATTTAAATCGTCCATCGTATTTCCTACCTATATTTTGCGCCTGATCGTAATTATTTTAGGATTGTTGAACGCTATTCGAAAACAAGTATTTTCGATTGAAATATGTGTTTTGATGAAAAGACTAATCGTTATAAAAAATCATAGCATGTTTTCGAGACCATTGTCGATGACGTGATTGAAGATGTTGCTGAGAATGTCAAATTAGAGAAGAATCATCGTGGTAACAAAGTTACCTTGATATAGCTGAAAGGTCATGTAAGAAGAACGGGTCATTTTTAATCTTTTTGGCAATTTGACATTTTAATTTGGTAAATATGAGTTGAGTTTGTAGAGTGCATAGGGTGTAATAAAGGTTGGAGCAGGAAGTAACGAAGGTAATTGTGGTGATTGCATGGGAAAAGGCATGGGAAAAGACGAGGCAATAATCACAGAATAATATTTCCGTGGATCGCACGTATAATGGTTTGTATTCGTTCGGTGGCATGGCCAAAAGAGATGTTTAAATCAAAACTTTAGTTCAATGATATGCTCTATTAATTTAAGGTATGCAGTAAACCTGTAAAATTGATAAACTGCAGCATACAGATTTCAAAACGTTTTCATTTCTCATTAGTTTAATCCATGGATTTTTAAGTACCTTTTCAAAGTAACTACATTTCCCCTGTCAAATTAAAGATGCAAAGATCCATGCATATTCACTGCTCGTGTTGATATTTAAACCTGATTTACCGAGTACTAGAAAGATAACTATATATGAATTGATACTTCTATCGTACCACCGACGTCAAAATATAAAAAGAAAAAAGTCAGTTTTAACTTCAAGTTCGAAGCCATTTCTAAAATCAATTGTGTCACTGTGGATGACCAAAAAAAAAACCTGTTTAAGATCCGGTAAGCGTAGTGGTATAAAGATAGCAACGACGTCGCCACGCGTATTCGCACTGTCAACTTCAACGGTGTAAACAAGCAATTATTACGAATTAACATGCAAACAAAAATAGCAACTGGGTTCTGTGCGCACCAAATTGTTCACCGCAAAAATGAACAAATAGAGAAGTGTTAGCAAAATCAACATCACGTGAATTTTAGGTACTGCATGTACATGGAGATAGCAAATTAATAGCTTCTCTGTCGTACACTCACTTTATTGTCGCTGACAGCTAATGATAGGTACCGACTGGCCATTTTCATCCACCGACTATGTTGACCCTTGGCTTTGGATGTACTTTATTATTCAGTTGATCAGGTTTTTTTAAGGATAACCACATGCTTCGAAGTTAAAAAAAATGCGATGCGTTCATAAAGCTACAGAATAATTTTATATTATATTAGAGTTTGTCCTTACCAAGAGTCCGATGGAGACCTGCTACCATACGTCTAATCTATTAGTATATGTATTTTCCAATTTATGAAAGAAAAACCACAATCGATGTTTTACCTAATCCTCGTAATTTTAAGTGTAGACCATATGAGAGATACACACACAAAAAACGGAGGAAAAGAAATATTACCGATATACGAATTTGAATGCAGTTTGTGACAACGATACCTTATAAAATTTATCATTTTAAATATATAACATAATGGTTGATTTGTTGTATCCAAGATTCAATGAGACAAAACTTTGCAACTGTAAGGAAACTTAACCTGAACCCACATGACATTTTGAAAATGAACTGCATTCCAGGAGTATGAGTACTAGTGTGTTGTTATGCGAAATACATGACAAAGATGGATAAAGCGTTGTAGTATTTCTATGGATGTGTCATGTCGTATAAGTCCGAGTCAATATCAAATTGCTTCGATTTGAATCATCTCTAGGATACTCTATATATTAAAAAGATGCATAATCAAAAGTATTAATCGATTCAACAAAAGTTAGAAAAGTGAATATGATATCCAAGTAATGATAGATATGTAAAAAGAAGTTCTGATCATGCTCATTTCTGATTATAAATAGATTGTAACGATTTAGAAATCCATATATAAACATAGTATCTATTTGATACGCTTAAATGACAATAAAATACAAATTTTACATAAATCCCAAATTAAGGCTTGAATCATCGACTTTGCACGTAACCAACTATACTACGCATATAATAATAACAATGTGTATGCACACACCCAAATAACTATGCTATGCTCATAAAACTTAAGAAAGTGCGCGCCTTGCTCTTACCATCAAATATGATTTTAATGGCTGAGTGCAATTGGTAAAATTGACATACTAACAAAGTTTTTTTTTTAAAGAATAAGATTAGTACTTTGCTCAAACAAATCACTCATTCAATATCCTGATGGTTCATTTTCATAACCTTTAGAACTTCTGTATAGAAACCATAACACTTGCCACTTGAGCTAGCGATACTTGACCAATCAACGGAGTATTGAATAATAGTTTTGATGATTCAATCCTTTTGGCAATGTAGAATTCACTCACTCAATTACCCTATATCTATAACAATCCTCACAAAATCTTCACCATTTTTAAGGAATTAATTAAGTTGCCAAATTGAAATAGCTGAATAAAGACAGAGGATGCATGGAATTTGAGGATAAAAGATTTGGATTCGAATTCATGAATAATAAGCCAGTGGAAGTATGATTTTCAACAATTAAAACCAGGTCTAATATAATGAGTTAAAACTGGAAGTAAAATTGCAAATTTGATTATTTACAGAAAACAGTTGAATGAGTTGCAAATTATTGTTCATTGATAAAATTAGGTGGCCATGTGGAACCAATAGATAAATATTCATAGGCAACTGCTTGTTAAAATTGTAAGCTACCTTCATTAACATTATGCCAATGGTTAGACACTTTGGTTTTGGTTCAGGTGGTCATAGATTCGAAACATGCATAGAATCATTCAAAACGTTAAACATATATTTGACATTGAAGTATGTCATATACTGTCTAAATTTTTTTTATGTACTGCTAGTAAGATTAATTATCAGAAAAAAAAGAAAATAGAGGAAGAAAGAAGAAAGAAACAATATAATAATTGTATTGTCCTGTTATTTCTTTTTCTTACCATCAATTAAAAAATATTATAATTACTAATTTGTCGTGCTTTATATATGTTAGATACATAGGAAATTATGTCAAAAAACAAATTTATGACAAAAGTTATCCTCGATGATAGCTAGTTCCTCTTTTAGCCTTAAGATCAAGTTTTCATCTAATTCATCAGTAATCCAATTATTACGTGTTAAAGTTCGAAGATCCAAAAATTAGGGTTATGAGGAGATGACTGACTGATGGAGGCAACAAAATAGATCAGGGTAGACAATAGCGGAACTTGACGGAGGTGCGACAACATTTATTGTCTATAATGGTGGTGAATGATGAAGGAGGTGGTTGGTGATAATTATGACTAAGGATATGATGTTGGACACGACAATGATTGGGTGAAATTCGATGATGGAAATGTTGATGATGAGCGATGGTAAACAAGGTTAAGGCCTAGAGATTGCAAGGAGTAATAGTTAATTTAAAAAAAAAGTATGTTAACGTTTGATACTACTTGCATATAGGACTCGATGAATTGGAGCTCTTCTATTAAGAAGATGAATATTTTCTTGTATTATTATTTTCATATAAGTTACTAGAATTCAAAATGGGGTTACATATTTAATGATATTTCATATTTGTGAATTTTAGAATGTAGGTCTATAAATTCATATTGGCTTTAATAAAATTGATTAATATAATGATTTCATGTAATTAGATGTTATGTAACGTCTTCCACATTGATTTACTGCATTGGATCGATGTTCTTTATAAATAACATTTGACGAACCTGATATAATTAAATGTGTGCATTATGAGCAATTATGTATGTTATATAATCTTAATTTCGTAAATGATCTTTTTCGAAATAAAATGTTTCTTTTTTTTAATATCATATGTGTTTATTATATTATGATACAAGTAATGTGTCAGTAAACATTAAGTATATATAAGTAGAAAAATCTTAGAAGCAGTATTTTATCGACTATAGTTATTAAATGTTCATAATTATGAGGATTGAATCGATACAAATGAAAAAACAACTCTTTAAATGTTCAAAATAAAAAAGTATCAAGAAAAGCAAATCGATACGTCTTTTGATACTACTATACATAATGCTTTACATAGGTTGGACGGTGATTTATTCATTACCGTTCGAGATATCTATGGTTACGTACTTGCGATTGTTTGGAATGACCAAGGAACGACTTAATTATAGCATTGTATTGGGTTATATAACTTAGTTAAAATAGAATATCTCAAGGTAATAGTGCACATAGTCTTTTAATTTGAGAGTACTGTTGAAACTTATGTTTGTAAACTATGCACTGATTATAGGAAACTACATGGCATAGTGATATTGTTATGGCCATGGTTTGGTACACATTCAAAATGGTGTTACTATCTATAAACATCAAATATACACCTCTCAATCATTTTTCTTCTCGCCCACTAAATTATTCCAAACATCCAGCTAAACTCGCTAATTTTAATATTCATTTCCACCCAGTTTGCACTTCTTGAAACAAAAAACTGATGTTGTGATATTATGTTTCCTCCCATAAATCAAATTTCGACCAAAACTAAATAGCATTTCATTTCAGATTTAAACTATTGAGGTTGAAGTTCTTTGTGTTATGCAAAACTAAATAGCATTTCATTTCAGATTTAAACTATTGAGGTTGAAGTTCTTTGTGTTATGCAAAACTTATGCACTTATGCTCTTCACATATTTTCTCATGTTTGGTTTTGTTCATTATTGAACTTATAAGCTTGATATCAAATTGCCAACTAGAATGGTAAGGTTGAAGGGAAGCTAGCTGTTGGAAAGGGGAGACTGAACAAAGTGGTAAGTCCTAATTTTGATGATAATTTAATTTCATTTTTATGGTAGTTGAGTAGATGATTTTCGATTTATGTTAAAGATACAATTTTTGGGTAGATTGCGAGATAATTTCTGAATCTAGTTCGAGGGAAAATAGGTTGAAATTTTTGTGGTGGAAGGTTAAGGTCAGTCGGTAATTATAGTCTTGGTGGTTGGATTTTTATTCGGTTATGTTAAACCGAATGCAGGATAATACAATTTTTACACCGTCCTTTCAGTATGTGTAGGAACTTTGGTTGTTGATTAGAGCAGCTATAACTAATGAAAATACTGACATTTAGTCAAGTCACCAATGGAAAGATAATAAGAATAAAAATGAATAACTTTTTAGTTGGTGTTCTTATTATTCGCTTATAGGTTTTGAGAGCATCTTGCAAGTGGTAGAACTGATATACACATATTAGGATTTTTATTGTTTACATAGATTTACGGTGATTAGTTATGTGAGCCATTCAAAGCCTTTGTTTGTTTACTCTACACGTATAAAACTTTGTAGAAGCATTTTTGATTAAAAAACTTTAAATGTCACTCATCCGTGAGAAGCATGTAAGAAATGCTATTGAGTAGTAAGCAATTCCAAATCAGCAGATAGATATTATAGGATTAAATGGTTAGTTAATTTTACTAAGCTAAACTTAAGTTACTCAAAGCCATAAAAAAGCTAAGTTACTAAACTTCTGTTACTTTAACAGAAAGCAATTCTAATTCACCATATCCAAGCAATAGTAAACTGTCCTTACTTAAATAGTAGGATTAGTTTTAGCTATAAAATATCAGCAACTACCTTTTATAGTGCAATAGAAAGAAGAAAAGTTGGAAAAAACGGAAAACCCAAAGCGATAGGCGTGCTGAGATCTCGTACTGAAGCAAAATCAAGCACCAAAGAGGAGATGGATGTGATTGAGGAAGAATCACATAACATTGATGACGATTTTGAAGTTGAATTATAACGGTTGTGTGATAGGTCAAGTGGATCGAGTTCAGGTACAAATATGGGTAATGTCGAAGGATATCAAAATATAAGTAGAGGAGGCCCGAAAGGTAAAACGTTGCTTGGCAGCTTTGACTGCCATATAGCGAGAAGTATATAGGATATGAAACTGTTAAAATATTAATGAATTTTGATTTTATTTAATAAAATACTGTTCATTGTGACATGGAAATGGACATATCGTATCTAGTTATTGACAACTTGGTGCATCATGTAGGAGCATGGGCCACTTAGTTGCATTTCTCATTCACGAAAACGATAAGGTTGTAAACTAGAGGATGAGCCACCGCAGGTGCTTGAACATATAAAAGTTTCTAGGTTGAATATTATTGATCGTTTGTATGGATGGATGGATATGACGTCAATATCAGCCTTTATAGTGATATCGCAACATGAATCAAATACTTTTCGCATGCCATTCGGCAAGATGGCCATTAAATTTGATGATGTGATGTAGATACTATGAATTCATGCGGTGGGTAGTATATTTTCATACAAAGGAGGTGATCAGGATATAGAAATAGATGATCTTTTAGAGCTGCTGGATAAACAACTTGGCATTGATGAGGAAAAAAGGCTGAGACAACATATACATATGCTATGAGTTTGGAATGGTTGAAACAACAATGTTGTGGTAAAGCTGTAGAATATAGCGAGGTGAGGTATGCGATATGGATGGTTGTGGCTATTTGCTATACACTATCGATTGTTTTCCGTTTCAAGACAATTGAGAATGAAGATGTCTGTTACTTGAATGCACTAAAGGGATGTTTGGATGAGGTAATGGAGAAGGCTCTTCTCGAAAAGATTTGAAGCAGCTAAGTGAATGTTTGTCTTTTTTAATGGTATTAACTTTACAAACTACGTTAATTTAAAACTTACTAGTGCGGACGCATGCTTCGCATACGGACCGCACTCAACCTCTTATCATCATAACATGTTTAAATGATTTATATGGCTCATTGATTAAGAAATATTAATCTTTTCTAATGGTGAAAACTATTTGTCAATCTGATGTTTCTAGAAAATGTTATTGTGTTTTGAATATTTGAAATCTATATAATTGTGAAGTATTAAAATGGGTACAAGAATAGCAGTTACTAATAAAGAATATCAAAGAAAAGGGACCTGTTACATAAATTATCGACGAAGGATATTTTGTTTATTTATTTAAGCTTTGCAGTGACGACTTTAGTTTATAATGCATCATTCTTTTATCTATGTAATTTTTCTTATTTTTACATTCATGACTTTCTAAGGTATTACTATGCAAAATTGCTGCTCGCAATTTTCAATGTCAAACAGTTTTGTCCTCCCAAATTCTTTAATGATTGATTGAAAATGGTTGGAAGTATTTAACATAGAATAAACCAGTGTAGTATATGTACAAATGCATTTTTTCTCTTAAATAGGTCGAAGATTAGTAATCTACTAAGTCGAAGATTTCATTTAATTATCAATGTGCATTTGGTTAGGATCACCAGATTTTTTTTATGGGTATATCGAATTGCTTCACGATAATGTTATAAGACTATTAATTGTTAGAGATTTCATTTTTTTTTTATTTTGTATGTTAGAATTAAAAGTGCAATGCGGTTTTTTATCTATACATTGCTGTGAACCTATAGTTTTATAATCGGTTTTTGGCATCGTTATGTCATTGCTAATTTAATTCGCAACATCAAAAGCTCATATGGAACACTGATCATCACTAAAAAGTTAGTGGTTCCGTTATGATGCCAATTTAGTGATGCATAGTGATTCCAGAAACATTTGTGATACTATATAGATATCGACATTCTAATGCATTGGAAACCATGCTTACATTGATGGTCAAGCTTTCTATAAATTTTTATGGACTTATGAGCTTAAAATTTAGTAAGATGTATTAAATTCCAACACACATGTCTGCCATGTAAAAGTATATGTAAGAAACTATCATAAGATAAGCTATTCGTCATTTTCTCTCTATATTTAGTTGTTTACATTTTGTAATAATTCACTTAGATTTAGGATTTCATGTTCTTGAAGGATCCAACGCGTGCAAATTAAAATTCTTTGATTAAACAAACTGAAGATCGAGGAAAAAAGTAATTCACGAATCATTATTGAGCTACAAATTGTTTATTATCAAAATCAGTTAAGACTTTCTCAATTCAAAATTCATGAACCAAAACACCATATGTTTGAGTAGAAATCAATTATTCACCGATACTTAATAACAGTTAATTTTCCAAGGTATTCAATTCTAACAGATTAAAAAATATAATGTCATTCCAGAAAATAAGGTATCTTCATCAATATGATAACAAATGGTTTCATGTATGAAATAGTTAACTGCCAGTTTTAGTTTCAGTTACATTTCAAAATTTATCATACTTTGCATATTCAATTTTAATGTAGGATATATTTGTGTAAATTCTTATCAAATAACCAATTTTTCTGATGAAATGACATGATAACAATTTTTCTTTTGTTATTAAAACTTAAAGTTTTAATTATCCTAACTTAATAGATTGCACAAAGAAATAGATATCGGTATATTCGATCGACTAATGTCCTTCTAACAGATAAGTAGAAGTATCATTCACATGAAGAAAAAAATTGTGTAAGTATCGCGTTAATAATGCTTTAATGAGTTGTAATGCTACAATCGGAATTCAATAATAGTTTCTATGATTTTTGTTTCATTCATCATTACAGTGGTAGGGATAAGGTGGATTAACGTTTAATTTTTTATGTAATATGCAGTACTCTTTGAACTTACTTTTTTTTAATATGAGACGTTTTTTTTAAATGAGCAAACTAGCACTATCATAACTTTTCTATCTCTCTTTCCTTAATTGTTTAAAAGTTTAAGCACATACCCAAAAAATATTATTTTCGACCTTCAATTTTACATCTTCAAAATAGTTGCGCAACTTTTCTAATATTTTCTAAGAAAGAATCATTGAGATTACGAACATTATCATGGATTAAAAATGTAATTTTTCCTAGAATTAAATAGCTTTCAATTATTTTCTACAATTTTATATGGATTTGTTATAAACAGTCACCTTTTGCTTTGTTGCATTTACGTTGCAAATCAACCTTTCTACAAATAACCGTGTGCAAAGCACGAGTTCATGCCATTCTAAATATAGTTTAAAACAATAATTAATAGTATATGGTTTATTTTTTACCAAAATGATATGAAATTAAGATATAAAATTTTAACTTGTAAAGTTGCAATTTTAGGCTTGGGTACATGAGAACTTTCCTATAAATCCAAATGCTACTCCAAGTCCTTTGTACAATGATTCTCAACCAAGATTATGCATGTGGAAAATATTCAACTTGATGATGATCAAGCATATGCACCGATAAGGCTCATAGAGTAGCTAGATAGTTGATCGAGCATGATGTGAGTATACTTTTTTCGTACAATGGTTGTTGCATGTATTAGTGGACCAATATTTTATTTCTGTTATGGTATGTACATTATGTGGAACCCACATTCAGATATTCGTGATAGATAACTGTTGTAAGAATATATTTTATCATTAGGATTTTATTGTGTTTTGATATTACGGAGCTACACTACCCGAACCGTGTTTTGAGATAATTTAATATTAAACAACCCATCCCAAAACGACCAATGGCTCCTTTAGCTTGTTGTAGAGGTGCAAAATATATTAAGAACAAAGTTCAATATGACATTGGATATTGGTTATGTAACACCCCAGAAATTTTAATAATAAATTAAAATATGAATAGGGAAAAAATATAATTTTACATAAAAAGAAAAAATAATAATTTTTTACAAAAGTTGGAATCAGGCCTTTGGATTAGTTCACTACGTCTAGAATGTTGTTTAAAATAAAAGATCATATATAACTTGTTAAATTTGATAAAATAGAGCAAAATTAGTGAAAAATGTCTATAGTGGAATTTCATAAGTATTGATTTTGAAAACTGTACTAGAAACCCTAATTCCCAACTATAAATAAAGGAGTAAGCCCCCTCTCTTCCCAATCAAAAACCCTAGCCTCTTCCTCCTAAATATTTCTTCTTCCTAAAAAAGAAACTCTAAATTTCAAAACAAATAAAATAAAAGAGTAAAGGGATTAGAGAAATAAGAATTCAACAACCAAAGCTAGGGAAAAATCCACCGAAAAGCGAAGAGGAAAAGCTAAAAAAGCGAGGATATTTTATCTACGAAATGCGTATATTTGGAATAAGTAATTGGTTTTCAATTATACACCTTCTTAGTAATGTAAACATGATCTCTCTTCTCGAACCTATCTTTTATTCTGAATATTTAAATTGAAATAATTTGGGAAAACCTAAGGAAATGATAGATCTGAACACTAAATTGATAAATTAAAGTAAAATTATCTCTAGTCTTATGAATCTAAAATGTATAGATAGTTTGGGATTGATTTTGATAAATAGAATTTTGTTTTGAATTAAAAACTACCTTTCACCTTATAGAGTTGATCTATATAATAAATTTGAAATGATTTATACAATAATCTTGTGTAATGATATAGAACTTAGGAAATGGACCAGCAGGGAGATGCACCAATGCCAGATGGTAAGAACAGTTAGACAGTGATCCAATGAACGGGCCGGGCATTGAATGCATACTCCACTCAGTACACCATGGCAAGAACCATCGGAAAATGATTCGATGAATGGGTCCGGCAGTGGATGTATATTAGGTTAGAAGCACCATTGCATAGATAGCAAGAACCATTAGACAGTGATTCAATGAACGGATCAGGAACTGGTTGTATATTCATATAGGTGTAACCTTAACAACCGCTACTAACGATGTTTATTGATGTATAGTTATGTGGTCTACCATTGGGACCATACACTAGAGATGCCTCTAGGAATTACTCTATTTTTGTATGCTCCACCCATGAGTAGGACTTTCATAAACTATAATTGGACATCTGGAATAATCAACTCAAAATGTAAAATAACTAGCTCCTTATGTATAACACTAAGGAATGCCTAGGAGTAAGATATAACCGAACTTCAATTACTTGTTTACACCATGCCACTAGTGATATAATTTATTCATCAGACTATGTCCGATCCCCTCCATTTTTCTCTCCTATCACCTGTTACGTGAGGATATGGCAGTAAGTGAGGTGAGTTGGTCAAGGTGCGTGGAGAAGGCGAGATGACCTTGGAGATTTAATTATTTACAGTCTTCTCCATGTATCTTATTGTATCTTTTAGTCAGACTATTATTACGGTATTATTGGTGTCGTTATTAGACTTATGTTGTATTGGTATTTGGGGACATTATTTTTTCATTCATTATATGGACCACGGTTATTCTAAGACCGTGTTGCTTGAATTATTTTCAGTGCTGATATTTTATTACCTTTCATTGTGAGTTCTGCAAGTGTAGAATAATGTAAAGTTATAATATAAGTTGCAAAACTTCTTAATCATAGATAGTGAGAAGAGCAACCAAACTAGAACTGGTATGGACGAAGCAGTTGAGATTCCAAACGTGAACATTTCGATATGGTTCCGCTTGTATCCATAAGCAAGAGATCAAGCTGAACTTAACGCCAATAGAGAACCTACGATACAAGCGTAGAGTTCATGACCAGTCAACCCACATATTGTAGATTTTGCCAAGCTATGTAATGACTTTTCAAGCTTAGGAGGAAAGCCTTATGTAGGAACTGAATCTTTTGTGGACTTGAACACATGGTTGTATAATTTGAGAGGATTTTGGTTTGTTGGGGATGAATGATGCCATTAGAAGGCAGTTGGCGTCTTGGCATTAACAAGGGAAGATCTAAATTAGTGGGATTTTGTGGTGGAAGAGACCAATGAAGAAGAGGTAACCTAGGGTGATTTTAGAAGATCTTTTGAGACTAAGTTTCTTTTTGTAGCCAAGCAAGGAGTGCATTGGAGAAATTTATACATCTGCAGTAGGGAGATGTGACGATTAAAGAATATATGAACCAATTCAATGAGCTAGCTAAGGTTTTTTTTGACTTGATAGATACCCCACACAAAAAGACTTTCAAATTCGCAACAGAGCTAAAGCAACCTCTTCAAGATTTGACTCTTAGCTATATTCTTATGTGAGCTACTTATAAGGGATTGGTGAAAATAGCTTTTCTAAATACCGTTTTCGAAGAAGGCATAGGGAAGTCGATTCCACAAAATCAGCGCAAGATAAAGAAGCTATAAAGTGTAGTTTTAAAGGACATTTTGCTAGGAACTACAAGACGAATATGGTAAGGATAAAGTGTTACAATTGCAACCATCTTGGTCACACGAAGGAGTGTCTGACCTTGTCCACGACTTCCACCCAAATGGTTCCAATGCATGCACTGGATATTATTCCTAGTTTGAGTATAGCTTAAGTTATGGATACAGAAAAGAAGGTCGTTGTTGAAGGCGTGATAACTCTCATTAATTCATCTATTCTCACTCTATTTGACACTAGATTATCATACTTGTTTGTTTCAAGATAAACAAGTAGACGACTTACACTTGGAAACTAATATAGTTGCAAACCCTATTATAGTATTAAACCTTGTGGGTGGGTCGATTCATTTGTCCATGATTTATAGGGGATTGAAATTGTATATTTTGGGTGTTGAATTCGATTGCGATGCTTATGTTTTGGGATTTTCTGGGTTTGGGCTAATTTTGGGAATATACTAGATGACTATGTATGTAGTGATACTTGTAACAACCCGAATATTTAACGATTTTATATTTAAATGTTTTATTTAAATATAGTGTCGTTAGTCGGATTTTTTTTGGATCCGAAGTGTTACTTTTTGCAAATGGCCGAATTAGGACTCGAAACCACCTCCATTGAGTCCAAAATGGCGTTTGCGATCTTTTTAAGTATAATCTTTGATATGTTTGGAGTAAGTTGAATTTTGCTACTTTTTCTAGTTGGGTTTTGGTTGGGTTCAGCCCACTAACTAACTAATTAACCCTTACTCAGTCCCTCTCCTCTCCACTCACTTATTTCATTTCATAAAACTTAAGCTAAAAACTGAAAATGGGGGAAGAGAATGGGAATTAGAAATTCCAATCCCTAGTTTCTTCTTGCAACTTGAATTCTTGCTCCAAAATCAAAGAGAAGCTATTGGTTAGCCTCTTCTTCATCTTCTTCAACTCTTCTCCTCTTCAATTTCAGAAGTTTCCTAAACCTAATTTGGGAAATATGTGTTTTATTCTTAGATTGAAGCTTGTAGAGTCGAAGTGAAGAGTAGTTAGTCTCCTTCTTCTGTTTGAGCTTCTTCTTCTTTGTTTTGAGATAAAAGGTGAGTTTTGAACTCACATCTACTTCTCTTGATATTATTGATGTAAGGTGAGATTTTTATCTCTCATCTATGCTTATATCTATCTTTGATTGTTGGGTATGAATTCCTAACACATGTTCATATGCACTTGCTTTTGGTTTGGATTGAATTGGTGAATTTCCAAATTTTTAGTGTTTGGGTTTAATTCTTTAAAGATCCTAACTTTGATGTTTGAACATGTTTTGGTGGCGAATCGGAGAGCTAATGGAGCTGGGGTATCAATTGG
Source organism: Allium cepa (assembly GCA_030765085.1). NCBI lineage: Eukaryota > Viridiplantae > Streptophyta > Magnoliopsida > Asparagales > Amaryllidaceae > Allium > Allium cepa. Next base: position 402,933,705 of record CM060931.1, read on the forward strand.
CTAAGGCTCCTTAGGTCCATTGCTCGACCGGTTGCGTTTTGGAGGAGTTTTCATTTCGATGAGAAAGGGCAGGAACTGCATAAAATTTGCAGTTCGGCCGACCGAACCCCCTGGGCCGGTCGACCGACCTGCTACTCCCGAGCACTTTTCTGCCTCTGGATCAGGCCAGCCAACCGACCCAGGAAGTCCGGTCGACCGACCTGCTCCTATTTTGCTGTTTTGCCTATTTATGCTCATTTTGATTGGTTTTCCAAATCTTATCGATTCAAGTTGGTTTTTTGTGGTTGTTATTGCATCTTTTGGCTTTGATAACTTAATTTAACTTCATTCATGGGTTTATCAAAATAATCCCTTCAAATCGTATTAAAAGCTTCCTTCTCCAATTCGTAAATTCTATTTAAAACGCACACACAATTTCGCACTTCGAGCGGAGTGGAAAGGAGATTAAATGGTTAGGTAAAGCACAGACGATGAATCCATGTGTTTATCTTTCCGATTAGTCCCCGACCTATTCGATTGATCGTTTTGGCCTTTTGGTCTGGTTACCGATGAGACGAGGTAGACTTTGTACCGCTTTGAGTGTGAAATTAACTAACGGATAGTAAACCGTTTAGTGCGAACGAATGGTTATGAGACTCACGTTACCACTTTTCGGATTCCTTTTTGAGAGTTACGACACATTCTGCCAGTTAGTGGTGTCCAGTACTGGGCCTTCGGACCTTCACCACTACGGTTTGTTGCCTTCGGGTTTGCACCTTCAGGTTTGTTGTCTTCGGGTATGTTGCCATCGGGTATGTTGCCTTCGGGTTTGTGCCTTCGGGTTTGTTGCCCTATTGTATCGTTTTCGGAGTTAGGTATTTATGAGCCGCTCGTGTGATATTTGGGTTTGGAGTCTTCGGGCTCATTGATCCTTGTTTATATAGTACTGAGCACGTGCAAAATTTTATGATGTTTCATTGATATGTATATTCCCTAGGTATCGCCCTTCGGTGTTGGTCTTTTTGAGCTGCATGATATATAGCGATTACCTTGTGGAACTTGTGTTACCTTCATTGGTATTTGTTATTTGCCTTTATGGCTTGTTTTGGGATATTCCTATCCTTTGTTTCTCTGAGTTGCCGATGATATGAGGCTTGTTATGATATGATTCATCTTTAGTTAGATGATTGTGTTATCTCTTTTAGAGATATTTGTTATACATTGTGACCTTGCAGGTTATTGTTGTTCAGTTTATCTAACTGATTTGTTTAGCTAGACTGACCCGTGTATTTTATACTCGGGTCAGACCGAGATGTTTCAGGTTAGGTGCTTTTGGACTTAGCCTATTTTTCTTCCGCATGGACTATCTAGCTTGTTCCTTTTTGTTAAAGCTTTTTGTGTAGTCCTTTTTATTGTAACTCTGATATATATATTCTTTTGGATCCGTCTGTATATTGTGGTTTCCTATACCCACTTGACATGTATTAGTTTGTATACTCGGTTATGTATCTGCATATGTGTATACGATGATCTACTGTTCTGTGATGTTTAATACATTTGAGTTGTTATATTCTGTTCTGATAGATCCTCCAACCACCTATGGTTTTGTTTTAAGTATTCATTGGGTATGTCGACCTGCTTGGTATGTCTATTGTCGATGTATTCAATAGATAGTTAGGGAAAGGCTATAGATGGCCGCTCCTAACCAGCCTTATTCTCCGTGTTAGTTGACGGCATTACCCTGTAGTGTCCTTGGCTAGCGTGTGTATAGAGGTGGGGCGTCACAGCATGGTATCAGAGCGAGGTTCAGAACAAAATATGATAAACGCAGAATAGAAGCACATATCCCGGTACATCAAAGTGTATAAGTGATACAAATCTTTGAACCATCGTGCCTCTTTATTTCTTTTGTGCCTTGGTGGTAGATAGAATGTGGGAATACGTCTAGGAATGCATTTAAATTCCTTAGTATTCCATATTGAATCATCTACCTTGTGAATAATCTTGTTCTTATCTTACTTTCAGCGTATGGCTGGAAGAGGCAGGGGACGACATTCGGATGCTGGGCAATCCAGTGGCTCACATCTGGATGACGTTTATATGTCTGCTGATCAGTTTTTGGAATTGTTTAGGAGCACTCAACCTCCAGTTCCTCCTCGTGTATCTCCACCTCGCAAGTCTGCCTTTGCACGTCTGTGCGGTGATTTTTCTCATCTTGGAGGAAAGCCGTTTAAGGGCTCCGAATCTGTTCTTGAAGTCCAAGCTTGGTTTCGCACGTGCGAGCGTATCTTCTCTCGCATGGATCTTTCTGACCATGATAGAGTTCTTGTAACTTCTAGCTTATTACAAGAGCGTGCCCTTGATTGGTATGAGCTTCTTGTAACTGAAACTGATGAGTCTACTCTTTCTTGGACTCAGTTTTGGGAGCGATTTGAACTCAAGTTCGTTCCTGAATCTGAAAAAGTTTTATTGACCCGTCGCTTCCTTGAGTTGAAGCAATGGAAATCTTCTGTTTCTGAGTATGTTGTATCATTTGAGGCTTTATCTGAGTATGGTCTTGAATTCATTAGCACTTCTTATAAGAAGAATTTGAAGTTTGTTTCTGGTCTTAAGAAATATCTTAAGAAGTCTTTGTTGCTCCAGCTTAAACTTTCTTTTGAGGAGTTGGTTGATTCGGCACTTCATCTCGAGACCGTCTAGAAGGAGTGTGATAGTGATGTTGATGTTAATGTTGAGGTTTCCAAGAACCCCAACAAGAGGCAGTTTCCATTTCAAAAGTCCAGGTCTTTTCCTTCTAAGAAGAAAAAGACTGGTGGTTCTAGTTCTTATCCTCAGTCTTCGGGAACACCTTTCGTTCGGAAGTGTTTCAATTGTGGTTCTCCTGATCATATTATTCGAGCTTGTCCTAAGCCTCTTTTCTGCCGTTCTTGCAAGAAGGAAGGACATCATGTTTCCACTTGCCCTACTGTTCTGGCTGGTGCCAAGTCTAGCAAGCTTTATGCTGCTAAGGCTTCTGAAGGTCCTTCTCAGCCCAAAGGTATATCTCCATCTATTTTGGAAGGTTCTATTTTATTTCATGACCATAGTGTTCGAGTTCTTTTCGATACGGGTGCATCACATTCTTTCGTATCGAAAAAGCTCGTTGATGATTTATCTTTGGATGTTTATTGTTTGATTACTTCTTTAAGGATTGCGAATACTATTGGGGGATCCACGACCCTTAGCATGCTTTGTGATGATGTTGAGATTATTTTATGTGGCTTTTCTTTTCGTGCGAATCTACACGTTATATCTTGTTTGGGATTTGATATGATTTTGGGAATGGATTGGCTAGTGAGATATGATGCCAGGATTATTTGTTCGGAGAGAATTTTGTATCTTCGACATCCGGATTTGCCTACTCAGTTATCTCTTGTTCTCCGGGATGTGGATAATTCCGAAATGGCTTTCTATTCTCTTGATTTGCGAGATGATGAGTATATATCTCCTATTCCTGTTGCTTGTGACTTTTCTGATGTTTTTGAACCTGATTCGGGTTTGCCACCCAAGCAGGCAATTGAGTTCCGCATTGATCTCATTCGAGGTGCGCAGCCAGTTAGTCGTCCTCCCACGAGGATGTCTACAAAGGAAAATGAGGAACTCAAGAAGCAGCTTTTAGAGCTTGAGTCCAAGCAGTTGATTCAGTCCAGTTTTTCTCCATGGGGATCCGCGGTCGTCTTCGTGAAGAAATCCGATGGAACTCTTAGGCTTTGCATTGACTATCGCAAGCTTAATGTGTTAACCATTAGGAATAGGTATCCATTGCCTATGATCGATGATATGTTCGATCTATTGAGTGGTGCTAAGGTCTTTTCTCAGCTTGACCTTGCCACAGGTTTTCATCAATTACGAGTCGCGGAGGATAACATATCGCTTACAGCTTTCCGCACTCGTTATGGTTATTTTGAGTGGCTCGTTATGCCGTTCGGTTTGATGAACGCTCCTGCTTTCTTTGTTGATCTCATGAATCGGGTATTCCGAGAATATCTCGATAAGTTTGTCCTTGTCTTCATTGATGATATCTTTATTTATTCTAAGTCTGAAGCTGAGCATGCTAATCACTTAAGAATTGTCTTGAGTACTCTCCGTCATCATCAGCTTAGAGCCAAATTCTCCAAGTGCCATTTTTGGGAGAATAGGGTTAAGTTCTTAGGCCATGTTGTATCTTCCGATGGCATTTCTGTCGATCTCTCGAAGATCGAAGCCATCCAGAATTGGAAGAAGCCTGAGAATGTTCATGAGATTCGTAGTTTCCTTGGATTGGCGGGTTATTACCGTCGGTTTATTAAGTATTTTTCCCGTGTTGTGCTTCCTATCACCAGCCTTACTCGGAAAGGCATTCGTTTTATTTGGTCCGACAAGTGTGAAGTTTCCTTTCAGACATTGAAGGAACTTCTCACTAATGCTCCTATTCTTGTGGTTTCCGAAGGGAATCAGGATCTTGTTGTCTACACCGATGCTTATGGTAGTGGTATTGGTGCTGTTCTTATGCAGAAGGATCAGGTAGTTTCTTATGCTTCTAGGCAACTGCGTCCGAATGAAATTCGCTATGCCACTCATGACCTTGAGTTAGCCGCCATTGTCTTCGCTTTGAAGATTTGGCGACACTATTTATTAGGCGAGCGCTTCATTCTCTATACCGATCATAAATCCTTGAAGTATTTGTTCACTCAGAAGGAACTCAATAGGAGACAACAACGTTGGCTCGAGTTTCTTACTTCCTATGACTTTGATATCCAGTATACCCCTAGAAAGGGAAATCGTGTTGCTGATGCGCTTAGTCGCAAACATTCGGCTGTTATTTCCATGATGCTTGCCGAATGGGATATTCTTGAGACTCTATCTTTTTGTGAAATTCATGATCGAGGTTCATCTTCTGATTCTCCTATTCTATTATTTAGTTTGGGAGCTCGACCCATTTTGTTGGATCGTATTGCCGATGCTCAGCGGCATGATCCTGATTTGTTGCATCTTATTCAGCTTTGTGAGTCTGGATCCTGTGATGTGGTGTTGCGGGATTTCAATATTGATTCTCATAGGTGTCTTCGCAAGAAGAACCGTCTTTTTGTGCTTTCTGATTTTGCACTTAGGCATGACATTCTTGAGGATTGTCACTGTTCTAATTATACCATTCATCCTGGTAGTAGTAAGATGTATGCGATATGCGTCGTCTTTATTATTGGGAAGACATGAAGCGTGACGTGGCGAGTTATGTGAGTAATTGCATAACTTGTCAGCGTATTAAGGCCGAACATCAGCGTCCTTCGGATCTTCTTCAGCCTCTAGAGATTCCATTGTGGAAATGGGATCAGATTTCTATGGATTTCATTGACGGCCTACCTCGTTCGAGATCAGGCCATTCTAGCATCTGGGTTATTGTTGACCGCCTCACTAAGTCTGCTCATTTTGTTCCTATTAAGTCTAATAGGACTGCTTCGCATTTGGCTAAGTTGTATGTCAAGGAAATCGTGAGACTTCACGGTGTTCCTAGTTCTATTGTGAGTGATCGTGATCCTTTATTCACGAGTCATTTTTGGATGAGTTTTCAGCAAGCTTTGGGAACAAAGCTTAATTTTAGTACAGCTTATCATCTGCAGTCTGACGGACAGACTGAACGGGTGAATCGTATCTTGAAAGATCTTCTCCGTATTTGTATTTTTTGTTTTGGTGGTAGTTGGGAGGATCACCTACCTCTTGTAGAGTTCTCCTACAACAATAGTTTTCAAGCTAGTATCGGTATGGCTCCTTTCGAAGCTTTATACGGAAGGCCATGTCGATCACCTTCTTGTTGGTTGGAATCTGGGGAGAAGCTTATTCTTGGTCCAGATTTTGTTCGTTATTCTTTCGAGAAGATTGATCTTATTCGGTTGAGAATGAAAGAGGCACAGAGCCGCCAGAAGTCCTACGCTGATAGCCGTAGGAATCCTCTCGAGTTCTCGATTGGTGATCTTGTCTTTGTTCGTGTTTCTCCTTTGAAAGGGGTGATGCGTTTCAGTACGACTGAGAAATTGGCTCCTCGCTTCATAGGACCATTTTCTATTACTGAACGTATAAGCCCTGTGGCTTATAGAGTTTCACTTCCTGCTCATTTATCTGGCATTCATGACGTGTTTCACGTCTCTCAACTTCGGAAGTGTCTTTGGGAGTCGGATTTTGTTTTACTTCTCCTGATTTGCAAGAGCTTGAGATCTCACCGGACTTATCTATTGTACAGCAACCTATTCGCGTTCTTGACACGGAGGTGCGACACCTTCGGAACAAGGACGTGCCGCTCATTAAGATTCAATGGTCCACTAATCCCAATGACTATACTTGGGAAACCAAAGAGCATATCGAGCGATCTTATCTGGGTTTTCTATCTTTGCGTGGCGACGGTGAGTTTATCTTTTCATCGCAAGCTTATTTCCTTTTCTTTTGAATGTTGTTTGTATGTAGTTGTTACAAGTATCGTCTCTAGGAATTGCGGGGATGCAATTTTGTAAGGAGGGGAGATCTGTAACAACCCGAATATTTAACGACTTTATATTTAAATGTTTTATTTAAATATAGTGTCGTTAGTCAGATTTTTTTTGGATCCGAAGTGTTACTTTTTGCAAATTGCCGAATTAGGACTCGAAACCACCTCCATTGAGTCCAAAATGGCATTTGCGATCTTCTTAAGTATAATCTTTGATATGTTTGGAGTAAGTTGAATTTTGCTACTTTTTCTAGCTGGGTTTTGGTTGGGTTCAGCCCACTAACTAACTAATTAACCCTAACTCGGTCCCTCTCCTCTCCACTCACTTATTTCATTTCATAAAACTTAAGCTAAAAACTGAAAATGGGGGAAGAGAATGGGAATTATAAATTCCAAGCCCTAATTTCTTCTTGCAACTTGAATTCTTGCTGCAAAATCAAAGAGAAGCTATTGGTAAGCCTCTTCTTCATCTTCTCCAACTCTTCTCCTCTTCAATTTCAAAAGTTTCCTAAACCTAATTTGGGAAATATATGTTTTATTCTTAGATTGAAGCTTGTAGAGTTGAAGTGAAGAGTAGTTAGTCTCCTTCTTGTGTTTGAGCTTCTTCTTCTTTGTTTTGAGATAAAAGGTGAGTTTTGAACTCGCATCTACTTCTCTTATTATTATTGATGTAAGGTGAGACTTTTATCTCTCATCTATGCTTATATCTATCTTTGATTATTGGGTATGAATTCCTAACACTTGTTCATATGCACTTGCTTTTGGTTTGGATTGAATTGGTGAATATCCAAATTTTTAGTGTTTGGGTTCAATTCTTTAAAGATCCTAACTTTGATGTTTGAACATGTTTTGGTGGCGAATCGGAGAGCTAATAGAGCTGGGGTATCTATTGGCTAAGGCTCCTTAGGTCCGTTGCTCGACCGGTTGCGTTTTGGAAGAGTTTGCATTTCGATGAGAAAGGGCAGGAACTGCAGAAAATTTGCACTTCGACCGACCGAACCCCCTGGGCCGGTCGACCGACCTGCTACTCCCGAGCACTTTTCTACCTCTGGATCAGGTCAGCCAACCGACCCAGGAAGTCCGGTTGACCGACCTGCTTCTATTTTGCTGTTTTGCCTATTTTTGCTCATTTTGATTGGTTTTCCAAATCTTATCGATTCAAGTTGGTTTTTAGTGGTTGTTATTACATCTTTTGGCTTTGATAACTTATTTTAACTTCATTCATGGGTTTATCAAAATAATCCCTTCAAATCGTATTAAAAACTTCCTTCTCCAATTCGTAAATTCTATTTAAAACGCACACACAATTTCGCACTTCGAGCGGAGTGGAAAGGAGATTAAATGGTTAGGTAAAACACGGACCTTGAATCCATGTGTTTATCTTTCTGATTAGTCCCTGACTTACTCGATTGATTGTTTTGGCCTTTTGGTCTGGTTTACCGATGAGACGAGGTAGACTTTGTACTGCTTTGAGTGTGAAATTAACTAACGGATAGTAAACCGTTTAGTGCGAACGAGTGGTTATGGGACTCACGTTACCACTTTTCGGATTCCTTTTTGAGAGTTATGACACATTCTGCCAGTTAATGGTGTCCAGTACTGGGACTTCGGACCTTCACCACTACGGTTTGTTGCCTTCGGGTGTGTTGCCTTCGGGTTTGCACCTTCAGGTTTGTTGCCTTCGGGTATGTTGCCTTCGGGTTTGTGCCTTCGGGTTTGTTGCCCTATTTTATCGCTTTCGGAGTTAGGTCTTTATGTGCCGCTCGAGTGATATTTGGGTTTGGAGTCTTCGGGCTCATGGATCCTTGTTTATACAGTACTGAGCACGTGCAAATTTTATGATGTTTCATTGGTATGTATATTCCCTAGGTATAACGACCCTGGATTTTTGGCCCCGTTTATTTTAATATATATTTAATTTAATTAAATAAAAAGTAGTTTGATCATCTTAAAATGAATATGCTTTTGGAAATAACTGCTATTTGTTCATATGGATTGGTATTTTAAAAAGGAAATTGGGCTTTGGAAATTTAAGATAAAATCTCTTGATAATATTTAAAATAAAATTTGAATTATATAATTAAATTAAAATACTTTACTTTGTTTATATTTGATAGATATACATATGAATAATAATGTTTGAAATTTAAAATAAAAATCTTTTTATAATATTTATCTTATACCATCAAATTAAAATACTTTCTTTGTTAACATTTGATAGAAATTCTAGAGATGATAATGTTTGAGATTAAAAATCTAATTCTAGTAATATAAAATATAAATGTAATATGAGTCAAACTTATGTGTATAATTTAAATAAAATACAAATGAATTATAAAAATGAGAACAAATGTAAATATAACTTATGAATCTAATTCAAATATTAATGGCTAAAATAGAAAATAGAAAATATAAATAGATGATAATGTTCAATATAAATATAAATATAAATATTATATATTAGGCAAACACATGTATATAATTTAATAATTGGTAGCTAAAATAGGTCTACAAATAAATGTATTAAGCTAAAAAAATAGGCACAAGTATAAAATAAAATTAGTCAAAATATATAATGTAAACCAGACATACACAATCACATGAGTTATTTAAATAAACAAATACTAAGACAAACATTTATATATATACAATCTTCACATGCAAGATAAATATCTACCTGCAAGAGTACTTTTGTGTATAGTATGTCTTCAAATACAAAACAAAATAACAGCCAGATGTACATAAACAAGTTAAGCTAGAAGAAAACAAATGTTTTATACAAAGCTTCATGTATAAGCCTTAAGTTTACCTGCATAAGTACATGTTTGCATGTAATATCTTCACAACAAATCAGATGATGATTGTGTTAGCATAATAAAGACATATGCATTAATTAGCACCCCTCTTTATCAAGAAATCTTTAGCCGAAATTTTGTAACATCATTTCACATTTTAGCATATCCAAAACAAGTATTTAACTTGCAAGTAAAACAAGTAAAAACTGGTCCAGTTGATACCTATACTGTTCAAAGCTTTTTATATATACAAACTTCACATTATGATGTTCATTTATAAAACCTGTAAAGCAAACCCGAGAAGAAGAAAATTTAGTAGCATCTTGCTTTTGAAAACCCCATTTAAGTTCAAATAAAAACAGATTCAAAGTTTGCAGTTTTAAACTTCAGTTTCAAGCAACTAGGCTTCAAAACATTCATGCTTATTGATTCACAGGAATGTTCTGGTGAGTAAACTTAATTTTTTTTTAAAGTTAAGTTAATTAAAACAGTTCAAACATTAATTATAAACTGTTTATTTATGCTTCAGTTTGCATATGAATTTGTATGCTCTGTGTTCTCTGGAAACTTGATACAGGTTGCATATTGGTTCGAATACTCAAATTACCATCATTTAAATCATTGATTAGTTTTGATTTCTCAACAAACAAGATGATAAGTTTCAATTTAAGATTTTTAGAAAGTTGATTAAACTATCTTTATAAAGAATACCACTGTAATGTTGGTATACAGGTAATCATGTGAGGATTGATGAAATTCGGTTGTTGTAAAATATTGATTTAAGATTTTATATTGGATTCATATTGCAAGATATGATTCTAAACCAAAAATAGAGATTTTTAGGATAATATTTAAGGAGCAATTCGTATATAACCAAGGATTGTATTTCTACAAAATTCTGTTGACTGATTCATTTATAAATGCTAAAACTTGGATTGGAGCACGTAAAAACATCATGGATTCTGGGAAAATTATTGAATATTTTTTTCATTAACTAAATTAAAGGGGCAAACTCAAATTAGGGCATGAGTTCATGTGTCGTTCATGTCAGAAAATGGGTTGCGTTCGTTGACCACATGCGATCGAGTGTTATGATTATTTTAGATGGGTGGCTCTGCGCATTGTCTTGGCAAAGATGAGGTCTGGACGACTTCGGTGATGGGAGTGACAGTGGCGAGGTGGAAGTAGCGACAGTGGTGATCTACAGGACGAGCAGAACAACTTTTTTTTTGATTTCAATCAAATGAAGACGAATTGAATTTAGATTTCGAGTTTTTGAATGATTTCTGAGTTTGGGCAATATTGGTGGTGGCCGGAGATCGGCCGTGCCGCCGTGCACGTGTACGGCGGCGTATCGTATCAACGTCGCCGTCGAGTTCAACGGACGCGAGTCATACTCGAGCGAATGTGGAAGAAGCTTCGGGTTACTTTGCTGAGTTCGAATGTAATTTCCTGATGCTATTTAGCATTGTTTAATTTAAGTTTTAACTTTGAACTAGCTTACTGTATAAAAAAAATTTAAGAAGAAGGAGAAGGGGTTTCAGGGGAGGACTCGGGAAAGCTTGTGTGAAACCCGAAGTTATGCTCGAGTATAAGCAGGGGAGTCTCGGGTTTTGGTTATGCTTTAGTTTTGCAGTGTGAAGAAGTTGGGTTATAAGTTGTTTTTTTCAAATTTGTTTGAACACTTAGAGTTTAGAAAATGTTTAAAAGGTTAAGCTAAGGTTTTGTTCAAGTTTAATTTTTAGTCGAAAGCTTAACGATGTTCTTAAACACTTAAATCATTTTAATTAAGAAATTAGTTTAAATTTAATATAAGTTAACTAATAATTAAAATTTGTAGTTAATACTAGAATTGGTTTTCAAAATAAAAGAAAAGGGAGACTTTTAAAACGTTAATTAATTTGAATGATTGATATTAATAAATTATTTTCGAAAGAAATTAAGAACGATTAACATTTTAAAACTTAATTAGAGTTTGGATTATGTAACTATTTTGTGATAAATAAATAGTAATTAGCTACTTGAGTAAATAAATAAATGATTAGTAGTTGAGTAATTAAGAATAATTCAAACACAGTTAGTGATGGATTATAAGTAAATAAATAATTGAAATCAACTACTTAAGTTAATTAATAAATGAATTAATAGTTAATTAATCAAGTAATTTAATTATGAATTGATAGTTAATTAATTAAGTAACCTGATTAAGAATATTGATTAATTAAGTAATTAGCAGATAATAATTGGATAATTAAGTTTTATTAATAAATGATTAAAGTTATTAATTAATGACCAGGGAATAGATAATTAAGTAATTAAAGTTAAACAACTTGATTAAGGAGTAATTGTGTTAATAGAGTGAAATAATTAAGTAATTAAATAAATAAGACTTAATAATTGATTAAGTTAAGATTCATTAAATTAAATAATTTGAAATGAAATAATTAATTATTTGTTAATTAATGATTAATTATACAGAGTTAAGTGGTTAACTCTCAGGTAATTAATTAATTACAAATAAGACTTAAAGAAGTCTGCTTACGGACTGTTATGTTGAATATCTGATTTGTGATATTTATCCGATGATATTCTATGATGCCCTGTGATATATTGTGTTATATCTGTGATGCCTGTATATGATTATCTGTGATAAATACTATGTTAATTCAATTGTTGAATTTAAATTATTTAAACTGTTTAAGTTAATTAGACAACTTGGCCTTTAAAATGGCGTTTGGATTTCGATGAGACCGGGATCGGGTATCCTATTGATATTCCGAAAACCACATCGATCCAATTTAAACGTTAGGCCGTGAATTCTGAAATGAAGATCGAGATGGTGTTTTCAGAATGCAAGGGTTATCGTCGTTGACTCTGAGGGTGATTCCAAAATGAGTGTGACGAGATAATGCCTTCGGTTTCGTTCGAACCTGGAACGAACTTGTATGGATTGAATGCTTTCAGCACATCGTTAGGCGGACGATGAGCATTCTAAGAAATATGTTCTTTAAAGGTAATCGCAGCCTCAAGCCTCATCAACCGGGAATGGCTAAAACAGGGGAGATGCAGCAAGGTTAGGTGGGTCATGCCCAAGCAGGACAAGATATTTCCCCTATCTAGATGTCCTTTTTATTTCGGCTGTGTGGGCGGTTGCTAGCTACAACCGCGGGGTTTATCTTGTTCGGGACTGTTCAGTAAGGAATGGTTCCGGCCTTGTGTTGTAGAGGGTCGGGAGTGATCCTCGGTACGGTAATCTAGGCCCCGTACTGTGACGGGCGGTACCCCAGTAGCCCTTCCATTGTTGGAAATCCATTTTTCCTACGAGACCCTACGGTTTTGATTTGTATTACCCACTTTTGTGGCTAGTAGCTGGAATTTAATAGATGTAAAATTTCGGCTATTTTCTATTTGCTTGAAAACCCTAGACACTATTATAATATCACGGTATTTCCTATAAAATGTTTTGTTTAGCATAAGGTAAAAACTTACCCGTATTTATTTGTGGGGAGTCTTACGTGATATCTTTATTTCAAATGTTTTCAAAGTTAAACAATTTAAACCGTTTACTCATACCAGACCCATGTCTGACCCGGAGTTTATATTTTGTTTTTCATAAAATCTTGGGTACTCAAATTTTTATGAGTAGACAAGTGATAGGTTTTGGACTTCAATTTTTTGGAGGAGCTTGGAGCAGAAGTTTCCAGACGAATGTAGTTATCTATTTGGTTCCACTGTGTTTGTTGATGTATGATGTACCTCTAATGTATATAGTGATAGATGTATGTATGACTGTCATATGTATTGATATTGTATAACTCTGATACATGTAAAACTATGTAATATTTATGTGATATATTATATTTTGTTCCGTTCCGCTGTGAGATTCTGATGTTGTTGTCCTTTCTTTCTCTTTCTCTTCTATTTCTATCCCTTTCTTTCTTAATGATGATACGTCTTTCTGGTAGTAGAAAGGCGGGTCGTCACACTAGGTATCGCCCTTCGGTGTTGGTCTTTTTGAGACGCATGATGTATAGCGATTACCTTGTGGAACTTGTGTAACCTTCATTGGTATTTGTTATTTGCCTTTATGGCTTGTTTTGGGATATTCCTATCCTTTGTTTCTCTGAGTTGCCGATGATACGAGGCTTGTTATGATATGATTCATCTTTAGTTAGATGATTGTGTTATATCTTTTAGAGATATTTGTTATACATTGTGACCATGTAGGTTATTGTTGTTTAGTTTATCTAACTGATTTGTTTAGCTAGACTGACCCGTGTATTTTATACTCGGGTCAGACCGAGATGTTTCAGGTTAGGTGCTTTTGGACTTAGCCTATTTTGCTTCCGCATGGACTATCCAGCTTGTTCCTTTTTGTTAAAGCTTTTTGTGTAGTCCTTTTTATTGTAACTCTGATATATGTATTCTTTTGGATCCATCTGTATATTGTGGTTTGCTATACCACTTGACATGTATTAGTTTGCATACTCGGTTATGTATCTGCATATGTGTATACGATGATCTACTGTTCTGTGATGTTTAATACATTTGAGTTGTTATATTATGTTCTGATAGATCCTCCAACCACCTATGGTTTTGTTTTAAGTATGCATTGGGTATGTCGACCTGCTTGGTATGTCTATTGTCAATGTATTCAATAGATAGTTAGGGCAAGGCTATAGATGGTCGCTCCTAACCAGCCTTATTCTCCGTGTTAGTTGACGGCATTACCCTGTAGTGTCCTTGGCTAGCGTGGGTATAGAGGTGGGGCGTCACAACACTAGATCGTGATAAGAAGGTAGTTTGTTTGAGTACTTGTCAATGACTTAGCCTAGAGGTTTAATGTAATCCTAAGAGTTTATTTATATTGAGTTACCTATAAATCCTTGATCTGTCACATGATTAGTTGGCTTCTATACCTATAGTCCGAGATTACCCAAATGTCTTTTTTGAAGTTTTCGCCTTCCATACTATAGGAAGATCGAATTTTGACTTTATCTTAAGGAGAATGCCATACCTTACCTCTTAGGCACATTACTCCAACAGAAAGACATGAGCTACACAAGAAAATAAATGAACTATTGGAGAAGGGCTTCATTCGAAGAAGTGTCTTAGAATGAGTAGCACTATTTGTCTTTTCTACTAAAGCATATGACTCCTTAAGGCTTCATGTCGATTATCGAGTAGACTGTCTCTTTGATTAGCTAGTTGGAGCAAAGATATTCTCTTAACTAGATTTGGCTATCGAGTTTCCATCAGTTACGGTAGCCTAAGATAGTCTTGTTAGTGGGACACTACTGATAGAATCATTCTTAGGCCAGACATGAATAAGGAGACCTCTAAGAATGTAGGTTTGATCTATAGAAGAATGAAGACTGCACAAGATAGGCAGAAATCTTATGCTAACAGGAGACACATGGACTTGGAGTGATTAATTAATTAAGGTAATTAATTTGAGAAAAATAAATTAATTAAAGGAATTACTTAATAGAAGTAATTAAGGGATGATTATTAATTAAGTATTAACCGATTAATGTAATTAGTTAAGGATGAATAATTAATGGTTAATTAATGATTAAGGTCTATAATTAATTAATATTAATTAACCAGGATTAGTGGTTAATTTGATTTGAATTAATCAAGTAACTAATTGATCTTACTGATAGATGTTCGAATTCTATTAAATACTGTGAATTTTTTGATATCTCTACTAAGTGATGCTTTGTGATTTGAACTATTTTAATTCAAGCTGTGATGAATGTAATTTATTTATTTATTTATCTGTGATGAATGTAAATTATATTATATGTGGATCTATGTATGGAAGATAAGCGTTATAGGATTATACCGCTTATCGATATTGGTGTGCTTGAATCTGTAACATTCTCGGATTTCAGCTAGGATTAATTTGATAATAAATTCAATTTTTGGAATTGAATTATGAAATTATTGGTAATTAATTTTGAATTTTTGGATTTAATAATAAATTTATTTGAAAATTTCCAAAATGGAAATATATGTGCATATAAACTGATTGTAAATAAATTTGGATTTGAATTTTTTTAATAAATATATTGAAAATAAAAATTGGATTTATTAACTTATTATTTCTAAGGAACTAATATATATAAGCTTCGGCACGAGTCGAATTTCAACGCTTGAATCTATGACATTCGAGTACAAGTGAAGTACGGGTGTCGATTTTCGAATGCTGAAATTTAGACCGTGACAAATTAGTTAATCAGATGATCACTAATCCAAGTTATTTAACATTAATAACAATTTATTTTAATTAATTAACCTTAAGTAATTAATTAACTTTAAACTATTAATTAATTAACCTTAATTATTTAATGATTAGAGATTTATTCATTTATTAATTAAGGTTAATTAATTAATAATTTAATGTTAACTAATTAATTAACATGGTCTTTGTGAAGATCTCGCCACTTAAACATGTTATGATGTTCGGTAGTTGGGGAAATTTGGCATCGACATTTATATGGCCTTTTTCGATCTTAGAGGGAGTATGGCAGTTAGCTTTGCAGAGTGGAATTTTCTGAAAAGTTAGCACATGTTTACAATGTTCCATGTATCACATTGCAAAAATTCTAACACGATTCAACTACCGTGGTTGAGCCAAGTCAGCTGGAATAAGTAGAAGTACAAAAAGAGTCACTTGTTTAACATGCACCTACCTATATTACTGAGCATGCAACAAAGCGACTTCACAATAAAGTGTTCAAACTGTTTAGAGTCCAGTAGGGAGATGATCTAGCTGAGAGCACTTGGGAGCTAAAGGAGAAGATCCAAGCTAACCATCCAGAGCTATTTCCTGGTAAATTTCCATTTGAATTAGTACAATTACTTAGATACACGGTACATAGCTTAGTGTATGTTGGAAGCATATGGATATTAGGCATGGATTTGAACATGTCACTAGGACATGTTTTAGATAATGACTGCTAATGGATGTATTTTTCTAGCTAGTATATCACATATAAGCTATTAACCATGTTGGCTTATGGTACACATAACATTATCCCCTTTATTCTATCAGCAACATGCATATGGTTGTTGCATTTTTGCATATGTATTGAATGGTTGCTCATTCATATAAAATTGCAAGTGCTTAGGATGTTGCATACATTTGAGATACATTGCATAATAACTTGCATTTCTTGCATTACCTATATGTTCAAAAGCATTTCATATTTGTATGCACATGTTGCATCTGAAATCAAAACCTAAGGACAATAATTGTAAGTAGTTGATGGTTGCAGTATTTGGTTGCATTTGTGAATTACATTTTTTCATCCTTAGAGAGGACGAAATCTTTTATGGGAGTAGAACGTAATACCCTAGAAACTTGAATAATAAATTTAAATACAAATGAGGCAAAAATGTAATTTTACATAAAAGGAAAACATGATTTTTTTTTATAGAAGTTGGAATTAGGCTTCGAGACCCATTTCATTACATCGAGAATGTTGTTTATAGTCAGAAACCATATATATATTTGCTACATTTGATAAAATGAGCAAAAATAATGAGAAATGTAGCTAATGGCAATTTCAAAATTATGAATTTCGAAAATTGGACTAGAAACCATAATTCTCAACTATAAAGGAATAAACCTCCACTCTTCTCATTTGGAAACCCTAGTCTCCGCCTTCTAAACATTTCTTCTTTTTCTACTACTTCCTCAAAAATAAATCCAACAACCAAAGCTAGTGGAATTCCTCATAAAAGTGAAGAAGGAAAGTTAAAAAGGTGAGTGGATTTCATCTACGAAATGCGTATGTCGGAAATAAATAATTGATTTTCAATTATATGCCTTTTTAGTAATATAAACATAATTCTCTTCTCGAATCTATCTTTTATTCTGAATTTTTGAATCGAAATAATTTGAAAAAACACTAGAAAATGATAGATATAAGTATTGAATTGATAAATGAAAGTCAAACCATCTCTAATCTTATAAATCTAAATTGTATAAAGAGTTTGGATTGATTCTGATAAATAAGAATTTGTTTTGAAGAAAACTGCCTTCAATCTAGTAGAGCTGATTTATATAATAAATTTGAACTGAATTTTTAGAAAATAAATAAATAAAACATATATATTGGGATTTATTTAGATCAGATTCAATTTACATTGAAATATATGCTATAATATATTTGAACATATGTGGATAATTCCTTGAAATACACAGACATACATATACATACATGCGGATAAGCAACTGAAAAACTATGTACAAACTCTAGAATAAATTATTAGAATATGGTAGAAAATAGTAGAAACTATATCAATGATACCATAGAGATAATCCCTGAAATCTATATTTAGATCAGATGTTTAGAAAATAAATTATTTAAAGAAGATGATCGAAATAACGAAGCAAATAATTCTTAAAAATCTAGAAAACAGGCCAAACTTCTGAAAAAGTGATCAGACGTTTAAAAATTATTTTTAGACGTCTAGATTTTAGGAAATCGAACCCAAGAGTCTTAGGTTGAAATCTAAGTTAGATCAGACATATAGACCCATTGTCAGACGTTTGAATATTACGGTTAGATGTTTAAAAAGTATAGCCAGACGTCTGAATAATTGGAGAATAATTTTGTAGGAGTATGCGACCAAATGTTGAATTGTATTTTCAGATGTATGAATTACTGTAGTAAGCCCAGGTTGAACCTGAACTTGGAACAGGCCAATTAGGAAGGATCGAAGAAACTTGGTCCCACTTCTTAGTTACTCAGTAGTGGCATAGCTAAATGAGGTCGAGCAGTAAGCCGAAAATTTACCATCTTTAGATAAAGTCGTATGCTTTTGCTTCATGAAGTTGGAATGTGACACTCAGCATGGTGGGCGATTGTATCATAATTAGAAGTTCTTGCTGTTCGTATCTAATCCTAGCTACAGATTGGTGGAATCGGGAAAGAGTGTATGGAGGCATTCGTTAGAAAAGGATCAGTAAATCCTAGATGAGGGGCAGATCAACCCTGCTACTTGCGTAACGATGTTGAACTTAGGAAGCGGGTTAATAGGGAGATGCACCAATGCAAAATGGTAAGAACCATTGGACAATGATAGAATGAATGGGATAAGCATTGAATGCATATACCCCTTAGTACACTAGTGCAAGATGGCAAGAAACATCATACCATGATCCGATAAATGGGCCGGGAATTAGATGTATATTCGGTTAGTGTAACACCCCTAATTTTTAATAACATTATTCAGGAGATTTAATTAGAATAAATTAAATAGAATAATATAGAGCGATAAGGAGATTGAGTTTGATTAATAAACTAAGTGGCCGTGCTTATTTAAAACGAATGAGCTTATAAATGGTTATGTGTTAACTAAATAAACCTAGGGGCATTAGGGTAAATTACTGCCCATATTCCCACCTATATACCATTGCCTCTAGGCCTTACACGTTCATTTATCATAAGAAAAATTTTAAAACGTAAGAAAGCAAATATCAAGGCCGACCGTTAGGAGGAAGAAAAGAAGAGAAAAATCAAAGTAAAAGCTTAGGATAAAGCTAGAAGAAATCAATCTCAATCAATCTTCAATTTCCTTGTCCAATCTAAGGTGAATAATAATCACTACATCTCTATTTTGATTTCTATAATCATATGCTTTCAGATTTAAGGGTTAATTCGTTTTTATGATATATTGGATGACGATATTTTTGATTTATAATTTATTTGTTCAAACAAGATTGTTTAAAAGAGGAATATACACGGTTTTAGGGCAAAACCAAGATTTAATGATGTTTAAATGCAATGGAAAAATTATATATTACGAGAAACATGATTTTGGAGTTGGGTTTCAATTTTTATAATTTTCCAAGCATGGAGAATTAATTATGAATTTTCAAAGGAAAATATGGTTATTTGGGTTTATAAATTTATTTCAGAATTTATATTAAGGATTTGGGTCTGAAATTTTGATATGTTAGATATATGATTAAATTGAATTTCTGGAATTTCTGGGGAATTTTTACTAAGTGGTTTAGTATGAAAATTAAATTAATTTAAAAGGAGGACCTAAATGATTTAATTGTTTTATTAATAGGAAGGGTTTATTTTTTTAATGTTATTTGCTTTTTGGATCTGAGAAAATGCAGAAATTATTATAAAAATAATTTGAAGGTTTATTGTAACCAATCAGGTGTTTACAAATGGGAAAATTTGTTACAAAAAGTTTACTTTATTTGGTAAAAATGTCATTTTACTCATAAAAATAGGTTTTGCCTCCTTTGGAAGGAGCTTTTAACCCAGAGCTTCCACCTCCAACCTAGTCGAAACCTTCTAGGTTGAAACCAGTAAACCAATACACATGGAATCATTTAGCTGGTACGAAGTGGATTGGAGGAAGACGGAAGGTAGGGTGTCAAAACGTAGCTTCCGAAGGGATGTGTTCCTTTATTTTGTTTTATTTTTAAAAAAATGCTTGCCTGTTTACAAAATGGTTTTGAAGTAGTCGAAACCACTGGTTTCGAAAGGGTATTTCTAAAGAAGCATTCGAAGGAGAGCCGCCGCCTTATTTTTCAAGTAGTAGCTTCCGAAGAAGTTACTTAGTTTTTATGTAAAGCTTTTGAAAGGGGTAGTTTCGACCAAGTTGAAACCCTTCTGTGCTTTGATTCCTTTCAATGGTATTCAAGACCTCAATGCTGCCGAAAGGTATTGTTCGTTTTTATCAATATAAGCCACTTTCTACTGCTTTCGAAAGGGATTAGGGGTTTCAAGGCAATGGTTTCGAAAGGGGTTTCAAAGCCAACTGTTTATTGTTTTACCTAGATGTTATAATGCTTTCGAAAGGATGGTTTCGACACCATCAAGTTTTCCCCAAATACTTTTATGAAATAAAGAATGGTTTCGAAAGAGATACTTTTGCTTATGTTCACTATGACCTAAATTGATGTCTTAAACCAAGTGATTTCGAAAGGGGGACTTTCAACATTTTTGGAGGGGTAACCTCCATTTGTTTTAGAAGGTCTCCTTCCAATGGTTTCAAAAAGGGTACCTTCACTTGGTTTCGAAGCGATGATTCTTAAGTTAAAGGCTAATTCTTTAATACAATCAAAAGTTTTCGAAAGATAAGTTTTAAAGTATTCGAAAGGCATGAGCCTAATATTTTGAAAATATATTTTAATGCTTTTGAAGGAGTTCATCCTATGAGGTCAAAAGCAAGGATTCAAAGGTTTCAAAAGGCTTTTTAAACCCAAACTCATTTTTAATGGAAAAACCCATGGCTAAATAAAGGAGTTTTGAAATGACTTTAAGTATGTAAATTTGGAGAAGTATTGCCTTGATAAAAATATAGGTTAAAGGATTTACCATGTTTTATATGTAAATGTTTTCAAGGATATTAAACCCACAGGAGTGGTATTGTTAAATAGTTAAATTTACTTCTTCAAATAGGAATATATTCACATGATAAAGAATCCATAACTGTATTTTGGGGGATAAAGGGGTCGAATAACCAGCTAGGTTAACCCAGTAGTGGATATAAATTAATTACACTCCTGAATGAGTAGAATTGCATCCAGGAAGTCAGGAAGACCGGAATATAGCATGCCTAAACTTTGGAGTTGTTCGGGATATGTTCGTAGTAAACCCATGAAAAATATAATTAGGAAGTTTTTGGAGGTAACCAACAGGTTCATAGTAAACACATGAAAACTATGCATTAAGAATGGTTGGCAGGGGCCAATCGGTTTGTAGTGAACCCATGAAAACTATATCCGGATTAAGTATTGACATTAGTCAAAAGGTTCATAGTCACCCCATGAAAGCTAGAATAAGAGAGAAGTTAAGGGAGGCATAAGTAGATTCCTAGTCAACCCGTGAAAACTAGGATAAGAAGGGAGTTACTGGAATAATCCATAGGTTCCTAGTCAACCTATGAAAGCCAGTTAAGAGTGGAGTTATTGAAATGACCAATAGGTTCAGGGGAACCCATGATTAATTAAGTTAATTGGCGGGGGCCTATAGGTTTTTAGTGATCCCATAAAAACTTTGAAATAGGACTGGGTGTCCATGAGTTATAAAAAGGTTATTAGTAAACCTATGAAAACTAAAAGGTTAATATTGACCGTTGAAACTATATATGACAGGGAGTCGATTAAACCGGGGATGTGATATCCAAAATGTTTATATTATCATCATATTTTGAAATGCTATGTTTTAACTATTGTGGATGCAGAAGTGCATTATATGGTTTGATAAAATGGATTTTAGGATACCAGTGAGGGAAAAAAAACATTCCGCTAAGCGGCGTGGTCTCACTAGACATTTAAATGGATTGAGACGTTAGATTATTATTCATACCAGGCTTTATGTCTAACTCGAAGTTGTTGTTTTCCCCTTAAACTCTTGGGTACAATTGATTTTGAGTAGTTTGAGGTTTATGGTTTCCATGTTCTCTTCTTAGATGAATAAAGCTTCCAGAGGCGTGCATGGGGCGGTTATTTATTTAGAGTTATCATTATCGGCTGTGTATTTTGGATGTAAAGGAAGACTTGTTAGCCTTATTATATACTCCGATCAACCTAGGGGGTATCTTCATATGTCGCTCTTGGCGTATGTGCAATAATTATATTTTCCTGAACGTGGTTAGCGTTTGTAGGATTATGTAATGAACCTTAAATGTTTTGAATGGAATAAGGAAATGTGTTTTTAATTTGTTAATTTTTTTTCCATATTCTTGTGAATTGTGTATCAATGTATCATGCACCACCATATTTGGTCACCAAGGATTAATAACTATGGATGACTGCAACATCCATAGCCGTTAGTTTTGGGCCTCCAAGTAGGTGGATGTTACAGTTAGGAGCACTATTGCATGGATGGCAAGAATCGTCAAACAGTGATTCGATAAATGGGTCGGGCACTAGATGTACATTCGGGTAGGAGTAACCTTAACAACTGCTACTAACGATGTTAGTTGGTGTATAGTTAGGTGGTCTATCATTAGGACCATACACTAAAGATGCCTTTAGGAATTACTCTATTTTAGCGTGCTCCATTTATAAGTGAGCCTTTTATAAACTATAATTGGACATCTGGAATAGTCAATTTAAAATGTAATATATATATATATATATATATGTATGTATATAACACTAAGGAACACTCTAGGTATAGGATATAGCCGAACTTCTATCACTTGTATACACAATAACACTAGTAATTTAATTCATTTACCAAAGTTTGTCTAATCCCTTCCATTTCTCCCTCTTATTACCTTACAGGAGGATAAGATAGTAAGTGAGGTTATTTGGACAAGGTGCATGGAGAAGGCAACATGACATTGAAAATTTATTTATTTGCAGTCTTTCTTTGTGTAGCATATTGTATCTTTTAGTCGGACTATTATTATGGTATTATTGGGAGACTTTATCTTTACCAAAATTATGTTTTATTGGCATTTAGAGACATTATTCTGTCATTTATCGTGTGGACTATGGCTATTATAAGACTGTGTTACTTGAATTATTTTCAATACTTGTATTTTATTTTCTTCTGCCGTGAGATCTTAAAGTACAGAATGATGTAAATTTATAACTCTTTATCATGTAAACTATTTTAAAACCTAATAAAATTCATACTTCTTGGCATGAAGACTATTCAGAAGCCAGTTTTAAGTTTTGAATCAGTATGTCCGGGGGTGTGGATTGTTATAGGTTGGGTCAAAATCGACATGTTCAAGTTTTGGTTGCAAATTCTAGGTCAACTATAGTCGTAAATCCATAGAATTGTGAAGCCAAGTATATGAGTTGGTTCAAAACTATGTCACGTTTTATCTTATAGAACCCATGTGCATGTGTGAATTCAAACATCAATAATCCAAGGCCAATGGACTTGTACGATTCTATTGTTATACCGTATTTAATACTGTTATTTCTTCTAAATGCTAAAATTATAGCAGGTGCTGCAAAGTTGAAGGAAAATCGAGATCATCTACGCCTATAAATACAGGGTCATAGCTCATTTAAAGAATCTTTATCCTATTTTTTTCTTTATACTCCATTGTAATCACGGATTCCTATCCAATCCCCTTGAACTCACAAATTCAAGTGATTAATAAAGCTATTTCTTCAAAGTGGACGTAGGCATCCAACGCCGAACCACTGTAAATCCCTTTTTCATTGTTTTTCACTTGTTTTATGTTTGATTCCTCTATTTGAATTTTCATTTCTTTATTCATTTCTCTATATATAATCAATTGAGTGTTTGTGTCAACTTTTGGTGCAAACATTTTAGTTCTTTCATCGAGAATGAATTCTTAGATTGATTAGATCTCATCATCTACTTGTGGATCCATATTCGTGAGATAGATCCAGATTTCTACCGATTAGTTTTCGTTTCTACTCGGATTTGAAGGAGATCTAAGATGGAAGCTATTAGCCATGGCCAAAGGAAAGTATACTACTTTCTAAATTGTTAAAGGCAATGCTGATGCTTGTGTTCAACCAGTTGATCAAAATGTACAACCAGCGACTGCTGATGCTCAAAATCTAGTTGAATGCTTCATTAGAGCTAATTTTGAAGTCCTATGAAGGAACTAATGGATATCCGTCAATAGCTTAACTAACAGATCTAGGTTAACATCGACCTGATGAACCAGTTGAAAGACAAGGAGGAAACCTACTTCATATTCAGGAGCAGAAAATTCCTCCTCATCTAACGATTACCATGGAAATAGGCACTGTAATACATATGCGTATGCAGCTGGAGCACCGGTGCTGGATTAGGCAATTGGTTATGGCTGATCTGTACCAAACCCCCATCGACAATGAACCCTCCAATCATAGAGGCAGTTAACATGCTGGTGGAGGAGCTTACTCTGAAGGTGTCGCGATCAATCAAGGCGCTGGAACTTAGGCAAATGTTGTTGAACTGCATTTGAGACATGATGATAGTACTGCTGCTCAAGAAATGGATAAAGAGCAAGAGGAGCCAAGGCAACGTGGTTTTCCCAAAGGCATGGATTTGGTCGATCACTTGACGTGGAACACGACTATTGCTTAGCCCAACTCTTCAAACACTAGACTTAATAGCTATAGTGAGGCAACTAGTGAAATAAAGTCAGGGCTTGACCAACGATAACTGGGGACTCTCCAGTAGTCATACTCCATTGGCCGACAATATTCTACATGCAGAATATCCAAGCAAGTTCCATATGCCTACGATACGTGCCTTTGTAGGAAAAACCGTCCCCAAGCAGCATCTCTTGAAGTATGAATTGCACATGGACTGCACCCGAGCCACTGATGCAGTCAAGTGCAGATGTTTTCCCATTTTTATGGAAGATGTTGCAACTGTGTGGTTCACCAAGCTATCACCAAGGTCCATCTCTTCATTTGATGAGTCAGCGAAGAAGTTTTTGGAATAATTCTGCATGCACACGACTCGCCCCAAGGATGTAATGTCACTCTCCAACTTTGTCCAGGCACGGGGGGATACGCTGAAAGATTTTGTGGAAAGGTTTAACACAACTATTATATAGGTAAGTAGTCCGAATGATGGTGCAATACTCATGGCACTGAAGAGGGGAGTCGACTTCGATTTCGAGTTTGGAGATTGGTTAACGAGAAAGCCACTTTCTACATTGGATCGTTTCTTTGCAAATGCAACTCAGTTTCTAAGGAATGAGGAAGCAAAACGAACTAGAAAGAGAGATGTTGTGGGCATAAGCGGCGAGGGAGTATAAAGTAACAAGGAAGTAAAGAAGTCTAGCGATAGTTCTAGGAAAGTTCAAATCAACGTTCATAGCAAATCGAATGAGCAAAAGAAAGGCCGTGATAGAAATCGCGATCGAAGACATGATTCCGAGAGAGGAAAGTCGAGGATCCCATCATTTGATACTTACATAATGTTGAATACATCGCTATAGAACCTTTATTTATCGACTTGTAACACTATGCAGCACAAGGAACCACCTCCGAAGGAACTGATGGAGAAGCAGAGACAGTTTGGAAAGTACTATAGATTTCATGAAAGTTATGTGCATATCAAGGACGAGTGTCGCCACCTCCATGATGTTCTTCAAAAGTTAATTCGAAAAACGAAATTGTACCAATTTGTCAAGCCCCGTAGGATGGTGGGAAGAAGACATCCGACTCCAATCGAGGACAAGATCCGCCCAGTGCTAAGGAACATCGGCGAACAATAGGAAGATTAGTTATTAATACCATTGTCGGAAGACTACATCTAATTGACAAAATATGGAATGAAACAGAGTGTTGCGTGAATGCTATCACACATGTTGACAGTGAATATTGCTCGAACATGGAGGATAGTGCTCCAACAAAGCAGCAACAAACTATGATAGGTGATATTGTATTTCAGAGTAGAGATGCAAAAAAGTTGGAGACCCATATGATTAACCTGATGGTGATCTCGGCCATGATTGGCCCCGCCTTGGTGAGAATGATTCTAATTGATTATGGAAGTTCCATGAATATCATTTTCAAGAAGGCTTACAATTAGATGTTATAGGAAGCCAAAGATATGAAATGGTGCAAATCCCATATTCCTGGCTTTAAAGGTATTGCAATTGATGAGGTAGGCTATGTCGAGCTACCAGTGGAGTTAGGAGATGGCAGCCGAAAGAGAGTATAGGTACTATCGTTTGTTGCAATGGATGTGAACTCTCCATACAATGCTTTTCTGGGTCGATTGGTCCTTGCTGAGTTCAAGGCATCTGTCGCCCCTCTGTTTTTGTGTAACTACCCGATATTTTCAGCCAATCGCATCTGCATATGTCAGACTTGAATTGCTCAAAATATCGCATTGTAATATAATTTGGAGCAAATAAAATCATTCACAGAATCACAGACACAGAAATATCAGAATAACTCATAGCAGAATATAAAATACCATAATAGTTCATGAAGCTGCTATAACAAAATCTCAAAACAAAAACATAATATCAGTCTGAAAACAAATACAATAGAAATCACAAATACATATAAGTTCGCCAATACAAGAGCTGAAATAGAACAAATGAAACTGAAAGATAGATAACTAGATAAGTAGAATCTCTAGCGATTCCTAGCTCCAGAAAGAGAAATCCAAAGCTGTGAATACTCTGGCTGACCCGAGCGTAAAGTTAAAACTCAAAACACTCGAGTCAGGATATACATACTTATATAATGTAAGCCAACTCATGTAAACTGTACTAGTAATGCACAATAACTTAAAGGATGCTTGGGATCACCCGTCCTGTAAGGATCCTTTAAACCATCAATTAACAGTAATAAACGCCATTATAGAAATGTCTATATTAAAGTAAACTGTGCAAATAACAGTGCTAATGTGGCTAGGGTAGCGCAGAGCTGCAGCAATTGCTCACCTCTACTCACACTCTCAAATTGAAAGCGTACGTAAAAAAAAAAATCACAAAGCATACAGAGAAGTGTACCCGTGGTTAAATTTCCAAAAGATTTATAATTTTGAATTAAAACCATTCATTTAAACTATAAAAGGGTGGAATCATTATACCTTCAAATCAAATATTAAATTCTCAAAATTTTAGCCTTTTTCAGAGTTCATTTATTCACTTAAATACTTTAAAACAATGAAATTTCAGCTTTCCACAGCACTTAGAAAATGCTGCGGTAAGTTACATTTGAAACAATTCAATTCAACAAAGACAACATTTAAACTGCTGTAATAGTTTAGTTATATTCAAAAATCTCATTTCAGCCAACTATGGCACTTTCAAAGTGCTACTGTAGCTCTTTTATTAATTTCACGTTTAAATTTTTATTTTGCAACTACAGCACTTACCAAGTGCTATATTAGCTCTTAGTTAATTTTAGCCTTCTAGTTCACTTGCATCAACCACAACACTTACAAAGTGTTGTCGTATCCTTTACAATAGATTTTAAGTTAAATTCAGAAATAATAGCATTTCTGAAGTGCTGTAAATTAAATTTCTAGCTTTTCAATACAATTTTAGAAACAATTAAACTTCAATTTAAACCATGTTAACTTATAAAAAACATAAATTTTTACATTCAAATTGTTCACTTATATACGCTTTAAATTATTATTTTTATAAAGTAACATTTTATACACAAAAATCAAATTCTACTAATAATTCACTTGTTAAATTCAAGCATACAATTTTCCATTCTTTGTGTTTTTTTTAAAAATTTTACTTAACAATTACGTTTTTATTACCATTTCAAAATATAAACTTAATTTCCATTTTTATTTATTTAACTTAACTTTTATACTTAAACCAAATCTCAAATTTAAATATTTAAATTATATTCAAATTTCACTTTCAAACGTTCATTTATTTAAGCATTTTAATTCATAAAAAAATCAATAACACCTTATTAAATCATTTTAAATTCAATTTAAATCAAATTATCACATTTTATTTACTTAACTTAAACTCCATGTTTAAACAAAATCTCAATTTCAATAATAAAGTTATATTTCAAATTTCAACTTAAACATTCATTATTTCATATTTTAACTTGTAGAAAAATCATTAATACCTTATAAAAATCATTTTTAATTCAATTTAAATTAAAATATCATAAATTTACACTTTTAAAATACTTTAAAATTTCTAGAATATATATATATATATATATATATATTCTAGAAATTTTAAAGTATTTTAAAAGTGTAAATTTATAACATAACCACGGGTCTGCATAATATTTTCTAACCTAGGTCAAGTGATACGGATAATATATCATTTCAATCTGTAATTTATAAAGAAAAACCCGGGTTCTATCATTTCAAACCCACGATCCCAAGTATAATAAAATAAATAAAAATCGCTTAGGCCTATCATTTCAGCCCATAACGATTTTTCCTTATTCTAAAGTCCGTTCAGGTATGTATCATTTCAACCCATAGTGATTCTATTCTACAGGAAACTTGCAGTATGATAAACTGATATAAATAAACTGTGTAACATCATATAGCAGTAACAGATGATATGACAGGTTTATAAACAGGGTGATCATCATATAAATAATTTCACAGGCAGGTATAACATGATAATATAATATTCTACATATTCACTTGTGATCAATTCACTATTATATAAGTATAAATGTCAAGCGTGATTACTCACTTATTTCAAGCTGGAGATAGAAAGACAAAGCACACAAACGAATTTCAGAAAGCACGATAACACGACTTTTGACTTGAGTGGAGTGGAAAGTCAAGTTTTAATCTTATGAACAACACATAAACAAGACAATATAAATATTATTTCAACCCAAATATACTTATGAAAAAAAATTGAAATAAAAGCAACAAAAAAACACAATAACTTGACCTTGTCTCAACACCCAAGTGCTTGGCCTAGGGGGATTATGTGCTCAGCCATAGTGGTATATGGGTCGGGTATGGGTCCATATGGCTCGGCCTAGTAGGAGATGAAGGAGTTTATGGTCTATGACATGAAGCATACACTCAAGGCAACCAAGTGGAGATTTGGTGCAACAACAAGGCTCGGCTATGGCAATAGGTGGCTCGGCCTTGCTTGGTGATGGTGCAGCAGTGGCCTAAGGTCAGTTGGAGGCTGGTGATGGTGGTTCTAAGGGTATCCGAGAGGGTATGTGGAGTGGTATGGCATGTAGAGCTTGGCTAGGCTAGGTCTAAAGGTGTGCTTGCATTTTTTTGAGAAGCTTGCATCTTTGTAATGCCATGGCCTGACATGGACAAGGTGATTGATGATGGCTGCAACCGAGTATGGTGGAGGTGATGGTGAAGGAGGAGCTTATGTCCAAGCAACATTAGGTAGAAGCAAGGAGAAAATATAAATAAAACAAGAAGAAAACGTAAGGAAAAGAAGGAGAAACCATTTTCAAATATTTTCAGAAATTGATGGCCGAGCTAAATAATTAAATAAATAAATTTTAAAAAAAAATAAACTAATTAAGAAAATAGCTAAATAATTGAAACTCAGGATTTAAAATTTGTAAATAAAATACAATAAGCTTTGAAAAAAAATATAACATCACTTTAAAAAATGTTCTAAAAATAAAATATAATCATAACATGTCATATCAAACATATATACACAAATTAGAACAAACAAAATATTATTTATATAAAATAAAATAGTAATTATTGTTAAATAAAACAATTTACATACAATATTGTAAAAAGCATAACTTTCACAATATAACTCGGATTTCAACGAAACAAAAAGCAGTATTCTTGAAATTTAATTTATTTTCATAATAAAAGATAAAACTAAAAAATTCAAAATTTTAAATTTAAAAGTCAAAGTTTGACCATATTGACCAAAATTCACATTTTTGGAAAATATTCTATTTATTCATGTTTGAAATTATAGTTCACACACAAATCAAAATTTATATTTAAAATAACAAAATTTATTCATTTTACTAAATAAAATAAACTTTTTAAATCAGGAAATTAAAATATACAATTAAAATGATCACGAAATACAGGGTGTTACAGTTTGATCCTCAAATTAGTAACAAAGAATAACATAGGAATTATCTATGGAGATCAGGTGACTACACATGCTTGTTATGTGGCTTAGTTGAGAGATGCTCAACGAGGGAAAAAAGGAAAGGATGTGAAGAAGTCTCTCTGCATCAAAACCAATGAAGCTTAGCAATCAGCGTCTAAGTCTAGGCTTGGGCACCACAATCGAGTCTATAAAGATATAGATCTGAGAGATAAAGGAGAGGATCCTAAAGAAACTAGCGCTGCACCCGCTGAGCTGACAATAGACATCACATTCACCCACGACGGCCCATCACGGGTCTTAAAGATCAGATCATATCTCAGTGCAATGATGATGAAGGAATTAGCTGATTTTCTCCAAGCAAACCTTGATGTGTTCGCTTAGACCCATTCTAACATGTATGGGATCTTGCCAACTATCATGAGCCATGCATTGAATATCGACCCGAGGCATGTGCCGGTGAAAAAAATTGGCATTTCATGAATCTAAAGAGATCTACCGCACTTAAAGAGAAGGTAGATAAACTAAAAAACAATGGGTTTATCTGCGATGCCCTATACCCGAAATGGGTATCCAATCTAGTTCTTGTGAGAAAAAGCTAATGGGAAGTGGTAGACTTGCATTGATTACTCAGACCTCAATATGGCATGTCTGGAAGATAGATTTCCACTTTTGAGGATCGACCAGCTGAACCATATCCTGATGCATGTCCCCGACCAGGAGCACACCAGCTTTTTTTACCGATCTAGGGTTATACTGCTATCTTGTGACGCCTTTTGGACGAAAGAATGCTGGAGCTACTTACCAGCGACTGTCAACTGGATGTTCAAAGACAAGATTGGGCGATCGATGAAGTATATGTAGATGATATGAGCATGAAGTTACAATAATCAAATGACCACATCGATAACTTGGCGGAGTTGTTTAGTTTCTTCGAAAATATGGCATGTAACTTAATCCCTTGAAGCGCTCCTTTGCCTTTGCGTTGGAGAAACTCTTGGGTCTCATCTTTAACTCTCGTGGAAATGAAGTCAATCCCAAGAAAATTCAAGTGATCAGAGATATTTTAGTACCAAAGACAATTAAGCAAGTGCAAAATCTAATTGGGAAGGTGCCGCCCTGAGCCGGTTCTCCTACAAAGCTATCGACAAGTGCATTCCTTTCTTCGACTTAATTAAGAGAGGGAAGTGAAATTTGAATGGATGCAGGATTGTATTAATGGATTTCATGCTCTGGCACATTACTTAGAGAGACCCTACATCCTTTCCATGCCATTGGATCGTGAAGGTTTGTATATTTACCTAGCAGTGTCGGTACATGTCGTAAGTACCACACTATTGTGCGGAGAGAATCATATCCAAAGGCCGGTATACCGTATTAGCAAGCGATTGATAGGTACTGAAAGGAACTATCTGAAATTGGAGAAGCTTGTGTACTACTTGTTAATTGCATCAAGAAAGGTCGACCTTTATTTACAAGCTTATCCCATCAATGTCTTCACCGTCCAGCTGTCATGATAGGTTCTACAACATCCTGAGATGTCTGGAAGGTAACTTAAATGGAACATCGAGTTGATCCAGTTTAATATCACTTATCTCCCTCGAAGAGCTATCCAGGGATAAGCACTGATGGAATTTACAGCCAAATTCACTGCACAAGGCAACTCTCCAAAGAGCAGTGGAGAACCTACCATCCAATGAATGATGTACACAGATGAGCATCCAACGATCGGTGTTCTGGTGCGCGAGTAATGTTAAGAATTCCTGAGAAACGCTCGATCTACTATGCCTTGAAACTTGACTTTCCTGCAATGAATTATGAATCTGAAAATGAAGCCTTGATCGCTGGGCATAAACCGACTAGAGAGATGGGAGTAAAAGCTTTGCAAATTTTCTATCATTTTCGGTTAGTAGTGTATCAACTCAGGGGAGAATACCAGGCCAAAAAGCACGACTTGCTTCTTACCTCAGCTGGGTCCAAGAGCTGCTAATCGGTTTCGAGCATTACACCATTACACAAATCCCCAAAGAATGAAATGAGAAAGTTGACTCGCTAGCCAAGCTGGCCAGTTCCAGGGATGCATAGCAAATGGGCTTGGTCCCAGTTGAAGTACTCAATGCTTGGAGCATTGACCAGGTGGAGATCGATTAGGTCTTTGAAATGGAGCCTAAGAAGGACTCATGGATGACTTTGATTAAAGATTATTTGCAAAGGGGAGTCCTTCCGGATAAAGGAATGAAAAATGATAGATCATTCATACAGCTTCACGATACATCCTTCAAGAAGGAGTCATGTACATGAAGAGTTTCTCTGTCCCCCCTGCTTTGGTGTATCTCCAATGATGAAATCAAGCGATTATTATGGGAAGTCCGTGAAGGAGAATGTGGCTATCACACCGAGGGGCAAACCCTGGCGAAAAAGATACTTCACCATGGTTACTTCTATCCAACTATCAATCGAGACATAACTAATTACATTGGACGATTGACAAGTGCCAGATGTTTGCAATGGTTCGAGACCCCACCAACGGTAATCACTCAGATGGTTATTCCATGGTCGTTTTCTACTTGGTGTATTGACAACATCGTCCCCTTATGGATTTCCAAAGGTGGAGCAAAGTAAGATATCACAACAGTTGATTACTTCGCTAAATGGGCTGAAACAAACCTTTGGTCATGACACTACAAAGAAAGTAATTAATTTTGTTGTTTAAAACACCATCTATCAATTTGGCCTCCTCTGAACAATCATAACTGATAATGGGATCCAATTCGATAGTGCAGAGTTCAAAGACTTTTGTCGCTGACATCATATCGAGAAAAGATTTGTGGTAGTTGCTTACCCTCAAGCTGATGGACTGGTCGAAGTTGTCAACAAAATCATAAAGTCCATTTTGAGGAAGTGTTTGGAAAAGGCTAGAGGCAAGTGGGTTGATGAACTTCCGTCTGCATTATGGGCATACAGAACCACCCACAAGACCATGACTAGCCATACTCCATTCGACCTTGCTTATGGCTATAAAGCCATGACTCATGTAGAATTTAAAGTCACTTCTAATTGGGCTAGACATGGTCGATGAGAAGCATGAAGAAGCTAACTTAAGGACAGCTGCACACTGGCACCGAGTCGCTCGGTACTATAATGGTAAAATCTAAAGAAGGACCTTTGAAATTGGCGATCTTGTCCTGAATCAGATCTTTCTTAGCCTTGCAAACATGGGCCTGAGATAGGAAAGACCATATGTCATCGATCCGAAACTTGGAGATGGGACTTTCAAGCTAGCGACTGTCGATGGCATCACACTCCCTAGAGCATGTAATAGTTAGCATTTATAATGCTATTTCACTTAGTTTTGTTTCATTCAGTTGTATTTCATTTAGAATTTGCTTTTGCATTTGAATTCAAAGCTATGTAATAAGACAGATTCAGAGGTTTCTCTTTAAGTTGCAATAAAATATGAAGTTTGCTCCATATTTGTGACTTGTTTGTGCATAATATAATAGTTGTGATATATGACCAACTTACATCCACAAATGCCTAAACAACCAATAAGTATCCGAAGTTTTCTCCAACCAAGTACCCAGGTCCATAATCGAATTAAAAAAAATGAATGTGACTCGGTCATTCATCTGTAAACGCTCGCTTGTAATTCGACGAGCCAAGTATAAAACAGAGAATAGGTGTGACACAACCATCCATTAGCTAACTTCGTCTGTCGATCTGACGGGAAGAATGTAAAGAAAAATTGGTCGTGATATGACCGACCACTCTTCGACTTTTTCCCCAAACCTGGAGGCAAGAGAATTAATCAAAGAACATATGATTCGATCATTTCCCACAACAACTTTAGTCCCCAGAGTGTGGGCTAGATTATAAACATCGAACGAGTGTGATTAACCATCCGTTGACTAATTATGACCTTTGGATTATGGATAAGAGTATAAAAAATGAAAGAGTGTGATTCGACCAGTCATTCTCCAACTCTGGTCTGAACCAAACAAGATGAGTATAAACTCATCATGGATGGGATCCAACGGTCCATGAACTAAATCCGCCAACCCAAGACTAGGGGCAGAAGTATAATCGCTTAACTACTGAACATGACAGCGTAACACTGTGGCTCGTGCCTATGTTTGGCATGACTTAAGGCCACAATCGAAAAGAGGCCTCGAGATGAATTTGTCGGATTGACGGCCAAAGCATCGGGGACCGAAAGACATTGCAAATTGAACAGCGAGCGATGAATTACAAGAACACTGAATGGAAAACGTAATAGATCGAACACTTATAATTTTTTTGTACAAAAGCGGAATGGAAGCAAAAGAATTTTTATTCGCGTACTGAAATTTGGAAATCAAGTACAAGTTTATTTCAAAAACTAAAAGCCAAAATCGAGGGCCGTACCCGCATAATTGCGGCCAACAAAAAGGAACTAGCTACCTAACTACACACTACCCAATCTAATTTGTCCGCTATTTCTCACTTTTTTTGCGCTTCTCTGGGGTGGATTCTCTAAAGCTACGGCCTCGTCCTCTCCTTTTCAACCCTTTTTTGTTCTAGAAACCCTTAGGAGAAATGCTTTTAGAGACAGAGGCTGTCTCACTTTGGGATACTTGACAGAGGAGTGATGCCCTGTAGTAGTATAAATTACAGAAAAGTAATATCCACTTTGGTACTTTCCTTCTTGACTTGCAAATCAAGCTCCTCCGTTACAATGCGCTTCTTCATGCTAAGTTTACTAGTATGTCCGGAGGTATGGGCCACTACGACGTCCTCTGTTTCGTCCAGGCCATGCCGGTCATCAATCTTTTCTTCATTCAGAGTCCCTTTGACTTCAGCATCTAGGTCTGGAGTCTCAATAGGTTGATCGGTAGGAGCCACCTGTATAGTGATAGTCATAGTGGACCCCGCGGTTTACGACTGCCGTCCTAGGGAAACATTATCCAGAGCATGAACAGATGTTGAAAGACCTGTAGTTTCATGAAGACCAATGGATGAGCCCATGAATATCGGGCATGAGATGTAAACTTTCTCGATCATCCGATAAGTAAGAGATGTACCTTCACCAGATTGGCCTTCGGTCGAAGCTGGGGCGCCGCCTTCCAAAATCGAAGATAGCCTAAAAGATTTATGCATCCCTAGATGATCTGGATCATAGCCCGCATCCTTTTTTGGGGCATGAGAAATTAAAGCACCAGCCACTTAAGTAGTAGGAGAATATTAGAAACCAGATCCCGAGGCTTTGTCGCCATCTTTTCTCTTTTCGGTGATTGCTGGATCATTGATTAAACTGAGCCGGACAACCCTGAGTTCATTGGGGTCTTCATCGTGCAAGATTTCACACATAAGTTGCTCTTCATCCACTTTACCACCACCGAAGGACTTCTTCTTCTTCAGATCTACAATATGGTCCTATGCTTTGGCGAGCGACTCGGGGTATCCTTCTCCAAGGAAGTGGAGTTTGTGATTCATGAAGGCGCATGCATTGTAATATATCAGGAATGGATCGAACTTGTTCTAAATCTCTGTCCAACCTGCCTCCCTAGCCTCTTCCTTGAGGGCCTCTATCCGGGCAAGCTGTTTGTCAGCCTCAATTTTGTCTTCGCAAAACACGACAATCT
Source organism: Allium cepa (assembly GCA_030765085.1). Taxonomy (NCBI): domain Eukaryota; kingdom Viridiplantae; phylum Streptophyta; class Magnoliopsida; order Asparagales; family Amaryllidaceae; genus Allium; species Allium cepa. The sequence goes on from CM060931.1 coordinate 402,969,098, forward strand.
CCTTGTAGTATCGTTAAGACTCCAACCAAGCCTCAAGTTTTTCCTGCTTTTCCTTCTCAAACTCCTTCGCAAGCTGTTTAATATGAAGGACCAAACATCATTGTATTTTTTTAACACATCCTTATCCTTTTATAACATGTCTTTTATAAAGGATAAAGTACCACTGCGACGAATGACAGTGTCCAGTTCAGCTTGGTGCACTTTCATTAAACGCTCAAACGGCTTTAGAAGACTCGCTAGTTTTTCTCTCAACATCGACCATCTTTGTACCCAACTGCTTGATCTCCTCTCCAAATACTTGATGATGTCTTTTTTGTGGATCGCCTTAAGAGTTAAGTGATCATTTTCATCTTCCTTTTATATTGACACCTCGGAAATTCTCTCAGCCACAAGGAGAGTTGTACTGTGCTAGACATAGACACCATTAACATAAAAGAACATTATGTCCTTGGTCTCTAAAGGAATTGAATGCAAAGCGGGAACAAATTTGAACTTGTCAGAGCATTACTTAGGAAATGTGGCATTGAGCTCAGCCATCTTTTCAGCAGTAGTGGCATCGTGTTTAGTCGGGGCTGAGAGGGCCTATTTATCATGCCGGTAGGATGAAGTATAAGGATCTTCTATGTCAGACTGGCATTTCGAAGATCGACCGACGTTGCAAGAACCCGAATGTTGCTCGGGCACAGTAGCCGAAGTGGGAGCATAAGGCAGCAAATTGCTGCTTCTATGTATAGTGGGGCATTAACCAATACCCTCTTAATGTGAAGATTGAGATTTTGACTTATGCCTGGAAGATGAGTCCTTAGATTGATAGCTTTTATCTCGGTCTTCTCTCCCATTATGAATTTCTCTATCTCGGCCAGGGTCCAGACTTTGACTGGGCCAAAATTAAGAAAGCTGGGAGTATGCTAATCTCTTCGAGTGATCATAGTTGCGGGGGGTCCCATCGAGCCTGCAAACAAAATGAAAGTGAATAAGAATCACTGGAGTTAAATATAGACAACTGTCGTGCAATGAAGTACACATGATTGTGAGTGTCCTAATGTCCCTCCAACGGACTGGTTACGGGAGCTTTTCTCACTAGAGTAATCTCTCCTATGCTAGTGGGAGGAATGTAAGGACAAAATCGAATAGGGGATTCAGACCCTCCCCTCCGAGGCTTAAATTGGCGAAATCATAATTTCCAACATCATCTGGAATTGCGATGTCCGACAGCCCGTCGAATAAAACTTTTAGAGGCAGAGAACTAGATTGATTCGTTGTAGCGGAGGTTGATTTGGATTTCTTGGAGACTTGCCCATTAGGAAGATTGTAAATCAGCCTTTTTCTTCTTCTCTTTTTTAGGATGAGGTGCTGTGGGTCTTGGGAGGACTTGACCGTAGGCTCATGACTTAATCTCACATCATCACGATTGGGCTCATTAGCACCACCTCCATCTCGCCTTCCTCGGTGACATCCCGAACCCTGTTCGACTAGGGGTACGACAATATCAACTTCGTCACCTCCCTGCCCAACGACATCTCATTTTTATATAGCTTCTTCATCGCTGTTTCTTGGCAGTCCTGTACCATGCCCTTCTTCTAGTAAGCCAAAGACAGAATGGTGCTCGTTGGTAAGAAGAGAACTGATGCCCCTATCTTCCACTAGTATATTTTTAAGCACTAAAACCACCTTCGAGTATATATCGTCGGTGGGACGTAGATGACTACCTGCAATGTTCAATAAAAACCTGCTTGATCGAGGATACGATATAAATAAAAGCACTTCATGTTGACACTTACATCTTTCTTGCCATCATCCTGCAAAACCAAGTTGGTGGCATGTGTGTGTGTGTGTGTGTGTGTGTGTATATATATATATATATATATATAACTATTCATTCTTAAAAGCGCTCAGTTTGTTCCAAGCGCCATTTATGACTTGACAGTTAGCGATTGACTCAAGGAAAGTGTAGAGAGGCTTCCCCTTTTCTACTTGAGGTTGTAAATGAATCTAATATTTTTCAGAGTCGGCTTGCAATATAGGAATTAGAGGAATATCATGTACGTGTAGTGCAGAACGTGTAGCTATTCGGATGTAGCCGAGTCACCAACAATTTTAAATAATGCAACATTTTCCGAATGAATGAAATGAAAGGCAGAATGCAACCAGCCCAACATAGAAACTTATTGCATGCAGTATAACTCTCTTGAGGCAAGTGAGCCCCATCAATATGAGATATGACTCGCACATCCTCATACGGAATCCCGTGTTTGATGCATAGCCTACGAAGAGAGGCCTCCATGACCTTTGAAGCCACTGAATCTTCCGGATCATTCAAAAATATGGCATCTTCTAGAGTGTCATGAGCTGGCTCGATTTATGCTTCTAAGTTTGAATGAATTTCTAGCATCCGTTGAGAACTTTCGGGCTGTTCAGTTTGATGACCTAGAGAGTTTGAGTGGACATTGTTGCTTTGCTTGATTCAGCGTCTGGATTGTCATGCAAAGTGGCTTGTTCAGTGCTTATAGCAGCGAAACGCTCCGAGCATCTAAAAGCCATGACCATCAAACTTAGCAGATAATTATTGTCAGAAATTTAACCTGCCCCTGGTGTAAACTGTAAACTAGTGCAGTGTGGTGCAGTGACAAACAATTTAGAAATAAAGTGATGGCTATGACTTGACTCTGGAATTCGACTAGAGTGACCGTCATCGCCGATCGTCCTAATCGGCCTTCGCGTTGATGGTTATGGATTTCTTGTTTAAGCTTCGAGGTCAGTTATTGGCACACTGGAGTACTGTATTTATATTCAAGTTCATTTGAGCCCATATATTATACTTGTTCAAGTTCAAGTCATATGCGTAAGTGTGTGGCTTTGATTTCTATGTGCTCAAATCATATGTGATATGCAAGTTTACAAGGCAAATGCTCATGTTCTAGTGAGTCAAAGCATTCAAATTCAAGTGCATATATTCAACAACTGAAAATAGCTAAGTCCCCTTAGGTAGAGGGAACGTACCTGATCCCTCACCTAGGTAGTTTTTCCTTATGCATGATCGAACTCCCAGATGCCTAAACAGATCCCTACATTCATCTCCCAACACCTACAACCGATCACCTCCTATCACCAATCCCTCTGTGTCACAAAGCCTTCTCCATCCATATAACTGATTCCTTACTCGCAATTGGACCGATCCTACCATCACCGATAGCTCCGCACTATATCATCATCTGACCCCTCATTCCTCACAAAACCAAATCAGCACCAACTCCATACAACCAATTCCTTAATTGTATGCAATTCCACTTCATCCTCCTCATGTCCACACTAATACCTCCATTAACCATCAAACCTCTTTGTTCTTGTTCAATCCATCATAGAACCTGGAGTTCGCATCCACCAAAGTGGTTCATCCCATTATCTCATCATGTTAAAACACTAGATTACATCCTAAAAGGTCGAAAACCTACCTATGTATGTAAGGATGAACATGAATAAGGATCGAGGAAAGGGATAGGTGTGGTTTGGGTTCAAGGATAGACCCAAAATTAAGCTGGCACGATCAAAAGGAGATTTGATTTAGGGCGATAGCAAAGATTTCTAGCAAGATGAAGGATGGGTTTGCTTTGGAGATCGGATGGATCGACAAAAGAGTATATGAGAATGTTGAATTTATAAGCTTTTTTAATAGCGCCTATTGAAAAGGAAGGGGCATCAATTTTGTTGCTAAACAAATAAAGTGAAATGTAGAAAATAAGCTAAGCGTTTAGCTTATTTTCGAATGTGGTCCACTCTTCTTTGACCTGACAATTGACTAAGTTTATGAGGGTGAATGGATCAGATTCGATCCCCTCGGGGATTAACATAGATGCCGTTCCAATGTAAAAAAAATTGAACGTTAAAAAGTGCAATGCAGTTATGTTTGACCTACACCAAATCAGCAACGACCCATAAACATGTGAACATGCTCGGGAGCCATTAACAAAATCCATGCATAAACATGTGTGCACCCTCAAAATTCGGTTTCTAGAATCGACAAAAGTTGAATTCTCACTTGAATTTCACAAAATAGAAGTCCATACAGTTAGTTAAGGCCAACTAACATGATCAACAAGCTCAATGGAATCAAGCATAAACAAAACTGGTGATTACACTTTGGAATTATACTAACAAATATCGACCGAGCGTCATAATGAACAGTAAGAGATACAACACTTTGGAAATATAACTCAATAGAAAGATAACGAATGTTCAGGAAATTGAATGGAATCCTTCATGGCGACTCTAACATGTTTTGACTCAAAGCACGACATGTTTGAAACAGGACGTACTTTAAGGGGAAGGTGTTGTATGGCCTTTTGACCCGACTATATCTAGACTGATTGGACAAGTTAGACTTGATGATAGACAAGGCAAGCAGCCCAGAGTGATCATAAAAACCAAAGATGAATTAACAATAGCACAAAGCACCGATCAAGCGAAACCAAGAGATAGACTCTACAAAACATTCTAAGCAGGGAACAGTGGATCAGATTGGATCACTATGGCTATAAACAGCTTGAATTAGCTATTCAGCTCAACAGAAATCCATCGATATCTCTAAAAACATGAAGGTAAATATGCAAAAAACCTTGGAAACATGAAGCTAGCATGGAGGGGGCCCACACTACCAATCATGCATCACCGTGTGGATGTCTCGACCGATCGGTCCCAATTGCTCTCCGTTGGGAATTGGCCCTCAAAAAATTCTGGGTGACATCGTCTGCATTTGGAGATTATGCCGATGAATTTGCAGGAAGATATTCGGTTGCCTACGCCTATAAATACAAGGTTCATAGCTCATTTGAAGGATCTTTACGTTGCTGTTTTCTTTGTACTCCATTGTAATAACCGATTTCAATCCTATCCCTCTTATACTCAAAAATTAAAGCGATTAATAAAGTTATTTCTTCAAAGTGGACGTAGGAATTCAAAGTCGAACCACTATAAATCCGTTTGTGGTTGTTTTTTACTTGTTTCTGTTAGATTCCTCTATATGGATTTTGATTTATTTATTTATTTCTCTACATATAATCTATTGGATGTTTGTGCCAACTTTTGGTGCAAACAGTATAAACAAAGTCGGTTTTTCCACATAGGAAAATTGTATGAAAGACAAATTTCATCAATTTTTAGCTTCAAGGACATGCTCTCAACTTTTTATTTAGAAGGACAAACTTTTCAATATAATATAGAAGAAGGATAATGCTAGTATAAATTTTGTGAACTACAGTAGCAGTTTTGAAGTATTTAACATTTTTTGATTTTTAGTAGTATTTTTATGATTTGTAGTATCATTTTGTAGGTGGAGTATTTTTATGAGTTGTAATAATATTTTTAATTGAATTAAACAAGAATAAAATAATATTATATAGCATCGCTTTTGTTCCACATTATTTGTTGTATTTTACTTGTAATAAAAATTCCAATTGTAGTATCGTTTATTTTTTATTTTTTAATACTATTTATGCTTGTAGTAGCAATTTTTGAATTGTAGTTGTTTTTTTTGAATTGTAATAGCAGTTTATACACATTTAATAGTATTTATGAATTATAGTAGCAGTTTATGAGTTATAGTAGCAGTTTATGAATATTTATTAGCATTTTTTGAACACATGTACCAGTTTATAAATGAAGTGTGCATTTATTATGTTTGTTCTAGAAGTTTATGAATTTTAATCTTTTTTTGAATTATATTAGAAGTTTATACACACTTACCACCATTTCATAGGGACTCAAACATGTTAACAGTCAGAAATTCACCCAAACACACCATAAACTAAAATGATAACATGTCCTGTATCTCTCGGACATTCTTATGTCACTAGGATATTCTTGTTGACTTTTGATTGACATAGTTTTGTATGGCAAAAGTGATGGTGACCTTGAAAAGCTGAAAGGGTATTAGAGTCATAGCATTGTCTATACAGTTTGGTCACTATAAACGCAATGCACTGACATGCCTGATTTGCAGTTCATATGGCTCATATAAACTATTACGTATAAATATAAAAAAAAAGTAAGCTCTCACTAATTCAAATGCATATTAACAAAATTGCTTTGTTACTTTTACTAAACATAGTTACTTATGGGAAAAATCTAATTCTATTAAACTTGCGTGATTTTCAATAGTATTTTCTTTTTTTATAATCAGAACACCATCAATAAGAAAATCTTTTTCCTAGGCTCCCATGACTGTAAATTTTTGACATAAATATTAGAAGAGCAACCAAAGCTAAAAATAAATCAACTAATGAACCCTATATTGAACATTTTCATCCAGCTTTTTCAAAATTGTATATAGCTACTGTACCTATTTCACAGAGATCTAAATTCTTATACATATTCTGGTGCACTAAAGAAAACAGTGGACAAATATACAAAAAAAATTTTTAATCAAATGCAGTGGAGAAATATACAACGAAGACAAAATACAATTTTTTTGTAGCGGGTGTATGATTCACACAAAATGTACCAAAGAAATAAAAATATTACATAATCTTTCAACAAAGCAGAAGAACATGAGTATTAAGTAAATTAACCACATTGGAAGAATTGCGTACTGGGCATGAATCCTGCCCAGTGCCACAAAAGGATGCGACATGAAAGATAAAATTTAAAATATCATTTACTTCTTAAAAAATATATTAAGGTATTATATGAGATATGGATGTATTAAAAACAATCTACAAAGAACCTTCAGCAATCATGGTGCTGTTCACCTCAAATTTGGTTCCCTATATTAAATAAAAAGTAGAAAAATAAAATAAAATATGAATCAACTGTTATTGTTATAATATGCTTCATTATAACAAAAACGAAGAGAGCAATGTTACACCAATGCACACAAAATTCGGTTATACTAATATTTCGTAAGTTAGAGATTTCAGTAGTTGAAAATATCATTCCATGAATATAAGAGAATCAGAATAGTATGCATGCTACTCCAAATATTTTAGTAGAAAGTCCTTTGCGTCAAAGGATAAATGCTCAGGAATAGGGGAATGAGATTTTGTTGTCCTACCATGGAACAATGCTGCAACTTGAAAATTTAAAAAGCAGGAGTTTAATGAAAAATAGAAGATCTTTTCATAAATTTATGAATATGAAAGGAATAAAATCTAAACAAAATTTAACTGGAATAATATACACATTGCCTTTTGTCACTACAAATACTCTCTTTGATTTGGGGGAAAATTTGTTATTTTACGCTGGGTACATGTGATATATGTAGCATTTATAGTTTTTGCTTATGATGAATATGAACTTCATCAAAAAAGCCAAAACACCCTATAAGAAATTCTAGAAAAAAATCTTAGAAGCCGAGGAAATGTTCAAATGAAACTTCTCCATTGCATATACTATAGATTCACATGTAGATAGCATAGAAAAAGAGGTAAATAATGCGAGGATGTATCTTGAAAAGCTGATGATATATGAAGATGAAATTAAGTACCTTTACTCCTAGCAAGTTAGTAAAACATCTTTGTAAACAACATTTTTAGTGAAAGTTCCGATTTGTCCAACAACGTCTCCTTTTTTTAGCAGCTCTTTGGTATTAGCAGTTGAAACTCCTCGTGAAAATGCCACATATAGTTATCCTTGACCAAAAACATGCTCGGGTAGAAAAATTCCAGTATTTTTTATCGTTTTCCCTTGTGCCTTATTTATAGTGAAGGCAAAACACAAACGAATTGGAAATTGTTTCCCTATTAACACAAATGGTAAATTCAAATTTTTAGGTGGCTTTAGTGGGATTCTTGGAATGAAAACTCTATCACCAACATAATGTCCAGTGATGATTTCAGCACTAATGCTATTCTTATTGAGTTGTTTACATATAAGCCACGTTCCATTGCATAATCCAATTTTTGGATTCAAATTTCTTAATAACATTATTGGTGCTTCAAGCTTCAATTTCAAGTAGTGGTGGAGGCAGTCCACTAAAAGTGATTGAGGTTAAAAATTCTTGTTGGTATAAATTGTGAGCATCATCTTCTACCAACTATATGAATAGCAAATGACTTCATTTCTAGGAAATAAATTGAGTAAATGTTTATTGAGCTTGTCGACATGCTCATTTAATAGTCTAATTAATGCTCTATTAACTATGTACTCTTTGTCGAAAGCATTTCTTGATAAGTCTACAAAAGTTGTATCCATCAACTTTTACAATGGATTAACGCCATTTTTTGACTTTGTGACCATATTCGTTGGTACTCGAATCATTTCTTCATTGGTTGAAGGTTCGGTACCATCTCCAATTCTAAGTAGAAATTTTGAATATGCGATATCATTTGTCGTTCGCATGTTTTTCTTCAAATTTAAAACTTGAAATTTTTTCTATAAAAATGATTTATTAATGCATGCATTAATTGCTTTATTTCTTGTAGCTTTAGGCATTACCGTCAATACTTGTCGAAAATCTCCTCCTATGATAAGGATTTTACCACCAAATGGTGCATCTATATCCATTATATCTCGCATAGTTCTATCAAATGCCTTAAAAGCATAACGATGTACCATTGTAGCTTCATCCCACATGAAGATAGTTGATTGCTTTAGAAATTTTGCTAATTTTGATTGCTTGCTTGTTGAGCGTGTTGATGTTGCTTTTGGTTGTAATGGAATTTTAAACCTTGAATGTGCAGTTCTTCCACCAGGTAGCATAGTTGCAGCGATACCAGATGTAGCTGTTGCAATTGTAATACCATTGTCTTTTCTGACAGTGGACAAAATTGAACGGTATAAATATGTTCTTTTCGTCCCTCCGGGACCATCTATAAAGAATAAACATTTCTCTTTTTTCACAATTGCATTCATAAAGGTATTGTAGGCTCTCGGTTGGTTGTTATTCAACTTTTTAATGGCTAGTATATCATCTTAGGAAATAGGAATTGCTAGTTCTTCTTCAGTTAACTTTGAACTATCATCATATGCATCGCAATCATATATTCTCGAGATATTTGGAAGATCATAATCAGTTGTGCTTTTGTTGTGTTTGAGAAGTAACATATTTAAATATTTCAAAAAACGATTCATTAGAATAATTTGATTAGTATTACTTGAATTTTGATAATCTTCCACCATATGATTGAAAAACTCATCCCATAAGCTTTGTACACTTGATGGATTGCAAAAAACCAAAATAGTTACGAATAATGCTCTCAAAGAAATTGGCATCTTTGTGATAGAAGCTTCGGGTACACATGCTCTTATCTATTATCATTTTCCAAAAATCCTCGTTTTTTAGCAACTTCTTTAAATATTTGATTCCTAACTCCATTAACTGTAAGCGAATCATCAAAGGAAGTAGGTCCTTTGATATGATTTAAAAGTATTCTCAAGAAAATACGTTCTCCTTCTGTAGGTTGGACTGTATATATTCTACCAATCACTCTAATATCGATTCTCTTCTTTTCCATTTTTGATACCTTTAAGCCAATGGTAGCGTTCAGGAAATTCACGATATAGAAGCTGTCTTGCTTGTTCATCGATTGAATTTGTATAGAAGAACTCGGTAAGCATTGTAGGTTGATTGATTTCATCGGCTAAAACTTCAATAATCATTTGATGGTTGTAAAACATAACATTGTGTTTACTTGGAAGATATATTTGAAGGCGCTCAACTGATGGATATATCTTGCTAAGAGAAAATCTAAAGATCCTCCATATTGCTTTTGGAGCAAAAATCCACCTTGCATCAATGAAATGTTGTATCTCATCATAGTATGGTCCGGGTCGAATTTTCATTTGAATATGATCAAGACCTTTGTAAACATATTTGTAAAAATATTTAACACTTTTTACACTACTACACATCTCTATGTTGATATGAAAATCATATTTATATAGTAACCAAGGATTGTAAGGTACAACCCATCTATTATCTACCGTCAACTTTCCGCTTCTATCAATACGAATGGATATGCATGTGTCACGCCTTTTGTAAATTGGATATGAATCTGTGCCTTATATAGTTGTAGCTGCAAATTGTTTTGGATACTGTCTTTTGCAACTGCCATTTTTCATGCAATGAGAATTACGATTTTGATTGTCGCATGGTCCATGAATACCCCACTTCCTTACCATTATATATAATTATGGTTCTTCATTAATATCTGGTATTTTTGCTCTAACAATTTCATCATATTCATCTGGATTAGTCAATTTGTCTTCTTCTTCGAAAGTTATTAGCATATGAACATGTGGTAAACCTCTTTTTTGAAATTCAATTACATGGACAAGAGCAGCTACTTTTCTAAGTGCTCCTTCTGTGAAAATATCTTTTTTCAATTCCTCGTATTTTGCACGAAAAACCTTATTGTTATATCTGGTCTGTCTTGTGGATCTTGACTGGGTAATAATTCACTAATGATTTCATCCCAAGATGGATTGCATGTCATCGTAATGAATAAATCAGGCTTACCAAATTTATGTACTAAAGCCATTGCACCATGATATCGTTGATACATATCACGTGGACTTCTAGTATATGAAGAAGGTAGTATTGTTCGTATACCACTATTTCCTACATAAGAGAATTTATCGACAGCTTAGTAATATGAAGTTCAATTTTGTTTATATGAGTATATGTACTAATTATAAAAGGTAGAATTGTGTATTGAAAAAAAATACACCTGCATCATTTTCTCTTGCATCCAGAGCATCTTATAATCCTTGATACAGTTCTGCTCTAATGGTGTTTTGATTACTCCTATACCATCTTAGCCTGTTGGTATCTATCTTGACATATTGATCAACAATGTATTATTGAAATAATCGACCACCGCGAAGGGAAAGTGATTTATCATTTTCTCGAATCTATAAAAAAATCAACAGTATAAATTTACCAAGATGTAAAATGTTTATATAAAATGTAATTGTATATACCTGTAGAATATTAGCGTAATACTCGCGACATGAAAATTTGTAACCATTTTCACCTTGACTATTTATATCTCATCCATAACTTCCATATGGTAGTAAAATTGGATATTATAATGGGTCATAATAACCAGCTGTTTCGGGAAGAGTTATGAGTTGTCCAGATTTTGTCTCAACAACAATATCTCTTTCATGTATTTCCTCGTTTTTGGCTCCCTCTCCCCAAATTCCAGCAACTTATGAAGCAGTTGGAAGAGCGTATTGTTTTGGGTTTGAAGATGGTTCTTTTATAACTTATTTGCAATGTTGGATATTTTACTTCTGTCTAAGTTGTCGAAATACAACTACAAATCTATTATATGTATTAAGAGCTTTTTGCAACTTCTCCACAGTTTCTTGTATCAGAGTGTTATTTTCAAACAATCGATTTTCGATTTCGTGCTCTTTATCATATATGTAAAGTTGTAGAAATCTTAGATGATCACTGGACGTAGGTACCAAACTACCTATTTTATGATATATACTACCTTGAGCACGGAATGTATATACTCCATCTCTTCCATTAGCTAACTTCTCATCAACCTGTACTCCCATTGATGTAAATGCAAACATATGGTTATAAGCTTGTATGTTTTTTCTGAAGTGTTTCCCTTCATCTGATTAGTATACAATTCAAATATCTCATCCGATGATGAAATTGACTGTAAAATTATTTTTTCATTTAAGCAACAAAAACTATTTGATTCTCGATAAAAGAGTTTTGCTTGACAATATGTACATATCCTTGATCATGGTAAATAGAACTTTTGAAAACCGGAATGATCTGTAAAGCTTCTTGTATAATTATGTCTTGCGGTAGAACTTTGACATGGTTGGCTAATTCTGTTTGTTCTTATGGTTCTATTCCAGTCAAGTTTATGTTCAAAAGGTAATGTAGTAATGTCTTCATGTTCTTCATTATTCATTGGTCCACTAAGATCTTGATCTGCCTAAAAATTTTGATAAATAAATTTTGTAAGTTTTTTTCAACATGAAGTGACTCGATAAACTATGTGGGTGATAAATTTAATATGACTTGGGTTCATAAATTATACTTTGATTGTATTAATAGATATATTATTACATGATGATAATGGAGCTACATGTACTACTTGTTTGTGTATCATTATATGCATTCTTACATAGGCAAAATAAACTTTGGTAAATATATAACTTTTATTGTTCTCACAATATAACGTACTGAATTATAAGGAATAGTTATATGAAGTAATATCTTGTATATTGTGAGAGCAAGGTATCAAAAAAGAACTACCATACTACTTGTTTGCGATTCATCATCATTGATATTCTTCTCGACTCTTATAGATTTTCTACTACGATAAATAGTACGGTATTGTTCACGTTTTTCCTCTTTGTCTTCTTCAGTCATTAACTTTTTCCTTCTTTATAACAAATATGACGGTGCTCTAATTGTTTTTCCCTTTGTTCAGAACTTAATTCGGAATGACATTGTCTTTTTCTTTCGGCCTTGATTTGAGCATCCAATACTGCTTCTTGGTGAGCCCTCTCAATGATTCTAGGGCTTCTACGCAGTACTGGGGGTGCTTGAGTACATTGCATTTCTTGACGTTGGTTTCTTTCAGTAATTCTCGGACTTCTACGAGGGAATAAGGGTGGTATGAAGTTGGATTCAATTTAGTGACGTTGAACTCTATTAATAATTTCCACCCTTTGTAAGTTTAGGACTTGGTTAGCTTCCATTGTTTGATGTTGAGTTCTCTCGTTGATTCTAGGACTTTTACGTGGTTTTAACTTGGAAAATTGATTTCCTTCCATGAGTTGATGATGAAATTCACAAAGTTCAAAGTGGAATTTGTTTGACCTATAATGCTAGAAAAATACTCAATTTGTATTATAAGTGAACATCACTATTTAAGCCTTAAGAGCTAAATTGCATATATTTATTAGTAAAACTAAAATACCTAATATAAGTAATAATATGTTTCATAATAACAGTTGGAACATTCTTTACAACATGTAGATGTAGTATAAAATATGTAAAAGAATTTTTCACAAAAAGGGAAGTAATTGTAGTTAACAAAATAATTATTTAATGAAAAAATATTTACCTTACATTATGCAATTAGTAGGTAGGGCATGTTATTATGAACAGAGTATAAAAATACATATGTTCGACAAACATCATTTTATGTAATGTTTGGATAAGCTAAAAGAATATGAGATATCAACAAACTATGTTGCTTTCAGTATTCAATTTTTTCCAAATTTAAATTTCCAACGCGTACCTCTTGAGTAACAATCAAAGTTGAGCAACGAAGATGAAAAATTCCTTCTCATAATATAAACTACAGAACAAACAAATTAAAAGTAAGAAAAAAAAGGAAAAATACAAGAGAATTTATAATACAATAATGCAATAATTAGAAGAACAAGTTTTTAGCAAAGCAATAGTAAGAAAAGTAAGGTTTTAATAATGCAGTAATAATTAAGTGTAGGCAGTATCCCAGAATTTTAAATCCTAACTCATGTATTATATAATTGAGTGTAAAAGAAGATGCATGTTAAAAATAATTATAGTTGTTTTTGGTGAAGGGAAGATATTTGATTGCCTTATTTGCTAATGTCCAAATGCTTCTGTTAAAATTCATACAACTCCTCCCTTCTGTCTAAAACAAATTAAAGCCTTTTGGGACTAAAAACTTTAATTTTGATAGCACTTCACTTCTTTTTCGTCTACGCATAATTTTGCATCAAGGGGTATAATCATATTTTTTTTTCTACAATAATTTAAAGTCTTTTGGGACTAAAGGCTTTAATTTGTTCTTGTTGTATTTGTTAAAATAACACTTGATGGTTAATTTCAAATAAACATCACATTCATATCTAAATTTAACCAAATACAATTTTACATGTCAACAATATATATATATATATATATATATATATATATATAACGCTAACAATGAAATATATATTTGTTGAAATTTTGATAACATATGATTATTAAAAATTGGGTTGCGCATAATTGCATTCAAAACTTAATCTTACCTACTATATTCATAAGCATGTATAGAGAAACTCCTTAGCAATGTCGTTGATGAACAATACAGAGAATATGCAACTCTTTGCCCTGTAAAAGACCAAAAAAGATGAAAATCAATCAACGTTATAAAGAGAGAATGGAATCAAGAAAGCTCACTACGACTTTATTATATTATGAAGAAATTAGACACATCCAGGTGGGCATGCATCTAATCACAATGTGCATGCGTAAATTCAGCAACATGGTTGTGTGGCATTATCATATACTATGAAGAAGAATGATGATTCTCAAATTCATGTTTTCATTATATATCACAATGATCTTAAAAGTAATATAAACAATTGGAATAACATCAGTATTCCAAGTAAAAGATTGAGTTTCAAGCTTTAATTTTTGTTCTTCGACCATAGAAATAATCAGCTGTGTAATAATTTATATATTGTACTTATGTATAATTCAGTTTTACTATTAATTGTGAAGTATTATAAAGAAATTCGTATAAAACTATTTCTTTAAAGTTACAGTATATAAAATCAAGTTTTATGAAGTAGAAGAGCAAAAATTAATTAGATTACCTGAATAATGATCTAATAATGCTTGTTCTTTTTCATTCATTATGTCTCATCTTTTTTGTTAGCTAATATTATGTTTAAAAAGGTAACCATATAACTGCCATCTTTGGACAAAAATAAAATGTTTAAAAAGGTAACCATTATAATATGAAATAATGTCATAACCTCAAGCCGTTACCAATTAAATTTAAGATTTTTCTTGTGTCGAACATGCTGTAATTTCAAAGTCAAAAGGATCATGGATATGATACTCTTTCTTAAATAAGAAAATAATACTTTAACTAGGACAACATTTATTTATAAATGAGCATCAAAAGGGTATAAATTCAATTTTCTTACACATCTCGTTTAGTTTTCCTATTCTGAAATGACGGTACTGGCAATCGCAACTTTTTAAACATGTAAACAAAATTTACACCCAGAAAAATATATCTAATAAATTGAAGTTTGTCATTATGTAATTAAATAAGGTATTTTGGTATAAGCAAAGTACATGATGTCATAATCAATTCTTGTTGACAAATATAGTTGGAACCATCTTCATTTATTTACAATAACAAAATATTAGTAAAGATGGATGATTATTCCTAGAAATTTCTTCTTGTTTATTCTTTTTCAAGGAAACATACGTATTCATGAAATTTCAATGATATAGATTATTTATGATAATTTAGCATATAGATATTAACCATTTTATGCATTTTTTGAGACATGAAGTGTATATGATTAGTTGATGAATTCTTAATAAACATAATATAGAAATAAATTTCCTTAGTTGCTTACTATCATATTAAATGAAAATTCAGTACTGAAAGATGCATGTATAGATAAAAATATTTTTTCGAACCAAATTAAATATGGAAACAACTAAGGTAAATAACAAATCATAACAAACTGCCATATTTTTCACAAAATAACCAATTAAGCAAGTATTACAACCTTTTTACTGACTCTAAAAATGTTGTTTGCTCGTTGATTTGATTTTGAAAATACAAAATTTCTAAATGGACATAAAAGGAAAAAAATCTATTTGTTGATTAAATGTGAATAAAAACAGTGTAAGCGTCCATATTTAACCTTCAAAAATACTTGAGAATAAAACGGGGATACCACCAAATGGACCAATAACACAAAAATTAAACAACAGATCTTATACTTGGTTTTGTGATTTGGTTACAGTATGTCAAATTTAGGATGTTTCTCTTGTGTTTATACTCACTTTAATTGTGTATAAGTATGACGGTTGCTTCACATCTAAGTTATTTTGTATATGCGCATGTAAGATATTGTTCAAGAGACATCCACATAAGACTTGATTTTCATGACAAAAAAATTTAATGAACAAACTTAGACGTGAAATTTAGGTGGAAACTTACGCATATCCAAAATATTGTATTATTCAAAGCTTTAGTTTTTTGAAATTTAGGTGGATATAACTCTGATACTTGTATGCTTTTATACAAAACTCTCTATAGTATTGTAATTCACATATACGCGGCTTTTACCCATGCAAACTTAAAAATCTGTTCATTTGAAACCATTTTGCATTTAATATGTTCAATATAGCTGTACCTAAACTCAACATACATTTAAAGTTGTTTTCACACATATCTATATGGGGCTTGTCAGACACACTTGAAATAATAAGAACATGTAAGATTTTCTTAGATAAGCCTGATAAACACTTTATTACGCATATTCAAAATCTACACATAATAGGATTTTGAAGTATATTAAAGTTTTGTACATGAAGCCATATATATTAAAATCACAATTCTATTTTGTACAATTCATATATACTAAAATCATAAAGCAACAACTAGCTAAATATAGTTAAAACCGATACTGTTACAAAATAAAACTAATATGCAAAAACACGACATCAAGCAATTGAATAAAACTTTTCTGTAGCTTACAATCTTAAAACAACTCAAATGAATGCTCTATTAAGTAAAAAATATATGAACTGAATAAGTAAAAGTAAAATAAAGAGAGGAAGAGAAGCGTACAATAACAGTTAGTTGAAATCAGTAGGTGTTGATGAAAAATCGGCAGGATGATAATCTGTAGACATGGGGACGAATTAGGGACGGAGTCGCTGATGAAGATGGTTGACAATAGGAGGTTGAGGCGGTTGATCTGAATTTGGTAAATCTGGAATGGAAACCAAATCATTAGGAGGTAGAGCGAATGAGGTGACCAACTTTTGGTGATGGAAGCGGTAGATCTGGCGACCGAACTGGATGTAAAAGTAAAATAAGGAGACGGTAGATTGAATAGGTGATCAGTGATGAAGTGTGGATGTAGAGAGGAATAAGCGAAAGGGTTTTTGGATGCGTAATGTAAAACGTTGAACGGAGAAGGCCGTATGGATGTAAAATGGAAGAGGGATCAAGGGTAGTGTTGGTATTTCAAAAAGACACCGAGTAAATCAGTGGAATGAATTCTCATTATTAGTAGTAGAGACTTTATGTCTTTTAATACTAGTAGTAAATGATACTATATGCACATTTTGATAGTAGCAGCTTTATACACATTTTCATAACAACAGTTTTATACACATTTGATAGTAGCGGTTTTATACACATTTGTTAATAGCAGTTTTTTGAGAGTAGACATACATTTGATAGTAGTAGTTTTATACACATTTGACAGTAGCAGTTTTACACATATTTGATAGTAGCAGAAGTTTTTCAGTTTTTTTTTTTAAATATCAATGATGCACCTTTTATTTATGTATGATAGGATATGTATTGATGTTGATTATGAAGGAGTAAAATTAAATCAAAAAGGTAGAAATATATATTTATTTTAGCTTATAATGACATCAATGATGTTACATAGTATCATCTTATTTTATAAAAGAAATATGATACTACATAGAACAATGTCGAACCTGCTACTAAAATTTTAGATTTTGGCGATTGTGGTGGCGTTGGGGGAGGCGTGAGGTTGGTGGTGCATGTGATGGCAGTGGGTGATGGTGCGAGAGCGGTGGATGCAAATTTCGGTGGTTTGTCCTTAGGACTAATTTTGAAAGAATGTTTGTCCTTGTAGCTAAAATATGGAGGTTGTGTCATTGAGGCTAAAAAAATTGCCTTGTAAACTAATTCCCCCTTTTCATAACCGTATATACTGTACCTGATACTATTGTTTTCTTTTTATATCAAAAGTTTTTTCAATATACCATAGCGAATAAATATACCAGTCTTGAATAACCATATGATCATAGTTAAATTATCTGAAGACATACAAATTATGTCGATTATAAAAAACTGTTAGAATTCTCACGCTAGGGTTTTGTGAAACCATATATACTATTGGTAATAATAGCATTTTTCATTATATCTCAAATGGTATTTAAAAAGCCACGTTGTACACTTCTATTGTTTTTGAGTAACCGTTGTCCAAAGAACATACATATTTAGTTGATCATATAAAACCGTTAGACTTCTTACACATTCGGTTATGTGAAACCATATACTGTTAGCAATATATTTTTTTTCATTATTTCTCGAATGGTTTTTCAATATAACACAATCTACACTTCTATTGGTTTTGAGTAACAGTATTATCATACTTAAATTGTGCAGTGACGGAAAAATTCGATCGACTGTATAAAAATGTTACAATTTTTAAGCACACAATTATGTTAAACCGAATATGTTGTTACTAGTATTAATGGTTTCCATTATGCCTTGAATGATACTTCAAAATACCATGGCATAAAAATATATTAATTTTGAATAACCGTATATACAAGTTAGAGTGACAATAGAAGAAATAAAATTAGTCAATTATATAAAACTATATGTACATTACACCCGTTTTTACTATCAATGAAAATGTAACATCCCGCCTTTTTGCACACTTTAAACCGACACACGTGTCAATTCAAAGCATACGCAAGGGCGGATTGTTATGGGGTAAATAAGAAAAACAGAGAAGAAATAAAACAAAAACAGAATCTCACAGCGGAAGGATAAAATATAATAACAAATATACAGTTCATAAACAGTTTACAAAAGCTTGATTCTTCTTTTACAATAAATATCAGAGTTACACATACCAATACAAGCAATGCAGCGGAATAGAAAGAGTGTGGTGTAATACTATATATAACATAATACTTATTCTTCGTCTTCGTCCTCCAAAGCTAAAATCTGCTATCCTGAAATGCTCGGACTGACCCGAGCGAATTTGAATAGACAAAAACACCCGAGTCAGACTAGAATATCTTATGTGAGTTAAATAAACAGAATATAAATATGAGTACAGTAACTCAAGAGATGTTCGGGATTTACATCTCCTAAGGATCCGTTAAACTATTTACTATGTAGTATATTGCGCTATTATAATAGTGTCTATTTATAAAATAAACTTACTTTTAAATAGCGTTAAGGCTTTACATTTTCCACCTTAACACGTAATAGTCCCAGTAGTCCGTCCAATATCATAGCCCCTCCTGATCGGGAAGCCACTAGAGGATACCACACGGGCTACGGGAGAAAACCAAACTCGTACAAGGCGCGATATGGTAGGTGACACGGCACAACTAGGCAATGCCAGGGTAGATATACCAATTGCTATCCAGGCTGGTGGAAACGCGTAGCCGCAGTTACCGCCCACCTCGGACTAACTCCCCAAAATCAAAATATAGAAGTGGCCACTGAATCAAATCCAAGTCAAATTATAATATCGAAGAGGAGCGTCCGATCAGAGGAATGACCTCATTGGCCTGAGAATCGCTCCTGTTTTAGCCACCTTATGCCAACTCACGGGAGTTGGGTCCACGTATTTACCTTACAGGAAACGTCGCCACCACCTACTTCATTCTGGAATCTCCACCGCGTACACGGTTAGTCAAAGTGGTTTTCGGTATCGACAGAGAGTATGTCCATATCCGATCCCGGTCTCTTTGCCAACCAATCGTTATTATAACACCGCGGTCATTTAAAAATAGTTTATACTTTTAAAACCAGAATATAATCCATTTCAAACCGTAATATTACGATATCATTTCTTCTTTTAAAACCCAAAACAATATGATATCGTTTATCCCAAATAAAATTATTCCTTTCCAAAAAATTATGTCACTTTTTATTATTTAATATCCCATGTAACCAATATTCTGTTTGTAACTTTCAACATAATTCTTCGAAAATCCATAGCATTTTAAAACCATTATTTTCAAAACTAAATGGTTTGGATATTCAACGGTATGCGAATAAAAAAAAAGTTTAACTTTACTGTTGCTTTATAAAGAAATAAATTACATGGCTTTCCAAATATTTCTTCTTTTAAAGTTAAACCAAAATCCAAAATATTACTTCAAGTCGCAAAACCATTTCAATTTTATATATATTTATATCCATTTTGGAGCATTAATATTTCAACTAAAGTTGGATTTTTATCCTTTCAAAAATCAATATTCTATTAATTAATCTTGACCATTCACATAAAATCCATAATTAATAAGACTTCAATTTCTAGTAAAATATATATATATATATATTTCCAAATTCAATTTTTACTAGAATATTCATTTCAAAATATTTTGGGAAAAAAATCCAATTATAAATATCATATCTTTAAAATTTCCAACTTAATATTTAAACATAGGATATAATCATCAAACTCCATTTTCTTAATTTTCTTCCATTTTTAATAAAGAAATTTATTCACCTTTTAATTTCAAAATTTCAACTTCATATGCATATAACTATGGAAGAAAACATTTATTCAGTATAAAATTTAAGATTTTTATAAACCGTATTCCATCCAAACCATAGAAATCACATTAAAAATAGTTATATATAGACCACGGTGTCTGTATATAGTTTTCTATCCTATGGTCAAGTGATACGGATATTTATCATTTCAATCCGCAATTTAAAAAATAAAACTGCGGTTGTATATCATTTCAAACCGCAATCCCGAATGAAATGAAAAATGCATACTAACTTGCAGTTTAATGATATCAAATAAAACATCCCTTCAATAACACATCCATCATCCAATCACAAACATCAAGCAATATCAATCAATAACAATTATATATATGATCATATATAACAGGTGATAACTGGCAGTTTATTCAAATTAAATTTTTCAACTATTAATCTAACAATTTATATTCAGTGATAATTGACATAACTGTTAACTAGCAGTTCATATGCAACCAAAAATTTCTAACAGCCAATTAACACGCAATAAATCAATTAAATTAACAGTTACATTCAATAAAATGCAATTCAACATATATGAATGAAATAACATGCCAAAAGCTCATAAATAAATTTCTATTCATTTCTAAAATTTATTTAACAAACATAAAAGCTTCTAGTAGTTGTGAGTGGGTTAAAACACTCACCTTTTGAATTTAAATTGAATTCAAATCCAATTTAAACCCAAAAATTGGACAGTCTCCAAATTCATCCAAACCAGTGCCAAAACGTCAGAAATTCCGATACGATCCCAGCAAAACAAACCGCGCGTGAATCCGAGCTCGTATGCAAAAGTTATGAAAATTTGAAAAATGAAAAATTCTGGTCCTGGGTCAACTTCGGGTTCGACTTCGGGGCGCCGCCTCATTTCCCCGATGCTTGCTTGGAGTTTTCGCCAAAACGACCCGGAGCGACCCGAGTCATTTTCTTCCTGACCCGAAGTTGCTCTAGGGTTTTCTCCTCTGAAACCCGAAGCGCGACCAGAAGCTGCTGCAGATCCACAAATTTTTTTTTTTTTTTTTTTTTTTTTTTGAAATAAAATTTTGGAATTTGGGAATTAGGTTTTCTGCCATTGGAATGAGGAGTTGAGAAGGAGATGTACGTATAGAAAAATGAAAATAAGGAGTGGCTAGGGTTTATAATCGCAAATATATAGACAGATAAAAGAAGGCTAGGTGGGTACGGATAACGAACGTGCTAAACGATAGTTGGCCCAAAAAGCCCGTTCTGCCTCCGGAGTCGAATTTGTTAAAACTATATATCCAAATAGGTGTTTCAAAATATTCTGAACGCGATGGAAAAAGTTTCGCGACCAAATTCGATCGTATGAAGAAGTTATGCTAAAAAAATAAAAATTTCAAATTGATTTCAAAATGCGTAAATTTCAAGGCGTTTCGAGTCCGTACGATCAAACGACAAGTCCGATCGCAACGAAACTTGAAACATTATTATAATTCACCGTTACGGATCCGATGAAACTAGTTTCGTCGAAATCCGAGTCCGTGACAAAAATGGCTATTTTTAATATTTATTAAATAAATTAAAATAAATCATAAAATCCAAATTTTCTTTCAACTTTAAATATTGGCCAAATTTCATTACTTATATAATCCAATCAATTCCAAATAATTTAGCAAGCTTGGATGTGAATTAAAATTTATAAGTATATAAATTTCGCAGTGTTAACCTCTGCGTTTTCTTATTATTTGGGAATTATAAATTTTATTCGCAAAACCCAATTATTTAATCATATACTTATACTCTCATCTTAAATCTAATTATATAAATAACTTGATTTCTATTATCCAACTCAAAATATATCAATTATTCTCCAACTACATAGTTAACGTTTCTTTTATATATCACTGTGGTAATATTTCAAAATGTTCATCTTTTGTTTGCATAAATTACTGTATTTAGATAAAATTATAATTTTGGTAACTTATCACATAAATAACTTAAAACCTCAACTAATACATTCCACCTTTGTTTCATCTTATTCATTCACTCATCAATATTCCGTACTAACTACAAAATTTAGTGTATTCCTTTAAATTGATCAAAATAAGACTTATCAACTAATAGAAAGATTTACGTACAAAATTTATTGTCATACATCTAATTTACAAGCCTATACTTAATTATTATCCTACAATACGTTTTACGTTACTATAATGTTCATTCTTCCGTTCCTACGTTTCTATAAATTTATTCCTTTATAATTTATTTAACGCAACACTTAATCTACACCTATTGCGATGTTTCAAATTTACTTGAATGAACAATTTCTTTACTTAAAATAGTTGTTGTAAACTCTTAATTCCACATTTATAAGTGTATTATTATTTTCACTCAAATATTATACATATATATAGAGTATTGGGTTTTTATTTAATCATCATTTATCATATATATTAATTAATTAAATTCAATACTTAAGTCTGACTAAATTTATTCCCCAAATACACATTTACATTTCTCAACCAATAAATATAACCAATCAAATTCTCATTTTATTGAACCTTGGTCAATTCCACACGTTAATTTTACTTAAAGTCTCAATTAATTAATTTACCTCGGTTTCATTACCTTATTACCTTATATGCATAATTGACATGGTTATATCTTCCATTACATCAATAATTTATCATTTCTTTCTATGCAATATATACTCATCTTATTCCATTTATTTGGTTACTGCATTGAAATCTATTTATTAACCAATACTAACGTTATTATCATAAAAAAAAAAATTGATTCCCAATTTTATTCAATACTTAGAACAAAAATTTTCACATTAAATCAAATCCTTCTATTCAAACCAAGTATCATGCTATGATAATATTTTACGTTGGTTACACTGAAAAAAATCAACTTTTTATCGTTATCAATTAAACATACATTAATTGCACAAATTAAAGGAATTAATTGTCATTTATCAAATTAAATTTTTCATACATCAATCTATTTCATCTAAATCCTTACCTATGAATATTGCAACCTTTAATTCCATTAAATACCAATTAACCCAAATTATTTCATTTATTCTAAGTCATGTCACTAAAATAATTCATCATAATAAACTTAAAATCTATACGTTTATTGATTTATTTCTATTTGTCTTATGTTAAATTCTAAATTTAGTAAGACAACCTAAAGTACTCCACTCAATCGACAGTCCCTTTCAATTGTTAATACGTACTTAAATTTCTACAGTTGCCTTCCATCTGCACTTCCGTTACTATGATAAAAATTAGTAACGTTTATGCCATCAATCCATCATAATTACTTACCCTTAATTGAGTTTGATTTCCAAATAAATTTGCTGACCCTTAATTAGACAATTTATAAAAGTTTGTCATCATACCTATAGTTCTACGCTTATGCTATGTCTTAAATTTCAATAAATTTATAAATTTTGAGATGTTCATTAGGGTTTACAAATTTATTGACTTGCAATAACAGGGTTTCTTAATCTATTCAATTTATCGTTCACAATCTTTTATTGCATTAAATTGGTTTAATATTCCCATATTAAATTTTATGTACATGTAAGAATTTTTCTTTCTTTCTCTACTTAATTCATTTGAATTTTATTCAAATGTCTTTAAATAGGTTTCTAAGTCACTTCTATATAATTTATTCTAGCCTTCATTTTAATACTTATCTACCACCTTTATTCTTTCAACTAAAATAAATTACAAAATCCTATTAAACAAACAATTTTAAATGGTCGAACTTAACGGGTCGTTACACTCTCCCCCACTCAAAACTTTTCGTCCCCGAAAAGGGAAAGGAAGGGAGAAGGAAGAATAAAACAGTATATCTAATTTCAAATATTAACTTATAACAATAATTTACTAAATTAATTTCCTTTAATGAAATACACTTGTTTTATAATCATTATGTCTTTTAATACTTGAACTATTAAAGTTGGAAAAATATCTTTAACCAAATTCTAAGTCCAAAATTTACGAAAATTTTTGGCAGAGTCTCCTTTGTACAGAGGGACTCTGGAGAAAATATAATATCCAAATATACAAATATATTACATATATTATCCAAAATAAAATATCCCAACACGGGAAAATATATAAAATAGCGCTTTATACGTAATCCGGAAACGTACCTATTTGTCGGGCAATACGCTTATTATTTTGGAACCAAAAGCAGTAGCAGTTGCTTCCAACCCCTGTATTCACTTATAAAATCTAAAAGTTAAATATCTATATTACAGTGAAATGTTTGGGTAGATTCAATCATTCATATCCAAATCAAATGCAACAACCATACATTTTAACAAACGGCACACACCACAAACCACAATCATTCAATCAACAACCGTTAGTTGTTCGGGTTCAAATTATGAAATTTTACGGAGTGAGAAATAACTATCAAGTGCATCCGTTACTCAACAGTCTTAGATGGAATAGAGATAGATTATTGTTCCTCCAACAACTCCAAAATTCCTTACCCAACAACCATACATCAACCAAACAATTCAAATCAACACCACAATAGCTTATTATACATTTATTTCATGCTTCAGTGGTTTTATTTTCTTTCTTTCATTTATGGAGGGATTTCTTTGTTTCTTACAATTTTCATTTTCCATTTGTTACAAAATTCATTATATTGTATTCCAATTTATTGACTAAGGTTTATATCATCTATTTATACTACTTACCCTTTCTTATATAGTAAAATTTCCAATTTAACTTAAGTTTATACAATTAATTCTCATTTATAACAGCAAATTTATTGAATACCTTAATTACCTCAAGCTTCACTTGTAAGATTTCCCCTTACATTTTCTTACTAACATTGCAACTTTTATTATATGGTAAGTTATGTATGTTTAAGAATGCAAGTGAAAATTTACAAGTTTCTTCTCAATTCCTTTTTATTTATTAATGGTTCAATAAATATATATTCGTTTTATAAATTACAATTTCAACTTACCCTTAATTTCATTCCTTTATTTAATGTTTACGTTTTATTATATTTAATTACAGTAACCCTCTACTTACACTTAAATTATTAACCTTAAAACCTCCATTTTTATAAATAAAGGATCTTATTAATTCATTATCTAGGGTTTACAGACATTTATTTATATTACCTACTTTTTATTATATTACTAGTAGCATTTTAAAACATACTTAAGTTTATAACCGTACACATCAATCTTTATTTATTAAAGAATTTCATTTTATTTACTTAAGTTAAAATCACCTATTAATAATACTCACCTTTAATTTGGGTAAAATTTCAATTATCACTTAAGTTTATACCAATAAATTCTTATTATAACAGTAATTTATTGAATACTTCATTTTTCCTAAATTCCTACTTGTAAAATATTCAATTCCAGTTTCTCATTTAACACTTCAACTTTTATATTTGGGTAAGTTATTTATGTTAAGGAAATTGCAATTGAACTTATACAAGTTTAATCTCCATTCTTTTAATTAAATTTAATGTTTATTCATATTACCCTTTGTCTCATATGTATGCAAATTCCTCTTTATAGCTTTGCAGTTATTCTCTTATTTCAATTAGAGGTTTCAATTCATTCATTCTTCAATAAATCTTTTCCATTATTTATCAGTTAAAAACTTTTACTTCCCTTATCCCTAGCATTAACTTTCTTACTTAATATTTCACTAACAAAGTTTAAACAATTAATTAACGGAAAAATTTAGAATTAAATACCGGGTCAAATTTTAATCTATTTCAAAATAATAGATAAATAAGTTCTTACAACTTTTATATCTCTAATTATATTTAGAACAATAAAAGAAAATTTTTAGAAAATTTCAAAAATAAATCTGCAGTAGAATTTACTACAGTGGCATTTCCCCTTCGAAACTCGAAAATGAAAGTCGATGATGCGGCCGTCATCACCGAATTTATTTTCCAGCGACAGAGAGGAAAGTACAGAATTTAATTCTTTTCCAAAATCTTCTTTAAAACAATTCTTCCAATTTATACGAAATATTTATATAAGAAAATACTTATAAACCAAATCAATAAATTTCACAAATTCTTTGAAAGCAAATTTTCAAAAATCCCGGACTTAAGTTCTAAATCTCCAAATTTGGTTTATTATAATTTCACTTAGCTTCAGTTATTATAAATATTTTTATTGCCTAACATCCAATCTATAGCAACCAAATATATATATATCTTTATAAAACTATTTTTATATATAGAAATATAATAGGCAAATTATTTCATTCACCTATATTAAAAACAAATATTATGTCGGTCTGTCCTATTAAGTGTTTAGAAATCCCTATTGATGACATAGCGTCCCATGCATCAACCAGAATTTATAAATACAAAGCGGAACAGATTAACACAATATTAAAATCTTTTTATTAATACTAACAAGTACGCTCTCTCTTATATATACACTCAGCGACTCCCATAGGATATTTCTACCCTATTAACAAAGAGTCAAACCCCACAAAGCCAAGGTTTATCGCTAAACCAAAGCTCTGATACCAACTGTAACATCCCGCCTTTTTGCACACTTTAAACCGACACACGTGTCAATTCAAAGCATACGCAAGGGCGGATTGTTATGGGGTAAATAAGAAAAACAGAGAAGAAATAAAACAAAAACAGAATCTCACAGCGGAAGGATAAAATATAATAACAAATATACAGTTCATAAACAGTTTACAAAAGCTTGATTCTTCTTTTACAATAAATATCAGAGTTACACATACCAATACAAGCAATGCAGCGGAATAGAAAGAGTGTGGTGTAATACTATATATAACATAATACTTATTCTTCGTCTTCGTCCTCCAAAGCTAAAATCTGCTATCCTGAAATGCTCGGACTGACCCGAGCGAATTTGAATAGACAAAAACACCCGAGTCAGACTAGAATATCTTATGTGAGTTAAATAAACAGAATATAAATATGAGTACAGTAACTCAAGAGATGTTCGGGATTTACATCTCCTAAGGATCCGTTAAACTATTTACTATGTAGTATATTGCGCTATTATAATAGTGTCTATTTATAAAATAAACTTACTTTTAAATAGCGTTAAGGCTTTACATTTTCCACCTTAACACGTAATAGTCCCAGTAGTCCGTCCAATATCATAGCCCCTCCTGATCGGGAAGCCACTAGAGGATACCACACGGGCTACGGGAGAAAACCAAACTCGTACAAGGCGCGATATGGTAGGTGACACGGCACAACTAGGCAATGCCAGGGTAGATATACCAATTGCTATCCAGGCTGGTGGAAACGCGTAGCCGCAGTTACCGCCCACCTCGGACTAACTCCCCAAAATCAAAATATAGAAGTGGCCACTGAATCAAATCCAAGTCAAATTATAATATCGAAGAGGAGCGTCCGATCAGAGGAATGACCTCATTGGCCTGAGAATCGCTCCTGTTTTAGCCACCTTATGCCAACTCACGGGAGTTGGGTCCACGTATTTACCTTACAGGAAACGTCGCCACCACCTACTTCATTCTGGAATCTCCACCGCGTACACGGTTAGTCAAAGTGGTTTTCGGTATCGACAGAGAGTATGTCCATATCCGATCCCGGTCTCTTTGCCAACCAATCGTTATTATAACACCGCGGTCATTTAAAAATAGTTTATACTTTTAAAACCAGAATATAATCCATTTCAAACCGTAATATTACGATATCATTTCTTCTTTTAAAACCCAAAACAATATGATATCGTTTATCCCAAATAAAATTATTCCTTTCCAAAAAATTATGTCACTTTTTATTATTTAATATCCCATGTAACCAATATTCTGTTTGTAACTTTCAACATAATTCTTCGAAAATCCATAGCATTTTAAAACCATTATTTTCAAAACTAAATGGTTTGGATATTCAACGGTATGCGAATAAAAAAAAAGTTTAACTTTACTGTTGCTTTATAAAGAAATAAATTACATGGCTTTCCAAATATTTCTTCTTTTAAAGTTAAACCAAAATCCAAAATATTACTTCAAGTCGCAAAACCATTTCAATTTTATATATATTTATATCCATTTTGGAGCATTAATATTTCAACTAAAGTTGGATTTTTATCCTTTCAAAAATCAATATTCTATTAATTAATCTTGACCATTCACATAAAATCCATAATTAATAAGACTTCAATTTCTAGTAAAATATATATATATATATATTTCCAAATTCAATTTTTACTAGAATATTCATTTCAAAATATTTTGGGAAAAAAATCCAATTATAAATATCATATCTTTAAAATTTCCAACTTAATATTTAAACATAGGATATAATCATCAAACTCCATTTTCTTAATTTTCTTCCATTTTTAATAAAGAAATTTATTCACCTTTTAATTTCAAAATTTCAACTTCATATGCATATAACTATGGAAGAAAACATTTATTCAGTATAAAATTTAAGATTTTTATAAACCGTATTCCATCCAAACCATAGAAATCACATTAAAAATAGTTATATATAGACCACGGTGTCTGTATATAGTTTTCTATCCTATGGTCAAGTGATACGGATATTTATCATTTCAATCCGCAATTTAAAAAATAAAACTGCGGTTGTATATCATTTCAAACCGCAATCCCGAATGAAATGAAAAATGCATACTAACTTGCAGTTTAATGATATCAAATAAAACATCCCTTCAATAACACATCCATCATCCAATCACAAACATCAAGCAATATCAATCAATAACAATTATATATATGATCATATATAACAGGTGATAACTGGCAGTTTATTCAAATTAAATTTTTCAACTATTAATCTAACAATTTATATTCAGTGATAATTGACATAACTGTTAACTAGCAGTTCATATGCAACCAAAAATTTCTAACAGCCAATTAACACGCAATAAATCAATTAAATTAACAGTTACATTCAATAAAATGCAATTCAACAGATATGAATGAAATAACATGCCAAAAGCTCATAAATAAATTTCTATTCATTTCTAAAATTTATTTAACAAACATAAAAGCTTCTAGTAGTTGTGAGTGGGTTAAAACACTCACCTTTTGAATTTAAATTGAATTCAAATCCAATTTAAACCCAAAAATTGGACAGTCTCCAAATTCATCCAAACCAGTGCCAAAACGTCAGAAATTCCGATACGATCCCAGCAAAACAAACCGCGCGTGAATCCGAGCTCGTATGCAAAAGTTATGAAAATTTGAAAAATGAAAAATTCTGGTCCTGGGTCAACTTCGGGTTCGACTTCGGGGCGCCGCCTCATTTCCCCGATGCTTGCTTGGAGTTTTCGCCAAAACGACCCGGAGCGACCCGAGTCATTTTCTTCCTGACCCGAAGTTGCTCTAGGGTTTTCTCCTCTGAAACCCGAAGCGCGACCAGAAGCTGCTGCAGATCCACAAAATTTTTTTTTTTTTTTTTTTTTTTTTTTTGAAATAAAATTTTGGAATTTGGGAATTAGGTTTTCTGCCATTGGAATGAGGAGTTGAGAAGGAGATGTACGTATAGAAAAATGAAAATAAGGAGTGGCTAGGGTTTATAATCGCAAATATATAGACAGATAAAAGAAGGCTAGGTGGGTACGGATAACGAACGTGCTAAACGATAGTTGGCCCAAAAAGCCCGTTCTGCCTCCGGAGTCGAATTTGTTAAAACTATATATCCAAATAGGTGTTTCAAAATATTCTGAACGCGATGGAAAAAGTTTCGCGACCAAATTCGATCGTATGAAGAAGTTATGCTAAAAAAATAAAAATTTCAAATTGATTTCAAAATGCGTAAATTTCAAGGCGTTTCGAGTCCGTACGATCAAACGACAAGTCCGATCGCAACGAAACTTGAAACATTATTATAATTCACCGTTACGGATCCGATGAAACTAGTTTCGTCGAAATCCGAGTCCGTGACAAAAATGGCTATTTTTAATATTTATTAAATAAATTAAAATAAATCATAAAATCCAAATTTTCTTTCAACTTTAAATATTGGCCAAATTTCATTACTTATATAATCCAATCAATTCCAAATAATTTAGCAAGCTTGGATGTGAATTAAAATTTATAAGTATATAAATTTCGCAGTGTTAACCTCTGCGTTTTCTTATTATTTGGGAATTATAAATTTTATTCGCAAAACCCAATTATTTAATCATATACTTATACTCTCATCTTAAATCTAATTATATAAATAACTTGATTTCTATTATCCAACTCAAAATATATCAATTATTCTCCAACTACATAGTTAACGTTTCTTTTATATATCACTGTGGTAATATTTCAAAATGTTCATCTTTTGTTTGCATAAATTACTGTATTTAGATAAAATTATAATTTTGGTAACTTATCACATAAATAACTTAAAACCTCAACTAATACATTCCACCTTTGTTTCATCTTATTCATTCACTCATCAATATTCCGTACTAACTACAAAATTTAGTGTATTCCTTTAAATTGATCAAAATAAGACTTATCAACTAATAGAAAGATTTACGTACAAAATTTATTGTCATACATCTAATTTACAAGCCTATACTTAATTATTATCCTACAATACGTTTTACGTTACTATAATGTTCATTCTTCCGTTCCTACGTTTCTATAAATTTATTCCTTTATAATTTATTTAACGCAACACTTAATCTACACCTATTGCGATGTTTCAAATTTACTTGAATGAACAATTTCTTTACTTAAAATAGTTGTTGTAAACTCTTAATTCCACATTTATAAGTGTATTATTATTTTCACTCAAATATTATACATATATATAGAGTATTGGGTTTTTATTTAATCATCATTTATCATATATATTAATTAATTAAATTCAATACTTAAGTCTGACTAAATTTATTCCCCAAATACACATTTACATTTCTCAACCAATAAATATAACCAATCAAATTCTCATTTTATTGAACCTTGGTCAATTCCACACGTTAATTTTACTTAAAGTCTCAATTAATTAATTTACCTCGGTTTCATTACCTTATTACCTTATATGCATAATTGACATGGTTATATCTTCCATTACATCAATAATTTATCATTTCTTTCTATGCAATATATACTCATCTTATTCCATTTATTTGGTTACTGCATTGAAATCTATTTATTAACCAATACTAACGTTATTATCATAAAAAAAAAATTTGATTCCCAATTTTATTCAATACTTAGAACAAAAATTTTCACATTAAATCAAATCCTTCTATTCAAACCAAGTATCATGCTATGATAATATTTTACGTTGGTTACACTGAAAAAAATCAACTTTTTATCGTTATCAATTAAACATACATTAATTGCACAAATTAAAGGAATTAATTGTCATTTATCAAATTAAATTTTTCATACATCAATCTATTTCATCTAAATCCTTACCTATGAATATTGCAACCTTTAATTCCATTAAATACCAATTAACCCAAATTATTTCATTTATTCTAAGTCATGTCACTAAAATAATTCATCATAATAAACTTAAAATCTATACGTTTATTGATTTATTTCTATTTGTCTTATGTTAAATTCTAAATTTAGTAAGACAACCTAAAGTACTCCACTCAATCGACAGTCCCTTTCAATTGTTAATACGTACTTAAATTTCTACAGTTGCCTTCCATCTGCACTTCCGTTACTATGATAAAAATTAGTAACGTTTATGCCATCAATCCATCATAATTACTTACCCTTAATTGAGTTTGATTTCCAAATAAATTTGCTGACCCTTAATTAGACAATTTATAAAAGTTTGTCATCATACCTATAGTTCTACGCTTATGCTATGTCTTAAATTTCAATAAATTTATAAATTTTGAGATGTTCATTAGGGTTTACAAATTTATTGACTTGCAATAACAGGGTTTCTTAATCTATTCAATTTATCGTTCACAATCTTTTATTGCATTAAATTGGTTTAATATTCCCATATTAAATTTTATGTACAGGTAAGAATTTTTCTTTCTTTCTCTACTTAATTCATTTGAATTTTATTCAAATGTCTTTAAATAGGTTTCTAAGTCACTTCTATATAATTTATTCTAGCCTTCATTTTAATACTTATCTACCACCTTTATTCTTTCAACTAAAATAAATTACAAAATCCTATTAAACAAACAATTTTAAATGGTCGAACTTAACGGGTCGTTACAGAAAATAAATATATTAATCAACTATTTGGTTAACCCTTATTCAATGTTACCGAATAAATATTCAAAACATTATTATTAGTATTATAAAATAGAATTTTCAAAATGTATAGGTGAATCCCATGTAGATACGTCATCAAGCTTCAACCTATCGAATTCAACTTACCTATTTTATAATGATCATCCCACAATTTAGCTTCTTCTATTACAAATCTTCTCCAACAGTTTGAAACTGGTGGGATCGATGAATTTTTCTTTAGTACCAATTTCAGGTTATTATACTTGTTTACGTTCATAAAAGATAACTTATCAAGAGTCTTACATGCAGGACCTCGTTAATATGGATAAAAAGTTAAACATTGAATGATGGATACGAATACAACCACCCTGTTGAAAGCATTCACTATTAAGTACCACATTCCAAACATCTCCATCCAGTACTCCTGAAGAACAATTTTTTCAAACAAACTAAATACCACCCCCATTTTATCAGACTAAGTAACATTTAAGTGTTTACAATACATAACCTCGTGTGTATCCAAATTCGATAACATTGATTTCTTCACTTCCACGAAAAACCATTCATTTTGTCTACACATTCAGTAACGCGATGAAAACCACAATACCATCTATCCTAAATTCCTCAACCCTAACAACACTAGTAAAGAAACTCTTAAATATGATAAAGGAATTTGTTGGTGTATATATTACCAATAAGCTATAATTTATCTACAGCTTTATCTACCAATTTGTAGGACTCGTGATCAGTTTCAATCTTATCGCCTTTTCTTTTCCTTGTAGGAGAGATTTTTTTGCAACACTTAATTGTGGCGGTCGTTGCATATAATGTTTCACTCTTTCAAATTCCAATGGACCACATTTCACAGGCACAAATATCTCATATCCTGTTTAGTTTTCCCTTTACTTTCCGATGAACAAACTTTACGGAATCTTGGTTTAGGTTCTAGAAAGGATGTTGCTGATGGTATTCCAATCTCCTTTAACTACAAAAAACTAACTCTTTTTTCATATGTAGTTGCATTCGCGAACCATTTTCTGAATTCTATGTGTTCAGGTGATGATCTAACTCTTTAGGCTCTTGAATGTCTAGAACATAATCAAGTATTGTCTAATTTTCGTGGATTACACCAAGTGTAACTGGAACAATATCACTATATTTTCATTCACGTAATATGCACAGGGTAAATCAAAGGTCGTTCGATCAGAAGAAGAAAAAAAAGTTCTTTTTTTTTCATTTTCATTAGCTCATCATAAATCATGTCCAAAGCAAACAATGATACTCTGCATCTAATATATTTGAAAATCAGATCTCCATGTCATTTCCAAACCTTACCCAAGTTTGTTTTCAAAGCTATCACTAATTTCTGTCTGGTGTAAAAGAAACAAATCATTATTTTTTCCAAATATAAACAAATGGACCCTGTATATTACGAAGGTATCGCTTTTGTATAGAATTTTTCGACTTAGCTCCATTAGAAGTTCTATTGCCTAGATGTCTAACTTTATCAGTCTATGAATGAAAAACTTGCTCCTTATAGGAATCCAATGATCATCTATGTATTTCAATACACCAGGATAGTTTTCTGCATATTATTAAAAAAATTCCAGCATTCTTCATATTTATCTATAGATTCTGCTCAAACAATAAACATCTAATTTGCTATAAGTACTTCTACAATTTCTATATATCCTAAAAAATTCTTGACTTTGTAAGACCACTGTTCGACATGTGCCACTCGCGAGCCGAATACGTTGCACTCGAAAATATTATATTCACTCCAATAATTAATGTCCGTTCTCCATCTATCACAATTACTTTGGAAATTTTGTTTGGAGTATACAAAAATTTTAAATTTGTAGGAGCCTAATGATACTATTTTCCCTCTCATGTGATAAGAAACACCATGCGTTTATAAATGTTTTATCTACAGATGTTAACAATATTAGTTGCAGTAAAGGCAATCAAAACATGTTTGTTTTATAGATGCAATCAAGAATTAGGACTAAAGGAAAGTATTTGCACAGTACAATAGATTTCGGATGAGCCCCCATAATGTCTAAAATAGAGACCGTTCCTTCTCACCTAATGAACATAATGAGAATCAAAAACCTACTTGAGCAAATGTTACATCGCGGACCGACCTTGCATCTCAACAACCCCCCATCTTTTGTTTAAATTTTTATACCATTCTTAGTGTTGAAATATTCTTAAGGCAATTCTTTTTAGCATTAAGCAAAATGCCTCTAGGTTTTACGCTAGAAACAGACAAATCAAAATGATGTTTTTTGTCCACGGCAGTAATCATCCAATAAATTGATGACCAATTAGAGATTTTGGTAATTCATAATTACGAATACCGTTAACTACTACAATACCTGTAAGTTATCTCCTTTGTCTATATCTCCTTTATATTTACCTTTAAGTGGAAAAGGATAACCCATTTTCTACTTGAAGTATGTTCACATATTTTAATATGAGACAATTTGGCTAAAGTCCCTATTAAGTTTCAAAATAAACCAAACATCCTTACTAAAATAAGTATGTTAATTAAGTCCCTAGAATTAAGTTATTGATAATTGCATACATTTATGCAATCATTCGGTAAATAATTGCAGACATTTCTGCAATTATTCATTGAAAAATTATGGAAATTTCCGTGATTATTCACCACAAAATTATGAAAATTTTCGCAATTATTCAGTGAATAATTATGGAAATTTATGAAACATTTGGATATAATTGCATAAATTTTTGCAATTATTCATTAAATAATTTCTTAATGTATGCAATTATTCAGCTTAATTCTAGGGACCTAATTTACAATCTTTTTTTGGGGAGGAGTTTTCATGTATTAAGTTTGATTTTCAGGACCCGAGCCTAATATTCACTTTTAATATTTCTTTCGTTGCCTTTTCCACTCTTTGCTTCCTGATATTTCAACCTCTTTCACAAACAAGATGAACTCATGGCTTCTTTCCCAACTTCTTATCAGATTGGGAAGTCACAACTATAGGTTTAAACTTCTTTCCAATCGACCGACACTAATGAATCATAGCTTCATATGAAAGAAAAACCTACATAAAAAATTGAATACTAAAATTTTAATCCCTTTTCAAAATTTCTTTTATGTCTTTCAATAGGTCTTATAGAATAAATTACTTCTTCGGTAGTAAAAAAATTCGGTCAGATCAACTTTATTTCTTTATCCTGGTTTGATTTTTGGTCATTTGTACCTGAAAGGATAAACTCACTTCCTCCTATAATCGCAACTTCTATTTTAATACCCTAAAAATCTTATACATGCTTTTTCAATTCATCTCTAAAATTATTACTACCAATTACTAAATTAGAGCATCGAACATCTTCTACGATCTACATATTAAAAAAGAGAAGTATGATAGTAATATTTAATAATCAGTCAAATTTGTTTAAAAAATATATAATTAATCAACCTATAAAGTAAAAAAAATCAAAAAATAAATGAAAAATTTATGAACGGTTTTCCAAAGTACAACGACTTAAACAAGAAATGGTTTTGTGAAACCGTTCGATTCTGAAATCTTTTCCACTAAACGTTAAATTACTATATGTGCTACTATTTAAAAAAATTAAATCTATAATACACTCTCTTAAAACTAAAAATTAATAAATAGCACAATAAATTCACTATTGGATTTAATGAGATTATAATACAATTAATTACCTTGCATACTTTGAATAGGAATAGAAAAAACAATATATTCATACAATGATTTGTTCCGAAGAAAAAGATTAGTTATAACTTACATTACATTGTTAATTTCAATATGCTCTACCATTGATTAATGACATGAGAAGTTATAAACGACTTGTAAATTTGACATTTCTAATATTGAAGTGACCGAAAAATGTATTTTAAATAAAATGATGAATTTGGTGTTGTATTTATAACCATTGTGAAGGTATCTTCAAGCTGGTTTGTTTGATATATAATTTTGATGGATTTCGAATTTCAGTTTGCAAAATAGAGGCAGCATAGTGTTTGAATAGACTACATAGTCTTTTTTGGGCTAAATGGTCACACATAACTGAACCCGCCTCACTACCTATATAAATAATGCTTAGAAACCCTAGAGGGCAGTTTTTATATTAGTCTCTCTTCCTTAATCATGAAATTCCTCTTAATCACATTTTAATGATGGATGATTTTTGCTAATCACAAATTAATTCAAAATGCCCGAACCCCTACATATTATGCATCTTTGAGAAGCTCTCGACGAATAGAGTTGACGGAAAGTGTTCGTTTTTCGAAATAACACTCAATTTTGTCAGAATATCCAGTCAAACCTTAACAGGGTTGGATGTAACGGCCCATTTTTCTGTTCCCTTTGAATTGACAATTAAACCACGCATGTCCAACTCAAATTGCACGAATAAGCGGATCATTAAGGGTAGGAAGAAAGTATAGAATCTCATACGAATGGAATAACATATATTACTTCAACAATAATTCTATAGTGGAAAAGTTTAAAACATATATCGAAGTCTAATTTAGATTCAGCCTGGACAGTTTTAACACCTGCCTTTGCAAATGCTGACAATACAAATGCAATGGATGTAGCCAACAATAGAATCGTCCATACGATGATGAAGATCTCCAGCTCTCCTTTGAAGACTCCAAGCGTCTTCAGCTAA
The DNA here is from genome assembly GCA_030765085.1 of Allium cepa. Taxonomy (NCBI): domain Eukaryota; kingdom Viridiplantae; phylum Streptophyta; class Magnoliopsida; order Asparagales; family Amaryllidaceae; genus Allium; species Allium cepa. Next base: position 403,006,212 of record CM060931.1, read on the forward strand.
TTCTAAAACAACTTGGATCTGACCTGAGTATTAAAAGTACTTAGATTAGGCTTAATAAACCAGCGTGAGATACTCGAAATTTTAAATGTATAGATCATAATGATGTTATCGAAACCTTTGAAATGAAAGTTATCTTATAAGACCATGCCCACACATAAATACGGATGGGTTTTTCTCTTATGATAATCAAAACACTTTTATTACCAAAATAGTTTTATATTATCTTTAATGACATTCTTTTGGGAAAACATCTTTCAAATAAACTTATCCAAATAAGGTATCAATACCCGAACTAAGTCTAAGGGAATATATCTAGACTAGGTCACGGGAATATATCGGACGGAATATATGATACCAAAAGGGGTATACGAAATGTTTGCAAGTCACTACAGCTATTTTGGGACTAAAATCAAAACTATAAAGCTCATATTGGAATTGGATTTTCCAACATGATAGGGAAACTCGATAACCATGCATAGCAACCCACTACAAGAAAATTAAATATTGGTTGCAATAAATAGTAGCGTTTATGACTAAGTGCAACCGTTGATATTAATAATAAAAGAAAATAAAAAATTTAGTGCTACTGTAGTTATCCCGCTAAACATTTTTAGAAGGTAGTGAATCCTTGCCGCTTCCTTTTCATTATTTTCCTTTTTCCTTGCCGCTTCCTTGCCTTTCGTTAAAACTCTAAAACAAAATTTTCAAGCCTGAAACAAAAAAAATTTCTCTTCATGAAAAATATTCATTTTGGAACCTCATCTCATCACCACCTACCACCCCCGTAGCATTGCTTCACTTCTTTACCTCCTATGTTGTGCTAAGTCGGTGAGATTTTTATAGATTCACTAATTTTTCAAACTTTCTTCAATTTTTGTCAGATTTGAACGAGATTTGAATTCAGAATTTGATTTTGACTCTTGTTAGATTTGTTTTATATTCATTTGTTATAAGATTTGGTTCAATTTTATTTGTTATAAGGTTGGAATTTAAATCGAATGAATAGAAGTCTATTTGTAAGCTAATTGGTGGCATAGATAAGTGTTAGGAAGAAAGTTGAATTTGATGGAATGTGTGTTACTGATAGAAAGTTGAATTGATGATTGATGAATGTGTGTTACATATTTTAATTTTCCTAAGGTTCAATAGGCACTTCATGTTAATCCAGGTTTTCCACTAATCAATTAATTGAATTTGTTATGGTTAATATATCTTTAGTTGCAGTATATATGCAATTATAAATCATTTTTGAGTTTAGGATACTAATTTTTCTTCTATTTAATGAGATGATATTAGCAAGAACAAGAAGGATTCACCAAGCCAAGTCTGAAATGGATCCAAGGTGGATCACCAACTGATAAAATAAGAGCTTCGCATATGTATGTTAAGGTGAGTTCAATCAATTTCAAGAGCATTATACTAGATATTAGCATGTTAATTAATAAATCAACCACTAATTTCTACCATTAATATTAACTTCAATGACAATGGTTCTCACCACTTTATCATCCATTGTCTACTAGCTAGCAAAGCAAGGATTGATATTGTTTAGTTACATTATATACTTGAGGCGGAATATTAAATATGTATAGGAATACGCGGTAGAGGACCTAAGTGATGTTACACACCATCAAAGCTGGACCCTGAGCATGAAGAGTGTTTAAAATTGCTTGAGCTTCTTTAAAGGTAAAGTAAATTTATGAGTAAATTTATAAAAAATGTGCACTTAAGTCAATATGTATGCACCCACATTCCATTTTAGGAACAATTAAATAATTTTTGTATAAAGAGGTTAACTAAATTTAACATGGAGAAAATATTAGAAATGATGTAAAAATAATTGAACTTAACCAAGGGTAGATAGATTCAAGATAGAAACTTACGGAAAATAAAGAATTTATATGGCCAACCCATTCATTTGAAAAAAGAAGAAGCAAGAATGATGTATGAGTATAGACATAATTGGTGCTACATACTAAGTAATAAAATACAGGTGTGAACAAAAGTTAGATACAGTATGATAGTCATTACTTAATATTTGGTGTATATGGCATCTGGCAACAAGTTCTGAAGCACTTAATAGGGATGCTGGCAACATGATGGGCATGCCATATTCTTCTTGTTTTTGTCGAAGCTACTCTTGTATCTATCTAATGATTTTCTGCTTATAGCATCAGTATTATGGACAATCCAATTCTTTTGGCTCAAAAGAAGAAGCATATAAAAAATCATGCAGCTTGAGTTATTACAATTCTACACAAGCACTTGCAGATTATGCTCAGTTAATCACAAACCTTAAAAGGAATTTAACTTCTAATGACTACCTTATCATAGCTTTAGGAGGATCATATGGTGGAAGAAAGAGTTTCGAATTTTAAAACAAAGACTTTAGTTCCTCAAAGCTATATTTCTTAGTATAACTTGAAATTATACCACCAGTGTTTGCTTTGTTGATCAATTGTAGGAAGCAAGCGAGATTTGTTATACATCATAAAGCAATTTTGGTTTGATATTCAAAAAATTGTTGCTCAAACAAATGGTGTAGATCTCTTAAGCCAAATATTTCACACATACCGGTATTACTAATTACGTTATGGATGCATATTATATTCACTAGCAAGCTTTTCGCCATGGAGTGTTTGATGACATAAATGAAAAATGATCATGATGATATGACTGTTGACGATGTGGGAGTGCATAGTGGTACAAAAGAAACTCTTGCCAATATTCTTGTTCATAAAGTAAATGGTGTTTCGCTGAAGATTTCACCTCTTATGGTTACTAGTGATACCTTTAATGTAGATATGGTTTGGTATAATAATATGCACAATGATGTGCACAAGCGGAAAGAGTTATTAGTTTTGAAAGTTGCAGTGTCGCTGTTAGTAGGGGATTTGATTGTACAAGACAATTAAAAGTGAAAATATTCTAAAATGGATATGGATAATATAAATATTATAAAGGAACTTAAAAGGAATGAGACAAGAAGTTATGCTGTTTTTACTTCTTCTGAACTGGGTGTGGCACTTGACATAATTGGTTCTAATGTTGCATGCGTGAGTGAGAAGCCATTTATTATAGTTTCTACTGATGAGTGCACAAATGATTTGATAATTAATCATGTTGATTTGGAAGGGAAGTGGATAAGATAGTTGTTTCCGGTCCTTGTCATCTTGAGCATGGGGTTGATACGTATACTAAGTAAGATAAGTATGGTGAGATGTCACGTGCTAATGGCGGAGGGAATTTGGATTCTGATGGTTTGTGCATGGTTGCAATAAGTTGCTTAGAGTGTTTGCATGAGTAGTAGTGGTGAAGTTTTCAGGTTGTTCATGTGCAAAGGAACACTTGTCTTGGTTGTGTTTGCAACTGAAATGAAGGTGGGGACATGTGCAGGTACATGATACTGTTATGATACATGATTTTTTAAGTTAAGTGAGACATTATTCTATGATGGCATAGTGGTATTGCTAAGATCATTATTAGAAGACTGTAGAAGTGTTACATCACATTGATGGATTCTATCATGTCGCATTGTATGTTCCCTTATTGTTTTCTTCATTAATTGCAGCATGCTTCATGATAATATTTGAAGATTGGTCTACCCAATCATTTCCATGCACTAGAGACACTTATCCAATGTGTTATGAAACAAACGGGAGTAAAGCTTAACTGAGTCCAAACTAAGGCTATTACTGAAACACATATGTTCGAGCTTGAATATGAAATAAAGTGATGCACCGGAGACACTTATTGAAACGAATTGCATAGGCTGCTACTGATTTGAATGAGCTAGAGCTATTCCAGTCGAGGCAGTGATTGAGGTATGCGAAGGCTGAAATGAGCTGGTAATTAACTGACGTGAGCCTGTAACCCATTGGTCGCATGGAGTTAGGTAATGTAATATAGAAAAAGGCAGGCTTTAATGATTTTCCCAATCATTTCTAATTCATACATTATAGTTGATTATCATTTGGTCACATGTTTATCGTAAATTGATTTGTGCTTGTTAAGTTAAGGTGATGCACGCTAGGCATATATTTAAGATCATTCAAGGGATGATGATGCAGTTAGCTAAAACAAGAGTTCGCAGTAAGACTGAGTGAGTGACCAGTAGTAGCTTAGATGCAGGTGCATAAGTTTTGTTGAAATAATGAAAAAATTAAGAATGTGGACGTGAAAGGGAGCCTAGATGCAGTAGTCATCCGAAGCCTATTGTTGAAGTTGCAAAGCAAGGAAGTCACTACAATGCGATGAACCAGGAGGACATCGGTACACAAGGCACGACGAATGACCAGTAGAAGCAAGCTGTGATATGTTGGCTTAGAACTTGCATAGCTAAGTTAATGTCAACTAAATTCAATTTCATTTTATCGGTTTAACTTGACTTATGGCATTGTTTCGTATATATGCTTTTATCTTAATGTTAGTCATGAATATATTTAGTCGTTTAACTCAGTGCACAAAAACCGAACCAATATCGTGGCTCTTTGTTAGTAGTTGAAATTTCTCAGCTAAAAGTCTGGGATAACTTGTATCTATCATGAGGAATAAGGTATGATTTCTTTATAATATACATTTTCATGACCACATGAAGGCTTGATACTCATATTCCACTTCTTGAAAATAAACTTCTCCATTTATAGATTTAGGTCTTACTCTGATTAACTAAATTTATAATAATAATAATATACTTATGTGGATTAAAATGGTTATACATTAATTAAGTTTATTAAAATTAATAAAGTTAATATTAATAATAATTAACTAGGTTAACCAAATTAATAAAAATTGACTAAGTTTTGTTAAAATTAAATAAGTTTTGTAAAATTAAATAAGTTTTGTAAAATTAACTAAGTTTAAGTTAACTAAATTTTACAAATAATAACAGCATAACCAATTTAACAAAGTTTAATGAATAACGATAATGAAGAATTAACTAAGTTTAGAAAAATTAACTAAGTTTATAATAATAATAACAATGTAATTAAGTTAACCGAGTTTAAATAGTAGTAGTAGTAGTAGTAGTAGTAATAAATTAATTAAGCTAACCATGTTAATAAAAATTAGACAAGTTTTGTTAAAATTAAACAAGTTTTATAGAATTAACTAAGTTTAATTTAACTAAATTTTATAAATAATAATAATATAACTAATTTATCAAAGGTTTATAAATAATGACGACGACGACGATGAATTAACTGAGTTTATAAAAATTAACTAAGTTCATCAAAATGAAATAAATTTATAATAATAATAATAATATAATTAAGTCAACCGAGTTTAATAATAATAATAAATTAACTAAGTTAACAAAATTAACAAAAATTACCTAAGTTTTGTTAAAATTAAACAAGTTTTATAAAATTAACTAAGCATGCATAACAATAGTTTTAATTAAGTTAACCAATTTTTAATAATAATAGTAATAATAATAAATTAATTAAGCTAACCAAGTTAATAAAAATTAACTACGTTTATTTAAAATTAGACAAATTTTATAAACTAAAGTAAGTTTAAGCTAAGTAAATTTTATAAATAATAATAATATAACTAATTTAACAAAATTTTATAAATAATAATAATATAACTAATTTAACAAAATTTTATAAATAATATTGATGATGATGAATTAATTAAGTTTATAAAAATTAACTAAGTTTATAATAATAATAATACAGTTAAGTTAACCGAGTTTTAATAATAATAATATAATTGAGTTAATTGAGTTTTAATAACAATTATAATAAATTAACTAAACTAACCAGGTTAATAAAAACTAAGTTTTGTCAAATTTAAACAAGTTTTACAAAATTGAATAAGTTTAAGTTAACTAAATTTTATAAATAATAATAATATAACTAATTTAACAAAGTTTTATATATAACTATAAGATTGGACTTTATTTCATTTCATTTATAACTTTGATTGTTTATAGTACGATATACTTGTACAATGTTGTAGATGTTTGATATTAGATTTGAAGACCTATAAACTAACATAATTGTTGGCTATATGTTGTGCTTTCACTTGTGCAAGTATTGCACATTCGAAGAGAGCAAGGTTGGATTTTTATGGTGCTAGCTTTCACTTGTGCATGCAACAAAGAGTTATGAGTAATCAAATGTTTTGTCAGCACTAGTTATGTATAACAATCTATTAGTACTAGTGTGTAAATTTGTATACGAATGGTTATTTTATGTGAGTTTGATCATTTTGTCGTGAAACTATTGTATCAGAATGATTATAGATATCTTATTTGATTATATGGTTAATATTTTTTTTAGTTTTTTGAATATGATGATTATGTAAGTGATTGCTGATTGATATGGTAGAAACAAAATAGACCGTTAATGGGAACAATAGCATGAAAAAATACTGCAAAATAATGAACAACTTTTAGTAGCGTTTAAAAACGCTATAAAAATAAATATAGTGGCGTTGAGTAAACGCAACCGTAAAGCAAGGATAAAATTGAAAAATCTATTAGTAGAGCCAAAAGGTCTTTTGGTGGCATTTTTAAAACGCTATAAAATGATTTGTTGCTGCGTTTGAGAAACGCTGCATAAAAGGATTTATAGCAGTGTTGAAATAAATGCAAATAAAAATCATTGATTTTTAGTTGCGGGTTTTATCGCAGCGTTCTTTAAAATGCCACCGTAAGTTTTGGAAGCGTTTTTTGTGCACCGCCAAATCTTGTAGTGACCCGAACCCGGTGGTTTTTTGTGTAAGGACTCACACACCACTATTCCTCATATTGCCACACTTCTTGATATCTGATGGCTTCTCATGCAAACACTCACATGCAATTATATCATACAATAAGGGTCCAATCTGGACACCTTGGTGACCTAGAGCCACACTCGTCATACTAAACCTGAAATATTAACGTAGTTCCCGTATCATTTTCGAGATATGAGTCTTAGGAGTAAGGTTACGCTCAATTTAGACAAAGTCATGCTTTTCATATAAAAACATGATTTGACCATAATAGGTTCTGTTTTGAATGCCACATTTCCATTCCTTAATCACTATTTGACTTCCACTAACATACAACCTCTTAGCTCATACGTCTCAGAGAAGGGTGTTAAGCTAAGAGAAGTTGTCTTCTCCGCCACCTAACAGATGTATGTTTGTAAACGTCAACGTTTGAGGCTCCGCAATATAGTGTCAGACATTCATCCATACAAGTTCGTTCTAGGACTGAACAAAACCGAAGGCACTCCTCCTACAACCATTAGTAGCGAGTAGTCCCGGTTATACGAAGATTTCAAAATACTATATAACCACTACTATAAATGTATTTATATTGGGAGCTACTTAGAGAATATCAACAAGCAACCCTTCCGCTATGAATATCTTCGGTCTTCAATAATCATCATTTTCAACATGCCTTTGCTTCGAAACGTATATATTGGTTCGAAGTGGTTTTTGGATAGAAATCACCCAAATCCAACCTCAGTTCCTTCCAAACCCATTAGCGATAAAAAGATGTTTATTTCATATTTGGATATCAATCATCAATCAATTACTTCATCTTTAATTTAAATCAAATATCTTTCTTAGATATATTCTTTTTAATTTATCCCATTTTTTCCAAGAGTATATGGAATCATTAAGCCTCATTTATCAAATTATTTGATTGATTTATTCCAAATCATTTCATCTTTTTCTTAGAAAATTTTTTCAAATTATTCATCAAACCTTGATCAAAGATTTCTTTCTTAACTTCAAATCATTTCCTTGCAAGTCGAAGATTTTCATAACAAAGCACTACTGCCACCCTAGATATGGTAAATTTCACCTCATTGGACTAATGGTAAGTAGTCCTAGATCATGAAGATCTTCATCATCAATGATCATTTCCTTCAATATATTTTATTTTGAAAATAAGTTTGAAGTGATTTGCAGATTGAAATCACACAAATGCGATCCCAGTTTTACGGATTGGAATCACCCAAACCTGATCCCGGTTTCTTCGTACCAATCATCGATAAAAAATTATTATTAGAAGATTTGATGATTTATTTATGCATTCCTTTTATCAACTATCTTTGATAGATATAAATCTTTATAAAATATTCTTTTAATGGATATGGAATCGTTATATCTTTTCTTTGGAATTTATCGAATCATTTGATTTATTAAAACCTTTTTGAACTTGGGATAATTATATTTTACTTCGCCTTTTGTTTAGGGAAAACTTTAATATAAATTTTAGAGTATCCTGGCTTTCCCTTCGATCTGTTTCACCCCTCGTCTAAAAGATAAAACAAATGCCAGGTGAGTATTGTTCCATCCCTAACATTAGTTACACATCTTGTTTTACCCTTAGCTCTCATAGGCGGAATAAATGTAATAATCGTTTCAGCATACTCAATTATTAATCTTCATTTTGGAAATGATTCATTAAACTTCCAAATAATTATTTAAAACACTAAATTATTCTTTTAAAAATATCTATAAAATATTTGAAAAAGGATTTCTTGAGTTTAAATCCATAATTCAAAAGTTATTAAAAAGTGTTGCAAAAGCGTTGCAGAAAATGTTGCAAAAATCTATATTCTTCAAAATGACTTTTATATCATTTAGAATTCCAACCTTTCAACTTGAATTACTTTTAAAACATTTTACAATATTTTTTTTTGAATATTTAAAATATCAATTTTAAACTATGGTCACTTTACTACAAAAGTGTGTTTTTTTTTGAAAATTGTTTTGGACATATTTTAAAATCTACAAGATGAAATATTGGTTTTCTTTCTTCGTCGGAACACTATGGATATAATAGTTTGGAAATTCTTATTTGGAAGGATTCCAAGCTATATCCCACTTTGTATACTTATTTTACTTTTTCAGCAAAATCGCGAACTACCGTTACGCGACGTGCCTAGCTTTGATTGTTTTTCAATTTCTTTCCAAAATTCATTGAAACACATTTAAATGCTTATAAAATATTTCAAAATCATTTTAAAATCATTTAAACATTATTTCTATATTTCAAACTCATTTTTCATTTTATTTCATCATTTTCGACCTTTTAAAAATCATTTAAAGGCTAGATCACTCCATACACACATTATTATGGATTTTATTTGGTTGATTACTAACTTTTCTCTTATTATTTATCAAACCAAGTTATCAACCATTTCATAACCATATAATCAACCATAATATCAACCAAGTTATCATTCAATATCAACCAATATTCAACATATAAATTTCTAATTTAACATGTGTATTATCAAATTAAGTTTTATTAAAATAAAACTAAGATTTGAGTACTTGCCTTTAACCAAATCGATTAACTTCCTACTAACATTCTTACTAACAACACTTCACCTAAAATTCAACTAATCAACTACTACTCCAATAATTTTGCTTTATGCTATCAACCTCTTCTTCTAATCTCCTTAAAATCTGATAGAGCTTCCGTAGAACCTTGAAATTTCTCCTAGCTCCTTGGAATGTAATCAATGACACTTCCTTCTCTTTCTATTGCTCCGGAGTTCCCGAACTTGCTTTTTTTCCTCACATGGTTCGGCCTTGAGGGGTTCCACCTCTTCCTCCATCATTTCTTCACTTCTTAAATGCTAAACCACGTTTTAGTGGTATTTTATGGTATTTGGCGTAGTTTGTTGGTGTTTGGAGTTGATTTGATTTTAAGAAAAGTTAATAAGGAAAAGAGAGAAGAAGAAACCATTAAAGAAAGCTTTAAGGAGGAAGAAGAAGGTGGAAATGATGTGAAAGAAAGTGAAGGAAGTAGTTGGTGTTTATAGAAAAAAATAAAGTGGCAAGTTAACAAAATATCTCTTTGTCAGATTACCAAAATAACCCTACTTACTTTTTAAGAAACCTTAATTTTTTCAACACTCAACATCAAATTCCAAATCATTGTTTTATATCATTTTTATTTAAGTATTAAGTAAAGAATAATGATTAGTTTGCCTTGATTTGATGTTTACTTGTTGACCTTTGTGACTTTTTTTGTTTTTTTATGCTTACTTTTTATTAATTATATTCTAGAATTTTCTAATTATGTTTAGTAAAAGTAAACTTGATTAGTGAATTATTAATACTTGTACTATTTGAACATATTTTCATATATAAGAAAATAAATGTTCAACAATGTTGCCATAACTTTAGATCGACAAAACATTTATATTCGACAAAATGTTTTATGGTCATATTTTGATATTTTAGTTAAATTTTTAATTACGTAATCCAAATTTAAAAATCAATTTGTAAAATGCTATTTAAAAATATAAAAACTTACAAATTAATTAAAATAATTTATTTAACCATTGAAACTTGCTTTTCTGAAATCGGAATTTTGGCACTTTTTGTCGATATAAGCAATTATTCCTAATTTTGTGTATTTTTCTTTTTGAAAATGCTATCTAGTATTATTTAAATCATAAAATCTTATATAATTTATATTTAAAATCACTTTAAATGTTATATTTAGAGGCGGGCAAATTCAAGGTCGTTACATACTTCCCCCCTTTAAAAGAATTTCGTCCTCGAAATTACCCTAAAACAAAACTTAAAGGTATTGCTCAAAAATATTTATTTTAAAGATCAAAGCATACCCATGCTTATCAATTAAGATAATACACTTTGATAAAAATTGAAATCCATTAATTTATCAAATAAGTGATGCACATTATGCTTTTTAACTATAGAAGATTATATTGATCAAGTAACTCTAAAATGATACCAAAGGAACTGGTACAACCAGTAGTATCACATATTTCCTTAACGAGAAGAGGAATACTTTAAAGAAGCGCTTACCATTCGAACACATCTCTATCCCATTTTTAGTTACTTTCGAGCCATTCGGATCGATTAACCATAAGATTGTTTTTCGTTTTCAAGATCCCTTTTTAGAAATAATACTATTATTATTCTTTTTCCAAAAGAGATCGATCATCCTTTATTTGGAATAATGCCATTATAATTCTTATTTCGAAATTCCTTTGAAAGTTCTTTATTAATAAATCTCATTATAATTTTAATTCAAAACTTATTTTATATTACAAAACTTTCCCTTTTACACTTTTACAAAACATTATGATATGAATTCTCAAAACCATCTTTCTCAAACGTTATTTTATTTTTCTAATTACACCTCATTTTATAAAATATTATTTTATAAAATATATTCTTAAAGGATTTCTTAATAAACACTTTTTATAAAGACACTTCTTTATATTATATAATCTTTTTTTATTTTAAAATATCTCATTAAATTTGATCGGATATAAGATAGGAGAAGTGCTCCGAGAGGATAATCTAAAGAGAAGTTTAATTAATTAACATTATAATTATACATCCATTCCATAATATTATTTACTCAAGTTCGTAAACATTTTTTTTTTTTTTTTTGAAACTGGGTACTTATATTTACAAAGTAGGCAGCACACAAGTCTGCAAGAATCATCATGGCGCACAGTTTAATATGCCAGAGGCAGGGATCGAACTGCCGATCTTGTCGTCAACAGCCTGGCGTTTTACCACTGCACCAAGGCCTCGGACAAGTTCGTAAACATTTTAATACAACATAATCTCATCTTTATTATTACTTTACAACTTAAATTCATTTTATTTAAGTCAAATCCTAATCTCGTTTTATTAGTTTTATTACAAATCAAATTCAATTCACTTTCATTTAACTTTTCTTAGGTTTATTCTTTCATATCTCAATTTCAAACTTCCTTTTGTTTTTTTAACCAAAATGTTCAACCATTTTTAGATTTTGGTTTTACTTTCCAATTCAAATTAATAAGACGTAAACGTTTTCCTCTTTTTATACCATTTTTAAATTTATAAGTTCAAAAAATTATTATTATTTTTCATATTTATCAAATCATACTTGGAATTTTGCAATCAAATCATATTTTATCAACACAAAACATCAAAAGTAAATTATTATGGTAGCAATTCATCATTTAGAGACCTCGAAAATGAATACTAATGATGCAGCGATCATTACCCGAATTATTTCCCAACGACTAAAGTGAGTTTAGTGCTTTTTCATATATCTTTTAAATTCCCCCTTTTACTTTATAAATAACATTTATAAATTTATACTTATATATAATTTCACTTATTTCACCTTGGTTACATAAAACCATTTTTATTTATTTATAAACTCCATTTATAAATCCCTTTATAAAATCATCTTATCTGAACTTACTTTCTTTTTGAATTTATAAATCTATTCCAAAATACCCAAAATTTTGTATCTCAAATGTATATAACATATCTTTCATACATTTTACAAAACTATTTGGTAAAATACATTTTTATGCTACATGCTTACTTTATATCTTATACAAATTCATTAACCTTAAACCCATATTCTTAACAAACATCTTAGAGTCAAATTGTGAAACTTAATTCACAAGATGTTCATTAAATCGACAAATGATAATAACGGAATATTATTATTCCCTTTACCATAAACTGACACACACAAATATGATATTCCTTTATATTTAAAACATAATCCTTTTAAAACAGTATGTCGGTTTGTCTAGTTTAAGTGTTTGGAAATCCCTATCAATGACGGTGATCAGGCGCATCAAACAGAATCCATAAATCACTCAACAAATAAATCAACAATAAACATTTTTATATCAAATAAAAAATACGCACTTATATATATAATACTCTCAAAACTCATCCTAGGTGTTACTAACCTTATTTCTAATGAGTGGCTTATTCTAGGGTATTACTAACCCTATCTATAATGAGTTTTACCCCAACAAAGCCTAGGTGTTCGCTCAACCTAAGCTCTGATATCAAATGTAACGACTCGTTTTTCCATACGCTTTGAATCGATAATTAAACCACACATGCCCAACTCAAATTGCACAAACAAGCAGATCATTAATGGTAGAAAGAAAATAAAGACTTAACAGAACCTCACATGAATAGAATAACATATGTTACTTAAATAATAATGTTTACAGTGGAAAAGCTTAAAACTTATATCAGAGTCTAACCTAGATTCAGCTTAGACAGTTATAACACCAGCCCTTACAAATGCTGGCAATACAAATGCAATAGATTTAGCGGATAATAGAATATGTCCATAGGATGATGAAGATCTCCGTTTCTCCTCTGGAAACTCCAAGCGTCTTCAGCTAATCCTAAAACTACTTGGATCTGACCCAAGTATTAAAAATTCCCGGATCGGCCTTGATAAACTAGTGGGAGGTGCTTGAAATTTTAAACGTATAGATCATAACGATGTTATTAAAACCTTTGAAATGAAGGATATCTCATAAGACCACGCCCACACGTTAATATGGATGAGTTTTAATTATGATAACCAAAGCACTTTTATTACCAAAATAATTTGATATTATCTTTATGACATTCTTTTTGGAAAACATTTTTTAAATAAGGTATCAATATCTGGATTAAGTCTAAGGTAATATATCCGGACTAGGTCACGTGAATATACTAGACGGAATATATGATACCGAATGGGGTAGCTGAAATTTTTTCAAGTCATTGCAGCTATTTTGGGACTACAATCAAAACCGTAAAGCTCATATTGGAATTAGATTTTCCAACACGATAGGGAACCTTGATAACCACGCATAGCAACTGAAACCCTGTGGTTTTTAGTGCAAGGTCTCACACACCACTATTCCTAATATTGCCACACTTCTTGATATCTGGTGGCTTCTTATGCAAGGAATCACATGCCACTGTATCATACAATAAGGGTCCAATCTGGACACCTTAGTGACCTAGATTGTACGCCACCAGTCACCTTAAGGGATCATATGCCACCCTTGTCATACTAAGCCTGAAATATGTAACATAGTTCCCATATCATTTCGGAAATAACAGTCAATTTAGACAATTTAGACAAAGCCACACTTTTCATACAATACCACGCTTTGAACATAACAGATTCCACTTTGAATGCCACATTGCCATTCCTTAATCACTATTTGACTTCCACAAACATACAACCTCTAAGCTTATACATCTCAGATAAGGGTGCTAAGCTAAGAGAAGTTGCATTCTCTGCTACCAAACAGATGTACGTTTGTAAAAGTCAACATTTGTGACTCCACAATATAATGTCAGACACTCATCCATACAAGTTCATTCTAGGACTGAACAAAACCGAAAGCACTCCACCTACTACCATTAGTAGTGAGTAGTCCTTGTAATCCAAAGATTTCAAAATATGATAAAACAACTACTATAAATGTCTCTATATTGGGAGCCACCCAGAGAATGTCAACAAACAGTCCTTCCGCTATGAAGATCTCCAGTCTTCAATAATCATCATCCTCGATATGCCTTTACATCCGAACATACATATTGGTTCGAAGTTGTTTTTAGATTGGAATCACCCAAATCCGACCCCATTTCCTTCGAAATCAATATCGATAAAAAAATGTTTTGTTCACATGTGGATATCAATCATCAATCAATTACTTCATCTTTTATTTAAATCAAATATCTTTCTTAAATATATTCTTTTCAATTTATCTCATTTTTTTCCAAGAGTATTTGGAATCATTAAGCCTCATTTATCAAATTATTTGGTTGATTTAGACCTCACTTTTTAAGGGAATAATTCCAAATCATTTTATATTTTTCTTATTATTCATCAAATCTTAATCAAAGATTTCATTCTTAACTTCAAATCATATCCTTTCAAATTGAAAATTTTCATAACAAAGCACTACTGCCCCCTATATATGGTAATTTCACCTCGATGGACTAATGACAAGTAGTCCTACATCATGAAGATCTTTGTTATCAATGATCTTTGCCTTCAATATATTTTATTTCTAAAATTAGTTTGAAGAGATTTACAGAAAGGAATCGCCCAAATCCAATCTCGATTTTGTCGGATAGGAATTACCCAAATCCTATCTTGATTCCTTCGTACCAATCATCAATAAAAAATGATTTTTGGAAGAATTGATGATTGATTTATGCACCCCTTTTATCAACCATCTTCGATAGATATAAATCTTCATAAAATATTCTTCTAGTGGATATGGAATCGTTAACAAATCATTTTATTTATTTAAACCTTTTTGAACTTGAATAATTCTTCGCCTTTTATTTAGGGAAAACTTTAATATAAATTTTAGAGTATTCGGGCTTTCCCTTCGATCTATTCCACCCCTCGTCTAAAAGATAAAACGAATGCCAGGTAAGTTCAGAGCACTAGCTTCTCCATCCCTAACATTATTTACACACCTTGTTTTACCGTTTAGCTCTCACAGGCGGGACAAATAACTAGTCGTTTCAACATACTCAAATATAAATCCTCATTTTAGAAATGATTCTTTAAACTTCCAAATAATTATTTAAAACACTAAATTATTCTTTTTAAAATATCTATAAAAGATTTGATAAAGGGTTGTTGAGTTTAAATCCACAATTCATAAGTTATTAAAAAGTGTTGCAAAAGCGTTGCAAAAAGTTATGTCTTCAAAATAACTTTTATATCATTTATAAATCCATCCTTTCAACTTAAATTACTTTTAAAACATTTATAAAATTTATTTCATATTTTTCAAAGATTTATAATATCAATTTTAAACTATGGTCACTTTACTGCAAAAGCGCGATTTTTTCGAAAATTGTTTTTGACATATTTTAAAATCTACAAAATAAAATCTTGATTTTCTTTCTTTTTTGGATAACTATGGATATAATAGTCCGAAAAATTCTTATCACAAAGGATTTCAAGCTGTACCTTACTTTGTATACTTATTTAACTTTTTCGACGCGCAATCGCAAACTACCGTTACGCGACACGTCTTGTTTTGACTTATTTTTCAGTTTCTTTCCAAAATCTCATTGAAACACTTTTAAATTCTTATAAAACATTTTTAAATCATTTCAAAATCATTTTAAATAATATTTCCACATTTCAAACTATTTTCCATGTCATTTCATATTATAATATTATATCATTATAATATCATTTTCGACCTTTTTAAAATCATTTAATGGCAAAATCACTCCCTACACATTATTTTGGATTTTATTTGGTTAATTTATAACCATTTCTCTTATTATTTGCCAAACCAAGTTATCAATCATTTCACAACCATATAATCAACCATAATATCAACTAAGTTATCATCCAGTATCAACCAATATTCGACATGCTAATTTCTAATTTAACATATGTATTACCAACCTAAGTTTTATTAAAATAAAACTAAGACTTGAGTACCCACTTTTAACCAAATCGATTAACTCCCTACTAACATTCTTACTAACAACACTTTACTTAAACTTCAACTAATCAACTTCTACTCCATTCCTTTTGCTTTATGATATTGACCACTTCTTCCAAACTCCTAAAAATTCAGCAGAACTTCCACAAGACCTTGAATTTGCTCCTAGCTCCTTGGAATGAATTCAATGACACTTCCTTCTCTTTCTCTTGCTCCAAAGTTCATGAACTTGCTTTTTTTCTACATGGTTTGATGTTGATGGGTTCCGCCTCTTACTCCATCATTTCTTTACTTCTTAAATGCTAAACCATGTTTTAATGGTATTTTAAGGTATTTGGCAAAGTTTGTTGATGTTTGGAGTTGATTTGATATAATTTTAAGAAAAGTTAGTAAGGAAAAGATAGAAGAAGAAGCAATTAAAGAAATCTTCAAGGAGGAGGAAGAAGGTGGAAATTGTGTGAAAGAAAGTGAAGAAAGTGGTTGGTATTTATAGTAAAAATAAAGTGGTAAGTTACCAAAATATATTTCTACTAAGTTACCAAAATAACCTTACTTACTTTTTAAGCAACCTTATTTTTTTTCAACAATTAACATCACATTTTAAATCATTACTTTATGTCATTTTCACTTAAGTATGAGGTAACGAATAATAATTATGTTTGCCTTGGTTTGATGTTTACTTTTTGACCTTTGTAACTTTTTTTGTCTTTTTATGCTTACTTTTTGTTAATTATATTCTAGACTTTTCTAAGTATGTTTAGTAAAAATAAACTTGATTAGCGAATTACTTAATACTTATACTATTTGATCATATGTTCATATATACGAAAATAAAGGTGCAACAACATTGCAACAAATTTAGATTGACAAAACCTTAATTTTCGACAAAATATTTTACGGTCATATTTTGACGTTTTAGTTGAACTATTTACTTACGTAATCCAAATTTAAAAATATATTTGTATAATTCTATATAAAAATATAAAAGCTTATAAATTAATTAAAATAATTTATTTAACCATCGAAACTTACTTTTCTAAAATCGGGATTTTGTCACTTTTTGTCGATATAAGCAATTATTCCAATTTTTGTGTATTTTTTGCAAATGTTGTCTAATATTATTTAAATAATAAACTCTTATATATTTTATATTTTAAATCACTTTAAATGTTATATTTAGAGGTGGTCAAATTCTGGTTCGTTACATTGGCAACATTGGTGGAGTTAGGAGAAGCATTAGTAGATATAAGTGCGCCTCGAGGTATTGAGGCAGAAGGTGGTGATTGTGCTTGTTGTAGGTAGGTAAGGTGGTTGGAATTTTTTTGATTAGCATTTGTTTGAACCCTAAAATCGATGGTGACATTAGGTGTTGGAGGATGATGGGCTACCAATGAGTAGGTGTAGTCATCGGCGCTTAGTGAGGCGAAACTAAGGAGGGTGGTCAGATGCCATAATTTGGTGTAAGGAGATGGTAATTGCAAGTCAAAGATAGTGGCCAATGGATGAATTGAATGGGGGATAAATGTGGAATTTAATTTATGCCCTTTATTTTTATTTAATTACAATTTGAGCCTTGTAACTTTTAACCTCCATATCCTTCGCATACGAACTCTGATTCACACATCGTTTCTTCTATTGGACTCATGGTAGAATTTTGGATGGTTTGGCATAAGATTTGCTAGATTCTAAGCACATTTGCAAGAGTGAGTTACTATGGTTAATCTAATTTAAGTAATCGAATTCTAAATTATAAAGTACATGTATATTGTTGAAAAGACATATTTGTTGATATATGTTGGATGTACTGTGCCTTGAACTAGATAATTATTATTGATTGTAGTATTTTGGATGTTTAGTTAAAATGAATTCTTTTATTTGAATTAGAAAAATTGAAATAGAATGGGTAATAATGAGAAAATTATATAAATAAATAATGTTATTTACATATTTTGGATGCTATTTTCAAATAAAAATGATTTAACAAATTTTAAAGAAATTAAAGTATGGGATTGAATAAGGTTATTATTTATGAATTTTTATGGATATTCATAAATAATAACTAAAATTATATTTTAAATTGAAATTTGGGAGGTTTATTTTTATTTACAAAAAAAATTAGTTTTTAAATAATAACAACATGAATTTCAATGAAAATTGTGTAAATGATAAAATGATTGATTTTTATGATATTTATGGTAGGAAATATTATTATTATTGTTTAAGAAATAAAGCAAAAAAGTATTTTTTGGATAATAGTATTGGTAAAGAAATGTTTTCCAACCGTGTTTTGGATGAAATAATTACTTTTTTGAGTGAGTTGGAATAAAATGGAGTTTTGGTGATTTAGAATAAGGTATTATTATTTTTGATACAAACAATAACAAAATGATTTTGGAATATATTAAAGAGCTTTTTATATGTATGTAATTATTTTGATGTCAAATAATGAATTATTTCTTTGAAAGGTGATTTAATGTAAATTACTATTTTGGGAGGTAAATACGACATTTTGAGAGACTCAAAGCAACGAGACTACATAAATGGTTTTTGAAGTAAATTATCATTTTGGAAATATTATTATTGATTTTAACATATATAATAGAAGTGATTTTATAATAAGAAATAATAAAATGATTTTATACTTAAGAGAGAAACATCGATTGTAAATATACAATTTTGGATGGATGCAATATGTGATTAATTGTTAACTTGAATTATCGCATTTTCTATTTTACGATAATGAAATCATATTAGGATGAGTGTGCAATGTCTTACCATTATTACTACTAAATGTTGGGTGTTTATTATGGTTATTTGTTGATATCGATGTTGTATTACTAATGTTGATTAGATCAATACCCATTTGATGATTGATGTTATGTTGCTATTATGGGGTGATTCATATACATTTGATGATTTGTACTTATATTGATGATGTGCTCCTATAATGGATGGTTAGTATGTATGTAAGTATTTTTTGGATTAATTGCACTGGTTGCATGGATGTTATTGTTGTTACGTACTAACAAGTACTTGAATGTAGGAAAAAAGCAAAAAATAGAAATACTGGCTTGATCCCTTAAAAAAGGGTACATAGGCAGTCTTTTCCTATGCAACAGCTTTCGAGCCTTAGTCGGAGTGTATAGGGTTAGGCATAGTCCAAACACAATGGACAACTTTTCCTTTTATATGTACTTGTAAATTTGCAGGTGCAAGCAAAGAAGGGAGCAAAAGGTCTGGAATGAGTCAAATTCACAGGATGGCTCGACATACCCCTTTATCATAGTTATATAGTTATTGCTTGATAATTAATGTATTGAAATGTGTAAATTATGCAATGTATTGATATGTGTAAATTTTGTGATGCATGAGATTGAGTAATATTTAATTCTTGAAATGATATATATATATATATACATACGTACGTATATGTATACATAGATGCATAAATTCCGCTGTGAGGTTTCTCTTTTTGTTCATTGTTTTAGACTTTTTAATTCTATATACCCATAATCTACTGACTTTAACATCTGAAATTAGTTGTAAGCATATTTTATTAGTGTTTATAATTATTTTTAAATGTTAAAAATAGTGGGTCATTTAAAGGTGTTACTATTTTTTGTAATTAGGGTTTTTCTTTTTATATATTTGTGTCATTTGTTCATGCAAAACCTGTAACTATTCCTTCACTCAGTTTTCTATAATTAGCTGAAGTGGGCGTTCGCATTATGTTCTCTAAATTATTTTAAATACATATTTAAGTGGGGTTATAGATAGTTTAGGTGTGTGAAGATAGTAACTTCCTTAAAAAACTTGAAGTGACAAACTACTCAAAAGAGGATTAGTCTTCTTTATTTTAGAAATTAATATCACCATAATTTGTTAGTCAATTTAAGGTTAAAGCTCTAGCCATAGAAAATCGGTTAATTGATAAATGTTATCGAATTGTACCAAGAAGTTTAAAATTAACCTATATGATTAATAAGGATATCGATAGAGATTTTGATCTTAGACCAAATGCTATATCTCTAAGTGATATAATGATGACGAAAAGAATAAGTGTACAAACTTTCGTTACTACGTGGGCTTATATTAGATTAGAAATACGATTTCTCCAAAACGATCAATAAGCGTTGATATTGATCCAATATTAAACTTTAGTAGAGTCCATACAAACTTTGATATTCAAATTCTTTAAATTTGGACAATAGCCAATGACCATTAGCTCCAGTGGTATGATGCTTTAGATTGAGATCATGGGTTCGAACCTCCAACCATCAACATAAGTGCTTTGATTTAAGTAACACACTTTTCAACAAAAAAATTGATTGTTGATTGAGTTCACATTAGAGATCAATACAACCTCTTTGTCCATAATTTCCAAAATCTACCAAGGATGAAATTAATTTATAAATGTAATAAATTAATATAAATTAATACAAATTTTGTATCAATATTTTTTGATAAGAATATTGATTTTTTATGCAAGTAACGCATTCATGAATGTATTGTTATAAATTTCTTATTTTAACTATTTATTTTAGGCTTAAAATTGAACAGAATGATGCATACAAGTTAGATGATAGTACGATCGATTTTGGAATCATAAATTAGTTAATTAAATAATGATTCAAAAGGAGTCAAAGAGCTGTTTGACCATGCTTGGTCAAACTCTAGCCATTTTAGAGGACTTACTGAGGCTTTACTTAGTGTCCAAATCTAGAGAAAATGTGGGAGAAAGGTGCTAGCTAATGGCTATAAAAAGCCTAGCCTCCGTACAAATATTACATCCAAATTTGAGCTCTCTCTTCTATCTTTTGGTCGAGCCCCCGATGTTGCTGTTAGGAAATCAATTCTATGGTTTCGATGATAATAACTATACAATGGAAATCAATGATGCATATATATCTATATTTACAGGTAATTGTTAAAGTAAACATCACCAAAGAGACAAGAACAAGGCTCAAAAGAAGTATCGGGAGGAAACAAGTCGATAGAACCGGAAGAGGAATGACACAGGCACAGGAAAAGCAACATGCACAAATCCATACGTCTGGGTGTACTGGACAGACGTCTGATTGATTCCTCTGGTTTGCAAATCAGACATAATCAGACGTCTGGTTAATATACTCAGACGTTTGAAAAGCAACCATATACAAAAAATATATGAGAGCCAGACGTCTGAAACATTTTCCAGACGTCTGATTTTGAACTCGGCTATGTATATTCAAACTACAACTGTCACAATTGAAAAGACACGTTCGCTCCTCTTCGCTGCAACTCTTCATCAACATTAGAAGCAACCTTAGAGCACTTACTAACAGATGCAACTACACAAAGGTTCTCTCTACCACTATAAATAGCATCAATAATTCAAGAGAAGATCTTACCTTTCTCACTTATACTCTTTACTCTTTTACTCTGATTAATACTAGATCTCTAGCAATCTAATACCTGTATTTTGGTCTTCCATATACTCAAAACTCTTCAATCAATATTATATATATAGATTGGAAGCATTTGTATTCAACAGTCAATATTCATGTTATACAACACACATTTGACAAGAACAAGCTTTTGTAACCAATCCTATTCCTCCGGGCGAAGTGAGGGTGTTTGATAGTTAAATTCCGAAGAGGAGCTTTGGGACTGGACATAGGACGGGAGGTCCGAACCAGTATAAAATCCTGGTGTGATTATTTCCATTTACTTTGCTATTATCATCTATCAAGTTTATATTAGATACATTATATAGTTAGTTCACCTATACTAGCATATATATACACTACACTATCCACTCATATAGATTTACAATTGGTATCAGAGCCAAGTTTGATCAAAGAACAGTAACACGTTTTTGAATCACTTTAATATGGCAAGTATTTTTCAGGAAGGATAATCTATAGCATGACCCCCACTATTTACTGGATCTAACTATGCATATTGGTCAACATGTATGAGAATTTTTATGGAAGCAAATGGTCTAGAAATTTGATCAGCCACACAAGATAAATATGAAGCACCTACTATTGCTATGAACACATGGACCGATGCACAAAACACCTTAGCATCAAATAATGCTAAAGCTATGAATGTTTTATTTTGCTCTCTAGACAAAAATGAATTTTCACGTGTCATGTTAGGCACAACTGCATTTGACATTTGGCGTACCTTCCAAATTACACACGAAGGTACAACAAAGGTCAAACAAACTAAGATTTTAATTTTTCAAAAACAATTTTCTTCATTCAAAATGAAACAAAATGAAACTATTGTTGACATGTATTCTAGATTTCAAACTATCCAACATGATCCTATGGCATTAGGAGTTAAGTTTACCGATTTTGATTTAGTTTCTTGAATACTCTACTCTTTAACATCAGATTGGGAAAGGAAGGTTTTAGCTATTGAAGAAGCTAATGATCTCTCTACTCTCAAAGTTGAAGAGTTGATAGGAAATTTAATGTCCTATGAAGCTAATTTGTAGGCACGAAAAGAACTGAATTCAGAGAAAAAGAACATAGCATTCTCAGCAACAAAGAATGATGACTCTGACTTATATGTAGAAGAGATAGTCTTCATTGCCAAGAATTATAATAGATTCAAGAAATTTAGAAAGATGACCAAATTCCAAAAAGAAGGAAAGTCCAACACAACAAACTTATCTCAAATCAAGTGTTATGAATGCGATCAATACAGACATATGAAGATGGATTGTCCAAAACTCAACAACGATAAAAAGAAGAACGAATTTGAAAAATTCAAAAAGAAGAAAGCTTTCAAAGTAACTTGGGATGACTCAAACTCTTCATCATCTAAATGTGATAGCGATAGTGACGGAGAACAAGCTAATGTGTGTTTTATGGCACAAACTGATGAGGTATGTCCTGAACTTAGCTATGACGAATTATTAGAATTTAGCATTGAATTATATGATAAATTTTGACAAATTAAAAAATTGTACAAAGAATATATAGTCAAAATAAATAGACTAGAAGTAGAAGTAGGAATGTTAAAAGATGAAAAAATTATCCTACAAGAAGAACTTGAATTATCTCAAGATAAAATCAAAAATAATTTGATAGAATGTGAGGCTATTACTATTGATTTTGAAAACACTAGAACAGTGAAGGATAATTTGTTAAAAGAAAATGTTGACTTAAAAAACAGTATTGAAATATTGAAAATTGAAAATATAGAATTAAAAGAAAAATTAGATAAAATTACAATTAATGTGTCAAAATTTAATAAAGGAAAACAAGATTTGGAAAATCTTATCAAAACGTTAAAACCGTCAGGAAATAGAAATGGAATAGGATTTAAAAATCCATCTAAACAAAAAGGAAATCATGCTAAAATTATTGGTTATATAAAAACTAAAAGTTTACCTAAGTCTAAAATGAATACGAAAAATATGAAAATTTGGATTCCTAAGACAAATAATAATTTGGTTAGACAAAAGCGTATTAATAATTTCTTAGAGAATGTAGTCTATAATAAAAATTATATTTATAAAGGTACCAAACCATCTTGGGTATGGTTACCTTCTCCTAACAATTAGGACCCTAACAAAATATATGGGTACCAATTAAAACATCTTTTATTTTGCATGTACCTAAAATTAAAAATAAGGAGAAATTGATACTAGATAGCGGATGCTCCAAGCATATGACCGGAAGTTCAAAAATGTTATCAAATATAACATTTATCGACGGTGGAACGGTAACCTTTGGAGATAATTCAAAAGGATATGTCGTAGGCATCGGAGAAGTCATCAACTCGGGTATATCTAACTCTCCTATTATTACAAATGTTTTATTAGTAGAAAATCTAAAACACAACTTACTAAGTATTAGTCAATTATGTGATAAAAGTTTTCAAATAAATTTTGAAAAAGATAGATGTAATATTTAGATAATAACAAACAACTTATTTTTTAAGGTGTTAGAAACAAAAATATTTATGTATTAAATGTGAATATAAATAAAAATTCGAATTTATGTTTAACCGCCAAACAAGATGGTCCATGGCTATGGCATAAATGATTTTGTCATATCAATTTTAAAAATATTAATATATTGACAAAATATGAACTAGTTAGAGTTTACCTAAAATGATTTACAAAATAGAAAATTTATGGACGATTATCAAATTGGAAAACTTAAGAAAAGCTCTTTTAAATCTAAAAATAATATTTCTATGAAACAACCATTAGAATTATTACATTT
This sequence comes from Allium cepa, assembly GCA_030765085.1. NCBI lineage: Eukaryota > Viridiplantae > Streptophyta > Magnoliopsida > Asparagales > Amaryllidaceae > Allium > Allium cepa. The sequence goes on from CM060931.1 coordinate 403,030,678, forward strand.
AGATTTGTTTGGTCCAACAAAAATACGATCTATAAATCATAACAAATATGTCTTTGTAATAGTTGATGATTTTTCAAGATACACACGGACTTTGTTTTTAAAACATAAAAGCGATACTTTTGGTATGCTTAAGATATTTGCTAAAAGAATTAAAACACAATTGGGTTTAAGAATTAACAATATTCGAAATGATCACGGAGGAGAATTGGAAACGATCTTTTTACTAATTTTTGTAATAAGAAAGAAATAACTCATAATTTCTCTTTTCCTCGCACACCTCAACAGAATGGTATTGTAAAAAGAAAAAATTGTACACTACAAGAATGTGCACAAACATTGCTAAATAGTAGTGGTCTACCGAAACACTTTTGGGCTGAAGCTATTGCCACAGCTTGTCATGTATTGAATCGAGTAGCAATACGTCCTATGACTAAACAAACTTGTTTTGAAATATTTTTTGATAAAAAAACATAAAGTATCATACTTTAAAACTTTTGGTTCAAAATGCTTTATATTAAATACAAAAGATAACATTGGTAAATTTGACCCGAAGGCCGATGAAGGTATCTTTGTTGGATATTCGGATCGTAGTAAAGAATATAGAATTTTTAATAAAAGAAATAATACTATTGAAAAAAGTTTACATGTTTCGTTTGACGAAAATCTTTTTAATCATCATACTAATGATGAAGAAGAAATTATTCCACTAACAAATTCAACAAATTCTATTAATAATGAAATAAATGTTCAAAATAACACTGTGGTATCACCCCCTAGAATTTTTAAGAATCATCCAAAAGATAATACTATTGGAGATCTCAATTCTAGAGTAACTAGAAATCAACTTAATCAGATAAGCCATATAGCATTTGTATCAAATTTTGAACCAAAAAATTATAAAGAAGCTTCAAATGATAATTTTTGGATAATTGCTATGCAAGAAGAATTGAATCAATTTGAACGTAATAATGTTTGAGAATTAGTACCAAGACCTGAAGATCAACCAGTTATAGGAACAAAATGAGTGTTTAAAAACAAAGCGGACGAAAATGGAAATATTGTTAGAAATAAAGCACGTTTAGTTGCTCAAGGCTATAATCAAGAAGAAGATATCGATTATGACGAAATCTTTGCCCCAGTAGCTAGATTAGAAGCCATTCGTACATTACTCGCCTTTGCAACTCATTACAATTTTAAATTATTTCAAAATGAATGCCAAAAGTGCTTTCTTAAACGGTTTTATCAAAGAAAATGTATATGTAGAACAACCTCCACTATTTTTTCACGAAAAATATCCAGATCATGTTTTTAAATTACACAAAGCACTATATGGATTAAAACAAGCCCCTCGTTCATGGTATGAACGCCTTAAAAATCACTTAATAACATCTGCTTTTCAAATAGGCAAAATAGATGCAACTTTGTTTATTAAAAGAGAAAATGATGATATTTAGTTGTACAAATTTATGTTGATGATATCATTTTTGGTTCAATCAACGAAAATCTATGTAATCAATTTTCAAATATTATGAAAAACGAATTTGAAATATCACATATGGTAGAATTAAATTTCTTCTTAGGTTTACAAATAAAAAAAATTGAAAATGGAATTTTTATTCATCAAGAAAAATATTGTAACGATCTATTACGTCGTTTTGAAATGGATAAAACTTCAAGTAAACCAACACCAATGAGTACCACTGTGCACTTAGAAAAAGACGATAACGGAAAAGATTTTGATCAAAAATTTTATCGGAGCGTGATTGGTTCTTTACTTTATTTAACGGCTAGTCGACCCGATATTATGATGAGTGTATGTCTATGTGCTCGATTTCAAGCAAAACCAAAAGAATCTCATCGGAGAGCTGTTAAGCATATTTTACGTTATCTATCTAGTACTAGAGATTATGGTTTGTTTTACCATAAAGAATCATCGTTTGAACTAGTTTCATATAGCGATGCGGATTTCGGTGGATGTAGAACAGATCGTAAGAGTACTAGTGGAACTTGTCATTTTGTTGGACAATCTTTAGTTTCATGGTTCAGCAAAAAGCAAAATTTGTTTCTTTATCTATTTGCAAAGCCGAATACATCTCCGCAGCTCTAGCATGTGCACAAGTGATATACTTGCAACAAACACTAATGGATTTCGGCAAAATTATCAACAAATCTCCAATATATATGATAACACGAGTGCTATAAATTTATCAAAAAACCCTGTTAATCACTCACGAACTAAGCATATAGATATACGCCATCATTTTTTATGAGACAATGTTGAAAAAGAAACTATTTCATTAGAATACGTAAATATTGAAAATCAAGTAACGGACATCTTTACGAAACCATTAAATGAAAAACTTTTATTAAACTCCGACGAAATTTAGGTATTTGCTCATTTCAAGATCTTCTTCCTTAAAATTAATCAATGTTTTGTTCATTTTACTACCACAAATTATACTTAATAATTTCTAAACCTTTAAATTTTTAGACAGTTAGTTTGTCTATAAATAATTCTTTAAACTTATATATAAAGAGGTATACAAAACTATATACATACGATTCATATTTTCCTTAAAGAAACAAAATATAGCCATGTCTTCTAGGGACTCTTATATATCCATCTCCATCTCAACACCAACGACGGACAGCTCGGCTGACACGCCACAACGGCTTCCTACACCTACACCAAAGCAGGAGCCAATGAATAGGTGGTCTCGTATCATACGGGTTTTACTCCCGATAACAAGAAGACCAAAAGATCTCTGTTTGTCTCTCCTAACACAAAGAAGAAAATTGATGAAATTCATCACTATAAAAAACAATAGATAGTTCTTCAATGAGAAATATATTTCGAACAAAAAGTTACAGCACGTCGGCTAAGCTTTTCGGAGCAATCAGCGATGAAGTTTTGTTCGTCACGGAAGAAAGGTATTCATGAACTGCTACCAAAACCTTGTAGTTCTTTGGATCCCTTGTCTTCATATAGTTCTCCTTTAGACCCTTCACCAAGATGATATTCTAACTCCCCGAAAACCCATGAACGTGGAAATGTATGGTCTCCACTTAAACCATGGACGGATGACAAGTCAGGAGATCGCAAAACTTCATCGCCTTCTAAATAAATTATATTTGTTACTGTATGTATCTATGATCATCTGCTCTTTTATTTCACAACAATAAAATTATTTGTTGTAAAACATCCGAGAAATAAGAAAAACCATCAAATTTTAGGCTATTATTAGACACACAGCTTATTTCGGACGTCTGACTATGGCCTTCAGATGTTGACATAATGATATACGTCTAAAATTTAAGCACTGTGCATACGTCAGACGTCTGATATACCCCCAGACGTCTGAAATTTTGCTCTGTCTTCTCCAAATAAAAATCAGATAATTTCAGACGTCTGAAATAAGATCCAGACGTCTGCCTTAGTTCTCTGCCATGAAGTTTTTCAAAAATAAACCAAACCGTACGTTTGGTTTTTATACTCAAACGTCTGATAAAACTCTTTGCCTCTCCAATTTTACAAATTCGATCAAACCAGACGTCTAAACCAAAAACCAGACGTCTAAATTTATCTGCTGTACTCAATTTAGGGCAAACTAGACGTCTGATTTCCAATCCAGACGTTTAATTCCCAATCGACCATTTAAATTCGCCCAGATAACGTCATTTTTTTTCTTTTATCTCAAAATAGTTAAAACCAACGATTTTCTCAAACACGATTTTCTTTCCAAACATCATCTTTAAGCAAATCAAATCATAATGCCTCCTCGTACTAAGAATCCCAAGATGTCAAAACAAAAACAAGACCAACCGTCCTCATCTTCAAATCGTCAGGTGTGCTCTGATGAACAGATCGAAAGGTGGATGAATAAAGCACCACATTCCATCAAAAATATGAAGACATCCAAAAGAAAAAACTCCACATAGGTCCATTCTACAATCTCCTTAAATTTCCTATGTATGATTTGGATGAACTATGTGAAAATGCCGGGTTGGAAATCCTAATTTCTTTTACTTCTAATGATATCCAAATAGACCAATTAGCCATATTTCTATTCTATGCGAATTTAGACAGTACTTCAGTGTTGGAACACTGAAAATTAGGATAACTGGCTCTGTTCTAGCGTGTATGGGAACACGATTAGATTAACTCCGAGTATAATATGTCGAACCCTAGGATGCTCTGACATAGGGGAAGATTTATACAACATTCCCGATATGCGCTTCAAGCCACGAAACAGTATTACACATCAAATTTGGGAGGACGAAATGCCAAAATTTGCCTCCAAATATCTACGTCCAAAAGCTCGACTCCTAATTCGAATGATAATTAATACAATTGTTCCACGAATGGGAAGTCACGAGCAAATCACCGAATTAGAGCACAAATCCCTATATGCTCTATTTAGTGGAACAAGAGTAATTGGGCAAAATTCATCTTCGACGAGCTCAAGCATTTTAGGACTCGATCACGGCCATCAATTGTTTACCCAACTTATATTATGAAAACTTCTTCGTGCACATAACATTCCATCCTACCTATCAACCTTCGAAGAAATCCTTCCTAAATATGCTTCCACCAAATTCTTCTCTCTGATGCACCTACCCAAAATTCTCCCAGAATTCATGTCCTTTGAAGATTGGTCGCACAATCTTCAATCTAAACGAGTTGAGCCTCCTCCTCAAACACACATTGAACCATCCCAAGAGGAGGAACAACATCAAGAAGCAACTCCACCTCCTCCCGCACCATTTGATTATCCGGGACAAGATGAAATATTGGAGACTCGAATGGATACAAATCCAAAGGAAAGTGTTCGAGATCTCACCCTTCGAAACCAACATATTCTATCCAAAAATCAAAATTTTTTGTCTAAGCGAATTGACAACTTCGAAACATCATTTGCTGCACGCCTAGCCACAGTTGAAGAATCTCTTTCGACTGTCTTGTCGGTTCTTAAAGAAGTACTACAATGGGTTCGCGGTCCAACACCACCTTCTCAAGAATGGCCAACCCCAGTACCTTCTCCTTCCACAAAAAATTCCAAACTCTCCGAGGATGAACCTCTCAAGCAAGCTTTGACATCTCCTACAAAGGCTAGCACTTCTGAAAAAGAAGAACCAAAGGAAGATGATCAAAATAAAGCTTCTCCAAAGGAATCATAGATTTTGGGAATCATAGATTTTATGTTTTTGGAGTATCAATTTTTGTACAAATCTATGTCTGTAATCAAACTTCAAGTTGTTAATGAAATTTTCTTTTTGTTTGATGATTGGTTTCAATTTTATAATTTTTTTTGATAATGCCAAAGGGGGAGAAATATAAGTATAATCATAAAACATTAAAAATAAGCACATATTCAGGGGGAGATTTATAATCTATATATAAGTACATTAAATAGTTGTCATCATCAAAAAGGGGGAGATTGTTCGAAAATCAATTCTATAGTTTCGATGATAACAACTATATAATGGAAATCGAGTATGCATATATATCTATATTTACAGGTTATTATTAAAGTAAACATCACCAAAGAGACAAGAACAAGACTCAAAAGAAGTATAGAGAGGCTACAAGTCGATAGAATCGGAAGAGGAATGACACGGGCATAGGAAAAGCAACATGCACAAATCCAGACGTCTGATTGATTCCGCTGGTTCGCAAATCAAACAGAATCAGACGTCAAGTTAATATACTCAGACGTTTGAAAAGCAACCATATACGAAAAATATATGAGAGCTAGACGTTTGAAACATTTTCCAGTCGTCTGATTTTGAACTCAGCTATGTATATTCAAAGTACAACTGTTATAATTAAAAAGACACGTTCGCTCCTCTTCGCTGCAACTCTTCATCACCATTAGAAGCGACCTTAGAGCACTTACTAACAGATGCAACTACACAAAGGATCTCTCTACCACTATAAACAGCATCAGGAATTCAAGAGAAGATCTTACCTTACTCGCTTATACTCTTTACTCTTATACTCTGATTAATACTTGATCTCTAGCAATCTAATACCTGTATTTTAGTCTTCGATATACTCAAAACTCTTCAATCAATATCATATATATATATATTGGAAGCATTTGTATTCAACAGTCAATATTCGTGTTATAGAACACACACTTGACAAGAAAAAGCTTTTATAACCAATCCCATTCCTCCGGACGAAGTGAGGGTGTTTGATAGTTAAATTCCGAAGAGGTGCTTCGGGACTGGACGTAGGACGGGAGGTCCGAACTAGTATAAAATCCTGGTGTGATTATTTCCATTTACTTTGCTATTATCATCTATCAAGTTTATATTAGACACATTATATAGTTAGTTCACCTATACTTGCATACATATATATATATATATATATATATATATATATATATATATATATATATATATATAGACACACTACACGATCCACTCATATAGTTTTACAGTTGCTTATAATTTGATGTTGCAAATCAAAGAGGAGGAGGTGGTTGTGGTGCTCTAAGAGAAAAGATTGTTCAATCAATGTATTGATTCTCGACTAGGTCTACTTGAAATAAAGCTAAAATTTCTGTTCTGATTTAAAACTCTAATCATGCTCACCTTTGTCACCATGCATATATTCATAATTATTTTATTCAACCAATTAATTTTATTGATATATATAAACCTTTTTAAACATACATAAAGAGTCCATTATATAAATATATGTAATAAATACATATGTGTATTGATCAAAGTTATTTTCAGCAAGAATTGAAAAAACATTTGGAATCGAAAAGAAATATTTTTTCTAAAACTGATAGCTTTTATATATTTAATGAAATTCATTTTATTTTATATATATAAAAAAATTCATTTTGGTTTATAGGAAAAAAATCATTTTCAATTTTTTTACTTAGTAAAAAGTATATACATACATAACATACATCGTTACATACGTACATGCATACATTCTGATTTTTTCAAGCTAAATTAATTTTGGTCAAAATTAATTATTAAAAAATTAATGCTTGCAGCTGAGGCTTATTAAATAAAAAATAAAAGCTATTTCCTTTAAATAAGTCAAAACATTTTGGATTTGAATTTTAAATAAATTATATATTTATGTATATCCGAAAATAATAAACCGATTAAATATGAATACGTACATACTTATTCATGTATATATATAATAAACTTATATATCAAAAAATACTATTTTATAATAATTATATTAATAACCTTATATATCAGAAAAGACTATTTTATAATAATTAAATTATATATATGTGTATGTGAGTGTGTTATACTTATATGTATTTTCATGTAATATTTAATATAAACATTTTAATGGTCGAATTATAATAAAAAAATTACTTCGTTTCATATGAACCTAAGATATATATTATTAAATATTATATATATATATATATATTTATATTTACATCACATTTAGTCATCTTATTGGTCGTGGAACAAAGTAGTCAATTTTCTTCTTGAACCCCAGTTTATGTTATATATGTATATATTATGATGTTTGTATTGTAAATATGGATATCATAACATATTAAATTTAAATTCATATAATTTAAGTTATAAATAAATATAATTTAAATATTAGTAATAAACCATCATTTTAATAAATATAATTACATTGGAATACTGCTTATTAATTAGAATACTAAATTTGATTTACTATAAACAAATATTTGATTACATAGAAACCTAGAATTAAGGACCTTATGCAAATTGATTTTTTTTAAATTCACTCTTTTAATCCCACTGCTAGTGCACTTAATCCAACAATGATATCAGAGCCTACGTTGTGCTTGTGTAAATAAATCCAGCAATACTATATGCATTACTCTTTGAAAAGTCAAATTAGGTGCTTCTCTAAGAAATGATGCTTAAACTAATGAGAAAGTTACCCTAATTGAGGACCACCATATGTGGAAAACTTCTTCTTGCCGTTACCAAGCTCGTTGAAATGGTCTACTTCTAGGGTGTATCCTTTGTAAGACTCAAAAGTGTTTTTCCGTCTTAGGATAATGCAAGTAGCATATTTGAATATTGCAAATTAGTTTAATTTTTTAAATGAAATAAATAATTGATTACATAATTTGTAAATGTTATAAAATGAAAATGAAAATTGTTTTAAATTAAGTAATTAATCATATAGTTTTATAAATGGTTAGAAAATATAAATTTAGAACTGTTTTAAATTTAAATAATTATAAATGTTATATTTATGAATTGATTAAATTATTTAACTAATGAAGAAATACCTATGTGTGTGTGTGTGTGTAATATAACCAAATTAATTATAAATATTATAACTAAAAGTGTATATATATTATACGTATGAATAAAACAAGAAGTCAATATAAATAAAACTCATGAGACTTAAGGAAGTGCACATTAGATATATTTAGAAAATATTTTATACCATGAGTTATAATATTTATGTACTCATCATTCTTAAACAGTGGAAAAAATAATTTTAAATTATTAATTTTAATTAACAACACTCTCCATCATTTATAATATATAAATTAAGACCTTACATAACCATAACTTTGAGCACCCTCAAGCCATGAAATGTTTGTGGTAATGGTTATATTATCTATACGTGTATAAGAATGGTATGTAACTTTGACACTCAAAGGTTATATATCTTCCCTTAGGACATCATGAAATGATTAGATATAGAGTATCTAATGTGCTTTATAATTTGTTGAGCGACCTTAGGGTCATGAATGAGAGAGTTAGGGTTATATACTAGGAGCAATTTTGTAATTTGATATATATATATATCTAACTCTATGATCAATCTTGTTTATAATAAAGGTATATGATTTCTATTATATAATTTTTATAATATAATATAGTTAATTAAGTAATTAATATAAAGTGTATTAATTATAAAATCCTTAAATAGTATGTTGTGTGATAATTATTACAATAAGTTGTAATCATTTTAAAATTATCAAAATATAGAGTAACATATTATTTTAAATATTCGCGGTCAAGATGTTTCATGAAAGGATATTGACACATCTGTTGAGATTGGAGTGGTTGAGAGAGTTAGGGGCATGCCCAATGAACAATTATATTATATGTTACATATATCCAACTCTATCTTATTAGTAATAAAGGTGTTTAATTTTCTATTATAGTTATATTGTGATATATTAATTAAGTAATTAATTTAAGTACATTATTATAGAAAGTCCTAAAATGATATGTTATGTGATAATAATTATAAGGAGTTATAATCATGAGAAAATTATCACAATATAAAATAACATGTCATTTTAAATATTCTTAGTCAAGATGTTTCCAGAAAGGATATTGATACATATATTAAGACTAGAGTGCATAACGCTCTCCAAATATTGGACAGTTTATTACTCATGGCTACTGGGGGCATCAAGGAGTTAAATACTCATAATTATTGGATAACTATGGAATGTACAACTTAGAGTTTCCCACTTGTTAATAATAATGTCATATAGGAAATCTCAGGATGGAAATCTTACAGTTCCCTCAAATTAAGAACACCATAGAAATTCAATATCAAAACTCAATTTTGATTATAGCTTAATCATGGCATGGCGATCGATCAAGGAATAATAGTTAGGTCTGATTTGAAATAATTGAAGTGAAGCATTATTCAATAAAGAATTTGTCTCCTAAGTTGCATGAGATTAGTATCATGGTAAAATATAGTCTACTCAAAGTTAAAATCTCTAGTCATAATAGTATGGTTAATCGTAAATGTTATTGTTGGAATGTGGATTGTGTTATGAATTGATTATGTAACAACCCATAATTTCTATAATTATTTTAAATAGAGTTTAAATTGTAACTTCAAATTTAATTGTTTTAAAATTGATAAATTTGGAATTTTAATATATGATTTTGGGATTTGATGTAAAATGTTTTTTTCCAAATTTAACAAAATAAAGTTTTTCTAAAAAATTAAATTTTGGTCAACTTTGGTCAAAGTTTGACTTCCTATTTTGAAATTTGATATTTTATTCTTTTTTAATGAAACTGGAATAATTCTAACTTTTTTTCTGCTTTTCGTTTCGTAAAATTCTGATTTTTACTTCTCCAAATCTGTTGTTTTCAGCGTATTACACGCAATTATTTTCTCTTAAACTCTATCTTATTTATATTTTGATTTGGGCTTGTACTAATGGGCTGAGGACTCCGATAGTAGATGAGAAGCAACCTATATAGTAGCCTATATAACATCTCCTAGGGTTTTGGTTAGCCTCCTCATCCTTCGTTTGTGCCTCCACGGAGAATTATGTAAGTCATCTTCTTCTTCTTCATCATTCTCCTCAAAATCCTAGACTTTCTTCCTCTTCTCCTCTGCAATTTTCCTCCTCCTCTCCTTAGAAATTTCGGCCACACCTATTCCATCACCAAACTCCAACCAAAACCCTTTTCTCCTCCTTCCTTTTCCCCTCTTCTCTTCACCAATTTCGGCCTCCATCTCCCTCTTCTATTTTCGACCATCACCGCCTCACAATCCCAACCAAAGCCGAACCCACCTCACCACAAACCATACCCAAACCGAACCTCCACCTCTCCAAAGCCCTAACCTAGCCGAACCTACCCAATCCTGAGACTTCTCCACCAAAAACCCTAGCCTATTCACCACAAAACCAAGTCCAAAATACCTAGGCCGAGCCTGACCTAAACCAAACCACCTCTAGACCAAGCCTATGCACCCTTAGTCAAGCCTTCTTCACATGTTTACAATTGTATAATTTTCTATTTTATATTTTTATGTGAATTATTTATTTACGTATGGAATTTATTTTATTTTTTTAAAGCATTGGATTTGGATTCTCCTCTCACTCAAGATCGTCCGTAATTTGTCGTTTGTTGTGTTGCGCTTTGAATCACTTTTCTGACCAAAGGAAGGTGAGTAATCACTCTTGACAACACATTTATAATCTTGGTGAACTAATGATAGTTGAATTATGAGGATATGTATATGCAAGTTTGACATTTCACAAATGATTATTTCATGTTATTTCATATGTTTATTTCATGTTATTTCATGTGTTATTTCATGTTATTTCATATGTTCATTTCATGTTATTTCATATGTTAATATCATGTTATTTCATATGTTTATACTATGTCATTCATATGACTTAATTATGTTATTTCATGTCATATTATACCTGTTTATCCTATACCATGATATGTTGAATATTGTTATATCATTTAATATTCTCACACTGCAAGTTCCTTCATTATGGGTTGAAATGATACATACCCGAACGATCTTTAGATTTAGCAAAATTGTTATGGGCTGAAATGATAGGCCTAAGCAATTTTATTCGACTTTTGAAATGATATAAAACCTGAAAATTTAATAAATTGCGGATTTAAATGATATACGTCCGTATTTACTTCATCCTAGGATAGAGAATTTTATACAGACTCCTTGGTTGATTTAAAATGATTTTCATAAAAATTATTAAGTAAATTTGATTTTTAATATGAATCTCAACTAAAATTTAATGTAATGATTTCTGTAAATTTGTTTATACGTGTTAAAATTTTCATAAGAAATAAATAGTTGAAAATATAAATTTTGAAATATAATTTATAGTATGAAGGTTAATTGAAATTTAATTATCCGATTTGACTTAATAATGGTATTTTATTCTAACCTACAAATTGTAAGTTTTATTCATGTAATAGTGATTAATATGATATATGTTTTGTGGGAAAAAAGTAAGTTAAACGTACCTTTGACACGTAAGTCTTAACTAAGATAAATGGTATAACTTGGGTAATAAAAGAACAAAATGCTATTTATTGAAAGAAACAAAGCGTAAGTTAAAATATTTTTAACTTAGCGTAAGGATTTCAACTTGGAAATTGGATATTTTGGAAACAAAGTTATTTAACTAAAGGTGTGGTTCCTTTAATGACCAAATATCTAAATTTGAGTAATATAATAGGAATGATAGAACGACTATGATAAAAACTGTAAATATATACTATTTGATTTCATAAACTATAGTAGTAGGAAGTATTACAGTAACGATTCAAAACTGCTGCGATTTCTTACGGTGACAATTCAAAACTGCTGCGATTTCCTACCATAACAACTCAAAAATGCTGCGATTTCCTTATTGTAACAATTCTGCACTGTTGTGGATTGTTATAGTAATAGTTCTGTACATGGTACGGATTCTTACAGTAGCACTTCTGCGCTGCTGTGAATTCCTACCGCAACAATTCTACGCTACTGCGAATCCTTTCAGTAGCACTTCTGCTCTGCTGCGTTTTCTTAAAAGTGAAAATTTCCAACTACTGCAATTTCTAAAGGGTTATATGTTATGGTTCTAAGGGTTATAATTTAAAGTGCTATGATGCTTAAACTTTTATGTTTCAAGGGGCTATAATTAAATGAATTTGCAAGTGTTACGACTTTTGAAAAATGAATATTATTTTAAAGAATAATGATATGGAATTTATATGGTTTTGAAAGGAATATGTTTGATTTGAAATATAAACCGTTTGAAATTTATATAACCACGGGTTATAATAATGATTGGTTGTTAAAGAGACCGGGATCAGATATGGGCATACTCTCTGTCGATACCGAAAACCACTTTAACAACTGTGTATGCAGTGGAGATTCTAAAATAAAGTGGGATGGTGGCGACGATCCTAAAGGTATATTTACGTGGACCTAACTCCCATGAGTTAGCATAAGGTGGCTAAAACAGGAGAAATCGAAGGGCCAAGTGAGGTAGCTTCTTCGATCTAACACACACTTCATCGTTAGCCATTCTATTACTTTGTGATTGATTTGGTGCGCACCTTTTATTCGAGAGTGTGGATCGAGTTGGACGGTAGTTGCAGCTATGCATTACCAACAGTCCGAAAGTGTAATTAGTATACCTACCCTGGCATTGCCGAGTTGTGCCATGTCACCTACCTTAGTGCGCCTTCTACGAGTTTGTTTTATGTCGTACTTGTCGGGTATCCTCTGGCGGCTCCAGTTTACGGGGAGTTACAGTACTGCATACGCTATTGACATAATAATAATGTGTTAAGGTGAAAAATGTAAAGCCTTAATGCTATTTTGAAATAGTATACTTTAGACATTATTATAATAGCGTATATTACTACATAGTAGATAGTTTAACGGATCCTTAAAGGATGGACGATCCCAAGCATCCTTTAAGTTACTGATGCATTTCTTTAACAGTTCAGTTGATTTGATTTACATTTTATAAGTTTGTATGTCCCGACTCGAGTATTTTGTGTTTTTCTTTACGCTCGGGTCATCCTGAGTTTCACAGCTTTGGTTTTATCCTCTTTTGGAGCTAGAGATCTACCGGAGATTTAGCAGTCTACTTGATATTTTATCCCTGTTATTTCCACTCAGCTTTTGCTTTTGTAGTAGAAAACTTATGTATCTAACTTTCCAAGTGTATTTATTTCCAGACTTGATGTTATGCATTAGTGTTGAAACTTTGTATCTTGGAGCTTCGTGAACTCCTATGTTTATTTTATTCCGCTGCGAAGTTATTCTAATATTCTGTGTTTGTGATTCTGTGATTGATTATACTTGCCCCATATTTTATTAACAATCTGTTGTTTTGAATTATTCAAGTCTGACATGTATGGTTTTATTGTCGAATTTAATGGTCCAAAAGGGCGGGATTATATAGTTGGTATTAGAGCCAGTTTTAGGCAAACCTTAGCCTAAGGGGCAAAAACTCATTAGAGATAAGGCAGAAATACCCTAGAATGAGTAAAATCAATCTTAGAATCATTCTTTAGGAGAGAACGTATTTTTAAGTATAAAATAAATTTTAAATGATCTTTAAAAGATTATTTTTGGATACAAAATTTTCTTGTTTAGAATCAAAATTTCCTCAGAATTTTCCTTCCTCTCGAATCCACCTAGTTTTGTAGAATTCTTTGATTTGGATTTTCGGTCTAGTTGGGTCTTTCTTCTCTCTTTTTCTTTATCTTTGTCCTAAAATTCATTCTTGAATTTCCAGGATGAATCGTAGGAATGCCAGAGATCTGGGTCGTGGTATTGCCCAGTTCTAGCACCAGTTGCACTTACTAGATTTACCACCCTATGTAAGGAGTTCACCCAGCTAGATGGTACTAAGTTTTCAGGATCAGAGGCCATCATAGAGGCTCAACAGTGGCTGAGAGGCTTGGAAAGGATTTTTGCTAGTTTGGAGATCACCAACACTCGGAAGCACCAGTTAACAGCATGGTCGTTGAAGGAGGCAGCATTGGATTGGTGGGAGTCTGTTATAGCCAACACTATTGAGGCAGATATTTCTTGGGAACAGTTTAGGTATTGTCATTAGTTAGTCATTTTGAACTAGGTTTAGGTTATCCTTTTGGAATCTTCTTAAGTTGGATATTTTGTTTAGGGAGGCTTTTGTGACGAATTGGATGCCAGAGGCTAGAAAGTCTCAGCTATACAGGGAGTTTATGGATCTTAAGCAAGGGGATATGTCGTTTGCTGAACTTGAGAGGAAGTTTGACGAACTTTCAATGTTTGGTCCTAGTTTGATTGATACCCCTCTTAAGAAGAATGAGAAGTTCATAGCTGGAGCTCGCCTACAGTTTTATGATCGTCTGATTTCTCATGTGCACAAACCTTTTACCGGATTGATCAATATGGCCATTAGATATGAGAGCCCCACTTCTAAGGAATTAGATGTTTCTCGTGCACCTTCATCTCAGCCTTCTTCTGGCCACTCTAAGAAGAGAAAGTCTAATTTTCAGCATCAGAAGCAGAATTGGCTTAAGAATCCAGGTTTAGGAACTTCTTCTTCTTCCCAGAAGCAGCCTATTGTTCTTTCCTACATCACTTGCTTCAGGTGTGACCAGAAGGGGCACTATGCCAATAGTGGTCCTACTTTAATCGCAGTTGTTGTTCCTCCGGTTCAGATGATTGGGCGTGATCTTTGCCATATTTGCCTGCAACCTAGCCACTTCAAGCAGGATTGCCCTACTCAGAAGAAGGGCAAGCCATTGGGTGTCTTTGTGGTTACTTCGTCTACTCCACCCGCTCCTAGTGATACCCAAGGTACTCTTCAGAACACCTTTACCTTATTCAAACTTCCTGTTCGCGTTTTTTAGACACTGGAGCTTCGCATAGTTCCATTTCTGTGGATCTTTTTGATAAGTTTGAGCATATCCTTTCACCTAAGTTTGCATCCGAACCTTTATGTGTTGCTAATCCTATTGGTGGCCCCGCAAACCTTAGTAGGATTTGTAACAATGTGAAACTCTGTCATTCTGACCGTCACTTTTCTGGAAATTTCTATATTCTTGGTTTCGATGCTTTTGACCTATTGCTTGGAGGAGATTGGCCGAAGATGCATGAAGTTGTTATCTCTTGTAAGACCCAGACTGTTTCTCTTGTTGATGATTTTGGAAACCTTTTGGGATTCAGTGCCGTATGCCTCAAGATCCTACAGGGAGTTTTAACTATTATCTTGATTCTTCTCCTAGTGATGTTGATTCTACTCCTATGGTCAAACTCTATCCTGACGTATTTGGTGAAGTCACTTCTTTACCTCCTAAATGGGAAATTGAATTCCGTATTTATCTCGTTCCTGGAGCTCGACCTGTAGTTCTTCTACCCAGAAGAATGGCACCCCAAGAGAAGGCTAAGTCGAGGAAACAAATCGAAGACTTGTTCTCTAAAGGTTAGATCAGACCCAGTCATTCTGAATGGTGAGAAGCAGTGGTTTTTGTCACTGATTCTAATGGATATTTGAGGATGTGTGTTGATTATAGGGAGCTGAACAGGCTCACTATGAAAAACAGATATCCAATGCCTCACATAAATGATATGTTCGATAAGCTGTATGGTGTTACTGTATTCTCTCAGCTTGATCTTGCCACCGGTTTCCACTAGCTCAGAATCGTTGAGGAAAATATTCCCAAAACTAATTTCCATTCTGAGAAGGGTTTCTTTGAATGGTTAGTTATGCCTTTTGACTAATGCTCCAGCTTTCTTTGTCGACCTTATGAATCGTGTTTTCCACGATGTTCTTAATAAGTTTGTTCTAGTCTTCATCGATGATATTCTTGTTTTCTCTAATTCTAAGGCGGAGCATGAAATCCATTTGAATCTTGTTTTGAAGACCCTTATGAGTCATCAATTAAAAGCCAAATTCTCGAAATGCCATTCTCGAAAGATGAAGTCCAATTTCTTGGACATATTGTTTCTGGTAATGGAGTTTCTGTTGATCCAGTTAAGATCGCTATGATCAATTTAATCTATCTTCTCTTCTTTCCTTTGTACGATAACTATTCTATCTCTTTCTCGATTCTTATTTTCCCTATTCTATTTCAGAATTAGGAAACTCCTAGGACTCCATCTGATATCCGTAGTTTTCTAGACCTTTTTGGTTAATATCGGAGATTCATTGAGAGTTTTGCTCGGATTGCTGCACCTCTCACCACTCTAACTCGTAAGAATGCTAAGTTTAGATGGAATGATAAATGTGAAGCTGCATTCAATGAATTGAAGCACAAGCTTACTTCCGCACCAGTTCTTACTGTTCCAAATGGAAATGAGGGATTAACTGCATACACTAATGCCAGTCGTGAAGGTTTGGGAGCCGTTCTGATGCAAGACGGAAAAGTTATCGCTTATGCCCATCGTTAGTTGAAGACTCCTGAAGCCAATCACGCAGCCCATGATTTCGAATTAATTGCCATAGTTTTTCTTTGAAGCTTTGAAGACATCATCTATTGGGAACTAAGTTTGAGATCTTTACAGATCATATGTCTTTGAAATATATTTTTACCCAGAAGGACTTGAATCTGAGGCAAGTTAGGTGGCTTGAGTTTCTTGCTTCTTATGACCTCGACATCAACAATACCCGGGAAAAGAAAATGTTGTAGCCGATGCTTTGAGTCGGAAGAAGGCGATGTTACGTCAGCTTATTATTTCTTCTCCTCTCATGAATCGTATTATTGCTAAGCAAGATGAGGATGAGATTCTTAGGCTTATTAAGGAGAATGTTCGTAGCAGAGTTGGTGGTAGTCGCCAAGATGGAAGTGGTGCTCAGATTGATGATAAAGGGATTTTGAGGATTAAATATTGGATTTGCGTCTCGAATGTCGATGGATTGAGGCAAGAGTTACTTCGGGAAAACCATCGGTCCAGACTTTCTGTTCATCTAGGTGTGACAAAGATGTAACAGGATATGAAGAAGCTGTATTGGTGGATTGGTATGAAGCATGATATCTCTGTTTTTGTTAGTAAATGTGCGACTTGTCAGCAGGTTAAGGCTGATCATCAGAAAGCTGCTGGATTATTGCAACCCCTTGAGATTCCCAATTGGAAATGGGAACAAGTTTCTATGGATTATATTGATGGATTACCGAGGACTAGGAAAGGTAATGAAAGTATTTGGATAATTGTGGATAGATTGACCAAGTCAGCTCACCTTAATTCGGTTAGATCTAACCGTTCTGCTTCGAGTTTTGCTGAGATTTATATGAGAGAGATTGTTCGTCTCCATGGTGTTTCGGTCAGTATTATTTGTGATAGAGACCCCATCTTTACCTGTCAGTTTTGGAAAGCTTTTTAAGAATCTTTAGGTACTCGCCTGAATCTGAGCACTGCTTACCATCCGCAAATCGATGGTCAAATGGAAAGAGTGAATCAGATTTTGGAAGATCTTCTTCATGCATGTGTCCTTGATTATGGCGGATCTTGGGAAGATCATCTCCATCTCGTTGAATTCACCTATAACAATAGTTATCCGATATAGTCTCGAATATCTGTTTAAGTTATCTTAAACATTTATCTATCTTGTTCCATTTTGCATTCAGGCTAGTATCGAAATGGCTCCATTTGCTGCTCTTTATGGACGTCCTTGCAAATCTCCATCTTGCTAGATTGAACCTGGTAACCGTTTTGTTCTCGGTCCGGATATAATTCTATAAGCATCTGAGAAGGTTGAGGAGATTAGGAGAAAGATGAGGATTTCTCAGGATAGACAAAAGAAGTATGCTTACAGGCGTAGGTGGAGTTTGGAGTTTTCAGTTGGTGATCAGGTTTTCTGTAAGGTCTCTCCATTAAGAAATGTGGTTCATTTTGGTTGGAGAGGGCAGCTCGCTTCTAGGTTTATTGGTCCTTTTCACATCTTAGGGAGAGTTGGTTCCTTAGCTTATCACTTGGATTTTCCACAGATAACTTTCTAGAGTGCATAATGTGTTCCAAGTTTTGCATCTTCTTCTATATCTTCATGATCCATCTTTGATTGTCCAGCTTTCTGCTCTCGAGAGTTTGGATATTGAGCTAAATATTACTGTCTAGACTAAGCCACTTTGTATTATCGATAGAGGTACGAAGCAGCTTCGAAGAAAAACTATCAACCTAGTCAAAGTGCAATGGAGCACTGATGATCGGGATTATATTTGGGAAATGGAAGAAAGCATTCATGCTTCGAATCCGAAAATGTTTATTCCAAGTACTATTCATTACCCTTTTATCCTTCTTGTTTTTTGGGTCTCGTTCCTTTTCGAGGACGAAAAGTTTTGAGTGGGGGAGAGTGTAACAACCCGTAATTTCTGTAATTACTTTAAATAGAGTTTTAATTGAAACTTTGAATTTAGTTATTTAAAAATTGACAAATCTGGAATTTTAATATATAATTTTGGGATTTGATGTAAAATGTTTTTCCAAATTTAACAAAATAAAGATTTTTCTAAAAATTTAAATTTTGGTCAACTATGGTCAAAGTTTGACTTACTGTTGAAATTTTGAAATTTGAAATTTTATTCTTTTTTTTTAAGCTAGAATAATTCCAACTTTTTCTCTACTTTTCATTTCGTAAAATTCTGATTTTTGCTTCTCCAAAATTTGTTGTTTTCAGCGTATTACATGTAGTTGTTTTCTCTTAACCTCTGTCTTCCCCTGTAGTAGATGAGAAGCCACCTGTTGAATAGCCTATATAACATCTCGGGTTTTAGTTAGCCTCCTCATCCTTCATTTGTGCCTCCACCAAGAATTATGTAAGTTTTCTTCTTCTTCATTCTTCTCCTCAAAACCCTAGACCTTCTTCCTCTTCTCCTCTACAATTTTCCTCCTCCTCTCCTTAGAAATTTCGGCCACACCTATCCCATCACCTTTCCATCAACAAACTCCAACCAAAACCCTTTTCTCCTCCTTCCTTTCCCCCGCTTCTCTTCACCAATTTCGGCCTCCATCTCCCTCTTCTATTTTCATCCATCACCCGCTCACAAACCCTACCAAAGCCAAACCCACCTCACCACAAACCCTACCCAAACCGAACCTCTACCTCCCCAAAGCCCTAGTTTATCCTAACCTACCCAAACTCGATCCTTCTCCACCAAAAACCCTAGCCTATGCACCACAAATCCAAGTCCAAAAGCCCTAGGCTGCCTAAACCAAACCACCTCTAGACCAAGCTTATGCAACCCTAGTCAAGCCCTCTTCACATGTTTACCATTATATAATTTTTCTATTTTATATTTTTATGTGAATTATTTGTTTGTGTAAGGAATTTTTCTTTTAAAGCATCGTGTTTGGATTCTCCTCTCACTCAAGCTTGTCCGTAAGTTTTCGATTTTGTGTTGCGCTTTGAATCACTTTTCTAACCAAAGGAAGGTGAGTAATCACTCTTGACAACATACTTACAATTTGGTGAATTGATGACAATTGAATTGTGAGGATATGTATATACAAGTTTGATATTTCAACTATGATTATTTCATGTTATTTCATATATTTATTTCATGTTATTTGATATGTTATTTCATGTTATTTCATATGTTCATTTCATGTTATTTCATGTTATTTCATATATTTATATTATGTCATTCATATGATTTTATTATGTTATTTCATGTCATATCATACCTGTTTGATCCTATGCCATGATATGTTGAATATTGTAATGTTATTTAATATTCTCACACTGCATGTTCCTTCACTATGGGTAGAAATGATACATACACAAACGATCTTTAGATTTAGGAAAATTGTTAAGGGCTGAAATGATAGGCCTGACCAATTTTATTTGACTTGGGATTGCGGGTTTGAAATGATATAAAACCTGAAAATTTAATAAATTGTGGATTGAAATGATTTATGTCCATACTTACTTGACCCTAGGGTAGAGAATTTTATATAGACTCCGTGATGGATTTAAAATGATTTTTCTAAAAATCATTAAGTTGGTTATTTATATACGAATCTCAACTAAAATTTAATGTAATGATTTCTGCAAATTTGTTTATATGTTTTATAAAAAATATATAGTTGGAAATATAATTTTTGGAATATAATTTACAATATGAAGGTTAATTGAAATTTAGTAATCTGTTTTGACTTAATAATGGTATTTTATTCTAAGCTATAAATTGTAAGTTTTATTCATGTAATAGTTATTAAAATGATAAATGTTTTATGGGAAAAAGTAAGTTAAACGTACCATTAACATGTAAGTCTTAACTAAAGTAAATGGTATAACTTGGGTAATAAAAGAATAAAATGCTATTTACTGAAAGAAATAAAGCGTAAGCTAAAATACTTTTGAACTTAACATAAGATATCAACTTGGAAATTGGATATTTTAGAAACAAAGTTATTTAACTAAAAGTGTGGTTCCTTTAATGACTAAATATCTAAGTTTGAGTAATAAAATAGGAATGATATAACGACTATGAAAAAATTGTAAATATATATACTATTTGCTTTTATACACTATGGTAGTAGGAAGTATTACACTAACGATTCAACACTGCTGTGATTTCTTACGATAAAAATTCAAAACTACTTTGATTTCCTACTGTGACAATTTTGCACTGCTGTGATTTCTTCACTGTAGCAATTCTACACTGCTGCGGATTCTTACAGTAACAGTTCTGCACTACTGTGGATTCCTACAATAGCACTTCTGCACTGCTGCGAATCCCTACCGTAACAGTGCTGCACTGCTGCGAATCCCTACTGCAACAGTGCTACACTGCTGCAAATACTTGCAATAGCACTTCTGTTCTGCTATGTTTTCTTAAAAGTGACAATTTCTGAATGTTGCAATTTCTAAAGGGTTATATGTTATGGTTCTAAGGGTTATAATTTAAAGTGCGATGATACCTAAACTTTTATGTTTCAAGGGGTTGCAATTAAATGAATTTGGAAGTGTTACGACTTTTGAAATGAATATTATTTTAAAAGAATAATGATATGGAACTTATATGGTTTTGAAAGGAATATGTTTGATTTGAAATATAAACCATTTGGAATTTGATAATCACGGGATATAATAACAATTGGTTGTTAAAGAGACCGGGATCAGATATGGGATACTCTCTGTCGATACCGAAAACCATTTTAACAACTGTGTACACGGTGGAGATTCCAGAATAAAGTAGGATGGTGGTGACGATCCCAAAGGTATGTTTACGTTGGCCCAACTCTTATGAGTTTGCATAAGGTGGCTAAAACAGAAGCAATCGATGGACCAAGTGAGGTAACTCCTCCAATCGGATACACTTCATCGTTAGCCACTCTATTACTTTGTGATTGATTTGGTGTGCACCTTTGATTAGGGATTGTGGATCTAGTTGGGCGGTAGTTGCGGCTATGCATTACCAACAGTCCGAAAGTGTAATTGGTATATCTACCCTGGCATTCCCTAGTTGTGCCATGTCACCTACCCTAATGCGCCTCCTACGAGTTTATTTTATGTCGTACCTATGGGGTATCCTCTGGCGGCTCCAGTTTACGGGGAATTACGGTACTATATAGGCTATTGACATAATAAAAATGTGTTAAGGTGGAAAATGTAAAGCTTTAATGTTATTTTAAAATATTATACTTTACTTTAGACATTATTATAATAGCAATTATTACTACATAGTAGATAGTTTAACGGATCCATAAAGGTTGGGCGATCTTAAGCATCCTTTAAGTTACCGATGCATTTCTTTAACAGTTCACTTGATTTGATTTACATTTCATAAGTATGTATGTCCTAACTCGAGTGTTTTGTGTTTTTCTTAACCCTCGGGTCAGCCTGAGTTTTACAGCTTTGGTTTCATCCTCTTTCGAAGCTAGGATCCGTCAGTGATTTAGCAATCTACTTGATATTTTATCCCAGTCATTTCTGCTCATCTTTTGCTTTTGTAGTAGAAAACTTATGTATCTAACTTTCCAAGTGTATTTATTTCCAGACTTAGTGTTATGTGTTAGTTTTGAGACTTTGTATCTAGGAGCTTCATGAACTCCTATGTTTATTTTATTCCGCTACAAAGTTATTCTGATATTCTATGTCTGTGATTCTATGATTGATTTTATTTGCCCCACATTTTATTGATAATCCATCGTTTTGAATTATTCGTCCGACATGTGTGGTTTTATTGTCGATTTGAATGGTCCAAAATGGCGGGATGTTACAGACTATGTTGAATAAGTGCAACATCCCACTTCCGGAGGCTCAAAACTAACTACTATGGATGCTGCCGTCATCCTTAGGTGTTATTTTCGAGTGATCGAAATTGGAATCTTGAAACCATTGGCAAGGTAGAAACACAAGAATATGAGATTTTTTAAAATTCTACAAAAAAGAATTTCTCGTTCCTTATGAATTTCAATTTAAAATTTAATTACATAATCTCATACGTTAACCACATTCAGATCACATATATATGTACAAAATACGATAAGAGCGGTATATGAAGATGTCCTCTTATGATGATCAGAGAACTAATAAATATGAACTTTACAGTTTTTAGTGCATCACAGGGGAAAACACTAAATAGCTCCTATACAGCTAACACTACCTCCTGCATGTCTTCGGAAGCTTACTTGTCCAAAAAATTGAAATTCTCTCACTCTCAAACTACTCAAATTAATTTTGAGTGCCCGAGAGTTTGTGGTGAAATACAAGCTTAGAGTCAGACAATAAGTCTGGTATGAA
The DNA here is from genome assembly GCA_030765085.1 of Allium cepa. Classification (NCBI taxonomy): domain Eukaryota; kingdom Viridiplantae; phylum Streptophyta; class Magnoliopsida; order Asparagales; family Amaryllidaceae; genus Allium; species Allium cepa. The sequence goes on from CM060931.1 coordinate 403,053,651, forward strand.
TATGTAGGATCGATTCACCTAGAGGGGGTGAATAAGGTGATACTATTAATTAAAAAAATTATTGCGGAAGTTTATAAAATAATCACAGCACCGATCACAGCAGAATAATAGCAGCACAGATAATAGCAGAATATAAAAAGCATAAAATAAAACACACAGATTTACCCACCTTCGGCAAAGGCCTGCTTACGTGCTGCCCCTAAGGTTTCTACTAGAAATTAAGTTGTCAGATGCTTGCACATGTAAACTCGCGACACTCACTATTGACTAACATAACTCTACGCTCAAACCCTGCCATAACTCAGCTAGTGAGTTGCGAATTCTCGAACTACACCGCCGTAGTTCGTCCCCTAGTCACACTACTAGAAATTACAAAAAAGTTTAAAAGAAAATTACAAACTAAAAAACAATTAAAACGAAAACCATAATTTAAATAAATTAAAGCCCAAATTGATAAAGAACTGGCCCAAAAAAACACAGAGATAAAATAATACCCCTCTATACTATCGGCCGTATCCTTTTTCTTTGATAAAAATGGCTGCTTCTCGTTCGTTCCTTGTTTTGAAATTAGCATTTGTAATTTGGGGCGTCGATTCTAATTATTTTTTGGTTGTTCCAAAATTGGCTTCAATGCTTCTTCAATTTTGCCTGGTGGTTGCTTCCAATTAGTCGAGTTCAAATCACTGTTTTGAAATGGTACGTAGTTGCCTTTTCGATTTCAATTATGCTCGACTTTTGATTCGAGTTCCTAATTGATGCTATGCTCTGTGATATTGCTTGAACTCGAATGATTTCTTAGGCCAATGACGATTTGGTTTAAATAGGTTTTAATGCCCTAAATTTTCATTCCTCTGATAATTTACTTGAATTCGTCTCGGCCATTTGATTTAGCTTGAATGTTGGTGATTTCTCTGACTTGATCAATTCGTATAATTTGTTGCTTGAGTATTACGGCTTTGATTTTTACTCGTTCGATTCCTTTTCTTGGTCACCGGTTTTTGATTTACTGGCATTTAATTCTTGATATTAGTTTCGATCTTTATGATCTGTTGGCTTCGGTTACTTGATTATGTGATGCTTGTTAAATGCTCTGTAACATTTTCTCATCCGGCATTGACTTTGGTATGAAACTGACTTGGTTTTCTTGAAACTGTTACCTGCATTGTCACTGTTGAATTTCTATTTTCTTTCCAGTCAATTATCATGTATTTGTTTGGTGGCATTGGTCTTGCACATTTGTACATGTCTGAAGCATTTTCGACCTTATGCTTGTATCCCATATTTCCACTGTTTAGCGTCATGTTGCCTCCATGCCTTCACTAGTTCAATTGTATAGATATGTACTTGATTCACATTTAGACTTCATGTAGTCTGATATACACTGTTGGAGACTGGTAGTTACATGAAGCTTGTTCATGTTGCTTTCTGAACTGCTATGATGTCATGCAATTGATTCCATGTTCTTGCTATATATATATGCATATGGTCTGGTTGGCTCATTGTAACCTGCTTTGTATTTGTACTTGACTGCCTTTTTTTGTCAAAATACTGCTGTATCATATGTATATAAATGCTTTGTATTTGTTGTATGACATCTTGTTCTTGTTAGTTGTCTGGTCTGGATTACATGTGCACTGCCTATATATGTGTACATGTGTGTTTGCGTTTCCGTAAGTCACTGTTATCTTGCTGTAGTCTGATTCTTCAAGTGTACTTTGTTTTTGTGCTTCAAGCATTGTTGCAGTCTGATATGCTAGCTTGAGTTGCTTGTGCAGGTTCGGCTCGATTACAATACTAGTTCTTGTTACATTGTAGTTCATGTGTACTTAGTTGGTTCATTGAACTTGCTCTGGTATTTGTTTATTGATGTAGTCTTGGTTGACACTGAATTTTGATGCTGCTTCTATTCATTTTTGTACTTGATAACTTGATGCCAGTTGCAATTTTAGTCGTTTTGACCATTTTATTGTACTTGTATTTTTGGACTGCACCTGTATTGAATCTAGCTTATAGCTCGAGTTTTACCTTGTGCTCATATCGTGATTTAACTTGAGTTGAACACGGCTTTAAGTTGGGTTTGACCTCGTGCTCACTTGTCCCTGTAATTTTATCAAATGTGTATCGGTGTGCACGGCCTTGTGGTTTGTACGGTGATACGCTATGCATGTCATAAGTTGTTCGTGTTTGATGAATTCAAAATTAAATTATGACGAACAACCGAAATAACCGAGGAAAATAATATTTTCAAAATATAGACTTTATTTTTCACTGCAAAGTATGTTCTTTTCAATATTACTGCGTTAGTGTTTATTTTGCACATTGTTCGGATGTTGGATTCAATCTGGAACAGAGTTGAAGATTAAGTACGAGTGAATGAGTGATATGTAGTGAGGTGCTGATGTATGTATAGTGAAAAATGTGATGTGGTTGAAATTGTAATGTAATTGAAATTTGTATATATATAGTGAGAGCTCAAATTTGTACTACTCGAAATTGTAATAAATATTTGTTTGAATAAAATATCCGTTTGAATTTAAATTCCGTGTTACTTATTTTATTCAGCAAATATTTATTCAATTAGTGAAAACTAAAATAGTACATTAACAAATACATTTAAATGAATATATATATATATATATATATGTTTATTATCATCAAACAAAAATCATATACTAGCATATTCAACAATCTCCCCCTGTTGATGATAATAAATATATATTTAAGATTTTGAATTTATTAAATGTTTTGATTATTCAATTTTCTCCCCTTATTTGAATGCTCTCTCTCTACACAAAGCTCCCCCTTTTGTTATCAGAAAAATATTTAACCATTATTTTCCAAAATCTTAACTTTTCTCTCCCACTTTTGTTATAGAAAAAGAGTAACAGTGTTAGAAAAATAGAGATGAAGTGTATACATTAATACAACATTAATACTCAATCGGGTATAAATATTAAATTTCAATAAAAAACCAAACAAAAATCATAAATATACTGTTAGGTGCATATTCCACTTTAGAATGATATGGGTGATGTAAAACCATATAGTTGTGTCTGTTTGTAGCATATTTATATCAGGAATTCGAATATCTACTAACCATGCATAATCGTTAGGACTTTTAAATGAGATTAGTATTATTTCAAATTTTTTAAAAGAAAAATAAATGAATTCAAGTATCTTCTAACCACGCAAAAACATGAGGACTTTCAAATGGGATTAGAATCAACTTGTTTATTTAATCAATCAATCTTGATATGCGTTCCATACATGCATAACCGTGAGACTTTTAAATGAGCATGAAAGCACATAATTAAAATTTTCATGTAATCCACCCATGCATAACCGTGAGGACTTTTAAATGAGAATGAATACTTTAGATGTTTTTTTATTGCTAAAAATATAATGAAATGAAAAACGAATGATTTCCCATTTAAAATAACACATATTGACATACTATATTGGATTTTGATGGGTGATGGTCGACAATAATATGATAGAAATAGAAATGATCATGGAATTTTTACTAACAAAAAGTTTTTATAACTCTTGTTTAAATTTCTAAAGAAATTTACTAATTATATTGTCTCAAGTTACAATATATGATCAATATCAACACTCATCACTTTTTCAGTCACTATTTATCTTTTCGATAATCAGTAGGGAGTCAGTTTAGTTAATTTAGTCATTTAAGATCAAATCCAAAAATAATTATAAAATCAGATTTTTCAAAATGACTAATCCGAAACAAGGTCAACAAGGATGATTTTCTGGAAGGGGTTTTATAAGAAATTTTTTTGCTATTTGAAAATTATTTGAAATGAAAAACATGTAGATATTTTCTTTGAAAAACGATGCAGCTATTGAATGTCTCAACATAAATCACATTTTACTAGTAATTTTTCTATCAACTGTATTACCAATGTAATCTGCATCTGAATTTCTCTTAGACTTAGGATTAGATTGATGTCATCGATTAGACCTTGATGTGTGCAACCAATCATTTTACAGCTTTTTGAAAATGTGATTTATTAAGGATTTAATTGAAAATGTGCACATAAACAAGAAGCGAACATAGTGTCAAATTTAGAAGCCGTAGGATAAACAAATATATTTACGTTGAGTAATCATCAATTAATAAAATACCATCATTAATCCAAACAAAAATATAGTTCAAAGATGATTGGTCAACATTTTGAATAAGTTAGAACCAAAATCATCATTCATCTCTTAATAACATAACTGGCTGATTTAAATTCAAATTATGGTGCAGATTATCACATTTAACATATCAATCAAGATGAATACACCATTACCTGTTTTACCTTTACCAATAATATTTCGTTGTTGCCTATTGTGTTTCTGCCACCTTTGTACTAGGTTAAGAAACTTTGAATTGTCGCCCGTTGTGTGCTTGGAACAGCTAGAATCCAAATAGCACTGTTGTTGTTCCTTAGCCTGCCATCATACCTACACGAGAGAAGATTTTTGTGACCTATTTGTTAGGTCCATGGTTTTTAGTGGCAACTGATTTTGAAAAATGAGTTTGTGGAGACCCAAAACTATTTATATATGTTCCTTTCGGCACCCAGATTTGTTTAACTTTGAGAGATTTTATATTCGTGCCTTTCGGAACCCAAATTGGAATAGTTTTCACGTGTTTGGGTCTATACCAACAATTATTTTGATTGTGTCCAAATTTTCTGCAAATTATGCACATGGAATTAACTTGTTTAATTACATTTCTAGCACATTCATATTGATTATACACAAGCCCATGTCTAACAGTATTAATATCCCTAATAGCATATTCAATGATTTTTCACTTTTGGTAAAATTTCCTAAAGTTGTAGACAATTATTGGACTTGTGTTTTAAGAGATTCATTTTCGTTCAATAATTGAGTGCACTTTTTAATAGAATTTTCTTTTCTAGTGTTTTCACTCTCTTTCAAAATCAGAATTTCATTTTCAAGTGATTTAATTTTAATTTTTGATTTTTAATCTATTCTTCAAGTGATGAACACTTATTACACTTAGGGATCTTGCTTTGATAGTTTTTAACCAATTGGTCAAGCTGTTTATTTAAATCTATTAAAGTATCTCCTTGTGATTCAATTTTAGCATATTTCTCCTTATGCCTTTCAAAATAGCCATTTACTTCGTGGAGATATATAAGTAGTTCTGAGTGAGTAAGTTTTGATACCTCACTTGGCTCGTCATCATCGCTATTAGTTATATCACCTCGAAGGCACAGATCTGCTCTTTCACTCTCACTGCTAGTGCTTTTATCATCATCACTTTTATTCCACGTGGCTGCAAAACTTCTTGAATTCTTTTCTTGGTCTAGTCGACTTTGAGGAAAATTAGGCTTGATATGAGCGGGTTTATTACACTTGTGAAAAATACTTTCATGCTCTTCTGAATTGTCAAGTGCTCTGACTATTCTGCTTATCAATTTTTGATTTGGAGCTGGATTTCCGTATTTGTGGTTCTACTTTTTGAATCTCTTTATTAGTAGCGCCAGCTCAGATGCTCCATCATCATCACTACTACCTTTTGTCAATCCTGTTAAGCATGTTTCTAAGTCGATCATGGGGGATCTCTTACAGTTGTTGACTTTTGCATCATATATTGCATCAAAAGTATTCCAGATTTCCTGTGCATTTTCATAATGCGAGATAAAGTTAAAATTATCTTGATTAATATGAGAATAATATAGTATATGCATAGCAAGAACATTAATTGAAGTATTTTTCTCATCTATCTTATCACACCCGTTTTCAATAATATCCCAACATTTAATATTAACAGATTTTAAATAAACTTCCATTTTTAATTTCCAATTCAAAAAATTTGTTCCATCAAAAAATCTGTTCCATCAAAATCAAATTTTTTAAAACAAAAACGGCTTTTGTTCTTAGTCTGATACCACTTATATGATCAATTTCACACTTGAGGGGGTGAATCGTGTGATGCTATTAATTATAAAAATTATTGCGAAAGTTTTTAAAATAATCACAGCAATGATCTCAGCAGAATAATAGCAGCACAATAATAGCAGAATATAAAAAACAGAAAATAGAACACATAGATTTACCCAATTTCGGCAAAACCTTACCTACGTGCTGCCCCAAGGTTTTTACTAGAAATTAAGTAGTCAGACGCTTACACACGTAATCTCGCGACACCCACTATTGACTAAGCTAACTCTATGCTCAAAACCTTGCCACAACTCAACCATTGAGTTGCGAACTCTCAAACTACACCACCGTAGTTCATCCCCTGGTCACACGACCAGAAATTATATAGAAGTTTAAAAGAAAATTACAAATTAAAAAAAATTAAAACAAAAACCCTAATTCAGATAAACTAAAGCCCAACATGACAAAGAACCGGCCCAAAAAAACACAAAGATATAACAGTCCCCCTCTATACTATTGGCTGTATCCTATTTCTTTGATAAAAATGGCTGCTTCTCGTTCGTTCCTCGTTCTGAAATTAGGGTTTGTAATTTAGAGCGCCAATTCTAATTAATTACTGGTCATTCCACAATTGGCTTCAATGCTTCTTTAATTTGGCTGGCGGTCGCTTCCAATTAGTCGAGTTCAAATCACTGTTTTGAACTGGTACGTGAATTTCCTTTTCGATTTCGATTATGCTCGACTTTTAATTTGAGTTCCTAATTGAGTCTATGCTCTGTGATATTTCTTGAACTCGAATGATTTTTTAGGCCAATGACAATTTAGGTAAAATAGGGTTTAATGCCCTAAATTTTCATTCATTTGATAATTTACTTGAATTCGTCTCGGCTGTTTGATTTAGCTTGAATGTTGGTGATTTCTCTGACTTGCTCAATTCGTTTAATTCGTTGCTTGAGTATTACGGCTTTGATTTTTACTCATTCGATTCCTTTCCTTGTTCACCACGATTTTGATTTACTGGCATTTAACTCACGATTTTAGTTCCGATCTTTATGCTCTGTTGACTTCGATTACTTGATTATGTGATGCTTGTTAAATGCTCTGTAGCATTTTCTCATCCGGCTTTGACTTTGGTATGAAACTGACTTGGTTATTTTGAAACTGTTACCTGCAATGTCACTGGTCAATTTCTATTGTTCTTTCCAGTCAAGTATCATGTATATGTCTGATGACATTTGGTCTTGCATATTTGTATATATCTGGTGGCATTTGGTCTTGCATATTTGTATATGTCCGAAGCATTTATACATGAGTGATATGTAGTGAAGTGCTGATGTATGTACAGTGAAACATGTATTATGATTGACATTGTAATGTAATTGAAATTTGTATATATTTAGTCAGAGCTCAAATTTGTACTATTCAAAATTGTAATAAATAATTTTTTGAATAAAATATCTGTTTGAATTTAAATTCTATGTTATTTATTTTATTAAGAAAATATTTACTTAATTATGTGAAAAATAAAATAGTACATTAACAAATATATACATGAATATATATATATATATATATGTGTGTTTATTATCATTAAACAAAGATCATATGCTAGCATATCCAACAGAATAATCCCCTATCATCTCTTATCAAAAATAGATAGCTAGTGAGACATGCCGCTTAGCAGAACGGGTTTTCCCCTCACTTGTATCCAAAACAAAACATGCAAATCATTTATTATGCTCTTGCATCCAAAATGATTAGTTTTAACATAATATGAAATAAAGCCATAAATCATGTATATTGGATATCCCATCCACCTATTTATTAGATATCCCATCTGAAAGCAATATATTAGATTTCCCATCTAAAATCAATTTATTAGAATTTCCCCCTAAAATCTTTAAAATGACTATCCATCATAATTTACTAGGACTATCCATCCGAACTCCATTTAAAATAAATGCAGATTATCCATTGTACATGGTTTTAGAAAAGTTGGTGTGGGCTATCCATCACACACTCCATAGTTTTCCTAGGATGACTACGAACCCTTGGATGCCAAATCCCAAGGCTAACCACCTATGGAAAAACATTCTTTGTTTTAGAAAATTGGAGTGTGCATCCACTGCACATTCCATGGTTTTCCTTGGTTAACCAAGAACCCATCACTTAGCCAATTAAAATATCACGATCCTCATGATTATTCAATAAAATTCATGATCCCCATGAATATTTATTTTTCCCATGTATCCCACATCTTAAACCTATTCCCATTGGTAGCCCCGATTTGGTTAAATTAAATAAAAACACGTTGATAGCCCCAATGTTCAATTTCGAAACCATATTTCTGTTTTTAACCTCAAACTGTGTATCGAAAACATTAAACCACCCCAGTGTCCCTAAGGTTTATTAACATCCAACTTATATAAGGATTCCCCTTACATATTCAAACCTAGATAAGTATCTTATGCTATAATCCTTCGAAGTACCCCCTTCGAATTAGCGAAACTATACTTAAGAAAAATGGGTAAAAAGGGCCCTTTAAAACCATTTGAATGAAGTCACATCGAAAGAAAATAACACTCCGAAGTTAGCCCCTTCGGAATCCTTCCTTTTGAAAGCATCACAAATCATACCTTTCGACCTTGTTGGAAGGTTTCTTTTCGACCTAGCCAAAAGGTTCTACCTTTCGACTTTGTCGAAAGCCTGGGGTATCCCCATCATAAAACCATTCGTAAACTTTTCGAAAGCAATGAAACTCAAAACCCTTCAAAATCATTGAAACTCAAAACCTTTCGAAATTAAAATCTTTCGAAGCAATGCAAAAACAATGAAGTGTTAGACTTTGAACCAACCCTTCGAAAACAGTGGAAAGGTTTGGAAGTAACCCTATCCTTTTTCTCTCCTACCTTTCAATTTAGTCGAAAGGTTTTAAAACATATTTTTGGAAAACATTTAAAACAATTCTCTTGAAGTTTAAACTTTCGAATACCCCTTCGAAACCCCCTCTTGAGTATAAATTTTTTGTCTTCATAAAAATTATCTAGTCGAAGGATCCCCTTTCGAAATTGTTAATTTGTAATTATTTATATTTCCATTCGAAAGCCAAGGAAGCAAACTCTATCCCTTTTGACACCATTCCTACCTTTTGACTTAGGAGAAAGGTAAATGCTTACCTTCCAACTTAGACAAGAGGTACCTTTCGACCTAATCAAAAGAGTCAAAGCAGGCTATGTAATCGGAAGCAATGTGACGGACGCGACTTTTCGACGCTTGAAAACCGACATCAATACGTACACTGTATCAACTGCCAAGCAATCGAAGGCCGAAAAACCGTACCGTTAGGGTTAAAGAAGGGGTAGAAGATAGAAGAAGAGAGAGAAAGAAAAGCAACAGAACAATATCAGAATCTCACAATCGTAGCGGAACAACATATAGTAGATAAATGAATAATCTTTAAACAAAGAACTATATTAGTTATTACATTACATCATATTACATTACATTTCATCATCAGAGTGTACAACAACAAACAACAACAAACAGCGGAAAATAAATACTATATACTAGTGAATACGCCATGACATCCAGCTTGCCTCCTGCAACTTCTGAATTCCAGAATATCCTGATAGACCTGACTCTTGACTGCCCGTGTGGAAATTGGTGGGCACCCAGAGTTTAGGAAGGAAAACAATAAACTCCGAGTTAGTTATGTGACTGGTGTGAGAACTAAAACAGTTTATCTTTAAAACAAAGTACAGGATAATTTTAAAATAGATTCGCAATGCATTTTAGAAAATTAGACTACCATAAGGCCTCCCGCACACACACACAATGCAAACGTAGAATCGGAGGAGATTTCTCCTTATGATAGTCAAATATGCTTGATACGCATTAAAAAGAAACATTTGATATTATTACTAGTGCATAGTGTAGGAAAAATAATTTCGAAAGTAAAGATATAAATCTTAGCCAACATACGACCATTATCGTATGCCTACTATAGCTACCATCTTAACAGTGGTGACCACCATAAGTAAATGGCAGGTTCTACAACTAAAACCGTACAAGATCGTATTGTTTCTTTGGATTTCCAACAAATGGTCAGGCCAAGGAACTTCCCATTGCCACATGGAAACACAAGGCCGGGTTACCCCTAACTGGGTAACTACTGACACGAATATGTCATCCCCCGATCGTAACCGATCTATCCGAGGATCCTCGATTTCCAACAACCACAAAGCAATAAATTTGCAGCAATAACATAGGTTAAGTATCTGGGCTCCGTACCATGATACCACCTCTATCCAGAAGGAATGACATACACTAAAGGGGTGCTACCCCCTAATAACCTTGCTGAATCCTTCCTGTTTTGACCATTTCCGGGGTGTGAGGTCCGACGAAGTCTCTTCCACAAAGCCACGCTTCATACAAAAGCTGTACTTTGGGTCAACAAATGATCAAAGTAATGATCACCAAGATAAATGATCAAACAAATGATCATATCACAAATGATCAAACAATGATCATCCCACAGCAACACTCAGCATGCCACACTACCAAATTGGGAGTATATCACTAATAACCTTCAACTACATAACCTCTGAGCTCGTACGTCTCAGAGAAGGGTGTTAAGCTAAGAGAATAAATTCTCCGCCACCAACAGAAATATATTTGAAAGAAATTAGCTTTATATCTCAATTTATAATGTCAGACATACAATCCATACAAGTCTGTTCCGGGCTCGAACAGAACCGAATGCACTTACAAAGAAGTCCTAGCATACCGGATAATTTCTAATCACGTCCGGACTTCCCGTCACTAAGGGTGATATAACCTCTATATCGGAGATCAGCCGATGCAGAGTAACTCAATGGTAATCCTTCCGTTTTCAAAAATATCCGGTCTTCAACACCGGTCATCAAATGCAATCCATTACGACATATCACATATTCGGAATGGGTTATACGACCCCAAGGTCCTTTCCTGGCTAACCCGAATAGTGGGCGCTTATTCAAAAATAAGTGTGGCATTCAAATTGAAGCAATCACAACAAACACCTATTTAAAGGTAAATATTGATAGTCGGTTTATTTAACTATCAATAGGCATGCTCAACATCACCAGATTCCAAATTATTTTCCAAATTATTTATTTTCCAAAATATCTTTACAAGATATATATATATTTTCCACACTTCAACATTTGAAAACTAATTTTCAAATCACTTTTCACCTTTACCACTTTTGAAAAAAATTTCAATCATTTTCCTTATGCGAAATACTTTCATTTCAACATGGTTCATTTAAACCAATAAAATAAATCCTTACCGATTTACTTTATATTTACGTTCCAAATCCGTAAATTAATTCCCACACTTCAAAAATAAATCAACGTTTATTTTTAAACAAATTCTCCTTTTCATTTATAAATTCCATAGTGAATTTACATTCCAAAATATTTATGAATATATGATTCCCAAATCAATTTCTAATATTCATTTTCAATTTGTCTTCAAAGAGATAAATTCTCAAAACGTTTCATTTCACATTGGAAAAACATTTCCATGCTTATTTATTAATAAGTAATTCACAAATCCATTTATTTTCAATACTTAGAAAATATTCAATATACTTAATATCGAAATTAAGTATATATTTCATTCTTTAAGGAAAACATTCACTTAAACACATTTATTTGAGTCAAAACGAATGTTGCGTAAAACACCATTACGACGACCCAAAATCACTAGTATAGGGATTCAAAATTAAAATAGATATATAAATCCCAATACTATGCAAAATAATTCCTTTCGGAAACCATTTACTATAACAATAGTGTTATAGTCCACCATTTCCTTATTTCTCGAAAACGTCTATTTCAACAATGAATGTTGAAATCTATGTATTTGATTTATAATACATTCTAAAACATCGTTAAAACGATTAACATCATTTTATAATATTCATTTTCCCAAGCATATCCATTTTATTTGATAATATATTCACTGTCCAAAATTGTGAATATATTTCCTTAACCAATCTCAACTTTCAATTTATTAAATTCCATTGATTTCGAATTTATAAACAATGTCTATAAATTCCATTTCTATTTGTAAGCTTCGATTTATAAATCTCCTTTATTAATCCAATTTGATTTATATAACTCAATTATATACCAAAAGTCCATATTATAAGTTAAATGCTTATAATCCATTTATTTACAAAATCGTTCTTTTAAAACTTCACAAATTATAAATCTTATTACTTATAAGATTTCATTTATAACCCTATTTTCAACATTAATAGAACTCCTTTTAAAATTCTATTATTTCGATTTATAAAATATATATTTTATAAATCTCAACTATAAACCATTTTTGCTTCATCAAAGATTTCAATTTAAATGCAAAAATCCGATTTATAAGTTAATTCCTTAAAATCTTTTGTCTTACAACATCTATTCATTTTATAACTTCACAATTCATAAATCTATAAATTTTCATTCACTTATGAATCCATTTATACTTCATTTTTAACACTTATAAAAACTCGTTTTAGAATCCCAATATCTTTAACTTATAAAATATAAATTTTATAAATCTTTTATATAAACCGTTTATAATAATTCAAAAATCTCAATTTAAATAAACCAATCTCTTTATTAATTTACAAAACGTTATTTAAAACTTATATAACTCCAAAATTATACATAAGTATTATTTTCCAAAAAAACATAACTTTTATAACCATAAAATTATAATGTTTATTTATTTTAACAATTCAAAATTAAATAAAACATATACTTTCAAAAATCACTTTAAAATTCTTTTTAAAATCAAAAATCATTATTTTAAAACTTCAAAAATGAATCCGATGATGCAACAGCACCAAATAGTCAATCACGACATCCAAATATCATATATCGATATGATAATCAACAAATATCACAATATCTGTAAATAAATCAATATAATTGAGGAATCCAGTTGGATCCCTCCAACCTGTTTCCCTGCATCCACAGATGTTAGCACCATACCAATTTCGTTCCAGTACGGAATTATCGCAGTATATGGGATTTATAAAAATATTATCCGCTTAATAGGCGGCGCAATAGGGTCTCATCTGCTATATAATGCGTGAAATCAACTCCAAGTACATAAATAATACCAATTTCACTGTACTGTGAAATATTCGCGGTATATATTTTTAATAAATAACCTCCGCTGACTAATGGCGTATAATGTCTATTTTAACAATCATCATTCAAACGTACATTCAAGAATTTTATATCTAACTATTTAAAATAAAAATCGAAACCGATTCGATTGAGTGAGAAGTTCTCACCTTGATTTTAATTCCGTTTTCAGCTTTTATTTCGAATAAAATTAAATGAGCGTTTAATTTTACAAGAAATTCTCACTAACTTCAAATGACTCCAATTCATTTCCATTGCGAAGAGCTCGTCCATACGAACCCAACGCAACTTGTTTCGTAATTTTTCGACCTCGTATGAATAAGATATTGCGTTACAAAGATTACACAATTTTTATATAAATTAATTACAACTTAATTTTAAATTTTTAACCTAAATCCATCATCCACCGTACGTTTTCACCTAGAGAATCACGGCCGCACCCCATCTCTTCTCCCTCAGGCGCGAAACCTCCAGTGAATGCCGAACCTACCATGCCCTAACTAGGGTTTTGAACACACCCTCCATTCGTCGACGGAACCCCATCAAACCACCATCATTCAAACGCCGACGCCCATAGCTACGCACGGCCAGAGGCCGCACCTCCCTAGCGCCTCCTTTCCCTCGTAATTCATGTGTGACTTCCAGTTGAACGCGGCCCCATATCTTCCTCTACACTGCATCAATCACGATCATTACCATTGAACTTGTAGTTCTCACCTAGCTCTACAATTTATCAAATGACAACTTTTGCTAAAAACGTCTGGATTTGGAAAGATTGAGGGGAGAAGTTAAGCCATTTTCGGCCATTGAATTATTGGAGGCGGCTAGGTTTTGAGCTGAAACCCTAATTCTCTTGTTTGCAAATGTGAAGATAGCAAGTCCTTTTATAGAAAATTTCCAAAATACTATTCATCGAAAATTTTCCGAGCTCCAAACGAAGCGTGCCGGCTGGCGTTTCTAAGGTTTACCCCGCGTTCGGAACACAATGGAACATGTTTCGGAGGCTAATTCGATCATCTGTGAGAATTACGGCAATAAACGATCAATTTAAATTAAATCGATTTAAACTAATTTCTAGGCGTTTTGGCCTGCCTCGGACAAACGGTAAATCCGATTGACACGAAATTTGAAACCATACAATAATATCACATTACGATCCGATGAAACTAGTTTCGTCGAAATCATAGACTGTTTGAAAAATGACCATTTTAACTCGCCAAATTAATATAAAAACAATTTCGATGCGTTTCGGGCTGCCACAGTCAAACAAAAACTCCGATTGCTACGAAAATTGAAACCCGATAATAACAAACTATTACGGATCCAATGGAACTAGTTTCGTCCAATTCTGAGGCTGTTCGAAAATTGGCTATTTTTCGGTCAATAATTAAATACGAAAATATTCAATTTTCACAAATAAACTTTTAATTCAATTTTAAAAGTTCTAAAATATTGTTCTAACTCCAACATGATTAAATAAAATTTTACAAATCATTTTTAATCATATTTAACCCAATTTTCAATTATTTCTGTAATTTCAACTATTAAATTATCGATTTAATTATCCAATTAAATCCAATTTTCGAAAATAAATTATTCGACTTATAAATTTCACTTATTAATATTTAAATTCAATTAAATATACAAATTTTAATTAACAGAAATTCTGGGTCATTTCAAGCAAGTTCTGGGCCAACAGAAGTGAGGGTTCCTCTTGCTTGTCCAAATCTGATCGGTCAAGAGGTTTCCTCATGTACTTTCGGATAGTAAAAGTACCAAAATAGTCAACCTTTTTCTTAAAACACTATTATTCTTCCCCAAATAATTTTTCGAAAGCAATTTCCCTCCGAATGAACCAATTCGAAGCCATTTTCTGTTTACCCCTTGGACATAAATAATTTAATTACCTTTGTAAACCGCTAAGGAAAAATCCCCAAAAATCCTTTAAATCACATATTTTAACATATTAAATTTTTAAAGCATATGAAGATCAATGTAATCGGAATTTAACCAAAACCAAAATAAATATGTTAATTAGCCCATTAACATTTAAAAACACCTTTGACTTATCCAAACAAAGGTCTAAATGGTTATATCCTAACCAAAATCATAAACGTGAATCAGGTATAACCCATAATTGATCCAAACCTAGAAAAATGAGATGACAAACGTGATTATTCACCTTGATTAGTTAATTGAAGAATGAGATAATTTCCTAGCTTTAATTCCTTAGCTTTATCTTCAATTTATTGCACTTCCAGGAGATTTTAATAGCCGACCAAAATATAGGCGAGGAGTTATGAATGAGAAAGTGAAAGTTTATTAAGGTAGATGAAGAGATATATACTAAGAAATATAGCCCATTTCCAAGTTTACCCCTTAGGAAAATACCTCCTTCTAAATTTAATTAAGTCTCATTTTAATTCATTCATTAAGACACGACCATGGATTATTAATCTCATCTCGCTAATTATTCACATTATTCTATTTAATTTATCCTATTAGATATCTTGAATAATGTTAATTAAAATTCAAAGGCATTACAGACTCCCCCTAAAAGAATTTCGTCCTCAAAATTTCAGTAAGGAGCAAACAACAAGCATATAGCCCATGCAAGCGAAGTGTACAACCTACTAGCCAAATTCTATATAACCCTATATAGAACATACCATCTAAAATGGCTCAGGAAAAGTAGCCCTAATCATGTCTTCTGTCTCCCAAGTACAATCCTTCACGTTGTCGCTCCACTAAACTTTCACCAACCTGACTATCTTGTTCTTTAGCCTTTTCTCATCTTTTGCCACAACAGGACTGGTTGCCTCACAAAAGGCATATCTGGTTCCACCAACAAGTCCTCCAGTGTTGTCGGAGTGATAGTAATTTCTGAATCATGAACATACTTCCTAAGATGAGAAACATGAAACACATTATAGACCCCGGCCAAACTACTCGGTAAATCTACTTGGTACACAAGTCTCCCAATCCTCTCTGGTATAGGAAATGTCCAACATATCTCGGTGCTAGCTTCCCAATCTTCCCGAACCGAACCACACATTTCATTCGCAATATGTTGATGAAAAATTTATCTACAACTGAGAAATCTAGGTCCTTGCACCTCTTGTCTGCGTAACTCTTCTGCCTAGACTGAGCTTCCTTCATACTTTCCCGCATCATTTCGTCGCCTCTCTCACCAAATTTGGATCAAGGACCAATCTGTCTCTGGTCTCTAACCAACATACTGGTGATTTGCATAGTCTTTCATACAAAGCTTCAAAAGGTGTCATTCCTATATTAGTCTGATAACTATTATTATAGGAAAACTCCACTAAATGCAAGTGATCTTCCTAAAAACTACTAAAACCCAACACACATGCCCTCAACAGATCTTCCAGTATCTTATTGACTCTCTCTGTCTGCCCATCCGCCTGAGGGTGATATGCGGTACTCATCTTGAGCTTAATACCTAACACACTTTGCAGGCTCTTACAGAATGTGCTAGTAAACAAAGCATCTCCACCACTAACGATGTTCTTCATGAACAACTTCGCCAAAACATGTGCTGTCTTGGTTGACCTAACTGGAATGAAATGGGCACTCTTGGTTTGTCCATTATGACCCAGATACCTTCATTACTCCAGTTTTGCCTTGGCAACTCATCAATAAAATCATGGATATTGAATACTACTTTCATACTGGAACCTCCAAACACTGAAGCAAACCACTTGGCTTCTGATGTTCGGCTTTTTTTTGCTGATAGTTCAAACACTGTTTTACTTATAAGCTAACATCCCTCTTAATTCATTCCTAGAAGAAACTTCTCTTCATATCTTGATACATCTTGATTCCCCAAGATGAATCGTAAACTTCAATCCATGACATTCTCTAAGAACTTCCTTCCTAAGGTCTTCAACATTCGAAACACATAACCATTCTCTCTTTCTCAACCAACCCCTCTGATCAATAATAAAATCCTTCAAATCATTAATCCCTATTCTAGCTTCTAACCTTCTAATCCTCTAGGCTAATATTGGATCCTCTTTTTTCCTCGAAGTAATTCATTCGATCAAAACTGGTAGAACTTCCAAACAAAACATCATGGTGATATTCTGACTAGGTCCAGCAGGCGATCTCAACTGCACACTGCAAGCAACCAGTGCTTCCAAGTCTTTCCATTCCACCAACATAGGTAACACCACATTCTGATGTTTCTTGCTAAGTGCATCCACCTCCTTATTTCATTTTCCCGGTGTATACTCGATGCTAAAATCATAAGCCACAACAAACTCTAGCCATCTCTGTTATCTCATGTTCAGCATCTTTTGAGAGAATAGATACCGTAGAGACTTATGATCCATGAATAGCTCAAACCTTTCTTCTAAAAGATAATGTCTCTACACCTTCAGTGCGAAGTTTACCGCTGCAAACTCCATATCATGAGTCAGGTATCTCACTTCAGGCGATCTAAGCTGTCTAGAAGCATAAGCAATAACCTTTCCATTCTGCATTAGTACAGCACCTAATGCAGTACCACATGCATCAATGTAAACTACCAACCCCTAATTCCCATTAGGAACTACTAACATGGGTGCGTTGGTTAACAAATGTTTCAACTTAAGGAATATCTCCTCACATTTGTCAGACCAAACAAACTTCACGTCCTTCCTAGTTAGCATAGTCAAGGATGCCGCTATCAGCGAGAATTCCTTAATGAACCTTCTGCACTAACCTGCAAGTCCAAAAAAGATTCTAATCTCACTTATCATCTCTGGTCTTTTCCAATTGTTAACAGCTCCAATCTTATCTGGATCAACTGTTAAACCTTCCTCGAAAACTACATGACTAAGGAACTTTACTTTCGTCTTCAAGAAATGACACTTTCAGAAATTCGCTTTCAGCTAATATTTCCTTAGCATCTCCAACACTATTCTAAGACGATCCGCACGATCCTTCTCATTCTTAGAATATACCAAAATGTCATCAACAAAAACCAACATGAACCTATCTAAGTGCTCTCAGAAAACCCGGTTCATCAAACCCATGAAGAAAGTTGGCACAACAGTAAGGCCGAATGGCATCACCAACCATTCATAAGATCCATATCTGGTCCTAAACACAGTCAAAGGAATACCATCCTCTACCACTCTTAGTTTATGTAAACCTGTCGCCAAATCCAGTTGGGAAAACACTTTGGCTCCCTACAACTGATCGAATAAGTCGTCTATTCTTGGCAAAGGATACCTATTCTTAATCATCATCTCGTTTAGTATACAACAGTCGATACACATCCTTAACGATCCATCTAGCTGCTTCATGAATACGGTAGTCGTTCCCCAAGGTGAACCTCTTGGCCGGATGAAATTCTTTCCTTCCAATTCCACTAGTTTCACCTTCAATTACTTCATTTGGTTGGTGACATTCTGCTAGGTGGTCTACAGCGGGTTCAACACCTAGTACTAGATCTATCCGAAACTCGATTGTTATCTTCTGCGATAAGCTCAAAACTTGTTCAAACGCATCCACAAACTCTCTTGCAATATAGACCTGCTTTAACTCTACTTCCGCTCCCATGACATCCAATAACACATAAGCATTTTCGTCCGAACTCCTTACCGAGCAAATAAATCGGTTATGGCTATTAGGGTGCTTCAATGATATTTCCTCCTCTTGGAAAAATATCCTAGCATCATATATATCTGACCAATCCATAACCAATATGATCTCGAAACCCATGAAATCAAAAAACACATAAACTGCATGCAAACATAGGACTTAACAGATCAAGTTCTAAATGGTCATATCTCATTCCCAGAGTTGCATACCCTCCTATAGGATTTTCAATCCTTAAAGGAGTAATAAGGTATAAAGGTTCTAGACATCTACCAAATACTGAGATATACATGAGTGCGATGCACCAGTATCAAATATTATCCTAACCGGAGTACTATGAATCATAAGCATACCTTCCATCACAGATTTTCATTTCTCACTAGCCGTTGGGCTAGAGGACGACGGTTTTAATGCAAAGACCTTTTCCTTTCTAGCCTTAGTAGCCTTCGGTTGTCCTCATAATGCCCTATGTGGCCATAGTCGTAGCGCTTCACATTCGGCCTCACTGCAACTGCTCTTTCATCACCCGAGCGACACTCATTAGCATAGTGCCACTTCTTGTCGCACTTGTAACAGACAATATCAACCTTGCTCTTCTTAGCTGCTACCCCCGACTGGGCTCCTTTCTTCTTAAAGAACTTTCGCGTCTAACCCTGATTGAGATATAGAGATCAACTGAATTGAGTTAGCTAAGTCTATTCTCTCTTGATTTCTGATCATTCTCTTGCGCATATATTGTTTACATACTCCCGGTCTATTATAACCAAAATATAATTTTGGTTAAAACACTTCCTGCAACTCAAAGCATTCACATTGTTGTTTGGAACACAAGATTTTCGTAGATATATTTTTGTATTAGCCTATTCCTTCGGGTGAAGTGAGGGTTAGTTGGTTAAAGGAAGTACCGAAAGGGACCTTCGGGATTGGACGTAGGATGGGAGGTCCATACCAGTATAAAATATCAGGTGTGATTGTTTTTATTACTTATCTTATATTTAGTTATCATTCTCTGCTTAACATAGTTAGTAATATACACTCACACGCAGATATATGCACACACACATATGTGTGTGTGTGTGTATGTGTATATGTGTGTGTGTGTGTATAAGTCACATTATCATAAAGATCCTATAGACTTTCAATTGGTATCAGAGCAAGGTTATTTCAATCTATAAGAACACATAATTGAAATATCATTAAAATGGCAAGCACATTTCAAGAAGGTCAATCAGCTGCTTATCCTCCACTATTTACTAGTTCTAATTATGCATATTGGTCAACATGTTTACGAATTTTTATGGAAGCCAATGGCTTAGAATTATGGCTAGAAACTCAAAACAAATATAAAGCACCTGACATTGATATTAGCAAATGGACCGATGCATAAAAAGCAGAGGCATCTAACAATGCCAAGGCTATGAATGTATTGTTTTGCTCACTTACCAAAAAATGAGTTTTTACATTTCATGCTCTGCATGACTACATGTTGTGATGACCCGTCCTTCTCGACCCTCAAAAATCGACAAAAATACGACACTGTATAATATGACGACGATTGAGTGCTGGAAAATATAGATTGTTGAAGGAAAGAAAGAAGGAGGTAGAATACATATATATGTTTATGCAAAAAGAACTATATATGTTTAATACATTACATCACCAGAGTACAACACAATCAATAGCAAATACTGGACAATCAAACTAACTTGTCTTTACAAAAGCTGACTATACAACTTATACTGCACAGTAGAATATACTTCAAGCACGTGTGATACGTCTTGCCACCCAGCTCGTCTCCTGAGCTCCATAGCATCCTATCATGTAGTTTATAATACTTGGTCTGACCCGAGCATTATAATAAAATGACATCCGAGTCAGTCTGAAAAAGCAGCATGAGAAAAATACACTCAATTTAATTATTAAAGTTCAAAATCCTTTGAAATCAAAGGTATCTCGTAAGACCATGCCACAAATAAACATGTCGGGTTTTTACCTTACGATAACCAAAACATTTCTTATCAAAATCCTATGATATTATAATAGTATCTAAGTACAAATACTTATTCAAATAGCCGAAATTGTAACATTCATTAAATTCCGGCAATACTGGGCTCTATAATCAAAATCGTAAAGGGTACGTAGGGAGAATGGATTTCCAACTAAAGACTAGGCACTGGGATACCACCTGTCGTGGTATGTGGTCTAGATCAACATACCGAGGATCCCTTCTGATCCCCTACAACAAAAGACTGGAGCTAAACCTTAATGGATAGTCTGAATAAGATCACCCCACGGTTGGGATCAGAAACCGTCCACACAGCCGAATAAAAAGGGACATCTAGACGGGGATGACCTTACCCTAATTGGTTGCTAGCCACTTAGCCTTACTGCATAACCCTTAATTTTCATTCATTCCAGGTTGATGAGGCTCGAAGCTAAGCATTACCTTTTTAGAACACATCTCATTTAGAATTAAAATCGTCCTCCTGACAATGTTCTGAAAGCATTCATTCATACAAGTCCGTTCCGGGTCCAAACGGAACAGAAGGCACTATTCCTACTACATCCATTTTGGAATCACCCTCTGGATTAGTAGCGATTAGCCCTTGCACTTCACTGCTCCATCTTCGACTCTAAGCTCTTGTCTTCATCACAAAAAGGTACTCGTTGGATCGAAGTGGTTTTCGGATCACAAATCTGATCCCGGTCTCCTTGAAACAACGTTAGCTATTTCCCGATAAACTCAATCCCGGTTCTTTAGGAAATATACAGACGGAAATAAGATCAGAGTTCACCTCCAAACCGTTAGTGGACGGATTTCCTTATTAACGTCCTAGAAGAACAAACGAGTTTATACGTACAATATAGCACCTCGAATGGTAAGCGTACCATATAATTCTCTTACCTCTTTTAAATATTTCCAAAGTTATATTTGGGTCCAAATTTGATAGTCGGTTATTTAACTATCAAATAAACAATCAATTCAACCAATTTTATTCCCACTGAAAGAACTCCAAGTTTTAGATTTTTAATAATTTAAGTCACTTTACCCAAAAACATACACTTAAATCCTTTGAAATAAAACTACTTAAATCGTTTTCTTAAAATAATAGTTATGAAATTCTATAATAATTTTCCAAGTAAAACTTAAGCGACAAACTATTTTTAAAATATATTTTTTATATAAAGTATAAACATTAGAAAATTTTCTTTTAAAAACATAATACTAATTTAACTTTTAAAATAATTACTACTAGAATAAATTTGAATAACATTTACTTTAAAATTCTCAAATAATTAAAAATAATAGATTTCTCTAAAAAACATTCTTTTTAAAACAACTTTAAAACTTCCAACTTACACATAAAAATCTCCTTTTTAAAAATCGTAATATTAATTTAATTTTAAAAATAATTAACTACTATAATTAACTTAAATAAATATTTACTTTTCACCTTTAAAGAAATTATATAATAAACATTCTTTAAAAACATCTTTAAACCTCTAGTTCATACTTAGAAATTTTCCTTTGAAAATATACTTAGTTTTCCAGGAAAAATACACTACAACTTTAAAAAATAAAATCACCTTTTTATTTTTAAAAAGAATTTCTCCTTTCTTATAAATTCCCATTGAAAATCTATATTTTCAAATTTATCCACTGATAAATATTCCACTTTATTTATAAATCCAGTTATAAATTTCCATTTCTCATCATCTTTTAAATCACAGTTTCCAAAACACTTAATCAATTCAAACCAATTTCCTGAGTTAAATTCCCTTTAAAATTTATCTCTTGATTTATCCAAAGTCGATTCCAAAACCATTAACACCAAATTCACCCTTTATTACGATTTAAAATCCTTATTTAAATCTGAAACATCAATTACATTCTTTATTCCAAAATTTCTCTTTCATTTCCTTTAAGAACCCAATTCATTATATTTCTATATTTCAAAATACCCAAAATATATTCATCCAAACAATAGCATCGAATAACTTAAATCCCAATATAATCTATCACAGGATATCAAATAAACATATCATCACTGATTATGAAAATAATTTCAATATTTTGAGGAATCCAGTTGGATCCCTCCAACCTGTTTTCCTGCATCCACTGATGTTAGCATAATATAAAAATACCAATCCCACTTCGAGGGGGATATCGCGGTATATAAGGTCATCCGCTATTATGCGGTGCGCATAGGGTCTCATCTGCTATATAATGCGGGTATATCAATCACTCCAATATATATATATATATATATATATATATATATAGAGAGAGAGAGAGAGAGAGAGAGAGACACACACACACACACTACTTTATGTAATATTATATCTAGAATGATAACAATAATCACATTCAATCAATTATTTGAATTTTAACTATTTAAAATTTATCATTGTAATCCAGATGTGAGTGAGATTAACTCACTTTACGTCGACGTTTCAAATTTGAAATTAAATCGAGCCTGGTCAATTTAATCTAAAATTTCCACTTGCTCAAGTTGCCTCCAGATCTGCTGTAGCATATAGGGCTCATTGCTGCGGTTCCAGCTTTTCCTGTTTCGTCAAATTCCGACCACGCATGCAAAATATATGACTTGTTAAACATTTGAATATATTAATATAAATAAGCTTACTTAATTTTTTTTAATAACATATGAAATGGTGGCCGTAACCTACAGAGAACGAAATCAAGGCCACTGATTGCTTCCCTCTTCATCGTGCTCGCTCCAGGTTATACGAACAAACCCAACACTGCCTCGTCAAAGGCCGTTGATGCACCCACCACCCTCATCTAAAACTCGATCAGGCGCCGCCGTTCGAGCGGCCTTCGCAAACGCTACCTCCGCCCCTGACCCCGGCGAACTTGAGCCCCCCATTAACTTAGAAATCGCGATCGAACGACCCACCTTCACGGCCTCTTTCCGGCTCCAAACAAAGACGATACCCAAGATCTACAGTTGGATGGATGAAGCTCGGCAAGCTCTTCAATAATGCAGTTGGAAGTTTTCAAAATTATTGCGTGGATGAATAGAAAAACGAGGGAGAAGATGCTAGGTTTTCGGCCATTGATTGCTTAGGTGGAGGTTAGAAGAAATAGATTAGGGTTTAACTGTGCAAGCCTATATATATACGTTTATTTTATATTATTTTATTAATATTTCCAATTTTAACCAGCTTTTTCAAACGAACTCCTAACCACACGTGCCACCTGGCATTTATAAGGTTTTACCCATATTTCGAACACAATGGAATGTGTTTTGGAGCCAAATTTGATTGTATGTGGAAGATAGCCTTTTGAATCAATTTAAAATATTAAATTATCGATATTTATTTCAACGCGTTTCTCTCCCGTACGAGAAAACTGTAACTCCAAATGATACGAAAATTGAAATCCGATAGTAATACACTATTACGGATCCAATGGAACATGTTTTATCGAATTTCGAGACTGTGCGTCGGAAGGCTATTTTAACTCGTCGATTAAATCAACCGATTTTCAAAATCGACGAAATTATTTAAAATTTCGATTTTAAAACTTTACTGACTTAATTATAAATCATATAGAATTTATATTCACATTATAAATCATTCGAATTCATTTTAAATCAAAAGTTGGTTATTTACATTATTATTATATATTAAATTCCATTATTAAATTAATATCAAAATTCCAATCTTAACTTATCGACTTTTAACTTGTTGACTTTTGATTCCATCCAAAAGTCTAATACTATAATTCAAATCCAATTAGACTTAAATAAATTTTAGAAACCATTTTCATATACATTTATTTCTTAGAATTACAAATTATCTTAATTCCAAATATTACATTACTATTTATCCAAATCCAATTTAATTGTCATATTTGAAATTATAACTCATTTTATTAATTCAGCCAAAATCTTTGTATTCGAAATCAATTAACAATCCATATTCAACATTTAAAATGAATTAAATGTTCAAAAACCAACGACCAAAATTCTAGGTCGTTACATTCCTCCCCCTTAAAATAATTTCGTCCTCGAAATTTGTTAAGGTAGGAAAAATGCTCCCAAACCCATTAACTTACCCAAAATCCACCTAATTAAAATTTACATTCATTTCTCAAAACACTTTAGTTTAGTCGAAGACCATTAGCTTTCATTTCTAACTCAAAAACTTAGATTTCTTACATCGTTTCAAAAAAAATCAACTTTTCTAGTTAACCAAAATTTTGAAAACTTCCAAAAAAATTCTAACTCCCAAAATTATTGAATTTTTTTGACAACGTCTCCTTTGTACGGAGAGAGTTTTACAATATCAAAAATATGATAAAAATATATACATCAGCCCACACGGTCGGAAAACAAAATATATAGCAATATATTATCATTTCTTAATTTATTGCGTAGGCGTACCTCATATTAGCGTTTTTAAGCGAGCGACTTAATTTATATGCATTTATGCGCTCCAAACTCTATCCAATCGCCTTCCGTGTATGTACTTACTCAAATAAGCACATAAGTTTCCAAAATCATGAAGTTTTAACAACATTCCTTTTACCTACTAATCCAACACAAAGCTTCATAATCCTACATGTTGACCACATATTATAAGTGATCACAAGGTTTCAACACTATTTTAATTTCCTCCATAAATCCATATTTCATTTTATTCCACCTGGAATGATCTACAACCAAATTTTACTATATTCAATTCATGTTTACAACGACTGACTCATATTCACTGCAATATGATTTATATGTGCCTTACTTATATTATTTCACCCTTTCCAAATTCCAAATTTATTTATTTGCATCACATTTATGATTCACTTTCATTTGTGTAATCCACTTTATTAAATTTCAATTCATTCTAATTGATTTAAAAACCAATTTTCTATGCAAATTTGATGTTATTCAAGCAAGTAACAATTACTTAAACTTATAATCATTTTAAATTAATTCCAACTCAAATTATTTTAATTTCATTACATTCTAAATTATTCACAACCTATACATTCTCATTATCATTACATTATTAATTTGAATCCCTTCACTTGCATTTCATTTCATTATCCAAATAGGTTCATTCAAGACCATTTCATAAAGCTCGACAACAACAACTTCACAATTTACTTAAGTTATTTCAACTCCATAATAATTCTATTTCAATTTGATTCTCATCAAATCAAATTCCAATCCGTTTACTAATTTTAATTCAATTAGTTTATTCACTCAATCCATTTCAAATTTTAATTCACCTTCTCAATTCATCCTTGAATTTATTTTATTAATAACATGGGCATTTCAATTATTCTATATCCAAACTAGATTTACTTGCAGCTCGAACCATTCCTATTTTAATCAATCTATATTTCATTTGACAATATTTCCATCATATTTAATTCCTTTACAATATATGTCGAATTCTATTTATAATTCAATCTTATTTCCGAACTCCTCCATAACTCGTAATTCAACTTCTATTTAACCACACTAGGTTACATTTTAGATTTCATTAACTAGTTAGTGATCTAATTAGTTCACTTTCTATTATTAAACCCACATTTGATTTTTATTTCATTCACCAAAATATCAAGCAAATTTTACTTTAGGTTTTATTTTACCTTTCAAATTTTTTTATTTAGCTTACGCTAGATTCATCTTCATACTATTCTTCTGAATTTAGTTAAGTAAGAATTTAATTCATTCAATAACATTCTCAACCTAATTAAATTTCCTTTTAATTCAATTATTTTTCAATTTAATTCATGTTCAACTAAATTTATTTAACCAACTTAAATCCATACCATTTATTTCACTAATTTAAATAAGAATTTGGTTCCATTCAAAATTATTTGTATCTGAACTGAATTTTGACTTCAATTCAATCCAAATTCAACTCAATTTCATTTAATTTAAGTTAATTTCAATTAGTTCCAATTTTATTTCTCAATGCAATTTAATTTTTTATTTCCCAATTTATAAGTTCAAAAACTTATTTACTTACTTAAGCCCATTCGCATTTATATTTCACTTTGCCTTATTTCGATTCACCTTTCATTTCGAATTAAATTTTGAATTTTCCATTTCTTTACCAAACACCCAACCATTTTCATTTAGGTTTACAAATCCCATTTTCTGTTCATAAGTTCACCTTACTTATTTACTTAAAATCCTATATCTGTAATGACCCGCAAACCCGTACCCCTATGAGCCGACAATATTCTCCAACAGTTCAACTCAAAGTGGACGCAAATACAAACCATTAGGGTAAAAGAAGAAAGAGGTAGAAGAAGAAATAGAAAAAAACATAAGAATCTCACAAACGCAGTGAAATAATATATAATTGGTAATAACTGATCTTTATACAAAAAGAACTATATCTATTTCGTACATTACATCATCACAGTACAACGCCATCAATAGTAAAATATTGGGTAGTTATATTAACTTGTCCTCACAAAAGCTGACTGCACAGCATACCAAACACAGCCGAAATAAGATAGATACGTGTTATACGTCTCACCATCCAGCACATCCCCTGAGCTCCATATCCATCCATCCAGAATCTATACTCTATAATACCCAGTCTGACTCGAGCATTATAATGAAACAATACCCGAGTCAGTCTAGAAAACCAACGTGAGAAAACCGCTCAATTGGATTATTAAAGTTTTCAAAATCCTTTGAAATCAAATGTATCTCGTAAGACCACGCCACATATAAACATGCCGGGTTTTTACCTTACAATAACCTAAAACATTTTTATCAAATCCGTCTAATATTATAATAGTGTCTATTGAAAGTACTAGCTGAAATGCTTGCATCTCACGTTCCAGCAATAGTTGGGCACAATCAAAACCGTACAGGCGCTTATTGGAGATTGGATTCCATACAATGGCAAGGCTACTAGAGTACCGCCCGTCATAGTACCTGGTCAAGATCAGCATACCGAGGATCCTCCCTGATCCCCTCCGACACAAGACTAGAGCTTCCCCTTACTGGATAGTCCGAATAGGACCATCCCGTGGTTGGGATCAGCAACCTCCCACACATCCGAACAAAAGGGACATCTAGACAGGGATGACCTTACCCTTATTGGTTCCTAGCCACTTAGTCTTGCTGCACCTCCCCTGTTTTAGCCATTCCCAGTTGATGAGGCTCGAGGCTATGCGTTACCTTTTTATCACACATTCACTTAGAATGCTTATCGTCCTTCTGACATTGTTCTGATAACATTCGTCCATACAAGTGCGTTTTCGGTCCGAACGGAACCGAAGGCACTACTCCTATTACATCCATTTTGGAATCACCCTCAGTATTAGTAGAGATTAGCCCTGGCACTTCATTGCTCCATCTTCGACTCCAAGCTCTTGTCTTCCTCACAAAAAAGTTTAACCAGATCGAAGTGGTTTTTCGGAAATTAATCCCGATCTCGGTCTCTTCGAATCGATCAGCGCATTGGCCAATGTTGATAGTCGGTTATTTAACTATCATATAACATTCACAATCAACCATCATGCCTTAATAATTTTTTGAATTATTTTTTCAAAATATTTTGGCAAGATATTTTTCTACACTTCAACCCATTTAAAAATAGTTTTCAAATCACTTTTTCTCTTGCAGAATAAATTTCCCTAAAATTGTTTAATTTCCACAGGAAATCACCAAGTCTAAATACTTTAGATTTTTAAATAATTTAAACCACTTTATCCAAAAATATATACTTCAAAACATTTGAAATAAAACTACTTAAAACCCTTTATTTAAAATAATAGTTATGAAATTCTATAATAATTTTCGAAGTAAAAGTTTAGCCACTACTATTTTAAAATACGACTATTGTATAAAGTGTATGTATATGTGTATATATATATTAAATATTCATCTTTTTAAATACAATACTAATTTAACCTTTAAAATAAATACGACTATTATTAATTTGAACAATATTTGTTTTAAAATTCTAAAATAATTTAAAATAATCAATTGCTCTAAAACATTCCTTTAACAATTTTAAAATCCTTAAGTTATACTAAGAAATCCTCTTTTGAAAAATATACTTAGCTTTTCAGGAAATACACCTTCCATTCCAATATAATCCGTCTAACCATTTATAAATCCTTGTCGATTATTTTGGTTTAATTTATGTCCCAAACCCGTAAATTTCTTTTCCACACTTTTAAAAATAAACCGCCATTTATTTTTATGCAAATCACCCTTCCCTTAAAAATTCCCATCCTAAATTTATACTTTCAATTTATCCTCTGATAAATATTTCACTTTATTTATAAACCCTGTTTATTAATTTCACAATCTCATTCTCCTTTTAAATCATAGTTTCAAACACTTAATAATTTTCAAATCGATTTCCAAAATTTACTTCATTTTAAAATAAATTACTTTACTTACTCAATTTTATTTCAAAACCCATTAATTTTAAATTTTACTTCTTTATTAACAAATCTTATTTAAACTGAAATTACCACTTTCATACTTTTTCCAAAATTCTTCCTTTATTTCTCCCAAACCATTTAAATCTTGAATTTAAAAAATATTTTTAATTTTTAAACAATACCACTTAAGTCCTCAAAATTCATTTATTTCCATTTATTCAAAAATCTTTTTCCCATACTCGGAATTTATTCGATAGGATTTAAAAAAAAATCAACTTCTTATTTTTTTTTCCAAATTCATTCTTTGATTTATCCAACTCCATAACATTATTTTACTTAAAATTTTATCTTTTATTTTCCTTTAAAAATCCAATCTTTATATTTTTGATATCTCAATATACCCAAATTATATTCAGTCAAACCATTGCATTCAATATTTTCAATTCCTAATATAATCAGTATAATCTGCCATAGATAATCAATGAATCATACCATAGATTATGAAAGCAAACTCAATATTTTAAGAAATCCAGTTGGATACCTCCAACCTGTTTTTCCCCACATCCATAAATGTTAGCATAATATAAAAATACCAATATCACTTCGAGAGGGATATCGCGGTATAAAGGGTCATCCGCTATTATGCGAGGCGCATAGGGTCTCATCCACTATATAATGCGGGAATCAATCACTCCAATATATATACTATTATATATAATATCACATCCAGTCAATTCAATCATTCGACCAGTAATTTAAATTTAACCATTTAAATTTAAATGGTAATCCAAATGGGTGAGATTAACTCACCTTTGATTTTTTTGCAATCCATTTCCATCTCGACTATTTCTTCACGATTTTGGACCTTGTACGAACATTGTATAGTTTATTAATATTTGAATCAATTGAAAAATAAATTACCATTTATTAATTTAATTTAAACTAATTTTTCTATGATAAATAATTTTTTAGGGGATAAAATAATTAAGTTACTTAATTCAACAAATTAATCTTCACAACACATTACCTTCAAAATAAACTAGCAAATAAAAATAGTTATATACGTATATTTTTTTTATTATTATTATTATTATTGCAACAACCTATATGCACTTTAAAAAATCTATTTTTTATAAACTCTATATAACATTTTTAAAATTCCTATCTTTATCCAAATCATATATATATCCCGCTTATCTCAGTATATTAACATGCACGTGTATTTATACATACATTTAATTAAATTAATAAAACGATGTCTCGCTGCTTTCTGCCAAACATTGCCGAGCCTGACCACCGCTGCCCATTGCCTGCTCGAACTCGAGATCGAAATCCAAACCCCTAAAAATGACAGCCTTGATTAAATCTCTCTACTCGTGCTGCTCAAAATCGAGCCTACTTAAAAAGGTGGCCTCCCTCCATGCCTCGTTGCCTTAAAGCTGCCGTCGTTCTCCTCCAAGTGCGCGCGTGAACCCTCCTCAACGACCTCGCTACGGTATCTCGAGCTCGAACTCGAACTCATAAACCTCGCGATCTAATCGTCAAATTCTTGCATGCGAATTTATTTCGAGTTCTATCTGTTCAATCGCGTGCAGGCGATTCTCGATAACCATTCCGAGAATCGAGAATTCTACATTTTTTTAAACATGCAAATTGATTTTTTTTAAATTGAGTTGGAAAAGAAAGTCGACCGTTATTTATTTAACATTTTGATTCAAAGCTGAAGAAGATAGCCTCTTTCGTTCTTTTATTTATTAGTGGAGGAGACGTGTGTTAACATGGGTGGACAAGTGTTATCAGGTGAAACACATGTTTGAAAGAAGAGAAAGGCTGTTGAAAAAAAAACTTTTGTAGAAAAATTGAATATAAATATTATTTAAATATAAACCATCTCGAATTCGCAACCTAATTTCTCGACTTCCTACTGAGACGTGCTGTCAGGTATTCATATGTTATACCCCAATTACGAATGCAATGGTAAAGGTTTCGAGGCCTAATTCGATCATATGGAGAAGATAGCTTTTTGGACCCAGTTTTATATTAAATTTTCGATATAAATTTCAATGCGTTTATCTACTATACGATCACATGACTACTCCAAACACTACAAAAATCGAAATCCGTATTATGGATCCAATGGAACTGGTTTCGTTGAAATCTGAGACCATGCCTCGAAAGGCTATTTTTAAATATTAATTTAAACGATATTTTTTTAAAACTGAACAAAACACTTTCAAACTTAAATTTAAAACTTGTATTATCTCTAGTATTATAAATACAAATTTTCCAAGCCTTTGAAATATTTTTAACCAGCTTAAAAACAAAGATTCGCTATTTTAACCAATTTCCAATTATTAAATTCAATAATGTAATTGCCAAATAAATAGTGATATTTGAAATTCAAGTTAAACTAACATTCAAATATTTAAAATTAATTACATATTCCAATTTCAAATATCCAAAAATTTCGGGTCGTTACATTCCTCCCCCTTTAAAGAATTCCGTCCCCGAAAATACTAGTTAATAGGAATGGTCCATAATCTGTTAACTATTCCAAAACCAAACAGTTTTTAACAACACCCAAAATAATCCTTTTATTAAAGACACACTATCACCCTTACTAACTTTCCAAACTCTTCCATAGTTTCCAAACAACATTACTTACTCAACCAATCAATTTTTAAACTCTCAAAATTTTCTAACACCCTAAATTTTCGAAAAATTTCGCCAACGTCTCCTTTGCGCGGCTAGATCGGTACTACTACAAAATGCCTCTACGGACCCCCAGATTTCAAAAGAAAACAAAGTGCCAAGTGGCTAGATCAGAAAATCATCAAATTTCGTATGCCAATTTAAATACATACCTTTTTGTCGGGCAATTCAAATTTATCCTTTGAAATCAAAACATCAATTCCCTTTGCTTTTAAAATACTTGTATATCCTACTTCGCAATAATACCCAATCACAGAATCCTAATCATTTTATTCACCCTCTTTTACACAATTTCAACATTTGCTTACCATAAGCCCATACAATGTACATATATCATCCGTATGCAATATCCAATCTGATCGCTTACTCGATCACATAATTTTCATTTTTGAACTAGCATCGTCCACCCGACTTCCTAGTGCGGACTCAGATCTGATTTCTTGATCAGAAACCATCATTCTCCTTGCATAGCCACAAACTATGATAGAGAATTTTCAGAATCGATTAAAATCCTTATCCAGGGTTCGCCGTCGAAAATTGAGTGAAAAATTCCAGCTCGGATCGATATAAATATCTTGAAATTCTATGCTCAAATTCTGGATCAAATCGCTATTTTGATTTCTATTCACTTATCCACACTTACCATTTCACATACCTTTATTAAACCTTCGTTCAAATATTAACTTAGAATAATTTTCCCAAAACCAAATTTACTTAAGCATTTCACCATCCCTTCTTAAGTTCAATATGAATAGTTTACACATTTCTTATATTTATTTTCACTTCACCACTTAAGCTTTCCCATCTATTAACATTTAACTTAAATTTTCAATTTCATTTTGAATTTAATTTATCTTTCATTTTTTTTAAATATTGAATTCAATTCATCTCATCTCAAACCATATTTAATTAACCATTACTTTAATTAATTCCACTTACTAATTTATTTTAAATCTCAATAGACTTTATTTCCAAACT
Source organism: Allium cepa (assembly GCA_030765085.1). NCBI lineage: Eukaryota > Viridiplantae > Streptophyta > Magnoliopsida > Asparagales > Amaryllidaceae > Allium > Allium cepa. Next base: position 403,086,459 of record CM060931.1, read on the forward strand.
CTTATTATTTTTAGTCCACTTCGAACTAATTCTTCAACTTTACTTAACCCAATTCAAAATGAATTCGAATACTTCGGTTTCAATTCTATTTACTTACCCATTTCAGTTAATTAGTTTATTTTACTCATTTATTTGGACATAATTCAAATTTAAACATTATTCAAATGTTCAGTTCCAATTCCCATTTAGTTACACCAAATAAATTTGTTCATTCACAAATTTATTTCCAACTAATAAATTTTATTTCAATAACCATTCCAATAAGTCTACTTAGAATTTTCCCCAAATTCACTTTTATTTAAGTAGATTTAATTACCTTCTATTTCCATTCAAATTTTAAACTTCTATAATTTCCAACTTATTTACATTCCCTTCACTAATCCCTTTAGTTTACTACATTTAATTGTCTCACATTTCTGACTGACTCATTTTCACACTAGTCTAATTCAACTCTTCTTTAAGTTAAATTTATTCCAACAGATTTCAAATTTTATTGGTTATCAAACCCATTTATATTCCATAAATTTTTAATTAAACTTCCAGAGTTTAAACAATTGCTTAAACATTCAAAACATTTTTGAAATCATATATACCCAAACCAAATTATTCCTTGCATTCCAAAATAAAATCCAATTTTTGCAGATAAACACCAATTCAAAACATTTTGGCAGCAATTCCTCCCTTGGAAACTCAAAAATTAACATCGTTGATGCTGCAGTCATCACCGAAGTTATTTTCCAACGACCGAAGAGAGTTCAATGCTTAAAACCCCTTCAAATATTTCTAAATTCCAAATCTCACTAGATTTCAAACCCAATTCAAAAATATTTTGGAAATAATATCACCATTATTCCTCCAAAGTCTTTGAAAACCATTTCAAATCCAAACGAATTTAAACTTTTTCCAACATTTCAATTCTCAAATCCTTCTAATCAATATTCAAACATTACTCTGGAATTTTATCTCATTTCAATTATCAATCACATTTACAAACTCCATTTTGTATATGAATTTATTTCCTTAACTTTGGTTATAATTTCAACTTCTTATTTTAATTCTCACAACAATAATTAGAATAACTTAATATAATCACTTCCTAACAACCAACAACCATATATAACTATAATAATTTATGAAAATTATTCCTTTTATATATAAAAATAATTTGGGTAAAATTATTTCATTTGCCTACTTTTAAAAACAATACTGTGTCGGTTTGCCTGGTTTAAGAGTTTAGAAATCCATATCAATACAGTTGTCCATATTGTGCCGACCGGAATTTATAAACACTCAACCGATAAGTCGACACAGTATAAAACAATTTTTTATATTCGCTAACAAATACGCGCTCATATCAATTAATACACTCAAACTCATTCTAGAGTACTGCGGACTATATTTTTGATGAGTAGTCCCCACTAGAGCCATGGTTCTCGCTTAACCTTCAGCTCTGATACCAAGTGTAATGACCCACAAATCCGTACCCCTTTTAGCCGACAATAATCCCAACAGTTCAACTCAAAGTGGACGAAAATACGAACCATTAGGGTAAAAGAAGAAAGAGGTAGAAGAAGAAATAGAAAACAACATCAGAATCTCACAAACGCAGCGGAACAATATATGATAGATAGTAACTGATCTTTATACAAAAAGAACTATATCTATTTTTATACATTACGTCATCAGAGTACAACACCATCAATAGCAAAATACTGGACAGTTATATTAACTTGTCCTCATAAAAGCTGACTATACAGCATACCAAACACAGCAGAAATAAGCCAGATACGTGTGATATGTCTCGCCATCTAGCACATCACCTGAGCTCCATAGTCGTCCATCTATAATCTGTACTCTATAATACTCGGCCTGACCTGAGCATTATAATAAAAAAAATGCCCAAGTTAGTCTGGAAAACCAGCATGAGAAAACACACTCAATTGAATTATTAAAGTTTTCACAATCCTTTGAAATCAAAGGTATCTCGTAAGACCACGCCACAAATAAACATGCCGGGTTTTTACCTTACGATAACCTAATTATTTTTTATCAAATCCGTTTGATATTATAATAATGTCTTTTGAAAGTAAAATAGAATCTAGCTGAAATGCTTGCATCTCATGTTCCAATAATAGTTGGGCACAATCAAAACCGTACAAGCGCTTAATGGAGACCAGATTCCATACAATGGTAGGGCTATAGGTGTACCGCCTGTCACAGTACCTGGCCTATACCAGCGTACTCAGGATCCCCCTGATCCCGTACAACACAAGACCGGAGCTACCCATTACTGGATAATCCGAATAAGATCACCCTACGGTTGGGATTAGCAACCGCCCACTCAGCTAAATAAAAGGGACATCTAGACTGGGATGACCTTACCCTAATTGGTTGCTAGCCACTTAGCCTTGCTACACCTCCCCTGTTTTAGCCATTCCTGGTTGATGAGGCTCGAGGCTATGCGTTACCTTTTAGCACATATATACTTAGAATGTTCATCATCCCTCTGACGATGTTTTGATAGCATTCGTCCATACAAGTCCGTTCCCGGTCCGAACGGAATCGAAGGCACTACTCATACTACATCCATTTTGGATCACCCTCAGGATTAGTAGCGATTAGCGCTTGCACTTCGCTGCTCCATCTTCGACTCAAAGCTCTTTTCTTCCTCACGAAAATGTTCAAACTAGATCGAAGTGATTTCGAGAAATTAATCCCAATCCCGACCTCTTAGAATCGATCAATGCATTGGCCAATATTGATAGTCGGTTATTTAACTATCATATAACATCCACAAACAACCATCAGGCCTTAATAATTTCCCAAATTATTTATTTCAGAATATTTTCGCAAGATATTTTTCGACACTTCAACCCTTTTAAAAAATAGTTTTCAAATCACTTTTTCTCTCGCCAAATAAATTTTCCCCAAATTGTTTTATTTCCACTGAAAATCACCAAGTCTTAATACTTTGGATTTTTAAATAACTTAAATCACTTTATCCAAAAATATATACTTTAAAACATTTGAAATAAAACTACTTAAAACCCTTTATTAAAAATAATAGCTATGAAATTCTATAATAATTTTCCAAGTAAAACTTTAGCCACAACTATTTTACAATAAAACTATTGTATAAATATTAAATATTTATCTTTTTAAATATAATACTAATTTAACCTTTAAAATAATTACTACTATAATTAATTTGAATAATATTTGTTTTAAAATTATAAAACAATTTAAAATAATCAATTGCTCTAAAACATTCCTTTAACAATTTTAAAATCCTTAAGTTATGCTTGGAAATCCTCTTTTGAAAAATATACTTAGCTTTTCAGGAAATACACCTTCCATTCCAACATAACCCGTCTAACCATTTATATATCCTTCTCGATTTTTTCTTGGTTTAATTTACGTCTTAAACCCATAAATTTCTTTTCCACACTTTCAAAAATAAACCACCATTTATTTTAAACAAATCACCCTTCCCTTAAAAATTCCCAACCTGAATTTATATTTCCAATTTATCCTTTGATAAATATTTCACTTTATTTATAAACCCTATTTTTAAATTTCACAATCTCATTCTCCTTTTAAATCACAGTTTCAAACACTTAATCAATTTTTAAATCGATTTTCAAAATTTACTCCATTTTAAAATAAATTCCTTAACTTACTCAATTTTATTTCAAAACCCATTAATTTTAGATTTTACTCCTTTATTATGATTTAAAATCTTATTTAAACTAAAATTACCAATTTCATACTTTTTCCAAAATACTTCCTTTATTTCTCCCAAACCATTTAAGTCCTGAATTTAAAAATAAATTCTTTAATTTTTAAACAATACCACTTAAGTCCTCAAAATTCATTTATTTTCATTTATTCAAAAATATTTTTCCCATACTCGGAATTTATTCGATAGGATTTTAAAAATAATTTACTTCATATTTTTTTTTCAAATTCATTCTTTAATTTATCCAACTCCCTAAAATTATTTTACTTAAAATTCTCTCTTTTATTTTCCTTTAAAAATTCAATCTTTATATTTTTATCTCAATGTATCCAAATTATATTCAATCAAACTATAACATTCAATATTTTAAATTCCCAATATAATCAATATAATCTATCACAGATAATCAATGAATCATATCACTGATTATGAAAGCAAATTTAATATTTTGAGGAATCCAGTTGGATACCTCCAACCTGTTTTTCCCTACATCCACATATATTAGCACAATATAAAATTACAAATCCTACTTCGTGGGGGATAACGCGGTATAATGGGTCATCCGCTACTATGCGGGCCGCATAGGGTCTCATCCGCTATATAATGTGAGAATCAATCACTCTAATATATATGTACACACACTATTATGTATAACATCACATCCAGTCAATTCAATCATTCAACCATTAATTTAAATTTAACTATTTAAATTTAAATGGTAACCCAAATAAGTGAGATTAACTCACCTTTGATTTTTTTTTTGCAATCCATTTCCGTCTCGACTATTCCTTCATGATTTTGGACCTTGTATAAACATTGTATGGTTTATTAATATTTGAATCAATCGAAAAATAAATTACCATTTATTAATTTAATTTAAACTAATTTTTCTATGATAAATAATTTTTTAGTGACTAAAATAATTAAATAAGTTAATTTAAAAAATTAATCTTCACAACACATTACTTTTAAAATAAACTAGTAAATAAAAATAGGTATATATGTATATTCATTTTATTATTATTATTATTATTTTCGAAACAACCTATATGAAATTTAAAAAATCTTCTTTTTATAAACTCTATATAACATTTTTAAAATTCCTATATTTACCCAAATCATATACATATATATCCTGCTTATCTTAGTATATTAACATGCATGTGTATTTATACATATATTTATTTAATTAAATTAATAAAACAATACCTCACTGCTTTCTGCCAGACATGGCCGAGCCTGACAACCGCTGCCCACTGCCTGCTCGAACTCGAGATCGAAATTCCAAACCCCCAAAAATGGCAGGCTTGATCGAATCTCTCCACTCGTGCTGCTCAAATCGAGCCTACTTAAAAACACGACCTTCCATCATGTCGCGCTGCCCTAAAGCCTCCATCGTTCTCCTCCAAGCGCCCACGAACTCTCCTCAACGACCTCACTTTGGTATCTCGAGCTCGAACTCCAACTCATAAGACTTGCGATCCAATCATCAAATTCTTGCATGCGAATTTATTCCGATTTCTATCCGTTCAATCACGTGCAGCCGATTCTCAATATCCTTTCTGAGAATCATGAATTCAACATTTATTTTAAACATGCAAATTGACTTTTTGTAAATTGAGTTGGAAAAGAAAGCCGGCCATTATTTATTTAACATTTTGATTTAGAGCTAAAGGAGATAGCCTCTTTCGTTCTTTTATTTATTACTAGAGGAGACGCGTGTTAACATGGGTGGACAAGTGTTACCAGGGGAAACACATGTTTGAAAGGAGAGAAAGGCCGTTGAAAAAAAACTTTTGTTAAAATTTTTTGAATATAAATATTATTTAAATATAAACCCTCTCGAATTCACAACCTAATTTCTCGACCTCATATTGAGAAGTGCTGCCAGGCATTTATAATGTTATAACCCTATTACGAACGCAATGGAAGAGGTTTCGATGCCTAATTCGATCGTATGAAGAAGATCGCTTTTTTGACCCAGTTTTATATTAAAATTTCGATATAAATTTCAGCGTGTTTATCTACCGTACGATCATATGACAACTCCAAACACTACAAAAATTGAAATCCGATAATAATACACTATTACGGGTCCAATAGAACCGGTTTCGTCGAAATCCGAGACTGTTCCTGGAAGACTATTTTTAAATATCAATTTAAACGATATATTTTTTAAAACTAAACAAAAAAAACTTCCAAACTTAAATTTAAAACTTCTATTATCTTCAATATTATAAATATAAATTTTCCAAGCCTTTGAAATATTTTTAACTAGCTTAAAAACCAAGATTCACTATTTTAACCAATTTCCAATTATTAAATTCAATAATTTAATTGCCAAATAAACAGCGATATTTGAAATTCAAGTTAAACTAACTTTCAAATATTTAAAATCAATTAAATATTCTAATTTAAAATATCCAAAAAATTCGTGTCGTCGCAATATCCATAGTTCTAGATTATTTATTTCACTTAAAGACTTAAGTGTATTCATCCCATTCAATAATTGTACTTATACTTATACAATTATCCCACCTTTCCATTTAATATCCAATTCAATTCAAACCAAACTTTAATTTTATTTACTTATCTTAAGTTATATTCCAATGTATTTTATTCTCTTTGATTTACCCAGGTAAAAAATTAATTTCAGGATTAAAATTTTCATTTTTCCCTCTTAATTATATAACTTCACTTTATAAATTGATTTCCCATTGACTTTTCACGTCATTTAAATAGAATTCCGAGAATTCAATTACCCGATTTTATTCCAAAACCATTTTGAAATTATAGTTAGCACATACCCTCTTGGTACATCAAATCAAACCTCCAGATTTCCAAAACAACTAGATTGAACAAAACAATTTCCCTCTGAAATTTCTAAAACAACTTGTTTATCAAACAAATTCAAACAAATAACCATACCAAACCAGCAATCCATCACTTAGAAACTCAAAAATGAATACTGATGATGTGGCCATCATCACTAGGATAATTTTCCAACGACTGAAGTAAGTTCAGTGCTTCCTTACTTCCAAAATTTATTTCAAACAATTTCTATTCAAAAACATTTCCCAAAATAACACTCCATTAATTCCTTCAAACACTTCGGAAAGCATTTCACGAATTTCCAAGATTTAAAAATTCCCAAACTTTTTGTTCGAATTCATCTTCAAAACATTCTTTTTCAAAATATTTGGGATTTTAAATTCTGGTTTAAATTAAATTTTTGTTATGAATATAGACCATTTCAAATTTTTAGGGAGCTTTATGCACTTGAATAGAACAATTTGACATAATTCTTTTATAGGGTAAATGAAATTCTTATTTAATATAATATTAACAGCCAAACATCCAAATGAATATAATAATTTTAGAAAATTATTTCTTTTATATCAATATATAATTTTGGGTAAACTAATTTCATTTACCCACTTTAAAACAATACTATGCCGGTTCATCTCGTTTAAGAGTTTAGAAACCCGTATCGATATGACTGTACTTCCTGTACCGACCAGAATTGTAATGACCCGCCTTTCATTACACTAAAGCATCAATAATAAGAAAGAAAGGATAGAAAAGATAGAAAATAAAGAACTAAACAATATCGGAATCTCACCGCGGAACGAATAAATTATATTATATCACATAAGATATTACATAGTATCATATATATTATAGTTATACAGCTTATGCATCACAAACTAGACAATTATAAACACCTGTCTAGTCATTACAATTCAAGTACATCACATAACTATAACACAACACTAACACAGCGGAACCACTATATATCTACACGCGGAAGCCTATTACTCCAAATCTCCTCAAGAATTCGTCAAAGTTAACCTAAATCCCTTAGCTACTCGCAAAAATTTGAGTACCCAAGATTTTAATAAAGAAGAAAATAAACACCGGCTCAGACATGGGTCTGGTGTGAGTAAATGGGTTAAACTTTCTTGACTTTGAAAAACCTTTGAAAACAAAAGGTATCACGTAAGACTTCCCGCACATAAACACGGAAAAGTTTTTACCTTACGATAACCAAAACACTTGATAGGAAATCCAGTTATATTACAATAGGGTCTTGGGTTTTCAAGTAAAATACAAAAATAGATGGAATGCTTACATCTCACGTTCCAACATAGTCAGGCACAATGAATACGTACGACACTTATTAGAGATTGGATTCCATACAATAGAAGGGCTACTGGGGTACCGTCCGACACAGTACGTGGCCTAGATCACCGTACTGATGGTCCACCGTAAATCCCCTGCAACATAAGGCCGGAACCATCCCTTACTGGATAGTCCTGAATAAGACAAAACCACAGTTTTTCATGACCAACTGCCCACTAAGCCAAATAAAAGGAACCTCTAGACAGAGGTAAATCTCGTCCTACTTTGGTGCTACCTACTTATCCTTGTTGCACCTCCCCTATTTTAGCCATTCCCGGTTGATGAGGCTTGAGGCTACAATTACCTTTTAGAACACATCTATCTTAGAATGTCCATCGTCCTCTCGATGATGTTCTGAAAGCATTCAATCCATACAAGTCCGTTCCGGGTTCGAACGAAACCGAAGGCACTATTTCGCTAAACTCATTTTGGAATCACTATCGGAATTAACAATAATAGCCCTTGCACTTTGAATCTTCATCTCAATCGAAAGCACTATCTTCGTTAACTCGTTTTGGAATCACCCTCAGAGTTAAGGACCATAGCCTTTCCTCTAAATCTTCACTTGAGATTCACAACCTATCGTTTAATTTGGATCGATGTGGTTTCCGGAATTTCAAATTTGGAAATCCGATCCCGGTCTCACCGAAATCCAAAACGCCATCTTAATGTCCATGTTGTTTAAGTTTGAACAATTTAATTCAATTTAAAACACTGAATTCACACAACATCATTCATAGATAAATATCACACATTTATCAGAGCTATAACCAATATCACATCACAGAACATCACGGATCATCAAACTATAAGTATCAATCAATCCAGACATTCTGCTCAAACAATCATCCACAAACAGGAATTATTAATCCAAATTATAATTAATTTAATCAACTTAAATTAAATTAATTACTTGAGAATTAATCACCGAACCCTGCTTAATCAATCATTAATTAATTACACCATTTAATTAATTAATCATTCTTTAATTACCTTATAAATCAATTAATCATTCTTTAATTACAGATTAATTATTCTTTTAATTAATCATCCATGATTAATTATTTTTATTACATTAAGTAATTAGCCTTTAAATTAATTACACAAGTTCATTATTCTTTACTCATTCGTATTAATTATCTTTTAATTACTCTTATTAATTACTATAATTAATTACATTGATCCTTAGTTAATTATATTAATTAATTACTATAATCACTTCCATTGACTAATGTATTTTAATTAATCACATTCATTAATTAATTAACCCTTTTAATTATTCTCATTAATTACATTAATTAATGATCCTCTAATTACTTTTATTAATTAATTATTCTTTTAATCAATTTCGTTTAATAATTAATCTTTAATTAATCACATTCATTAATCAACCTTGATTAATCAGATTCAGTAACTAACTATCCTCAATTACTCATAATAATTTATTAACTTCTAATTAATTAATAAATCCTTTAATTATTTACACTGAGCAATTAACCCTTAATTACTTCCATAAGTAATTATTCCTTAATTACTTCCCATCAAGTAATTTTCCTTTAATTAATTACACCCAGTAATTACCCATTAGTTAATTATACTATGTAATTACACTTCATTAATTACGTTAAGTAATTATACTTAACCAATCGTCAAATGATTATCTAAAGTTAATTGAACTAATTAATTAACTTAAATTAACCACATTAATTAAATTAATATCACTGAGTAATTAATTCCTTTAATTACTTCATTAAGTAATTACGCTTAATAATCCTCTTAATATTAAGTACTTAATTTCTAATTACATCCATTATTTAATTATTCCTTAATTAATTAACATTTGATTACTTAGATTAATCAATCCTAAATCAAGTAATCAACAACCCTTAATTAATTACACAAATTAATTTATCTTAATTTAATTGCCTAAATTAATCATCTTAGTTAATTAAGTAATTATACTTTAATTATTTTGTGAATAAAACTTGATTAAATTAAGATAACCCATTTACTACATGAAATTCTTAACCACCATTTAAATTAAATTAAAAGCTTGGATTTGGTTTATACAAAATCATCATCCTTTGTTTATTATAGTTAAATACCTTTCAATTAAATCATATTTAAATTTCAATAATTACATTTTAGTTGAAAACATTTAAGAACTAATTACATGATTTAACTAAAGAAATATTTATATAAACCAAAACCATTTTTAAAACAAAATTTAAACTTTGAGAATATATATCTTAAAACTTAAATTTGTTAAAACATCATTCTCTAAACTCAACATTTCATACATCTTTAAAAACTGGTTAAAAACTTTGTTTAAAATTTAACTTTCTTTCAAATTTTGAAATTCATTTTATAGTTTAAAAATCTGGACAGGTTAAAACCATGGAACAAGATCGCTGAGCAAACATAGCAAAGCCCCCGAGAAAACCCACAACTTTCCTGAGAACAAATCGCTTACATACCCTCCCCCCGAGATACTCTCGTAACCAACACGAAAACATCCCGAGCAACAACAACTACCCAAACCCACAAAACTCCAGATGCACAAATCGATCACCGTGCACATGCACGGTGATTCCAATCATCGATGAGCATCACCACGACCATCGACATGACGACCCCGACCCTGCCAACTGTCTCGACCACAGTGATCAATGAATTCACCATTGAAGCAAAAACGAGCATCACAGCACTCATCACCAATCAACTCTGAATGACAAAAATGCCTGCCGACGGCGAACACCACCACCAGAAGACCTGCCGCCTTGACCATAGTCGTGTCTCGATCCCCTGAAACCATTCCCCAGCACACGATTTGACCCGATCCACCAGGGACGTCAGGTTCACCTCGATACGACCCAGACCAAACGCAAGTTCAAAACCCTAAATAGCCTCTAACAACGCTCCACGATCATCAGAAAAAAATTCCCATATTTTTCCCGAGATCCTCCATACCCCAGCCTCCTCCAACAGTGAACTCGAACTTCCCCATGCCGCTTATCGATGGCAATCGACCCATTAACCAAAAATGATCAACTCACAAATTCTCAACCAATACTAAGTTAAAAATTACCAAATTCATACTAAAATTCATGATTCGTTTATACGAATCTTGTTCTATAATCCAAAGATGAATTCGTAGGTATTGATTTTCAACTAAATTTTGATTTTTACTATAGATCTTAAATTTATAGAATATTTATTAAATATAAACACTTAAAATTACTTTTAAAAACAAGATTAAATCAATTTCTTTTCAAAAATCAAAGTCTAATAATGATTCATTTGGATGATAGGAATTTTTCTATAGTTGTTTTGCCAGAACTTTAACAGAGACATACATGCTAAGAAATACAGGCATTTTTTCCAATACATAGCAGCATTTAAAACCAGATTCAAGTAGAACATTCATTTACACACATTTACGTCATTATCACACAGATATATTAGCACCAAAGATTTACTTTTAAATGTTTACTCACCAGACTTGGAGAAGCAGAGAACTGATCTGTTATATTTTGTTTCCTGGAACATTGTTGAATCTTGATTTGTTCTAACATTTTGAATTGATTTGTTTGTTAATGAACTGGCACTTGAATCCTTTAAGTTGTGTTGTTTGATGAATTTTGAAACCTTTGTTTGTTGAATTTGCTGTTTGATCCAGAGAAACTTGCACTTGTGTTGATTTAAATTTTGTTTTGGTTTTGTTAATATTTTTAAGAAGAAGAAAGAAAGAGAGTACAAAGTAAAATTTTGAACTGGAAGTTATAAAATAGGTTATTCTTCTTTTAAACATTATTATATACTAAATTTTATTTAAAACAAGGTGTTGCCACTTGTTAACTTAGATTGTAAAATGCTTACAAATGTGTTTGCATGTTTTTAGGGTCTTACACATATTTGATTTCTATATTATAATAATTTCTTATATTACATATATTCAAAGTTCATTATTTTAATTAATTTATTATATTTTATATTAATATGTTTATGTTTATTTCAATTTATGTTTTATTTATATATTTTTAAAATACATTTTTCAAAGCTAAATTTAAAAGAAGAAAGTTAAAACAAAAGAAATGGACATTAAATTAAATCTTATTTTAAAGTTTAAAATAAAAATATTGTACTTAAATATATATATATATATATATATATATAAACTAAATTTATTTCAAGGACCAATTTTTAAAAGAAAACATATTAAACTTTTATTATATACTATTTTAAGCTATCATATTTTAAAATAGAATAAATATTTGCTTTAAGTGTTTCGAAAATATAAGATTAATTTTTAAATAGCTTTTGAAAAGATTTTATATTAAATTCAATCATAATCTTTCAAATCACAATATATATATATATATATATATATATATATATATATTATAATTTGAAAATATGTTTATTAAATTGAAACCAAACTTCCTATTCACAATGTAAATACATTATAAATAGAAAACTTTTTTATTAACTTAGAAAGATTAATTTTTATCAATTAAATATTATTAACTTTGAAAAGAAATAAATTTTGCCAAAATAAATTATTATTATTAGTAGTAGTTTTGAAAAGACAAATTCTGTTAAATTAGATTATTAAATCAATATTGCACATTTAAAATAATTATTAATGGAAATTATCAAATAAATATTGCCCAAAATTCCAGGACATCACATTCTTCCGACCTTAAAAGAATTTCATCACTGAAATTTAAAAGCAAAGATAATTTAATAATCCCACACAGATTTTAATTTTAAAACAACAAGCATATGTTATCAACCATATACTAGCAACCATAGTAACCAATTTAAATAAACAACTCTAACTATCCAGGTAAAATTCTGGATAGAACTTCCTAGAGTTTCCCAGGTACAAACACCGGGATACTCGCCCTACTGAATCTAAACTAGCTACACCACTCTGATCCTGAGCTCCTATCTCACTAAATCTACAATCTGAACAGGATATCAAATCACATACAAATCCGACTCAACTTCCAAATCTCCCTGATCTGCTGGTTCTAAAACCAGTGATGGATCATAAACATACTCCCTCAATGATACGTGAAATACATTATGAATCCCAGCCATCCGAACTGGCAATCCAATCTGTAGGCCAAAATACTTAACCATAAGAGAATATAGAAAGATCCAATACACTTCTGAACTAGCTTCCCATCTTATCCAAATCTTATTGTTCTTATGAATCGGAGAAAACTTATCCAAAATTAAATCTCCGACTTCGAATTCTTAATTCCTTTGTCTCTTATCCATAAAACTCTTCTGCCGATCCTGGACTGCCTCCAACCTTCTTAATCAAACCAATCTTCGCAGATGCCTCTCGGATAAAATCTGGACTAAGAAATAGATGATCTTCGAATTCTACTCATCATGATGGTTCTCCTAAGATCCATTGAAATCCAGAACACAAAATCCACTTCACAAGCATTGGTAGACTTCGGACTTACTTCACTAATCCGAAAAACAGTACAAGTGCACTAGACAACCAAGCCTTCAGACCCTGAATGAACTTCCTGTAGAAATCCTCTAATCCAAGACAAAAACAAACTTTCGAGGATTCCGAGGTTGCTTCTATTCTGGAATAGCTGCCACCTTGCTTCCACTGCACAACTCTGATCTGAAGAAGATAAGAATGCTATCGATGATCACAAGCACAGACTTGATCAACCTATCCCGAAAACATTATCCATCAAATTCCATAAAATCTTAGTGACCTATCCGATTCGGTCACAAACATCATAGCAAAAACCGAGCCAGAAAACCAGATCCGAACAATCCCGAGCTACTTTACAAATCCTCTCTAGAAACCCTCCCTCTATTAGGCTGAACCACCGGTAATGCTCCAGAAACCAAGTCGATACAAAACCCAATCTCCTGATGCGGATGCAAACCTTTGACTTCTTCGAAGATATCCTGAAAATCGCAAACCACTTCGATAGATCCAACATCCTTTAAGGATGCCTCAAACCCAAGCAAAGGATTTCTCAAGAGAACACTCAAACTATCGCAAGTCACTTTTATGATCCTACCCAGTTCCATTTCCAAGGATACCGTTCTCTCTTCACAAATCCTAAGCTGCACTTCTGCCTCCGGGTTCCCTTCACCTTGCTTCTTCCTATTTGGATTGAATTTCCCACTTGGAGCTGCTACTGATGCTAAAGAATTCTAATCCAAAAGCTCCTCGAATCACAGTGCTAAATCAACCAATTCCACAAAAGAGCCTTCAAGATGGGAAGATATCTCTCAAGAAACTCGGGCTTCAAACCAAGCACAAACACCTTGTCGAACTGAGTCCCAAACTCCGATATAGACAAGTCTTCTTCCTACAGTTGCCAAGATACCATCACTCGCTTCAGCACTTCCGACCGATCCGAACTTTATAAAATCTGCTCGCACGAGCGCAATCCAAACTTGCACTCTAAAGATGGACTCCAATCCTTAAAAAGGTTTCCTTCGGAGATTGGTGAAATCCTTACACTATACTGCAAAGCTTACACGAGATGCCCAATACCGCCCTGGAAGATACACTTCCAATCACAACTGTCCTCTGCTTCTTTAATTCTTGTGAGTAAACCTTCATTTTTTTTAAAAGTTTTTATAATCTGATCTTATGCTGATTCATATGGAACTTGTTGAAGTAGAGTAATAAACTAAGTTTATATGCATAAATTCATTTGTTTATGAATGGATATAAGATGATTAGGTTGATCATGTCTGTGTAAAGGATTGAATATATTCTGCTATTTTACTGCTTCATTTTCAAATAAAAATTTATATCTTCCTCTGTAATCAATTTTAGGCTAGGATATATAAATGGAAAATGACAATTACAATGTGTTACGAATTTTAAAAATAGTAACTAGTAATTACATTTAGCAATTGGCTCAAAAATAATAAATGTTATTGACGTACATAATTTATGTAAAAAATCAATCAAGCTAATTTCAGTTTCTGATTATATAATATGAAACGTAGTGCGAAATCATGAATTTTGATGTGGTTATCCAGATTTTTTGGCATGTGGTTGTCGAGATAGTCTGTGTTCATCAAATATGGATTTTTGGTCGATTTCCATCGATCGACGACAAGGGGAAGTTCGAGTCCACTACTGGAGGAGGCTGGGTTATGGAGGATCTCGGGAAAAATATGAGAATATTTTTTTGATGGCCGTGGTGGCCGGAAAGGGGTGAAGTAGGGTCCGTGGTCCAGTTTTTTGTCTGAGTTGATATCGAAGTGATTTCGTCGACTATGGAGTATCGGGTCGAATCGCGAGTAAAGGAATGGTTTCAAGGGTTCGAGACGTGACTGTGGTCGCGGCGGTAGGTCTTCTGGTAGTGGTGTTCCCCGTCGGCAAGTGATTTTGTTGATCGAGTTTCTGGATGCTGTGGCTTTGAGTGCCCGTTTTTGTTCCTCTCGCGTTTTGGGTTTTCTGAGAGTTCGTGAGGGACGATGGAGGCGTTAGTGACTTGCCGAGGTTCGTATTGATGGTCGGAGCAGAGTGGCTGCGGCGTACACGTGCATGCATGCACCAATGTTCTGGTCTAGATTTTTGTGGGTTTGGGAAGAGAAGTTAGGCCCAGGTTTTTCTCGAGTAGTTCATGTGTTCGACTCAGAGTCGTTGAGGTGGGATAGCCGCGTGTGTTGTCTCGGGTTGCCTTTGATTTTTCTCGGGGGTTTTGCAATTTATTTTAAATAGAATTTTAAATTCATTAAAGTTTGAAAACGGAAAACTGATAGAAAACCGATGAAGAGAATACGAATTAGGAACTTATCTACAACAATTCGCAAAGCCACCACAACACCAAAGCTTCTTCTTGGAGCTGCCACGAAGCCACCAAAGAATTGAAATCGGACGATGAACAAAAGAGATTGAAGAGAAAAATTGTTTTCATTGTTGAAGGTATTGACCATTTGTAGTGGTACTCCCCTATCCCCTATCTCGTCCTCTTCTTGCACTCATACTTGCTATCAGAGGATAGTAAGAGAATTTACTGAGGCATACAGTTTGATATCTTAGGAAATATCAACAGTTTAAAGAAATAGACCAAGAAATTTTAGGGTTTTGGTCTTTCGGTTTATACTCATTCTGGGGTATACTATACCCTATCTCTAATGAGCCACCTATTGTGTTATACTCCATAGCTAAAGTTCTTACTCAACCTTTAGCTCTGATACCAAATGTGACGACCTCGGTTTTTGAAACAAATTTGATTTGGTAATTGATATCGATTATTGAATTAAATTATGAATGAATTTGAATTTTTCCAAATAAGATATTTATTTATTTATATATATATGCATATAAATTGATTTTTAATAGAAATTTGATTTGGAAATTCAAATATAAAAATATTTTTTTAAATAAATTTGATTTATTAACTTTATATTTCAAAGGAATTATTATATATGAATATATTAAAATATAAAAGCAAAAATATAAAACATAAAAACATGTTACATAAATTAAATTAAAGTAGGGATTTAAAACAAAGTTATAAATTAATTATAAATAAGGTTTAAAACACAATTTGTAAATTAATTTAGAGAAAAGGATTAGACATAAATTTTCTTGTTCATGACATTTGTAAAGTTTTAAAATTCAAACATTAACAAGTGTAGTTTAAAGAGAATATGAATTTAACAAGTGTCGTACTTTATTTTTCTTTAAAATTTAAAACATAAACAATATGAATTAAAGAGTTAAACCAGGCTACACATTTCTATCAAATTTTCTCTTCACCTTTATTCTCAAATTCGAAATCTGGAATCAAAGAAAAGAAGAACAAAATCAAAACCTAAAAACAGACTACAAGTAAGATTACATGCCTGAGATCAAATGAAATCGAACTTCAACTTAAAAAAATTCAAGAACTGAAGCATGCAGACATCAAGCAATCGAGCTTTAACCTGGAAAGATCAACCCAAACAAAACAAGTAAAATCAGATCATCAAGATCAAAACAAGTTCTTCAACTTGATTCAAATCTTAGGCATGCAATTTTAGGTGAGCAAATTCAATATATATTCAAATTTTAAAGCCTGGAAACCAAAGCAAGCTGCAGATCAAAAGAAAAACAAAAAAAATTATTCTCTACTTTGTCTATTTCCAGGTACGTAAGCATCTTTAAACCCGATTTATGCTGGATGTTGTAAAGTGAACCTGTGATGATTGATCTGGATATATAATATGCTTTGAATTACTCCGCTAAAACGTGGATACATCTGTATATATATGTATATATACAATCTGTCTCTGTTATTTCCACAGGCTCAAACTATTTTAAAAAAAATGCAAATCTTCTCATACAATAAGAATTGAGTTTTGATCCTTGAATGAAGTATGGTTATTACAACCTAAATTTGCTGATAAAAATAGTTTCAAGAAAAAAAAGAGAAAAAATTGTTGGTGAATGTTCTGGAAATAGAAAATTACAGTAAAAACCCAATTTATATCGAAAACCAATATGTATAATTCCGTACTCTGATTATCTAAACATGACATATGGTAGAATGATGAATTTAGGAAGTAAAATCTTGATTTTTAGATAAGAGATTAAGGAGATTATCTGAGACGAACGGTTTTGGGTATTTCTTTGATTGCCGACGATCTATGTCGAGATGGAGTTTGGGGTTGATGTCGAGGGTGGCTTAAGGGTTGTCGATCATTGGAAAATTGATCGGAGATTTTGTAGTATGTTGTAGAGGCCGGGGTAAGGTGATCTAGGGTTCGAAGACCTGCTTGGATGACGAGGTAAATGCGGTTCGTGTGACGTCATTGGATCATCAGAGATGATCGCGAGTGTTGGGATAGTTGCATGGATCGTGAAGATGTTGTGGCCGGAGGGACGTGCGTTTCGGTCGTCTAGATCGTCGTGGGAAACCATTTTTAGTCGAGGTTGTTTGGTTCTGTGTTGTTCGATTTGCTCGATTTGATTTTGTGGTGAGATCTTCGGGTCTGGGTGGTCTGAAGGTTAGTGGGGATCATCGGCGATAGGTCGAGGCCGTCATAGATGGTCGGAACGATGTGAAGTTGCCATGCACGTGCACAGTGCACGTTTGTGTTTCTGCTTGATCGTCAGGTTTGGGAAGAGGGGTTGTCTCGGGTGTTGCTCGAAGTTGAGAGTGAGTTGTCCCGAAGATGTTAAGAAGGCATAACCTTCTGTTTTGCTCGGGAAAGGATCATGGTTGGCTCGGGTAATTTTAGTTCTTGTGTTTTAATTTAGAACTTAGGTTTTTTCTAAGGGTTTCAAGTTTAATAACAAATAAAACAAGTCTTTTTGAAATATAGAGAAAGTAATTGAAAAGATAATTACTCAATTTAATTAATTAAGGGATTTGTTAGTTAATTACTTAAAGATTTATTAATCATTGAGATTAATTAATTAAGGTAATAAATTTGAAGATAATTAATTAATTAAAGGTTAATTAATTAATGAAAGTGATTAAGGAATGATAACTAATTGAGGATTAATTAGTTGATGTAATTAATTAAGTATAAGTAATTAAAGGTTAATCAAATAATTTAAGGTTAATTATTTAATGATTAAAGGTTAATTGATTTATTAATTAAGGATGATTAATTAATCATTTAAGGTTAATCAATTTATTATCAAAGGTTAATTAATAAATATTAAAAGATAATTAATTAATATGGTTTGTAATTAATTAATATTAATTAACCAGAATTAGTTATTTATTCATAAGTAATTTATCTGATTAAATTAATAAGATGATAAATTAACCTTACTTTTGGATGTTTGAATTGCATGTAAAGCTTTGAGTTGATATCCCTGATGTGTGATGCTTTGTGATATGAATTATTTTGATTTGAGCTGTGATGAATGTAATTTATTTTTCTGTGATAAATTTATATTATTTATCTATGAACCTGTGAATGGAAATAAGCGTTACAGGATTATACCGCTTATCGATATTGCTGTGTTTGATTTATGATAATTGATGATGTTGCACTATTGTGTGTAAAACCCCTGGACTACACTGTACACACACAAATATGGATTTCATGGGAAATAGGTTAATACACAGATATTTGAAATTAATATTATAAAATGGTTTTAAAAGTTGAATTTTGAATCCAAATGGTTTTGGAAATGGAAATGGATTGAATATGAAAAGCTTTTGAAAGGGAAGTTTTGAAATTTGAAATCTAGTTTGAATATAATATATCCTGTTTAAGTTTTGAAATCATTTTAGAAAGTATGGTTTGAAAGGGTTAAACAAGTTATACAATATATATGTAGATTTTAAACCATTTTTAAGTGTATTAAATAAATTGTTTTGGGAATTTGAATTTAATTCAAATTAGAACTTGCCAATGATACGGCAGTTTGTTGATTTTCTGTTTTATACTTTTAAAAGCTATAACTTGTGCATATTGGATCGGGTTTTTTCAAAACGAAAAGCTTTGTTTTCCAAATAATAATAGCTTTCATATAAAGAAAGGATTTCCAATTTGTGTTGAAAGGATTTCAAGTTTGAAATAAAAATAGTTTGAAAGCTATGAATGAATCTTTATGAAAGATTGTTGAACTTGGTTTTGAAATTGAAGGTGATCTTAGAAGTATCTTTTGTGTAAAAGATTTGGAATTGAAATAGTTTTGAAAGCTATAATTGAATCTTTGTGAAAGGTTTGTGAACTTTGTTTCCAAATTGATGGGGATCTTAAAGGTGTATCTTTTATATTAAAAGATTTGGAATTGAAAATAGTTTTGAGAGCTATGAATGAATCTTTGTGAAAGATTGAAAGTAATTAATTAAGGGTAATTAATGAATGTAATTAAGTTAAAAGATTTCTTGTTAAATGGAATTAATTAAAAGAAATGGACATGAAATTAAATCTTATTTTAAAGTTTAAACTAAAAATACTGTACATAAATATATATATAAACTAAATTTATTTCAAGAACCAATTTTTAAAAGAAAACATATTAAACTTTTATTATAATATACTATTTTAAGTTATCATATTTTAAAATAAAATAAATATTTACTTTAAATGTTTTTGAAAATATAAGATAAATTTTTAAATAGCTTTTGAAAAGTTTTTATATTAAATTCAATCATAATCTTTCAAATCACAATATATATACACACACACATTATAATTTGAAAATATTTTCATTAAATTAAAACCAAACTTCCTATTCACAATGTAAATACATTACAAATAGAATATTTTTTTATTAACTTAGAAAGATTCATTTTTATCAATTAAATATTATTAACTTTGAAAAGAAATAAATTTTTCCAAATTAAATTATTTTTATTATTAGTTTTGAAATGATAAATTCTGTTAAATTAGATTATTAAATCAATATTGCACATTTAAAATAATTATTAATGGAAATTATCAAACAAATATTGCCCAAAATTCGAGGACATCACAAGAATTCATAAAGACTCAACCGATAAGTCAACACAATATAAAACAATTTTTATATTCACAAAAAATTACGCTCTCATATCTATTATTACACTCAAACTCATTCTAGATTACTACCGACTCTATCTCTAATGAGTAATTTCCCCCACCAAAGCTTAGGTTATCACCAACCTTGCTCTGATACCACATGTGACGACCCGCCCTTCTTAACCCTCAAAAATCGACACAAATAACTAAATTTATTTCAAGAACCAATTTTTAAAAGAAAACATGTTAAACTTTTATTATAATATACTATTTTAAGCTATCATATTTTAAAATAAAATAAATATTTACTTTAAATGTTTTTGAAAATATAAGATAAATTTTTAAATAGCTTTTGAAAAGTTTTTATATTAAATTCAATCATAATCTTTCAAATCACAATATATATATATATATAATAATTTGAAAATATTTTTATTAAATTAAAACCAAACTTCCTATTCACAATTGTAAATACATTATAAATAGAATAATTTTTTTATTAACTTAGAAAGATTAATTTTTTTATCAATTAAATATTATTAACTTTGAAAAGAAATAAATTTTGCCAAATTAAATTATTATTATTATTATTAGTTTTGAAAAGATAAATTCTGTTAAATTAGAATATTAAATCAATATTGCACATTTAAAATAATTATTAATGGAAATTATCAAATAGATATTGCCCTAAATTCCAGGACATCACAAGAGTTCATAAACACTCAACCGATAAGTCAACACAATATAAAAACAATTTTTATATTCACAAAAAATTACGCTCTCATATCTATTATTACACTCAAACTCATTCTAGATTACTACCGACTCTATCTCTAATGAGTAATTTCCCCCATCAAAGCTTAGGTTATCACCAACCTTGCTCTGATACCACATGTGATGACTCGCCCTTCTCAACCCTAAAAAATCGATACAAATATGACACTGTATAATATGTCAACGATCGAGTGCTGGAAAAGACAGATTGCCGAGGGAAAGAAAGAAGGAGTTAGAAGAAGAGAAAACAAAACAACATCAGAATCTCACAATTGAAGTCGAACAATATATAATAGATAAAAGATTGATCTTATACAAAAAGAAATATATCTGTTTAATACATTACATCACCAGAGTAAAACATAATTAATCGCAAATACTGGACAGCTATACTAACTAATCATCACAAAAGCTGACTACACAGCTTATACAGCACAGCGGAATATACTTCAAGTACGTGTGATACGTCTCGCCATCCTGCTCGTCTCCTGAGCTCCACAACATCCTATCCTATATTTTATAATACTCGGTCTGACCCGTGCATTATAATAAAATAACACGCGAGTCGGTCTGAAAAGCCAGCGTGACAAAAATACGCTCAATTTAATTATTAAAGTTCAAAATCCTTTGAAATTAAAGGTATCTCGTAAGACCACGCCAAAAATAAACATGTCGGGTTTTTACCTTACGATAACCAAAACACTTCTTACCAAAATCCTTTGATATTATAATAGTGTCTAAGTATAAAATACTTATTCAAATAGCCGAAATTGTTGCATTCATTAAATTCCAACAGTACTAGGCTCTACAATCAAAACCATAAAGGGCACGTAGGGAGAATGGATTTCCAACTAATGACTAGACACTGGGGTACCACCTGTCACGGTATCTGGTCTAGATCAGCATACTGAGGATCCCTCCCGATCCCCTGCAACATAAGATCAGAGTTACCCCTTACTGGGTAGTTCGAATAAGATCACCCCACGGTTGGGATTAGCAACCGTCCACACAATCGAATAAAAAAGGACATCCAGACAGGGATGGCCTTACCCTAATTGGTAGCTAGCCACTTAGCCTTGCTGCATAACCCTTGATTTTCAGTCATTCTCGATTGATGAGGCTCGAGGCTAAGCGTTACCCTTTTAGAACACATCTCACTTAGAATGGTCATTGTCCTCGTGGCAATGTTCTGAAAGCATTAATCCATACAAGTCCATTCTGGGTCCGAACGGAACCGAAGGCACTACTCCTACTACATCCATTTTGGAATCACCCTCAGGATTGTAGCGATTAGCCCTTGCACTTTACTGCTCCATGTTCGACTCTAAGCTCTTGTCTTCATCACGAAAACGTACTCATTGGATCGTAGATGTTTTCGAATCACAAATCTAATCTCGTTCTCTTCGAAACAACATTTGCTATTTCCCGGTGAACTCAACCCCGGTTCTATAGGGAAATATACAGATGGAAATAAGATCAGAGTTCACTCCTAACCGTTAGTGGACGGATTTCCTTATAAACGTCCAAGAAGAACGAACGAGTTTATACGTACATATAGCACATCGAACGGTAACTGTACCATATAATTCTCATACCTCTTCTAGATATTTCCAAAGTTATATTTGGGTCCAAATTTGATAGTCGGTTATTTAACTATCAAATAAACAATCAATTCAACCAATTTTATTCCCACTGAAAAAATCCAAGTCTTATTAAATTAAATTTTTCATAATTTAACACACTTTACCCAAAAACATATACTTAAATCCTTTGAAATAAAACTACTTAAATCGTTCTATGCAAAATAGTAGTTATGAAATTCTATAATAATTTTCCAAGTAAAACTTAAGCCACAAACTAATTTTAAAATAAATTTTTTGTATAAGTATAAATATTAGAAAATTTCCTTTTAAAAACATAATACTAATTTAACTTTTAAAATAATTAATTTGAATAATATTTACTTTAAAATTTTAAAACAATTAAAAATAATAAATTTCTCTAAAAAGAATTCCTTTTAAAACAACTTTAAAACTTCCAACTTATACATAAAAATCTCCTTTTTAAAAATCATAATATTAATTTACTTTTAAAAATAACTAACTACTGTAATTAAGTTAAATAAATATTTACTTTTCACCCTTAAAGAAATTAAATAATAAATTTTCTAAAACATTCTTTAAAAACATCTTTAAACCTCTAGTTCATACTTAGCAATTTTCCTTTGAAAATATACTTAGTTTCCAGGAAAACACACTTTCCAGCTATAAAAAATAAAATCACCTTTTTATTTTTAAAATGAGTTGCACCTTCCTATAAGTTCCCACCGAAAATCTATACTTTCAAATTTATCCACTGACAAATATTCCACTTTATTTATAAACCCAGTTACAAATTTCCATTCCTCATCATCCTTTAAATCACAGTTTCAGAAACACTTAGTCAATTTCAAACCGATTTCCTGAGTTAAATTCCCGTTAAAATTTGTCTTTTGATTTAACCAAAATTGATTCTAAAATCCATTAACACTAAATTCATCCTTTATTGTGATTTAAAATCCTTATTTAAATTTGAAACATCAATTTCATTCTTTATTCCAAAATTTCTCTTTCATTTCCTTTAAGAACCCAATTCATTATATTTCTATATTTCAAAATACCCAAAATATATTCATCCAAACCATAGCATCGAATAACTTGAATCTCAATATAATCTATCACAGGATATCAAATAAACATATCACTGATTACGTAACTGCCCGATTTTTCGACCCCCGAAAGTTGACATCAATACGTCCACTTTATCCAATGCCGAACAATCGAATGTCGAAAAACCGAACTGTTAGGGTTAGAGAAGAAGAAGATAGAAGAAGAAACAGAAACAATATCAGAATCACACATTCGCAACGGAACAATATATAATAGTTAAATGAATAATCTTTAAAACAAAGAACTATATCAGTTTATACATACATCATCAGAGTGCTATAACAACAAAACACAACACAAAGCAGTTATTATAACTTGCCCAACATGGAAATTGAATTTGCAGCAACCCCAAACACAGCAGATACTATATAATATAAGTGATACGCATCGCCATCCAGCTTGCCTCTAGATCTCTATGGCATACCTTCCCGACTTCGCTCCAGAATAATGATAACCTGACTCTAGGCTGCCCGTGTGGAAAATTGTGGGCACCCAGAGTTTAGAAAGGGAACAATAAACTCCAGGCCAGTCATGGGATTGGTGTGAGATCTTAAAACAGTTATTTGCACAAAGGAAAATAAATAGAAATCCACTATGCTTTTTGGAAAATGAAACTACCATAAGGCCTACTCGCACATACACAGTGGAAGCGCACAATTGGATGAGATTTTTCCTTATGACAGTCAAACATGCTTGATATGCGAAATCTTTTTGATATTATTATTGGTGCATAGTGTGGAAAACATTTCGAAAGTATAATATAAATCTTAGCCAGCATACCACTATTATGGTATACCTACTATAGCTACCATGTTCAATAGCAGGTTACCGCCACATTCCATGGCAGGTTATACAACTAAAACCGTATAGGCTCGTATTGTTTTGTTTAGATTTCCAACAAATGGTCAGGAGAAGGAACTTCCTCACCAAATGGGTACGCCTCTGGAGGGACGCCTCGAGAACCTAATTGGATCACTGCCAACACAAGGCTGGGTTACCTCTACAACTATGTAACTTACTGTCACGAGTATGCCACCCCCCGGTCTAGACCGACCTTTATCCGAGGCGCCTCATCAACCAACAACAACATAAGTAAAATAATCTAGGCTCCATACCAGAATACCACTTTTAATCCACACAAGTTAAATATCTGGGCTCTATACCAGATACCACTTTTCATCCAGAAGGAGATGTACATACCCTAAGGTGCGTGACCCCTATAACCTTACCACATCCTTTCTGTTTCGACCATTTCCGGGGTGTGAGGTCCGACGAAGTCTCGTCAACAAAGCTACGCTTTTTCACAAAAGCTATGTTTCGATCAACAAATGATCATCAACACTTAGCATGCCACATTACCGAATTTGGAACATATCACTAGTAACCATCAACTACATAAACTCTGAGCTCGTACGTCTCAAAGAAGGGTGTTAAGCTAAGAGACAAAATTCTCCGCCACCAACAGAAATGTATCTGATAGAAACCAGCTTTACATCTCAAAGTGTAACGTAGGACATACATGCATACAAGTCCGTTCCGGGTTCGAACGGAACCGAAGGCACTTCCTCTAATTAAGGAAGGAAGCCCTTGCAAATCCGGATATGCACTAATCACGTCTGGACTTCCCATCACAAAGGGTGATATAAATCTCTATGCCGAAGCAACTCAGTGCAAAGACATTCGCGAGGTAATCCTTTCGTTTTCGAAAATACCCTGTCTGCAACACCATCTTCAAATGCAATCCCCGTCGTATCAATATTCCAAATGGGTTTTATGACACAAAGTCCTCTCCCGCCTTAACCGAATAATGAGTGCTTATTTTAAAAACAAGCGGTTACATTCGGATTTCAAGTAAATCACAACATATTTCCACTTTGATCTTTAAACAAAAGATCGATCACAAATATTCGATGTGGTTTTCGGATAACCGTTGGAATCCGTCACCCGGTCGCATCAAAATTAAAATGCCATTTCAAGGCCAATATTGATAGTCGGTTATTTAACTATCAATCAACATTTACAACAATCACCATATTTTAAATAATTCTCCCCCAGTTATTTATTTTCAAAATATCTTTGCAAGGTATGTTTCATACTTCAATCCTTTGAAAACAAATTTAAAATCACTTTCCTCACATGGAATAAATTTTCAATATTATTTATTTCCACTGAAAATTTGCCGAGCCCGAATACTTTAAAATAATTTAAATCACCTATCGAAAAATATACTTGGAAACACTTAAAATAAAAACTATTTTAAAACATTTAGTTTAAAATACTAGTTATGAAATTTTATACCACTATCTCGTATAAACTCAAGTGCAAACTAATTTAAAAAATAAAATTATTAGATACAATATAACTATTTAAATAACCATTTTCTATATTAACATCAGTTAAATTTTTAAAATAATCACTTCTATAATTAACTTAACAAATATTTACTTTAAAGATTTAAAAACAACTTACGAAAATAATTTCTTCAAAATCATTCTTTTTAAAACAAACTTTAGAACTGTTAATTTATAATTGAAAGCTACTTTGAAAGCATACTCGGCTTTCATGGGAAAATACACTTTTCATTTCAAAAATGGTCCATTTAAGTCAATTAATAAATCCTTCTCGATTTATTTTAATTTACATTCCAAATCTATGAATTTCTTTCCACACTTTTAAAAATAAACCAATATTTGTATTTTTTTAAAAATTCCCATTACTTTATAAATTCCCATTGTGATTTAAATTCCAAATATCCACTGATATAGAATTTTCAAATCGATTTCTAAATATTCATTTTCAAACACCAAATCAAATTCCAAATTGATTTCCAAATTTATTTCAATACCAAAACAAATTCCAAATTGATTTCCAAATTTACCATCTTTTAAAACAAATTCCTTTATTTCTTCCAAACTATTTAAAATACGAATTTTAAATAAGTTCTTCAACTTTTAGACAATATTACTCAAAAACCATTTATAAAAGTCTTTTCCTCATATTTTGGAATTAATTCGATAGGATTATAAAATCAACCTTTTCCCTTTTCAAATTCCTTCTTTTAAATTTATTTAATTCCCTGAAATTTATTTACATAAAACTTTCTACTTTAATTTCCAAAAATCAATTATATACCCTGGTATTTTAAAATACCATAATATATTCGGCCAAACCATAGCCTTCAATAAATTTCAATCACTAATATAATCGTTCACAGATTATCAATAAATCAACACATAACATATGAAACAAATTCAAATATTTGAGGAATCCAGTTGGATCCCTCCAACCTATTTCCCTGCATCCATAGATGTTAGCACAACAATTAAATACCAATTCCACTTCGAGATGGAATATCACAGTATATGGGATTATATCACATCAGCCACTATTATGCGGTGCATAGGGTCTCATCCGCTATATAATGTGGGAAATCAATCACTCAAATATATATACACACACACACACATATACTATCACATATAATATCATCAACCATATCAATTATCAAATTCATCCAAGCATATCCAATAATTTAAATCAATTCATTTAAATTAACTAGGCAAAAATTTTAGTGAGAAGATCTCACCTTTGATTATGCATGCAACCATTTTCAATCCAGCTTGTTTTCTCCACAGTTTAAGGCCTTGTATAAATATGTATACCACTTATTAATATTCAAAAAAATTGAACAATCAATTTCCTTTTAATAGATTTAATTAATTAACACTTTTAATTTGAACTAATCTATTGATCAATTTCCAATTAGATAATTTATCTTTAGTAACTCAAATAAATTTGATAAGTAAATTAATTAGGTTAATATACATGCATACCTTACTGCAAAAATTCTTTCTGCATATTTTTTTTCTTTCTATTTATGAACATCTCCAGTATATTTAAATTAACAGCAAAATTTTAACTAGTTTCGTCGAATTTTGAGACTGTGGATCGTAAGGCTATTTTCTAAATATCGATTTAAACGATACAATTTCAAAACTGATCAAAGCATTTCCAAATTCAATTCTGAAGCTTCAATTATCTTCAGTATTATCAATATAAATTTTATAAGCCTTTGAAATATTTCTAATCATCTTAAAATCCAAGATTCACTATTCAATCCAATTTCGAATTGTTAAATTCAAAATTTTAATTATCAAATAGACATTGATATTTGAAATTCAAGTTAAATTAACTTTCAAATATTTAAAATCAATTAAATATATCAATTTCAAACATTCAAAATTTCCAGGTCGTCACATTCTTTCCCCCTTAAAAGAATTTCGTCCCCAATATACTAGTTAAGAAGTATGATCCTTAACCCGTTTATCATTTTCCCAATCCAAATAATTTTAACTTTCCAAAACAATCTTTTTATTAAAGACACATTTTCACTTCAACTAACTTTCCAAAATCTACCATAGGTTTCAAACAACATTATTTTCTCAACAATTCAAATTTTAAATTATTCAAATTTCTCAAAAAAATTCTATCTTTCTAAATTTTCGAAATTTTTTACCAACGACTCCTTTGCACGACTGGCTTGTTACGACTATAAAATGCCACCACAGGCCCCCAAATTTCAAAAGAAAACAAAACGCCAAGTAGCAAGACCAGAAAATCATCAAATCTCATACCGAAATTCAAATACATACCTTTTTGTCGAGCAATTTAAATTACCTTCGAAATCAAATCCTAAATTATCTTTTGCCTATAACACACCTGTATATCATGCTTATCATTTTGCACATTTCTTTACAAAAGTTTGAATATTTATTTCATTCAAATCCGTACGATGTACATATATCATTCATACGTAATACCAAATTCGATTGCTCACTCGATCACACAATTTTACTTCCGAACTAGTATCGTCCACCCGACTTTCTAGTGCAGACTCAGATCTGGTTTATTGATCATAAACCGTCATTCTCCTTGCATAGCCGTAAACTATGATAGAGAATTTCCAGAATTAACCTAAAATCCATATCCAGGTTCACTGTCGAAAATCGAGTGAACAATTCCAAGTCGGATCAATATAACTATCTCGAAATTCTATGCATGAATTCTGGATCAAACCGCTATGAAAATAAAGTAATATACGTACATCTTACGTATTTATTTTCATTGATTATTGGCCATATCAATTTTTTTTCTTTTATTCACATTGATTTTCATTCCTTATTCCCAATTATCCATTTCACAGCTTTACTGGATCCTCATTCAAAATTTATTTAGAATATTATATCAATTCTAATCTTACTTAAGTATTCCACCATTCATTTTCTTAATTTCAATATAAGTTTTTTATATGCTTCTTATATTTATTTTCAATTCAGCACTTTGGTTTATAACTACTTATATTTAAACTGGATTTTCAATTCCATATGAATTCAATTTACCTTTCATTTATAAATATTGAATTCAATTCATTTCAAACCACATTTAATTTGTCATTCCTTCAATTAGTTTCATTTACTAATTTTTTTTCAATACTTTGTTTTATTTAGTCCACTTGGCTAATTTCCATTTACTTACAAATTCAAAATGAATTTCAACAATTCAGCTTCAATTTCCTTTACTTGCCATTGTAAATTCATTCATTCAAAATTTTATTTTCCACCTTAATTAATTTTTATTCCAATCCATTTAGCCTACTAGACTTACTTCACAATTTCACTTTTATTCAAATCAATCCAAACTAAATTCAGTTTCAATTCGAACTTTTAAGCTTCGATAAGTTTCCCAACTTATTTCCATTTCACACTTATTTTAATTTTTCTTCAAGTTAGATTTTATTCTAACAATTTCAAAATTTACAAGTTATCAAACTCCATTATATTCCTTAAATATTTTGAATAGGGTTCCAGAGTTTTTAAACAATTTCTTGACATTCAAAAATCATTTTGAAATCAATTATATTCACAACCCTTTGTATTTCCAAATCAAACCCCACCTTTGCAATCAATTTTAATCTAAAACATTTTGGAAGCAATTCCTCTCTTGGAAACTTGAAAAAGAACATCGATGATTTTGCAGTCATCACGGAAGTTATTTTCCAGCGACTGAAAAAAGTTTAGTGCTTTAATCCCTTCAAAAACATTTCCAAATATTTTTAAATTTCAAATTTCCACCAGATTTCAAATCCAATTCAAAAACATTTCCCAAATAATTTCACCATTATTTTCCCAAACCTCTGAAAACTATTTTCAAATTCAAGGGAATTTAAACTTTCCAAATCTCAAAATTTCAAATCTTTTCAAAAACATTTTCAAATATTTTTCTGGAATTCTATTTCAAATTATAAATCACGTTTACAATTTATATTTACAAATTCATTTGTATATGAATTTATTTCTTAGCTTTTAGTTATGATTTCAATTTCTTATTCGATAACAAAGATAATAATGTAATATTATCACCTCCTAACAATCAAGCAATCATACATAACTATAATAATTTATGGAAAATTATTTCTTTTATATACAAAAATAATTTGGGTAAAATTATTTCATTTACCCTATTTTAAAACAATACTATCTCGGTTTATCATGTTTAAGAGTTTAGAAACCCCTATCGATACAGTTGGCCAAATTGTACTGACCGAAATCTATAAACAATCAACCGATAAGTCAACACAATATAAAACAATTTCATATTCACTAACAAATACGCGCTCATATATATTATTTCACTCAAACTCATTCTAGAGTACTACTGACTCTATCTTTAATGAGTAATCTCCCCAACAGAACCATGGTTATCGCATAACCAATTGCTCTGACACTATATTGTAACGACCCAATTTTTCGACGCTCGAAAGTCGACATCAATATGTCCACTGTATCCAACGCCGAACAATCGAATGCCGGAAAACCGAACCGTAAGGGTTAGAGAAGAAGAAGATAAAAGAAGAAACAGAAACAATATCAGAATCTCACATTCACAGCGGAAAAATATATAATAGATAAATGAATAATATTCAAAACAAAGAACTATATCAGTTTATACATACATCATCAGAGTGTTATAACAACAAAACACAACACAAAGCAGTTATTATAACTTGCTCAATATGGAAATTGAATTTGCAGCAACCCCAAACGCAGCAGATACTATATAATATAAGTGATACGTCTCGCCATCCAACTTGCCTTCAGATCTCCATGGCATATCTTCCCGACTTCGCTCCAGAATAATGATAACCTGACTCTAGGTTGTCCGTGTAGAAAATTGTGGGAACCTAGAGTTTAGAAAGGGAATAATAAACTCCAGGTCAGTCATGGGACTGGTGTGAGATCTTAAAATAGTTATTTTCACAAAAGGAAATAAATAGAAATCCGCTATGCCTTTTGGAAAATGAAACTACCATAAGTCCTCCCCACACACACAATGCAAGCGCACAATTGGAGGAGATTTCTCCTTATGATAGTCAAACATGCTTGATATGCAAAATCATTTTGATATTATTATTAGTGCATAGTGTGGAAAACATTTCGAAAGTATAATATAAATCTTAGCCAGCATACCACCATTATGGTATACCTACTATAGCTACCATGCTCAATAGCAGGTTATCGCCACATTCCATGGTAGGTTATACAACTAAAACCGTATAGGCTTGTATTGTTTTGTTTGGATTTCCAACAAATGGTTAGGCTAAGGAACTTCCTCACCGAATGGGTTCGCCTCTGGAGGGACGCCCCAAGAACCTAACTAGATCTCTGCCAAACCAAGGCCCGGTTACCTCTGTAACTAGGCAACTAACTGTCACGAGTATGCCACCCTCCGGTCTAGACCGACCTTTATCCGAGACGCCTCATCAACCAACAACCACATAAGTAAATAATCTGGGCTCCATACCAGAATACCACTTTTAATCCACACTAGTTAAATATTTGGGCTCCATAATAGATACCACTTTTATCTAGAAGGAGATGTACATACCCTGAGGGGTACGACCCCCATAACCTTGCCGCATCCTTCCTGTTTTGACCATTTCCGGGGTGTGAGGTCCGACGAAATCTCTTCCACAAAGCTATGCTTTTCACAAAGGCCATGCTTCGATTAACAAATGATCAGCAACACTTAGCATGCCACATTACCAAATTAGGAATATATCACTAGTAACCATCAACTACATAACCTCTAAGCTCGTATGTCTCAGAGAAGGGTGTTAAGCTAAGAGAATTAATTTTGTGCCACCAATAGAATTGTATTTGATAGAAACCAGCTTTACATCTTAAAATGTAACGTCAGACATACATGCATACAAGTTCGTTCCGGGTTCAAACGGAACCGAAGGCACTTCCTCCAATTAAGGAAAGAAGCCCTTGCTAATCCAGATATCACTAATCACGTTCGGACTCCCCATCACAAATGTTGATATAAATATCTATAACGGAGCAACTCAGTGCAGAGACATTCGACAGATAATCCTTTCATTTGTAAAAATACCCGGTCTTCAACACCATCTTCAAATGTAATCCCATTTTGTTGTATCATTATTTGGAATGGGTTTTAGGACACAAAGTCCTCTCCCGGCTTAATCGAATAATGAGCGCTTATTTTAAAAACAAGCGGTTACATTCGGATTTCAAGTAAATCACAACATATTTCCACTTTGATCTTTTAAACAAAAGATCCATCACAAATATTCGATGTGACTTTCGGATAACCATTGGAATCCGTCACCCGGTCGCATCAAAATTCAAATGCCATTTCAAGGCCAATATTGATAGTCGGTTATTTAACTATCAATCAACATTTACAGCAATCACCATATTTTAAATAATTCTCCCCCAGTTATTTATTTTCAAAATATCTTTGCAAGGTATGTTTCATACTTCAATCCTTTGAAAACAAATTTCAAATCACTTTCCTCACGTGGAATAAATTTTCAATATTATTTATTTCCACTGAAAATTTGCCGAGTCCGAATACTTTAAAATAATTTAAATCACCCATCGAAAAATATACTTGGAAACACTTAAAATAAAAACTATTTTAAAACATTTAGTTTAAAATACTGGTTATGAAATTTTATACCACTATCTCGTATAAACTCAAGTGCAAACTAATTTAAAAAATAAAATTATTAGATATAGTATAACTATATAAATAACCATTTTCTATATCAACATCAATTAAATCTTTAAAATAACCACTTTTATAATTAACTTAACAAATATTTACTTTAAAGATTTAAAAACAACTTACGAAAATAATTTCTCCAAAAACATTCTTTTCAAAACAAACTTTAGAACTTTTAATTTATAATTGAAAGCTACTTTGAAAGCATACTCGGCTTCCCTGGGAAAATAAACTTTTCATTTCAAAAATGGTCCATTTAAGTCAATTAATAAATCCTTCTCGATTTATTTTAATTTCATTCCAAATCTATAAATTTCTTTCCACACTTTTAAAAATAAACATGTAACGACCCACAAATCCGTACCCCTTGAGTAACACTATTCTACGTAAATCAACTCAAGTTGCATAGAAATGCGAACCATTTTGTTAAAGAAGAAGAGAGGTAGAAGAAGAAAATAGAGATCAACATTAGAATCTAACCATCGCAGCGGAATAAAAATATAATAGATAATAAATAATTTTACTCAAAAATCAAATATCTATGTTTATATATTACATCAACAGAGTACATCAATCACATCTCAACATCAATATCATACAATGGATACACAACAACTCAAAATACACAACAACTCAAACAGCGGAATATATATAAATAAACAAGTACGAATGTATGTATCGTCATCTAGCTCGTCTCCTGAGCTCCACAGCATCATATCCTGTATCCTATAATACTCGGTCTGACCCGAGCATTACAGTTAAATAACACCCGAGTCAGTCTGGAATACCAGCGTGAGAAAATCACACCCAATTGATTATTAACGTTTCAAAAATCCTTTGAAAACAAAAGCATCTCGTAAGACCACGCCACAAATAAACATGTCGGGTTTTTACCTTACGATAGCTAAAACAATTTTTATAGAAATCCTCTGATATTATAATAGGGTCTATTTACAAATACTTATAAAATAGCCGAAATTGTTACATTCTTTAAATTCCAGCAACTAGCCACAGAGTGGGTAATAGAAACAAAAATCGTACAAGGCTCGTAGGGATAATGGATTTCCAACTAATGACTAGGCACTGGGGTACCACCTGTCACAGTACGGGGCCTAGATCACCGTACCGAGGAGTACGCCCGCTCCCCTGCAATACAAGGTCGGGCCTACCCCTTACTGGATAATCCCGAGTGAGATCACCCCGCGGTTGGGATCAGCAACCGCCCACTAAGCCGAGAAAAAAAGGGACATCTAGACAGGGATGACCTCACCCTGCTTGGGTGCTACCCATCTAGCCTTGCTGCATAACCCCTGATTTTCAGTCATTCCCATTTGATGAGGCTTGAGGCTAAGCGTTACCTTTTTAGAATATATCCCTTAGAATGCCCATCGTCCACCTAACGATGTTTCGCAAGCATTCATCCATACAAGTCCGTCCCGGGTTCGAACGGAACCGAAGGCACTATTCCTACTACATCCATTTTGGAAATATACTCAGGAGTAGTAGCGATTAGCCCTTGCACTTCACTGCTCCGTCTTCGAATCCAAAATCGTTTTTCACAAAAATGTACAAATCCGATCGAAGTGGTTTTCGAGAAATAAATCTCGATCCCGGTCTCTTCGAAACGATCAACGTATTTGTCCAATATTGATAGTCGGTGATTTAACTATCAATTAATATTCACAAACATCCATCCAATAATAAATAATTTCCTAAATTATTTATTAACCTCAAAATATCTTCACAAGATATATTTCTATTTTCAATCCTTTGAAACAGTTTCACATCCATCTTTCTTTCAGAATAAACTTTCCCAAATATGTCTATCTCCTCTGAAATCACCAAGCCCAAAATTAGATTTCTAAATAAGTTAAAACACTTTACTTTGAAATATACTTTAAAACATTTAATTTAAAACTACATCGATAATTTATTAAAAATACCATACTATATGAATAGTTGATAATAAGGTTACTTCATAAATATAAAACTAGATTTATACTTTTAAAAACATAATATTAAGTCATTCTTTAAATAATTACTAATATAATAAATTAGGAGAAAATAATGACTTGAGGATTTAAATATTAGAAATAAGAAATTTTCCAAAACTTGCTTTTAAAAACAACTTTAAAACCTTTAATTTAAATTAAAAGTTTAGTTTGAAAACGTACTTGGTTACCCAGGGAGGAATTTCCAAACTCACTCACTTAAATCAATTTTCCAAATTGATTCCCAATTTATTTCCCTTGAAATAAATTTCTTTACTTACTCAATTAATTTCAAAATTCATTATTATGGACTTTCTTGTTATTATTAGTTTTGTTTGATTTTTAAATCTTTTAACTGAAATATACAAATTTCAGGTTATTCGCAATTTTTTCTTTATGCTTCGTAAACAATTTAAAACTTAAATTTTTAATAAGTGTTTTATTCTTTTAAATAATAACCCTGAAGTTTAAAACTCATTAACTTTCTGTTTATTCAAATTTTCCTTCCCATACTCAAGATTTATTTATTACAATTTGAAAGTCACTTTATTTCCTTTCCAGTTCATTCTTAAATTTATTCAACTTTTCCATAATTATTCAACTTACAATTTCACTTCTTTGTTTTCATTATCGGCCGATTATAACAATCAAGCCATAACATTCAATATTTCCATATAATTCATTTCAGAATATCAAATATTCAGAACAGAGATTATTAAATAATTAAATAAAGTTGAGGGGTCCAGTTGGATCCCTCCAACCTATTTTCCCTGCATCCACAGACGTTAGCACAACAAAATATGCCACTTTCAAATTATACCATACTATATCACATCAACCAATTCAAGCATTCAAACAATGATTTAAATTTGATCATTAAAAATCTAAATTTAACTGAGTGAGATTAACTCACCTTATTCCGTTTGCAACCCATTTCCAAACAAGCTTGTTTCCACTATTTTTGACCTTGTACAAGCATTATAGGATTTATTAATATTTAACTAATCATACAAATTTATTATCCATTTTATAATTTTAATTAACTAGTAAATTATTTTAAACTAATAAGTTGGGTTTAAACCAATAATTTATTTTTAAACATATTTCCTTTTAATAAATATGTTTAGTAACTAAGATAAATCACATAACTTCAACAAATACATAAATTTGTACTAAACACCTATTCTCTAACTCTTATCTATAAAAAAAATTCATATATACATATATATGTGCTTACATATAGCTCTTATAAAAATTGGTTCCCCTTTCGGATTCCTATATTCATATATACATATCTTTATAGATCTATATTTTTCTGTAAATCAAAAATCCTATTTATAATAACTCCCTAAAATTTTTGTTTTAAATCTATATAAATTTTAATTTAACTGAACATTATCTTATACCTCACAGAAAAGATGTAAACCCAGGCTTCGACCAACCCTAGCGAGCGTGTCTCCTCCACCATGCGTCGCTGCAGCCTTAACACATCCTCATCCTTGTCAACACAACACCAAAGCATGCCCCATCCCTAACTTGCTCGCGCACTCAGTCTCAACGCCCTTCGCATCTCCAGAACGTACAACCAAAAATTCACCGTTGCACCATACA
Source organism: Allium cepa (assembly GCA_030765085.1). NCBI lineage: Eukaryota > Viridiplantae > Streptophyta > Magnoliopsida > Asparagales > Amaryllidaceae > Allium > Allium cepa. The sequence continues at coordinate 403,123,019 of CM060931.1, forward strand.
CTTGCAAAACTGTCCTTCCTCAAAGACGAACTGCTCCATCAACGAGCCTCCGACGTCGAACCCTCTTCGCCATGAACTGTCGCGCGGCCCAGTTCTCGTCTTCGAGAAGCTAAACTCCAACATACGAACAAATGCCAAACTCAAACTTCTCATCGCTGATCAACTCAGTGAGGCATCAAACCCTAGTTCGAACGACACTGTCGAACAGAGGGTAGGAGTGTTTGATAAGGTGAATTGAAGAGGAGGGGAGACTCGTGATTATGATACGAAATCGAATTCGATTCCGTCAAGAGAAATTGATTTTGTCTTCGAATCGGAATCCAGTGGAACGAGCGGCCATGGATTTCGAAGCAGCTGTTGATTTAATTTTTTTTTTTGAAGTTCGATAGAACGAAAAAGGGTAATTCGTTCGGCCATAAAAATAAAAATTTGAAATTGAGAAGAAAGCAATTGGGTAAGGTAAGGTATACGACCATTATCTTTGTTTTCTGCGAATATGATTTTTTTTGAGGTGAAAAGGTTGCGTGATGTTATTAAAAGAGGGAACACGGAGATGAAAGAAAGTCAGCGTGCTGAGAAAAGATTTTGGCTGATTTGATTTTCCCTCAGATAAAGATATTTAATTAGATCGATAATTATCTCCTAGGCATTTTTATCTCGTACAATCACATGTTAATTCCGAAAGGTACGAAATTTGAAATCCGGTAATAATTCAATATTACGGACCTAATGGAACTGGTTTCGTCGAATTCCGAGGCCGCGCCTCGGAAGGCTATTTTTAAATTCAATTTAAACAATATATTTTCAAAACTTAACAAAACGCTTCCAAATTCAATTTCAATATTTTTACTATCTTCAGTACTATCAATATAAATTTTTCAAGCCTTCCAATTATTTTTAACAGGCTCTAAACGGAAGATTCAACAATTTACCCAATTTCAGTTTATTAAATCCAGTAACTTAATTGCTAATTAATAATAATAATTGAATTCAAGTTAAAAATTAACTTTTAAATATTAAAATTAATTAAATATTCCAATTTAAATTGCTTAAAAATTTCGGGTCGTCACATTCCTCCCCCCTAAAAGAATTTCGTCCCCGAAATTACTAGTTAGGAAGAATGGTCCTATATCCGTTCTCTACTTACCCAAACTATTTGTTTTTACAACTCCTAACCTAAACAGTTTTTGAACAATACCTAAACCATCTTTTAACTAGAACATCACCAATCTTACTAACCTTTCCAACTTCTTCCATTAGGTTCCTACCGAATCATTTGCCCAATCCATTCAAATTTAAATTTTAAACCCAATTTAAATTTTAAAAATTTCTCGAAAATTTTCTAACTCCCTAAATTTCCGAAAAATTTCGCCAGCGTCTCCTTTGCGCGGCTGACTCGGTACAACTACAAAATGGCTCTACGGCCTCCCAAATCCAAAACGAAAACAAAAAGCCAAGTGGCTCAATCCAAATCCCAATCAAATTTCACACCAAATTTAAATACATAACTTTTTTTTGTCGAGCATTTCAAATTTTTTTTTTTTTATCCTTTGAAATCAATCCAATTCTCTTTTCCCTTTATATTTCCTGCATAACCTGCTTAGCACTAATATCCAATCACAATATTCCTAAATCATCATATCAACATCCTTACAAAATGTCAGTATTTATTCATTCAAATATTAACTTAGATTATATTTGTAGTATCAATTTCCAATCATGAATTCACCATTCCCTTCTTAAGTTGGTATAAGCATTTATGTGTTTCTTATATTTATTTTCACTTTACCGCTTTAGTTTATATCCATTTCTATTCACATTGATTCTTTCATTTCCAAATGAATTCAATTTATCTTTAACTCAAAATATATAAATTTTATTTGTCATCTATTACTAATTCATGTCATTATTTTAATTAGTTTCATTTACTAACTTATTTCAATTTCCAGTTTGAAATCGTTTTGCTGTTAACTAAATTTTCCAAAAATCTTCAAAAATTTCCTAACTTCCAAAATTTTCAGAAAATTTTGGCAGAGTCTCCTTTGTACGGAGGAGCTTTTGCAATTTGACAAAAGAGATAAATATATATACATCGACCCACACGGTCGGAAAAATCAAAAACAGTTCTTATTTCCTATTTTAATTGCGTAGGCGTACCTTATTTAGCATTTATAAGCAAGTGGCTTATTTTTTTAGCATATGCGCATCCCAAAATCCCGCTAAACGATCTTCTGTTACCTGTACTTACTCAATTTAAACACATAAGTAACATATTTGTGAAATTCATAACCTTTCATTTATTTAAACAGCAACACGTCTATAATATATGTAATGCATTAGAAATACTTCCATAAGCCATTTGTACAGTTCCCAAACTAGTTCAATTTGTTTCATATACCATTTACATTCAACACAAGTGATTAACAACTCATTCGCTTATCTTCAATTCATAATTATGTCCAAACAATTCATTTCCAATTTAATTGATTTCAAAATTAATCCTTGTTACTTTAATCAGTTAATAACTACAAATTTATTACTTTTTTTTTATAAAAGAAACATTATAAAGTAAGTTTAAACCTTTAGTTGGAACCAAAACATTTTGAAACATACTTCATTTAAACTTATTTTAAGCATTCAAATCTTGTAAAACTTATTTCTTCCCAAAACTGAAATTCAAAATTAGTTTGAAATCCAGGTTACGGCTTTGGATTGAACTTTCTTTCACTAAAAATTCCAGGTTCCATTATCAATTCAAATTCTTAAAAAAAAACTTTCCTCCTAACACCTTTAAGTTATTTAATAACAATTTTCAGATTTAAAGTTTATTTATTCCAAACCCAATTTCAAAATTAACTTGAATTCACGTTAAAACTTCAGTTTATAACTCAGTTAACATTGATCTGAGATTCATCATTTCAATCTCAGATTTCCAGGAAAACAGATCAAGATTTAATTTATACAAACTCTTCTCTTCTTCTTTTTTAGGCACAAAGCACTTCACAAGTCAAGATCCCAGCCTCAAACCAGACTGGAAATCAGTCCAACACTGAACATAGGTAGGGTGAAAGATTTCTAGCATGAAGTACATCTCAAACTAATATAAATGGCAACCAAACTACAGGCACCAGATCTGGGGAACATTAGAGACATGCTTAACAAAGTTAAATGGAGCTATCCAATATACAAATCAGGTCAGTGACCCATTCATATGTGCAGTCCAGATTAAAGGGACAACAGGGACAACTCAACAAGTCCAGTGAGATAACCAATACAACAAGCTCAATGCTCAAGCTACTGCACAATGCAAATGAAGACCAGGGCATAGTGACTTCTACATAATAGAGACTTGTATTTATATTTGAATCTTTGTTTAGAAAACTCAGGTCAAAACTGTGTTTAAAAAAAATAGATCAGCTTCTTTGAGTTCTTTCAGAGATTATGACTAACTGTCTAACTTAATATATGTTTAAATCTTTAGTTTAGAATATAACCACCCCTATTGGCTTAATTCTAAGCTCAAACAAAACAGTGTTTCAATAGAGAATGATTTTTAAATTAAAAACATTGCACTGTGAAAACTCAAACCAGAGGGGTATATAATAAATAGCCTGCCCATAAATGTTATCATTCACAGAGCATTCATGTAAAAGAATATAAACACATATATTCACATACATATATGCATTAGAATTATACGTTTTAAATTGTTATTAATTTATGTTACTTACATTCCATTTTTAACTCCAATTCAACTTCATTCTCAATCTATTTAATTAATTACAAGACCACTTTCAATTATATTTTCTTCACTAATGATTCAAGTCGAATTTGATTTATGACTTGAGTTTTTATTTCCAAACTTCAATATTAATTTTAGCTACATTGGTTATCATTATATATTTCGTTATGTAATTTATTATCTACTTAGTTTTTCCTTAATTTATAATTCAATACTTGAATTTTAATTTCAAATATCACTTCATTCAATTTGCTTAAGTTCAATTCATTTTTATAGCTCAAGCTCGGATTTTTGTTTTATTTCCCAATTCATCAAACAATATTTATTTTAAATTTTGTATTCCGTTTTCAATTTTATAAGTCACAACATATTATTTACACAATTCCATTCATTCATTATAGACTTGAATATGTTCATCTTTTATTTATTTTTTAACTCAAGCCTTCTATTTATCTATAGCCCAAGCATACTTTATTTCTATGGATTTTTAGTTTCTCTTATAAGTTATTCTAATTTATTTATTTCAATCCAATCCTTATTCAATTTATTTTCCATTCATTCAGGTAAAAATCTAATTCCATTCAATAATTTAATTGAATTCTTATTCCAATTCAATTTTATTTTAACTCAGTTTTATTTAACTCAATTCGATTTCAACTTAATCCGAATAAAACTGGATATTATTTTCAGCTTATTCAAGTAATTTCAATCCAGTCAAATTTTATTCCCCAATCCAAGTTAACTTCATTTTCATTCTAAATATAAATTCCATTATTCAAAGCTTATATTGCTTTCATGATTTAAAAATCATCTCAAGTTATAAGCTTACAACCTATTTCATCAGGATTTCTAAACACCCAGTTATTGGTTTCAAAACATTTTGAAATCTTCAACATCTCAAATCACATTTCTCAAAACTTAATCCAATCCTGATTTTATCCCAACAAATTCCCTTTGAGATTTTCAAAAATAACTAGCTTTTCTGAACAAATCAGCTTTTGGCAGCAATCCCTCACTTAGAAATTCGAAAATGAATACTGATGATGCGGCCGTCATCATCAGAATTATTTTCCAATAATCCAAGTGATTTCAATGCTATATCACATTCAAAATCCATTTAAAACAGATTTCCATTCAGAAATATCTCCAAAACAACAATACTATTATTTTTCTCCAAAACACCTCGATAAACATTTCCAAATCTTCGGGATTTTAAATTTCCAAATCCTGCTTAAATCAAATTTAACTATAATTCATTTGCATAGCTTCCCATTTGATTATAATTCAATTCATAAATTACATTTATAATTTATATTTATAAATTTCATTTTATAATGAATTTATTTCCTTAACTTTAGTTATATTTTCAATTTCTAGTTAAATTCCCACTTAACAACGATAATACTTTAATACTATCATTTCTAACATCCAAGCAACCATATATTAGCTAAATAGTTTTCAAAAGCTATTCTTTATATCAAAATATGTTTTTGGGTAAAATTATTTCATTTGCCCATATTTAAAACAATACTGTGTCGACTGTTCTATTTAAGTGTTTAGAAACCCCTTTAATACAATTGCGCAGACAGTATCGACGAGGTTCATATGCCACTCAATAAATCAATCAACGCAATATTAAAACAATTTATATTCACTAACAAATACGCACTCATATTTATTAATACGCTCAAACTCTTTCTAGAGTACTATAGACTCTATTTTATGAGTGATTCCCAACAGAGCCAAGGTTATCACCAACCTAAGCTCTGATACCAAGTGTAACGACCCGCAAATCCATAACCCTTGAGTCAACACTATTCTACGTAAATCAACTCAAGTTGCATAGCAATGCGAACCATTTGGTTAAAGAAGAAGAGAGGTAGAAGAAGAAAATAGAGATCAACATCAGAATCCAGCCATCGCAGCGGAATAAAAATATAATAGATAATAAATAATTTTACTCAAAAATCAAATATCTCTGTTTATATATTACATCATCAGAGTACATCAATCACATCTCAACATCAATATCATACAATGGATACACAACAACTCAAAATACACAACAACTCAAACATCGGAATATATATAAATAAACAAGTACGAATGTACGTATCGTCATCTAGCTCGTCTCCTGAGCTCCACAGTATCATATCCTGTATCCTATAATACTCGGTCTGACCCGAGCATTACAGTTAAATAACACCCGAGTCAGTCTGGAATACCAGCGTGAGAAAATCACACCCAATTGATTATTAACGTTTCAAAAATCCTTTGAAAACAAAAGCATCTCGTAAGACCACGCCACAAATAAACATGTCGGGTTTTTACCTTACGATAGCCAAAACAATTTTTATAGAAATCCTCTGATATTATAATAGGGTCTATTTACAAATACTTATAAAATAGCCGAAATTGTTACATTCATTAAATTCCAGCTACTAGCCACAGAGTGGGTAATAGAAACAAAACTCGTACAAGGCTCGTAGGGATAATGGATTTCCAACTAATGACTAGGCACTGGGGTACCACCTGTCACAGTACGGGGCCTAGATCACCGTACCGAGGAGTACGCCCGCTCCCCTGCAACACAAGGCCGGGACTACCCCTTACTGGATAATCCCAAGTGAGATCACCCCGCGGTTGGGATCAGCAACCGTCCACTAAGCCGAGAAAAAAAGGGACATCTAGACAGGGATGACCTCACCCTGCTTGGGTGCTACCCACCTAGCCTTGCTGCATAACCCCTGATTTTTAGTCATTCCCATTTGATGAGGCTTGAGGCTAAGCGTTACCTTTTTAGAATATATCCCTTAGAATGCCCATCGTCCACCTGACGATGTTCTGCACGCATTCATCCATACAAGTCCGTCCCGGGTTCGAACGGAACCGAAGGCACTATTCCTACTACATCCATTTTGGAAATATCCTCAGGATTAGTAGCGATTAGCCCTTGCACTTCACTGCTCCATCTTCGAATCCAAAATTGTTTTTCACGAAATCGTACAAATCGGATCGAAGTGGTTTACGAGAAATAAATCTTGATCCCGGTCTCTTCGAAACGATCAACGTATTTGTCCAATATTGATAGTCGGTGAATTAACTATCAATTAATATTCACAAACATCCATCCAACAATAAGTAATTTCCTAAATTATTTATTAACCTCAAAATACCTTCACAAGATATATTTCTATTTTCAATCCTTTGAAACTGTTTCACATCCATCTTTCTTTCAGAATAAACTTTCCCAAATATGTCTATCGCCTCTGAAATCACCAAGCCCAAAATTAGATTTCTAAATAAGTTAAAACACTTTACTTTGAAATATACTTTATAACATTTAAGTTAAAACTACATCAATAATTTATTAAAAATACCATGCTATATGAATATTTGAAAATAAGGTTACTTCATAAATATAAAACTAGATTTATACTTTTAAAAACATAATATTAAGTCATTCTTTAAATAATTACTAATATAATAAATTAGGAGAAAATACTGACTTTAGGATTTAAATATTAGAAATAAGAAATTTTCCAAAACTTGCTTTTAAAAACAATTTTAAAACCTTTAATTTAAATTAAAAGTTTAGTTTGAAAACGTACTTGATTACCCAGGGAGGAATTTACAATCTCACTCACTTAAATTAATTTTCCAAATTGATTCCCAATTTATTTCCCTTGAAATAAATTTCTTAACTTACTCAATTCATTTCAAAATTCATTTATTATGGACTTTCTTGTTATTATTAGCTTCTGTTTGATTTTTAAATCTTTTAACTGAAATATACAAATTTCAGGTTATTCCCAATTTCTTCATTATGCTTCGTAAACAATTTAAAACTTAAATTTTAAATAAGTGTTTTGTTCTTTTAAATAATAACCCTGAAGTTTAAAACTCATTAACTTTCTGTTTATTCAAATTTTCCTTCCCATACTCAAGATTTATTTATTACAATTTTAAAGTCACTTTATTTCCTTTCCAGTTCATTCTTAAATTTATTCAACTTTTCCATAATTATTTTACTTACAATTTCACTTCTTTGTTTTCATTATTGCCCGATTATAACAATCAAGCCATAACATTCAATATTTCCACATAATTCATTTCAAAATATCAAATATTCAGAACAGAGATTATTAAATAATTAAATAAAGTTGAGGGGTCCAGTTGGATCCCTCTAACCTGTTTTCCCTGCATCCACAGACGTTAGCACAACAAAATATGCCACTTTCAAATTATACCATACTGTATCACATCAACCAATTCAAGCATTCAAACAATGATTTAAATTCGATCATTAAAAATCTAAATTTAACTGAGTGAGATTAACTCACCTTATTCCGTTTGCAACCCATTTCCAAACAAGCTTGTTTCCATTATTTTTGACCTTGTACAAGCATTATTGGATTTATTAATATTTAACTAATCATACAAATTTATTATCCATTTTATAATTTTAATTAACCAGTAAATTATTTTAACTAATCAGTTGGGTTTAAACCAATAATTTATTTTTAAACATATTTCCTTTTAATAAATATGTTTAGTAACTAAGATAAATCACATAACTTCAACAAATACATAAATTTGTACTAAACACCTATTCTCTAACTCTTATCTATAAAAAAAATTCATATATACATATATACGTGCTTACATATACCTCTTATAAAAATTGGTTCCCCTTTCGGATTCCTATATTCATACATACATATCTTTATAGATCTATATTTTTCTGTAAATCAAAAATCCTATTTATAATAACTCCCTAAAATTTTTGTTTTTAATCTATATAAATTTTAATGTAACTGAACATTATCTTATACCTCACAGAAAAGATGTAAACCCCGGCTTCGACCAACCTAGCGAGCGCGTCTCCTCCACCATGCGTCGCTGCAGCCTTAACACAGCCTCCTCCTTGTCAACACAACACCAAAGCATGCCCCATCCCTAACATGCTCGCGCACTCAGTCTCAACGCCCTTCGCATCTCCAGAACGTACAACCACAAATTCACCGTTGCACCATACACTTGCGAAACTATCCTTCCTCAAAGACGAACTGCTCCATCAACGAGCCTCCGACGTCGAATCCTCTTCGCCATGAATTGTCGCGCGGCCCAGTTCTCGTCTTCGAGAAGCTAAACTCCAACATACGAACAAATGCCAACCTCAAACTTCTCATCGCTGATCAACTCATTGAGGCATCAAACCCTAGTTCGAACGACACTGTCGAACAGAGGGTCGGAGTGTTTGATAAGGTGAATTGAAGAGGAGGGGAGACTCGTGATTACGATACGAAATCGAATTCCATTCCATCAGGAGAAATTGATTTTGGCTTCGAATCGGTATCTAGTGGAACGAGCGGCCATGGATTTCGAAGCAGCTGTTAATTTAATTTTTTTTTGAGGTTCGATCGAACGAAAAAGGGTAATTCGTTCGGCCATAAAAATAAAAATTTGAAATTGAGAAGAAAGCAATTGGGTAAGGTAAGGTATACGACCATTATCTTTGTTTTCTGCGAATCTAATTTTTTTTTTTTGAGGTGAAAAGGTTGCATGATGTTATTAAAAGAGGGAACACGGAGATGAAAGAAAGTCAGCGTGCTGAGAAAAGATTTTGGCTGATTTGATTTTCCCTCAGATAAAGATATTTAATTAGATCGATAATTATCGCCTAGGCATTTTTATCTCGTAGGATCACACGTTAATTCCGAAAGGTACGAAATTTGAAATCCAGTAATAATTCAATATTACGGACCCAATGAAACTGGTTTCGTCAAATTCTGAGGCTGCGCCTCGGAAGGCTATTTTTAAATTCAATTTAAACAATATATTTTCAAAACTTAACAAAACGCTTCCAAATTCAATTTCAATATTTTTACTATCTTTAGTACTATCAATATAAATTTTTCAAGCCTTCCAATTATTTTTAGCGGGCTCAAAACAAAAGATTCAACAATTTACCCAATTTCAGTTTATTAAATCCAGTAACTTAATTGCTAAATAATAATAATAATTAAATTCAAGTTAAAAATTAACTTTTAAATATTAAAATCAATTAAATATTTCAATTTAAATTGCTTAAAAATTCCGGGTCGTCACAAAACCAATATTTGTATTTAAAAAAAATTCTCATTCCTTTATAAATTCCCATTGTGATTTAAATTCCAAATATCCACTGATATAAAATTTTCAAATCGTTTCTAAATATTCATTTTCAAACAACAAATCAAATTCCAAATTAATTTCCAAATTTATTTCAATACCAAAACAAATTCCAAATTGATTTCCAAATTTACCATCTTTTAAAACAAATTCCTTTATTTCTTCCAAACTATTTAAAATCCGAATTTTAAATAAGTTCTTCAACTTTTAGACAATATTACTCAAAATCTATTTATATAAGTCTTTTCCTCATATTTTGGAATTAATTCGATAGGATTATAAAATCAACCTTTTCCCTTTTCAAATTCCTTCTTTTAAATTTATTTAATTCCCTGAAATTTATTTACTTAAAACTTTCTACTTTAATTTCAAAAAGTCAATTATATACCCTGGTATTTTAAAATACCATAATATATTCGGCCAAACCATAGCCTTCAATAAATTTCAATCACTAATATAATCATTCACGGATTATCAATAAATCAACACACAACATATGAAAGAAATTCAAATATTTGAGGAATCCACTTGGATCCCTCCAACCTATTTCCCTACATCCACAGATGTTAGCACAATAATTAAATTCCAATTCTGCTTCGAGGTGGAATATTGCGGTATATGGAATTATATCATATCATCCGCTATTATGTGGCGCAATGGGTCTCATCCACTATATAATGCGGGAAATCAATCACTCCATATATATATACACGCACACACACACTATCATATATATTATCATCCAACAGATAAATTATCAAATTCAGCCAAGCACATCCAATAATTTAAATCAATTTATTTAAATTAACTAGCAACAAATTTGAGTGAGAAGATCTCACCTTTGATTACGCATGCAACCATTTTCAATCCAGCTTGTTTTCTCCACAGTTTTAGACCCTGTATAAATATTTATACCATTTATTTATATTCTAATGAACAATCAATTTCCTTTTAATAGATTTAATTAATTAACACTTTTAATTTGAACTAATCTACTGATCAATTTCCAATTAGATAATTTATCTTTAGTAACTAAAATAAATTTGATAAGTAAATTAATCAGGTTAATATACACGATACCTTACTGCAAAAATTCTCTCTATATATATATATAATTTTTTTCTATTTATGAAATCTCCAGTATATTTAAATTAACAGCAAAATTTTATACCTTACTACCGATCGAAATTTCCAACTTTACCTTCATTGATCGAAACCCTTACTGACTTGCGTGCGAACATCAGCGACTTCGATGTCGATCTTGCCTCGCCCACCGCCAACCTCCTGACCCAATCGCGAGCCCATGTAATCGCACCGCGATCCACAGCTCCAACCTCGATCTTGCACCATCGCCTTGCAAACACCATCGCGAACTCGAGATACCGCCGCCTTCGCCTGAGTGCTACCATCGCGCGCACGATCGCACGCTTCCCCTCTTCAATCGCCCTGACCTGTCCATGCTCGCGAGCTTGATTTCATGAATGGTGATGAAGGGAAGCACGATTTGATTTTGGGGAGGAGAGAAATAGGTTCAAAATCGAACTGTAGTTTGGCCATGACTCTTTGATTTTGATTTTTTTGAAATCCCTGCTTTTATTTTATTTACAGAGGCTTTGGCTATTAATATTTTAGAGTTTGATTTTATTTCTAGTTGAAAAGAATTCGGTTGTTTGATTATTTACTTTCTTTATTTTTTTCCAAAAGAGACGCGTGTGTAAAGAAATTGCCAAGTGTGAAGGGAGATGAAACGTGTATAGTTTATCTTGACAAAACATTATATTAAATATATATATGTTATTTTTAAGTTTTAAATTTAAGTTTATATCATTTAGAAAAGGAAGTCTAAAATCTTGATCTCCTATCAAGGCATGCCGCTAGGCGTTTATAAGATTATACCCCTATTCCAAACGTAATAGAAAAGGTTTCGAGGCCTAATTCGATCATATGGAGAAGATAACTTTTTAGACCCGGTTATTTATATTAAATTTTCGATATAAATTTCAGCTCATTTACTTACCGTACGATCACGCAACAACTCCAAACACTGTGAAAATTGAAATCCAATAATAAAACACTATCACAGATCCAATGAAACTGGTTTCGTCAAATTTCGAGACTGTGCCTCGGAAGGCTAATTTTTAAATATAGATTTAAACGATATAGCTTCAAAACTATGATCAAAGCATTTCCAAATTCAATTCTGAAGCTTCCATTATATTCAGTATTATTAATATAAATTTTACAAGCCTTTAATATATTTCTAATAGCTTAAAAATCTAAGATTCGCTATTTAAACCAATTTCGAATTATTAAATTCAAAAGTTTAATTACCAAATAAACATTGATATTTAAAATTCAAGTTAAATTGACTTTAAAATATTTAAAATCAATTAAATATTTCAATTTCAAATATTCAAAATTTCTGGGTCGTCACAGATTATGAAAATAATTTTAATATTTTGAGGAATCCAGTTGGATCCCTTCAACCTATTTTACTACATCCACATATGTTAGCACAATATGAAAATACCAATCCCACTTCAGGGGGATATCATGGTATATATGGTCATCCACTATTATGCGAGGCGAATAGGGTCTCATCCGCTTTATAATGCGGGAATATCAATCACTCCAATATGTATATACTACTTTATATAATATCATATCCAGACTGATAATAATAATCACATTCAATCAATCAACCAATCATTTAAATTTTAACCATTTAAAATTTATTATGGTAATCAAGAAATGAGTGAGACTAACTCACCTTACGTCGGCATTTTAAATTAAATCGAGCCCGTTCGATTTAATCTAAATTTTCCACTTGCTCAAATTGCTTTCAGATCTGCTGCAGCGCGTAGGGCTCATCGCTGCAGTTCTGAGGCTTCCTATTTCATCAAATTCTGACCATGCATGTAAGAGATATGACTTGTTAAACATTTGAATATATATTAATATAAATAAGCTTTATTTAATAACATACGAAATTGTGGTTGTAACCTACAAAGAATAAAATCAAGACCGCTGATTACTTCCCTCTTCATCGTGCTCGCTCCAGGTCATATGGACGAACCCAACACTGGCTCGTCAAAGGCCGTTGCCACACCCACCACCCTCGTCTAAAACTTGATCAGGCATCGCCATTCGAACGACCTTCGCAAACCCTACCTTCGTCCCTGAACATGGCGAACTCAAACCCCCATCAACTTAGAAATCGCGAACGAACGGTCCACCTCACGGACTCTTTCTGGCTCCAAACAAAGACGATACCCAAGATCTACCGTTGGATGGATGAAGCTCGACGTGCTCTTCAATAATGCAGTTAGAAGTCTTCAAAATTATTGCGTGGATGAAAAGAAAACTAAGGGAGAAGATGCTAGATTTTCGGCCAATGATGGCTTAAGTGGCAGCTAGAAAAAACAGATTAGGGTTTAACTGTGCAAGCCTATATATATGTTTATTTTATATTATTTTATTAATACTTCCAATTTTAACAAGCTTTTTTCAAACGAACTCCAAACGACACGTGCCATCTGGTAGTTATAAGGTTTACCATTGTAACGACCCAGAATTTCTATCAATTAAAATTCGTTTATTTAATTGATTTTAAATATTAATAAGTAAAATTTATAAGTCGAATAAAATTTATTTTAAATAATTGGATTTAATTGGATAATTAAATCGATAATTTAATATTGAAGTTACAGAAATAACTGGAAGTTAAATATGATTGAAAATGATTTGTAAAATTTTATTATATCATATTGGAGTTAGAATGATGTTATAGAACTTTTAAAATTGAATTGAAAGTTAATTTGTGAAAATTGAATATTTTAAGATTTAAATTGACGAGTTAAAATAGCCATTTTTCAAACAGTCTTGGATTTCGATGAAACCAGTTTCATCGGATCCGTAATGTTATATTATTATAAGGTTTCAAATTTCGTGTCAATCGAATTTACTGTTTGTCTGGGGCAAGCCAAAACGCATAGAAATTAGTTTAAATCGGTTTAATTTAAAATCGATCGCTTATTGCTGTAACTCACACAGATGATCGAATTAGCCTCCAAAACATGTTCCATTGTGTTCGAAACGCGGGGTAAACCTTAGAAACGCCAACCGGCACGCTTCATTTGGAGTTCGGAAAATTTTGGGTGAACAGTAATTTGAGAATTTTCTATAAAAGCACCTCTTAACTTCATTTTTTCACAAATATCAAAACCCTAGGGTTTTAAGGTCAGCCGCCACTTTTGATTTTAATGGCCAGAAACACACAAAATTCATCCCTCTTTCTCTTCAAATCCATACACTAATTCAAAAAACTTCCAACATGGAAAACGTAGAGCTCTCCAAGATCTTGTTATCCAACGGTTAAGATCGTGAATGGAGCAAGAAATAGACGGCAATTGGAGCTGGAAGGGGCCGTGTTTGCGCACGTTTTTCCATGCATAGGCAAGGCCGAGTTCCACCACACTCGGGCCGAAGGTAGCTCTTGGCGAGGGCTTCGAAGTGGACACATCTGATCGAGTTAAAACGAGGGGATGGTGTTGCGGCATTTAGGGTTTCGAATGGGATGTTTGGTTTCGGCCATGCTATGCAAACGCGTGATGGAAGAAGTGGGAGGGTCGGCCTTGATGCGTGCGGCCCAGATCCAATGGCCACGATTGCTTAGGTTATAGAATAATAAAGGAAAATTGTAATTTGATTATATTTAAATTCGTTAAACTTTGAAATAACATAACTTTTTGATGCGAGATCGAAAACGCACGAAACGAATTGCGTTGGTTTCATTTTGTCGAGCACTACGCTATGGAGCGGGATTGGAGTCGTTTGGAGTTAGTGAGAATTTCAGGTAAAATTAAACGCGCGTTTAATTTTATTCGAAATAAAACGCGAAAACTGAATCGAAATCAACGTGAGAACTTCTCACTCAATCGAATTGTTTCGATTTAAATTTTAAATAGTTATATTTAAAATTTCTTGATTGTATGTTTGAATAATGATTGTTATCTATTGATTGTTTGAATGATGATTATACGCCATTAGTAAGCAGATGTTATTTATTAAAAACATATACCGCGATAATTCCATCTTGTTTGGAATTGGTATTATATATGTACTTGGAGTTGATTTTCCCACATTATATAGCGGATGAGACCCTATTGCGCCGCATAATAGCGGATAATATTTTATAAATCCTACATACCGCGATATTCCGTATTGGAACAGAATTGATATTGTGCTAACATCTTTGGATGCAGGGAAATAGGTTGGAGGGATCCAATTGGATTCCTCAACTGTATTGATTTATTTACGGATATTGTGACGTTTGTTGATTATCATATCGTATGATATTTGGATGTCGTGATTGACTATTTGGTGTTGTTGCATCATCGGATCTATTTTTGAAGTTTCAAAATAATGATTTTGTTTTTAAAAAGAATTTTAAAGTGATTTTTGAAAGTATACGTTTTATTAAATTTTGAATTGTTAAAATAAATAAACATTATAATTTTATTGTTATAAAAGTTATATTTTTGGAAAATAGTACTTAAGTATGATTTGGAGTTATATAAGTTTTAAATAACGTTTTGTAAATTATTAAAAGGATTGGTTTATTTAAATTGAGATTTTTAAATTATTATAAGCGTTTTATATTAAAGATTTCTAAGATTAATATTTATAAATTAAAAATATAGGAATTATAAAACGAGTTTTTATAAGTGTTAAAATGAAGTATAAATGGATTTCACAAGTGAATAAAATTTATAGATTTATAAATTGTGAAGTCATGAAATGAATAGATTTTGTAAAATAAAAGATTTATAAATAATTAACTTATAAATCAGATTTTGGGTATAAAGTTGAGTTATAAATTAAATTGATTTATAAAAAGGGATTTTATAATTGAAATTTTTATAAATAGAAATGGAATTTATAAACATTGTTTATAAATCCGAAATCAATTGAATTTGATAAATTTAATATAGAAGGTTAATAAAGGAGAAGTATAAATCGAAGTTTTTATAAATAGAATTGGGATTTATAAACGCTGTTTTATGAATCCGAAATCAATGGAATATGATAAATTAAACGTAGAAGTTTATTAAAGGAGATATATTCGTGATTTTGGACAGCGAATTATCCTTTAAGTTAACTGTTGTAAAAATAAGAGTTTGGTTGGAAATTTTATCTACGATTTTGGATAGTGAATAATATTTTAATAAATGTGTTGAAACATTGAATTGGGTAAATAAAGTATATACACGATTTTTGGACCGTGAATATATTATTAAAGAAAATGGATATGTTTTTGGAAAAGTGATATTATAAAATGAAGGGAATTGTTTTAAAGACGTTTTAAAACGTGTTAAATATCGAAACCATAGATTTCAACATGTATTGTTGAAATAAACGTTTTCGAGAAATAGAAGGAAATGGTGGACTGTAACACTGTTGTTATAGTAAATGATTTACGAAAGGAAATGTTTTATATAGTATTGGGATTTATATATATCTATCTTAATTTCGAATCCCTATACTAGTGATTTTGGGTTGTCGTAACGATGTTTTACGCAACATTCGTTTTGACCCAAATAAATGTGTTTGAAAGAATGTTTTCCTTAGAGAATGAAATCTATATCTAACTGTGAAATAAGTATATTGAATATTTTCCAAGTGTTGAAAATAAATGGATTTGTGAATTACTTATTATTAAATAAGTATGGAAATGATTTTTCCAATATGAAGTGAATGTTTTGAGATTTTATCTTTTAAAGATAAATTGAAAACGAATATTTGAAATCGATTTGAAAATCGTATATTCATAGCTAATTTGGAATTGTAAATTCACTATGGAATTTATAAAAGAAAAGGGAAATTTGTTTAAAAATAAACGTTGATTTATTTTTGAAGTGTGGAGATAAATTTGCGGATTTGGAACGTAAGTTTAAAATAAATCGGTAAGGATTTATTTGATTGATTTAAATGAACCATTTTAAATTTAAAATGGATAAATATTAAGAAGTGTTTCCGTTTAAGGAAATTGATTTGAAATTTGTTTTCAAAGATTGAAAGGTGAAAAATGATTTGAAATTTGTTTTCAAATGGTTGAAGTGTGGAAATTATATATCTTGTAAAGATATTTTGGAAAATAAATAATTTTGAAAATTATTTGGAATCTGGTGATGTTGGGCATACCTATTGATAGTTAAATAATCGACTATCAATATTTACCTTAAATAGGTATTTGTTGTAATTTGCTTGAATTTGAATGCCACACTTATTTGTAAATAAGCGCTCACTATTCGGGTTAGCCGGGAAAGGACATTGGGGTCGTATAACCCATTCCGAATATGTGATACGTCGTTATGGATTTCATTTGAAGACCGGTGTTAAAGACCGGATATTTGTGAAAACGGAAGGATTACTGTCGAATGTTTCTGCATCGGCTGATCCCCGATATAGAAATTTATTACCCTTTGTGATTGGAAGTCCGGTCGTGATTAGTGAATATCCGGATTGCAAGGACTTCTTTGTAAGTGCCTTCGGTTCCGTTCGATCCCGGAACGGACTTGTATGGATGTGTATCTGACGTTACAATTTGAGATGTAAAGCTGGTTTCTATCAAATATATTTCCGTTGGTGGAGGGGAATTTATTCTCTTAGCTTAACACCCTTAGAGGTTATGTAGTTGATGGTTACTAGTGATACATTCCCAAATTGGTAATGTGGCATACGAAGTGTTGTTGAGCATTTGTTGAACAAAGCACAGCTTTTGTATAAAGCGTGGCTTTGTGGACGAGACTTCGTCGGACCTCACACCCCGGAAATGGTCAAAACAGGAAGGATGCGGCAAGGTTATTAGGGGGTAGTGCCTTTTAGTGTATGTCATTCCTTCTGTATAGAGGTGGTATCATGGTATGGAGCCCAGATACTTAACCTATGTTGTTGCTGCAAATTTATTGCTTTGTGGTTGTTGGAAATCGAGGATCCTCGGATATAGATCGGTTACGATCGGAGAATGACATATTTGTGTCAGTAGTTACCTAGTTTGAAAAATAACCCGGCCTTGTGTTGGCAGAGATCCGGTTAGGTTCTCGGGTCGTCTTTCCAGAGGCGTACGCATGTGGCAATGGGAAGTTCCTTGGCCTGACCATTTGTTGGAAATACAAACTTCAATACGCACCTTGTACGGTTTTAGTTGTAGAACTTGCCATTTACTTATGGTCGTCACCACTGTTTAGATGGTAGCTGTAGTAGGCATACGATAATGGTCGTATGTTGGCTGAGATTTATATCTTTACTTTCGAAATGATTTTTTTCCTACACTATGCACTAGTAATAATATCAAATGTTTCTTTTTAATGCGTATCAAGCATCTTTGACTATCATAAGGAGAAATCTCCTCTGATTCTGCGTTTGCATTGTGTGTGAGTGCGGGAGGCCTTATGGTAGTCTCATTTTCTAAAAAGCATTGCGAATCTATTTTAAAAATTATCATGTTCTTTGTTTTAAAGATAAACTGTTTTAGTTCTCACACCAGTCACATGACTGACTCGAAGTTTATTGTTTTCCTTCCTAAACTCTGAGTGCCCACCAATTTCCACACTGGCAGTCTAGAGTTAGTTTATCAGGATATTCTGGAATTCAGGAGTTGCTGGAGACAAGCTGGATGGCATGGCGTATTCACTAGTATATAGTATTTCTTTTAAGCTGTTTGTTGTTGTACACTCTGATGTTGTAATGTAATGTGATGTGATGTAATGTGATGTAATGTAATAACTGATATAGTTTTTGTTTAAAGATTATTCATTTACCTATTATATGTTGTTCCGCTGCGATTGTGAGATTCTGATATTGTTCTGTTGTTTTATGTTCTGTTCTATCTTTTTCTTTCTTCTTCTATCTTCTACCTCTTCTTTAACCATAACGGTACGGTTTTCCGGCATTCGATTGTTCGGCAGTTGATACAGTGGACGTATTGATGTCGGTCTTTCGTAAGTCGAAGACTCGGTTCCTCACAACCATATTCCGAACACAATGGAATGTGTTTCGAAGCCAAATTTGATCGTGTGTGGAAGATAGCTTTTTAAATCGATTTAAAATATTAAATTATCGGTATTTATTTCAATGCGTTTCTGTCCCGTACGAACAAATAGTAACTCCAAATGCTATGAAAAATGAAATCCGATAATAATACACTATTACCGATTCAATGGAACAGGTTTCGTCGAATTCCGAGACTGTGCCCCAGAAGGGTATTTTAACTCGTCAATTAAATCGAACGATTTTCAAAACCTTCAAAATCATTTAAAATTTTGATTTTAAAACTTTACCAACTTAATTATAAATCATATAGAATTTATATTCACATTAGAAATCATTCGATTTCATTTTAAATCAAAAGCTGGTTATTTACATTATTATTATATATTAAATTCCATTATTAAATTAATATAAAAATTCCAATCTTAACTTATCGCTTTTCAACTTATCGACTTTTGATTCCATCCAAAAGTCTAATGCTATAATTCAAATCCAACTAGTAAATAAATTTTAGAAACCATTTTCATATCCCTATATT
Organism: Allium cepa; assembly: GCA_030765085.1. NCBI lineage: Eukaryota > Viridiplantae > Streptophyta > Magnoliopsida > Asparagales > Amaryllidaceae > Allium > Allium cepa. Next base: position 403,142,524 of record CM060931.1, read on the forward strand.
TCTCAGAATTACAAATTATCTCAATTCCAAATATTACATTACTACTTATCCAAATCCAATTTAACTGCAGAAATTATAACTCATTTTATTAATTCAACCAAAATCTTCATATTCGAAATCAACTGATAATCAGTATTCAACATTTTAAATGAATTAAATGTTCAAAAACTAATGACCAAAATTCCGGGTCGTCACACACTACAAAACAAATTTATTTCGAAATATCATTTAACTGAATTCAAAATTTAAGAATTTAAAATCACTTAATTTAACCAATTCGGTGTCCGTATATAATTTTCTACCTTGTGGTCAAGTGATACGGATATTTATCATTTCAATCCACAAATATTTAAATTTTTACGGGTGTATATCATTTCAACCCCCAATCCCAAATTTAATTTCAAATCCATGAAACCGCTCGAGTCTATCATTTCAACCCATAACGATTTCTCTCTAATCTATCATATCGTTTGGGTATGTATCATTTCAACCCATAGGAACTTGCAGTGTTATAACAGTATAGAATTATAACATCTAGTCATCCAATATCAAAAGTCAAACATCCATCACAATCATCATCCGAATCAACCAATAAATAACAACAATTTATCGATTATCAATAACATGTATTAACTGGAAATTTAAAATTCAATATTAAATTAAACGGCGATTAAATTCACTAAAAGTCATATTTAATTGAGATGGCAATTTAAATATACCAAACATCGACCAATCAATCTCTAATCGCATCATAAGTTTAATTTTACTAACATAAGATAATTTAGTAGCTGTGAGTGGGTTAAGATACTCACCTTTTGATTTCAAATCGAATTGAAATCCAAAATAAGGCCCAAAATTCAATAGTTTTAGAATTCATTCAAACTAGTTTCATAAAGTCCAGAATTTCGATACGATCGTAGCGGAGAAAACTGCGAGTGAATCCGAGCATGTACGTAAAAGCTATGATTGCTAGAAGTTAAACTGTTTAAAATTAAATAAAAAAATAACTTACCACGTCAGTGCCAATTTCCACGCAAACCCTAATACACGATATGAATCGCGTTCGAACCCACTTGAGAACAGCCGCCGATCATTGACCATTAACTGCACCTCCATTGTCGCATCCATCATGATTGACCAACTCCACTGGCTCCACCATCTATAATCGCCCATGGCCATGGGTTGTGACCAACTCCAGTCCCCTCTGGCCATCACGCCACCTCCGACCAATTTAACACTGTTTCTAGGCGATTTCGAGCCCAAACATAAGAACTACCACATGGATGATCCCTACTCGACGAACTCTACCACCCCACGCCCTCCGATCGTCGCCAGGATGACGATCCACCGTCCGATCCAACAACCTCATACGAACGACCTTGGGTTATCCACCAAATTCTGGACGCACGGAGACCCAAATCGGAAAAAAACTGCAAATCTAGGTTGTGCTCTTCGAGAGCTTTGAAACGATATATAATAAGCTAGCATTTGAAGAGTATGAATTTTGAAATTGGATCTAAGGTTTGTAATTGAAAATATGTTTCTCCCATTGGAAGAAGGGGATAGGCAGGTAGAATTATATGTATAGAATAAACTGAAAGACTGCTAGGGTTTGAGAAATAAAGATTTTTTTGTGAACAAAGCCCGATAAGAAAATGAACACATATTGAATTTGTACGAACGACAGTAACGACCAGAAAAGCTCGTTCCGCTTTCGAAACGAAAATTGGTCGTCTCATATATCAAAATAGATGTTTTCGATATTTTTAAACTTAATGGAACATGTTTCAAGTCCCAATTCCATCGTACGAAGAAGTTAGCTTTTTTTAAAAATCAGTTTATTTCAAATTGAATTCATTAAATTGGTTTCTGCGCATTTCATGTCCGCACGATCAAACAACAAGTCCGATCAACACGAAACTTGAAATCCTACAACAATTCACTGTTACGGATCCGACGAAACTAGTTTCGTTGAAATCTAAGATAGTGGCCGAACTGGCTATTTTTACATTAATTAAATAAATTATTATTATCTTAATTTTATCACCTTTCAATTCAAATTTTTATAACTAACAAAATTTATCAATTTTGATTTACTAGTAATTCATAATCTTTTAATATAAATTTCTATGTCAAATCCAATATTTAAAGTTGCACATATTGAAGTGTTTAATTTCAATTGCAATAAAACCATTAATTATAATTTAAATTCCAATAAGTTGATTAAATTTGATTTCAATCTTTTTATTCAATCAATCATTATCTAATGAATATAATTAACATTAATTTACCATTTATTCCCTCAATATTCTACAGTAACCATCTTAATTCACATTAGTTGCAATATTTGAATTGATTAATTACAATTTGATTTCCAATTTAATTTTCACAAATTAATTAGTGAATTGATAAATAAGCCATTGTTACAACTTATGAATTTAAACTTATTTCCAAGTTTATTGTTTACAAACAAAAAAAATTCAAATATTGATTGATTATTCAATACTAATCAATTGCCATTAATTACGTAAAGTTTCACCGTTTATTACAACATCTGGTTTGTTTATTTATGATTTATAACAAATCTTAACTCTATAATCATTTCCATTAATTAGAATTATATTAAAGTAGTTATCGACCACCTTATATTAACATCCTTAAATTTCAATCTAGTTATAATTCTCATTAATAAATCTTAAATTTCTAATTTTACACAACATCAGATTCTAAAACTTATTTAATATTTTAACTATCGAAAATTGCGGGTCGTTACACTATCCCCCACTTAAAACTTTTCATCCTCAAAAAGAGAAAAGGAGGAGCAAAGAAATTAACATATCTTATTCAAATCATTCAATTTATAAACAATTAATTTACATAATTAAATAATCTAAATAAAATATATCAATTTATAAAAACAATTAAATCTTCATATAAAATTTCAATAGAAGTTCTAAAATATTTTCACTTTTACAAAATTTTCTAAGTTAAAATTATACGAAAAATTTCGGCGGAGTCTCTTTTGTATGGAGAGGTCTGAGAGAAATAATAATATCAATAATAACTATATATATATATCATATTTCAAATAATATATCCCAACCCATGGGAAAATAATATATAATATCGCTAGAAAATCGTAATCCGAAAATTAACATACTTATTTGTCGGGCAAACAACGCTTATTTATGAAACCAAAAGCAGTAGCAATTGCTTCCCTAAACCTCTACTTCACTTACACAATCAAAAGAAGTTTATAATTATATATAAAAGAGAAATATTTAAGTTGTTTCAATTCATAGCAAAATAATTAACATAACATAAAAATAATCACTTGCAAACAAAACCATACAATCATCATACGCAGTCCAAGTAATCAACCATCCATCCATAGCTACCAAAACAAATGGTTTGTTCGGGTTCAGAACTTTTAATTGTATAAAATGGTAAATAACTACTAAGTATATCATACACTTAACAGCCTTAGATAGAACATAATAGATTATTTATACATATTTATACAGTCAGAAGTATCCTTTCCAAACATCCATAAGCCAAACAACCAATAATTTCAAAAGTTGTTAAGTTTATTCTTACAAATTTCTTTTCATATCATTTACTATTTGTCTATTTTCATTCAGTCATACAATGATTATTTTCTTTAAGTTACATTCATTACTTACAAAATTCATTCCCATTTATTCATATAATGTCATTTTCATTAAATTTTCATTCAATTACGTAGATAAGTTATTTCCATTCAATTATTTAAAATAACTAATGAATTCATTATTGAAGGATTACATATATTTTATTTCAATTTACTTCACATGTATTATTTCTTTGATTTACTTTTTAAACATCAATATTCATTTGTGAAGCAATTTATACTTAGATTTTTATTCTTTTCTTTTCACTTTTTATTCCTTTTGCATATTTTATTCACTTTTACTACTTACTTTAAATATAATTGGCTTCATACATCACCTAAGTTTATAAGCATTTACTTATAGTATTCACCTTTCCTATTTCATTTAATTATAGGTTTTTAAAGTATTAACTTAAGTTTATAACAATTTATAACACTTGAATTTTTATTTATAGAAGTAATACCATTAAACACTTTCATTTCTTAAGTTTTACATATATAATATTCTATTACATATTTTTATTAACATCTCTACTTTTAATCTTTTGGTAATTTATATATATATATATATATATGTGTGTGTGTCTTTTAGAATGTAATTAAATATTACACAAGTTTATCTTATTCAATATAAATAACAAAATGTTTAACCTTTTACATCTTCTTAGAATTCATTATCTTTAATTTACAAGATATTAGTTTCCATTTACATTTCTTATATATTTTATTTTATTTTTTTCATTAATCACTTAACTCTTAATTTCTTATTTCCATTTTAGCAGCCCCCAATTCTTAAAATAGTTAAGATTCTATTCTATTATAATAAATAAAAATTTCTAATTATCATAGAGTTTAATAACTAAATTCTAGATTCATTTTAGTCATTTTGAAAATAATATGTATATCCTTTACAGATCAAATCATATTTAGAAATTCAAAATTAAGATTTATTCATCAAAATAGATGTGTAGTAAAACTACTACAGCAGTCTTCCCATCTTTGAAACTCGAAAATGAACGTCGATGCTGTTAGAAAATCCAATCTACGGTTTCGATGACAACTACTATATAACGGAAATCGAATATACATATACATTTATATATACAAGTACTTGCTAGAACAAAATCACTAGAAAGACAAGAACGAGGCTCAAAGGACACTACAAGAAACTACAAGTCCATATGTACAAGGAAGTAAAAGAAAGGATGCACAAAAACTGACATGTACCTTATCAGACATCTAGATGCACAAGACAGACGTTTGGAAATAGCACTTAGACGTCTGATCCTCTACTATATTCAAAAAAAATATAGTATCAGACGTCTGAAAGAAATACCAGACGTCTGAATTCAAACTTGAACTTCAAAAATCAACTGCAACTGCCACATGTGAATGGGCATCTCTGCTTCTCTTCGCCACAACTCTTCACCATCAACAGAAGCAACCTTAGAGCATTCATTAATGGATGTAACTGCTCAAGATACCTATCTACGACTATATATAACATCAAGAATCAAGAGAACAAAAACTTACTTCACTTACTTATGCTTTCTAATTCTGTACTCTAATCTATATTCTTAATCTCTGCATTCTAGCAATCTTTACTTGTATTCACTCTTCCATATACTCAGTTCTTTATAGACAACATTCCTTAGAAATATATTGGAAGCAAATGTACTAATTAGTCAAACGTTCATGTTATATTAGAATACACATTTGAAAAAAACAACTCATTGTAACCAAATAATATTTCAAAATTTAATAAAGGAAAACAAGATTTGAAAAATCTTATCAAAACTTCAAAACCTTCAGGTAATATAAATGAAATTGGATTTAAAAATATTCCTAAACAAAAAGGGAATAATATTAGGAAGTATAGTTTTATTTATCAAAAGATTAAAAGATCATCTAAGTCTAATACGAATACCAAAAACATAAAAAATTGGATTCCTGAGACAAATAATAATTTGATTAGACAAAAACATAATAATTATTTTCTAGATAATGAAGTCTACAATAAAAATGATGTTCATAAAGGTACCAAACCTTCTTGGTGTGGCAACCCGCTCCTCCTAACATCTAGGACCCTAGCAAAGTATATGGGTACGAACTAAATCATTTTTATCTTGCAGGTATCCAAAATAAAAAATAAGGAGAAATGGATACTTGATAGTGGCTTCTCTAAGCATATGACCGAAAATGAAAAAATACTATCAAATATAACATATATCGATGGTGGAACGGTATCTTCTGGAGATAACTTAAAAGGATACGTCATTGGCATCAGAGAAGTCATCAAATCTGGTATTCTAACTCTCATATTATTACAAATGTTTTGTTGGTGGAAATTTAATACAAAACCTAATTAGCATTAGTCAATTATGCGATAAAGGTTTTCAAATTAATTTCGAAAATGATAGATGTAATATTTTCGACAATAACAAACAAATTTTTTTTGAGAGATTTAGAAACAAAAATATTTATGTCATAAATATAAATATAAATCAAAATTCAAACTTATGCTTAACCGTCAAACATGACGATCCATGGTTGTGGCATAAATGACTCTATCGTATTAATTTTAAATATAGTAATAAATTAGCAAAATATGAGCTAGTTAGAGGTTTACCTAAAATAAAAAAATTTATTTTCATTGTATTTTCATTTAATTATATTTATATTTGTTTTCAAAAATAATAATATTTTATTTCGATAAAATCGATCCCTCGAAAATCAAGCAAAACCTTCCAAAATAAGACTATTTTTAGACATACTGGAGATTTCAAACGTCTAAACAATGTCATCAGACATCTAACACCCTTGTATCGCACCATTTTTTAATCCTATGCATATATCAGAAGTCTGATATAATCAATCAGACGTTTGACAATTGTCTCCGCCTCATAAAAATACAAAACGGTCTATTTCAGACGTCTGAAGTTGTGACCAGACGCCTGAACAAAGTCTCTCCTTCTTAACAAAAAAAATCAGGCCATTTTCAGACGTTTGACATTATATCCAGACGTCTTACAAAATTCTCTTTTCCTTACAATTCTACCTATTTCAGACGTCTGCCAATAACACACAGACGTCTAAAAATGTTTACCGTCTTCAAACTAGGGTTAAATCAGACGTCTGATTCACTTCCAAACGTCTGAAATTCAATCGACACCTATTCATGGCCTTAAAATGACTGTTTTCCCCAAATTTCCAATTCACATTTCATTTCGTTTCCACTTTCAAATTCGAAACCCTAATTCTCCAAATCACTATCTCCTCAATTTTGCTCGATTTCATGGTGCCCAAAACTAAAAACTCTAGAGTTTCTAAGAGAAAGCAAGAACACGCTACATCCTCCAACCTACAAGTATGCTCCGATGATCAGATTGAGAAGTTGATGAATCGAGTACCTCATTCTATTAAAAGATATGAAAATATCCAGAAGAAAAAGCTGCACACACGCCCCTTCTATAATTTTCTTAAATTCCCTATGTATGATTTGGATGAGATGTTTGAAAATGCTGGGTTACAAAAGTTGATTTCCTTCAATTCGAATAATGTCCAAATCGATCAGCTTGCAATATTCCTTTTCTACGCTAATCTAGATAGCATGCCGTATGGAATACCGATAATGATGATAATTGACTTTGGTCGAGTGTTTACGACAACACTATTCGACTTACTTCGAGAATTATAGGTCGTACTCTAGGTTGTTCCGACTCCGGAGAAGATTTTTATGACATCATGGATATGCGCCTTAAACCAAAAAATAATATTACCCAACAAATTTGGGAAGATGAAATGCCACGATTTGCTTCAAAATACTTACGACCTAAGGCAAGACTACTCACTAGGATGATTATCAACGCAATCATTCCTCGACTTGGCAGCCATATGCAAATAACAGAATTGGGGCACAAAGCTCTATATGCTATCTTTAGTGGTACGAGTGTAAATTGGGCAAAATTCATATTTGACGAGTTTAAACATTATTGGACTCGATCATGTCCATCAATCATTTACCCTACCGACATCATGTGCTTTCTACAAGCCCACAACATTCCATCATATTTATTGACTTTTGAGGAGATTACCCCCAAGTACGCCTCCACAAAATTCTTCTCTCTTATGCACTTAACAGAAAATCCCCTGGATTTTATTTAATTTGAAGAATGGACGCAACATCGTCAACAAGCTAGAAAGCTAGGCCTCAACCCCAACAACAACCACCACAACTATCACAAGAAGAAGAACAACATCACAAACACACTCCTCCTCCTGCACCTTTTGACTATCCAGGCCAAGACGACATTTTGGAGACTCGCACTGAAACTAAGCCAAATGAAAGCGTTCGAGATTTAACTCTCCAAAATCAACTTATCTTATCAAGAAATCAAATATTATAGGCTAAGCGTATTAATAGCTTCGAAACAACATATGCTTCTCACCTAGCTACAGTCGAAACATCGCTTTCAACAACTTTATTTGTTTTAAAAGAGGTTCTCCAACGAGTCCGTGGCCCTACACCACCTTTGGAAGATTGGCCAACTCCAACACCTTCTCCTCCTCCTTCAAATTATTCTAAAATTTTTGAAGAGGAAAAAGAACCTCTAGAACATACTCCAAAATCTCCTAGAATACAAGTTAGTTCTTCCAAAAATGAAGATGAAGGAGATGATCGAGCCAAAGCTTCCCCCAAAAATCCTAAGATATTTTTATAGGTTCCATCTTTTGTATTGTAATGGAATCAAAAATCTATGTGTAATCACTATGTTTAGTGGTTATAAAAATGCTTTTTGGCTTGTTACTTATACGTAATTAGTTACCTTTCGTCTATTCAGAATAATTTATTAAATTGATATATTATAACCTTCTGGCGGTAGGTAAATATTCTTGATTAATAGCGTGTACATGCTATCTAAATTAAGATTAAATAAAAATTACACGCCACATATTGCTATATTCAATAAAACGGCGGTCGGATAATTTTTTTTGATTTTTATGCACATACTATCTAAGGGCATGATTATTGATTATATCATACATATTCTTGTATTGATGCTTTTTGATAATGCCAAAGGGGGAGAAATAATGGTCAGCACATATTCAGGATTAGATTTATAAAATTATATTGAAGTACATTGTATAGTTGTCATTATCAAAAAGGGGGAGAATGTTAGGAAATCCAATCTAGGCTTCGATGACAACAACTATACAATGAAATCGAATATACATATATATTTTTATATATAGGCACGTGTTAGAACAACATCACTAGAAAGACAAGAACAAGGCTCAAAGGACACTACAAGAGACTATAAGTCGATAGATACAAGGAAGTAAAAGAAAGGATGCATGAAAACCGAGATGCACCATATCAGACGTTTGGGCGCACAAGCCAGACGTATGGTAATGGCACTCAGACGTCTGAGCCTCTAATATATTCAAAAAATATATAGTATCAGACGTCTGAAACAAATACCAGACGTTTGAATTCAAACTCGAACTTTAGAAATGAACTGCAATTGCCACACGTGAATGGACACTCCACTTCTCTTTGCCACAACTCTTCACTATCAACCGAAGCTACCTTAGAGGATTCATTAATGGATGTAACTACTCAAGATACATATCTACAAATATATATAACATTAAGAATCAGGAGAGAAAAAACATACTTCACTTACTTACGCTTTCTAATTCAATACTCTATTCTTGATCTTTTCACTCTAGCAGTCTTTACTTATATCACTCTTTCATATACTCGGTTCTTCATAGACAATGTTCCTTAGAAACATATTGGAAGCAATTGTACTAATTAGTCAAACATCCATGTTATATTAAAACACACATTTGACAAGAACAACTCATTGTAACCAAGCCTATTCCTCCGGGCGAAGCGAGGGTTTTTGATAGTCGAATTCCAAAGGGGAGCTTCAGGACTGGACGTAGGACAGGAGGTCCGAACCAGTATAAAATTCTGGTGTGCCTATTCTATATTTACTTAGATTAATATTATTTTAGCTGCATCATATATTTTTTCATATATACTTGCATATACACTACACGATCCACCCTAAGACTTTTAGATGTCGCGTGCACTCATCACCGATATTATTTTCCAGCGACAAAGAGGGGAGTATATAACTTATTTTCTTTTAAAAATTCTTTTTAAAACTTTCTTTCAATTCACATTGAAATATTCATATCTAAAAATACTGCTAAATACTACTAATATTCTATTAAAAAATATTCGAAAAATAATTTTTTTTCCTTCAAAATCCCGAAACTTAGGTTCTATTTTCCGTTTCATATTCATTTTATTTACAATGCCATTTTTCCAATGTTCTAAAATTTCAATTCCTAACAAACAAATATATCACTTCCAACTATACTATTTATAAAAATTATTCTTTTATATACAAAATATAATACTATGTAAAATTATTTCATTTACCCATATTTTAAAACAATATTGTGTCCGTCCACCCTATGACATGTTTAGAAATCCATATCGTTGCCATGGCATCCTATGTACCGACTAGAATTTATAAATACTCAACATAACAAACTAGCACAATACAAAAATCTTTTATAACACTAACGAATACGCTCTCTTATATATAAACTCAAGACTCATTCTAAGGTATTACTACCCTATTTTTAATGAGTTAGACCCCCATAAAGCTAAGGTTATTGGTAAACCTAAGCTCTGATATCAAATGTAACGACCCACCTTTTTGAACGGTTGAAATCGATGATAAACCACACATATCAGACTCAAACTATTCAAAAGGGAGTATTGTTATAGGGTAAATAAGAAAAAGTAGAGAAAGAATTAAAACAAACACAGAATCTCATAGTGGAATGACAAAATATAATAATAAAATAAACAGTTCATGAAATTGTTTTACTAATAACATTTGATTATACTTTTACAATACAGATCAGAGTTACATACAACATAAATAAATAAATGCAACGGAACAACATAATGTAGTGGAAATAATATAATAAATAATAATACTAAATCTTCGTCTTTGTCCTCCAAAAGCAGTTTTCAATACGCTGAAAATCTCAGACTAACCCGAGCGAATTGAAAAGACAAAACACTCGAGTCAGAACTAAAAGATCTTATGTAAGTTAAATCAACAGTAAATAAATATGAGTGTAACGGCGTCGGAGATGTTTACGGGTTTTGACATCTCCTATCCAGTGTCTAATGTGCGTGCAATTACTTAAGAGATGATCGCGATTTCCATCACCTAAGGATCCGTTAAACTACCTACTATGTAGTACAATACGCTATTATAATATGTCTACAGTACAGTAAAGTATTAAATAGTGTTAAGGCGTTACCCATATCCACCTTAACACATTTTATATATTCCCATAGTTTATACAGTACCTTAAGCTCAATCGAACCAGTGGTTTACCCAGAGGCCACTCCATAGGTATGGTATAAAATAAACTCATAGTAGGTGTGATAAGGAATGTGACAAGGCACACGACTGTTTTGCGGATCCCGACTAGCGGTAACACATAACAGCTACTACCACTCACCTCGAACATGCTCCCAAAGTCAAATCGAGGGGTGCCACCGAATCAATCACAAAGTCATAATATGGTATTGAAGAAATGTGCCCGATAGAAGGAGCGACCTCACATGGCCTGGCCTGGCTCCTATTTCAGTCATATTAAGCTGATTCACAAGAGTCAAGGCAACATAAATACCTCATACAGAATCATTCGCCAAACCATCCTACTTCATTCTAGAATCTCCACCATGTACACAGTTGTTAAAGTGGTTTTCGGTATTGGCAAAGAGTATGACACTATCCAATCTCGGTCTTAACAACCAAAAACTTATTTCACACCGGATGGCTCTTTTACACTTTCAAGATCTTTTCATAATTAATATCAAAATATCATATTCAATTCAAACCATATCACTTTTGAAACCATATTTACCTTCAAAATCATATTCACTTTCGAAATCATATTGATAAGATAGGTTAATTGAATCCCCATTTCAAAACCATCATATTTACTCAATACGTCATTTCACTAGAAAATATCATTTCAAATCCCAACTTATGTTGTAACTATTTTTAACCATATTCGTTTTAAAATCAAGGGTTTAAATGTGAACACTTCACCTTTACACAATCTGGAATTTAGAAAATAGTTTAGATAGTTATAAATAGTTTAAATAGTTTAGCATAATTTTAAAAATAAATTTTCAAATAGTTAATACTCGATTGATAGATTAAAAAAGTATAGGTGGATTTAAGATAGTTTAAATAGTTTTAAAATAGTTTAAATAGATTAAAATAAATTAAATAGATTTAAAATAGATTAAATAGATTTAAATTAGGTTAAATAGATTTAAAATAGATTAAATAGATTTAAAATATATTAAAATGGTAATTAGTTTAAAATAGGTTAAAATAGATTGAAGTAGATTAAGATAAATTAAAATAGTTTAAATTGATTAAAATAGTATAAAATAGTTGAAAATAGATTAAATTAGTTTAATAGTTTGAGAATCTTAAAAAACAATATTTTTAGAATATAAATCTTTGAACTGTATATACTAAAATAATTAAGTTTGAAATTGATATCAAAATAAACTATTTCTGCCTTTTCAACAAATCTAAACCATATCTAAATTTCAAATCACCAACTCGAATTTAAAATTTCAATTCGTTTCATTAAACCATCTCAATTTATATTGATTATAAACCACAGTTGAACTATAATTTTTAAACCACTTCAATTTCATAGATTTCAAAGTTTAAATCTTTAAACATTTCCAATAACTCCATTTCGATAAATTTCAGTTATATTTCAAATTCAACTTCGACATTTCCATTTTATTCTTCTAACAATTCATTAAACCAACTCAAATTTCAAAATTTAAAGCTTGGATTTCAAATATAATTCAGTTTATACAAAACAAATTTTATTTCAAAATATCATTTAACTAAATTCAAATTTTAAAATTTTAAAATCACTTAATTTAACCAATTCGGTGTCCATGTATAACTTTCTGGCCTATGGTCAAGTGACATGGATATTTATCATTTCAATCTGCAAATATTTAAATTTTTACGGGTATATATCATTTTAACCCGTAATCCTAAATTTAATTTCAAATCCATGACTTCGCTCAAGTCTATCATTTCAACCCATAAAGATTTCTTCCTAATCTATCAAATCGTTCGGGTATGTATCATTTCAACCCATAAGGAACTTGCAGTATTATAACAATAAAAAAATAACATCCAGCCATCCAATATAAAATAAAACATCCATCAAAGTTATCATCTGAATCTACCACTAAATAACAACAATTTATCGACTATCAATAACATGTATTAACAGGAAATTTTAAAATTCAATATTAAATTAAATGGCGATTAAATTCACTATAAGTCATATTTAACTGAGATGGCAATTTAAATATACTAAACATCGACCAATCAATCTCTAATCACATCATAAATTTATAACTAACATAAGATAATTTAGTAGTTATGAGTGGGTTAAAACACTCGCCTTTTGATTTCAAATCGAATTGAAATCCATAATAAGGTACAAAATTCAATAGTCTTAAAATTCATCCAAACCTATTCCATAAAGTCCAAAATTTTGATATGATCATAACGGAGAAAACCGCGCGTGAATCCAAGCATGTACGTAAAAGTTATGATCGTTAGAAGTTAAACTATTTAAAATTAAAAAAACATACCATGTCAGCACCAATTTCCATGCGAACCATAATACTCAATACGAATCGTGTTCGAACCCTACTCGAGAATAGCCACCAATCATTGGCGAATTACCACACCTCCATCGTCAACATCAATCATGATCGACAAACTCCACTGGCTCCGCCATCCAAAGACGCTCACGACCATGGGTTGCAACCAACTCTGGTCCCCTCTGGCCATCACTCCACCGTCGATCGTTCTAACGCCGTTTCCAGGTGATTCCGAGCCCAAACAAAAGAACTCCGACCATGGATGATCGCTACTGGACGAACTCTACCACCCACACCCTCTGAACATCGCCAGGATGACGATCCTCCGTCCGATCCAACAACCTCATATGAACGGCCGTGGATTATCCACCAAATTCTGGATGCACGGAGACCCATATAAAAAGAAACTATAGATCTAGATTGCGCTGTTCGAGAGCTTCAAAACGTTATATAATAAGCTAGGATTTGGAGAGTTTGAATTTTGAAATTGATTTTGAAATTAGATCTAGCGTTTGTAATTGAAAATATGTTTCTGCCATTGGAAGAAGGAAATAGGCAGATAGAATTGTACGTGCAGAATAGACTGAAAGACTGCTAGTGTTTGAGAAATAAAGCTATATATATGAACAAATCCCGGTACGAGAATGAACGTGTAACAAATTTGTACGAACAATAATAACGACCCGAAAAGCCTGTTCCGCTTCCGAAACGAAAACAGATCATCGCATATATCAAAATAGATGTTTTCGATATTTTCAAACTCAATGAAACAGGCATCATGTCCTAATTCTGTTGTATGAAGAAGTTAGCTTTTTTTTAAATCAGTTTATTTCAAATTGAATTCATTAAATTGATTTCTACGCGTTTCGAGTCCGCATGATCAAACGACAAGTATGATCGATACGAAACTTGAAATCCTACAATAATTCACCGTTATAGATCCGATGAAACAAGTTTCATCGAAATGTGAGGCAGTGGCTAAACTAGTTATTTTCACGTTAATTAAAGAAATTATTATATTAATTTTATCACTTTTTAATTCAAATTTTTATAACTAACAAAATTTATCAATTTTGATTTCCTGGTAATTCATAATCCTTTAAAATTAATTTATATGTCAAAACCAATGTTTAAAGTTGTACAAATTGCAATGTTTAATTTTAATTGCAATAAACCCATTAACTATAATTTAAATTCCAATAAATTGATTAATGTTGATTTCAATTTTTTATTCAATCAATCATTATCTAATGGATACAATTAACATTGGTTTACCATTTATTTCCTATGACGAACGGAATTTTCGACTCACGAAAGTCGACATTAATACATCTACTGTATCAACTGCCGAGCAATCGAAGGCCGGAAAACCGTATTGTTAGGGTTAAAGAAGAAGAGGTAGGAGAAGAAAGAAAGAAAAAGAAACAAAAACAATATTAGAATCTCACAATCGCAGCGGAACAACGTATAATAGATAAATGAATATCTTTAAAACAAAGAACTATATCAGCTATTACATTACATCACATTACATTACATTATCAGAGTTTACAACAACAAACAGCGGAAAAGAAATACTATACACTAGTTGATACACCAAGCCATCCAGTTTGTCTCCAGATCTCCACAGCATCTCCTGAATTCCAGAATGACCTGATAACTTGACTCTAGACTACCCTTGTGGAAATTGGTGGGCACCCAGAGTTTAGGAAGGGAACAATAAACTCCAAGTCAGTCATTAGACTGGTGTGAGAACTTAAAATAGTTTATCTTTAAAACAAACAAAGAAATATTTTAAAATAGATACGCAATGCTTTTGGAAAATGAAACTACCATAAGGCCTCCCGTACACACACACAATGCAAATGCAGAATCGGAGGAGATTTCTCCTTATGATAGTCAAACATGCTTGATACGAGAAATTTTCTTTGATATTATTACTATAAGTGCAAAGTGTAGGAAAACATTTCGAAAGTATGATATAAATCTTAGCCAACATACAACCAGCATCATATGCCTACTATAGCTACCATCTAAACAGTGGTGACCACCATAAGTAAATGGCAGGTTCTACAACTAAAACCGTACAAGGTACGTATTGGATTTTGGATTTCCAACAAATGGTAAGGCCAAGGAACTTCCCATTGCCACATGGGTACGCTTCTGGAAAGACGCCCCGAGAACCTAACCGGATCTCTGCCAACACAAGGCCGGGTTACCCCTAGCTGGGTAACTACTGACACGAGTGTGCCATCCCCCGGTCGTAACCGACCTAAATCCCGGGATTCACCAAAAACCACAAAGAAATAAATTTGCAGCAACCACATAGGTTAAGTATCAGGGCTCCATACCATAATACCACCTCTATCCAGAAGGAAATGACATACACTAAGGGGGCGCTGTACCCTAATATTCTTGCTGCATCTTTCATGTTTTGACCATTACCGGGGTGTGAGGTTCGACGAAGTCTCGTCCATAAAGTTGCGCTTTTCATAAAAGCTACGCTTTGATCAACAAATGATCATCAGCACTCTGTATGCCACATTACCAATTTGGGAATGTATCACTAGTAACCATCAACTACATAACCTCTGAGCTCGTACGTCTCAGAGAAGGGTGTTAAGGTAAGAGGATAAATTCTCCGTCACTATTAGAAATGTATTAGATAGAAACCAGCTTTACATCTCGATATGTATTGTCAGACATACATCCATACAAGTCCGTTCCGGGATCGAACGGAACCGAAGGCACTTCCAAAGAAGCCCTTGAAAATCCGGATATTCACTAATCACGTCCGAAATTCCCATCACAAAGGGTGATAAAATCTCTATATCGGGGATTAGCCGATGTAGAGTCATTCGACGGAAATCCTTCTGTTTTCGAAAATATCTGGTCTTCAACACTGGTCTTCAAATGCTATCCATTATGACATATCACTATTCGGAATGGGATTTATGACCCAAAGGTCCTCTCCCGGCTAAACCGAATAACGAGCACTTATTTTAAAATAAGTGTAGCATTCAAATTCAAGCAAATCACAACAAATACCCATTTAAAGGTAAATATTGATAGTTGGTTATTTAACTATCAAAGATATGCACAACATCACCAGATTCCAAATAATTTCCCAATTATTTATTTTCCAAAAATATCTTTACAAGATATATAATTTTCCACACTTCAACCATTTGAAAACAAATTTCAAATTACTTTTCACCTTTCCAACTTTTGAAAACAAAATTTCAAATCATTTTCCTTAAGTGGAAACACTTCCAAATATTTATTCATTTTCATTTCAAAATGGTTCATTTAAACCAATTAAATAAATCCTTATCGATTTACTTCAAATTTACGTTCCAAATCCGTAAATTTATTTCCATACTTCAAAAATAAATCAATGTTTATTTTTAAAACAATTTTCCTTTTCCTTTATAAATTCCATGGTGAATTCACATTTCCAAAATATCTGTGAATATACGATTCTCAAATCGGTTTCAAATATTCACTTTCAATTTATCTTTAAAAGATAAAATCTTAAAACATTTCACTTCATATTGGAAAACATTTCCATACTTATTTAATAATAAGTAATTCACAAATCTATTTGTTTTCAACATTTGGAAAATATCCAATATACTTAAATCAAAATTAAGTATATATTTTATTCTTTAAGGAAAACATTCTCTTAAACACATTTATTTGAGTCAAAACAAATGTTGCGTAAAACATTATTACGACAACCCAAAATCACTAGTATAGGGATTCGAAATTAAGATAGATATATAAATCCCAATACTGTATAAAACATTTCCTTTCAAAAATCATTTACTGTATTAATAGTGTTATAGTCCATCTTTTCTTTATTTCTCGAAAACGTCTATTCCAACAATGAATGTCGAAATCTATGGTTTCGATCCTTAACACATTTTAAAACAACTTCAAATCGTTTTAATTCTATTTAAAAGATCACTTCCTAAAACATTTCTTTAGTATATTATTCACTATCCAAAATCGTGAATATAAATCGTTTACCAAATTCAACATTTCTACATATTTAATTAAAGTCTTTCATATTTACTTATCAAATTCAGTTGATTTCGGATTTATAAAACAACGTTTATAAATTCACATCTATATCAAATTTTATAAAAACTTCAACTTATAAAATCCCTTAATTAACAAATTCTATTTATATCTCATTAAAATGCAAAAATCCAATTTATAAGTTAATTACTTATAAATCTTTTATTTTACAAAATCTATTCATTTTATAACTTCACAATTTATAAATTTATAAATTTCATTCACTTATGAAATCCATTTATGCTTCATTTTAACACTTATAAAAACTTGTTTTAAGATTCCAATATTTTATTTTATAAATATCAATTTTATAAATCTTTTATATAAACCGTTTATAATAATTCAAAAATTCCAATTTAAAACATTTTACAAATTAATCAACTACTTATTCAAAAAATCACATTTCGGTTATATTTTCACAAAAATCATAATTTTTATAACATAAAAATTATAACGATTATTTATTAGGAATGAATCAATTCCAAAATTCAATAAAATGTACACTTTTCAAAAATCACTTGAAAATCCTTTTAAATTCGAAATCGTTACTTTAACATTTTTAAAACTCCAAAAATAGGCCCAGTGCTACAACAGCACCAATAAATCAACCACGACATCCAAACATCATGTATCAATATGATAACAGAATATATCGCAAATATCTGTAAATAAATCAATACTGTTGAGGAATCCAATTGGATCCCTCCAACCTGTTACCCTGCATCCACAGATGTTCGCACAATACCAATTCCGTTTCAAGACGGAATACCATGGTACATGGGTTCATATAAAATATTATCCGCTATTATGCGGCGCAATAGGGTCTCATCCGCTATATAATGTGGGAAAATCAACTCCAAGTACATATATAATACCAATTCCACTTCAAGGTGGAATATCGAGGTATATGTGTTTAATAAATAACATCCGCTTAATATACGGCGTATAGGGTCTATTTCAGTATGATATATAATAATTTATCATCCAAACATACAATCAAGCAATTTTAAATCTAACTATTTAAAATTTTAAATCGAAACAGATTCGATTGAGTGAGAAGTTCTCACCTTGTTTCAAATAACAGTTGCAGTGTTTTATTTCGAATAAAATTAAACGTGCGTTTAATTTTATCCAAAATTCTCACTAGCTCCAATCAACTCCAATCCAGCTCTATTGTGTAGTGTTCGCGAATACGAACCCAACGCAAGTCGTTTCGTCATTTTCCGACCTCGTATGAACATGTTATGATAGTTTAAAGTTTGAACGATTTTAAAATATAACAAATTAACAATTTCTATTTATATCTATACCCTATACAATCACGACCGTCCATTACAAAATCTCCAGATCTCGACCGTTGCCCTTCTCTTCTCCCCTTCGTTCGTTTATCATGCAAGAACTCATAGCCGCCATTGATTTTGAAATTTTCGAGCCTTCATCTTACATCTTCACGACGATCAACTACTAATATTTCGAAGCTCGTATCGTGCCTCACCTCCACCTCGAACGCGGCAGAGCTCGGTCGCGTGATGGCCTTGGTTTTCGTGTCGAAACCTGCGGCCTTTGAATGCAGATTGTCGTTGATCCGCCGCGTCATTTCCGATCGTAGCCGTTGAATATGTAGCTCTTACTACACTCTACAACTTTTTAGTTGAAGGTTTCTTGAATTAATGCATGGATTAGAAGATATTGGAGGAGAAAGAGTTGAAAATTTTCGGCCATTATTTCTGAAGGTGGCGGCTGTAACCCTAGCCAGGGTTTTGGTTGAAAATTGTGAAATTATGGGTGCTTTTACAGAAAATTCTCAAACACTATTCATCCGAAATTTTTCCGAACTTCAAAGGAAGCGTGCCGCCTGGCGTTCATAATGCTTTAACCCCATTCCGAACGCAATGGAATATGTATCGGGAGCCAATTCGATCAAATTTGGAAGATATGTTTTCGAATCGACTATTTAAATTTAAAAATTCACTCAAACCGATTTCAGTGCGTTTTAGCTTGCCTCGGACAAAACCTAAATCCGATTGACACAAAAATTGAAATCTTACAATAATATAACATTGCGGATCCGATGAAACTAGTTTCGTCGAAATCCGAGACTATTTGAAAAATGGCTATTTTTTACTTGTCAATTAAATATTAAAATATTCAATTTCTGCAAATTAACTTTTAATTCAATTTTAAAAGTTCTATAACATCATTCTATCTCCAATATGATTTAATACTAATTTACAAATTATTTTCATCACATTAAACTCAATTTCCAATTTTTTTTGTAATTTCAAATATTAAATTATCGATTTAATTATCCAATTAAATCTAGATATTCGAAATAAAATTTATTCGACTTACAAATTTTACTTGTTAATATTTAAAATCAATTAAATTTACGAATTTCAATTGACGGAAATTCTGGGTCGTTACATTTCCTCAATATTCTACAGTTACCATCTTAATTCACATTAACTGCAATACTTGAATTGATTAATTGCAATTTGATTTCCAATTTAATTTCAACAAAATAATTAGTGAATTGATAAATAAGCCATTGTTACAACTTACCAAATCAACTTATTTCTATGTTTATTGTTTACAAACAAAACAAATAAATTCAAATAATGATTGATTATTCAACATTAATTAATTTTCCCAATTTAGTTATATACAATTTCACCATTTATTACCACATTTGGTATATTTACTTATTTACAATTTATAACCAAT
The DNA here is from genome assembly GCA_030765085.1 of Allium cepa. Taxonomy (NCBI): domain Eukaryota; kingdom Viridiplantae; phylum Streptophyta; class Magnoliopsida; order Asparagales; family Amaryllidaceae; genus Allium; species Allium cepa. Next base: position 403,162,746 of record CM060931.1, read on the forward strand.
CTTAACTCTACAATCGTTTCCATTAAATGGAATTACATTAAAGTAGTTATCAACTACCTTATATTAACATCCTTAGCCTTGATTCTACTTATTATTCTCATTTATAAATCTTAAATTTTTAATTTTCCATAACATCAAATTCCAAAATTTCTTTAATATTTTAATTATTGAAAATTATGGATCGTTACAAGTGAAAGAAATAGTTGGAGCTTAACATATGACACTTATTAATGAACACATCAACTTATGAAATATTAAATTCGTAAATATACCACGTATTATTTATGAATTAATAATTGCTTTTCCAAACGGATTGAAAATCAATATAGATTTATTTTAAAACGAATATTACGAATACTTGTTATAAAGTATATCAACAATAATAGCATTTATTTTCAAAAAAAGTGAAGCAGTAATAATAGAAAATACCGAAGTATCTACATTTTTTACAATTATTTTGGAATTAAGGACTAAGTCATATCTTTGGGAAATAATTTAATGATCCTACGATAATGAATCATATGGTGCCAATAAATCGTATCTCAAATAACTAAGGATATAGCACCAATTTTTTGGCAGTGGCAAAAGTATGCATTGGCTACAGAAATGATCAATGTATTTAATACATGGTAGTGCATCTATGAAAGTTCATAGAATAAAATGAAAGTATAAAACATAACATGCAAAGAAAACAAAAGAATTTGATCTGATCCAAAAAGTGAGTATATTAGAGAAAGGTAACAAAAGTACTTAAAAAGGGGTCTCAAAAGTCACATCTCCCTATGATACATAATGATGTATCGATAAAGAGTAATCATACTTTTTTGGACAAAATAAATTTAATAATGAGTGAAGTTAAGTTAAATTTTTTTTTAAGGATGTGTACTTAACAGTAAGTGCATACGATGAAATTTAGTTTCATTTAAATCATGGTTCATGAGATCATACAAGATAAGAGATGATGGGAAGCCCCTATATATCCTAGTTCAATGAGTGCATGGGTTGTGTGAATCGACAGGCTACTCATATTATCGTCTAGTGAGGGATCTTATGTAACCACACCAAGGGTTGGACTAACCTACATCGGTTGACTAATTTATGTTATAAAATAAAATTTTATAAACCCCAAATTAAATTATATTTATACATATATATAAAGGAAGTTCATAAAATGTTTGTGAATGCTTATTCCATCACATTAAGAAATAATTGTAGTTTCAAGTAACACTAATTTTATAATGATGTAATTTCTTTTAGAAATTATTAGTTATAAAATGGATTTGGATATGATCCAAAGATAAAACTGATTACATAAGATGAAATGAAACCAACCAAGCCAAAATAGACACATATCATTAGAATGTCCTATAAAAACACTCACATATTAAACTATGAGTTTCACAGCACTTTTGAAAAAATATTCCTCAACCGCCAATAATTCATTAAGAAGACCGACTCTATCATATGATAATATATGCAAATCCAAAATGGATTCTAAGTACATTATCAAGATATAATTTTTATTATTTTACTTGAAGGGATATGATCACTTGGTTGCAAAAGTGTCTTTAACAAGAAGACCAATGCTGTAGGAATTCAGTAAGTAACATTGGTAAGAACAATATTGTATATTTCAATTGTGAAAATTAACATAATTGATTCATCATACAACGTGCTTAAGTTAATTTGGATTTTACTTGCATAACTTTCGCTGGATATAACTTTCATTTTTGAACATACATATTGAAAAAGAAATTCTAAATAATGATTCAAAATAGACAATTTTCCTATAACAACCAATTTATCTCGAAGTCAATGTGAGAGATATTGGGTTTGTGGGTATTGGATAGGATCTAGGAACTGATACGAAATTATCATTCGACATGCATCAGAACTGAGCAAGTATGTTGATAGAGAAATCGATTTGTTTGATTTTTAGCCAAAATGCAAAGGAAGTGTGTTTCTATAAGAAAGAACGTTAAAAGGTACAAAGTTATCTCTAAAATATTAGAAAACATATATAGTTAGGGGTATGCCCTTGGGGCAATTCTATGATTTTTTTTATAAAATATTAGTTCTGTAATAAAATCTCGTTTGAAATAAAAGGTACTTCTCACTCTATTATATATTTGTCATACTATGTTATGTTAATTTATTATTCAATTTATGTATATTAAATAGAAAATTCTTAATGTGATACGTTATGATAGTAATTATAAAGTTTGGCAATCATGAGAAATTTATCACATCAAGAATTAACATATTACTTTAAATATTCCTAGTCAAGATGTTTCGAGATAGGATACCGATACATCCATTGAGATTAGAATACGCAATGCTTTCAAATCTTAGGCAGTTTATTATGGCTACTGAGGGTACTAAGTGGTTACGTACAGATATTTACTTGATAACTATGGAATGACTCACTCAAGGTTTTGTTGGTTAATATAACTAAAGTCAAAAAGGGAATCTCCAATTGACGATATTACATGGTTCTCTTGACTTGAGAATATCGTCGAACTTTAATGTAGACACTTCACTTTGATTATAGTTAAATCGTGGTATGGCGTCCATCGAATGACTATAGCTGGATCTGATTTGAAGTATGGTAAGTGAAACACTATTCAATAGATATTTTGTCTACTTATTTAAATGGGGTTAATATCATAATCAACTTAATTAATTTGAAGTCATATCTCTGACCAAAGTAGTATGGTTAAGAATAATATTTTATCAAACCAAAGATTTTGTGTTTGGACTAAAAAAGTTGAATTTGGACGGCATTGGAATTTTGACAGAAACCAAATTTCATAAGTCCTAAAGTGCTATAGTTTTGACGAATATAATTTGTGTAGATAATCATTATTACCTCACTTAAAATAGTAAAGTGGATTATAAAAATGGGAAAGTGATAAATTCGACCAAAAGGTCACACCACTTTCTAAGGTGGCATGTGAATGTTAATATTCGAATTGCTCGATATTAATCACTGACTAAATTTACACCTTTGTGTGGAACTAACGCAATGATGAATACTATGAAAAACCACTTGATTTGATTAATTTATAATTGTTGTAAACTAATTAATATTTATGAGGTATTAATTATTAAATTTAATTTTATGTATTTAAATTCCATTAGCATTTAATAAAGAGCATACATAAAAGTAAGATATGTATGATATACGATACCAATAAATATTTAAATTGGGAAAATAAGGAGAAGGAAAAACCTTGGGCACTTTTTTGAATGAACGACACGTTTAAAAATTTATTCTGAAGGACACTGAATGCTCTATTAATATAACATTCAGGTAAAACAGATGTTATACGAACTGTGATAATGAATGATGTATGAACTTAGCATTATATATTTATAATGTTGTATGAATTTATCATTATATATGTGTAATTATATATTAACTTGTCATTTCTTTAACTATGAAAATGAATGCTATTTTTTTCCATCTAGTTTAGTTCATTCGATGCTATTTTAATTTAGAATTATGTTTATCTGGTGCTATTTAATGTAGCACTTAGTTTTATTTAATGCTGTATTAATATATCATTTAGTGTCCTTTAGGCAATTTTAAAAGTTGTATCCTTTAGACTAAAATCGGTCTTAGGTTTTTCCTTTAAACTAATTACCTCTATTAAAATTTGATTTAAATAAATTATTACTAAATGGGTTTGGAAACTTTATTAGCCCTATAATGCAATTAGTATTGCTGACCAAAAGATTTAAGGGGAGGAGTCTAAGTGTTCAAATATTGATTTGAATTGGTGGACAGAGACCGAGTAGAAAAAAGACAAGATATCCACTATTTCCTCTATCTGGATGCATATTTAAACACCTCATTCTTTTTCATTTGAAGCCCCCTCTTCTACCCTATTTTAACTGCATGTATCAAGGCATATAGCCTTTTATTTCTAAAGAAGATTCAATACATAATCAATTAAAGTCAAAGGCGATGTTCGTCTCTAGACTATTGTAATATCTTGAAGTGGTTCAGTTGGATTTAGGAATTGTTTCTTTATTCAAGGTGCAAATCATAGGCAACTAGCTGTGGTAATCATTCTATCGCAATGTTAATTATAATTATGTACGTTGATCGATATTTTCATACTGTTTAAATCCAAATAATTATAACAAATTTGTATATACCTTTTATTATCCAATCTTATGTATATACCAAAAATTGTTTGAATATATAAATTGCACACACACACTACATCATCTTTGCACTAAAATATAATTAAGCCATTATACTTATATATGTGTATGTATAATATTTTAAATTTTAAATAAGCTAAAATTATTTTATAACTTATTAAATACATATACATGTGCATATATATATATATACATATATAACATATACTATAATTTAAAAAACATTATATAAACTTTTAAACTTTTGGCATAAAAAATTCAATTTTTTTTTTAAATTTCTGCAAAATAATAAATAATATATTTTAAAAAATATTTTGTTATATATAGTTCAAAAAATTAAAACAAATCAATACGGATTTGTTTTAAATTCTTTTGTATTATTTTATGGCCGAATACACACATATATACATATACATATTTTCAATATATATTTTAATATTTTTGTTCCAATATCTATAAGTAGATCTAATTTTTTTAAATTATAAAATTATTATTTTTATATATATATTGAATATAAATATATATATATATATACATATGTATATTAATTCCAAATCTAACAATATATTTTAATTAAAATATATATAAATTTAATTTCGAATGAACAAAGGATTTCTAAAGATATTAATTCAAATAGTCAAAATTATTTAAATAATAATTGTTATGATATATATACATATGCATGTATGTATATGTATATGTATATGTAGAAATATAATTTCAACATAAAATTATCCACAACAAAGAGATTTATAATTGGACAGATGTATCCATTGCAGTGTAAATTCTAGCACCTATATGCATACACATTAAGCATGTACACTATTTATATGCTACATGTGCACTACACATATAAGTATATTTGATTCATTTATATAATGTAAACTACATAAATTAAATAAAACCATTTATAAAAAATTAAATAAAATAAAGATTTATTTATAATATTTTAGATCAGATTTAATATTACATAGATTTTATAGGCCCAACATAGATCTAAAAATGAAAAATATGTATTAAAATTCACCCGTTTAACCCATAGCGACCCGATCAAATTCCGTCAATGATATCAAAGTCCAGTAGCCTATGTAGTCTAAATAAGAAGTACTAGGCTAACTTATTAAAGCCTACCCATTTAGTAGGGTTTCTACAACGGTAGTGTTTGGGGTTGGCTATGGATAATCTAGCACCCTGGCCTACCTGACTACTAGCTTGCCCAAAGGATGATGTAAGCCCAAAGGTTATCCCAGTATAAAAGAATCGAATTGATTTTAGGCCTTGGCCTAATTTTCAAATCTGTTTTGAAAATATAAATAATATTTTAAATTTAAGAGTTAAGTTTAAAATATAAATGAAAATGTATAATGTTAAAAATTAATTTCAAAATAATTTTTTAAAATTATTAAATAATTTTTGAATGCTTATTTTAATTAATTGGATTAATTAATTAAATAATTAATTAAAAGTTAGCCAATTAATTAAAACATATATGTATATTTATCTTAAAATGTTTAAGGTTAATAATAATAAATTTTCAAAACCAATAATAATTAATTAATTATATTAATTAAATGTTAATTACTAAATAACATACATGTATAATGATATTTGTAATTACTATCGATGTTAAGTCAATATTTAATTTTAAAATATTTAGAATGAACAAAAATTAAATTAGTTAAAATTTTAATTAAAAAATTAATCAAATACGATTTAATTAATAAAATAAAATTAAATATGATTTAATTAATAAAATTAAATTAAATATGATTTAATTAATAAAATAAAATTAAATATGATTAATTAAAAAGAGTGGAACTACCAGAATCCCAAATTTGGTTTAAGGAATAAAAACATACGAATAATACATATACCTTGATTTCAAATGTATCTGACCTTGAATAATGAGTTTATTTTATAAGAAATGCATTAAAACATAAACTGATATCACTCAAATAAATTTATCATAGATTATGAATCTCTAATCTAAATGTTGTCCTCCGCTATTATTATATTAAGAAATTACTTTCATACTCTCTAATTATTGATCAAACTTAAGCTAGAGATGTTATGTGTAGTATTATTAATATGTTGATTAGACAAAGTAAGATAATTATATGTATTTGTTAAGAAAACGCAGGAAAAATACATTATACTTAGGCCACCTGAAATGATAAGTATGTGTAAATAATCTCTTTCAATTTGTTGAGCAAACTTAATATCAAAATGAGATTATGACAAAGACCACTAGTTAGGAGTTACATGTAATACAACCCATAAGGTTTTATCCAGCACTTGCGCATCTATTATTTGTTGAGCAAACTCAAGGTTAAATTCCCTAGGCAAGCGAGTCCTAATACCCATTTGGGAAATTGAAAGACTTCTATATTTCTATTTTATTTTTGAGAAATATAAAAATTCTAGTGGGAGCCACTTAGTAAAATGTAATAATATGTTTAACCTTATTAATAGTATAAGAATATTTGATATGAATAAATGCCCTGACTTACTAAATGTAAATTTGCGAAAAATGCCCACATCAAAGTTGTTTTCAGGATAAGCTCGCTGGGCCAAACTACATAGAGTGGTTAAGAATGATAAAAATAGCACTAACCTATGAATTATTATTGTCTTCAATGCATGAATGTACAAAAGAAAAACCCGTTAAAGATGTGGATCCCATATTAGTGATTACTTATAACAAACGGGTAATGGGCCTTGGAATTGCCTAAGTTTACGGGTTGTCTACTTTAGACAAACTATTGCAAAGGCAGCATAAAAACATAATTGTCCATCAATTCTTTGAGAGCCTCAAAGTTTTGTATGGGGAGCAATATCGTTTCATAAGTCACAAGATTGAAATTGTTCAATATGAAGATAACGGAGGGCTATCATGTGGATGAATGTCTTAATATTGAAAGTCTAACAGACTTTCATAACTAAATGTTAATGTAAGCAATGAGCAACATATGTACGTGATCTTAGGCTCTCAAAACTTCAATAGCCTAAATCTTTGTTTAAGAAGCAATATCATTTCACAAGTAATGAGATTATTAAGAAACTAATCAATTCGAAGTTGACAAAGGGCACTCATGTGGATGAATATATCTTAATGATAAAAGGCTATAATGATAAACTTTCATAACTAAACATTAGTATAAGCAATCAGCTACAAGTGGACTTGGTCTTAGCGTCTTCTATTCCATAGTTTGAGCCATTCATATTGAAATACAATATAAATCACTTGGACACGAGCCTCGGGGAGCTACTTAATATACTGAGATCAACCGAGTCCCCATCCAAAGATCAAGACATGGTGGTTGCCATTAAGGAAAAGGCATCGTCTTTGAATAGTTTGCTGAAGATTTCTCAAGATTATGGTATGTAAATCTTATAAAGAATAAATCTGATATGTTTGGGAAATTTTAAAGGTGTCAGAATGAGGCTGAAAATCAAATGGACCATAAGATCCAAATAATTATAACTGCACAAGGAGTTGATTATATTGGATAAGAGCTCCAACGATACATAAAAGATAATAGGATTATCTCTTTGGTTACATAACTGTATACTCTGCCACACAATAGTGTTTCAAAAAGAAGAAATTGAACCCTAATAGATATGGTTCGTTCCATGATGATTAAAGCTGAGTTACCTCTTTCTTATTAGGGATAACCGTTGGGAACCGCGGTGCATATATTTAGTTTAATGCCTGCAAAATCTATGCCTAAGACCCCATATAAGATGTGTTGTGGAAAGAAACCTCAACTCAGGTATTTGAAGGTGTGGGGTTTTCTAGCCTACAATAAGAATACTGACCCCAATAAACATGAGGCAAAATTGACATTGTGTAAATTTATAGGATATCCTAAGAATTCAAAGGGATATATTTTCTACAATACTAATGAACAATATGTTATTGTTTCTCGACATGCTGTATTTTTGGAAAAGGAATTTCTAATGAAATAAATTAATAGTAAGACCATGGACTTGGATGAGATTCGATAAATTAAAACAGAGGTCGAATGGGTAGATGAGCAAAATTCACCATTATATGAAAATACACAACCTATTAGATGGTGTAAAAGAGAATCTCGCACATAAAAGAGATACTGTAGTTTTCTATTGGATGGCCAGAAGCAGGGCTAGGTTTAAAAGATGATACCCCTATCTTATTTTAACAAACACAGTAGAGTATGGACTTTGCACTGTGGCTTGAAACTATGAAATCTGAATTGGATGGCGTGTATGACAACAAAGTTTGGATTTTGGCTGACACGGTTAAAGTAATAAAACCGAGCAGCTGCAAATGGATTTTCAAGAAAAATCTAAATGAATATGGATAGGTAATGACCTATAAGGAAAGGCTAGTTGTGAAAGGGTTTCGTCAAATTCATGGTGTTGATTATGACAAAATGTTTTCACTCGTAGCCAGCATTAAGTCCACTCGGATTATGCTTGCCATCTCCATGTTCTATGACTACAAAATTTGGAAAATGGATGTGAAAACGACATTTCTAAATGGTGATTTAAAAGAGACAATCTATATGTCATGACTCAAGAGTTTCTTAGTTAGAGGCAGTAAGGGCAAGGCTTTAAAACTGTTAAATTCAATTTATGGTATTAAACAAGCTTAAAGAAGTTGGAATAAGTGTTTTGATAAAGAAATAAAACATTTAGTTTTTATCAAAACATAGAGGAAGCGTGCATATATCAGAAAGAATACGAAAGTGCTCTTGTACTCTTAATCCTATATGTCGATGATGTACTACTGATTGGCAACGACATTTTGTTTTTGCAACCAGTGAAAGGGTGATTATCCAAAAAATGTTCCATGAAGTATTTGTAAGAAGTAACCTCTGTACTTGGTATTCAGATCTATATCGATAGATCCAAGAGGTTGCTGGGACTGTCTCAATCCCTATACATAGATACCATATTGAAAAATTCCAGCATGGAGAATTCCAAACAAAGAAATGTTCTGAAGCAGTCTGTAATCGTGCTTTATAAAAAAGTCACTCCTCGTACTAGTAAGAAGAAGGCACATATGAAGAGAATATCGTATGCATTCGTTATCGGTTTCATAATATCCGCTTTGCTATGTACAAGACCAGAAATGGATTATGCAGTAGGATATGTAATCCTATACCATTCTAATCCAGACAAAAAGCATTGGACAGCTGTAAAATGTATTCCTAATTATTTTTGAAATACTGAAGACTTATTTTTCATATATGGGAATGGGGACCTTTTTATGTGCGATATAGAGAATTAGCTTTCAAGGTGACATTAATGACGGTAAGTCTATATCTAGTCATGTTTTTACATTGAACAGTCGAGTTGTAGTTGAATAATTTCCAAATAAGAAACCATGGCTAATTCGACAATGGAGGCCGAATACGTCGCCCTCGACGAAGCAACAAAAATGCATTATGGATATGAAAATTTATGCATGAACTAGGAGTATTTTCGAACATTGAGAATCCAGTGACATCATTTTGTGACAACAATGTTACGATGCAGATCACAACTGAACCAAAAAAGCACATAAGAAGTCAAGACACATTCTTCGTAATTTCTAATTTATTAGAGAATTTATCGCTGATGAAGAAGTTGTGATTAATAAAGTAGATACTAAGGAAAACATATTAGATTCATTTATAAAGGGACTAGCTCAGTCAGTTCTTAACAAACTGATTGGAGGGATGGAATTGACGGTCCAAAATTGGCTCTTGGTGCAAATGGAAGATCGATAGAGTTAGGGGTATGCCCTAAGGGTAATTCTATGATTTACTGTAAATAATTAACGATGTAATAAAATATCGTTCGAAATAAAAGGTGTTTATATGGGTCATATGGTGTTATGTTAATTAATTATTTTGTTTTAAGTCTATTAAATAGAAACCCCTTAAATTATTTGTTATGTGATGGTAATTAAAGTGTCTTAATCATGATAAATTTATCGCATTAAAAAAACTTGTTATTTTAAATATTCCAAGTCAAGATGTTTTGAGGGAATATATTGAAACACATCCATTGAAATTAAAGCTCTCCAAATATTGGGCGGTGTATTACTTATGGCTATTGAGGACACCAAATGTTTACACGCCGACTAAATCTACACCTTTGAGTTGCACATCTTAATGATGGATACTCCAAACAACCACAAGATTTAATTAATTTATAATTGTTGTAAATTAATTAATATTTATGAAGTATTAATTATTTAATTTTATTCGATTTATTTGAATTTCATTATTATTTTCTATAGTGTATAAATAAAGTTATGTATATACTACTCATGTGCAATATCGATAAATATTTAAGTTTGATTTATATAAATAAATTACTAAGTAGTTTTGGAAATTTTTCTATGCATATAATGCCTCAATTGGATGCTTATTTAAACACCTCATTCTCATTCATTTGAAGCCAACTCTTCCCTCCTAATATAACTACCAGTTTCAAGGAATAAGCCTTTTATTCCCAAAGAAAATTCAATATAAAATCAATGGTTATGATTGTCTCTAGACATTTGCAATTTCTGCAGTTGGTTCAAATGGATTTAGGGGTTGATTCTTCATTCAAGGTGCAAATCACAAGCAAATGGTTGTAATCTATCAATCCCAATGTGAATTATAATTATATAAATGTTGATCATTATGTTCACACTATTTATATCCCAATAATTATAACTAATTTTGTATCCCTTTTGTTCTCCAATTTTATTAAATACCAAAATTGTTTATGCACAAACATACACATTGTTATCCAGCTTTATGACCAAGCCTTATTTGGACGAGTCGGATCAATCAGATAAGAAGATAGCCGAGCAAAAATCTAGAATGATAACCTCAGAATCCAAACTCTAGTTAAAGTTCAAAGATTTGACTATGGATATACCAATCACCTTTGAAAATAGCCAACACATCAAGGTGCTGCAAATGTTGAAGCCAGAAACAAAGAAAAGACTTAGATTGGTACCGACCCAAGGACCTTGGATCAGTACCGATGCATCGAAGTTGCTCAAAACTATTATTTACCACGTGTTGTATAGAGCTGAGACCAATAATAACCAAAGCATGCAATATGGTGTGGTTTGCCAACGATTAATGAATCAGATCACTACGCACAAAGCCCAAACTCCATATCAACATAATAAAGCACTCTTGACTTCTCATTGGGCTAAGAATTGAACTCCAAACCAAGTCATACCAAGATATTTGAAGTGCAAAAGGGTGAATACAAACCGTTAAGCAGAACAAAGAAATCAATCGAAGTTCAATGAACCATCACTATGGAACACCATCGATTTGAAGTTCAGATCGGTGCCCTTCTATTAAAATTACTGATTTGGCCATGATCTTTAAAGAGCGCCTTCTTTAAAATGTGGGAACATTAGGAGAACACGGTAAAGATAAACTCATTGATCTTCGCTATAAATAGAGGGTGATAGGCACTATTTCGAGATACTTTTTTCTGCATTCCAAATTTATGTACTGATATTATAATTTCTTGGATCATCACCAATCCATTGATCATCGATCCAGAAGATCATGTTTGAATAAAATTTGTAGAATCATTAACATAGTTCAAGTAAACGTAGGCCTGTAATTAGCCGAATCTCTATAAATTGTTATGTGTTGTTTTCTCTTATTTTCGTTCAATTTCTTTATTTTATTCTCTTCTACAAATCTTTAGGGTGTTTGTGCCAACTTTTGGTGTAACTATATATATGTACGTACGTACGTACGTACGTACGTACGTACGTACGTATGTATGTATGTATGTGTGCATGTGTGTGTGTGTATATATATGTATGTATGCATGTATATATATATGGGCAAGCATCGCCTATACCTTATTATTTCTACACCAAAAATGCCTTTGATTTCAACCATATGTTTTGATTTAGGTAATTATTGTTTCACTCTCTTAATACTTACATAATTATTTAAGTCAAAACATATGGTTTAAATAAGAAGAGTTTGAGGTATAGTGAAAATGTCGTGTCGCCGATCCCAGCCATGTGTGTGTCTATATATACATATATTTATATATATAACTCAAACACACATACACACACACATATATATACACACATTATACATCCACAGATAAATGTGCATGTGTATGTGTATGTATGTTTGTGTGTGTTTATGTATATGTATACACACACTACGTCATCTTTACACATCTTTACATTAATTTAATTGGCCATTATATATATATAACATTGTCGGATTTAAAATTAAATTTAGATAAGAAAAGGTTATTTTATAACTTATCAGACACACACACATTACATATATTATAACTGTTAAAGATCATTTTGTAAACATATAAACATATAAACATTGGCATAAACAAAATTCAGTTTTGTTATAATATTTTCCATAAAATAACAATCAATGAATTTTTAAAACTATTTTAAATATATTAATATATAGTTAAAGCAATTAAAAAATCCATATTGATTTGATGTTAAAATTTTTTTTGCAAATTTCATTGCCGAATACATATATGTTATAATATTTATATTACAAAATTTATAAATAAATCTTATTTTATAAAATTAAAAATTAGTATTATATATACATACACACCGTATATATTTCAAATATCTAATTATGTGTGTGGGTTAATTCAAAATTTATAAGTAGATACTTTATTTGAAATATAGATTTTATTTTGAATTAGCCAAGATTTCTAAAGATTCTAATCAAAATGTTTTGAATTTGTAAAACTATTTAAATAAAAATATAAAGTTATTATATATATGTATAATTTCAAAAAAAAAACTATGGACAATAAAGGCATATGTGTAAAGGGATAAATATTTCTATTGCGGTGTAAATTCGAACATCTATATACGTATATATTAACCTTATAGACAATTGTATACTACATGTGCATTACATGTAGGATTGTATTTGATACGCTTTTAAAATATAACTTTTATTAATAAAATAAAACCTTTTATAAAAAAAAAATTATTTAAAATATTTTAGATATATCTAAAATTAGTTAGACTTCATAGGCCCAATAAATGTCTAAAATAATTTTCTTTTTAGAAATTTACACATTTACGCTTCAACCTAGCCTTATTCCTTCAAAAACAACATAACTACGATAGTGCGACTACTTGTATTGTGAGAGGAAAGACAGTGGGTGAGTAGAGGACAAGCTACTAGTTAACCTTGATAATAATACAAAAGTCGGAACTGAAATTTCAATCACAACACAAACGGGTAAAAATGGTAAGAGTAAGGGTATTTTATCTAATAACTTTGATTATTCATATACGCTTGATGATTCTGACATGAATCTAATATTTTTGATGAGGATAATATTATTATTGAAAATATTTCTAATGTTATTGAATAAAATTCCCTAGTGATTGAGTTAGCCAAGGATTTTTCAGGGTACGTTAGTGATAACCGGATTATAGAATTGGAAAATCTAAAAGGGGAAGAAAGAAAAAACTATTGTTATTACTCTTCCTAAAAGAGATAATTTAAGGAGAGTAATAAAATTAAATGATTATTCTAAGCTAAAACGTTAATCTATTGGAAAATAAACTAACTATAAAAGTTATAGATAAACTCTGCTTACCAGCTAATTGGAGATTAATTCATAATAATGATACTCGGGTAAAAGGTAGAATCTTGATTTGTTGGTACTCACTCATTTAGGATTACCAAATTTGTTCTAAAGGTACATAACATATTATTTGCAATGTCTCTGGTAGGGGAGGGTGCTAGTTTCGTATTTCATTTATTTATGCTAGCAATTTTCTGAAAGACAAAGAAATTCTATGATAATTCTTAAGTACAGAGACCAATCTATTTGATAAACCGATTATTCTCTTAGTAGGCTTAATAATGCCCTACATGATAATGATAAAAAGAGTGGTCTTGTTATTCCTTTTAGTCATTTAACAGTTTTTAATAATTTTCTAACGGCATCTGGTTTTGTAGATACGAAAATGTAAGGATTTAAATTTACATGGAGAAAATGAGGAATCACTACTAAGATAGATAGAGTTTTAATGAATGATTTATTCCTTAATCTTTTCCCCCAATTAGTTTTGATTGCTCTTCCAATCTACTCTAGTGACAATAATCCTATTTTGGTCAAATTTCAACCTTCTAGCAGAAATATTAAGGGCTTTCCTTTTAGATATTGTAATTCTTGGCATCTAGCATGTTTCACCACTTGGTTTATTTACCAACCTTGGGGCTCTATTCAACGTAATTTGATTTATAAGTCACAACATGGTAAGAAGGAACTTAAAAAGTAGAATAGAACTAGAGATAAGGAGAATCAGAATATATTTAACAGTGAATTGAAATATTAACTGGCTTTGAAAGAGTCAGATGATGTTCCTAATAATTTGATCTTATTTGACAATCTTGTTCAAGCTAATAAAAACATTAAATTACACTAAAAATATTTTCATGATGATGCTAAACAAAAATCTAAAGTTTCATAGTTACAAGAAGGGGATATTAATTCTAGGTTCTTTCATGCTAAAATGTCGATGAGAAGGCACAGAAACAACTTGCTCGCTCTTATTAATGAACTAGGGGAACTAAGTTACAATGCTGAAAAGATTGAAAAGGATGCCATTAGTTTTTATTCCGCTCTTTTTAACGATGAAAAAAAAAACTTTTTCCAATAATACGATGTAGAAAAAAGATAAATGAGAAGGGTAGAAAATTTCTATCTGAAGCTATATCAATGGAAGAAATAGAGGAAGCGGTTTTCTCTACTTCGGATGAAAAGAGCCCCGGTCCTGATGGATTCACCACTAAAATTTTCAAAATACATTGGGAAGAAATCAAAGAAATTTCACATGAGGATTTGAAGAAGTATTTGATATATGCAAATTGGCTAAGGGAGTTAAGCACACTTTCATAAATCTTGCCCCTAAGAAAGATATGTTTATTTCTATTTCAAATTATTATCTGATATTTTTTCGTAATATGTTCAATAAAATTATTTTTAAAATTAACAGTAATAGAATTAATTTTCTGCTTCCTTTGTGACTCTCTGGAAATTTGTCGACATTCATCCACGGAAGATACACCGTAGAGAATATTTTGTTAGCACTTGAACTTCTAAGGAGCTTTAAGGGAAAGGGATCATATAAGCTTTGCATTAAAATTGATTTAAAAAAAGCTTATGATATGGTTAATGGATTTTTCACCTTTCATATATTTAAATTGATGGTTTTTCCTTTAAAATCAATTGATCTTATTAGAGAACCCTTTACCACCCTATCATTTTCTTTTCTAATTCAAGGGATACCTTAGGGTTTCTTTTCTAACAATTGTGGAACAAGATAAAGAGATCCTCTATCCCCATATCTTAATGGAAAAGTATATTGATGATGGAAAAATTAAACCAATAAACAAAATTTCCCCTATAATTTCTCATTTGGTTTATGCAAATGAATTGATGATTTTTATAAAGAAAACGAAAAATACGCAAATAATTTATTAGATATTTTGAGTAAAAATGAATCTAAAGTAGGATTGGGTGTTAATCAAAATAAATCCATATTAATTTTTAGTAATAATTATACAAATAAAATTTGGATTAAAAGTATATTGAAAGTCGAACAAAGTTCTCTTCCAGTTAAATACTTAGGTGTTCCTTTATCTTCTAATTATTTACACTACTCTAATTGTAGGAATCTCCCATACGTAACAAAAGAAAGAATGGATAAATGGGACAACAAATTATTGTCAATTGTGGGGAGAGCAGAACTTGTTTATTCAGTCACTACCTCTATGATTATGTATTGGTTGATGATATATTAAATCCCTATGGATGCAATTAGAAAAATCAACATAATGTATGCATACTTTTTTTAGGAAGTGAAGCAGCATAAAATAGCATGGGGTATGATATGTAAAACTAAGAAGGAGGGCATCATATATTTCAAATATATTTTAAAAATCTTGCTGAGTTTAGAAGAGCTACTGGTATGAAACTTTTGTGGCATTTCCTGACTAAAAATAATATGTGGTCCAATGGCTTCATAATAGATAATGCTTGAGTAAAAAAATCGAAATATGAATATGGATAATAATAGCTCTTCCACTTGCAAAACAATTCTCAAAGCTAGAGATAATGGTATGTTTTACATTAGGAGAATAATTTCAAATGGAGTGACTATCTCTGTATAGTTTGATCCATGGATTAATGACGAATTGATGATTGATTTATTCGGGTGGGATTGGATTGAAACTAGCGGATTAACAGATAATAATATAAGTAGCATTATAAGAAATGATCAACTGGACCCATCGATTTTTTCTAAAACAAGAGAACTTGAACATTCAATTAAGCAAATTAGTATATGCACTAGTAGTAGAGAGAATTTTTGGGAATTGGATAAATTTAAATTCTCATCTAAAGATGCTTGAGAAAAAGTAAGAATACATTGTGATATGTTAATTAAGATGTTAATTAGCAAATAGGGGTGTCAACGAGAAGGACAGAAAGTAATACTCATAACCATGAAATTTTAAACAGATGGGGTATTGATTTGAAAGATAGAGGTTGAAGTAAAAGTCATTCGCATGCTAACTTTCAATCCGTTTGAGGTTGGGGGAATTATATAATTCCAATGTTTTGTAAGTCAGTGCGTCAATCACGCATTTATCAACTGTGAGGGGGGTGAATTTTTGAACTATAGTTGATAAATGAACGTGATTGGAGATTTTAGTTGCAATCTTAAATGATGCAAGCTTTAAGGTAGCAAAGTTTTCTTTTTGGAATAGTAGCAGGGAATATTTTGTTTAATTTTCTTTTGTATTATCATGTATTTGCTTGCTTCTATATTTATTATTGCTATGTAAAGATTATAAACACATTTGATTAACAATAATGAAATCGCACTCTTTTTCCTGAACATACTACCTTGGTATTGTGCATGTTTTTAATAAGGCGATAGTACCAATTTTCAAAATACACAAACACACACAGATATATGTTTGTATGTATACACACACTACATCATCTTTACATTAACTTAATTAAGCCATTATATATATGTATATTAATATAATATAATGTATATTATATTATATTTTTGAATTTTAATTTAATTTAAATAAGCCAAAATTATTTTGTAACTTATCATATATTGAAAACCATTTTATAAACATATAAATTTTGGGCATAAACAAATTTCAGTTTTATTATAATATTTTTCCACAAAATAATAATTAACGTATTTCTTAAAACTATTTTAAATATATTAATATATATAGTTAAAACAATAAACAAAAATATATGCAGATTTGATGTTAAAAAAATACTTTTTACAAATTTTATGGCAGAATACATATATTTAAATTACAAAATTTTATAAATAGATCTAATTTTATGAAATTAAAAATTAGTATTATGTAAACATATAAATTGCAAATATAAAATTATGTGTGTGTATATATAAATATATATATTAATTCAAAATTTATAAGTAGATATTTTATTTGAAATATATAGGTTTGATTTTGAGTTAACAAAGATTTATACATATATCAATTCAAATGTTTTGAATTTGTAAAACTATTTAAATAAAAATATTCAATTCTTATACACACACACACACACACACACACACACACACATATATATCTTCAAAGTAAAACTATGGACAACAAAGGCATATATAAAGGGACCAATGTGTCTATTACAGTGATGGACTTTGGATATACGTATATATTAACCTTGTAGACTTTGTATAAATGACAAGTGCATCTATTGCGGTGCATTCACTGGGTTCGTTTCAATCTCTCGCTATGCAGATCTATTTTTGATTTCTGGATTGCCTTAATCCATAAAGTGGATCTATTGGTTTTATTCCTAAGATCCACTATTGTTCATATTTCGCTAAAGTCTATCATAGGATCTACCGAAGTAGTGGCTCCAAGATATTCTAAGGAAAAATTAACTGCTTTCGGACTCACTAATGAAGTTGAAAATGTCGTTTCTCAACATGTTAAAGAAATCTCTGAGCCCATACCGTTGAAATTCAAAGCTTTTTAGATATGATTACCCAAGTTGAGATTCATAGGATGATAAAAAGTTGAATGACAAGTTGCATGAAAGCCATGATGAAATGAGGAAACAGATGAAGGAAAATCTGGATTTGATGACCTAGTTATCTTTGAGTCGTAGAAGGAATAGAGGGAGTTACCTCCTTTCAATTCATAAGAAGGTAGCTCCTCCTCATACGATGAAAATCACAGAGAAGCGAAGTAGAAAATAAAAAGGAAGGAGACTGGGACCTCGAAAAATAGATCGGACAAAGCTCAAAACACACAAGTATGGATCGGTACCGATCTATCTCTTCAGGTCGATACTGATCCCACTCGTCCTATTTTGGGTGTTGGAGGTGTTGGAGATGATTTAGTTATTAATGGCCAAAATGCTGGAAATCAAAGAAGCAATAGTCGACAAATCACGTAGAGATTGTAGAAATCGATCAACTTAACAAACCGTTCTCCTAGAGGTAAGAGAACCCAGATATCATGGAACTAAATGAGATTGTTTGCATACCAAACACTCAAGGAAGGATAAGATTATTGCTATTCAGTAGATCTAATAGAACTAAAATTTTCGATGGACATTGTATGGAAGTTGGTGAGTGAAAACCAGCAAAATGATGATTAGGGCTCGACTCCCAGTAGGAACCCTTTCATTGATGAGATATTGCAAGAAAATTACCCAAGAAGGTTCATTATGCCAATAGTGCCATCCTAAAATAGGACGACGGACTCCCCATACAACATTTGTCGAAATATGAGTGTTATATGGTTACGGGGAGGGTGAAAATGCTATTAGATGTCGATGTTTTATAATACTTTTGGAGGCTGTCACTACGATGTGGTTTAGTCGGCTTCCGTCGAGGTCCATATCCTCGTTCGACCAACTGGCTAGGAGATTTGTGGAGCAGTTCTGGTTGCTTGCAACCCGTTTGAAAGACCTAATATTGTTACTAAACCTATTCCAAAATTCTGGAGAATCTCTTAAAGACTTTTTGAGTAGGTTCAACACAGCTGTGACTGAGGTAAGCAATGCCAAGGAAGACATTGTTTTAATGGCTTTGATCGAAGGAATACATCCGGATACTAATATCGGTAGATGGTTAAAAATGAAACCCTGGGTTGTTGAATTGTTTTATAGAAAAGCAACTCAATATTTGTGCCTGAATGTGGCAGATACGGCTGCTAGAAAAATTGGTGGTAGACAATCGGCTAAAGTAATCTAGAGTAACATGGTTATGAAACAAACTTGAGAGAATTCCGAGAACATTGTTATAAACATGGAAAATAAAAAAATAACCAGAAGAGGAGAAACCAGGGTGATGGTCGAATTCCAAGAAGCGTCCAAGGTTCTTGAAATATGAATATTATACACCATTGAATAATACATTTACGAATATCTACCTTGTGACTCAGGGTAGTGAGCATTACAAGAAACCATCTCCGAGGGGATGAAATGAGTGAGAGAAGAGGTATGGGAAGTACTGTCATTTCTATGGAACACATGCCATAATACGAATAAGTGTAGACATTTGTGAATTGTAATTAAAGATTTAATTCGAAAAAAGAAATTTCAACAATATGTGAAAGCCCAAAAGTATGGTATGCAAGAAATTCTCAACCCTAAGGGCAATTTCTCCAATGGGGCCAAGCTGGGCCTAGTGATGATGAGCCTAAGCAGCTTGGAAAAAGACTTATTATCAAGACAATAACCGATAGGCCTCATCTAGCTGAGAAAATCTAGAATAAGATGGAAAGGTATATGAATTCTTTAAAGCATGTTATGTAGGAGAGTTGCTTTGCCATTGAACATGGAGCTTCGGCAAAGCAATTAAAGACTATGACGGATGACATCGCTTTCAAAAAGCGTGATGCAGATAGGGTTAAAGCACCTACACTTGCTTCCTTGGTAATAACGACCATGATTAGATCAGCAACTGTGAAGAAATTTCTTGTTGACTGTGGAAGTTCTGTTATCTTGTTTAGAAAAGTTTATGAGCAGACAATGATGGATGGTCAGGACCTAAAGCCATGTAAATCTCTGATTTAGGGATTAACTGAAGTGACTGTAGAGTTTATTAGGTACATGGATTTACTGGTGGTTTTAGGTGAAGGTGACCACAAGGGAGTGCAGGTTGTGAACTTCATGGTGATGGACATGTTTTCTACATATAATGCCTTTTTGGGCCGATCGGCCCTTTCTATCTGCTAAATGGTATAGCCCCATGGTGTTTAACGATGAAATTCCTTATAGAGAAAGGGGTAGGGGTCATTGAAGGTGACCAGAATATAGGGCGTGAGTGCTAAATCATGGAGCTGAGAGAAGCAAAGTGACGTGAAAAAGGAAAAGACATATAGAAGACTTTCTACGTCAAGTCGACTGATGCATAGCTGCCAGCGCTTAAGCCTTGGCTCGGTCGGTATAGCAAATTTCGTAAACCTATGGATTCGTAGAAAGAGCTGGAGGATGCAAGGGCGACCCTGGCCAACCTGA
Organism: Allium cepa; assembly: GCA_030765085.1. Lineage (NCBI taxonomy): Eukaryota > Viridiplantae > Streptophyta > Magnoliopsida > Asparagales > Amaryllidaceae > Allium > Allium cepa. The sequence continues at coordinate 403,183,479 of CM060931.1, forward strand.
CAATCAACATCCTAATTGATCTGGATGATCCTACTCGGGTCCTAGAGATCGGATCTCAACTCAGCATGAAGATGAAGAAGGAGTTGACATGGTTCCTTTGGACAAACTTGGATGAGTTTTCCCGGATGCATTTTACTGTGTGTGGAATATCATAGAAGATAACATGTCACACAATTAATGTAAACCCTAGATGTCATCCTGTGAAGCAGAAACGGTACAGCCTGGGTTCGAAGCAATCTGTTGTGCTTAAGGAAGAGGTGGATAAGCTAACATCCAACGACTTTAGCCGTGGTGCTTTATACCTAGAATGGGTATCTAACGCAGTCCGGGTAAAGAAGCCTAATGAGAAATGGGAAACGTGCAGCGACTATTCGGACTTGAACAAGGCATGCCTAAAATACAGCTTCCCGCTACCAAAAATTGACCAACTGGTAGATTCCACAACCGGCCATGAATTACTCTCTCTCATGGATGCATATTCCAGCTTGTGCAAAGCGCTTGGCAGATTCAGTGCGATGGAGGTGCAAAAAGTTATAGTGAGGATACAGCGAGGATATAGCGGGATATATCGGATAGCTCTAAAATAGCATATAAAATCATACTTAATGTTTTTACAAATATATAAATGGTAATTAAATGAAAAACTAACATTAAATTGAATCACAACTAAAACATAAATGATTTTAAATAAATATGTGTGAATATACTATAAATAAACGTAAAATTGTTATATAACATAATTGAATTTAGTAGAATATTAGAGTATTTTCATTTCTAAAAATATATTAAAAATTCAATTAAATAAATTAATTTCATAATTTTTATAACGTATAAATGTCATTTTTTAATTCATTTCTTTTAAAGAAGATATAGCGGAAATAGCGAAATATAGCGGGAATAACGAGATGTAGTGAAAATAGTGGGGCTTAACGCGGAAAGGCTATATTTGGCACTATATGGAAAAATCGTAGCAGTAGAAATCTATTATGAAATATAGAAGGGTTATAGCGGGGTAATAGTGGAGCATTAGTTGCACAGCTTCCAACTATAACCAAATTCCATTGCATATCCCTAACCAAGAACATACCAGCTTCATAACCACCATAGGATTGTATCGCTACTGGTTAAGCCATCCGGTCTGAAGAACGTAGGAGCAATCACTAGAGGCTGCTAATTTGATGTTCAGGAATTAGATTTGGTGTACAATGTAGGTCTATTTGGAAGATATGATGGTGAAGTCACAATATTCGTTAAACCATTTGGAAGTCCTATTAGAAATATTTGGTGAACTCCGAAGATATCGAATGAAACTCAACCTACTGAAATGCTCGCTCTGGTCGTCTCAGGAAAATTATTAGGTTTTGTAGTATACTCAAGGGGCATAGAGATTAATCCAAAAAATATTGAGCGTTGAGGAATACTGAAGCCTCAAAGATGATAAAAGAGGTGTAAAGATTGAATGAAAAGGTAGCCATATTGAGTCGATTTATTTTGAAGCAATAGACAAATGTTTACCATTCTTTGATGTCCTAAAAGTGGGAAAGGGGAATTTTTCTTGGACACAAGAATGTAAGGATGCTACTCAATCCCCAATTGATCATTTGGAAAGACCACCTACCCTATCAGAGCCTTTGGAAGGGAAAGACTTGTTTTTTTTTGCAGTATATGTTCATGCTTTGAGTTTTGCCCTTGCACGCAAATAATCTAGAATCCTAAGACCAGCATACTATATCAACAAGCGATTAACAGAAGCAGAAATAAATTATCCAAAGTTAGTAAAGCTAGCATATTGCTTATTGATCGCATCGAGGAAACTCCACCCCTACTTCCAAACCCATCCAATTAAGGTGATGACTGGACAACCATTAAGGAAGGTTCTGCACATCCTAAAACTTTAGGGAGGTTGTTAAAATGAAATATCAAATTAAGTCAGTACGGTATATAATATAATCCCAGGAGAGTGACCCATGGACAAGCATTGGCCGCTTTCATTGCGCAGTTCACCGCTTGTAATGGTGATAAAGAGGAAGGCACGATGAAGAGTGCTTAATGGAAGTTGTACATGGACAGGGCATCCACTAAATGTTACTTGAGGGCAGGAGTAGTTTTGATAACCCCTAAAGAATGATCGATTTGCTATGCCTTGAAACTTGAGTTCCCCGACATAAAAAATGAAGCCGAATATAAGGCGCTGACCTCGGGGCTCAAGGTTGCGAAGGAATTGGAAGTCAAAACTTTACGCATATATAGTGACTCTCAATTGTTGGTATTCCACATGAGGAAAGAATTTCAAGCTAAAGGAGCAAGGTTAGCACCTTATCTAATAAAAGTTTTTGACGAATATTACATGATAACGCATATCCCCAGGGTGAAGAATATAAAGACCAATTCACTAGCCTAGCTGGCTAGCTCCAGGATGAACAACTCATAGGTTTAGTTCCAGTAGAGTTATTGTTAGCTCTAAGCATCGACCAGATGGATGTCGATTGGATCTTAGAAGCTAAAATTGAAAAGGAATTGTGGATGACTCTGATCAACGAGTATTTGCTGAAAGGAGCCCTTCCTAATGGAAGAAATGAACGAAGAAAACTCCCCTGCAAAGCTTTAATATTTATTGTCTAAGAGGATATATACATGAGAGGGTTCTCAACTCAACTGCTACGATGTGTCACCAAAGAAAAAGAAGCTAAAAGGATCATGCAGACATACATGAAGGAGCTTATGGTGATCATAGGGAGCAAACATTGGCAAGAAAGATCCTTCGCTGTGGATAATTTTGGCCAACCCTTAACCAAGATACGGCTGATTACACCAAAAGGTGTGATAGATGCCAAAAATTCACGAAGATTCCTAGAGCCCCGTCGATAGAAATTATGCAGATAATCAGTCCATGGCCATTTTCCTATAGGGAATTTTTTTTATCGAGGTGCTACCAATCTCAAAAGGCAGAGAAAAGTACGCCACTGATGCATTTGATTATTTTATGAAATGGGATGAAGCGAAACCACTAGCTACGATCAACACAAAGAAGGTGATCAATTTTGTAGTTAGAAACGTTATCCATCGATTTGGAAATCTACAAACCATCATTTCAGATAATGGAACCTAATTTGACAACTTTTAGTTCAAGAATTTACGTAGCAAATATTGGATAGAGAATAGATTTGCAGTAGTAGCACATTCGTAGGTGAATGGATAAGTGGAAGCGATGAATAAATTCACCAAGTCCACCCTGAAGAAACGACCGATGATGGCTAAGGGCAAGTGGATTAATGAATTATCTCTAGCACTTTAGGCCTATCGAATGATCCATAAGTCTGCAACTGGTCGTACTCCATTCTCTTTGGCCTATGCATCAAAGGCTTTGGTTCCATTCGAATTAGAGGAGCCTGCTCATTAAAAGATCCATTACGATTCTAAAGTGAATAGAGAACTCTTGCTTGAGTCCCTTGATATGGTGGATAAGAAGTGCGATGAAGTTGATATGCAGGTTGCTGCTTGTCGAGAACAAGTGGATCGACATTATAATACAAAGGTTAGAAATCAGACCTTCGAGATCGGTGATTTAATCCTTAAACTAATCTTCCCAGGTCTAGTGAATATAGGCCCCAGATGGAAAGGTCAACATGCTAGTGTGCATAAGCTTAGAGATGGAACATTTAAGCTAGCATCCATTGACGGAATTTCACTTCCGAGGGCATGGAATAGCGTACATTTATGATGCTATTTCACTTAAGTTTTTCTTTATGTATACTTTATTAAACTTTAATGTAACAAGGCAAAATCTGCTATTTTAATGAATATAAAATGAATTGGCTTTGGGGATTGATGAATTTGTGTTCACATTAGCTTAACTATGTGCCGTAAATGACAGAAAAATCAAACAATCTACATTTTTATAATGCAAATATATAGATGCCTGGAGATAGGTACCGATCGAATTTCGCAGTCCATGACTGAATTTAAGGAAATGCAACCGTTTTAAGTATCCAGAGATAGATGTCAATTAGCTCCTTCAACCTATAATTAGGGTGTTGGAGTATAATCACATAAGGGTCAGACGAGAAAGTTCACCCCAAGACCATTTCCCAAAGATAGGAAAAGCATTGAACCATTTCCTAGAGACTGGCAAGACCAATGATCGACATCCAAAGTTAGGTGAGATCTAATGTAAGCATTCGAAGATGGACATTGTGACGCTTAGAGATAAGCATCTTGCTACCTTAGCCCCACGGATAGAAGTTCTTACCACTACTCAAGGTGTATAATATCGATCGATGCTCAGAGTGGGGCATGATCGAACATGGATGTCCAAAGGTCGATACCAAAAGTATCACTCCTCGATACCAAGAAGTGATATGGAAATCCTAATTTATCATTGGTCAAATTACACCCGACTAGTGATAAACTAAGAAAACTATTAATCTAGCTAAATGTTAGCAAGAGGCTTTTCTTTTATTCACGTATGGTTGTGATAGATGGTTAATGCAATGCGATTTAAGTGCATTGGCAGCTAACATAAAAGGCTAAGTAAATCAAAGTACATAACTAAATAAATGCGAAGTTCAAGAAAAAACTAATTTATTATTTATTAACAAGTATTTTCAACAAAAAGCGGAGGCTATAACCGCACAACATCAGCCTATGGATGCTGATCCAAAGCACAAAAAATGACAGAAAAGAAAAAGAATGCAGCTAAGTCTTTTTTCACCTTTTCTTCACCTTCCTTCCTTCTCTGAAAGAGTGTGTATCAAATTTTTCTTGGTTTCCTTCTACTTGATCCCTGCCCTTGCAGCCTTTAGAATAGTCGCTGCATGTAGATTTAAGAGCCTCACTTTGAATACCGCTAGAGATAGAGGCAAATACCAGGACAATTATTATCGTAGGCATTGAAAAAGATAAAGGAGGAGGAATGTCGTCAAACATTTTCTTTTTAATCTCCTTGAGTAATGCGGCTTTGATCATTGCACCTCCAAAATCGATGGCCTTAATGAGTGTTAGTTGATTGCAATAATAACAATGTCTTCATCTCCTTGAATCCCATGAAGATGCCCATGGCCTCCTCATCCAAAGCACTGACCATCACATCGTGGAATGGATGTTTGAAAAAGAAAATGGCAACCAAAACTACAAGAATTAGAGAGGAAGCCTCTCCACTCGGGTTCGTTTTATCCCATTCAACGTTTTATTCACTATGATCCTATTGATTTAATTGAAGATGCTCATATCTACCACCTGGTTAACTATGATGATAATGCTGGGAAGATATATCAACTAGTGTTATTCCTCTTTTTAATCAATATTTGCTCCTTAAAACTTTGGAATCCTTTAGATGAGGAGAATTGGATTTGAACCAGTGTTTATGGAAACATAATAAAATTTAATGTTGAAATGCTTGGTCAAATTCTTAATTGTTCTTATATGGGAATTCGATTGCAAGAAGTTCCCGATACACGATATGCCCCAAGAGATGCTATTACTCACCTTTTTTGGGAAGATGATATGCGGAAATTAAAAACATCTAGTTTCCATCCAAAAGCCCGACTACTTACTGTATCATCAACATAGTCATCCAAAAGTTAGGTAGTCATGAACAAGTATACAAAGACGATCATAAAGCTTTGTATGCTATATTTGGTCATATTGAAGTAAATTGGGCATAATATAGTTTCGACCAAATTAAAATCTTTTGGACACCTACACGCCGTAGCATCATCTATGCTCCATATATAATGAGAATGCAATGGTAATTTGGAATTCCTTCATATCTCTCCCAATATGAAGAAATCTCTATTAAAGATAGTGGCATTAGATTTCTCTCTCTGATGCGTCTTCCAGAAACACGGCCAAGCATAACCCCTTTCTCCCAGTACCAACAACCACACAACAACAACAAGCACCTCCTACTTGACCTTCCCAATCTACCAAAGCTTCAGAACCTACAGGGTATTACTCTGATTCAAAAATACAAGAAGCCAAAATTACAATGGGATCAGGAAAAAACTATCGAGATGTTGCGCTTCAAAACCAACGTCTCCTCTCCTCAAGCCAAAACGTATTATATAAAAAGATGTCACATTTGGAAAGATCTTTTTTTTACTCGCATGACCAAAGTAGAGAAGACAATATAAAAAGACGTTTCAACTTTTGGAAAAGCCCTAAGAAAGGTATGGTGTTGTTCCTCATCTCGGTCTTCATCTTCTCTATCCTCGACACCGCCGCCGCCGCCACAGGTATTTCAACCATGACATTCTTCAAGCGTAGGTCCGTTAGCTGATCCATTACCACACTCTCGTCTTAATAAAGCACCAATAAATGTTGACACTGAAGAAAGAAAATATATCACTTGTCCTCCACAAGTCCCTTCACACTACACTCATTACACATCATTTTAGTGTCTCTTTATTCGAGAGGATGAGGTGTGCAACGATTAGTCTCAATGGCAACGTGATGGATATGATGAAGACTCGTCTAATTTCTGGGGTTACTACAACTATCCGTGAATCTTCTTTTATTTATGAATCATGTAGGTTTTATGTATCCTTTGTTTGATTTCTTCCAAACAATGTTTCTGTATAACTATGACAAATATTATCTGTAATTCTGTGAAAACTTATGCTTTTTATATTTTCCATATTTTTTTCTTTCTATAGCTTTTTTGTAATGTCAAAGGGGTAGAGATATCATATTACATGTATATAGGGGGAGGAATCACATTCAGGGGAGTTATATGCTTATTTGATTAGTGATTGTATTGTTGTCATCATCAGAAGGGGGGAGAATGTTAGAACCCCTATTCTATGATTTCAGTACAACAAGTATGAAATCATACGCATATAATATATTCCATCTATTTGCAGGCAAAAGCTTTTAGAATTCACAATATCGCAACTTGAAGATGACTAGTAGAAGAGAAGAATCATTGGTATTAGAAAAGCTATTATAGTGTGTTATTGTCATAGATATATAACTTGTAAAATCTCCTTTGGTGGTTTTTACACAACATTGCGCGACAAAACTTTTATAAGCCTTTCGTTATTTCCAAAAAGGTAACTACAGAATTTGATATGCATCAGATGTCTGTTAGTATATATCAAATGTCTGACTATGATCTGTGTTTAAAAAAAATCAATATGTATCAGACATATGTCAATATATATATCAAACATCTAACTCTGGCCTCTATTTAAAAAATATATGTTCAAACAGAGTTTGAATATTATGGACATTTATGCTGGGTAATGGGAAAAATCAATGAACATGCACTTGCTTCATTCTAATGGTTGTATCTGTATCTCTTCAACGCACCTCTTCTTCTTTAAAGCTTGCAACCCCTAGACTGAAATAAAACATAATAAAGGATGCTATTCTTTAATAAAACTCTTCAACATATATAAATATGTAAAGATTCTATGAAACAAATTACTTTAATTTTCTGAATCTCATATCTATACTCTTTGCATATTCTGATTTATAAGCAATTAATATATCAATTTTATCACTTCCTAAAAGAAAAAGCTTCACATACACATACTACTCAAAGGAGATTATAGGAAAATTTGTATTGTGCAGTCAAAATCTGTGTTACTAAGAACACATACTTGTCAGGAAAATATTTTTGTATCAATCCTATTCCTCTAGGAAAAGCGAGGGTGGTTTACTAGTTAAGGCCAAAGAGGAGCTTCGAGACTAGACATAGGATGGAAGGTCCGAACCAGTATAAAATCAATGGTGTGATTGCTTCTTTACTTTTTGTTCACTTTACTCTGCTAATTATAAGTTATCTATTTATTACACTTGCATATTAGATATAAATACACGATCCACACACATTTTCATAATTGATATGGGCATGGTGTATCATTTCTTCGTTAACTTGATGCAAGATGGAGCGGCTGCAGGAGTTGTTAGAGGAAATGCTGTGAATGCGGGATAAGCGAATCCCATGGCACCAGTTAACAATAATTATGCCATGCTGAACAGGGATTATACCAATCTTGGAAGCAAGTCTCTTCTTGGAACAGGCTATAAGGGTGGAAATTGGATTGGATGATGAGCAGAAAAAGAAATTGGCTTCGAGACAATTGCAAGGTGCGGTATTATTTTGGTGGAATGGAGTTACCATTGGTGTGACACAGGAAGAGTTAACTTGGGTAGATTTTCAAAGAGGTTTGAAGATAGATTCTTATGAAGTTATTAAGTCGACATTGTTAAGAAATTTTATGGACTTGAAGCAAGGAGAGATATTGGTGATTGAGTATGCCTCTAAGTTTGTTGAGCTGTCCAGATATGGATATACTACCATTGACACCATCATTAAGAGGAATGAAAAGTTTATTCAAGGATTGATGCCAAAGATTACTAGAGCGACCATGCTACATCTTCGAGACCAAGCAATATTGTAGTGGAGATGGCAATCTGGAATGAAGAGAAGCTTCCTACTTTTGGAAAAGAGAAGCAGGGTAAAAATCAGGATTCTCAGGTTAAGAAGAGAATGTTCTTTAAGAGGAAAAGAGCTTAAAAAGGAGGAGCTACCAAGAAAGGGAAGGCTGATTTGGTTTGCTACAAGTGTGATAAGAAGGGACATTTTGCTTATGAGTGCTAGTCTGGCAGAGAGAATAAAGTTGCTGATAAGAAAGGAGTGAAATACTTCAACTGTGAACAGATGGGGCACTACAAGAATCAATATCTAGAACCCGTCGGAGCGAAAAAGGGAAAAGCTTTTGCTTTGTAACCATCATCCTCTATATCAATAGCAGTTGAGAAAGGAAAATCTATAATGGAAGGCACACTTGCGATCCATAGGATACCAGTTAGGATACTATTTGACGCTAGTGCATTGCATTCATTTGTATTTCAGTATTTGGTAGATAAGTTATGCTTAGAACCATCATACCTAGTTACTCTATTTAGGGCTGCAAACCTAAAAGGAGGGTATGCAACTCTTGGGATAGGATGTGACCAGTTAGAAATTGATTTGTTAGGTCATAAGTTTGCATGCAGTTTATATACCTTTGATTTTGTAGGCTTCGAGATCATATTTGGTATGTATTGGTTAGATGGATATGATGCTAGGATATTTTTCCAGAATAGGAGAATTCATTGAGACATCCTAGTAGTAGGGGCCGAATAGTACTCAGTCGAGAATTCGAGTCTGGGAATTTTTTCCTTTTTGAATGCTATGGAAGTAGAAGAAGAGTTGAATTGGGTTTTGGTAGCAGGAGATTTGCAGATGTTTTTGAGCCAGTCACAGGACTACCACTGGAATGAGCTATCGAGTTTCGAATAGATCTTACGCCAGGAACATAACCTATAAGTAAACCACCTAGTTGATGACACCTATCGAAATGAAGGAGTTAAAGGTACATCTTATGGGCTTAGAAGGAAAGAGTTTTATTAGACCAAGCAGTTTGCCTTGGGGAGAGGTCGTGGTGTTCATGAAACTGAATGGGTCATTAAGGTTGTGTATTGACTGCCGTAAGTTGAATGAGAAGACGATAAAGAATAGATATCTTTTGTCGAGAATCAGTGACTTATCCGATTACTTGAGTGGAGCCAAAGTATTTTTCTAATTAGATTTGGCTATAGGGTTCCATCAGCTAAGAGTGGTGAAGGACAGTATTCCGTTGACGGCAGTTTCAAACAAGATATGGTTTGTATGGATGGTTAGTATCGGGTTAAATAATGCGCTAACTTTCTTCATAGATTTGATGAACTAGATTTTCCGAGAGCAATTGGATAGGTTCGTATTGTGTTCATAGATGACATTTTGGCATATTCTAAGGATGAAAGAAAGCATGAAGTTCATCTTAGAATATTATTTGATACACTAAGATAGCATTGACTGATGATGAAATTTTCAGTGTGTCATTTCTAGAAGAAAGAAGTAAAGTTTCTTGGCAATGTAGTCTTAGAAGTAGGGTTATTAGTTGATCCAATTAAGATTAAAGCAGTTAATAGTAAGAAGAGACCCAAGACAGTGATCGAGTTAAGAAGTTTCCTTGGATTGGTTGGATATTGTCAGAGTTTATTAGGGATTTTTCATGGATAGCAGCGCCACTAACTAAGCTAACCAGAAAGGACGTTAAGTTTGTTTGGTTTGACAAATGCGAGGAAGCATTCCTCAAGTTAAAGAATTTGTTGATTGAATGCACCAGTGTTAGTAGTTCCAGATAGGAATCAAGAATTAGTGGTGTATACAGATGCATATGGAACTGGATTAGGAGTTGTGTTAATGCAAAAAGGTAATGTGATTGCCTATGCTTTTCGATAGCTGTCACGGCACGAGGCAATGGCGACCGGTAGGCTTTGCAACCATCCCAGACCCACCGTGGCATAACAATGGCACACCAGTCTTGCTCTCTTAGTGAATGTGATAGGGGGTTCTCGCTTCGCGGTTTGGTGGAGAACGAGAGACTCTTACCCCTACATGTCCTCTCTTAGTGAATAGGGGTTGGTTAGGCGTAAGCCGAGACAGTCGAAAGGCTGGCCGTAAAAGCAAGGTCTGGGGTTTTAGAAAATTTTTCTTGTACTTTAAAAAGATATATGTATATTCCGCTGTATTAAATGTAATTCATTGTATAACTCTGATATTTGTATATAAAAGAAAAGTTCATTTATAAAATATATTATTGTTTCCGTGATTCTGTGACTGATTCTGTTTAAATGTTATAAACTAAATAACAATCCGTCATTTGAACGTTTCTAGTTGGTTTAATTACCGACTAGAGGCGGTCAGAGTGGCGGGTCGTTACAATAGCTCTGACTACATGAAGTAAGATATCCAACCCATGATTTAGAATTGACAGTGATGATATTCGCATTGAAAATTTGGAGACATTATCTTTTGGAAGAAAGATTTAAGTTGTTTACGGATTAAAGTCTTTAAGGTATTTATTCTCTTAGAAGGAGTTGAATATGAGACACTAGAGGTGGCTAGAGTTTTTAGCAGCTTATGATTTTGGTATAGAGTGTATACTGGAGAAAGGTAATAAAGTAGTGGATGCTCTTAGTTGAAAACATCAAAATGTGATGTTATTTATATTAGCAGAGTGGAAGGATCTTGATGCATTGACTACGTGTAATATGTAGTTAAGATCGACTATAATTTCTAGTTAGAGTACCACCATGTTATCCTGGTTGGAAGTTCGACCAATTTTAATTAGAGAGATGATCCATTTTTGGCTGAGAAGATTAAAAGATTTGCGATTGGAACTGAGATTAATGATTTGAGTGATTTTAGCCTTGACTAGAAGGGATGGTTGAGAAGGAAGAGACGCTTGTGTGTTTCGAATGTTGGAGATCCAAGCAAAGAAGTTCTTAGGCAATGTCATCAATCGAAGTTGACGATTCATCCTAGAGGAACCAAGATGTATCAGGATATGAAGAGAAGTTCCTTCCGGGAAGGAATGTAGAGGGATGTTGGCTTATGAGTAAAGCAATGCTCGAATTGCCAGTAAGTAAAAGTCGAACATTAGAAGCCAAGTGGGTTGCTTCAACTTTTAAATATACCAGTTTGGAAATGAGATTCAATTCCATGGACTTTATTGATAGGTTGTTAAGATCGATCGGGGAAATGTAAGTATTTGGGTCATAGTGGACAGATTGACAAGAGCGTCCATTTCATTCTCGTTAAGTCAACTAGGATGACACTTATTTCGACTATGTTATTTATGAAGAACATAGTTAGACTGCACGGGATTCCTAGTAGTATAGTCAGTGATAAGGATACATTATTTACTGGTGAGTTCTTGAAGAGTCTACAGGAATTGCTAGGTACAAAGTTTAAGATTAGTACCGTCTATCACCCTCAGATAGATAGGCACACAGAAAGATTCGATAAGGCACTCGAGGATTTGTTGAGAGCTTGCGTACTAGATTTTGTTGGATCATGGGAGGACCAGCTACACTTGGTTGAGTTTTCCTATAGTAAGAGTTATCATACTAGTGTTGGAATGACATCTTTTCAAGCTTTGTATGGAAGGTCATGCAAGTCACCAACATGTTGGTTGGAAACCGGAGACAAGTTAGTCATAGTCCACATATGGTGAGAGAAGCAACAGAGAACATTGAGTTAATCCAAGGTAGGATGAGAGAAGCTCAGTCTAGACAGAAAAGTTATATGGACATCAGGCGTAAGAATCTAGAGTTCTCAGTTGGAGATAAGATTTTCATTAAAGTATCACCGATGAAGGGTGTGGTACATTTTAGAAAGTCAAGGAAACTGGCATCGAGATATGTTAGACTGTTCCCAATTATAAAGAGGATCAAAAAGATCACAATCGAGTAGAGTTACCCAACAGATTGGCAAGTGTCCATAACATTTTTCATGTTTCTCATCTTTGGAAGTATGCACATGATCCAGATACTACTATCACTCCGACTACATTGGAAGATTTAGTAGTAGAGAAGGAGCCGACTTTTGTTAGCCAACAAGTTCGAGTTGTAGCGAGAGATGAGAAGAGGTTACTAAATAAGATAGACAAGTTGGTGAAAAGTTTAGTGAAGCGACAAAGAGAAAGCCTATACTTGGAAGACAGAGGATAGGATTAGAGATACTTTTCTTGATCTGTCATGAGAGTATGTTCTATATTTGATATATATATATATATATATATATATATATAATTTACTAGTTAGATAGGCTTGTATTGTTATTAGGTAATGTCACAGATGTTTGCAAGTTTAATATGTTTAATATTTAGTCCTTATTGAATTTTGAGGACGAAATTCTTTAAGGAGGGGAGCTGTAACATCCTTAATTTTAATTAACATGATAACAATATTCGCAAAGGTTCCAAAGTTTTCATGAAAGCATTACTATGCAGGTTTGGTTTCCTCGACTCACAACATCACTTTTCCCATTCGGTGTTTTTTTATGATTTCATTACTTCTGTGCCACATGGTATATATTTTTATTTGTATGAACATGTTAGTATACACATGTAGGGTATGTATGCGTTTTTATATGCGTCTAAGCAATGATCACTTTCCTTTTTGTTATCGTTTATTTAACATTATATGTGTCTTTAATTACATCGCTGATTAAATTACACAGGTACCATGTTAGATTTCCTAGATGCATTCAAGATCAAAAGGCTAACCAAGAGAAAGAGGGATGGTATAGAAAGGCATTATCTATAGGTGGTTCTACTCTTCCTCCTCCCATACCTTATGATGACACGCCTCTCATGGCCGTACCTCCCCTCAACATGCTCCCAGCTCATTAGTGCATCTTGCCCTTTTCAAAGGGCGGTGTTATTCCTACTTTGGCCGAGAAGATGAAGCAACTTATGGTTGACGATGTTTCGACCCTTGGTTCTACTCCCTTTTCTTCATTGCTTGTCCCCGATAGAGCCTCCTTCTACAGAGGTTTTCCAAAGTCTTCACAAATGTTTTTTATGTGATAGTTAGATCTCACTTTTGAAGAGTAATATATATATCAGATGAATTATTACTTATTCGTTTATTAATTTGTGTAGGGATGTGCTTTGGGTATGGGGTCGCATCGTCGAGTCGAATCCTTCAAACTAGCATTGATAACTTCATTAGTCAAAATTCAAAAACTCAAAGGGGACATCGAGCTTGGGCATCAAAGAGAAGAGGGGTACAGGAAGGAGCTTGATGAGCCTAAAGATAAATAGATAGAGATTAAGACTCATGCGAAAAGACTAGAGGGTGACTTTGCACAAACTAAGTACGCCCTTACAAAAGCTGAGGGGAGGAGAAGCAGCCGAAAAGGAAGCTAGCCCAAATAATCAAAGAGGCTGAAGGCTTTGCCTATAACATTATTTATCGAATATATACGCACGTTAAGAGGCAATTCTTCATAAAAAGTCTCAATGATCCTAAGGTGGAGGTGAGCTTTGAGTTTTTGAACAACCTCGCAGTTGCCAGGTCGGCTCAGGATCATTGCCACAAATTATGGTTCAAGAATGCAATAGAGAAGATTCCCCTTCGACAACTGTTTAACAATTGTCGGATGACTCAAACATTAACGTAGCATCTAAGGCTAGGCGTGATGCTAATCCTAATTAAGTAAAAATGTCCCCTATTCCACTGAAGTAAACATTTGAACCCTAGTTTTGTTACTACTATATTATCCTTTTGTAAAGGATTTGGGAACTTGTAATGACATTTTTTGATGCAGCGGTACTTCTGGTAGTTATTGTGGTAATTTTTTGTTGAGATTTTATAAGTCATGAAATGATCGAGATGTTTATGTATTCTTCTTATGTTTCATCATCCGATGTTATAATGATTGTCAATTTGGTGTTTCATGTTGGATATAGTTTTGTGCTTGAATTAATACCTTCTCTTTTTAGGTAGGGACTGCTAACGTCGATAAATCTCTTTTAGCGAAGTCCGTCATTAAGGATAACCTAGTTAGATACTTGAAAGGGTATGTTTATATTCTAGAAAAGCAAGCTACAAAATGCTTATCAAGAAGGGTAGCCTTTGCATATAGGAAAGAAATTGAGTTGGAAACATCCATTATCCAATTAAGGAAGGAATCTCAAGAGATTTTGTCCAAAATTAAAAAAGTTATGCATGAAAGGTGTGCATTTTACAACCTAGTAATGCATAATTATGGTCCGCATGAAAGAGTGAGTTGCTTCCTTTAATGCATCCTCACTTATTATGGTTTAGGAATAGGCTTAGTCAATGGCAATTGTGATACTCTGTATGGCGTATATTGTAAAATGTTATGTATTTTAATATAACTATTTTTTGTCTATGCACATTCACTCATTTATTTGATTATTTTATCCTTTATGTGGTGCGTAGCCCGATGTTCCATCAACATGTGACCCGGTCCTAGCTAACGTCTTAATGGCATATGATAATGTTGATGGCAGATTGGAAGCCATCGATGATGATTTCCTTGATTTAGACATGGAGAGGGAGCAGACTGGAAAAGGTCTTTGAGATTTAACGAAAAGTTAAGTGAAGCTAAGAAGGATTTACTTAAGTAGCATGATTCTATTACAAAGCAATTCTTAGACCCAAAGAATACAAATGGAAGGATAAAAGGGCCTTTAAGCCAATCTAAAGTCTTCAAAGAAAAATACTACAGACTTAGAGGAGCTGTTAACAAAAGATAAGGGGTTTTGTAGGGTTACTTATGAAGATGACATTTAAAAACTTGAGAAAACCATCAAAGAGCTATCCGAGCAAGTAGCTCATCGACTAGCTAAACTGGGCAAACCATCTTTCGAGATTACCATTTCTAATGCATCCACCATGGGTGCAGTTCCAAAAGCTCCGTCGGCATGGACAACGAAGTGGCCCTTCTATGGAAAAAAGAAATCACGTCTAATTATCAAAAGAAGGTTGATAAGTTGAAAATTGCTTATGAAAAGAAGCTTGGATGTTCTAAGAAAGAAGCGAAGATTGAGGGTCACTCAACTGCCTATAAATTGTTTGGAACATTCACAAAGAAGATTAAAAAGCCTAAAGCGAAAATTTAGGATGATTTGGAACAATTATGAAATGTAGCTATTGAACGGATTAATTAATCAGAAGAACGGACACTTGGATCTGATCCTTCTATGCAATTCCTACCATGACTTCCTCACATCTATGTTTTCAACGGTTAAGGCTCCTATAGCTACACAGTCGGAGTTAGTAGAGAAACTTAAGTTGGAGTGAGTCAAATGCGTTATTATCGACATAGCCATGAAGCACATAGTTGATGTGTTCAATCACTTCATGCGGGAGTTAGCCTTAAGTTTTATTTGTAATCAATCCGATTACGTTTTTAAGGAGCATGACCTCGACAATCCTTTGGCCGATGCAAAATATGACCCAAGGCTTCCCGTTATAGGAGCGTCTTGTCATTCTTTGGTCATTTTAACTGAGTTTCCCTAATCTATAACCACTCGTACTTTTCGAAACAGAAGAAAACTTATAATGGATGAGGAGTCAGAGTCTGGCTAAGGTGTTTTCTTTGTGTATACATTTTGCATTATGTAATAATTTATAGCAGGAATTTGTAATGGGATTGCGAAGTTGTATGCATACCTTTTCGAGCTTTGTGTAGACTTTCTATAAGTTTTCTCATATAGCATGAATTAGCGTTTTGTCTTTCCATTGCCGTTCTTAGTTCTGAATGCGGTATTTTTTTTTGTACTTGGCATGATCTTCCACACTTTGGGTGTAGATGTTTTATGATTTGACTGTGAAGTCAGGTATGTGTTTATACCTTTTATTTCATGTGCATGATTTTTATACTAGTTCAGGCAGTCTAATATCCTTACATCCAGTGAAGTTTTGGGTGAAGCTAAGTTGTAGGGTCACAACTCTCAGTATAATTATAAGAAAATATAATTGACAAGCGGATTATTATAATGATTTAACCATCCAATATACCTACATCCAGTTTATTATTTCATTAACTTTACTCAATTTTAGATTTGTACATTATGCTTTATTACAAGAAAGAAATATCAAACAAAATATGGTTGGAGGTGTTTCGAATTTCATTTCCTTGAGATTAAATTTCCATTAGTTTAGAGAGGGGGTATGCACCTTTTGAGAATGTTTTTATGATGACCAAGGGTCCCAATAAATTTGGTCCAAACACTTCTTCTTTTGGGTCCATTTTCTTAGCCATTATTTTAGTTAGGATTGGATCTCGCTTATAGAATTTCCTCTCCTTAAGTCACGAGTTATGTGTTCTAGCCATTCTCTTTTATAAAGTAGGAATCTAATCGCTGCTCTTCTTTCATATATGAAGTCTAATGCAGTTTCTTTTAGGTGTGATTTCTATTTCATCACCAATGACAAGCACCGTTGTGAGGGTACATTTACTTTTACTGGCAGAATAGCTTTATAACCGTATGTTAGAGATAATGGGATATATCTAGTGGGAGATCTCATGTATGTTCTATATGCCCATTTCACTAGAGGCAATACCTCCACCCACTTTCCCTTCACCTTAGTGAGCCTTTTTTGTAGCTTCTTCTTTTTTGTGGTGTTTACTGCTTTGACCTGTCCATTAGCTTGTGGTTGAGCTATCGACGAGAAACTTTTGATGATGCCATTTTTCTCACATAGATCAGATAATTCTCTACTTTTGAACTTCATTCCAATGTCAGAGATTATCTTATGCGGGATCTCAAACCTAATGTTGATATTTCTAATAATGAAAGCGACTATCTTCTTAGAAGTTATGGTTGTGAGGGGTTCAAAGTTAACCCATTCTATAAAGTAATCTACTATTGCTACTGTGAACCTAACACCCCTTTAGACATTGGAGGTGGACTTATCAGATTATCAGACCGATATCAGATATGTCGAATGGCCATGGGCAGGTCATGGTAGTAAGTTCATATGATGACATCTTGGGATATTAGCAAACCTTTGGCATCTGTCATATCTCCGCACAAACTCTTGTGCGTCGGCTAATACAATTGGCCAGAAATATCCTTGAGTTAATATCTTTTTAGCCAACTTTGTACCCTACGAATGTTCTATGTAGTATCCCTCATAAACTTCTCCCATGAATCTAACTCCTTCCATCACGCATCTTAAATAAGGAGTCGAATAACCTCTCTAGTGAAGTACTTCACTGAAGAACATAAAGTAAGGAGTTTGATATCAAATTTTTCTTGCCATGTTTCTATCTACTGATAAGGTTCTTTCCAATAGAAAATGTTTGATGGATATCATCTAAGATTTCTTCTCTTCATGGTACATAATTGGTAAGGCATGATTACTTTGTGTCCCATCTGCTTCTCCACGATTTGCATCCCCTTGAGCACTTCCTTATTAGGCTCAAGTTAGCACTAGAATCTGTTGTGCTTTAGAAATGATTGGTTCACTCAAGTGTCCTATAGGTATTGTTTTCATTTCTTATGCAACTTTAGTGCTTCCTAGCTTGGCTAGGAGTCTGTTAAAGAATTCTCCTCTCTAAGGATTTGCTCTACACTAATGTGTTCAAATTGAGTTAATAATTCTTTATACGGTCCTACATATTTGGCAAGAGTGGGTTCCTTGTTTTGATTATTTCCATCCATTTGATTTACAGCAAGCTGCAAATTACAGTGAACGTTAATATGAGTTTCCTTAGTTACTTGTGCCATTTTTTGCCCAATAATGTGTGCTTCAAATTCCACAATGTTATTTGTTGCTTTGAAATCTAGTTAAATTGCCTTATATAGCTTTTGCTTGTCTGAAGTAACATGCACGTATCTTATCCCTGCTCGATGCTCATTTAATGCACCATCTACATAAAATTGCCAAATCTGCGGAGGGCCCTCTAATTCGTTGGTAGCATATGTTATTAGGGTGATGCATTCCACAATGAAATATGCTAAAGCTTAACCTTTGATGGAATCGGATGGGAAGTAGGAGATATCATATTAACTAAGTTCAATGGCTTAGTTTAAAAGGTGACCTGATGTTTCGGGCTTCTACAGTATTTGTTTTAATGGTTTATCTATTAGCACTTTAATGGGATGAACCTGGAAATATGGCCATAACTTTCAAGCTGTAAACATCAAATTGTAAGCTAGCTTCTCTCTTATTGAATAATTTAGTTTGGCTCTGCTTAGTTGTTTACTAGTGAAGTGCATCAGTCTTCATAAATGTGCCTCTTCTTGCACTACTGCTACACTCATAACCTGATTAGTTACAGTTAAGTATACAAATAGTTCCTCACCTGAGACCAACTTTGTAAGTATGCACGGATTGGCCAAATGGTCTTTCAATACTTCAAAAATTACTTTACATTGCTCGATCCATTCGAAATTCCTACCTTTTTGATTTGATCGAAGAAAGGAATGCATTTGTCTATGGCCTGAGAAATAAATCTGCCTAAAGTTGCCACTTTCCCATTTAAACTCATCACATCTTTGGGCTTTTTAGGACTTCTATCTTCGTAATAGCTTCAATTTTCTTTGGATTGACTTTAGTTCATCTAGCGCTTATAGTATATCCTTGAAATTTCCCAGATTGGATTGCGAAACCGCACTTTGATGGATTTGGTTTCATCCCATACTATGGTTGGGTTGTGTAGGGACAAAAAGTGGAACTATATCTCAATCTGCATGGTAAAGGATAGTTCTAACTAGAAATAGCAAGTAAACAAAGAAAGCATACGAATTTTATAGTGGGTCAACTAATTTAAGGCATACATCCACTCCAATCTTATTATAGAATGTTATTGTCATAAGTATATCGGATTTAAAGTTCAAAAAAGCCTTAAAAAGTAAAAAGTAGCATCCTTAGTGACAAACTCTATTAAAAGTAGAAGATGAAGAATCAAATGGCCAAAAGTCCTTTTCCAATTGCTCGATATCTTTTATTTTAGAGAAATCGCCCTAACGAAGTCACTGGATCACAAAATACTAGTTCAGAATTTAGATTCGAGAAATTAAGTGGTAAATGAAGTCCCTTGAGTGGTAAAATCATATTGGTACTGACCTAATCAAGTTGGTATGGACCTGATTTATTGATCATAAATTTTGGCATCTTCTTCTACTCTGCCTTCTTGCTTCGATCCATCAAGTTCCAAGCGCTTTTGCCTTAGAAATAAGGTTATTACCGAGAGTTTCTAACATGTCTAGTACTTGTCCTCTTCTACAAAGCCTTTTGGAGTTGTTCACCCACTACTTTAGAAATAGGACTTAGGACGATGACTTCACCTATCTGTATCTTAAGCATAACTCCAAAGTCCATCTAAATACCTAAACTCAAGTTGATACCGACCGAAAAGAGGGGGGTACGGATCACTTCGTTTTCATATTTTTTGTGCTCCAAATCCTTGAAGCCTCTTCCATTTTCCTTTTAAGCATACCTCCAAGTCGTCGAACAATTTCATCTTTATCTTGACGTCCAGATTTTTTTAGAAGCCGATTAGTCTAAAAGCCTGATAACACTTGGAAACAAAGCGCGCTTCTATTGGAAACAAAGCGTGCTTTGGATCAAGCCAAGCAAATAGAAAAATACACACAATTCCATTAGTTACATAGGAGTTGCTTCAAATGTCATTTCTATTCCACGGGCACCTATTCAACAACTTTAATTAGCCGTCGTACCACTTTCCATGTCAATGTCAATGTCTATATTTTCCAAAGATCGTTCCATGCCTCAATCAGGTGAAAACCCCTTTTCCTTCTTCTTTTCTCGCTCCCCTTTTTTCTTTCATTTTGGTTCCAAAATTCACATTGGTACCGACCTGATTAGGTCGGTATTGATCTGTAATATTGAGTTAGGCGTTAAATATTCAATCACTTAACTAAATTTTAAACCATATTCTAATATTTCCTTTCCTTCATCCTTAACCTCTTGAACCGAAACCCTATGACCTAACTACCTCATCCCAAACCGTTTTCCATTGATCAATTAAAGCCACCGCCATCCCTTTCAGCATTCTCTACCACCATATCTATACTAAAGTCATTGCCGCCTTCCCTAAAAAGGTCGACCTCGAGTTCTCTTTGAGTCTAGACCAGAATATTATGCTTTAAGCTAGGTGGCCAAAGTTTGTCGGCTAGGCAGCGATTTGAGGTTGCTAATGATCGTGTCGGAAGTCGCATATGACTGGTTAACCGTAAATTCCTAGGACTTTGATTTGACTCTGCATGACCCTTTACATTGCAATCAAGTAAATCCTCTTGTGGCATCCCTAGGAAAGAACTGTAGTTAGCACTGTAATAACTCAAGTCACGATGTTTCATTGCTTTCCTAGTGTCAACTCTGGGTTTTCATTGCCTCTGCTTTGGGTTTCCTCCACATTGTTATTTGCAACGTTCAAGAGCGTTTTCCCATTCAATATACACCAGCAAACTTTATCAAAGCCCGATATATCACAAATCGTCATACTAAACTCTGATAATGCGGTTCTTTCTAAAATCGTCAGTCAAACATGCTCTAGCATTCGAACGATTCTGTTATACCGCACTTCCAGTTATTACAGAATCCTATTTTCCAGGAAAAGAATGCTACTACCGCTTCGGATAGTGGTTCCATTATCAATTACCCAACGATAATGAGAAAGATCTGACACATGGTTCTATCATGCTACGGGGCTTATTTTATGGCATGAGCGGGCTATCTACACCGAATAGTCTGTTTGTCGTGTATGGGACTCATGACAAATACTACATAGATTGTGCACTTTTAATCGCCAAGGTCGACATTTAGAAACTGATTGGTTAACATGAGTTGACTTTTGTTGGTTTTTGAGCGCTGGCGAAATGGATTCACATTAAAATAAAATTTTGCAATAAAATATACTCGATCATGTTCATTGTCGATTTTTCCAATTCAGAATGACTCATCATTCACTTAGATTCGGCATTATCGTTGGGCTGTCAACAACTCCCAAGGCTAGTTCCATCACTATTCAAGCCTTAACATCTATGGCTGTCAGACCCAGACGTTCAATCAACATAGAGCTACAAAGGATGAATGTTCCAATAGCTCCAATCTTGAATCAACTTCCCCCTCTTAATTAACAAGTTGGTTTAAGAGTTCTAGATAATCCTCCTAAACAAATACCAATAGCCCTAACTACCAGGTCACTTCGAGCTATATGATTTCAACATAGAATACGAGAGAGTGATGTCCTGCCCCGAAGAATCAACCAATGGGCGCACAAAACCCTCCACCGGGTTATACAGCTTGCAATAAGTGCATGTGCCTAGGTAGTGATGCACCATCCTTCATCCTCTGTATGTTCTTTCAAGGGCTCGGGCTCGCTCCCACTCAAGTCTACCTTAACGATTACGCCTTGTAGAGTTTCTTGTATGTCCTATACATGAATCAATTTCACTGGCCCTCTAACCTTTGAGGCTAACACACTTCCTGAGCTTTAAAAGTGGAGCGAGTGACCATCTTTCATAATCATCGAAGCTTGGTGCCAACGCAAAGTGATCGAAGCATTTCACAACAAATGATATTGCGTCAAAAATGAGTTTTTTTACGTCGGATTCCCATACGGCTTCAAATGGCTTTGGTTTTCGGAAAGTAAGATTTCTCCCTTTGCACTCTTCCTCATACTCAGATTCTCAGCGTCAGACTCTCACCGTCTAAGTGTCTAACTTCTAATCCGCTCTCTTCACAGATATATCTGCCATGACATAATCGACATGCACTCTGAAATGCAAAAGACCCTTAAAAGAGTCAACATCTAATTCAACACCACCACTTACCTCTTGACAGACAGGAACCATCATCAATGTGACGTCCTGCATCCTAAAAAATTCATCGTTCTAGTCAAACTTCCACCAAGAGGGTCTAGAGTGTACACCAGGTCATCTTTACCCATTTGCTGTTCCAACAAGGATATCTAAGGAGGCGTCGAAGGCCCATCAGGCATGGTGAACATTGATGAAACCACTGATTAAGCAAGCGAAGAAAATATACCCAGCGGAATGCAAGCTGAGAGAGAAGAGAAAGTGGAAACGGAAACAACTCACGAGGAAGGAAATGGAAGAGAAGAAGAAGCAGAAGAGAAAAAAGAAGACGGAGAAGGTGTAACGACCTGTATTTGATGTATCAGAGGATCGTAAAATATTAATATTATTTTCATTTAGGGTCGTAATATTCTATAACTTTGGAAAATGACTACTAGAGGCAGTTTCCATCCTTGGAATTTTTATTGGATGATTTTGAACCTGAAAATCTTGTATGGCCTATAACTTTTGATAAGAGCCGAATTAGGATCTAAAACCCCTTCCATTAAATCGGGATGATGGTTTCTCTTTCCATAGAGTGGTCATAATAGGAAAACGAACTTACTATTAGAGAGATATGTCTATTTGAAGTTTCGCTTATTTTTGAACAACCTTATGGGTAATTAGTGAGTTAATTCCTAGGTACAAAGCCCATTTTGGGATTAGCACTAAAAGGAGGCGAATGGGACTTCTCCTTGGCATTTCACACTTCCAAAAATAGTTAAAGAAACCACCATTATCATTTTTAGCCTTAAAAACTCCAAAACTTTCTTTAATTAGCCAAAACTTGTCACTAAGGAGGGGTTTGGCGAAATTAGCACTTAGATTTGAATGTTTTTCTCTTGGAGATCACCTGGAGCTGTTATTCATCTACGGATTAGTGCACCTTTGAACTTGCTTTGGATTGCTTTGGATTAAGATGAGTGGTTAGGACATCTCACTTACTAATTAGTCATTATGCACCGTAAAATGATGTTATAAGATGATTTTAAGATCCTAAACCATGTCTTGAACTTTATGTAATCATATATGTTAATTTCAAATTATTTGGTGAAGATTTATGAAATTCGTGTTTTCATGGATCTCCCTTTTTCTTATAGTTTATACCCTTCAATTTAGGCTTCACATCGACTATAACATCCCCTATCTAAAGGTCTAAAGCAAAGCGTAGCAGATGTTGCAGCCTTCCATAGTATTAAATTCTGGCGACCAAATATGGTAATGTTAATGGTATCCATAATATCAAAAGCACATGAATATTAAACAAAATCATAGATTTCAAGAAACAACATTTTTTTATTACATTTCCAAAGCATGTCCATATTCAAATTACATAATCCCATCGTTTCCCAGGTTCAGATCAAATATAATTATTACAAAATGCGCCAAGAGCGACACAAAAGGATGACTCCTTAGATGATCAGAGTACTATATAAACATAGCTGTCTTAAAAACAACACAGCGGAACAAAAGAAAAACGGCAACTCCTACAACCACCTACTCGTCTCCGGAAGCTTTATTCGCCAGCCTACTAAAACCTAAAAATCCTCAACCGTCGATCTACTCAAATCAATTTTGAGCAACTGGGAGTTTAAGGAGCAAATGTAAACTTCGACTTAGACATAAAGCCTGGTGTGAATAATACTATACATCTCGGTTATTTGATATTAAGTGAGACCACCCGCTTAGCGGAATGGGTTTCCCTCATTGATATCGTTTTAAAACATATCTTTTGCAAATCATAATCCTGCGACCAAAACTAGTTAAAACTATAAAGCATTATCATGTAAACATAAATAACAGGTAACAAATGGACTATCTGTCCGAATGCTATAGTTTTATTTGGCTAACTACTAACCATTGGCTGACTCGGCTTACCAGACAATATAAACAAATAATCTAAAATATGTTAGATACTCCTCTTCTAGACGGTTCGTCCCTTACTTATCTTCTCCCAGGGTCACCTAATCCTAATGGTTTTTCGGGCTCACCAATAACCTATCTCTGCACAAATATATATATATATATATATATATATATATATATATATATATATTCCCTTCTGTATGTAATATCATTTTAGTCTTACCTATGACAAAGCCCTGCACACTAGAATTTTCGACTAAATTAGCCGGGGCTAATAGCCAATGTATAGGGCGCGACCCTATATCAGTCCCATCTGGTATACAAATATCCGAGTAATTTTACTTGGGGTAATCTTCCCTGAAATTTTCCTTGAAAACCTTTTCATCTCAAATTGATTTAAAATCATTAAATCAAACTTAAATAAGGAAATTATATACTATATGCCTTACTCAAAATCACCTTGCCATGTTATATATACTTTACTCAAGTCTTTATTGATGAAAACAGTTAACTTTTGCATGTACCCATTTCGAATTCATTGAAAGTACCCCTTTCGAAACCAAGTAAACCCTTCTTTATAATCTAGGTCGAAAGGTTAAAACATTACTTTCGAAACTATTCATAATCTTCTGCTCGAAAACATTCAAAAACCATTTCTACAAAAGAAAATAAACGTTAGACATATTATCTTTAAAACACTTAACTTTGCCTTCCAAAAGATTGGAAAAACCATTCCTTTAAAGCCTTTCGAAATCATTGGGGAACCACCTCTTCAAAACCATTAAAACGTTAAACTTCTCAAAAGCTTTTGGGTTTAATTTATAACACACGGAAACGAAACCATTGAAAACCATCACTTTCGAAACCTTTGGTTTAACCTTCAATGGAACAAAAAGTTTCATAAAACATTTAAGCCGAAGGCACTCCTTTCGAAAGCAATTCCTATGTAAAGAAGTGTTGGTGTCGAAACCAACCTTCCAAATGCATTGGAGAAGGAGCTAACTTTTAAAACAAGGTTTACCTTCCGAAACCATTGACTTCAAAAGGTAAAAAAGCGGCAGCTAGGGGTTTCGACCCATTCGAAAGCATTTACTTAAAACAAAAGGCGCAGCCTGTTCAAAACCATTCCTTTAAAACATTTTACTCTTCCGAAAGCAACCAAGTCGAAAGCACTTCCTTCGAAAGCAAAGCAGGCATGTTTTTCATTTGAAAGCAAAGCAGTGCTTCAACCCCTTCGGAACCCTTGTTTTTGACCTGATACCTTTCTCCTATATCCAATTTGTTGCACACCAAGTCTTTGATGTTGTGCGCATTGGTTTCGATGTTGATGGTGGCGGAGCTTCTAAGTCAGAATCTAGGTGTCGAAAGTGGTGAAACATGCTAAAAGCATGTAAAAACTGATTTTAACTTTAAAAAGAAATTCTTTTCAACTAACCTGTCTTATTTGTTAAAATATTATTGGTTGCCAATTTTCATTTCTAAAAGTGCTGCCCAAATTTCAGGAATAAACAATTTAATTAATTTAAAAATACCACTTCTCCTTTTATAAGTATATAAAACGTTTAATTCCCCATACCTTAAATAATTTTATATATCTATTAAAACACTTAGAAAAATTCTACAAAAATTCTAGAAAATCATTTTTAATATGTTTTCCAACATTAGACCCAAAACTTACATAATTTAGCTGTTAATTATTTTAAACTCAAATAAACATTTTCTTCACTGGAAAATTGGTATAAAATCCACATTAATTCAGAAAATTATGAAAATTGAAACCTATCTCTAAAATATCATTTCTGATCTATATCTAAAATCGCAAGGCATTTAGATGTCATTAAATAGAGTTTTCACGTAAAAGATATCGTAAAACCTAAATGTATAACCATAATTCATCAACAAGCATATATAAACATTTAATCATTCAAAAATGGCATAATCATGCAGAATACTTTGATTCATCTTAAAACCGAAAACAATTGTACAATGAGATGTAGTCATTATTCACCTTAGCTTTAAGATTAAGGAATTTGCGATTTGAATGGATTAAGTTGATTAATCTTCTTCCTTTAGCTCTTTCTTCCTCTTGTTGTTGCTAATGGTGGCCAGCCTCTATCTGTTTTTAATTTTGCAAATGAATGTGTAGAACATACATGGCTAAGGGTTTAGGGTATTAGAATGATCTTTTTCCTATTTTACCCCTCCTCTATTTCATTTTAACTCTTCTTTAGTTCATTGGTTATATGGAACGGCTACCCCTTATTAAAAATCAAATCTCAATCCCCTAATCATCATATTAGTTTACTTAATTTAGCTAATTAAATGTATTGAATAATGTTACTAAAAATATCGGGTGTTACAATTTCCCCTCCTCAAAGAATTTCGTCCTTTAAATTGCGATAAGGTAAACAACCAAACAACCAAAAAGGTAAAACTTACCATCAAACAAATCAGGATCGGTGTCTTTAATCCTGCTCTCAGTCTCCCAAGTACAGTCTCTCTCATGTCGCTCCACTGGACTTTAACTAATCTGACTATCTTGTTCCTTAGCCTCTTCTCATCTCTCGTTGCTATCCGAAATGGGTTTCTACCTATAGTCAAGTCTGGTTCTACAACTAAGTCATCTAACATAGTCGGTTCCATAGTAGATTCCGGATCTCTAATGCACTTTCTTAGATAAGAAACATGGAAAACATTGTGGACTCCTGCCAAACTATTCGGTACCTCTATGCTATCCACGAGTTTCCTGATCCTCTCTAATATAGGAAATGGTCCTACGAATCTTCGTGCTAACTTTTCTGTACTCCCGAACCTCATAACACCTTTCACCGGTGACAATTTGACAAAAACATTATCTCCGGCTGAGAACCCCATTTCTTTCCATCTTTTATTGGCATAACTCTTCTGCCTAGACTGCGCTTCCTTCATACTCGTTCGAATCAACTTAATCTTTTTAGTTGCTTCCTTAACTAAATCTAGACGGAGAACCAACCTATCCCTAGTCTCTAATAAACAAACTGGTGGTTTGCAAGGCCTTCCATACAAAGCTTCAAACGGTGCCATCTCTATACGACCCTGATAACTGTTGTTGTACGAAAACTCGACTAAGTGTAGATGGTCTTCCCATGGTCCTCCAAAATCTAACACACAATCTCTTAACAAATCCTCCAAGACCTTTTTCGTTTTCCCATCGGTCTGTGGATGGTAAGCATTACTCATCTTGAGCTTGGTACCTAAGGTATCATGTAGACTCTTTCGTAACTGCTAGTGAACAAGGAATCTCTATCACTTACTATACTTTTAGGAATTCCATGAAGTCTAACTATATTCCTCATAAATATCTTAGCCAAAATAGGTGTTGTCCTAGTTTATTTAACTAGAATGTAATGGGGACTCTTGGTTAATCCATCCACTATGACTCGTATACTTCCATTTCCTCTATTTGACCTTGGAACCCATTTATGAAATCCATAGGAATAGGATCCTGTTAGTCCATGAGATGATGGCTTTGATGACAACAACCTTAGAATAGATTATAAAATATAAATACTAACTTTATAAGTTTAGATATATATGTATATGCACGTACCAAGAATGAAGACTGTATAGTATAGAGATTCAAGATATCAAGATTGAAGACTCATGAGTATCAAGATTATCAAGAGTTCAAGAATTAAAGTAATTTATTCTTTAATTAGAAAATTTTGTTAAAACTCCTAGAAAAGCACTGGCATCTTAAAATCCAATTTATTCGTGGAATGGAATTCACTTCGAGCCTGTTAAAGGGATGAAACCCTACGTAGGATGGAACCTACGAAAAATCTAGTGGAACATTGTTTTGTATCCGCTAATCTTTTATTCAAAATGATTTTTCAAAATTATATCTTGTTTTCAAAATGATTTCAAAACCTTCCATTTAAAAGCATCAAAAACATCTATCCTGATTTTAAATAATTTTAGCCTCAAAATCGTCTTTAATTTCAAAGTCAAATTACTCCTGATTTTAAACTATCTTTTAATATAATTAACTTTTAAATATTTATACTTAGATTTAAATATAAAATTATAGTTAAATTCTATATATATTATTCTCTATATTTACTTATGAATTTTAACTATAGTCAAGTATATTTATAAAGTTTAAAACAGTTTTAATATAAGATAAAGGTTATTTTCAAAGAAAATCAAAACATCAAAAAATGCTTTGGGAGTCGACATACTCATGGTGACCATGTCGACATGGTGTCAGTTGAGTTCAAAATTTCAATTTCAAAAGAAGTGTCTATTCGTCATAACTCTTCACGAATGGACATGACTGTTGTTCTACTATAAATAGGGGTCAGTTTCAACGAATTTTACATCAGATTTTCTGGTTTTTCACTCCTCTTCTTCTTCCACTTTTCTTAATAAAAATTCTTATCATTACTCTACCGAAATCTACATTGAATTGAACCCGATCATTCGTAGTTTGATTCTTTATCACTATCTCAACAAGATCCTCAGTGCTATTCAGAGTTATAAGGCTTTTGTAATCAACTTAGCGAGAAAAGGTGTGATTGTAGCCTTGAAAATCAATCAATCATGATAAGGTATGATTGTATTCTTGGGAAATCAATTGGGTGAACTTGTTGCCCGTAAAATCAAGTGGGTGAACTTGTAGCCCGAAAAATCAAGTATCTCTACCCAGAGGATTGTGATTCTGGAGGGCGTACCTCGTAGCCTTGAAATCGAGGGTGTAATTGTAAAGATTGCTTCTGAAAGGAAATCCATACTTGTGTTGCGGGACTGGATGTAGGGTAACTCCGAACCAGTATAAAATCCAGTGTGTTCTTTCCTTTACTGCTTTTTATTTTATTTCTGCATCTGTGTTTGTTCCTATGATCATATTTGTGTCTGTATATTGCACGCATATGTGTTTAAATGAACATAAACTCAAAAAGATTTAGTAATTCTTTATAAACACTATTCACCCCCCTCTAGTGTTAATTCTAGCCTTAAGATCCATAATCTGCATTTCTCACAATTGGTATCAGAGCAAGGTTTTCAAAGTTTCATAACCTGATTTTTGAAATTTTTTCAAAATGGCTATATTTGTTAATACTAGTTTAGAAATATTCAAATCATCATTGTTTCATGAGTCTGCATATAATCAATATTCAAATTCAAGTTATCTACCAAAATTATTTGATGTGTAGGAATCATGCTTTATGGCTGTTGAGGAATCAATCCACAACGGACAAATTGTGCAGATCAGAAAAAACAAATGGATACTTGATAGTGGATTTTCTAGATACATGACTGGCAATCCATATATACTAAATGATATTATATACTAAGACGGAGGACTGGTTAATTTTGGAGACAATTTAAAAGGATATGTGATTGGCATCGGCAAAGTCGGTAATTCTAAAACTCCTACTATTACTAATGTTTTGCTAGTTAAGAATCTAAAACATAATCTTCTAAGTATAAGTCAACTATGCGGTAAAGGATATAAAATTAATTTTGAAAAAGATAAATGTCATATTGAAGATAATAATTCAACCATTATATTTGAGGGAGTCAGGAAAAAGAATATTTATATTCTTATCATGAAAGTTTCAAATGATAGCCTGTGTCTGTTAGCAAATACAAGTGACCCTTGGACTTGGCATAAGAGATTTGGGCATTTGAATTTCAAACTCTTATCTAAATAGTCAAAACATGATCTAGTAAGAGGGCTTTCTAAAATGAATTTTAAAGTAGATAGTCTATGTGATGCTTGTCAATTAGGAAAACTTAGAAAAATTTCTTTTAAATTAAAAGATATGATTTCAACTTCAAAACCTCTTGAATTACTTCATCTTGATTTATTTGGTCCATCTCAAATTCTGTCAATAAATCATAGTAAATATGTTTTTGTAATTGTAGATAATTATTCTAGATTTACATGGACAATATTTTTGAAACATAAAAGTGATACTTTTGAATGTTTTAAGACCTTTTCAAAAAGAATTCAAAATAAATTTTCTTTAAAAATTATAACTATTCGAAGTGATCACGGTGGTGAATTTGAAAATGAAAAATTTGAGGAATTCTGCAATAAAAAGGAAATAACTCAAAAAAATTCATTTCCAAGAACTCCACAACAAAACGGAGTAGTAGAACGTAAAAATAGGTCGATTCAAGAGTATGCGAGAACTATGCTTTCAGATAGTAATTTACCAAAGAATTTTTAGGCAGAAGCATTTGCTATCACCTGTTATATTTTAAATAGAATTTTAATTAGACCTTTAACTGATAAGACATCTTATGAACTTCTTTATTCAAAGAAACCTGAGGTATCTTATTTCAGAATTTTTGAAAGTAAATGATTTATTTTAAATACAAAAGATAATTTAGATAAATTTTGATCCTAAATCCGACAAGGGAATCTTTATCGGATACTCTAATAGAAGTAAAGCATACAGAGTGTTTAATTTAAAAACTAACACCATCGAAGAAACAATGCATGTTTCATTTGATGAAAATTTCAAAAATTTTGAAGATACAAATGATAAAGAGGATTTAATCACTCAAAATCAAGAATCAATTGAAACTAATATTGAAATTAATCATTCTAATTAAAGGACTAAACTTTTAAAAGATCATCCTATAGAAAATATACTGGGAGATATGCAATCTGTTGTTAAAACTAGAAATCAACTAAGTCAAGTGAGTAATGTAGCTTTTATATCAACCATTGAACCCAAAAATCCAAAAGAAGCATCAACTGATGATTCATGGATTTTGGCTATGCGGGAAGAATTAATCAATTTACTAGAAATGGTGTTCGGGAACTTGTTCCTGGACCTGAAAATAAAACTATAATTGGAACTAAATGGGTTTATAAAAATAAAATGAATGAACAAGGAGAGGTAGTTAGAAATAAAGCTCGATTAGTCGCTCAAGGTTATTGTCAAGAAGAAGAAATAGATTTTGATGAAACCTTTGCACCTGTAGCAAGATTAGAAGCCATTAGGATTCTACTTGCTTTCGCAAATCATAATAATTTCAAATTATTTCAAATGGATGTTAAAAGTGACTTTTTAAATGGATTTGTAAAAGAAGAAGTATATGTTGAACAACCACCACTTTGTGAAAATGATAAATTACCAAATCATGTTTACAAACTTAAGAAAGCTTTATATGGTCTAAAACAAGCTCCTAGAGCCTGGTATGATAGACTAAGATCTTATTTATTACAATCAAATTTTGAAATTGGTAAAGTAGATAATACTCTTTTTTTTAAAAGAAATAAAAATGATATTCAACTAGTACAAGTTTACGTAGACGATATCATTTTTGGATCAACTAATTTTGAAATGAATAAAGAATTTTCTGAAATAATGACAAAAGAGTTTTAGATGAGTCATATGGTGAATTAAATTTCTTTTTAGGATTACAAACAAAACAATTAGATAATGGTATCTTTATTAGTCAAGAAAAATATGCTAAAGACCTAATTAGTAAATTTGGTTTGACTACTGCAAGTGGAAAACCCACTCCCATGGCAACCAATGTGTACCTTAGTAAAGAAGATCTCTCGAAAGATGTAGATCAAAAATTATATAGATAAATGATTGGATCACTACTCTATATTACTGCTAGTAGACCTGATATCATGCATAGTGTTTATCTCTGTGCCAGATATCAATCCCGACCTAAAGAGACCCACTTAAAAGCCGTAAAATGAATTATAAGATATGTTAAACACACATCCGATTATGGTTTATTTTACCCTAAAAATGATTCTTTTGAATTAATATCTTACTGTGATGCTGATTATGCTGGTTGTAAATCAGACCGAAAAAGTACAAGTGGGATTTGTCACTTTTTTGGGGCATTCTCTGGTTTCCTAGTTTGGTAAAAAGCAAAACACGGTTTCTTTATCAACAACTGAAGCATAGTATATTTCTGCTGCTTTGGCTTGTTCCCAAGTAATATATATGCAACAAACTTTAAAAGAGTATGGTTTAAATATCTTGAAATCACCAATTTATTGTGATAATACTAGTGCAATAAATTTATCAAAAATACTACTCATCATGCTCAAACTAAACATATTGATATCAAACATCATTTTCTCAGAGATAATATAAGTAAGGAAGTAGTTACTCTCGATTATATCAATTCTGAGAATCAAATTGCTAATATTTTAACAAAACCCTTAAATGAATCAATATTTACTAAATTAAGAAGAGAATTAGGTATTTGTTCAATAACTGAAATATAAAATATAAATATCTATTATAATAAATAATTAAAACTAAAATAAATCAAATAGTAGAAATATGAAGGAGCATGTCGACATCCCCCATATACCCATGTCGGCATACAACTATTTTATTTTTTATTTTAAAAATTTCGCACCAAAATTCAAAAATTTGGTTATATATTCTTCTTATTTTCGAATTTTTGATCATTCTCTATGTTCTCTTTCTATTCTATCTTTTGAAACAAATAAAATCATGGCATCATCTTCCAAATCAAACATAAAATCAACATTTTCATTCCCATCTCCTACTTCTGGTCCATTTCAACGTACTACTCTTGCTCGTATAACAAAAATGGAGGAGTCTCTGAAGGATGCATTTCAGATGATGACTGAAATTCAAGTGATTCAACTCCATATGGCAAAGGAATAAGAGAGACAAGGCAAGATTCTTAGGAATTTGCAAAAATTTCTACTGGATAACCAAGCCAACCCTATCTTGATTGATGAAGATTCTTCACTCAATCAAGAACAAGAGGCCAGCGAAGAAGAACCCATGGAAGAAGCACAAGTGGAGGATGACGACAAAGTTGTGTGCGTTGGAGAAGTGTGTTTTGACAAAGATGGGAATCTTGTCAAACAACGTGGAAATTTCTGTCTCCATTATCCAAAGTGTTCGATTCATAGATCTCCTATGTTCAAAAACACACATTAGTTTCTTCTCTTTCTTTACCTTTGTTGTTTATTCCTTCTTACGTTTACAACGAAAATGTAAATATAATTATATGATTAATAAATAAATTATGTTCTTATATGTGTTCTTCCCTATTAATAAATATAACTATATGGTTATCATAAACTTAGAATAGTTAGTAGTTTAGGATTAGGATTATCTAAGTATTGATTATTTATGATAACACTATCATTATAATCACATATCATAGGGTATTAGATTTAGGGGGAGTTATATAGTTTGGAGTTATAAAGTTTAGAGTTTGTTTTTGTTGATGACAAAGGGGGAGAAGTATAAAATAGGGTAGTTAGGCATAGATTAAGGGGGAGTTACTAGTTTTAGGGGGAGTTATTTGGATAGACGTAATATTTTATAAACAAAGGTTGTCATCATCAAAAAGGGGAAGGTTGTTAGTCCATGAGATGATGGTTTTGATGACAACAACCTTATAATAGATTATAAAATATAAATACTAACATTATAAGTTTAGATATATATGTATATGCAGGATTTAACCATGCAGGTACCAAGAATGAAGACTGTGCAGTATAGCGATTCAAGATATCAAGATTAAAGACTCATGAGTATCAAGATTATCAAGAGTTCAAGAATTTAAGTAATTTATTCTTTAATTAGAAAATTTTGTTAAAACTCCTAGAAAAGCACTGGCATCTTAAAATCCAATTTATTCGTGGAATGGAATCCACTTCGAGCCTGTTAAAGGGATGGAACGCTAAGTAGGATGGAACCTAGGAAAAATCTAGTGGAACATTTTTTTGTATCCGCTAACCTTTTATTCAAAATGATTTTCAAAATTATATCTTGTTTTCAGAATGATTTCAAAACCTTCCTTTTAAAAGCATCAAAAACATCTATCCTGATTTTAAATAATTTTAGCCTCAAAATCATCTTTAATTTCAAAGTCAAATTACTCCTGATTTTAAACTATCTTTTAATATAATTAACTTTTAAATATTTATACTTAGATTTAAATATAAAATTATAGTTAAATTCTATATATATTATTCTCTATATTTACTTATGAATTTTAACTATAGTCAAGTATATTTATACAGTTTAAAATAGTTTAATATAAGATAAATTTTATTTTCAATGAAAATCAAAACATCAAAAAATGCTTTGGGATGTCGACATACTCATGGTGACCATGTCGACATGGTGTCAGTTGAGTTCAAAATTTCAATTTCAAAAGAAGTGTCTATTCGCCATAACTCTTCACGAATGGACATGACTGTTGTTCTATAATAAATAGGGGTAAGTTTCAACGAATTTTACATCATATTTTCTGGTTATTCACTCCTCTTCTTCTTCTTCCACTTTTCTTAATAAAAATTCTTATCATTACTCTGCCGAAATCTACATTGAATTGAACTCGATCATTCGTAGTTTGATTCTCTATCACTATCTCAACAAGATCCTCGGTGCTATTCAGAGTTATAGGGCTTTTGTAATCAACTTAGCGAGAAAAGGTGTGATTGTAGCCTTGAAAATCAATCAAGCGTGATAAGGTGTGATTGTAGCCTTGGGAAATCAATTGGGTGAACTTGTTGCCCGTAAAATCAAGTGGGTGAACGTGTAGCCCGAAAAATCAAGTATCTCTGCCCAGAGGATTGTGATTCTGGAGGGTGTACCTCGTAGCCTTGAAATCGAGAGTGTAATTGTAAAGATTTCTTTTGAAAGGAAATCCGTACTTGTGTTGCAGGACTGCATGTAGGGTAACTCCGAATCAGTATAAAATCCGGTGTGTTCTTTCCTTTACTGCTTTTTATTTTATTTCGGCATCTGTGTTTGTTTCTGCGATCATATCTGTGTCTATATATTGCACACATCTGTGTTTAAATTAACATAAACTCAAAAAGATTTAGTAATTCTTTATAAACACTATTCACCGCCCCTCTAGTATTAATTCTAGCCTTAAGATCCGTAATCCGCATTTCTCACAGATCCCACTTCCATACTGGAATATCCAATGGTAGAAGCAATCCATTTGGCTTCTGATGTTTGGCGTTTACCTGTTGACAGTTCAAAGACTACTTCGGTCATAAGCCAACATCCTTCTTCATACCTTACCAGAAGAAACTCCACTTCATGTCTCGATACATCTTAGTTCCTCCCGGATGATTAGCCAACTTCGAACGACGGCATTCCTCCAAAACTTCCTTCCTCATGTCTCCCCATTCAAAACACATAACCTACCTTTCTTTCTCAACAACCCATTTTGGTTAAGACTAAAATCTTTTAAGTCGTCGCTCTCTGCTCCATCTCTTAGCCTCCTGACCCTTTCAGCCAATACTAGATCCTCCTCCTGTTTAGAAGCAATCTTCTAGGTCATTACCGGTCGAACTTTTAAACATGACAACGCAACATATCCTCCTCTAGACCCAGCCTCAGATATCCACTGCACTTTGTAAGTCGACAATGCTTTCAAATCTTTCCACTCTACTACCATTGCCAACACTGCATTCTGATGCTTTCTGCTAAGCGCATCAGCAACCCTATTACCTTTCCCTAGTGTGTGCTCAATACTGAAGTCATAAGCAACTATAAATTCCAACCATCTTTGCTATCTCAGCTCCTTCTGAGAGAACAAATACTCAACGACTTATGATCCGTTTATAGTTCGTATCTCTCTCCCAAAAGGTAATGTCTCGACACCTTCATCACCGCAGCTAATTCCAAATCATGCATTGGATATCTAACCTCATGCAGTCTAAGCTGTTGAGAAGCATAGGCAAGCACTTTACCTCTCTGCATTAACACAGCTCCTAATCCAGTTCCATATGCATCTGCATATGCTACCAAATCCTAATTCCCCTCTAGAACAACTAATACAAGTGCATGAGTTAATAAGCATTTTAGGCTCTAGAATGCTTCTTCATGCTTATAGGTCCAAATAAACTTCTCACCCTTCCACGTTAGCTTGGTCATTGGTGCTGCTGTCGGCAAAATATCCTTAATGAACCTCCGATGATACCCAGCTAATCCAAGAAAACTCTTTTTTTCAGTCACTGTCTCGGATCTCTTCCAATTATTCACTACTTCAATCTATCTATACATACCCTTTTTCTTAGACTACATGACCAAGAAACTTCACTTCCTTCTTCCAAAAATGATATTTCGAAAACTTTGCGTTCATCTGATTCTCCCTCAACATCTCAAGCACAATCCTAAGATGAACTTCATGTTCCCTTTCATCCATAGAGTATATCAAAATACCATCTATGAACACCAATACGAACCTGTCCAAGTGCTCCTGAAAAATTCGGTTCATCAAATCCACAAAGAATGCTGGCGCATTAGTTAGTCTGGATGGCATCACTACCCATTCGAACAATCCATATCTAGTTCTAAACGCCGTCAAAGGAATACCATCCTCAACAACTCTAAGCTGACGGAATCCTGTTGCTAAATCCAACTGAGGAAATACCTTAGCTCCACTCAACAGATAGAACAAATCATCAATTATAGGCAATGGATATTGATTCTTTGTCATCTTCTCATTCAACTTACAATAATCGATACATAACCTCAACGATCCGTCCGGCTTCTTTGCAAACACTATGGTTGCTCCCCAAGTTGAACTACTAGGTCTAATGAAATTCTTACTTTCCAAATCCACCAACTGCACATTTAACTCCCTTATCTCAATAGGTGTCATCCTGCTTGGTGGCCTACTCACCGGTTCTGTTCCAAGCACCAAATCTATCCAAACTCGATGGCTCGTTTGGGTGGCAATCCTACTACCGGCTCGAAAACATCTACGAATTCTCGAACCATAAAAACTCGTTTCAACTCGTCATCCAACTCCACAACACCCTACAAAGCATTCACCTCACAACTAGGGCTTTCTATAGTATATACAATTCGATTACTACAGTTAGGGTGTTTAAGTGATATTTTTCTGTTGGAAAAATATCCTAGCATTGTATATACTTGACCAATCCATACCCAAAATTATTCCGAACCCTACAAAGTCAAATACGTGCAAACTACTAACAAAAGTATGACCTAACAAATTAAATTCTAGGTGGTCACACTTCATACCAAGTGTCGCATACCCACTATTGGATTTTTAGACCTCAAGGAAGTAACTAGGTAAGAGGGTTCTAGGTTAAGCTTATCCACCGAACAATGGGATATAAAGGAATGCGATGCACCAGTATCAAATAGAATGCTATTAGACATACCATGAATCTGAAGCGTACCTCCCAACACTGCCTTCCCTTTTTTTTGCTAATGTAGCTGGCTCCAATGCAAATACTTTGCCCCTTCCATCCTTAACAGGCTTTTTGCATTGATTTTTATAATGACCAATCTGATCGCAGTTGAAACATCTGATATTCTTCTTCTCGATCACTTCCTTCGCCTTTCCAGTGCGACATTCATTAGAAAAATGTCCCTTCTTATCGCACTTATACCAAACAACCTCCAACTTCTCTTTTATGGTGGCTTCACCCTTCTGAGCACCTTTCTTATGAAAGAATTTCCTTTTTTGACTCTACCTCACCTGGATTTCTTTTGCCTTATTCTTCTCTAGAGAAGCAAGTATCTCCTCGTGTCTTAAAGCTATCTCCACCACAATATCACAAGGATCCCTAAGATGAGGTAATGTAGCCCTTACCAACTCAAGCTTCAACCCTCTTATGAACTTCTCATTCCTCTTCATCACAAAATTCATAGTAGAATGTTCATACCTAGCCAATTCCTCAAACCTTCTAGCATACTCCAACATAGACATCTCCCATTACTCCAACTCAACAAACTTTCTGAGCAAAGTAGACTGCGCCATCACAGACATGAACCTCTCATGGAACCTTCTCCTAAACTCTGCCCATGTCATCGTCTCTTCATTCACCCCAGCCATTACACTATTCCACCAGAATAAAGTTTCTCCCTGAAGCGGTCTCGATGCAAGCCTTCTCTTTTGCTCACCATTGAGTCTAAAGTCTAAGCAGATTCTCTCACAATACGGCAACCAGTTCTCTACCTTAATAGCATCTTCAATTCCAATAAATGGCTTTCTTCCTAGCCTAACATAATCTTTGCTCAAAATAGCTTAATTGTTGACAACTAGAGCTTCCCGAACCCCTACTCCAGCATTTCCTCCAACCACTACAACAGCAATTTCAGCTTGCATCATGTTCACGAAAACTGATACATAGCTCCCATATCCACTTGTAGACTCCAACATCAGCATTCCTTGCTTGTGCCTTACCTTGCTTCCTTCTAGTATTCGGTCTGTCATTTTCATTTGTTGTGGTGCTTCCTCTTAGATTCACTCTTCCACTTCTAGCATCCATATATGTATTCCAACCTCATGAGATACAAAAGAATAGCCTAAAAGAGATAGTAAATAGAGACATAGTGTATACTTATATATAGAAAATACAAATACGTTGCTATAGCGTTATGCCATACTCTGACCTTACTATAATTCCTTAGGATTATGTTTTCATAAATCATTTTTAGTTTAAATTTTTCCATAAACCTATGCTCCGATACCAAGTTCTAACATCACCTATCTGGAGGCCCGAAGCTAAGCGCTATAGAAGCTGCAATCATCCATAGGATTAACTTTCGGTGATCAAATACGATAATATTGTTGGTATCCACAATATCAGAAGCACATGAATATGAAACAAGATCATAGATTTTCAAGAAACAACATTTTTGATTACATTTCTAAAACATGTTCCATATTCAAATTACATAATCCCAATATTTCCCAAGTTCAAATCAAATATAATTATTACAGATTACGCCAAGAGCGACATATGAAGATGCACCTTTGGAAGACCAGAGTACAATATAGACATAACTATTTTAGATACACCACAGCGGAATAACAAAAACTACAACTCCTAAATAGCTATTTGTCAGTCTCCTACTCATTTCCGGAAGCTTCATTTTCCATCCTACTAAAACTTGAAAATCCTCAACCCTCAGTCTACCTAAATCAATTTTGAGAACGCAAGAGTTTAAGGGGGAAAATATAAACTTTGAGTCAGACATAAAGCATGGTGTGAATAATACTATGCGTCTCGGTTATTTGATATTAAGTGAGACTACTTCGCTTAGCGGAGCTGGTTTCCCCTCACTAATATCCTTTTAAAACATATCATTTGCAAATCATAATCCTGCAACCAAAATTGGTTAAAACTATAAAGTATTATCATGTAAACATACATAATAGGTAACAAATGGACTATCTGTCAGAACATTATAGTTTTGTTTAGCTAACTACTAATCGTTGGTTTACTTGAGCCTACCAGACAATATAAACAAATAATCTAGCATGTGTTAGATACTCCTCTTCTGGACGGTTTGTCCCTAACTTATCTTCTTCTAGAGTCACGTGATCCTAATGGTTTTGCGGGCTCACTAATAAACTATCTTGGTACAAATATATATTCCCTTCTGTGTGTAATATCATTTTAGTCTTACCTGTGACAAAGCCCTACATACTGGAATTTCGTACTAAATTAGCTGGGGCTAATAGCTAATGTATAGGGCGTGGCCCTATACCAGTCCTATCTGGTATACAAATATCCAATCTATATTACTTAGGGTAGTGTTCCTTTAAATTTTCCTTGAAAACCTTTTCATCTTAAGTTGATTTAAAACCTTTAAATCAAACTTAAACAAGGAAATTATGTACTCGTGCTTTACACAAATCACCTGGCCATGTTATATATACTTTACGCAAATCTTTGTTGATGAAAACATTTAAATTTTGAAAGTATTCCTTTGGAATCCACTGAAAGTACCCCTTTTGAAACCAAGTAAACCCTTCTTTATAACCTAGACCGAAAGGCCAAAACATTACTTTCAAAACCATTCGTAATCTTCCTTTCAAAAACATTTAAAATCCATTCCTACGAAAGCATTAAAACCTTAGACATCCTATCTTTAAAACACTTAAATTTGCCTTTCAAAACATTGGAAAAACCGTTCCTTCAAATCCTTTCGAAACCATTGGGGAACCACCCCTTCGAAACCATGATAACATCAAACCTCTAAAAAGCTTTTGGGTTTAATTCATAGCGTATGGAAACACCTTACGAAATGATTGAAAACAATCTCTTTCAAAACCTTTGGGTTTTACCTTCAATAGAGCAAAAAGGTCATAAAAAATTTATGTCGAAGGCACTCTTTTTGAAAGCAATTCCTAAGTAAAGAAGTGTTGATGTCGAAACCAACCTTCCAAATGCATTGGAGAAGCAGCTGAGTTTTAAAACATGGTATACCTTTCGAAACCAATGACTTTAAAAGGTAGAAAAGCGGCAGCTAGGGGTTTTGACACCATTCGAAAGCATGTACTTAAAACAAAAGGCGCAACCTATTCGAAACCATTCCTTTAAGGCCACTTTTTTTATTTGAAAGCAAAGTAGTGCTTTTTTCAGAAAATCCTTCGAAAGAACTTCCTTCGAAAGCAAAGCAGGCGCTTTTTTCATTTGAAAGCAAAGTAGTGCTTCGACCACTTCGAAACCCCTAATTGCGACCCAACATCTTCCACCTATATCCAATTTGCTATGCAATAAGTTTTTGATGTAAGTGGTGAAACATGCTAAAAGTACTGCCGATTTTAACTTTAAATTGAAATTTTATTCAACTAACCTGCCTTATTTGTTAAAATACAATTGGTTGCCAATTTTATTTTCTAAAGTACTACCAAAATTTCAGAAACAAACAATTTAATTAATATATAAAATAACCCTTCTCCGTTTATAAATATATAAAACATTTAAGTTCCATACTTTAAACAATTTTATATATCTATTAAAACACTTAGGAAATTCTACAAAAATTTCAGAAAATCCTTTTTAATATGTTTTCTAACATATATTAATTTCAGACCTAAAACTTACATAATTTAGCCGTAAATTATTTTAAAGCCAAATAAACATTTTCTTCACCAGAAAATTAATATAAAATCAACATTAATTCAAAAAATTATGAAAATTGAAACCAGTCTCTAAAATATCATTTCTGATCTAAATTTAAAATTCCAAGGCATTTGGACGTCATTAATATGATTTTCACATTAAAACATATCACAAAACCCATATATATAAGCATAATTCATCAACAGGCATATATAAACATTTAATCATCAAAACATGGAATAATCCTGCAGAATACTTTAGATTCTTCTTAAAACAGAAAACAATTTGAAAAATGAGATGTAGTAATTATTCACCTTAGCTTTGAGATTAAGGAGTTTGAGATTTGAATAGATTAAGTTGATTAATCTTCTTTAGCTCTTTATTCCTCTTGTTATTGTTAATGGTGGCCAACCTCTATTTGTTTTTAATTTTGCTAATGAACGTGTAAAACATACACGGCTAAGGGTTTACGGTATTAGAATGATATCTTTCCAATTTTACACCTCCTCTATTTCATTTTAGCTCTTCTTTAGTTCATTGATTTTATGGCACGGTTACCCCTTATTAAAAATCAAATCTCAATCCCCTAATCATCACATTATTTTATTTAATTTAGCTAATTAACTATCCTTAATAATGTTACTAAAAATATGGGATGTAACATCGGTATGCATGGATGTATGCTTGTTAGGATATATTATATATTACGATTGCTTGAATGTATGATGTTTGTTCGCTTGGAAACATCGATCAAAAGGAAATTTGTTCTAGGAATAAGTCTTGGATCGGTGATGACCAATGAAGGTCAAGTCTCCCGAATGACTTACGATCCATAGGGTTTTTCAAAAGAGACAATCTAAAGCTATGTTTCAAGTTGTTTAGAGTTCGTTTGCTTGAGTTATGGACAAAAGAAGATGGTTTGGTATAGGTGGATCGATGAAGATTGGCTTTGGTGCGCACTCGTATCTTGGAATGGTTAGTTTCGAGTCATGTGATGGAATGGTTCGGTTCACTAGCATGTATGCATGGGCCACGTGAAGAAGATGGGAAAACTTGAAGTGTGGGATCGGTCGCGAGCTGTGCTTAGAGCTAAGTGGGAGTTTCTTTGAGTCAAATAATGGATGACTTGGGATCGGCGGAAGAAAGTTGCTTGAAGGGGTATGAAACAAGAAGTTTTGGATTGGTGGCCATGGACCGGTACCGATCCATAGGGTTCAGGTCATCGGCGATGGTTCGATGAGGGGTCTTCATTCTTGGTTTCATGGAATGGTGGAGGAGCATGGATTAAGGTAGTTTAGGTCGGTGATGCTTGGATTGGGGTCACATGGTTTGGCGATAGAGACTTGCTAGGTGGCTTTTGGTTGTTCATGTGATTGCTCTGAGTCATTCACGTATTTAGTTTGGGGCTTGCTTTTAGTCTTTATGTTTTCACTTGCATCAAGTCCTACCTTCAAAATTGAAAGCTAAGGCTTGGGTCGACATCGAATCATAATGTTCGGTCACGATTTTCGACGATGACGCATAGTTCGACGGTGATGATTCCTTAATGGAAAGTGATGGCCTTAACGAGGGATAGCTATACACTGAGACATGGAGTAAGTGACTACGAGTCAGATTAAAGAAACGATTAGAGCAAGGTTATGGGACGAACGAAGATATTCTACGACCAATGATGGTTGTCTAGAATCGTTTCCTACCGTAATGATTTCAGATTATAAGGACGGTTCCAGGGTGCACTCTGCTACAAATGATGCATGCAAAGGGATTATTGATACTTGGAGGTTTCTAGTGTACTCGTATAGTAAGGGTATGCACTAGCGGGCGTGATGGCTCCTGGAGCGTGGTGGCTCCGTATCTTCAAATGAAGGATTTATTTAACCCAAACTAACATGATGGCTAGTCTAATTCCTGGACTTCCTAGTGGCATGGATTTGAGTGCCATGAAACTAGGATGTTAACTATCATGGTGGGTAGCCAATTTCTTGAGCGCGATGGCATAGGAAAGTTATCAAATATCCAACTAACTGGGTGAGTGAATTTAAGGATGGATAATGGATAATATATTTTCTTTGGTAGATTATCACCTTAGGGATGTCACATGATGTAGATGTTATTAATGTAGATATTTGGACATCCCTTAGTTCTTTGATGTATAGTGCGCTTATGATGATTACGATGTAGAGTCGCATATATTTTTTGTTATGTGCTAAATCTGTGGATGTAGAGATAGGTCAAGTATGGTTTTTCCATACCATTTGTGCTAGTATATTGACTTTATAGTATTTGAGATTTTCTACCACTCACACCATGTTATTGAAAGACTCGGTGTTTTATGTTTCTTCCTGTTATTCTGGGTACTCTTAATGAGTAGATTAGGGATATCAGGTATGGTGAGCACGTAGGCTGGACATGTGACAAGTAGGAGACTATACTATCACAATATTATATTTAGCTTTTATTGCCTATCATTTTGTTGTGCAACACTATGGAGCTTACTAGTGATATTATCTATTTAGAGATAATTATCTATTTTGAGTTTATTATCAATTATATAAATTCTATCACTTATGTTGTATAGCTGCATGGATCTGATTACTCTAATTTCTATGATTCATTCAATTATTACTGTCTCAACTGTTTTATATCAGAGAAGTTTACTATTATATTTTATTTGATGCACCATAATATATACGACATGTTCTGTTGTGATGTTTTGTTTACTTTACAACCCTTAATTATTGCTTTGCATCAACCGGTCATCATTACAGTTCACTATACATGTGTTGGGTGTTGAAGGCATATGGCGATTGTCATAGAAGGTGACAGAGTAGACGAAACCAATGAGGACTTCGATCAAGGGGAAGATGAGTCATATAGAGAGATATCTCCAAAAGGTACCAAATTCATGACTTATCACGCTTGAAGTGAATAATCATCAAGACCTCCCA
The DNA here is from genome assembly GCA_030765085.1 of Allium cepa. NCBI lineage: Eukaryota > Viridiplantae > Streptophyta > Magnoliopsida > Asparagales > Amaryllidaceae > Allium > Allium cepa. Next base: position 403,227,350 of record CM060931.1, read on the forward strand.
GTAGTGTACTGAACCAAGCATGATGCCAACAATCGAGGCAACTCCTTCTGCCAGTTATTCATAAAATATCTTTGACTCACTAAGTGATCTTATAAAAGAGTACATGTTATCTCGCCTTTTGGCAAGGCCGTAACACCAAGAAATTGACTAGAAATCAAAGACAGTTCGTCCCGAAGATAGGTTATACATAGATTCACTATGGATATCAATGAATTTTTGCGCAAGTCCGAATCAAGCTACAATTGATACGACGAGACAAGCAAAGCTATAAAAGCCAGCATTCTAAATTTCAAGTCAATTGGAGTTCGTATGCTCCAGATATGATCGATACAACTCAAGTGAGCAAGCTATTCGTATCCATCAAAAGACCATGTTCGAATCGATTTACTCGAACCCATCTGGAACCATACTATTTGTATCCATCTAGAAGAACCTTATTCGTATCAATCATTTGTCGACCATACGCATCGATCCACCAGTGTGCTTCAATTCTTATCCATCATCAAGCCACTACTTCATATCCATCAAGGCCAAGCAAAGCCGCTACTTCATATCGATCAATATGAACATAGCAGAATGATCAACACGAATTGGTTGATACGAACAAAGCCGAATGATCGACACGAGTAGGGCGAGTTCTGATTGATGTGAACAACATATCACTGATCGATTCGAACAAGGCATGTGCATGAGGGAGACTCGATCGATTCGGTATGAACTATGGATCGATCCCAAAATCAAGCACCACGTCAACTTGCAGGCACGTGCTCAATATCGATTCGAATTGATTGATATGAATGTATCGATTCGAACAAAACAACCTAGGGTAAATGTAAGCTTGCATTGATTATATCTCACAATCCACGGGTCCAAATGCTACGAAATTTTCTGTGGAGCTTACGCACTACCTAAAGAATGTCCATGATCGATCTCGACTCGATTGGACAAGATCTTGATCGACATGAAATTCATTTTTATCGATCACGGATCAAATCAGAATCACTTAGGATCGATCGCATGGGCCCACTCACGTGCTAGAAGAGACCTTCCAAGATCTGACCGAGATATTTGCAGCCTACGCCTATAAATAGGATCTTAGAGACAACAGAAAAGGACTTTTTGATTCTTCTACGTCGAGACTCTGCTAGAATCATCATTGTACTCGAAATTTGTTATTGTAATTAGTTGTAACTCGTTGTGGTCAGCATGCAAACATCAATAAAATCATCAACTTCAAAATGGATGTAGGTCGAATTGCCGAACCATTATAAACTTTGTGTTCTTTACTGCTTTCCTCTTAATTTTCTAAGTGTTCTCATTTTTTAATTCTCTACATACTTGATATATGTGATCTGTGACTATGAACTGGTGCTTTCATCGACAATTGGGTGTTCATGATCAATTTTGGCGAAAACATTTTGGTGCTTTCACTAAGAAGGCTGAACTTAGGGATTCTAAAACTTGGATTTCGAATTAGAAAGCTTAAAAACTTGGATCTGGAAAGGAATGGCCAGGCAATCAGCATGAAAGCAGCGGACTAAAAGGATTCAACATGAAGGGAGTCAAGAGGCTTCCTCATGAGCAAATCAGGCCTCAACCTTCATCACCAGAGATGAGATGGAGATGATGATGGGAGCTATGCATGAAGAGCTTCTGAAAAAACAAGAGGAGATGATACATAATTTGCTTCGACGAACTGGACAAGCTGGAGTGCAGAATCAAGCTAACGCAGATGTAGGAGATGCTAGAGACAGGAGTCAGGAGCATGGAGCAATCAGAACCCAGAATAGAGCGGGACCATCAGAAGCGGCCCCAAATCTAGGGGGCACTACCCAAGGGCGTGTTGATCCAACCTCAGGCAGGATACCAGGTGGAGCTGTTCAACATGGCATCGATAGAGGAATGGATGGCCATCCAGAAAAGTAGATTTTGGGACTCCCTCACGAACTCGGGGCAAACCGGAGGCAATGGACAACAACTATGGCTTGGCGACGATGATAGATTGGCGAAGATGGTCAGATGGGCCATGAGAGGTGAACTGGTGAATAGAGATTTGGAAGATGTTAACAGGAGCCCCTTCGCTCCCGTAATTAGATAGGCTAGGAACCCATCAGAATTCAAGCTACCAACACTGAAGATGTACGATGGGAGGACGGATCCTGCAGTTCATCTAACACGATACATAAGACATATGGAGGTGTTAGGGACATCGAAGGAGATCATGGCCCGGCGCTTCCCATTGTATTTGACAGACATTGCAACGCTATGATTTAGACAGTTGGAGAGTGGCTCCATTGGAACATGGACCAACTTGACTGAGAAATTTATGAGGCAATTCAGAGTTCATGTTTCGACACCCAAGAATTTGATGAGTTTGGCAACACTAAAGCAAAGAACCGGGGAATCTTTGAGGAGCTTTCTGATGCGATTCAATGCAGCCGCAGCATCCGTGGATCGACCAAATCCATCTATGGTCTTAATGGTAGCTGTATCCGGCGTAGCTGATGGCACAGAATTCAAGAATTCATCGACAAAGAATCCCCCTATGGATCTACGAGAATTTTATCATAAGGCTGAAGGATTTTTACGATTACAGGATGCAAATGTTAAAAGAGAGGAAGAAGAAGGAGTCGTTGTTTATGCAGTCAAAGGCGGAAATCCTTCTGAAAAAGACTTTGGAACTGATAAAGTGAAACGGAAGGCTTAGGATAATGATGATGGACCAAAGCGACCACAAAAGGAACCGAGGTTAACCTCCTATTCAGAGTTGAATGAAACTTTGGAACAGATTTACCAAGACACAAGGGCAGGTTCCTTATCGAAAGCCAATGAGGAGGAACGACGAGCAATAAAAGAAGATTAGACAAGTATTGCTTATTCTTCGAGCTAAATGGTCATAGCACGAATGATTGTAGGCACCTGAAGGATCGTAGGCACCTGAAGGATGAGGTTGAGTGGCATATCCAGAATGGTCTACAATCGCAATACGTGAGAAGACGAGAACAACGGTGGAACGAGAGCGGCCACCACCTGCATCAACTGGGAACGGCTCGGAATCGGGGAGTCAGTTTGTCATCAACTGATTAAAATAATAATAAATAAGTGGCAAACTCCACACCAACACGATTAAGTCATTTACACATGTATAAGACCACAAACGATCCTAAGGCATGCTCTGATATGACTACTAATCGCATCGGTGTAGCTGTTTGTACTTTGACGTCTGTGTTTTTCTTTTTATTTTTTTTATTTTTCATGCTTGGACTTGGTTTCGCTGGGCATTTTTGCTGATAGACTCATTTTGAATGTAAATCTGCAATTTGTGATTCCATAACAGCTAAGCCACTCACACATGTACGGGATCGCGAACGGTTCTCAGACATGCTCTGAGATGGTGATAAGCTACCACCATAAACAATTCAGAAAACTCACTCGAACGTGAAATCTGATGTTAATGATACTAAGTCCCCCCGGGCACACATAACTCGCCTCGAATGGCATCCGACGGCGAACGGTTACAATTCACCTCGAATGGCATCCGACCTCAAATGATCACAACTCGCCTCGTACGGCACCCGACCGTGAACAGTCACAATTCGTCTCTAACGGCACCCGACATCAAACGGTCATAACTCGCCTAGAACGGCATTCGATCGTGAATGGTCACAATTTGCCTCGAACTGCATCCGACCGTAGACAATTACATACCACCTCGAACGGCAAACGATCACGAACGATCATTATTCATAGTCAGACAAGATTATCAATCTCTTTGCAGGTCATTAGCAGGATACGAACATTCAGCTTATCGAACTACAAAACACACCTTCCTATCGCAAGGCATGTTTTGGAAGGCAAGTATTATGCCGCCTTTTGGCAAGGCCATGACACCAATAAATTGACTAGAAATCAAAGACAGTTCCTTCCAAAGATCGATTATACACAGGTTCACTATGGATATGGACTAATTTTAGCCCAAGTCCGGATCAAGCTAAAATTGATATGACGAGACAAGCAAAGCTATAAAAGCCAACGTTCTAAATTTCAAGTCAATCGGAGTTCGTATGCCCAAGATATGATCGATACAACTTAAGTGAGCAAGTTGTTTGTATCCATCAAAAGACATGTTCGAATCGATTTGCTTGAACCCATCTGGAACTTTACTATTTGTATCCATCTAAAAGAACCTTGTTCGTATCGATTAAGTGTCGACCATTCGCATCGATCCACCAGTGCACTTCACTTCGTATCCATCATGAAGCCATAATTCATTTCCATTAAGGTCAAGCGAAGCCGCTACTTCGAATCGACCGATACGAACAGAGCAGAATGATCGACACGAATTGATCGATACGAATAGAGCAGAATGATCGACACAAGTAGGCGAGTCCTAATTGATGTGAACAACATATTACTGATCAATTCGAACAACATGTTACTGATCGATTCGAACAAGGCACGTGCATTAGGGAGTCACTGTCGATTCGGCGTGAACTTCAGATCAATCCTAAAATCAAGTGCCACGTCAACTTGTAGGCACGTGCTCTATATCGATTCAAACAGATCGATATGAATGTATCGATTTGAACAAAACAACCTAGGGTAAACACGAGCTTGCATCGATCATATCTCACAATCCACAAGTCCAAATGCTATGAAATTTTCAAAGAAGCTTACGCACAACCTAAAGATTGTCCATGATCGATCTTGACTCGATTGGACAAGATCTTGATCGATACGAAATTCGTTCGTATCGATCATGGATCGAGTTGGAATCACTTGGGATCGATCGCATGCGCCCATTCACGTGCCAAAAGAGGTCTCCTGAGATCTGAGCGAGATATTTGCATCCTACGCCTATAAATAGCATCCTAGAGCCAACAGAAAAGGAACTTTTGGATTCTTCTACGTCGAGACCCTGTCGGAATCACCATTGCACTCGAAATTTGCTGTTGTAATTGGTTGTAACTCGTTGTAGTCGGCAAGAAAACATCAATAAAATCATCAACTTCAAAGTGGATGTAGGCTAGATTGCCAAACCACTATAAACTCTGTGTTCTTTACTACTTTCTTCTTAATTTTCTAAGTGTTCTTCATTTTTAATTCTCTACATACTTGATATCTATGATCTGTGACTGTGAACTGGTGCTTTCATCAACAATAGGGTGTTTGTGGCTAATTTTGACGCAAACAGTACCTATCAGGATTAAGTTACCGACAAGAGCGCCTCCTAATCTAGGGTGGTGAAACTCCATCCTTACAACCTACAACCTTCTTGATATAGTTTGTAGGTTACTTAGGGCAACACCAGCACCCTACATAATTATAGGATCATGAACACTCGTATCTTGCATTCATCCTAACTTTAGTGTTTCGAGACTGATATGATCCTTTCTTTCATTTCAAGTACAATGGGAAGAGATCGATTCCATTACATATGCTCTAGCATTGGTGAACGCTAAGGAACCACTTGCATCAAGAGACCGAAGAAGAAAAACCGAAGAGGAAATAGAAGGAATATGACAAGGATAAGGAAAGGAGGAAGCGAAAAGTTGAATAAAGGGAAGAATATATCCTAAGGAAGAAGTCTTGCGATGTCTACGGCCATCATAGTATTGTCTCTAGCTCTTCTTTGCCATGCTCTCAGCCTATGCTTCTTTCCAACAAGTCCCGGTAATACGGCCCACAATTACCACTATATCCACTTCTCAAAGGTCTAGGAAAGTTCTTCTTGTCAAAATCTTACCCCACCTCCTTTAGGCTTATCAACAATCATAATGATTAAAATGTAGGCCGCTTTTCCAAACATCTGCCTGGTAAGGGTGAAATTTGATCACGACATCAAGGAAATTCCCAATTAAGAAGCCAACTGCAGAGTTAGAGGTGTTGCTGAGCTTGTTGATGACCAACTCTATGATGGAGAAAACTCACTTTCGCCCTCTTCGATGTCAACAGAAATAATCAGTTAGACTTCCAGCCTTTTGAATTTAAGAGGAAGGACTTTGATAATACGATAGCCGGTTATAAGACAAAGGTGTCCAAGCTTATAAAGCAAAGAGATAAAGCTCAAACATTAGCTGACATTGCTAAGAAATTAAATTGGAAGTTATCTCTCGTGCATACTCCTGCCCTCAACGTGATAAACGACCAACTTAAGAATGCTCATTTAGAAAATGGGCAGGTCACAGCCTATATTAATGTCAAGGATTAGAAGATTAAAGAGAAAGACGTGATACTTCAGTTTATAAATGCAGAAAGTCAAACATTCCAATCCAAAGTTGAAAGACTTAACGCCAGTCTGTGAGTCGAAGTTGAAGCAAAGTAGAAGCTCAAGATGAGCTTGGTGTTGAAATGGTTGAAATAAATGAGTTCAAAAGAAAAGCTGCAAAGGATAAGGAGGAAGTGAACTCCACCCTTTAACAGTTCTTTGCAAATGTCGTTGAAGAGAAAAGCTTGAGTCATTAGAGAGAAGCTATCTTATAACCTTGATAGACATATAGGAAAAGATCCCTCATCATGCAGCTAAGTCCGATGAAGGCCACTCCAAAGACCAACTAATGGCAAAATACTTGGAAGCCGACGATAATACATCCTTGGAGAAAGGCAAGGCAATCATGGAAAAGAAGAAGCGACTACAACCAAAACCCCCGTTGAGGCTTTGCTGGTCCTAGCGCATTAGGCCAAGCTCCATCATCTTCATAATTGAAAGATCTGACCAGCTCTGAGGCTAGCCTTACGGTAACTCTTGCTTCTTCCACCATGAAAATCGACGAGCCCTATATTCATGTTTCTACTTATCAACCCATCCAATTGACAATAGAAGAGGGTGTAGTTGCTGCTTCTCCTGTAAAAGAAACTCTGACTGGTAAAGTTATTTCTCTCGTTTCTCTAGTGTTCGAGAAGCTTTAGTTCCCTCCTAAGGTCATCACTAACCTTTAATTTACTATTTGTGGACTTATAGGTCATCCATTGCTTCCTTCTTTGTCATCGCCATTCAAAGGCTTGGGTATCATCGCTATCTCTACCCAACCAACATCCAGTTATGGGACTGGCCTCTCCAATCCTTCCCTCCGGCTCTATCCCTAGTCCTAAGAGAAGATCGCTGCTCTAGAGGGATTGGATGATACTACGCGGTCCCTGGGGGAAGATATCACTATTACCAGTGGCATAGGGCCAACTGATCCGATTTCCATTGTGGACTGGTAGAAAACTGACACGTCTAAGGGAAAATTAAGATAGAGCCTAGACTAGAAAAATTAGGTGACATCGGAAAGCCAAAGCTACAACGAGAATTCTTCCCATTACCATTAAGCCTCTTAAGGCTAGTAGTGCCAGTGCTTCCATAGGGACATTCACTTCCCCTATTGATAAGTCCAAAGATCTAACTGTTACAATCAACGACAAACAGATGACTCCCTCTGAAGGAACCACTCTCGAGGGAATATCTAAAGATGGAAAAAGCCAATAGAGACCACATAACAGTTCGAGCGGCAAAGGTGGCGAGAGTAGGAAGGAGGAGTAGTAGTCTTCCTACTTGGTTTGTGATGTTGTGATAATTATCATTAATCTGTTTTGGTTGTAGCTTTTCATTTTCTCTTTTGTACGTAAGTCGCATTTATGTGGGAGTCTGCCCCACTGCTAATATATAAAAACTAATGCAATGAAAGATTGCTTTCTTTTTAAATCTCTATTCTATTTCATCTTCGCATTTGTATATTATACCTACCTATATACAATTTCTGCATGTATAATACAATTGTTTGTACTACAGCTTATCCATGTTATACATGTCTATGTCTGTGCAATGCCATTTCTTACTGTAACTCTATATATATAAGTAATTTTCTATGATTGCTCAGTTATATTCCATTGTGCAGTATCGTTTACCATTGCCAAAATATTTCCATTCTGGACAACTAGGACTTATTATTCATTTGGCTATTTCCATGGCCAACTTATTCATCATAAATTGAGTTTTGTCTGCCTACAAATAGGGTTATAGTCGAAGAAGCGGTTGATTTCCTATCTGTGGAAAATGATGTTTCGAATGTCAATCTTTGGATATCATATCTCGATATTGCCTAACCTTAGGTTTTGATTGAATCCATTCCTCATCCTTTTCACTTGCCATTGGCTAGGCATATATTTTGGGTCTTCTGCAATAGATACTCCAATTACTCACTAATCCCTATATATAGGCATCAATGGTTCATATGCTTACTTCTAGCATCAACATTCGACCTTGCCATTCTCTGGGCATTGATCGAAATAGCTCCTCAACCATCATCCTTTTATCCTTAGCCGGGCATGTCCTGCCGAGTCACATACATGGTTGTGGAAATTCTGATTATACACTAATTCTTATCTTCAAAGTTAATGTCCTAGGTGCTATCTTTGGGCAATCGTTCTTGATCTTGGAAATCTTCGAGCATTAATCGAAAGAATTCATCGACCATCCTTGCTCATCCATGGCCGAGCATGTCTTGTTGGGCTAGAAGCACAGTCATTAAAATCCTAATTGTACACCAGTTCCTATCACCGATAACAGTTGCTTCGGATGCCTATCTCTAGGCATCCTCTCTCAGTCATCTATCTTTGGGTATTGACTGGGCACCCTTTGGTAACCCTTACTAACCCTCGACTGAGCATGTCTTGCTAGGCTATAAACATGGTCTATAAAACTTCAATTGCACTAGTTTCTATCTCCAAAAACTAGCGCTTTATTTGCTCAATTTTGGGCATGTCTCATTAGCTTCGCCTATCTCTTAGCATTAGATAATACTGAAGGGATATGTGTGAATTATTCCACCAACCCTTATTATAATACTCCTTTGTCCTGATACAGGATCAAAGGAGTTGGTACCTATCTTTAGATACCTAATTTTGCCAGTAATCACATAGCATAAGATTTTTCTTAGAAGGACATAGCTATATTGGTTCAAGAAGCTAATTTTATTTAAAAAAAATGATGTGGAAAGCCCTACCTTATTATATTGTGTTATACTACCTTTTTACCAGGTAGTATATCATAAAAGTTCGCTAAATGACTTCTGTGATCATCAAGGTAGGAAGCCTGGAGAGACAGTTATCAGGCTCGGAAATCGATGATATTTGGAACTATGGACAATAGTCAAACGGATTCGAACTGGGTCCTAATCAAGGTGACAGGTAGGCTCCATGAGGCTACATTTCAAATTTCAAGTCAATCGGATTTCATATGCTTGAATAATGGACAAATGAAGAATTTATATGGATTGATCTAGAACGATCCATAAAACAGTGAAAATCGACGACGATCGATCCATATCTCAAAATCTACAAAGTCGATGCACTTAAAACTTTCAAAGCATCAATATATTGAAGAGTGGAGCCTAAAAATACGAACATACGACAAAACTCCCAAATCTTGGAAAAGAGGCCGATCGTTATTGGAACGATCGTACAAATTAGCACAACGATCCATAGATTTACAGAAAATGTGATATCTCACTAATGGTTCAACGTAATTGCATGAAATTTGGAGACCAAGTAGCTAACATCATGGAGAACTCATTGATCAATCACAGCCTAAAAGGATGAAGCATGGAATGATATTCTATGATCCAATTTCTAGCCAAAACAGCGAAGAATGATCGATATCTCACAAATGATAAGTCGGAATGGCGCAAAACTCTGGGAGCAAGGACTAGAGGCATGGGGAACCTCATAAAAATAATCATATCCCTATTGGAGATAGTATGGAATGATCAGCCTAAATTCTTTTTGGCATTTGATCGATTCTAAATTTTCTAGGTCAAGTCGATGGGCCTGGAGGTTCTTCTGTAGAAATTTCAGCCCGATCCATGCATGTCTTCACCAATAAATACAGCGAATTTAGCTCATTGTAAAGGAATTTTTGGTTGGCTCTCCTTCATAATATCTTATCTCTACCACTATTAATTTTCTAAGGAAAAAACAATTATACTTTTAATCTTACAGTATAAATTAAAGGTTATTGGAGTGGACGTAGGCCAGAGTTTGTCGAACCACTATAAAATTCGTGTGTTCCTTTACTTTTTCTTCTATTTATTTTATGATCTATGTGCTTATATTCTATTTGGATATCGATTTTGGAAATTGATGCTTTTACATACAACTGGGTGTTTATGACCATTTTTGACTGAAATGGACCTGCACCTGCGGATTTGGAAGCTTGGATACTTGGATCTAGGAATCAATGGCTAGGCAATCAAAAAAGAGACCATTAGCTGATAGGAGCCATCATGGAGGGAGTTAGAAGGCTTCTTGTGGAGCTGGAGAAAATGAGACATCTATCTACATCACCAGAGGTGAAATGGGAACAATGATGGATACTATGTAGAAGAGGATGCTAAAGAGACAGGAGGAGATGTTGTAGAATCTAATTCGATAGATTAGACAAGCTGGAGTGCAAAACCAAGGAAATGGAGTAGCAAGAAATGATGGAAATATGGATCATGGAGTTAGAGTAGCAGGAATAGAGGAAGACCAGAATCAGGAGTTGGAGTAGAAACTTGCTGGCTTGATATGGATTGAAACAAACTAGGGGCAAGCCCCAACCGAGGAAGATGTATCTACATGCTTCTATTTACATGGATCAACACTACTCCCCATGGAACTGGGGGCATGGATTTGGATGGCTTTGCAACAAAATAAATAGCAGTGATGGAATAGAAGCAACCATCATCTGCCATAAATTGGAGCGAACTCGGGTTAAGGGCACATGTCGTCATCTCTTGATCGGGATGACATGAAGCAAAAGAAACTCCACATTAAAATGGCCAAGTCACTTACACATGTACGGAATCGAGGTTCATCCCTAGGCGTGCTCTGAGATGGTGATAAGCTGCCATAACAAATGATTTTGGAACACAATTGATAGTGAAAAACAAGTATTTCACCCCGAACGGCACTCGATCTCGAATGATCAAATTTCGCCTCGAACACTCGATCTCGAACAATCACATTTCGCCTCGTATGATATTCAATCTTGGATGATCACATTTCTCCTCGAATGATATTCGTTCTCGAACGTTCATATTTCTCCTAGAATAGCACTCAATCTCGAGCAATCACATTTCGCCTTGAACAGCATTCAATCTTGAATGATCACATCTCGCCTCGAACGACACTCGATCTCGAATGATCACATTGTGCCTCGAATGGCACTCAATCTCGAATGATCACATTATGTCTTGAACATGCACTCGATCTCGAATGATAGATCTAATGATCACATTTCGCCTCGGATGGGCACTCGACCTCGAATGATCACATTATGCCTTGAACATGCACTCAATCTCGAACGATCACATTTTGCCTCGAGGAAGCGCTCGATCTCGAATGATCACATTATGCTTTGTATGAGAACTCAATCTCGAATGATTGCATTTCACCTCGAATAGGCACTAGATCTTGAACGATCACATTTCTCCTTGAACAGGCACTCGATCTTGAGCGATCGCATTACGCCTCGAACGATCGCATTTCACCTCCAACTGGCATTCGATCTCGAACAATCGCATTTCTCCTCGAGCAGACACTTGATCCTGTGTGATCATCATTGGCCTGGGGAAGGCTAAGGCTTGAATAACGGTCCCAAACGTCCGTTAGTAATAATCAAGCAAGATCGCATATTTGTTCACAGGTCATCAACGGCTTTCGAATATTAGACTTAAGGCAATTCAAATCACGCCTTCCTACCGCAAGGCATGTTTTGAAGGGAAAATGTTATACCACCTTTTGGCCAGGCAGTATACCATAAAATTTGGCTAAATGGCTTTTGGGATCATCAAGGCAGGAAGTCCGAAGAGACGGTTATCAGGCTTGAAAATCGATGATATTTAGAACTATGGATAATATTTGAAAGGATTCAAACTGGGTCCCAATCAAGGTGCTATCTATATGAAGTGACAACGAAGGCCCCATGAGGGTACATTTCAAATTTCAAGTCAATCGGTGTTCGTATGCTCGAGTTATGGACAAATAAAAGAATTTATATGGATTGATCTAGAACGATCCATAAAACAGCGCAAATTGACGAAGATCGATCAATATCTCAAAATCCATAAAGCCAGTGCACTTGAAACTTTTATAGCATCAATATATTAAAGGACGAAGCCTAAAAAAATGATCGCATGACAAAACTCTCAAATCTTGGAAAAGAGGTCGATCGATATTGGAACGATCATACAAATCAACATAACAATCCATAGTTTTACGAAAAACGCGTTATCTTGCAAACTATATGGTGGAATTGAATGAAATTTGGAGAGCAAGTAGTTAGAATCATGGGAAACCCACATTATTGATTACAGACCAAAATGATGAAGCATTGAATGATACCCTAAGATCCAATTTCTAGTCAAAACAGTGAAGATCGATCAATATCTCACAAATGGTAAGTCGAAATAGCGTGAAACTTTGGGAGCAATGACTAGAGGCATAGGGGACTCTATAACAAAGATGGCAGCTCCATTGGAGTTATTATGGAATAATCGGCCTAAATTATTATTTTTGTGTCCGATCGATCCAAAATTTTATGGGTGCTCCTTCATCACTTCTTATCTCTACTCTATTAAGTTTATAAGGCAGAAACAACTGTACTTATAATCTTAAAGTATAAATAAATGATTATTGGAGTGGACGTAGACTGGAGTTTATCGAACCACTATAAAACTCGTGTGTTCCTTTACTTTTTCTACTATTTATTCCATGATATGCGTGCTTATCTTTCAATTTGGATATTGTTTTTGGAAATTGGTTCTTTCACATACAACTGGGTGTCTGTGACCATTTTTGGTGCAAACACATTTTCCATAGTTCACTATGGTAGCTTATTTGCAAAGAAATAAATCTAAATGAAATAGCAATGCAATTGGTTGTTATTCCATGCCCGTGGAATTGGGATTCCATCAATAGTTGCTAGCTTGAAAGTTCCCTCTCCAAGCTTTTGTTCAATCGCATAAGGTCCTTCCCAACTCAGACCAATCATTCCCCGACCAAGGATGACCCATTCCAAAACAACGTCCTCCACCTCTTCATTTAGCGCGGTGGATCGCTTCGGACCTGGACAACATCTCTTTGGCCTTATAGGAGGATAACTTGGGTTCACGGTCAATGCATGGCATGCTATCTTCGATAATATCCTACACATATATGAATGTGTCTAAGAAAATACATCTATATTTGCTCGAAGAAAACCAATCAATTCCTTTGTTAATCTAAAGTTGAACCGAGATCTAATGTTAGGAACCTGAGTAGACATATCGACCAAAACATTGATCATCAACTTAGCTAGTGCTACCCACACTTCCTTTAACTGCTTCCTAGGATTTATAGACTTAAAGAATTTGTTATGGTACCTGAGCTAAGGCTTGGGCATGAATTGTTATGCAACTGAGTTCCTGATATAGAAATTTCTCTCTGCACTTTTACCTTTCTCCCACCACTTTGCAACTCTAAGCTCAACAACGTAGCATTCTAGACATTGCTCTAGTCACCTTGTATTGATTCAACTCTATGCTCCATGGGGAACAACATCATCAAAAACAAAAGAGCTAGTACTATTCTAAAATCAACCAGGGTCGATCGGCATAAAAAGGTGTTATGTGCTAAGAATTAATCTACCATAACAAAGTTCTGAACCCGCAAAATCTTACGGTTTCCTTTGCCTTTTTAATAAATCCATAAATCCTGGATTTACAAAGCTTAAGTTCCTTTAAACTGATCTTCATTCGGCCAAACATTCATTTGAACAAAACATTCACTGAGCTTTTGCAATCCACTAGAACTCGATATTCAGTGGTCGGCCTGATCACGGATGTTATCACCATGGGATTGAACGTTAGTGCCTCGATCCCATCACACACCTCCCACCCTATTCCTAAAAACATTATCATCTATCATCAACTGCTACTACATAGCCGGAGCACCATCCTCAATGGCGAGGCAGTTTTTCTATGGTGCATGCTTTAAAGAAATTGCATATCGCTCCATCTCATTCTAATTTTTCTTTAGCGGATCAAGTCCTCAAGTTATTGTGCAAATAATAGTCCTTCCGTCATTCTGCTAGGGTCCCTCACTGTTGGCTCTAGGCTGATCCTCTTAGTCATTTGGTCCTCGGGGTACAATAACACTATGTACGTCATCCTGTAGATTTCTTACATATTGTTGCAGCTTCTTCATCAATTCTTTAATAAAACCCTTAAAAAGCCTAAACTCATTCATATTGTGCCCATAAGTTTCATGGTAATGACAATACTTCCTAGAGCACTTTTTTGCTTCAATCCCCTCTCTCATAGGTGTCCTCTTATACCTTTCTTAACCTACATAGCAAGGTATATTTCGGTCTCATATTCATTTAGAGGGGTATATTCCGGTCTCATATTCATTAGATGCTTTTTGGAATCATTATGCTTTCCCTTAATGCTCCGATTCCTCTTTCTTTGGTTACTAGAATTCCCAACATTTGCGGCTATGTTACTTACGCTCTCACCTATCTGTTTAATAGCAACATTACTTTGGATAATTGTAAAACCTTATAAATTGTACGATAATTATTAAAAAAGAAATTAATTAGTAACATCGAAAATAGAATTTTCAGTACCATCAAAATTTGGCTAAGGAACTTGCAATGTTCTGTTCGTGGTAATTTTTTAATCAATTTCATATATAAAGTTTTCCGATTGGAGTTCAAACGAAAAGGATATAAACTTTGGAATATTTTGGATAAGAAATAATTATATATGCAATTAAGAAAATGGATATAATTTACCAACATTTTTTAATATTAATGGTCAGTTAATGCTTAGTCAATATTTAAGTATAATTAATGTCAAATTTGATTGATCAGAATGGGAGAGAATAGGTCATATAAGGAATAAAACAAATGACAAAAATTTAAACACAAATAAGGGCGACCAGTCGACCCTCTCATTAGTAACCAATCAGTAGATGTTGAGAAGTTGATCGATAGTGTTGTGTTGATCATAAAATGAACCTAAGACAATGGCATAGATTTAACATAATATAATCTAATGACTAACATTGATTCGAACTCCTATAAATACGGGCCTTACATCTAACTTTTTTTCTCATATTTTCTAAAGCATAGGGAAGCTCTACCATTTCCTTTTCTCCCTGAATTCTTTAATCCAAATAAAACTATAATCTATATATACGCATATACAAGTGGAGAATAGAAGAGAAATATAGAGAAGGAGAATAAGATCAGATCGGATCGCCAAAGCCAAAGTAAACTATAAATAAAAATCTAAATTAAATTCATATGTCTTCTCATATCTAAAATTCTAATACGTATGTGTATGCTTGCGGTACATATTCCATTAGGGAAAAAAGGGAGTCAAACAGAAATAATAGGGTTTAGATATGAAGATTTGGAGGCTTAGAGGTGAGTAGAAAATTATACATTTAATATAATATTGGATATATATTGTTGTAAATCTATTGATGTACGCCTGTAAGTAATTTTGGAAGTTGTAGGCTTAAATCTAAATATGTAATGAATTGATAAATCATGCATACATATTTCGCAAATGATCAACTTTTGAATCTGGAAAGCAAGGTAAAAGTAGTCCCTAAATCAATAAGCTTTTGTAGTAATTGTAGATTATTGGTTAAGCGATATATATAGGTAAACATGAATTGAAAGTTATTATAAATTGGATTGGGATCTAAGTAGTATTTTAATTCATTGGAATGATGGACATTAAAATGTAAATTTCCATAAATTATCTAGTTTATAATTAAACAAATGCGTAATGGTTGAAATTACAAGGAATATGCCTAACAGAAAGAGATGTATAAAATATGAACGTTTAATAACAGAAAAACAATTCCTCGTAATTCCAAACGTAACAAAATTTCTCTTTTTGGTATGTTATGGAAATTTATAGTCTTAACATTTCCTTTTAAAGGATGTAATTCTAACGCGTAAAAATGCAGAAATTCCCAAGTATAACCAAAGTAGGGTAAGTTGAGACAGTAAAAATAATTCAATTTTAAGTCCAATATGCGATAAGATAGAAAATAGATAATAAGCGATGAAGTTTATGTAAAAAAAAAGAGAAAGTAAGACGATTATAGTAATTAAAAGAAGTTAGGAAAAGGTTACCAAAATCTATTATATTAAAAGAAGAGGTAAACAATATTAAAAGGGGTTAATGAAACAGGAAGTAAGTTCTGTAAAGGTAACTGAACGCAACAGTTGAACATAAGAAAGATGGTAATTAAAAAAAATTTACATAACGTAAATTTTGCATTATAACGAGCATGAATTATTGAATCTAGTTAATAACTCGAATTAACCAAGAATGACATTGCCATTAGTATGGCTAGGATGCAAGGTCAGTAAGGTTACACAACGTAAGTATGTCCATTGAAAGGGGAAACCAATGGTTGTGTATATATTATACTGATGTGAGACAGTACAAACCGTAGGACCTATGGAATTATACGTTCCCGTGTTGGTGGAGGGAAAACCAAGTAGGAAGGTTCACTCGGTCAAAGTGTCAAAGGACAAGTAGAGTATGTTTCAACCTTTTTGGGAGTATTAAGTAGTAAGTGGGTATTTTTTTAAATTGTATTAGGCAATCTAAATTAGACAGTAAGCAAGGCTCGACGCTGCAACAGTGAGAACCACTACACCAAACATGCTATTTTGTAACACTTTTCTGATTTCATTTTGTACTGTTTATTTTCATTGAAAATTTATAATAGTTATTATTGTTATGTGTCGTTTCACGCTTAATTCCGTGACAATATTTGGGCTTTCGTAAATAATTCAAAAGAAGTATGGACAGAGTCGTCATTTCATCTTCTATTCTTGCTCCTCCCGTTCATCACGCTTCCAGCTTCGTCCTTCGTTATTTTGTAAATCAAGTTAGGGTTTTCGCTTATCGCCGCCTCCTCCCTTTAGCCTCAAATTTGATCTGTGTTTATTAACCTCTTCGTCTGTACCTCGTTCCAGCACCGACTTCGCCGGGTATAATTCATTTTTTCGGATCTTAAATTAAAAATATTTATTATCGTTCCAGCACCGCCTTTACGTTTCTTGGATTTTTACTGTTGAAAGCTTTTATGTTTTAGAACTTGATGTTCCTCTAGGTATTATTGGAGTCATATTTGTTTCATATTTTTTCGAAAATAGTTGAAAGCTTGTTTAGTTGCAATTTCAGGTGATTATCTCCATTCTCCTCAGTTTATTTCATTCGTTGTAAGATTTCGGTTACCTCACTAATTACTCTTTTCAAATTTCAAAATTATGTTGCTCGCTCTAAACCATTGTGATTAGTGCTCTACCTACAATTTTCCAGCCTGCGCTACAATTTAGGTAATTTCCGCCTCTTTCAGGTCTTATTTTGATTTTCTACATTTCTATAGTATACCCTATACACAAATGACGTGTTTAATCAATTTAATAGTGTTACGGCTTTATGTTTTGCACATTTATTATATGTATTCTCCTTGAATTATATGTTAATGTTTTCTACATTATAATTATATTATTATTTTATTATTTTATTTGTATATTCATTAGATATTGCGAGCTCCTTATTCGGTAGTGTCATGCTATCGGAACTTAAAATTATGGAAATGTTTTTCTCTCTGAATTCAACTAGGAAAAGTTTTTTTCATTTCTGATTCCATCAAATAGTAATGAATATTTATTACCCATTTCTGTTTTATAACATACCTGGAGTTGTCCATTGGATCTTTTATTAGGTGATTCCATAGAATGCTATTTGTGGAGTTTTCCCCTGGATTGTGTATTATGTGTTTTGGTTTCATTACGAAATGTTGTAATCATACTATTGATGATGTATGCATGTAATTCACTATAACACCTGACAATGCAGCATGATTGAATTTGATTTGTTAAGTTTAGTTTTCAATGGTTTATGTAGAATTTGGATTGATATTTTGGATTTTGTGGTGAAATTATTATATTGCATTTATCTTCCATTTAGCTAGCATCAAAATTATATAGCAAAATAATACATATTCAGATGTATAATTCAAATATCCATAATGTGGGTGAGGTTTTGATAATGATACCTTTAAGTACTTGGCGTCAACTAAGTTATGAATGTGGATTTATACAAATTTTGAAAATATTTATATGTCATGCCTTTGTTGTAAATAAATATTGAAAAAATGCTGAAATAGTTTGTATGTATTGAATTTGTTAGGAACAAACAATAGTGATCATGATGAATCTAAGTATAAGTATATAACACCAAACTATAAACTTTAGTTCTGCGTTGTTAATTATTTAGTATTTTGGTTTTCCTTACTAAATTTCTGACAAATTGTCTTTTTTTTTTCTTTTTTCCATGTGAATATCCTTATTTCCCTTTTAATGGAATATAATGAAGCTTAATTACAAGATCACCATATCGGGTGATTTTTTGTAAAAGTTTCCAACTATGGTGCCACTATACTCTCTGTTGTTCTTCCTGATTCACAAGGTAATTTGTTAGTTTTATGATGTTTTTTTTTCCTTTTTCTGTTCAATAATGTCAGTTTTATTTATTTATTTTATGCCTGTGCTGTTTTGATATCACTATTGTGATGAAACATTTACAGGAAAACTTGATGATGTCGTTCTTGGATTTAATGGATTGACCCATATTTTGTAAGTTCCATCACATCACACTACTGTTGTATTCTAATTCATAGTTTTGAGTTGATTTTTAGAATCTTAATACAAGTTTTATGCACAATAACTGTAACTAGTGTATAGTCAAATTAGGCCTTGGTTCTATTTCTTGAGTTGTTATTTCTTGATTCTATTTCTTACTGTAAAATAGTTTGATTGTATTGTACAGTCAGTGTATATTAGACTTTGGCTCAAATTATCAAATTAGAAATTTCCAGTAAATGAGCTGTAATTTTTCATTTCCAAACCTATCACATTCTAATAAAACAAAGTAGAACATAATTTACTCCAAATTGCTTATATATTTGACTAAATATCATTCTAAGATCTAGGCCTTTGTCTCATATTCAAGTTAACTCATATTTTACTTCTGATTTATAACATAATTATAATTACATCTCTCAATAGTGATATAAATTTGCAAGATAGATATCTTACTTTAAAAGTCCAGTTTCTAAGCATGTAAATTTATATATACTAAGAATAAAATTATTAATTATATCAGTTTCAAGAACTTTCAGTTTTTATTATGTTCTAATAATCTAGTGTACAGTCAAATTAAGAACATTATTGGAGTTAAATATTAAAAAGATATTTATTTCCCTTAATTATATTATAACTATCTAATTACATCTCAATCAATCATAATCCCTTATTTATTTCACTTTTTTTGGAGTTAATCTAAGTGAGGGATTTCGAACCTTATCGCTTTTCTAAAAATGATAGAATTCGAAGCCTATTTCTTTTCTGCTTCTCTTTCTTTATTTATGATTAATTCGTTATCTTTTTAATGATTTTCTTTTGTTCTGTTTTCAATTTGCAGCTAATAGTATTATTTTAAAAGGAATAGCTTAGTAAGACTTTGAAAATTTCTAGGAAGACCAAATGGTATGTATTAATTTACTATTACTACTTTCTTATCAATCTTACATTTATCTTGGGCAAGTTCAAGGAAATTGGAATTTAACAATTATATAGCATTTTCGGTCCTACAGTTATGGTGAAAGCTTAATAGTAGCTAAAACTTTACGAAGCAACAATGCAAAAAATTTAGTGTGCAATCCAAATTATATTAGTAAAATCATCTTCAAGTTTAGGTAAAAAGATATTATAATAAAATATGATCCTTATTCATTTAGGATTTGGTTCTTGATTAAATAAAAAAGTAGAAACTGAAGCAGTAACTTATTATTTTTGGCCAGTTACGTTGAGCAGCTGCCATGGCTATGTAGTATATACATTATATCAGTGGCCGGTCCTTTTCTTTTAAATAATATAACTTTTACAATTGATAATCTCTCAAGTTAAAAATTAAGGTCTGTACTATTGATAGTCTCTCAAGTTAAAAATTAAAATGGTAGATCACAACAATGAAACATAGTTTTGAATGTCCTGAAAATAAAAGCATGGCAGCGAGGAAGAGACTATTGTTTTTGATTTTCTGTCTTCTACAAACATGTATGCTTGAATCATTAACAGTTCATATCTTAATGCGAATTTAATGAGAACCAGTGAATGACATCTAGATGAACAGGAAGATCCTAAATAGAAATGGATCTAGTAAATTAAAATGAATTCTAGTAAAGGTCAATTGGTTGTAATTTTAATTTTCTATTTAGAATTGCAATTATCTGCATTGATTAAAAAATTGAAAATAAATAAATTATAGGATCCTCTTGAACTCATAATGACAATCTATCGATACACAACATATTATAAGTTGTATCAAATGGTTAATCATATTGAGTGGTTTTAATTTGAACTACTGATAGCCAATAAAAAATATGTTATTGTTTTATTGTTTCAGTAATAAAACTCCTCTTAACTTAAAAATGAAGGTAAAAAATGCACTCAACAATGAATTTATTGACCATGATAATTAACTGTAAAAGAAATATAAATTGAAAGAGAATAAACTACAAACAAAACTGGAAAAGCCTGTATTTGTGGAAGAATACATAAATATGAATCAAAGAAAGAATGAATCCATATATGACCGTTACAGTTAGAACCCCAACAAATATCTTATAACCTTGTCTTCGATAAGTTAGATCCATTACAATTCGATTGGTAAGATAACAAAATAACAATAATAATAGTAGTTGTCCAAATAAAATATTGATATGCTGTAATGAAAATTATACACAATGATAACTCTAACAATAATCTTTATCCTTGTTATAAGTGAGTTTTCTATCCATATGCCACTATATTTTTTTTATGTTTCCAGTTTTTTAATTAATTTGCCATACAAACAACTCTTATATTATCTCATATCTTACTGTATTGATTATTCACTCTGTTTCTACTTCTTGTATAAATGTATGCATTCCTATGTATGTGCAAGTTTCAATAGTTTTCAAAGTATAATTCATGAGATTCTAATATAAATAAAGTTTCAAAAGATATTTATTTATTTGATATAAAAACTGAGCAATCATTTTATAAAAAATGAGTATGGATATGGGTTTGATATAATAAAAAAGTATGAACAGTGAGTGTGGATGAATGAAGTATTTGATTTGGCGAGAGAATAAATGGGTGAGCAAAGTGTTTATGCATGTGTAAATAGTATCACCTTTATTAAATACTTTTTTTTAAACAATCTATAGATTTCTTCACAACTGTAATTCCGTCGATCAAAAGCAACAATGTTTTTAAACAAATTTTGCTATCTTGCTGGAAGGTTGGACCAATTTTGTATTAGAAATGGATAACATAGTAGAGCAACGAGCATTTCTAAAGGTGTTTGGTCTGAAATTCCAGTATGGCTACCAGTGGTGAGCTTATTGCTATTAGAGTTTAAAACTGCATGCAAATATTGGTTTTCCCTCATTGAGAGCTCCACTTCCGGCGATCACTGTTTATACAAATAAACCATAATTTCTATAAACCTTTAAACGCTGCCAATCAGTTTATAAAAACTTAGCTAGCTCGGTTTGTATAAACTGAGCAACCTTAGTTTTTTTTCTAATAAGCTTACTACTCAGTTATAAACTAAGCGATGAAGCTCAGTTACAAACTGAGATTAGCATAGTTTATAGACTATGCTATAAAGCACTATTTTTAACTGAGCAAAGCACTCAGTTTTTACTATCAAATTTGATGCAATTCTATTTTCAAGTACAATGAAGCTTTCCTTCTATTTTTTATATGAACTGAGCATTGTTTATGCATATGTAGGCTTTAATAGAAGCTACGTAAGAAAAGAAAAAATCAAAAGCAAATAAAATTTGACCAAGTTAGTTGATGGAGGTTTTGTAATTTGGTCGGAAAGTCGCATTCGTTGTTTTTAAGCTTCTAGATATGTTGTAGTAGTGAAATTTGAAGTTGTCACAATAAACTTTGTAGAATTTGATATGTTCTATTTCGTACATTGATGTTTTTTTTACCGATTTGATGATATGTTAGTTTTGAAATTTTGTCTTGTGTTTACTATTATTGCAAATTCGTATAGATATAGTTGAATGAAATGCTATTAGATGCTGAATGAGATATGATTCAGTTATACCAAATTTGTAACAGTTATAAGTATTGGTAATTTTGCTATTTAATTATGCAAGTAATTCCTAACGGTTATAACCATTGGAAACCAAAATATTCTCAACGGTTATAACCGTTGGGAACGTGAAGTAATTCCCAACGGTTATAACCGTCGGGAATTTCGATATTTTCTAACGGTTATAACCGTTAGGAATTTTGGTTATTCCCAACGGTTATAACCGTTGGGAAGTACGAAAATTCCCAATGGTTATAACCGTTGGGAAGTACGAAAATTCCCAACGGTTATAATCGTTACAAAATATGTAAAAACAATTATAACGTGCCTGCTATCAACGGTTATAGCCATTGGAAATTTGATTACCAACGTTTATAACGGTTATAAAATGACAGTTCTGGTGCTGTGAATGGTTCCATATGCTGGAGTAGGAGCTGTTTTATAGGTCGGGAACGTCGTCGGTCCTTAGCGTTCCATGGGAAGACATAGATTACACCTAAATTGACTACACCTCTAACCAGTGCAGATCCTATTTAGGACATGCACCACCTCATAATTATTTGCTAGTTTTTTCATTATTAAGAGGCAAGCCAAGATAACCCTTTTGTGGAGGTCTTTCAAATGCTAATAGAATATGGCTAAACTATTGTGACGTCATTATTTGACACTATGAGAGTTCTTTGGTATGCATGGTGATAAGGATGTGATATTGCGTTGACGATGGATCCCTACCTACTGCCGAGTTACATATACTAATAGGGATAGTATCATGGTCCAAAGAGGGACTATGGAACTTATATATATATTGTCAATCTAGAATAGATAGAGTGAATCCTATAAGAAGGTGAAGTTAAGATGGCTAAATAAAAATAATAGACATAACGTGTAATAGATGGCAATTAGCATAAACTGGTGTTATGTATAAAGTGTGTAATTTACGAGTCAGCAAAACGTTATTCTGACCTCCTCCTTATTACAACCCACATGCTAGCTTTAAAGGGATGGGTATTGGTATAAGATGGGAACGGTGGAAGGACTTATTTCCTTATGCATGCTCGATACTATTAAGCTCACTAAAGATTAAAAGTGTCAACCTTGGCCAATAATCATATGTTTATTATAATTTACTATTATGTTTTTATATCGACAGTGCTCCGATATGCTTTTGCTATTTGCAGGATGCTAAACACCAATGAATCAAACTTTGATGGACTTGAGTTTACGATTTAGTGAAAATTCAGGCCCACTAAGGAGGAGGTTATTCCATTTGGTATTAGAGCTTAGGTTAATCGATCATAGGATTTAGGATATGTTGAATGAACATATTTGTATTTTACTATAATTATACGTACATACACATATATATAATGATAGTCTCTAAAAATTTCAAATATAGAAATAGTTGCAACCATATTCTAAAAGGTAGATAATGTGACTATGAGTTGAAACAATAGATGAAGTTGAAGATATACACTCATCCTAATTACCTCACGAGAAATAGGTTATATTGGAAGGCGTTGACTTAAGAAGAGCATGCGTGCAGCATATAGAAGGGTCCTTGAAGCTGGATGGTACATAACTCCCTTATTGGGCCTTAATTGCCCAATAGTTGTAAATCCCCATTGGATTGCCGATTGATGATGTACATCAGATCCAAATAAGGGGAAAGTAAGAATTTATATGTTGCCGATATCCGAAAATAAGAGTTAAATAAGTTTCTGAAAGAAGGTATGTAGTAATCACTCCATGATGATAGCCGAATTTTAATTTTTTGAAAGAAGGTAAGATAGAAGTAAGTAGAAAAGAAAAGGAGTCTAAAAGAAGGGACGGTTAAAATCCACTCTAAGTCCGACCCCATATGAAAGGATTTAATAATATTTTTTAAAAAAGAAAGAAAGTTTTGAGGAAAATGTATGAATAATATAATTAAAATGGGTTTCAAAGGATTTATTTAAAAGGGGAGAACCCTATTTTTGTGTAGTATGTAAATATTAATTTTCCCGAAGTATAAAATATCCTTTTATGTTTGAATAAAAATTTCTAGTAGAAAATTTAAAATTTGTTGCATCGAAAATTTTAGTTAAAATGAATTTCAATAAAAAGATGTTTCTTTTGAAATAAAAAGAAACTAGAATGTGTGTGCATAGCTCGTTTATTTTTCTTAGATGAAAAGTTTTTAAGTTGTGGAATTCTTTTTGGGGCTGGACAATAAGAAGTGGTACAAGCTGTAATGGGATAAATAGAACGGGAAAAGAAGATTAGACCTTAAAAATAAATCAGTTGGCGAACGCACTACGAAGATTCAATAAAGAAAACCATCAATCGAGGGAAAAGTTATATAAAGAGAAGTAAATTAAATAAGAGAATTTTTGGTGTAAGAAAGCTAAATAGCAATAATGTTATGAAATATAAATAGAAACAACGTTAGAAATTTATATTAAATAATGTTAGTGCTAAGAAACAATATAGGAAATTAAAAGAGAGAAAAATGGATAGTTTCCACAAACATGTGCCGTAATTGCATATACATATTTAGAAGTCCTCGTTATATGCTATTAGAACCACCGCTAATGTTGAAAGTGGACATGGCACAAGTATTAAGAAAATAATAGAATGAAAGTTGTCCTTATCTACTCTCGTTTTTAGAAAAAGTTATAGAGGATGTTTTATAAACACTGTGAAGTGCATTTTTGGAGAAAATGGTTTGGTATAAAAAAATTGAGTTTTTGAGATACAAAACTTAATGAATAGTTTGAGTTAAAAACCCCACTTTTAAGAAGTAAAATCTTCGTTGTTAAAAGGTTCTGAAGGAAAAGTTTATTTGAATACCGTTCATGCAGTAAAATTTGATCTTATTTGAAAAGAAAGAAATCATCTTTTAAAAGTTTAATTGCTAACATCTCCTTTTAAACATAATAATAAACTTAGTTGATAAATTCTAAATTATAGTTTTAAAAGTTAAGACGCATACAGTTAACATTGGTTAAATTTAGGAGATTTTCATGGCTCATTTTTGAAGCTAAAGTTTTAAATGATTTAAATAAAAGTTTCTAAGTTTACATTTTAAAAGTAAAAGTTATTGGATTAAATATGTTATAGTTCTGAAGTTTTATTTTAGAAAAAGTGGCGAAAACTAAACCAAAATTTTAATATGAAGTAAATAGGGATGATTGCCTAGGTAAGACGGAAAAAAAAAGTTAAGCTATGAATAAATAGTGAGGAATGCTTATAGAATAGCAATAGAGAACCCCCGTTAAATATAAGGAATATTGATATGAGCCTAGAAATGTTTCATTAAACACGTGCAAAGACCATAAAGAAGAATTCATATGGAAATGGGAAATGGTACCAAAGTACATTTCTATGAGTTATAGAGTATGCCGGCATGGAAGACTAAAAATAAAGAAAGCATATAACATATCAAGAGATTTGGATTAAAAAGAGGATGGTAATATAATTGGTTATGATAATGGAAGTAATGAGTAGAACTTATTTGTTAGTGCCCAAGAAGGAAGGCTAAGATATGTATGTTAAAATAGAATCATATGTTAGGAAGGTCCACTAAATTTAAGTAAGAAATGACAGGGCCACAACATCACTAAACAACATCACTAATGTCAGTTATGTTGAAAGCAGCTTCCATCTATTGTTTCTTTCAGGTTTGAGTCGTAAGAATTTGTTGTTTCTATTCTATAAAACGTGTACGATACTATGAGAAAGGTGGCTTTTAAATTGATTTTCTGGATTGACCGCTATATTTACTGGAAAATCGTGTAAGTAAGGAAATAACATGTAGACACATTACTAATGCAAAGTAAGATTGGAAGTTTAAAATAAATTAGGAATTTTATAAGCTACTAAAAGAAAAAAAATTGAATCCTAAAAATCTTAAAGTTTGAGGAAGAAATTTTTTAGCAAGCGAATGATGGGGAAAGGCTGTTACAAAATCATGGATCACTATCCTTATGCCTTAAAAGTTGAAATTTATAAATGAAAATGTATGTTGATTGTTGTTCTAATCTAAAAGAAAATGTATTAGAAGTTTAGAGAACTACCATGTAGTATAAAAGAGACAATCATGAATGTTAATCATTGACTAAGTTTCGACTACGCAGGATGTGGCTTAGTTTGTTTTGAAAAGAAAACAAACAAATACTTTTGAAAAAAAAAATTGTTCAAAAACCTATGATTTTAATATAAAATGTTTTTGTAAAAATTTTGAGAATTTTTTTTTATTTAAACTTTCTAACCATTTCTAAAATTTCACTAGAAAAGATTTTGAACAAGAAAAGGGGATTTTTGATTTTTTGGAATGATGCGTGCTTATCGTAGAGAAAATGTTGATGGGTTAGCAAGTATGAATTTTGCTGTTCAGCAAAAGTAACAGTAAAGTAAAAGGTAGTCAGTGATAAGGGAAAAAGCTGTTTTATTCTTCGTAATTCTTTTTCCATACCTTGTCGATAAGTAAAAAAAGTTATTTTGAAATAACTCTGTTTTAAAATTTTAAAAATTTGGAGGTAAATTTCCTTATGTGGATTGTACTTGGAAAAGTTTAAAAAGAATTGGAGGCAGATTGAAGGTTCCAAGATATAAGTATTAGTGAGATTTTTCGTCTCACAAACGCTCAAATATTTCTTTAGAAGTAATTGCGATGCAAAGTGCTTTCACAATTATGAATCAACAAAATTAAGTGATATTAACTTCTCCTTAAAGAGGAATAATTATATTATCTTTGTTTTGTATAATATTATAAAGTGTAAAATGCTAAATATATACCAAATCATTTAGTTATCTAGGTATTCGAGTTGATGAAAAACAATAAAGCTATGAAATAAAGTATTGGAAATAGTAAACCGACACAGAGAATTAGCATGGTTCAGATGTTAAGGAATCCTACATAAATGGAAAAATATCACTTTCTTCCTTTTATATTCTTAGTACAACAAAATAATAGTAGATAGTACAGAGTTTATGTTTTGTGTGCCCAAAAAAAGTAAAGAGAAAAAATCCCTACTTTCTGCCACAATGCCTTTTCTACTTATAATACAGAGATGCATGTAGATTTTCAACATCCTACTTTCACTCTTTTAGTTTCCACCTTTGGTTTGTGTCACTTTTCATCCATCCGGCTCATTTGTTTGATGTACATGGATTGCTGACATTTCCTCAGCAAAAACCGTGTTTTTAGCGGTTAAATTTCTTAATTTAGGCGTGAAACTTAAAATTGTAGCGTGAATGTTTGAAATTAAGGTGGAGAAATCCAATGTATTGAGTAACTTGTATGTCTTGGAATCCTCATAGCGTCGCTCTTGCGCTTCTGCCTCCATAAGTGGATGGTGTTGTTATGTGGTGCTGCCTTTATATTTAGGAAAGCTCACATCAGCGTTGATGCTTTAGGGCTTCGCCTGGTTTTCTTGAACATTGTGATGCCACGTTGCCTTAGTACTGCATTGACATTTTCGAAAGTGTACTACGCCATCTATTCTGTGGTGTAAACATATCATGATTGGGGTTAGTTGGAGTTGGGATACGTTTCTTAGCAAGAGAGTTCGAGTTGTTATCTTTAAAGATGGTTGCCTCATGCTGCTCTATTCTGAACTATTTTCAATCATTGGAGGACCGCGCCCTTGCTTTTGTCTTTGAGTCGGATCTGATGATCTTAGGGATGAATTTGGGACTTCTTGATTTGCCTCTGTGGAATGCCACTGGTTACAGAGCAGTCTCTTTATCTCATTCCATCCCTTGGGTTCTCGTGCTTACGGTCAGAGCTTGTAGGATTGCGACACATTCTTTATTAATTTGCAATCAATATAGGATTGTAGCGCTGTTCTATCGCATCAAGATGGCGGTGCCTCCTCTTTGTTCTAATACCAAATTATGGCACAGACCTGCCACTATTAGTTGTTAGTTTAAGATTGCAGTGCATCCATTAAGGTATAAACGCTTAAAAAGACGTTTTACAGTTTTACATCGCCAGGTTAGGCTTTTGGATTAGCCTTTTCACCTAACTAGTGTTTCGAGTTTCCAATGCAGTATTATAACATTGAATCTGTATTTAATAGGGAGCGCGACTATGTTTCTGTCTTTGGGATCTTGGCGTCGTATTACCTAGGTTTTCTTACTGCATCTGTTTCATAGCTTGACCTTTATTATGGGAGCATTCCTTTCCTCTTGCCATTGCATTATATTATCTTGGTGTAGTTCCGTATGGGCTTAGCTTTCTTTTTTTACGTTTCCTTACTATAACTCTTGTTGTGAGGGCAGTTCTTCCGACTTGGTAGCTGCATCAAGCTTCATTTGAAGGTGTTTGTGAAATATGGGTGCAACACTTGCCCTCTAAGTCTGCAACGATCATAGATGGGTTCGGACTTTTCTCCATTCACGCTTGCTTTTTATGGCCTATTACATCCGTCTTTTCCATTCTTTCTATTCAAAAGAAGGAAAAGGTCTTGTAGTCGCTTTTTCATTTAATGCTCTAGTAATGTGTTATACTTCAACTGGTCGAGTCTTTGAAAAGCTGTAAGCTTAGTTACTTCAGTTTCTATGCAAATCCATCTTGATTCTTGTGTTTATTATTCTTGCTATTAATTAGCTGACGTTTAAGAGATTTCTTGTCATTTCCATTATGAGGATAGAATTCAAACTGAGGTATGTAGACCTTTTCTCTTCTTCTTCTTTTATTTATTTTACGGATTTCCAAAGAGGAAAAGGTAAAACACCCCTAACTACTAATTATGACTTCCTCAATTTTTGTTTCTCTTTTAAATCGACATAAGGGTTTTATTTCTCAAGTCATTTTCTTTATACTTTATCAATAGCTTGTGATTTACTTTGTAATTTTAAGATGGCATAGTTTCCCCCTCTCCTTTATCTTTACAATCTAAGATAACCCAATGAAAAGATATTGAGGACATTTTGATTCATTTTGGATTTGAGGGTTATCAGGCTAGAGTCCTGAATCCTCACGAACATATCCATTCCCCTCCGTATGGGTTTACTTCCATCACCCGAGCATATAAGGTGTGGGCTTTATATTCCTTAAATCTGGTTTGAAACACCCCCACACCCCTTAATATACCCAAAAGGACACATTAAAAGGTGTGGTGCATTGTAGGTATAACTAAAACTAACAGAGACTATGATTCGCAAGACAAAAATAGGTAAAAATAGCGGAAACTAAAATAATTTATTCAAAACAAAAACTTCATAATTGCTTCATAAACCAAATAAATCAAATACCAAATACAGCATACATGTCTCAAAACCCAATATGTCTCATGAAATAAAAACTCATAGTCCCAACAAAAATCAAAGTATAAATATCCCTTTCGAGTGCCAGTAAAAAGAAAGGTAATAGAAATAAAAGTAGGAAAATACATAGCAGAATCTTCTCCAAGAAATCTCCAGGCAACTGCAATCTACTGCCATCTCTTGTGATTGCCTATGGGTGGAAAAGGAGAAAATAGAGGAGTGGGTCAGACTAAAAGTCCGGTGAATGATAGTAACTACAAGAATCTTTAAGCTAAGTAAAAGTAATATACTCTTCAAATAGTTCTAGTATATATAAAAGGAAACAAAGGAAACAAGAGAGATAAAGCTGGAAATAAAACGAATTAACTAGTACTCAATTAATAATATAAGTTAACTTTGATTGTTTGCACTTGTCTTTGATAGCTGCTTTGATAGGCTGAAGTCCTAATTCTACCCTTTCATCGTCCTGTTACTCCATAGAATCTGCTGTGGACTGGACATTTCCCTACACGGTAGACTTTGATGTATATGAAAGACACGCTTACTAAGCGCTTGGAACTCATAACGATTTATGATTCATCATTGGAAACCGCATGCGTGACCACCACTAAGCTCGCATTCCTTGTTCCTTCTTTTCACCTTTTATTTACCCAAGATAGCATAAGCATGCTCCCCGCCTCACTTCAGGATTATGTGAAGAACCTTGTGTCACTTCAGGGTTAAGTGAAACACCGAGTCCAAAGAATAATAGAGGAAATGCTGTTTGTACTGGTCCCTATTAAACAAAAATCTAGTTGTGCCTCTTGTTCAAATCCTATTGATTTGAACTACCATAGATTGACCGTTTACTACCACTATAAGCATAAGCATACTCTCGCCTCACTTTAGGTTTATGTGAAGCACCTCGTCTCACTTCAGGATTATATGAAACACTGTAACCATAGAAATATTACGGGAATGCTATTTGGTATAGGTCCTACTCTTTTCTTTGCTTATTAACATAGATAAATTATCTAAATAAGCCTTTATTTTTATCAATTTCTATTATTGCTTATTAATTCATCTTAAGCCTTAAAATAAACAACATAGTATCCATAGTTTACCATAGTTTCCAAAGTTTATCAATTTATAACTTACGTTATAATCATGTTTATTACTTAACCCAAGGTCTAACTATGAAAATAAGTTTCTTCCTTCTTTTATTCTTTTTACTTATAATTCTAGGTTATAACTAGGCCAATCTTCTTAATTCAGTCCAATTAACATCATAGTCAGGCATAATTTTAGCCCAATTCCATTTATATTACAGTTTTTATAAATTACATCCTATATTCCATTATTTCAGGTTTCTTATAATTTAATCCTATTTCGCTTTAATTCTATTCTAATCCATACGTGAAGAAGGAGGAATAAAATAAAACTGAAAATAGAAGGAAATCCATGGCATAAGAAGAAGATGTAAATAACACATAAATAACAGTAAATAAATTAAATATTGTAAATAAATTGTAAATAAATGGAGAAGCTAGAAATAAACTGAAATTAATTGAAAAAAAATAGCTAGAAGAAATAGACCGAAAATAATTCTAAAAACTGTACATAAATTACTAAAAAGATTACTCCAAAAATCGTAGTAAAACTACAACCATTGGAAACCCTATTATTTTAAATTACTTAAAGAAATTTAAAATAATTATGACCACTCACCTCTGGTCCTTAGTTCTTCCTTTTAGGCCTTCCCGGATCCACTTGGGGTTGTTAAATATTTTAATTAAAGTGATTTCCTCCTTGGAAAATTATTCTAAATTTCAAATCCCAACATCTTTATCTTTAAAAAGTGTTATTTTTGAATTTCTATTAAATTCAAAAATACTTGGTTACTTAACATTATTTCCCAACCTAAAGGGTAAAACTTTCAAATTCTATGTCTAAAACTTATTTCTCGTTTTCTTTTAAAGACCTTTTCAGTTTTCTATAAAAATTTGAATTTTCAAATTCTACTTTTATTAAGTATTTCATTTCCAAAAACTTACTTTTTCACTAAACCATTTTCTTTTAAAATATCTTTAAGCTGTTTTTATGTGTTTCAAAACATCTTCTTATTATACTTCATAGTCTTATACTTAATGTATTGGAACTACTTTCTCAAGTGAGAAATTATTAAAGCTAAAATCTTCTACGAACCTTTTAAAAGAGAATTTCTTGTTTATGTGAAATTACAAGGAACTTATTTTATATTTTTCGAAATAGTCTATACAAAATATGGCGCTTTTCATACCTTGTATATCTCTTTCATGTATTCCTTGTAACATGCACAAAACATTTTTATCGGTTTCATAGAAAATCCTACCATATTCTTTTCATTCTAATAGACTAAAGTATGCTTAATTTATATTATTCCGTGATAAATATTTTCTAATATCTAACTTACACATTTTCCTTTAGAAAGACTCGTCTTCGAAACTGTTTTAATATTTCCATAACTGCAAAAACACTTACTTACACTTGCTAAAAATAATAAGTGTACTTTACAAACCATTTTGTTTCTTTACTTAGAAATTATCCTTTATAATACATTTTTATTTGGAATAAAACGGGTGTTGCATAAAACACTGTTACTACAGCCAAAAAATACTAGTGTATCGATTGAATCAAATAAATACCAATAAATCTCATATACCTATGTAAAATACTTACCTTGCGAGTCACTTACTATAAAATAGTGTTATAGCCTACGCTCCTCTTATTTTTCACGAAAACATTTATTACAACAATAAAAGTTATAATCTACTTTTTCGATACTTGATACACTCTAGGTTTTTATATTTAAAATCTTTGTTTACTTACAAAGAAACTAGTAAGTTATATATATATATATATATATATATATATGTAAGTATGTATATATATACCACAATTTTTCAAACATAATTACAAATTTTCATCATATAAAAACAAACTTAATTTTCATACCATTCTTCAAAAACCCCATATTTATTTTCTAAAGGGAAATATTAAGAATGAAAATTTTCAATTCTAAAAATTACATTTTTTCCACTTTTTTAAATTTCAAAATTTTCATTTTATTAGGCTTAGCATAAAGTGGATTTTGTCCTTAGTAATCTAGGTGTATTTTTCTTAAACCATGGAAATCTCGTTTCCTTACTAAAGTCTTTCATCTACACGTAGGTTTTCATCTTTTCTTATGAACTGAACATATTGTACATCCCCCAATATTTGCCCACCTCTCTTTGGATTTCCACAGTCCGGTCCTGAATGTACAAAATCATTTCTTAAACCTCTACCATGTGTAGACATTCTCTCTCCCCTAATAAATGCACTTCAAAAGTGATACTTCAAGAACTGTCTTCAGCTGATGAACACGAAGCGTACAAAGAACCTCCTTTAAATGAATAACATCCTCTTCCACACTTCTTGGAAAACACTAAAATGTCGACCACGAATACCATCACGAACTTTATTTTAGGACATCTCTAAAAACATGGTTCATCAAATTTATAGAATAGGCTGGGACATTGGTTAGCCCAAAAGACATAAGCAACCACTCAAAGAATCCTTCGGGTGTCCTAAATGTGGTCTTAGCAATGCTGTCATCAGCTACCCTAAGCTGATGAAATCCAATGGCCAGGCCAAGTTGAGAGAATACTGAAGAGCCAACTAACTGGCCGAAAAGGTCATCTATCTTAGGGTGTAGATAATGGTTCTTCTTTGTGAGCTTATTCAATTCTCTATAGTCAATGCAAATTCGAAGGGAACCACCTGCTTTTGTAGCAAAGACAACTGACATTCCCTATTCCGATATGTTTCTTCTTTTGAAACCTTTCTCAAAAGCTCACGGATCTACTTTCTCAATCCCTTCCTCTCCCTAGGCGCCATATGCCCTACAGGTAATGCTACTGGCTAGCAAAATAAATCCTAAAGTCAATATCTCTCTTAGAGAGTAGTCCCTTAAACTCCTCAAAGATGTCTAGAAAATCTCTGACGACAGGAGCCAAATCCAACTTTGATGATGATGAATCGAGGGAATAAAGGAAGCTCAACATAACTAACCCTTGCGGGTCGCAAGAAATCTCGAGAGCCCTACTGATGCATGTCTCTAATCTAATGACTCTCCTCTCGTAGTCTAATATAGCTCCATATATGGATAGCCCATCCATACCCAAGATCATCCCATACCCCAAGAATCCCAAAACATAGGCATCGTAGTATAATTCTACGCTAAGGATATAAATTTTCAAACCCCTACCAGCCATAGACAAGGGTGTCGATCCTCCTATGGGGTTTGAAACAAAGTTGGGGTCTACTACTAAAGAAATGTCTAGGTGTAAACAATCCATATGAGAACTAGAGATAATAGAGTGTGATGCTCCAGAATCGAAAAGAGTCCCAATAGGAAAATCAGAAATAGAAATCAAATTTTTCTACCTCGATTTGGTCTACTGCTGGTGTAACGATCGGGTATTTTCAACCACTCGCATCCGCACATGTCGGACTTGAATTACTCAAAATACCGCGTTGTAAATAAAATTTGGCAATCTCATCATATACAGTAAATAAATAATCACATAATCACAGACATAGAGTAAATAATAATGCAGCGGAAGTAAAAGAGATAGTAGTTCATGAGCTACTATAGACACACACACACACACACACACACACACAAGATACATTAGAGTTAAACAAGATACAAGACAAGAGTAACAAGATACATCAGGTATAAATCAGAATACGTCACTGGAATCACTGGATACTAAAAGCAAAATAGATGGCTGGATCTTCAAGCAAAGCTCTAACTCCGAAGGTGAGTCTTGAATGCTGAATCACTCAGTCTGATTCGAGCGCAAAGCAAAACACAAAACACTCAAGTCGGGAATACATACTTATGAACTGTAAATCAACTCAAGTGAGCAGTAACGAAATGCATCAGTAACTTAAAAGATGCTTGGGATTGCCCATCCTTTAAGGATCCGTTAAACTATTTACTATGTAGTAATATTCGCTACTATAATAATGTCTACAGTAAAATAAACTTACTTTTTAATAGCGTTAAGGGGCTACCACATAGCCCTTAACACAAAATAATGCTAATGTCTATATAGTACCATCGTACCTCCAGATCGGGAGGCTACCATGAATACTGCATATGTACGACACAAATAGAAACTCGTAATAAAGCTCTGTATGGTAGGTGACATGGCACACAAGGCAATGCCAGGGTAGATATACCAATTACGCACATGGGCTGGCGGTAACGTAGCAGCCACTACGCCCACCCTGGAACACACTCCCAAATCAAAATCGAGGATGGCCATCAAATCAACCACAAGGCAAGAGTATAGTATCGAAGAAGTGTGTCCGACCAGAGGAGCTACCCCTTTTGGCCCGAGATCGCTCCTGTTTTACCCACCTTAAGCCAACTCACGGGAGTCGGGTCCACATAGTATACCTCAAGAACATCGCCGCCATCCTACTACATTCTGGAATTTCCACCACGTACACAGTTGTTAAAGTGGTTTTCGGAGTTGGCAAAGAGTATGATAATTTCGATCCCAGTCTCTTTAACAACCAATCGTTATTATAACGCCATGGTCATTTCAAAATAGTTTATACTACAAAAAATCAAACCATTTTTTATTTCAAAACTATATTCAAATCAAAATAGTTTATACTTCGAAGCCAAAATCATTTCTATTTCAAAACTATATCCAAATTAATACAATATCATTTCCATTTAAAACATATATTCACCTTTCAAAAATTATAATACTTTCAAAGTTATAACTCTTTCGAAACCAAAATACTTGAAATCATTACACTTTGAAAATCATAACATTTCGAAATCATACACTTGAAATCATGGTTCCTTCCTTTAATTCTTTACATTTTACAAATTTATTCAATTAAACCCAAATTTTCAAATTTCTAATTTAATTCAATTCAAACCATCAGTTTCAATTCAATTCAGTTTCCCAACAAACCATTTCAAATCTTATCAATTTCAAATA
The DNA here is from genome assembly GCA_030765085.1 of Allium cepa. Taxonomy (NCBI): domain Eukaryota; kingdom Viridiplantae; phylum Streptophyta; class Magnoliopsida; order Asparagales; family Amaryllidaceae; genus Allium; species Allium cepa. The sequence goes on from CM060931.1 coordinate 403,262,829, forward strand.
TAGATTTAGTTTCCAAAATAGTTCAGTTCAGGAACAACGGTATTTATAAAATGCCATGATAGATATTTAATTATTTCAAACATAGTTAAATTCCAAAACAACAACATTTAAAAAAATGCCGTCATAATTATTTAGTTATTTCAGAACTTAGTTAAATTTCAAAAATGATAGCACTTAACAAATGCCATCGTAAAACCATAGCATTTTTGAAATGTTATCAATAAAATTCCAGATTTGATTATAACTTTCAAAAACATTAGAACTTCAATTTTTGTTATTTTAAACATATAAATCATATTTTTAGGCTTCAAAATTTCACATTTAAATCATTTTAACATATGATTTATCACAACAAAATTGTAAAATCAAATATCTAGTTTAAAACTTAATTCATTTGTTAAGTCAAAATTTCACTGTTTCTTAACTTATAAATTTCACAAAACTTAACATTTTACTTCAAATATCATTTCAAAACTTTAAATTTAATTTCCATTATTTACTTACATTTTAAAAATATACTTTAAAGTCAAAAGTCGCATTTACTTCAAATTTTCATACTTAAATTCAATTCAAATATTTAACTTTCTTAAATATAAGAAAAATATTTAAATCAGAATTTCATACTTTAAAATACATATCTATAAAAAAATCATTTAAAATATACCACGGGGTCTGTATATAATTTCCTATCCTAAGTCAAGTGATACGGATATGTATCATTTCAATCCGCAATTTAAAAAGAAAATCCGGGTTCTATCATTTCATACCCGCAATCCCAAGTCAAATAAAATACAATAAAAATACTTGAGCCTATCATTTCAGCTCATAATGATTTTTCCCTATTCTAATGTCCGTTTGGGTATGTATCATTTCAACCCATAGTGATTCTATTCTAACAAGGAACTTGCAGTGTGAGCATATACATAAACAATACATACAAATGTTCTAACACGTCAATGTCACAATATACTATCATTTATCATAGGTCAGGTGATAATTAACAAAGTTAATATGGTAATAACATGGAATAATATATGCATAACATTTTAATTACTAATCACTTGTCATCCATTTACCATTTCATAAGTAATAACGTTAGAGTGAGAATGACTTACCATTATCAAAGCAAGAGACCCAAAACAACACTCAAGAACGATTTCAAAAGCACGACAAGCACGATTAGATTTGAATAGATGGGGAGCCTTGTAAACAACACAAAATGTAACATACAAAAGCATAAATATAAATATTGACATACAAATAAAGTCAACAACTTTTGTTTACAAAATAATTGCAAAACAAGAGAGATAACCAAACCTTAGGAGCAAAAGACTTGTACAAGACAACATAAGCTTGGCCAAAATGCAAATGGGCTTGATCTAACCACACTTAGGCTCGGCCTTGGTCATGTATGCTCAGCCATGAGTCAAGAAACATGGCTATGGACATGAAAATGGAAGGCAAAGGCATGGAGAGGCAAAGGTATGCAAGGGGTCAAGGGATGGAAGGTTTTGGTGCAACATAGGCACAGCCTAAGCCAATATTTAGCTCGTCCATGGTCACTACAGGTCAGGTCAGAGGTTGATGTGATGTCTAGAGGTGATGTCATGTGCTGGTGGTGGAGCTAGGGGTGGTGGCCGAGGCTAGACATGAAGGTGACGATGGAACATGGCTTGGCTAGGCATTGTTTGGAGTTTTTACAAAGTTTTTGTGGTGCTGATCACCTAGATGGTCACGGCCAGATCTGGACAGCAGGGTAGGTGGTTGGCCATGGATGATGAGGGGGAGGAGATGGTGGTGGTGTTCGGTGAAGGTGGTGGTAGAAGAGCAAGACAAAAATCAAAGCAAAAATGAGGAAGAAATGTAGAAAAATGGAAGCCATAACTTGCATTTTTTTAGAAATGAAATGCCATGAGAATGAAGAGAGTGAGAAGGTTTTTTCACGTGAAAGGAAATGGGAATACACGGCTATACCAAGAGAAAATGAAAGGCCAAGACAATGAAGAGACAAGGATAACGAAAAGTCACAAGATTAAAAGCTTTTGTCTTTTCGAATTTCTAATTCTATTAATTCAATATAAACAAATAAAAACTAAGTAAATAAAATAAAAAGTGAAAAAAATAAAGTAGAAATGAAAATTAATAAATAGTTTTAGGAAAAATAGAAAATAAATAAAGAAAATACTTTATGTAATTGAAACCGGAATTAAAATTGTAAACAAAATACAACTAACATTGGAAAATTTCAACTACACTTTTAAAATGTTTTAAAATAAAATATATATCCATAACATGCCATGTTAAATATGTAAACATAAATTAGAACAGACATGACAAACAAAAATATTACTTATATAAATTAAAATAAATAATTTTGTTAAATAAAACAATTTGCATACAGTAGTTTAAAAAACATAACTTTCACTATATTAATCAGATTTCAACGAAACGAAAAGTAGTATACTTAAAATTTTACTTACTTTCATAAAATAAAGATAAATTAAAAGTTCAAATTTTAAATTTTTAAAATTAAAAGTCAAAGTTTCACTACATTGTCAAAAATTCATATTTCTGGAAAATATTCTATTTATTCATGTTTGAAATTATAATTCACATAGAAATCAAAATTTATTTTAAAATAACAAAAATTTATTCATTTTAATAAATAAAATAAAGTTTTTAAATTAGAAATTCAATTAAAATAATTAAAATATACAATTAAAATAATCACAAAACACAGGGTTGTTACGCTCTCCCTTACTCAAAACTTTTCGTCGTCGAAAAGGAATAAGATACGGGAAAACACAGAAAAAGATAGAATGAAATAGGATTAAGACAAGATGACAAGAAGATTAAAATTATACCTGATAACTGTTGTTATAGGTAAGTTTAACATGGTGAAGATGATCTTTCCAAGATCCTCCAAAATCAAGAACACGAGCACGAAAAAGATCTTCTAGAATTCGATTCACCTTTTCCGCTTGACCGACGGTCTGTGGATGGCAAGCAGTGCTCGGATTCGAAAATGAGTACCAAAGATTATCAAAGACTATAGAAAGATTTCTAAACGGACTGGTATAAGCAATAGCATCCCCATTCTGTAGCAAGATAAGGGAAATAAGGACAATTAAAAGATAGTTTGAAAAACAAAATAAGATAATGAATTTGAAACCATGATAATTTCAACTTAAATTGATAATTAATCTTACATAAGTTAAATAAATCTTAAATATCTCTAATTTTATTATCTTATCATCCAATTATCTTAAATTCACAATCACTAAAATCATGGATTTGAAAAAAAATAAATCATTTAATATACTCATAATGTACTCAATAAAATTAATTCTTCTTTATTCCTAATTATAATTAAATTTATTCCTCTCAATATATTTTATCACCAATGTTAAATATATTTATATTTATTATAACTGATTTAAATTTATTCTTAGTTCCTTTAACATCATTTTATATTGTAAATTATTCCATTACCTCGTTTTTTCTCTATTTACCTCTGTTAATCTTTTTATAACTAAAATTTAAGTGTATAACATTTATTATAACCACTCAAATTTTATTTATAAAATATTTTCATATTGTATATTATCCAATTACATATTCAACTTCTGTATAATTTAGGTAAGTTATATTGGAATGAAATTGTGTATTATACAAATAAAAATTTCCAATTCAATCATTTCAAGCTTGAATATTTATTCAAATCTTTAAATTATACTTGAAATTATCCTTCAAGATAAAATTTAGGAATTAAATTTGCGATAAATTCCAAAGTATTTAGAGATAAATAAATGCACATATACCATATATATATCCATTCAAATTTAAATCATATATCAGCATATGTTATAAATCCAGTCTTATTTTAGAAATTCAAATCAATTAAATTCCCCAAAATAAAAATGTAGCAAGACTACAGAACGGTCTCTTCACTTCGAAACTCGAAAATGAATGTCGATGATGTTGTAGTCATCACCGAAGTTATTTTCCAACGACAAAGAGAAGAGCACTAGTTTTAAACTTTAAAATTCTTTGGAAACAAATTTCTATTCGAAAATACTTTAAATAATATATCCTGTAAAACTTTAAAAACAAGGTTTGAAATCCATCGGAAATTAAATCCTCAAATTCTTGTTTTAAATTCATTTAAATTTCCAAATAAATTTATAACCATGTTTATAGTTCAATTATTTATATATGAAACAAGAGATAATGATATATAAAATCAAGTATTATTTCTTAACAATCAATTCAATAAAATCCAGAAAAAGATTTATAATATAGTTACAAAATTTATTTCATTACTAAATTTGAAAAACATATTGTGTCAGTTTGCTCTGTTCAAGTGTTTTGGAAATCTTATCGACAACGTTGATCAGACGAATCGATCGAAAACCCAAATCAACATCAACAACTCAAACAACACAATATATAAAACATTTTAAATATTAGTTTACAAATACACTTCAAGAATGATTTGAAGATAAGTTGGAAACAAAGATGAGATGATTAAATAACAGAATAGAAAGATGGATAAGCTTATACAAATCGCGGGCAACCTTAACCGAGTCAACCGTGACTTAAAGAATAAGATCGATGTGTATTTCTGGGGTAAATCTACATTCCATCTCAAGAGATAGAGTTCGGAATTATAAGAGATACTAGCATCTAAACCGAAGATATAAAAATCTCTGGTGAATCGATGCGGTTGTAAAGGAGTTTCACCCCTTTTACAAATCAATTTGAGATTGGCGGGACCGCCGACTCATTATAAAGATCATTCGAAGTGGAGTTATGGGATACTCCAGAATTAAAATAAGAAGAATAGTGAGGGACACGAATGGATTTTGGAACCGCAGGGAACGTTCCAAAATTCAAAGGAATCGAGTCAAAAAGGAAGAGATTCAAACTCGAATGAAAGTGATTCGGTAAATACATTTACCATATATACTAAGTTTTGCATAAAGCCAAAGCTTTGATACCACATGTAACGACCCGATAATTTCAACCACTCGCATCCTCACATGTCGGACTTGAATTGCTCAAAATACAACGTTGTAAATAAAATTTGGCAATCTCATCATATATAGTAAATAAATAATCACATAATCACAGACATAGAGTAAATAATAATGCAGCGTAAGTAAAAGAGATAGTAGTTCATGAAGCTACTATATATATAAGATACATCAGAGTTAAACAAGATATAACAGGAGAGTAACAAGATACATCAGGTACAAATCAGAATACATTACTGGAATCACTGGATACTGAAAGCAAAATAGATGGCTGGATCTTCAAGCAAAGCTCCAACTCCGAAGGTGAGTCCTGAATGTTGAATCACTCAGTCTGACCCGAGCATAAAGCAAAACACAAAACACTCAAGTCAGGACATACATACTTATGAACTATAAATCAACTCAAGTGAACGGTAACAAAATGCATCAGTAACTTAAAGGATGCTTGGGATTGCCCATCCTTTAAGCATCAGTTAAACTATTTACTATGTAGTAATATTCACTATTATAATAATGTCTATTGTAAAATAAACTTACTTTTTAATAGCATTAAGGGGTTACCATATAGCCCTTAACACAAAATAATGCCAATAGTCTATACAGTATCATCGTACCTCCAGATCGGGAGGCTACCATAAATACTACATAGGTACGACACAAATAGAAACTCGTAATAAAGGTTTGTGTGGTAGGTGACACGGCACACAAGGCAATGCCAAGGTAGATATACCAATTAGCACACGGGCTGGCGGTAACATAGCAGCCACTACGCCCACCCTGGAACACACTCCCAAATTAAAATCGAGGATGGCCATCAAATCAATCACAAGGAAAGAGTATAGTATCGAAGAAGTATGTCCGACCAGTGGAGCTACCCCTTTTGGCCCGAGATCGCTCCTGTTTTAGCCACCTTAAGCCAACTCACGGGAGTCGGGTCCACGTAATACACCTCAAGAACGTCGCCACCGTCCTACTTCATTCTGGAATCTCCACCATGTACACAGTTGTTAAAGTGGTTTTCGGAGTTGACAGAGAGTATGACAACTTCCGATCCCTGTCTCTTTAACAACCAATCGTTATTATAACGTCGTGGTCATTTCAAAATTGTTTATACTACAAAAAATCAAATCATTTCATTTCAAAACTATACTCCTTTCAAAATAGTTTATACTTCGAAACCAAAACCATTTTTATATCAAAACTATATTCGAATCAAAATAGTTTATACTTCGAAACCAAAACCATTTTTATTTCAAAACTATTTCCAAATCAATACTATATCATTTCCATTTTAAACATATCCACCTTTCAAAAATCATAATACTTTCAAAGTTATAACTCTTTCGAAACCAAAATACTTGAAATCATTACACTTTGAAAATCATAACATTTCAAAATCATAGACTTTAAAACATGGTACCTTCCTTTAATTCTTTACATTTTACAAGTTTATTCAATTAAACCCAAATTTACAAATTTCCAATTTAATTCAATTCAAACCATCAGTTTCAATTCAATTCAGTTTCCCAACAAACCATTTCAATTCTTACCAATTTCAAATATAGAGTTGATCCACAAAATAAACTATTCAATCTTTAGTATATTTTCAAGCTTTATTATCCCACATTTCAAAACTAAATTTTATAATTTCATGTATCTCAAATTTAACTTCACTATTACTTAGTTTTGCAATGTTCATTTCATAAATCCAATATTATTTAAATAAACACAAATTACAAGTAAACCAAATATCCTTTCATACTAATATAAACTTCAAATATTCATTTATCGAATAAATCAAAATCAAAATCAAATATCATACCAAATTCACATTCTTTATCAAAATAAAGATCATGTCATTCAAAACCATTTCAATCATTAAAATATCATATCCTTTCAAAACCTCATTATCAAATCATTATTTGAATTCAAAATCAAATATTCAAATTTAAATACCTTTTTAAAAATCAATTATGTCATTCATTTATTATTTCAAATATCATTACAAAACACATTTCAAAATTCCATTCAAAAATTCATTTATCTCATTACATTTCATTCCATTTAACACATAACAAAGTAAACACTACTTAAATTCAAATTCAATTTAAATCCCAAAAAAATTCAAATTTAAATATTAAAATATATTCAAAACTCCTTAAATTTCACAAATAATCAATTCCAAAAGTTAAATCATTTAACACTTTTAAAATATAACTCAAACTTTGTTAAAATCTATAATATTTCAAAACATTGTCAAATTTTAGCAGCGATAGCATTTATAAAATGCTACAGTAGGTATTTATTTTCCAAAATAGTTCAGTTCAGGAACAACAGCATTTATAAAATGCCGTAATAGATATTTAGTTATTTCAAACATAGTTAAATTGCAAAACAATAGCACTTAAAAAAATGCTATCATAAGTATTTAGTTATTTCAGAACTTAGTTAAATTTCAGAAATGATATCACTTAACAAATGCCATCGTAAAACCACAGCATTTTTGGAACTGCTATAAATAAAATTCCTGACTTTATTATACTTTCAGAAACATTAAAACTTCAATTTTTGTTATTTTAAACTTATAAATCATATTTTTAGGCTTCAAAATTTCACATTTAAATCATTCTAACTTATGATTTATCACGACAAAATTTTAAAATCAAATATCCAATTTAAAACTCAATTCATATGTTAAGTCAAAATTTCGCTGTTTCTTAACTTATAATTTTGACAAAACTTAACATTTTACTTCAATATCATTTCAAAACTTTAAATTTAATTTCCATTATTTACTTACATTTTAAAAATATAATTTAATGTCAAAAATCACATTTACTTCAAATTTATATACTTAAATTCAATTCAAATATTTAACTTTCTTTAAATACAAGAAAAAATATTTAAATCATAATTTCATACTTTAAAATACATATTTATAAAAAAAATCATTTAAAATATATCACGGGGTCTGTATATAATTTTCTATCCTAGGTCAAGTGATACGGATATGTTTCATTTCAATACGCAATTTAAAAAGAAAACCCGGGTTCTATCATTTCATACCCGCAATCCCCAGTGAAATAAAATAAAATAACTTGAGCCTATCATTTTGGCTCATAATAATTTTTCCCTCTTCATGTACGTATGGGTATGTATCATTTAAACCCATAGTGATTCCATTCTTACAGAGAACTTGCAATGTGAGCATACACATAAACAATACAAACAAATATTCTAACATGTCAATGTCACAATATACTGTCGTTTATCATAGGTCAGGTGATAATTAACAAAGTTAACATGGTAATAACATGGAATAATATATGCATAACATTTAAATTACTAATCACTTGTCATCCATTTACCATTTCATAAGTAATAATGCCAAAGTGAGAAGGACTGGCCTTTATCAAAGCTAGAGACCAAAACAACACTCAAGAACGATTTAAAAAGCATGACAAGCACGATTAGATTTGAATGGATGGAGATCCTTGTAAACAACAAAAAATATAACATACATAAGCATAAATATAAATATTGACATAAAAATAAAGTCAACAAATTTTGTTTGCAAAACAATTTCAAATCAAGAGAGATAACCAAACCTTAGGAGCAAAAGACTTGTACAAGACAACATAAGCTTGGCCAAAATGCAAATGGGCTTGATCTAACCACACTTAGGCTCGGCCTACGTCATTTATGCTCGGCCATGAGTCATGAGACATGGCTATGGACATGAAAATGGAAGGCAAAGGCATGGAGAGACAAAGGTATGCAAGGGGTCAAGGGATGGAAGGTTTGGTGCAACATAGGCTTGGCCTATGCCAATATATGGCTCGGGCATGGCCACTACAGGTCAGGCCATAGGTTGATGTGATGTCTAGAGGTGATGTCATGTGCTGGTGGTGGAGCTAGGGGTGGTGGCCGAGGCTAGACATGAAGGTGATGGTGGAACATGGCTTGGCTAGGCATTGTTTGGAGTTTTTGCATAGTTTTTGTGGTGCTTGATCACCTAGATGGTCATGGCCAGATCTGGACAGCGGGGTAGGAGGTTGCCCATGGATGATGAGGGGGAGGAGATGGTGGTGGTGGTCGGTGAAGGTGATGGTGTGTGTGGCTGAGCAAACTAGAGAAGAGCAAGGCAAAAATTAAAGAAAAAATGTGGAAGAAAGGTAGAAAAATGGAAGCCATAACTTGCAAAAAAAATTCAGAAATGAAATGTCGTGAGAATGAAGAGAGTGAAAGGTTTTTTCATGTGAAAGGCAATGGGAATACACGGCTATACCAAGAGAAAATGAAAGGCCAAGGCAATGAAGAGACAAGGATAAGGAAAACTTACAAGATTAAAAGCTTTTGTCTCTTCGAATTTCCAATTCTGTTAATTCAGTATAAACAAATAAAAATTAAGTAAATAAAATAAAACGTGAAAACAAAATAAAGTATAAATGAAAATAAATAAAGAGTTTTAGGAAAAATAGAAAATAAATAAAGAAAATACTTTATTTAATTGAAACTAGAATTATAATTGTAAACAAAATACAACTAACATTGGAAAATTTCAAGTACACTTTTAAAATGTTTTAAAATAAAATATATATCCATACCATGTCATGATACACATGTAAACATAAATTAGAACATGACATGACAAACAAAAATATTATTTATATAAATTAAAATAAACAATTTTATTAAATAAAACAATTTACATACAATAGTTTAAAAAGCATAACTTTCGCAATATTAATCAGATTTCAATGAAATGAAAAGAAATATACTTAAAATTTATTTACTTTCATAAAATAAAGATAAATTTCAAAAGTTAAAATTTTAAATTTTTAAAATTAAAAGTCAAAGTTTGACTACATTGACAAAAATTCACATTTCTGGATAATATTCTATTTATTCATGTTTGAAATTATAATGCACATAGAAATCAAAATGTGTTTTAAAATAACAAAAAATTATTTTAAAATAACAAAAATTTATTCATTTTAATAAATAAAATAAAAATTTTAAATCTAAAATTCAATTAAAATAATTAAAATATACAATTAAAATAATCACAAAATATTGGGTTGTTACAGCTGGAGAGTGCTGCCTCCAAAGCCTGAATCTGTGCCGCTGATGCACCCGCTCTACGCCCCGTCTTCTCGGGACAACACTTACTAATATAACCAAGTTGTCCACAATCATAGCACTTTCCCTTCATCTTCCTTCTCTTGCAGTCCTTGGCTAAATGACCAGCGATCCCATAACTTTTTCAATTTTTCTTGATCCGTTTCTGAGGGCCCTCTTCTTTCCTCTTAGAATCTTCCGGCTTATTGGCTTCTTTAAGCTCCCCCTCCATAGTTGCATCAGACATAAGTGCTATATCTACCAGTGACTCATATGTAGCTCCCATCGGTACGTGAGTCAACAACAAACCTTGAAGGGCCTGATTTAATCCCTTTGCAAACTTCATAGCCTTCTTGTGCGGTGTATTCACCAGTTCTATCCAAACCGCGACAATTCATTAAATTGATTGATGTACTTTTTCACAGACAAGCTTCCTTTCTACAAGTTAATAAACCTCTCCAATTAAACACTCTCTTCCGCTTGAGATAAAAATTTCCTATCAAATCGCTCTCGAAACCCATTCCAAGTAACTTCTCTTCCTTTCAACTCAATAACCTCCCACCAATAAGAGGCCTCCTTTTTAAGTTGCTAAGATTCTATCCGAACCCGCTGCTGATCGCCCAATCCCAATAGCCCCAATATGCTCTCCATGTTTCTTAGCCAAGCCTGAGCCTCCACAAAAGTCTCCATACCCGAAAAGGTCTTTCCTCCTAAGTTTATAAAATCCTTGCAAAGCTTAGAGAAATTAACTGCTGTAGGTGGGTTGATGGGATTCCGACCTGTGGTGCTGGATTGGGCGCTTGCCCTTGCACCTCTGGAGTCGTGGCTTATGGATACCTACAAAATCAGGCTAGGACTGGAATGCCCTCTAGAAGGTTCGGGGCATCTGCCATTCTAAAAAAAGGAAAATATGGTTTAGGAAAGAGTCAAAGGGATATTGAAATGGACTTATGAGGGTATTTTTATAAAAACTCTTCTATACTTAACAAAACATTTCTAGAGTTCTTTTCTGAAGAAAAAAATACTTTTTAAACAAGTTATTTCGGAAAATACTTCACTTTTAAAAATAAATTTTGAGGATCCTGTAACCTGGCTCTGATATAAAGTGAAACACCCCACACCACTTAATGTACCTAAAAGGACACATTAAAAGGCGTGGTGTGTTGTAGGTGTGACTGAAACTAATAGAGATTAAGATTCACAAGACATAAATAGGTAAAAACAGCAAAAACTAAAATAATAATTTATTCAAAATAAAAACTTTATATTTGCTTCATAAACCAAATAAATCAAATACCAAATACAACATACATGTCTCAAAACCCAGTATGTCTCATGAAATAAAAAATCGTAGTCTCAACAAAAATTAGAGTATAAATATCCCTCTCAAGTGCCAGTACAAAGAAAGGAAATGGAAATAAAAGTAGGGAAATACATAGCAGAATCTTCTCCAAGAAACCCCGAGCAACTGCAATCTACTGCCCTCTCCCGTGGGGAAAGGGAAAAATAGAGAAGCGGGTCAGACTAAAAGTCTGGTGAATGATAGCAACAACTAGAATCTTTAAGCAATGCAAAGTAATAGACTCTTTAATAGTTCTAGTATATGTAAAAGGAAACAAAGGAAATAAAAGAGATAAAACTGGAAATAAATACGAATTAACTAATACTCAATTAATAAGATAGGTCAAATTTTCTTGTTTGCACTTGTACTTGATAGCTGCTTTGATTAGGCTGAAGTCCTAATTCTACCATTTGATCGCCCTGCTACTCCATAGAATCTATTGTGGACTGGACGCTTTCCTACACAGTAGACTTTGGTGTCTACAAAATACACAAACTCATAACGATTTATGATCCATCACTAAAAGCCTCATGCATGACCACTACTAAGCTCGTATTCTTGTTGTTCCCTCTTTTGATCTTTTATTTACCCTAGACAACAAAAGCGCGCTCCTCGCCTCACTTCAGGATTATGTGAAGCACCTCCTCTCACTTTAGGGTTATGTGAAACTCCATGTCCATAGAAAAATAGGGGAAATGCAGATGGTACTGGTCCCTATCAAACCAAAATCTAGTTGTTCCCTTGTTCAAATCCCCTTGATTTGAACTACCATATATTGACCGTTTACTAACACTATAAGCATAAGAATATCCCTCGCCTTACTTCACGGTTATGTGAAGCACCTCATCTCACTTCAGGATTATGTGAAACACCGTAACCATAGAAATATTAGTGGAACGCTATTTGGTAGAGGTCCTATTCTTATCTTTGCTTATTAACTTAGATAAATTATCTAAATAAGCCTTTATTTTTATTAATTACTATTATTGCTTATTAATTTATCCGAAGTCTTAATATAAGCACCATAGTTTCCATAGTTTAGCAATTTATAACTTACTTTATAATCATGCTTATTACTTAACCCAAGGTCTAAGTGTGAAAATAAGCTCCTTTCTTCTTTTATTCTTTTTAGTTATAATTCTAGGTTATAACTAAGTCAAACTTTTTAATTCAGTCCAATTAATATAATAATTTGGCATATTTTCAACCCAATTCCATTTATATTACAGTTTTTATAATTTACTATATTCCATTATTTCAAATTTCTTATAATTTAATCTAATTTCGCGTTAATTCTATTCTAATCCATACGCGAAGAAGAAGAAGGAGGAATAAATGAAAACTAACGTAAGAAGAAGATGTAAATAACGCATAAATAACAGTAGATAAACTAAAATACTGTAAATAAACTGTAAATAAATAGAGAAGCTGGAAATAAACTGAAATTAATTGAAAAGAATAACTAGAAGAAATAGACTGAAAATAATTCTAAAAACTGTAAATAAGTTACTAAAATGGTTACTCCAGAAATCGTAATGAAACAACAACTATTGGAAACCCTATTATTTTAAATTACTTAAAGAAATTTAAAATAATTGTGATCACTCACCTCTGGTCCTTAGCTCTTCCTTTTAGGCCTTCCTAGATCCACTTAGGGTTGTTAAATATTTTTATTTAAAATGATTTCGTCCTTGAAAAATTATTCCGCTTAAGGTCTTTCCTGAATAAGTGAACCCAATTGGAGAAAATCTTAGAATGAGAAAAAGTTTGACCCAGGGTTCCATTTATAGGGGTAGAAGTGGGTCTCGGACCATTGAAATTGGGGGTTGAATAGGATTCAAGCACGTTATAGGTTGAGTAGGAGCCATCGGATGCGTGAATGGAAGAACCAGATCAAGTCGAAGAATGCAAAACACGTCTATAACATTTGAATGAAAAAACATTCATTCATTTGCCAAAATGGGAAAGGGGTAGACTAGGCGGTCAACCGCCTTTGTGCCCAGGTCGACAGGCCAGTCGACCTGGCCTATTATTTTTATTTTGATTTTTGTTTACTCTATTTCTTGCTCATATTAATCTAGATTCTAACGTTCTATATATGGAAATTGATCAGAAAATTACCACGGACACAATGGTGCAACTCTCATGGCTCAATTCTAATAATTTCACAAAGTTATTTTATTATTTAATTAATTAATGAATTAATTACTTGGGTTAGATTACAAATTGTTACATAGTTTTTCGAGAATGGTTGTCCACTATCGATCTTATCCTTGTTTAACTTGCCCTACTTTCTTATTCTTTTGTTATTACTACCTATATTTTTTAAGCAGATAATGACTCCCCTCTTTTTTTGAGGAGCCAATTTTTGTTTATTATTCATAGAAATCTTTCGGGAAGGGACTTTGGGTTCTATTATGCCCAAGACAAAAAATCGATTCTTGCATCTGTCCCTCGCAATATTGAGAGATGGATTGATCGGTATTTCTTCATTACGAACTCTAAAGACTTTCCTTCTTTCACCCACACCCTAATTGATCGGTCCTTTCTGCTCATGCTTCTGGATTATATGAGTCTCGTAGGAACTTTTGGGTTTAGACAAAAAGGAGAGAAAAATGCAATCACTTTTCACTAAAACGATGGTCCAGAAGCAAGGCTTTCTATGCCTACACCATAATTTTATTTATTCTAAATGAATCTAGTGGTATGATTTGTTGAAAAATAGATTAAAGAATTACTACTTTATGGTTTTGACCTTCCTAAAGACCTTCATTGGCCTCGGGATTTCTTTTCTGTATAGGTGGAATGACCAATGACCTTGCTGATGCGTTTCTAGAGACTAGGAAATTGGCGAAGACTAAAAAGATTGGAAAGAGGGATCGCGACGAGGCTGATGCTTATGTTCAGCCTCTCAAAAAGCATACTATATACATACACCTTCCTATTTTAGAGGCTCTCCCTGTTCTACTGTTGCAGTCTCTTCCTAATCCCCGCACCCTGTACTTGCCTATGCCTACAGGTATTGTAAGTGACCTTGCAGAGAGATTGGGATGGGTCACTCTAGATAATCTTTCCACCATCACTTCTACCTCTCCTTTCCCTCTTGCTCTTCCATTTCCTGAACTCCCCTTCTTAAGAAGCCTACTACACACATACACCTTCCTATTTAGAGGCGCTCCATGTTCTACCTTTGTAGTCTCTTCTTAATCCCTGCACCCTCTACTTGCCTTTGCCTACGGGTATTGTAAGTAACCTATGTAAAAGTTTCTCCCTTTTTGACTTTATGATGGCTAACCTCCCTATTTGGCAATTTTTTATAGGCTGGGGCCTTAGCGGTTAGGGATCAGAAGAGACGGGAGGTCGATCAGGTTGCGTCCATCGCTCATAATACCATGCTTAAGGCAGACCTTACTGCGGTAGCTTTCGATAAGATTAAGGTCAAATAAGAATTTAAGGCATGCCACACCAAGGTTGAGAGGTTAGCGAAGGCTGAGGAAGATGCTTTGGCATTAAATGGACATGAGCTAAAGGAGAAGGAGGAGGCACTGATGACGTCTAAGGAGAAGCTTTCGTTAATTACTTAAATTGCAGTTTACCATTTGTATGCTTCAGCTCGACGCTAGTTCTCTATCGAGGTCGATCTCAACTTCCTAAACAACCCTAAGAGGATAGAGAATGCTCTCACCTACTACAGGACCCAATGGACTGAGGAGGTAGCTGTAGAGAATGCCTCCTCTTCTGTTCTTTACAACTAAATAAAGATGAGATGTCCAAAGAAGTTGCTACAGCTAAGGAAGCAGAGGTCACTTCAACTTCTCAAGCTCATGCAATTACCTAACTTTTGTATATGATCTTAAATTTTTTATCATGTAATACAAACTGGCTTTATTACTTATTTTTGTTACGGTTAATTTCTTTTGATATCAACATGTTTATTACTGTCCTATAAATGACCATTTGTCTTATTTTCTTTGTCTTATAATCTTCTGAGGAAGTTTTATGTACTAAACTTCTAAAGGAAAGCATAGAGAAACTCTAACTCAAACCATAGATCATGTTGGTCTTGGTGCAGAAGTAATTCATAAGCATAAAAAAGGGTTAGATGAGCCATTTACGCAATTTAGAGAGGAATCCCAAGGGTTACTCTTCAAGATTGATCAAATAGTTAAAGAAAAGGAGGCACGTAATGATTTTGTACTTTGTTGTTGGTAGTCTTAGAAAGTGGCTCTTTCCCACTTGATAGTCCTTACATGGAGTGGTTTAGGCATATGCTCTGAAATATATCAGGATCGAGTGCTACTTATTATTACTTCTTGTATTCGGATTTGTTGGACTTACTACATAACGATGTTATGTATGATATATGTTTCTCTAGTCTTAACCTTGCCTGCCTTTATTTACTTTGAATTGAATTTTCATTACTGCCAACTAAGTTGGTTCCTACCAGTTTTCATCCGAGTTGATTGGAGATTTGACTCCAACGTGCCCACGGTCCCTATCGTTCATGGTCGGATAACACTAGCATACCCAAATTTGTGGTCGTGGCCACGACTCCTACTGCGGCCTTGGAAAAGGAGAACATCAATTTGACACTTACTAATGAAAAGCTTGAAAAAGAAATTGAAGGAAGCCTTTTCGAAACGTAAGAAAGTAAAAGACGCACTGGATAGACAATACCAACGTAGTGTTGAATTGTGCACGAGGTTTGAATCTACTGAATTAAAGCTAAATGAACTATAGCAATCCTTGAAAGATGACAAGGCACTCTATGGCATTGTCTATAAGACAGAAATAAAGAAGCTGGAAAAGACTGTGGAAGATGCGTCTGCTCAAATTAACCATCTAAAAGAAGAGAAAGGAAATGTTAAAGTGGGAAGAGCAGAAGAGGGGTCTTGTTCGGATGTGGGCCACGCTCCTCTTGTAGGTATGAACTCCTCCTTGGCAAATGAATGGAAAAAGAAAGTGGAACTTCACTTTCTTGGAAAGTCAAAGGGATGGAAGCTCACCAAAAGTGGAAAAGTGTGCAAATAGGGTCGAAGGTGCTTCCACGGTCATGGAGTAAAAGGTAGATAGCAGATGCCCCTAAATACATTGGTGGTTTCTCCAGAAATACCAAGAGAAGTAGGGCCAAACTGATTGACGCTTTGGAAAATACAAGGAAGCAACCTGTACTTAAGATATTCGAGCTCGAGGATTCTTGTGTAAAGCCCAGGCTACCCCTAGGACGGTAGCAGCACCCATAAAAATGCCTAGCAGGATAGGAATACCGCGCCTCACTGAGAAACTTAGGCAGGAGAAAGTTAAAAGCAATATAGGGAATATTGCCTTGCAGCGTGCCATGGATATTTTCGGTTTTCTCTTCCCTTCACTTGGTCTGAGCTTTCTTGTTGATACGACGGGCTTTGAAGCATCGACCGCGGTTTCGATGGATCATTAGGTAGGCACTAGTTACGATCTAAGAATGACCGTCCATATTGAAATCGTTCCATGTCTAGCCAGTATATGTTA
This sequence comes from Allium cepa, assembly GCA_030765085.1. Classification (NCBI taxonomy): domain Eukaryota; kingdom Viridiplantae; phylum Streptophyta; class Magnoliopsida; order Asparagales; family Amaryllidaceae; genus Allium; species Allium cepa. The sequence goes on from CM060931.1 coordinate 403,279,836, forward strand.
GGTGTCTTTGTAGTTAACACGGTCTTGTGGTTTATAGCCAAGGAAGTTTGTAAATTTAGTTGTTGAATTATTTTTGAGCATATATGTACTATATAATTTAACTTTTTTTATTTTGTTTGTATGGGCTTGTTTGGTTTTCAGCCCACCTCTTCAGATTGAGGTCTAGGGACAACTGACCTAGAAGAAAGGCCTATGTCCGCCCTTACAAGAATTACTAAACTAGAAGTTTTATTGGGAGATGCCAAAAGTGCATATGGGGTAGTACAAAAATGAGGTTAAGGCTCTGGAACACAAAGTTTAGGAGTTAAATTAGCAGATTACAAGGCGAATTAGTGCTTGAGACGTCCTTAATGTGGCCCTAACTCCAGGTGCATATTGGGGAGATCCTGATGTTGTTCTTATGTGGAAGAACAATTTGAAAGACTATTATAAGGCTAAATTTATTGAGTTGAAGTATTATTAAAAGAAAGGATCAAAAACTGCCAGGAGTAGCAGCTCGGATGTCAATTCCACCACACAAGAGCTTTTCTGGACCTATTCTAGGACTATTAAGAAAACAAAGGATCAACTCTTGAATGATATTGAATGGGTTAGGAGAGTTTCTATGAAGCGCTTTTACACTCTTGAGAACAAAGTTTCTACCATAGTGTCTGAATCGAACTTTAATAATGCCGCCACTTCTTTAGGTAGTTTGGATAGGGTTTCCTTGACGGCATAACTCCATAACTAGAGGTAATGAGGGCTACGATGGATAGTGTTGTAAAGCGAGATTGATATCTTCACTTGCTTGTGGCCTGGAATTGATTTGGCCTTTTTATCCAACCATCCAAACTATGAGTTCGATCCGTAGGATTATGGTGACATTTGGCCGACGCGAATTATGACCCTCGTATTGTTTTTGGTAGCATTGCTCCTGGTCGCTTGTTGGTTGTTATTACCAAGTTGGATGTCCTATCTCCTACTCTCCAACGTAGGGACAGTCCTTCTCAGCATCTGTCATTGAATGCCCGTACCGTCGAAGAAGAACCATACTTAACCCATCTTCTGAGTCCGAGTCAAACTCGAGATATCGCTTTGTTTTATTATAAGTTATATCTATCCATTTTTTGAACTTTTAAAGTGTTCGTAGACATATAGGTTGTGTTGTGTAAATATGCACAGATTGATTGAGTATTAGCAGAACTATGTAAATATGAGGAGATCCTTGTTTTTGATGTTTACCTAGTAAGCTCTAAGTATTTTCTGGAATTATACCTGATTTGTTGGAAGTTTTACATTCCATGTATCTTCTCTTCTTGCCATTATTTCTTAGCTCCTTGCATAATTCATGGATTCTGAACTGATCTTTTGACATGCATGTTTTGTTGTATACTAGGTATGACCTACCCAACTATTTAGAGCCAGTTTCATATGCATGCGCATGGCACGATTCGCTTCTTAATTTGAGGGCGGACTGTATTTTGACTGTGATGTCAGCTTATGTATTTACAACCTTTTTAATTCATTTGCATGGTTTTTTTTGTACTAGTTCAGGCCTTCTAGTATTCTTACATCTAGTATAAGTGTTTGCTATGTTAGATAAATTAAAATGAAGAGATTTTTATACTTGTTCGTGCCATCTAATATTCCTACTTCTAGTTTATTGCTAACTATGCAAGATAAATTAACATAAAGAGATATTTATACTGGTTCGGGCCATCAATATCCCTACATCCAATTCATCGCATAACCACTTTTCATAATAATTACAATATTTGTTACACAAGTAATATAAATCATATAAAATAAATCCAAATGTAACCACCTGCCTTGAAACAGGAATAAATTCTGACTTAGAAAAGACCCGTCGAAATTTAACTCATCCTAAAGCTGGCTGGCGGTTGGTACACAGAATAATACATAAAGCTATTTATCTACACAATCAAAAACACAAAGATAAAGGATAAAATATAATATCAGAACAATATCCATTTTATTTAAAATTTAAATGTCATAAAAACATAACACCCCACCATTAAACAATCGTCGACTATCCACAGTATAATATTCCAAAGTTACAACATCATTTAACGGGTACATCAGAAATAAAGGAAATAACACAAGTATATAAATAATAATTACCATAAGTCTTTATCTCTGCCAGCCTTGGAAAATCTGCACCAATATCTCTAACCTATATTGTAATGAGTCGGTAGTTAGAACAACAATGTCCGATGAATAAAATCTTGAGCCTTTCATAATAGTACTTATGTAGTATAGTATAAATTAGAATATATATTATGTATTTAACAATATTATAAGTTTTCCGACTATAACCCTAAGACTTTCCCGATCTATTATTCTTTCAATCCAATAACCATATCCATCGCAAATAATGTCCTAACAATTTAAGAGATAGTACCCATGCCACTTTATACCTTTTTAATGGAAACTAGACATACTTTTACCATCTGATACCTCATTCAAGGCTGGTCCCTATTATTTAATGCCTATCCCAAGGCAGATCCCCTCCAGTATTATCTATCTGACATTGCATGGAATCTCGTCGGACCAATTACTACTTCAAATCTGAAGCGGACCATCCTCGAGATATCCTCTACTATGCCTAACACTAACCATTTAATACTTTTTTATTGGGAAGAGGCGCGCGCTCACACATCCATATAATACCTTCAGTCCTTGAAGTAGGTCGTTCGTATCATGACTTGTACCCCACAGTTATGTCTCACATTAGTCCGACTATTCGTAGGTAGTGCTAGCTAGATTACCTGGGCAGGTTTACCCTAAAGAATTTGGGACAAACCTCGTGTCCTCCGTTGTTACTTATTATAGGGGATGTCTCACGTCGGCACCAAAGTCACATTGCTGGTATCTAGATTAGCTGGGTAGATTTCTGTGTGCTTTTGCTTAACCTCGCATGTAACATCCTCTATCTTGAGGCTCGAAGCAAAGCTCTATAGATGTTGCAGTCATCTATAGTATTAACTTTCGATGACAAAATACAGTAATGTTAATGGTACACGTAATATCAAAAGCACATGAATATGAAATAAAATCAACACGGATTTAAAACAACTTATCTGATTACATTTCAAATCAATATTTCATATTCAGATACATAATCCAAAAAAGATTCCTAGGTTTTGATCAATTATAATTATTACAAATTGCGCCAAAAGCGACATATGAGCATGCCCCTTGGATGATCAAAGTACTAAATAGACATATCAGTCTTAATACATCACAACGGAAATAAAAATAAATATCTTCTATATAGCTAGCATTGCCTCCTACACGTCTTCAGAAGCTTATTCTTCCAACCTATTAAAACTGAAAAACCTTAACTCTCAATCTACTCAAATTAAATTGTGAGCACCCAAGTGTTTAAGGGGAAAAAATATAAACTTCGAGTCAAACATAAAGCCTGGTGTGAATAATACTATTACATCTCGGTATACTGATATTAAATGAGACCATGCCGCTTAGCGAAACGGGTTTCCCCTAACTAATATCCCTTTTAAGACATATCTTTTGCAAATCAGAATCCTGCAATCAAACTAATTAAAGCAATAATAGCAATATCATATATGCACATAAATCAGTTAATCAATGGACTATCTGTCCGAATAATATAGTTTTGTTTGGCTAACTACTAACTATTGGCTGACTCGGGCCTATTAGACATACTCAATTATCTAACATCTGTTAGACATACTACTGGGCTATATGCCCTTAACTATCTTCTTCTAGTGTACCCACGCTAGCCAAGGACACTATGGGGTAATGCCGTCAACTAGCACGGAGGATAAGGCTGTTGAGGAGCGACCATCCGTGCAATTGCTTTATGCGAGCACCGATATGTCAGATGATACAACAAGCATCTGGTTTCAGGAGGAAATCCGACATACCGATACAAACTCAAAGCTACTACCCGGTGGCTATATATATTCTTTGGAAACGAATATAGAAATAAACATAACACAAATCAGTCATAGACATCCATATCACAAAGGCGGAAATAGATATGAATAAATAACACATGAAAGTGTACTTCAGAGTAGTGGTCAAACAAGATCCACAATGTCACAAAAGAATAGCTACAAGTGCTAGACAAAAGAATATGGATACATCTATGAGTCTATATCTCAAATGTATACAACAAAACTACTAATATAAGTAGTTAGCCAAAAGTCAGGGTGATAATCCCAGATGTGAAGTCAAGCAGAAGCACCTGTAACATCTCGGTCTGACCCGAGTATTATTTAATAAGAAAATAATAAACGGATCAGTCTAGCTATAAGTATCAGATAAAATGATATAGAATAAGAGATATGACATAAATATATGATAACTGTAAAGTCATACTGTGATAAGTATGCAATTGAAAATCAACTAGGGATTAATCAATATCACGAGAATCTTCTCAAAGATCAAAAGGAATGTCATACTCTTAATTTACCAAACCACCAAACTATAAATATTGACAATAATACCAATGCCAATCACAAAAGTTAATGACACACAAATTCACAAATGCACAAATATTGATAAAACTTATCAATGTAGATCACGAAAATTGGTGAAAACACAAATTCCAGAAATCGTCAATGGAAATCCAAAAATCACAAAAGGGGGAGGGGGAGGCCTATCACAAAACGGGAGCATGAAAACTCACCAACACGTGTATCACAAAATGGAACGCTATTCCATGGTTGCTAACCATTAATTTTGAGCCGAAGCTCCACAAAACGGCCCGAAGACCATGGGTCGCTACCCCCACCAAATTTGAGCCGAAGCTCCACAGAAACGGGGTTTAGTCTCCCTCGTAGACAAAGAGACATCGCACAATTGTTAGTCTAAATCACAAGAATGATCATCAACGATCATCAAGAAGTGTCAATTACAGTAAGCTAGTAAATATATAAGCTTAGCTTTATGTCCCGTAACCACTAGCTTAACTTAAATATTTACGAACAAATTGTAAATCTCCACTCGAAAATTGTCACAAGAGATTCAATCGAATAAGTCCAAGAATTAACTGGCGAAGTAAATACAAGTGTTTCATACCATTTGTTTTTTCTAAGCCGTTTAATTAGATTTCTCGTACGAGTGAGATGAAGTGACAAATCACAAAAATGATTGTAGAAACAATAAATCACAAAATTCACATTCGAAGACGTGAATAAAATCCAAAGAATTCGATTTCAAATTCATCAAAGTGGAAATACCCTTGCTACTCGACACGGCGCAACCTAGCAGATGAGCGACCTAAGAGGTAATGACATAAGTGTAGGGACGAGCGACCTAAGAAATGGTACGACTCAACAGTGCAAACGACCTAAGGGGTAGCGACATGAGTGCAGGGCGAGCGACTCACGTAAAAAGAACCGAGCGACCTAATGGTCAAATGGGCGCAACCTAAGAGAGCAAGCGACCTAAATGGGAAGAAGGAGAGTAGGCCGAGCGACCTAGCGACTTACAAGCCGAGCGACCTAGCGACCTAATGAATAACAAGGCCGTGCGACCTAAGGGGTTTGCGACCTAAGGCGAATGAGAAGGCCGAGCGACCTAAATGGTCAAATGGGCGTGACCTAAGAGATACGGCATATGGCCGAGCGACTTAACGACTAAACAAGACCAGCGACCTAACGACTAAGGCCGAGCGACCTAACAAAACAAGGCCGAGCAACGACCTAACGCATATGAGAAGGTCGAGCGACCTAAGTGGGGACGACCTATAGGGATGCGACCTAAATACAGGCCGACCTAAAGGAGACAAGGCAGAGCAACGACCTAGCACGGCGCGATCTATAGTGGAGCGACCTAATGTGCAGGCCAACCTAACTGCAGGCCGAGCATGATTCTTGTGTAAGCCGAGCGAACTAAGGGTTTGAAGTGCAAAAACTCTCCCAATTTGCAACCGATCGAGCACGGACGCTAGGGGATTATGCCTATAGGTTACCCGGTCGTATTGGCTCCTCGATGCATTATCAAAAACGTGTTCAAATATCAAAGTTAGGATTTTTTAAAGATTTGAACCCAAAACACTAAAAATTGGGAATTTCACCAATTCAATCCAAACCCAAAAGCAAATGCACATGAATAAGTGTTAGGAATTCATGCCCAACAATCATAGATAGTTAGAGACAAAGATGTGAGATAAAAATCTCACCTTTACACAAAATCAATGAAGAAGAAGCTTGAAATCAATGGAAGAATCAATGGCTTCTCTTTGAGTTTGGAGTTGGGTGTTGAATTTGCAAATGAACTAGGGCTTGGAGTTTTAGTTTCCCATTCATTCCTCCATTTTTGATGAAGCTTGAGTGGTAGGAAATGAAAGTAAAGTTATGAAGGGAAGGGGGTTGAGCTAGAGTAAATAGTTTAGGCTAATGGGCTAAAGCAAACCCAAAGCCCAAAGTGAAAAAGTGACAAAATTCCACTAACTCCAAACATATCAAAGTTTATACTCAAAAAGATCGCAACCGGTGTTTTGGACCCAATGGAAGTGGTTCCGAGCCCTGATTCGACCGTATGCAAAAAGTAACTTTTCGGACTAAAATCCGACTAACGATAAAATATTAAAATAAAATATTTAAATATTCAATCGTAAAACATGCGAGTTGTTACAGACTCCCCTCCTTAAAGAAATTGCGTCCTCGCAATATTTAAGAAGAAAATATAAGGTAACAACCATGAAAGCATATCAACACAAAAGAAATTTGAAATATGAAATTCACCTCATGTAGCACGAGAAAGTAAGTCCGGATGTGTTCGCTCGATGAACTCTCTAGATTCTCAAGAGCAATCCTTAGGATTTGAGGACCATTGGACTTTAACAAGCGGAACATCTTTATTTCGAAGGCGCTTGACCTCCAAAGCAATAATACGAATAGGATGTTGCTCATAAGTTAATTTAGGTGAAACTTTAATTTCTTCCACAACACCGGGCTCAAGAATAGAATCGGAATCTCGAAGGCATTTCCGTAATTGAGAAACGTGAAACACGTCATGAATAACAGAAAATTGAGCCAGTAATAAAAGGCGATAAGCCACGGAACCAATACGTTCGGTGATAGGAAATGGACTAATATATCGAGGTGCTAACTTTCCCGATCGACTGAAACATACAACATCCTTCATAGGTGAAACACGAATTAACACAAGATCTCCTACAGAAAATTCTAATTTCCTTCTCTGGTTATCGGCATAGGATCTTTGCCTACTCTGGGCTTCTTTCATCCTATGACAAATAAGGTCAATCTTTTCTATGGAATCACGAATAAAATCTGGACCTAAAACCAGCTTCTCACTGGCCTTAAGCCAACAAGAAGGAGATCGGCATGGCCTTCCATAGAGTGCCTCAAAAGGTGCCATACCAATACTAGATTGGAATCTATTATTATAGGAAAACTCAACAAGAGAAATATGATCTTTCCAACTTCCACCAAAATCAAGAACACATGCACGAAGAAGATCTTCAAGAGTTTGATTCACACGCTCAGTTTTTCCATCGGACTGGGGATGATAAACGGTGCTAAAATTAAGCTTCGTTCCCAAAGCTTTTTGAACATTCTTCCAAAATCCACTAGTAAACAATGGATCACGATCACTAACAATAGAAGAAGGAACTCCATGCGATTTTACAATTTCTTAATAAAGAGTTTGGCCAAGAGAGGAACGGTTCGATTAGACCGAACGGGAATAAAATGGGCGGATTTAGTAAGTCTATCGACTATCATCCATAAGCTATCATGACCCGAACGAGAACGGGGAAGGCCGTCTATAAAATCCATGGAGATTTGGACCCACTTCCAAATTGGAATTTCTAAAGGTTGCAATAACCCACCAGGCCTTTGATGTTTGGCCTTGACAAGTTGGCAAGTCATGCAACACTTAACAAAGTTAGCAATATCAGATTTTATTCCCTCCCAATAATAAAGTCGCTTCATATCTGCGTACATTTTACTACTACCGGGATGAATGGTAAATTTAGAACGATGAGAATCTTCTAATATGTCTTTACGAAGATTACTAATATTTGGCACAATAAGTCTACCAAATTTTCGAATATCGCCACGAGAATCAATATTAAAGTCTTTCAAACCTTCAATATCAATTTTATCCCTAAGATTTTGGCCAAGAAGAGCCAATTCGGGATCTAGCTTTTGAGCTTCAAGAATGCGGTCTAAAAAAGAAGGATGAGCCTCAAGGCTACATAAAACAAGAGATGAACATAAATCTGCCCATTTTATTCCCGTTCGGTCTAATCGAACCGTTTCTCGCTCGGCCTTCTCATTCGCCTTAGGTCGTTAGGTCGCAACCCCCTTAGGTCGCGCGGCCTTGTTTATTCATTAGGTTGTTAGGTCACAACCCCCTTAGGTCGCACAGCCTTGTTATTCATTAGGTCTCTCGGCTTATAAGTCGCTAGGTCGCTCGGCCTACTCTCCTTCTTCCCATTTAGGTCGCTTGCTCTCTTAGGTCACGCCCATTTCACCATTTAGGTCGCTCGGTTCTTTTTACGTGAGTCGCTCGCCCTGCACTTATGCCGCTACCCCTTAGGTCGTTTGCACTGTTGAGTCACACCATTCCTTAGGTCGCTCGCCCCTGCACTTACGCCGTTACCTCTTAGGTCGCTCATCTGCTAGGTCGTGCCGTGTCGAGTAGCAAGGGTATTTCCACTTTGATGAATTTGGAATCGAATTCTTTGGATTTTATTCACGTCTTCGATTGTGAATTTTTGTAATTTATTGTTTCTACAATCATTTTTGTGATTTTTCGCTTCATCTCACTTGTACGAGAAATCTAATCAAACGGCTTAGAAAAAACAAATGGTATGAAACGCTTGTATTTACTTCGCCGGTTAATTCTTGGACTTGTTCGATTGAGTCTCTTGTGACAATTTTCGAGTGGAGATCTACAATTTGTTCGTAAATATTTAAGTTAAGTTAATGGTTATGGGACATGAAGCTAAGCTTATATATTTACTAGCTTACTGTAATTGACAGTTCTTGATGTACGGGCTCACCAATAACCAATCTTTTCTCCATATAGTTCTTTCTGTGTGTAACATCATTTAGTCTTACCTGTGATAAGCCCTACACACTGGAATTTTGGACCTATTTTAGCTAGGGGCTTATTAGCTAAAGTATAGGGCACGATCCTTTACGAGTTCCATCTGGTATTCTAATATTCGATTCATTCACTTAGGCTTAACTACCCCATCAAATTTTCCCTGAAACCACTTCTTTCAAATTGATTTAACTCTTTAAATCCTACTTAAACAAGGAAAATATACTCTTTGCTTTACTCAAATATCTTTGCCATGATATATGCTTTACACATAATAATGTTGATGAGAATCTTCGAAACCCTTGTTTTAAAAAGTTAAACAATCCCTTTCGAATCCATTAAAAGTACCCCTTTCAAAAAAAGTCAACTACTTTACCTTGAAACGCTAGGTTGAAAGGCCAAAACATAACTATCGAAACCTTTTGAAACAGATCTTTCGAAGTCATTGAAAGTGTCCCTGTGAAAACTTTATAAAACCTTAGACTCCTCTTTTCAAAACACTTCAAACTTGTCCTTTGAAAGCATTACAAACCTTCCATTTAAAGACTCAAGTAACCTTTTGAGAACATTGGGGAATTCTCCCCTTCAAAACATTTATTATATATCTTTCAAAAGCATTGGAGTTCTTTACATAAAACAAACCACTTGAAAACATTGGGTTCAAGTAAAATTTTGTGGAACATAGTTTCGAAACCATTTAAAACATTTCCTTTCGAAACCTTTGGGTTTAACTTTCAATATATCTAAGGGCCTTAAAAGAACTGGGGTGAAAGCAACTCTTTCGAAAGAATTACTCCTTAGTAAAAGAAAGTGGATGGTTTCGAAATCAACCCCTTCGATGGCATGGAGAGACGGCTTTAAAGTTTAAGCCAAAGAACCCTTTCGAAAGCTTTGGTTCAAAAGGTTGAATGTGACAATAGGGGTGTCAACCCATTTGAAAACTTGTTTTGAAAACAAAAGGTGGCAATCCATTCGAAAGCCCTTTCCTTATATAAACAGAATAGAGATGGTTAAGTCGAAAGTTCCAACCCTTCTAAAGCCTTATTTGTAACCAAAACAGTTCCAAGTTCAAAAGTGCTACTTCTACCACTTCGAAAGCACTTCGACTCGATACCTTCCGCCTTTCTTCAATCCACTACGTACCAAGGCATTGATATCATACGTATTGGTTTCAACTTGGTTGGAGGTGGCAGTATAGGGTCAAAAGGTAACTGCTATAAGTGGCGAAGCAGTAAGCCTTTACAAAATTGGTTTTTAACTTTTAAAGTAATATCTTTCCAACCAACTTTCTTTATTTGTCAATATATATTTAGTTGCCAATTCTTTTACAAAAGACTTTTTCTAAAAGTGCCGTCGAATTCAATAATTAACAATTTAAAACATTTTGACAAATTTCTCCTTCTCCTTTTATAAACATATAAAACATTTAAGTCCCATACCTTAAATAATTTTATATCTTTAATAAAATACTTAGGAAAATTCTCCAAAAATTACCACAAATCATTTTTATTATGTTTTCTAGCATATTTAAATTTCTGACCCAAAGCTAGCGTATAATAGCCGGAATTAATTTTAAACCCAATTTAACCATTTTATTTTCTAGAAAATTCATAATAAATCCGCAACAACTTAGAAAATTATGAAACTTCTAACCCATCTCTAAAATAATGTTTCTAACCTTATATCAAAATGCAAGTCATTTGGATGTTTGATAGGTTTTTAAAAATCAAATCTTACCATAAAATCTATATGAAACAACATAAATCATCAACAAGCATATATAACCATTTTAAACTATCAAAACATGGCACTTTTCTTGCAAAATAAATTCGGATCTTATCTAGTAACCAAAAATAATATAAATGAGATGTAGCTTGATTGTTAAGAAAGTTCATATTTGCCCTTGAATTGATTTGATTAAGCTTCCTTCTTGAATTCTTGCTTATATTTCTCTTGTTTTCTTCTAATGGAGGCCGGCTAAGCTCTAGGTTTATTTTTGTTTGTGAATATTGTAAATGAAATTGGAATAAGGGTTTTGGGTATAAGAGTATAAACTATTTCTATTTTGCACTTATGTTATTACCTTTACTTCATTTTAAATTTTCATTTGTGTGAGAAATGCGGATTACAGATCTTAAGGCTAGAATTAACACTAGAGGGGGGTGAATAGTGTTTTAAGGAATTACTAAATCATTTTGAGTTTATATTAATTTGAACACAAATGTATGCAATATTCCGACACAGATATGATCACAGAATCAAACACAGATGCAAATATAAAGTAAAAACGGTAAAGGAAAGAACATACCGGATTTTATACTGGTTCGGAGTTACCCTACATCTAGTCCCATAACTCAAGTACGGATTTCCTTTCAAAATCAATTTTTACAATTACACCCTCGATTTCAAGGCCACGAGGTACATCACTCCAGATTCACAATCCTTTGGGTACAGATACTTGATTTTATGGGCAACAAGTTCACCCTATTGATTTCACAGGCTACAATCACATCTTTTCTCGCTTGATTGATTTCACAGGCTACAATCGCACCTTTTCTCACTCAATTAATTACAAAGAAGCCTATAACTCTGAATAGCACTGGGATCTTGTTGAGATAGTGATAGAGAATCAAACCAAAGATGATCTAGTTAGATTCAATGTTGATTTTGGCAGAGTAATGGCAAAAATGTATATAAAGAAATGTGGAAGAAGAAAAGGAGTGAAATCAGAGAAAATATGAATATAAATTCGTTTAAAACAACCCCTATTTATAGTAGAACAATAGCCATGTCCATTCGTGAAAGGATATGACGAATAGACACTTCCTTTGAAATTCAAAATTTTGAAATAAACTGCCACCTTGTCGACAAGGGTCCCTAGGGGTTGCCGACTGGCCTAAGTAATTTTTGGTAATTTGTTATTCTTTGAAAACAACTTCTATCTTGTATTAAAACTATTTTTAAACTTTATAAATATACTTAACTAATTAGTTAAAATACATAAATAAGTATAGAGAATAATATTTTGGTATATTTAAAAATTTTCTATATATTTAAATCTAAGTATAAATATTAAAAGTTAAATATATTATAATTAAAAGATAGTTTAAAACCAAGGATGTTTTAAAGATAAAGATTATTTTGAGGCTAAAAGTATTTTAAAACCAGGATAGATGTTTTTGATTCTTTTAAAAGGAAGATTTTGAAATCATTTTGAAAACAAGATATAATTTTGTAAAAACATTTGAATAAAATTTAGTGGATACAAAACAATGTTCCACTAGATTTTTCATAGGTTCCATCCTACTTAGGGTTCCATCCCTTTAACAGGCTCGAAGTAGATTCCATTCCATGAATAAAATGGATTTTAAGATGCCAGTGCTTTTCTAGGAGTTTTAACAAAATTCCTAATTAAATTACTTATATTGAAATCTTGAACTCTTGATAATCTTGATACTCATGAGTCTTCAATTTTGATATCTTCAATCTTGAATCTCTATACTGTACAATCTTCATTCTTGGTACCTGCATGGTTAAATCCTGCATATACAAATATATATCTAAACTATAATGTTAGTATTTATATTTTGTAGTCTTATTCTAAAGTTGTTGTCATCAAAACCATCTTCTCCGGGACTAAGAATTTGTTCATTCATTACTTAAGGCATGACTACCTTATAATTATACAAACCTCAATCTCTTAACCACTTACATTATTTCATTTAATTTATCTAATTAAATGTCCTAAATATTGTTAGTCAAAATTAGGATCGTTACATCACATCCCTCCTTAAAGAATTTCGCCCTCAAAATTACGATAAGGTCATTAAAATCTATCATAAAGGTAAAACATACCATAAAACAAATTAGGTTAAGTATCTCTAGTCCTGTTCTAGTTCCCAAGTATAGTCTCTCTCATCGTTACCCCACTGGACTGACTAATCCTACAGTCATGTTTCTTAGTCTCTTTTCATCTCTCATACTTGTATGAACTGGCTTTCAAACTATAGTCCTATCTGGTTCCACTACTAAATCATCTAACACAGTCGATGCAATAATAGTTTTTGGATCTTGAATATACTTCCATAGATGAGAAACATGAAAAAAATTGTGGACTCCTACCAATCTGTTCGGTAACTATACTCTATACGCGAATTTCCCGATCCTTTCCACAATAGGAAATGGCCAAACAAATCTTGGTGCAAATTTTCCTGATTTCCCGAATCTGATTACACTTTTCATCCGTAATACCTGAACGAAAACATGATCTCCAACTGAGAATTCTATGTCTTTCCATCTTCAATTAGCATTGCTCTTCTACCTAGACTGAGCTTCCTTCATTCTAGCTCGAATTAACTTAATCCTTTCTACAACTTCTCTAACCAAATCTGGACCAATAACTAACCTCTCCCAAGTCTCTAAACAACAAATGAGAGATTTTCATGGCCTTTCATATAAAGCTTCAAATGGTGTCATCCCTATACTAGTCCGATAACTACCATTATACGAAAACTCAACTAAGTGTAGGTGGTCTTCCCATGATCCCCTAAAATCTAGCACACAAGATCTTTAAAAATCCTCTACGACTTTGTTAACTCTCTATGTTTGCCCATTTGTCTACGGATGTAAGCGGTACTCATTTTGAGTTTGGTACCCAAAGCTTCCTTTAGACTCTTCCAGAACTTGCTAGTGAATAAGGAATCTTTATCACTTACTATACTACTGGGAGTTCCATGCGGTCTGACTATATTCCTCATGAATAACTTAGCCAAAACAGGTGCCATCCTACTTGACTAACTAGAATGAAATGGACACTCTATGTCAATTTGTCCACTATAACCCATATACTTTCATTTCCTCGATTCGACCTTGGAAACCCGTCTATAAAATCCATTGAGATAGAATCACATTTCCATACTGGAACGACTAAACGATGAAGTAACCCACTTGGTTCCTGATGTTCGTCTTTTTCCCTATTGACAGTTCAAACACTGTTTTGCCCATAAGCCTACATCCTTTTCATGCATTCCTAGAGGAATCTTCTTTTCATGTCTTGATACATCTTATTTCCTCCGGATGAATAGTGAACTTCGAAAGATGAAATTCTTCAAGGACTTCCTTCCTAATGTTTCTCACATTTGGAACACATAGTCGTCCTTTCTTCCTCAACCACCTATTTCGGTCAAAACTAAAATCTTTTAAGTCATCGCTCTCCGTTCTATCCCTTAACCCTCCAATCCGTCCAACTAATAACGGATCCTCCCCTTGCTTTGAAGTAACCCTTTCGATCATCACTGATCGAACTTCTAAACATGACAAATAGTTGTTTCCTTGCTAGGTCAAGCCTCATATCTCCATTATACTTCGCATGCAGTCAACCCTTTCAAATCTTCCACTTAGCTATCATTGCCAATACTGCATCCTGATGTTTTCTGCTAAGTGCATCAACAAACTAATTGCCTTTTCTAAGTGTGTACTCAATACCAAAGTCATAAGTGGCTAAAAACTCTAACCACCTCTGCTGTCTCATATCCACTCCATTTAAGGGAATAAATATCTCAATAACTTATGATCCGTATACAACTCGAATCTCTCTCCCAAAAGGCAATGTCTCCACACCTTCAATGCAAAAATTACCACAGTTAATTCCAAATTGTGAGTTGGGTATCTAACCTCATGCGGTCTAAGCTATCGAGAAGCATATGCAATCACTTTACCTCTTTGCTTTAGCACAGCTCCTAATCATGTTCCACATGCATTTGTATACACCACTAAATCCTTATTCCTCTTTGGAACAATTAACATAGGTGCATTCGTTAATAAGTGTTTCAGCTTTTGGAATGCTTTCTCACACTTATCCGTCCAGACAAACTTCATATCTTTCCGAGTTAGCTTAGTCATCGGTGTTGTTATCCGTGAAAAATCCTTAATGAATCTCTGCTAATACCTAGCTAATCCAAGAAAACTCTTTATCTTAGTCATTGTCTCAATTCTCTTCCAACTATTCACTACCTCGATCTTAGCTGGATCTATAGACAACCCTTTCTTTGAGACTACATGACTAAGAAACTTCACATCTTTCTTCTAAAAATGACACTTAGAAAATTTCGCTTTCAGTTGATACTGCCTCAACGTCTCAAGCACTGCTCAAAGATGAACTTCAAGCTTTCTTTCATCTTTAGAGTATATCAGAATGTCGTCTATGACTACTAATACGAACCTATCCAAGTACTCTCGAAAAACTCGGTTCATCAAATCTACAAAGAATGCTGGCACATTAGTTAGTGTGAACGACATTACTAACCATTCGTGCAATCCATATTGGGTTCTAAATACCGTCAAAGGAATACTATCCTCAGCCACCCTAAGCTGATGGAATCCAGTTGCCAAATCCAATAGGAAAAGTACTTTGGCACCACTCAACTGGTCGAGCAAATAGTCAATCCTAAGTAACGGATATCGATTCTTTATCGTCTTCTCATTAAACTTACGATAATCAATATATAACCTCAATGATCCATCTGGTTTCTTTGAAAACACTGTGGTTGCACCCCATGGCGAATTGCTTAGTCTAATAAAATTCATGCCTTCCAAAACTACCAACTGCACCTTTAGCTCCCTCATCTCGGTAGGTGTCATTCTCCTAGGCAGTCTACTCACCAGTTCTGCTCCTAATACTAAATCTATCTAAAATGCAATGGCTCATTTCATTGGTAGTCACAACACCCAACAAAGCGTTAATCTCAAAACTAGGGTTTTCTACAGAGTATATATTCCAATCACTACAATCAGGGTGTTTAAGTGATAATTTCCCATCATAGCAAAATATCCTGAAATCGTATTTACCTAACCAATCCATACCCAAAATAATAACGAACCTATCTGCCTTCTTGGCAAATACTGTGGCTGCTCCCCAAGGCGAGCTGCTTGGTCTGATAAAATTCATAATTTCCAAATCCTCAAACTGCACCTTTAACTCCCTAATCTCAATAGGTTTCACTCTGCTTGGCGGTCTACTCAGCGGTTCTGCTCCTGGTACCAAATCTATTCGAGATTCAATAGCTCGTTTCGATGGTAATCCAACCACGTGTTCAAAGACATCTGTGAATTCTCTAACAATGAAAACTCAATTCAACTCATCTTCTACCTTCACAACATCCAACAAAGCATTAACCTCAAAACTAGGGTATTCTATGGAGTATATTATCCGATCACTACAGTTAGGGTATCAAAGTCATATTTTCCTGTCATGGCAAAATATCCTAGCATCATATTTACTAAACCAATCCAAACTCAAAATAATTATGAATTCAAGAAAATCGAACAAATGCAAACTGCGAACAAATGTATGACCTAAAAATTCAAACTCTAGGTAGTAGCATCTCATCCCAAGAGTCACATAACCTCCTATCGGATTTGCAACCTTTAAGGAAGTAACTAGATATGATGGTTCTAGGCTAAGCTTATCTACTAGACAATGAGATATAAAAGAATGTGATGCACCAGTATCAAATAGAACTCTAACTGATACACCATGAATCAAAAGCGTACCTCCCAACATAAATTTTCCCTTTTCCTTTGCTATTAGCATTGAGGTATCTGGCTCTAATGCAAACATCTTGTCTTTTCCATCCTTAGCTGGCTGCTTGCACTGGTCCTTATAATGTCCAAGTTGGTCGCAGTTGAAACTTCTCGCTCCTTTCTTGTCAACAAATTTCTTCCCTTTAACTGTCCGACACTCATGAGAATAGTATCCCTTCTTATTACACTTATAATAGATAACTTATGTATTTCCCTTCTTGGCAACTCCACTCTTTTAAGCGCCCTTCTTATGGAAAAACTTTCTCTTCTGGCTCCGCCCTCTTTGAGCTCCCCTTGTTTTATTACCATCGAGATAAGCAAGCATCTCTTCATGCCTTAAAGCCATCTCAACAACCACATTGCATGGATCTCCAATATGCGATAATGTAGCCTTAACAAGCTCAGGCTTCAACCCACGAATGAACTTCTCATTCCTCTTGATAACGGTATCAACGATAACGTATCTGTATCTCGATAGCTCCTCAAATATGGTTGCATACTCAAGCACTGTCATGTCCCCCTGCTCCAAATCAGCAAACTTCCTAAGCAGAGTTAACTTCGCAGTCTTTGACATAAACCTCTTTTCAAACCTTCTTCTGACCTCAGCCTAAGTCATAGTCTCCACATTGACTCCGACCGTAACACTGTTCCACCAGTATAGTGTTGTTCCCTATAATTGCCTAGAAGCAAGCCTCCTTTTCTGCTCACATTGAGCCCCAAATCGACAAAAATCCTCTCGCAATGAAGTAACCAATTCTCCACTCAATTGCACATTCAGTCCCGATAAACGGTTTTCCTCCAAGCCTAGCATAATCTTTACTTAAGATAGCAAAGTTATTGACCAACAGAGCTCCCTGATTTCCACGTTCAGCATTTCCTCCAACTAAACCGCAGTAACTCCTACCTGGACCATGTTGACAAAGAATTGTTACATAGCTACCATATCAACTTGCGGTGTTCCAACACGCACATTGGCAGTTGTGCCTGACCTGGATTACTTCTGGTGTTTGGTATGGAATTTCCATTAATTGTGGTGCTTCCTCCACCAATATTAACTTTCCCCCTTTAGCATCCATATTTTACGTCCATAAAATCTGCATTTGACTCATTGTAAGACATAAAAGAATAACCTAAGAGAGATAGGAGAACAGATATAAAGCATTTACTTATATATATATATTTATATATATATATATATATATATCAAATACAAGTATGTTACTATAGCATTATCCCATACCCCCAATCTTTTCTCTAATTCCTTAGGATTATGTTTTCAAAAATAATTTTAAGTCTGATATTCTTTTTAAGTTTTCATAAACCTATGCTTTGATATCAAGTCGTAACATCTCCTATCTTGAGCCTCAAAGCTAAGCGCTGCAGATGCTGTAGTCATCTATAATATTAAATTCCTGTGACAAAATATAGTAATGTTAATGGTACATGTAATATAAGAAGCACATGAATATGAAATAAAATCAACACAGATTTAAAATAACTTTTCTGATTACATTTCAAATTAATATTTCATTTTCAGATACATAATCCAAAATGATTCCCAGATTTTGATCAATTATAGTTATTACAAATTACGCCAAGAGTGACATATCAGGATGCCCCTTTGGATGATTAGAGTACTAAATAGACATATCAGTCTTAATACATAACGGCGGAAATAAAACTTTATAGCTTCTAAATAGCTTCTAAATAGCTAGCATTGCCTCTTGTATATCTTCGGAAGCTTATCCGTCCAACCTACGAAACCTGAAAAGCATAACTCTCAATCTACTCGGATTAAATTTTGAGCATCCGAGAGTTTAAGGGGAAAATACACTTCGAGTCAGACATAAAGCCTGATGCGATTAATGCTATTACATGTCGGTTTACTGATATTAACTGAGACTACGCCGCTTAGGGGTACAGGTTTCTCCTCACTAATATCCCTTTTAAAACAATTCTTTTGCAAATCAGAATCATGTAATCAAACTGATTAAGGGAATAATAGAAATATTATATATGCACTTAAATTATGTAATCAAGGGACTATCTATCCGAACAATATAGTTTGCTTTAGCTAACTACTAACCATTAGCTGACTCGTGCCTACCAAACATACTCAATTATCTAATATCAGTTAGACATACTACTGGGCTATATGCCCTTAACTATCTTCTTCTAGGGTCAACTAACCAAACAGCTTTGTGGGCTCACCAATAACCTATCTTTTCTCTGTATTCCTTTTTGTGTATAACAACATTTTAGTTTTAGCTGTGATAAAGACTGCACATTGGAATTTTGGACTTATCATAGCTAGGGACTTATTAGCTAAAGTGTAGGGAACGATCCTATACCAATCCCATCTGATATTCTAATATCTGAGTCATTCACTTTGGGTTAACTGTCCCATTAAATTTTCCTTTAAAACACTTCTTTCAAATTGATTTAACTCTTTAAATAAACAAGAAAAATATACTTTTTGCTTTACTCAAATATCTTTGCCATGATATATCATTTACACAAAATAATGTTAATGAGAGTCTTCGAAACCCTTGTTTTTAAACTTTAAATAGTCACTTTCGAATCCATTGAAAGTACCTCTTTCAAAATAAGTCAACTACTTTACCTTGAAACACTAGGCCGAAAGGCCATAGCATACCTTTCGAAACTTTTGGAAATAGACCTTTCGAAGTCATTAAATGTGTCCCTTCGAAAGCTTTATAAAACCTTAGACGTCCTCTTTTCAAAACACTTCAAACTTTTCATTTGAAAGCGTCGGAAACCATCCATTTAAAGACTCGAGTAATCTTTCGAAATCATTGGGGAATTCTCCCCATCGAAACCTTCATTATACATCTTTCGAAAGAATTTGAGTTTTTTAGATTAAACAAACCTTTCAAAAATATTGGGTTCAAGTAAAAGTTTTTAAAACATAGTTTCGAAATCATTAAAAACCTTTCCTTTTGAAACCTTTGGTTTAAACATTCAATATATCTAAGGGTCTTAAAAGAACTGGGGCGAAAGAAACTATTTCAAAGGAATTACTCCTAAGTAAAAGAGAGTTGATGATTCCGAAACCAACCCCTTCGAAAGCATGGAGAGGCGGCTTTAAAGTTTAAGACAAAGAACCCTTTCTTATGCTTTGGATCGAAAAGTTGAATGCGGTAGCATGGGTCTCAATCCTTTCGAAAGCTTGTTTTAAAAACAAAAGGCGATAACCCATTCTAAAGCCCATTCTTTATATTAACAAAAGCAAGTTGGTTAAGTCGAAAGCTCCAACCCCTTCGAAAGCATTATTTGTAACCAAAACAGTTCCAAGTTTAAAAGAGCTAATTCTACCCCTCTGAAAGCACGTTTCGACTCTATACCTTCCGCCTTTCTCCAATCTACTACATACCAAGGCATTGATACCATACGTATCTGTTTCGACTTGGTTGGAGGTGGAAGTATAGGATTGAAAGGTGACTGCTATAAGTGGCGAAGCACTAAACCTTTACAAAATTGGTTTTTAACTTTTAAATAATATCTTTCCAACTAACTTGCCTTATTTGTCAATATATATTTGGATGCCAATTTTTTACAAAGCCTTATTCTAAAGTGCTGCAGAATTCAGTAATTAACAATTTAAAACATTTTAACAAATTCCCCCCTCTTCTTTTATAAACATATAAAACATTTAAGTCTCATACCTTAATTTATATCTTTAATAAAATACTTAGGAAAATTCTCCTAAAATTCCCATAAATCACTTTCAATATGTTTTCCAACATATTTGAATTTCTGACCCAAATCTAGCATATAATAGCTGAAATTGATTTTAAACCCAACTCAACCCTTTTTTTCTAGAAAATTCGTATTAAATTCAACTTAGAAAATTATGAAACTTGAAACTCATCTCTAAAACAATTTTTCCGGCCTTATATAAAAAATGCAAGTCACTCGGATGTCAGTTGATAGTCTTTCAAATCGCATCTCATCATAAAATCTACACAAAACTATATAATTCATCAACAACATATTTAACCATTTTAAACAATCAAAACATGGCATTTTTCTTGCAAAATAAATTTAGATCTTATCTAGAAACTGAAAACAATATAAATGAGATGTAATCTATTGTTCACCTTAGCTTGATTGTTAAGAAGGTTGAGATTTGCCATTGAGTTGATTTGGTTAAGCTTCCTTCTTGAATTCTTGCTTATCTTTCTCTTGTTTTCTTCTAATGGTGGCCGACCAAACTCTAGGTTTAATTTTGTTTGTGAATGTTGTAAATGAAATTGGAATAAGGGTTTAAGGTATAAGAATATAACATATTCCTATTTTGCCCTTATCTTATTACCTTTACTTCATTTAAATTTTTTATTTGTTCAGTCATCACTTAAGGCACGACTACCTTATGATTATAGAAATCTCAATCTCTTAACCATAACATTATTTCATTTAATTTATCCAATTAAATGTCCTAAATAATGTTAGTGAAAATTAGGGTCATTACATCGCATCCTTATAACTTAATCATAATCAAAATATGGTTGTATAAGAAAACTTATATTTCGCCTTTACAATTTAACTTCTTTTACTAAAGGGTGATTAATGATAATTATTATACTATTAACTGCATAATTAATATGTTATAATTATATGTTAATTACACTTATATATATACACACACACGCTCGAAAGTATTGCTAGGTGTGTGAAGATTGAGCCCTAAACTATCGTTTAATTATCAAAACTTCAAATTTTTACGAGCCCAATACCATATCAACAGTTATACCAAATATCTAATATTCATAATTTAATCAACAGACTTGTATCAATAGAATCCATACCCAATTTATTTTATACTAAAATAATGGAATCAACGTTAATAAAAACTAACAATTTAATTACTTTTATGCTTTATTCAACTTCTTTGTACAGAGAATTTCTATTTAAATTGCAGAAATTGGTGGTGCAAACTATGAATAAAATAATATATACCTTACACACCATTTTATAATTTATTCTTTTCAAATCATTTAATCTGATCCAAAGAAAAAGATAAGATATGAAATAGAATGTTAAATGTTAAAACTGCAACATCTACACAAATTTTATTATTTTAATACAAAATATTTGAGATTATAACATGAGAATTGACATTTTGCTTTGGGGCGATTTTGGGGATTTTAATGTGATGTTTTCGTAACTAAAAATTCTCTAAAGGCATATACCATATCTAGGTTATACTGCACAATTACTAAAATAAGAGAGAGTAAGATTTCCTCTTACAAAAAGGTCCTCAGTTCTTCCACTTGGATTTGTTTTCGCCCACTTAAATCTCTTTTCAGTCTCTTTCTTTAGAAATGTACAATATATGGGTTCTATATAGATTAAATATTAACTTTATGAAATGTAATATTAATATGGACTAAGTCTAGCACTGCCGCCCTTCTTCTTCTCCTCCTCCCCTCCTTTTGCTTTCGCCTTTTTCCATCTTCCATTACACCTTGCATCAACATTGTCAACAATTCCTCTAACCTCCCCCATCACTCGTAGGTTTTTATCTTTATTTTTTTTCCTTTTTCTAGTCCCCGTCGATTCTTGGCTAATCCTTTCCCTGCAAGCCCCTGCAACCTAAAAACTACTTGAATCCAGCTTCGCTTTTTGTATCTATCCAGATCTGGTCCATTTGTCTCAATTTTTAAGCTCTTCCATTCGTAAGCCGAAGCTTGTCTTGTTATCTACAACTTTCTGCTTGAGTCCTAGCGAAGCCACAACCCATAGGTTGGTAGAAGCCGCCTTTGTTGATGATCATATGTCACGCTCTAGTATGTGTTGCTTGCGATTTTGCTTTATGTAGCTCCTTCTGTAGGTATCTGTGTATTTTGGTCTATGTACGATGCTAGTTTGATATAACATCGGTTGTTTGTTTGGATAGTCGGATGTTTTTTCTTCTATGAGCCTGACTTTGTTTCCTCACCAATTTTTTCTACTCACTGACTCCCTCTGTGATGACTGCTTTTCTAGTGGATGGAGCTTATGGTAATGTTGTATGTTGTTCTTCATGGGTGACTTAGTGGCTGAGTTTTTGTGGTTCGTTGGAGCATTTCATTTGTGGTTTCCTTCCTCCAGCAATGGCGGGTACGTGTTGCCTTTGGCTCTATGCAAGATTGAGTTGATATTCTATTTCAGTGTGTATTTTGCAATGTATTTGCTTATCCAACAAGTTCAGCTTGTGCTAGCTGAAATTTGCTTATATATTTTGTTTAAATCATGCAAGTTTTAGCAGTGGTGCACACTTAGGATGATTATCACTGCTTCATCAAATTTTACTTCATGCTATGCTTCATCTTCGGAGGAAGTTGTGATTCTAATAATGTTGAAGATAATATGGTAATCTGTACCTTTTGGTAGAATGAAGGAACTTAAAGGGCTTGTCCTTTTAATGCGTTAGATGTCTATGTGTTGTATATAATTATATCAGGATATGTAATTGTGTTGGTGTATTCCGAATGTTTGCACCCTACATGGTGCTCGCGTCAGTTTTTAGTAGTTCAGGCATGTTGTCTAACCCCTGTGCTAGGCTTGTTTTAATTGTTCTATTAGTTATTGGGACATCTTAGCCTCGTACATGTATTTCATTTGTAAAGTGATATGACCATTATAAAACCAACTTGCCTATGCAAAATAATAATACTTTATTTTACCTACAATTTTTTTATGTAGATTAGATTCATAAGTTCAGAGATTGGAGGTAAATAGAAGTAAAAAATGAATATTAAAACCTAAAATTCCTTACCTAAAACCCTATGGAATTTTTGAATCTTAAAGAAGAAGAAATTGGTAGAGTTTTGCTTGGTACCTAAAATAATTTATGAATAACAGTGAGGGGACTAGGCTCTTATTTATAGTGATTAGGAAGTACCAGAATTGTCAGATTTAAGTCGGTTTAAAATAATAAAAATCCAGGCATTCAAAATGTGAAAATCCTAACCGCTACCAGCTTTCACTAGTCGATTGGTCTACAAAGGCGGTCGACTTCTAGCGGTCAACCGATCCTAGGAAGCAGTCGACCGATTCATTTTCTTTTGGAATCATTCAATATTTTCCGTTGTGAATTTATTTCAATCCTTAACTAACTTTTAACGTTATTTTAACATTTATTTAACCCTCGGTTCTAATTA
This sequence comes from Allium cepa, assembly GCA_030765085.1. Taxonomy (NCBI): domain Eukaryota; kingdom Viridiplantae; phylum Streptophyta; class Magnoliopsida; order Asparagales; family Amaryllidaceae; genus Allium; species Allium cepa. The sequence goes on from CM060931.1 coordinate 403,303,652, forward strand.
TTGTTGCTTTTTGAATTTAAAATTTAAGACATAATTATTTATTTGAATTTGTATTCCATTTAAATTATTTTAAATTCGATAACTTCAAACGTCCATAACCTTTTCTTTTGACCACTATTTTCAAAACATTATATATGTAAACTAGTCAAAAAAATAGCCATGAACGTAACGCATAACTTCTATGGTTAAACTCTGACTTTAGAAAATTTTCAATTTTAGTCTTATTATTAATTTATTAATCAATTTTTTTCTTATTAGTTAGTTTCTTGTTAATTTTTACGAGGTGTACATTCTCACCCTTAAAAAATGTTTCATCCTCGAAATCTCTTAAGGGACGGACGACGTAATGCACACTAAGCATCCATGTTATACAACCAAGTTATCTACACAACCATCTACTCAACCAAGAGCGCAATGTGATTTTGTATGTAGACGTACTATAGGCGAGCTCAATCCTAGCACGAATGTAAGTGTCGTGACATATAGACATGTATGCAAACATCCTAATGTACAGAAAGTGTTATATATGAGCCAAAAAGTGATAGTAAAAGTGTACCAATCATATCCTATCTTCCGATCTAGAAACCACGATGAAATCAATACCTAATTTTAGAGAAAAATGTTTGCCAAAAGCTTAGGATGAGAAGTCCTCATGCTTTTAGTTGGATTTTTGCTCCATACTCAAACCAACCTAATTTCTTTATTGTTGAGCTTTCTAGTTTGGTGCTTTATGCTGCGTGCGCTGGCATGTGATGCTATTGGCTCCATCTCAGTGTCCCCCAATTGATCAGACTCTACTACAGTGACTGTGCTATGAAGGCATTTCTTTATGTGGAAACATTAAAACCGTCACGGACTCCTGCCAACTTATCCAGTAGCAAGTGTTTCTATTATTTTTAAAATTTGGAAAGGCCCAAAAAATCTCTTCCTTCAACTTTCATAGGATTTCCATATCTCACGATCTTCCTAAGATGGGAAACTTTTACAAACATCATATCCCCTACTTCAAGTTCTAACTCTTTTTTTCTCTTGTCCGCATAGAATTTCCGATGATCTTATACGATCTTCATTTGCTACCTAATCAATTCTACATTTTTCTTTTTGGCACGTCAAATGCCTAGTGGAAAATTATGCCACCTTCATCTTCATCCATATCCATTAGAAAATTCTTTTCACATCCCTATTCATCTTGTAACATCCCCTACTTGGAGGCCCAAAACTAACGGCTACAATGATGTAGTCATCCATAGTTATTAATCCTCGATGAATAAATACGGCGGTGTTAGATTCATTGATACTCATAAATACATGAATATGGAAAAAAAATTAAACTTCAAACCGAATCACATTCCATTTCAAAATATTTCTAATTTATTACATAATCCCACAATCACAAATCACAAATCATGTTCAGAGAAAATATATTTATTACAACATACACAAAGATTGCTATATGAAGATTCCTCCTTGGATGATCAGAGCATATATATGCAATATAACAACTTTTCCATTACAAAAAACACAGCAGAATCAAATAAAAGAGAACTCTAAATAGTTATCATGCCTCCTGCACGTCTCTGGAAGCTTTCTCGTCTTAGGAAGTACATGAAAATCTCAACTCTTAAACTACTCAAAATCAATTATGTACCCGGGAGTTTAAGGGGAAAACATAAACTTTGAGTCAGACATAAAGCCTGGTATGAATAATAATCTACCATCTCAAATCATTTAGATATCTAGTAAGACCATGCTGCTTAGTAGAACAGATTTTTCCCTCATTGGTATCCTAAAACCTTTATAAAACAATATACTGTGCTCCTGCAACCACAATGGTTAAAACATAGTCATCTCAAAATATTATGATGATATGCAAACTTTTAAAACATATTGGATTTCCCATCCTCTGTTTAATTGACTCCTCTATTTAATTAACCTATTAGTTTTCATGGACTTGCCAATCACCTTTATATAATATATATGGATTCCCTGTCCCATTTCATAATTTTCATGGGTGCACTATGAACCTACTGGCCCCTGCCAATTAACTTAACACCGCCACTCCTATAAGTTTAGTATATTCATGGGTTCTCCTGAACCTATTGATTACTCCATTAACTTCTTCCTTATCCTAGTTTTCATGGGTTAGCTAGAAACCTATTGACATCTATCAATAACTTAATCGAAACATAGTTTCATGAGATCACTATAAACCAATTGGCCCCTGCCAACCACTCTTATAACATAGTTTTCATGGGATCACTATGAATCTATTGGTAACTCCAATAACTTCTTAATCATAGTTTTCATGGGATCGCAACGAACTTGTCTCCCTAACAACTTCTATATGTAGGCATCAAATATTCTAGTCTCCCTAATCACTTGGATGCAATTCTACTTATCTAGGAGTTCAATCAATTTATATTCACTACTGGGTTAACCAACTGGTTCTTCTACCCTTTATCCCCAAATTACAGTTATGGGTCCACTATAATGTGCATGTATTCTTATTGAAGAAGCAAACATAATTTCAAAACAATACCACTCCTATGGGTTTATAATAAAACATGATTAATCCCTTTAACCTATTACTTAAGTAAGGAAAGCTTCTTATCAAATTACAATTACTCCTTTAATTTAGCCATGGATTTCTCCATTTAAAATAGAGTTAGGGTTATAAAACCTTTTGAAACCTTCGAAACCTGGCTTTCAACTTCATAGGATGACCTCCTTCGAAAGCCTTAAAATCTATGTTCGAAACATTAGGCTCTTGCCTTTCTAATAATTTAACACCTTTCCTTTCGAAACATTTCAATCATATTAAAGTATTAACATTTAATCATTTAGAAGCATGGCTTTGAAACCAAAAGAAAGTATCCCTTTCGAAACTTTTGAAAGTAACCCTTTCGAATTGAAAGTCCCCCTTTCGAATGCATTGAGATTATATTTAAAATATTATTCGTGTCAAAATGAATATAGGAGAAAGCATCTCTTTGAAACCATCCTTTATCATATAAAAATATTGAAAAAAAACATGATGGCGTCGGCGCCATCTCTTTCGAAAGTGTTAAACCATTTAAACAAACATTGAAGGATAGCATCAAAACCCCTTTCCAAGCCATTGCGTTCGAAAACCTTAGACCTGTTTGAACGCTTTTAGGAAGTGACTTAAAACATCTATAAAAAAAACACTACCTTTCGAAAGCATTGATGACTTCAATACATTCGAAAGGCTAAAGAACGGTAGCAGAGCTTCGACTAGGCCGAAACCCCTTCTTTCAAAATATTCTTTCATAAGTAAAGGAACTCATTCTAAAGCAAACTTATGTTAACGGCGACCCTTTCGAAACCTTTTAAAACCTCTTTCGAAACCCAATGCTTCGACTCCTTCGAAGGCTTAACCAAGACAAATGCAGGCGCCTCTCTTTTAAAAACAAACCAAGGTAGCGACCCCTTCGAAAGCCATGCTTTCAACACCTAACCTTTCGCCTTTCTCCAATACACTGCGTACCATCTGTGTGATATCTTGTGTATTGGTTTCGACTTTGTATGTTTCAACTTGGTTGAAGGCGAAAGCTTTGTGTCGAAAGGTACCTCTAAAGAAGGTGAAACCAACTTTTCTAAGTAAACCTGGTTTAATACTACTTAAAGCAAACCTTTTTTCTAACTAACCTGTTATGTGTCAACACCAGATTGGTTGCCTTAACTTTTCACATTCTTTACTAAAATAACTACTGCTAATTTTAGATCCAAACTATGGTTAAGTTAATCAAATAAGCCCTTCCATTAAGCAAAACCAATTTCGCAAAGAAGCTCCTCTTCTAAAATAATTTAATTTGCAAAGCATATCAGTTTGGAAAAATCCACAAAAATTTCAAAAATTCACTTTAATCATGTTGTCTAACATAACAAAATTCCAGACCCAAATTCCTATTATATTTTTCAAAATAAATTTATAAACCCAAATAACAATATTTTCCATTGAAAATTCATAACACTCTTTCTATAGCTTGAAAAATTATCAAAATTGAAACCCAACTCCCAAATCATGTTTTACATAACATAAAATTTCCATGACATTTAAACATCAACATATATCGATTTTAACCTCAAACCACATAATTTCCTTTAAACATTTCTAACCATCATTCACCCGCAGCAGCACATTCATTTCCCTCCTGTAGTACAAACATTTCAATTCACCCATACTCCTGTAAACTCCTTACCATCATTTCGACAAACCCCTCAGTGCACATCCTTCTTACTGCACATCATCTTCCTCAGTACAAATATCATCCTTACTGCACATCATCCTCCTTATTGCAAATCATCATAACCAAACAAAAACCAGCTGCCATCTTTTAGTGCACAACACAGCAAGCATTTGCCACTACTTCAACTACTTCCCACTCATTCACCTATTCACAAAAGCCACTTTTCCATTCAATAGTCAAACAAGTTGTTGTATTCACACCTTGCTGACCATATTTCACCATTACTAAAGTAAACATCACCCATACCCCCTGCCCTTAAGCTGTCACTCACCTAAAACTGCCTCTTACTACTTATACAACCTCAACCACATTACTGCTGATGTTATACCACTCCACCACATTTCTACAACTCCACTCCTCTAACAAAGCAAAACAACACAATAAAACCAACAAAAACCCAATACAACCCTCTGCAAACCCATTTTAATAACCATCATACCATATTTACCTCTGCCTCCTACCCTGACCACTGCATTTCCACTTGATCACTACTGCCATCATGGTTTCACCATTTCTTTACACACAAACTGTGTCAACCTTCATTTCACCCTGAACTACCACTTCTACCAGCATATCACACAACAACTTCCATCACAACCTTCTACTCTGCCAATCATCTACCCACAATCATCAGCTACTATCACTTCTTACCACTAACCTTCTGCTGCAAGCACAGACTTCCCCTCACACTTAATTGCTCCATCATTCTCAACGTACATATTCCAATGGCTTCTCTACAACTTCACCTTCTCAATAGCTCATACAAGTTCAATCATACAAACACTTCAACTTCTCAACAACTTCTCCAAATACACTGTCCAAAAATTCATTTGCTGCACCATACACCCGAATTTCAGCAACAAAACCAAAAATCCTACCCAAATCGAACATACTACCAGCCACTGCTCTGCATACATACTATTCCTCTACTCGAAACCAAATCGCCACAACCTTCAAATCACGCTTCTAACCCCAATCAGAATCGCCTCGAACATCGACGAAACCAAACGCAACCAAGCCACTTCTATTCGCTTGTCCTCCATGATAACCCAGACCTCTAACCTCAAAACCAATCGCTGGAGGTACTGAATTGAGGAGAATTTGAGGTCGTGAATTTTGTTTTAAAATTTTGATTGATGAATTGAGGAACCTTTTCTTTTTGTAACTATGAAGAATTATTTTTTTAGTTAAGTATGAACTGTGAAAAATTCTTGTGAGTTGTGAATTTTTGTGAAGAATTTTTTTAACGGGGCCGAGTTTTGTTTTGGACTGACTTGAGCGATATCATTTAAAAAAAGAAAAAATAAAGGGAGTTGGGCTTTGAAAACTTTGGAACAGGCTGGGTTAGCTTTGTTTTATTTAGTTACCTTCTTTGCTTAAGTCAAGTTCGCTTTTCTCTTGTTTTTGCCTAAAAAGAAAAAAAACCAAACAAAAAAAAATGAATTTTTTTTTCTTGTTATATATATATATATATATATATATATATATATATATATATATATATATATATATATATTATCTTGTTCCACAATTTTAAGGTTGTAGGAAATAAACAAGAATTGCTGCTTTTAACTGCTCTGCTTGCTAAATTGCCTGCTTATTAAAAAAATGTGCCGTTTAAAATAAACAGAAAAATATTGGTAAGGACAATTATATAGGCTATTTTATTACCTAGAAAGCTCACTAATATTTTATTCTTAAGAACAAAATGTTACGATAGTTTAATAAGCCCTAACCTCCACGCTTTCTCTTTTCTTCTCCGATCTTGAATTCAGATCGAAAAAAACCAACAACAAAAGAAAGAACGACATATGCGAATTGAATTCGAATTCAAATTAAAAAAAGAAGCGACTTGAATCAAGTTCTATTGAGTTAGATTTGCTAGAATTGCAGTTCACATTGCGGGTTTGAGGTAATGTTTGGTGCAATCATAGTTTTGAAAACTGGACCCGACCGCAGTTTAACCGTGAGAAGCCGTCGATCGTGGACCTCACCGGTCGGAAGTTGAATCAGACCGCCTTCGTGCAGAAACCACCGGCTGAACCTTGAAACCGTTGGTTGAACCTTGAAATCGTGCCGCGTGCTCTCGTTATTTTGCCCCCAAAATCGAGAAACCCTAAAACCATGCTTCTGTCGCCACAACTGACATCTCCATCGCTGCATCCTCACACAACTTTCCTTCTGATCTAAATGCTAAATCGACCTTTCTTGTTGGTAGTTGGAAGATTTGTAGGTAAATTTAATTTTTACTTTTATTTCCTTCTAGTTGTATGCTATATTTTTTGCACAATTATTTGTTGAAACTGACAAACTTAAGCTGCTGCAAGCGCAAAGTAATGCTTTATTTAGAGTAAGTAATCAAAAGGCATGCTGCTGGAGGACCATAAGAAAAAGGAACAAATCGACCTATTATAACTGTTTAATAAAATCCAAGTTCAAATTGCATAAGTAAAGGTGCTAGTTCATTATGTCTTGCATCTTCAGTTTGATTCACGGTTACGTAACAAACTGTTGATTGAAATTTCTTTTATTCTTTGTACTTTCTTTGATTTCTTGTAAGAATAATGTTATTTTGATTAATAATCTAATCACTATATTTTGATAGCATTCGTTTGTGAAAATGATAAAACGATTATGAACTGTGAGATTATTTGCTATTTACATTATGCATCAACGTGTATGTTTGAGTTTAAAAAAACTGTAGTGTTTGAGTTTATGTTATTTTGATATTTACATGTAGTTTTCAAATATTTTATACGTGAATATTATCAATTTGTATGTGTTTAAGATGATGTTGTATATATATGAGATATGCTATACATGAAAATTGACATGTTATACTGTTTGTAACATGAGTTAATATTATACATTGAGCAACATAGTCTATATTTTATATTTTATATGCACAAATTGTTTAAGAAAAATGCACGGTTCTGACGGTCCAACCGGTTCGACCTTCAAAATCTTAAACCTTGAGATGTCACGGTCCGACTTGCGGTTCGGTTCTCAAAACATTGGGTGCAATAGTTGAATGTGTGCAAATTTAGGTGAATTTGGGTTGTGATTCAAAATGTTGAAGTTTGAGGAGATGAAGTTAGTTGCGGGTTGAAGAAGGTTGTGGTTTCTAGTTGCTTAGTGATGGGGAAGATGTAATCGCTATTGCTGGTGCTAGGATTAGGGTGCTGAAGGCACACTATAGGATGCAGGTTGGTGGTGCGTCTGCTATTTTCTCATTTTGTGGTTCATTGTTGGCTTATTAATTTCAGTATCAACCTTTAGGCATCAGTTTTACAATGTTTAAGTATCATTTTTGAAAAAAATAGTTAATATTTCATTTCTGATACTTGTATCTATAAAAAATGAAGTTGTCATAGATTTAATATAATGATAAATGAGTTGAATTAGTGTTTTGTTACTATCAAACATTTCTTGAAGTTTGTTAGAATCAAAAATTTAACTAACTTTTTTTGAATATCATTTTTCTTATTAATTTCAGTATCAGATTTTAGGTATCGGTTTTATAGTCTGTAGATATCATTTTTGAATAAAATCGTTACATTTTTGTTTCTGATTTTTGTTGTATAAAGAAAATTATCATACTATAATAGAATGACAATGTGAAGCAAACATTTTTGGTTGATGGTTTTTTTCTTACCTTCGTATCGGTTTAATTGAAATTATATTGTTATGTTGAGTTCAATGAATATTGGTGTTTATGTATCATTTTTGTTTTTATGAATCATTGTTCTTAGTATCATTTTTGAAAATTATCAGTTTATTTTAGCATCATTTTTTTAATTTCAGTAACCGTTATTATGAGTTTATGTTTGAATCAATTTTTCTTAGCATCATTTTCTAGTACTATCATAATGTACAATGGTGAAGATACTGAAAATAAGATATAATATTAAGATTTTAAATTTAATATCAGTTTTGGAGTAATACATGTGTTGCATGGTATCAGAAAGTATTAGAATTTGATATTCATATTTTTACTTTAGTATCAGTTTTGGAGTAACATATGCGGTTGTGTGCTATCAGAAAGTATTAGAATTTGATATTAAGATTTGAAAAAAAGTGACATTTGTAGTGTTGTGGATTTTCCATTGATGTGTGTTAGACTTGTGCTTATTATCAGTTTTTCGGTATAATATTTTTAAAATGTTTTACTACATAGTATCAAAATTTAGTTATCAGTTTTTAGGTATTAGTTTTTAGTTATCGGTAGTAGTTTCTAGGTATCAGTTTTTGAGTTAACAGTTGATTAAAATTTTTTAAATATTTTTTAAAATTATTATTTGCAGGTTTTTTTCCTTCATCTATGGGTATGGTTTCTCTCGAAAATATGGATAATTAGAAAAGGTTTTTGAATAAATTAAAATGAATGCTTCAAAAAGATCGTGATTTGGTTTTTATGTTGGACCGCCATCAAGATGTGATTTTGGGTGTTGGTTTAGTTTTTCCTCGATCCTTTCATAGTCACTGCTATCTTCATATAGAACATAATCTACTTTTAGCTGTAAGGCGAAGAATGCGAATATGTTTATCGCTGATTTATTAAGGTTGTGTTCCACGGCTTCTAATTTGCCAAACCTATGAATCATATTCCTTATTTCGCTAAGCATATTGTTGATGCAAGTGTTGAAGATGTTATTAAGCCACCTAAGGTGAAACGTGGTGCTGGTAGGCCTGCTATTAAACGGAAAAAAGGATTTGCATATATTTGAAATAAGCAAAATAGATGTGGTGTATGCAAGCGATATGGTCACAATAAGCGTAATTGTTAAACTTTTAAGAAGATATGATTTGATTTTTTATATTTTTATGAATTTGCTGAGAATTATACTTGGTTGTATGTCATTTTTGGCAATTTTATGTAATTGAAGTTGGTCATATAAGTATATTAGTATAGTGTATGTTAATATGTACATTGATTTGCTCTTGTATATTAGTTTAGCACATTTTAAATCTATCATTGATTTGCCTTTTGTGATTGAACTTGGTTATATAGTGTCATTTATAGTTTCATTTATAGTATCGGTTTTGTAGTATAAGTAGTATCGGTTTTATTATTTATTTGTTTCAGGTATATAGTAACATTTCAAGTTTAATCTTTAGTATCTGGTTTATTTGCAGTAATACCATTATCAGTTTTATTATTTATTTGTAGGTTATGTGGTGATGTTAGTTCGCTTATTCAATAATAGTTGTGCAGTATTAGTTTTTGCATGCTACTAGTATTAGTTTTAGATAGTACAAAATATAATATCAGTTTTTGCATGCTATTAGTTTCAGTCTCGGGTATAATAGAACATGATATTGGTTTTTTATTATATTCGCATCACTATCAGTTTTAGGTATCACAGAAAATGTTATTTTTGAGTTTGTGATTTTTTGTATAACAAAATTATTATACTGTAATAAATTCACATTTTGAAGCAAACGGTTTTTAATTGTTGTTTTAATTTTTTTGCATTCATATTGGTTTAATTGATAGTGTATTGTTGTGTTGAGTTCAGTAAGGATTAGTTTTTAGGTATCATTTTCGTTTTTTCTGAGTATCATTTTTTGCAATATGCAGTGTGTGAGTTTTTTTACTGTTTTTTATTTGAGTATATAAAAAATGAAGTTGTTACAGAGTAATATGATGATTATTGAGTTGAATTAGTGTTTCATTGGTATCAGTTATTTAATGATTTTTTTAGTATCAGTTATATGAAAAATTTGAGAATCAATTTTTCTGCAGCAGTTTTATTGAAAGAATATATCATTTTGGTAAAAACTGTTTTATTTTTAATTTTTTGTTTTATAAAGGTAATTACTGTACTAGAATAAAACGATAATCTGAAAAAAACATTTTTTGTTGATGTTTTCTTCTTATTCTAGTGTTGACATGAACTTGGCTAAGTTTTAGGAGTGATCATTGTCCATTAATATGTCATACACAATTCTTGCTCTTGTTCGCAACATTTATTCAGATTTATTTTGATCGGTAATTGGTTTTTGTTCAATGATATGATGAATATCATTATTTTGTAGTATCCTTTTATTAGAATCATTTTTGGTTGATTTTTTGTTATTTTTAGTTTCAGAAATTGATATACTGTAAAGTTGTAGTTTTGGTTTTGGTGTGTATTAGATTAGTGCTTATTATCAGTTTTAGTTATCATAATTTTAAAAGGTTTTAATGTATAGCATCATAGTTTATTATCGGTAGTAGTTTTTAGGTATCAGTTTTTATTTATCGGAAACAGTTTGTAGGTATCAATTTTTAGTTATCGGTATCAATTTTTAGATTTCAGTTTTTAAGTTAATAGTTGATTGAATTATGATGTAAATCATAGTATCAATACCTTAGCTTCTATGATTTTTTTCTTTTTTTGATTAAGTTTCATCTTCTATTTGTTGTTTATCTCTTCTCTTAGTTCATTTATCTTGCCTTTGCTATTCTTCTTGTTCAACTATTCATTTTTTAATGTTAGTTTTCTGGGTTTAACTATCGTTTGACGCCTAGAAAATTTTAGAACTCAAGCATCCTTAGGCAATAACATACAATTAGATTCAGATGAACTTCGGCTTCACAACATGACCACCTCCACAAAAGCAAGAAGCAAGATTTAGGCACCACCAAAACTCTAGCACTAAGGATGATGATACTATATATTAAGGCAGCAATACTTCGACGGTGTGAGAAACGGCTCTCAGTATTAGGCAATAGGATGTGACTTTCCAAATCGACGCGTATAGGAAAAGCACGACGGTGAAAAAATTTGAGCATGGAAGTAAGTAGGAGAAGAGGAGGAAAGCGTAGCAGAGACCTAGAGAAGGAGAAGAGCAGGAAAGCGTAGCGGAGATCTGGAGGAGGAAAGCATGGCAAAATTTGAGGAGTGAAGATCAATCGATGTATGAATTTGAGAAGTTGAGCACTTGAAAGATGGGCTTTGGGCCTGTCCTTGTAGTAAAAAAATAGACGACTGTCCTTGTGCTTAAGTTATTAGGATAATTTGACCTTCGAAATATTTTTTCGTAAAATAAATTGCTAATAATTTTGCACGCTCTAGTATCGTACCCCTATCCCTTATTTTTACTAGCTTTACTTTGTTGGTTACTTGCATTTAAAAAATAAATTTCAAATAAAAACAAAATTCAAACATAATTGTATTGTTAACACACGTTTAATTTCCATTTTGCATTTCATCTTAGAACTTGACTAATAATAACGGTTAGACGTTTTAAGGACGTCTCGAGCTCACCTAGGGCTTAATTGTATATTGACAAGTTGTCTTCTTTGAATAACTTATTTTCTTGGTGTCTAGCCTACGGTAGAGCAATAACCATATATGAATATTACGGTGATTCATAAATATTATTGTGGTGTTTCTCTGAAGGTGCTTAAACCTTCGGCTGCATTGCTACGGTGATTCGCGGTGCACCAATAAATCCTGCCCGTTACCTGGCTAAGTACTATCTTGTTGAATTAAGATAAATTATGATTATACAATTTTGGGTTAGAAGCTACTTAGGATAGAAAATTTGTAATTAAGCCCCTGCATTCATTTAGTTGCATTAGTTCATGCATATTTAAAAAAAAAATTCAAAATCCAAAACTAAAAAAAATTATAGATATTTCTTAACTTAGTTTTTAAATCCTTTCTTTTGAACATTCTCAAACAAAATCAAAAATTCAAAATAAAAATTAGTTTCTTTTTAAAAAACAAAAATTCAAAAGAATATAAAATCTTTTCAAAAAAAAATTTGGAAAACCAAAAAGAAAAATCAAATTTCCCTTTTTAAATAAATTCTTACTCGCCAGAATTTTACAATAGTTGTGAAAATCAATATAATCCATATAATTTCACACCAAATTCTTATGGATATTTTAATGACAACTATTGTACAAACAATTCGAATTCTGAACAAAATTTTCAATATGATGACCAAACTTCAAATCTCGAAAAGAGTATTGAAACGATTTCGTATTTACTTGAACTCTCTACACAACAAAATCAAAGGATAAATGATTTATGTAATTCATATTTATGCAATAACTCAAGTCAAAGTTTTCAAGATAATCAAATTTTTAATTCACTTCAAAATTCAAATGATTTTGATTATAACCCATGCTAATTCAATTTCGAACTCCAAAACAAATTTCAAAATCAAAACGAAAATGGAAACAACTGTATAAATTATTTTGACAATGGGAGTTGTTCCAATTATGGCGAAAATTTTTGTTCTCAATAAGTTCAAATCGAAAATTCTCAAGGTAATAACCATAAATTGGATTTTATTGAGAAATTGGATGAAATTTACGACGATCACATGGATTTGTTGTTTGAAACATATATGAAACAATGCGACAAACAAAACCAAATCCCAACGTGTGACGAGTCAAGTGATAATCCATCTTCAACCAAAATTGACGATTTTCATGTAACAACTTTTGAAATGGGAAACGAAAATCTTAATGAAGTTATTGAAAATACGGTAATTGAGTTGGATTTCAATTCTTTTAAGAGTGTGGAACCAATTTTAAAATTCGATCTTCCTTTTTTCGATTTTGAAAATTTGAATACAACAACTTTGGATTTTGAACTTGTTAAATGTAATAAAGTTGTGAATAATTCAACAAAGGAAGACGGATTTAGTGAACATGATTTTTTTGGACTTTTCGAAAATGAGTTATTGAATTCCGAAAGGGAAGATTTAAATCACCATTTAGATTTAAAAATCTATAATTTTGAAGAAGTTTTCAATGGTAAGTTTGAATTTCAAATTGGTGAAAATAAACTTGAACTTCAACCATTTGTTATATCTACACCAAAAATCATCGAAAATAAAACAACTCGTACGATTTTTAATAAAACGATATTCATTTTTCCAAATCAACATTCAACTCTGAAATCTTTTATGATTTGGCTTTCTGTGCTTAAGTTGTGTCTCTCATACTTGGCGAGACACATAAATTAGTGTTTAGAGTATCGTTTCATTTACTTTTTTATGATATACTCTTTGATGTCTTGTAAATAATAACCGTTTCATTTTCATATAAATATAGGTCATATTTTTATTTTTATTTTTAGCATATTGATTTACTTTTAAAGAAATACCATAAGATAAGTATAAGATTTTGGTTATTAAATTGGAATTTTTGAAAATTTATTTGTCTTGACAAAAATAAAAATACAGTTTGATTACAAGTAACTATGGTTTATCTATTATATAGGAAGGTTCATAGGCGATAATTATGAAGTATATACTAATTAAAATCTTTGTTTAAAAAGTGGTGGATTTAAAGAAAAGGATATAACATTTTTTATCTTCTAAGTTAAATAGTGCTAAAATGATTTTGCAAAACTCTCTCTTCAAAAAAACCAATAGAAAAACAAACAAAATAACAACAACAATAGTATTTGTATATATTTTATTAACACCTAGAGTCATCTGTTCACACACAAGTGTGCACACTCACCATATTCTGTACCTATTCTCACGTAAGCCCAAAAAACAGTGCTCGATTGATATATCTAGCCTCATTTTATTTGAGTTAAGTGTATGTATATAAAAAAATTTTTATTAATAATTCCCAAAGCCGATAGGTGTACACACTTGTATGTGCACTCGCAATGCTCTATATTCCCCTCACGTAAGCCCGAAAGGCAGTGCATTGGTAATATATCCGGCCTCAACTTTATAAGATAGGCATATGTAAATGTTGATAATATCAATAAAATTTTCGAAAAAATAGAGAGAGCAAGCAATTGCAATCCAAGCACTGTTTTTACTTATTTGATTTGACTTGTTATTCAAAATAAATGAAAATATCACTTTGAAAAACTTTGATAATCAACTAAGGATCCATTTCATAGTTTAACTATGTTATCGACCGAAACAAATAACCAAACTAGAGTGTAATTGTGATGATGACTTAGTATTTGTTGGAAATTTTGACAAGTAAATGGACTTAAATTTCTTAATAATGACCAAAACTTATATTTAGCTTATTCATGTCAATTTAAAAGTAAATCCTTCATTTGTAAATATTTTGAAAAACTTGCATTCATCTCATTGTTCTTGCATTTAGGAATTTTTCACTTTACATTTGGATTTTGTGGGCAGTATCCATTGAAAACACTCACGAAACAACACTCGTCCTACTAAGGATACCTAGAGGTTTAATTGCTTGTTGCATACGCTTAATGCAATCTTGTTTCCTACGAAAATGGATTTATCTTGGTTTTAGTTTATTCGAGGATGAATAAGAAGATAAGAGTATGATATTTGATGCGCATGTAAATTTTCATATTTTTACATCCATATTTAATCGAATTTAATTAAATATATGAGCATATTTTGTATTTTAACATGTTTAAACCAAAATTCAAATTATATTCAAATAATCATTTATTCATTTTCATATAGGAGCAAAATGGTCATTTTTGTGCATATATTAATTTGACAATTTTTACTTGGGTATTTTTATGTTATTTTATAGGAATTTGGATTCAAATGGAAGAGGTTTTCATGGAAAGTATGCATGCACAAGAGGAAACAAAGGAATGGAGATAGAAATAATTCAAACCATATATCATGGAGAACAACACCTACCCACTTACCATGATGTACACTTAGGAGCTAATGCACATGCAAATAAATATTAATGTTACACACACATTTAAGTGGAGGATTAACACATGCTAATGATAACTTAGTGACCACACTTCCTCAAGGGTAGTTTGGGTAGTTTCCAAAAATTGGATTAGGGTTTTAAGCTTGTATTAATGCCCCATATGTTCATGTAATTAATCTCTTAGCCTCTTTTGAGCCCCCTCTTGTAGTTATTTTAGTTTTAGCTCACAAATAAACAAAAGCTCTCTTTTCTATTTCATGGCTTCTTAGCCATTTATCTTATGTAATTTTCTTTAATGCAATTTTAATTCATGCATTCTTCTTTTATGCTCTTTTCTTGTTTATTTCCTTTCATGTTAGCAGCGTAGCTTATTTTTATGCAAGTATGTTAAATCTCATTTTATTTTAATATGCTCTCTATTTTCCTTTTGTTTTTATTTCAGGTTGAATGCTACATTTGTTGAAATGATAACAAATATGAGAGGCTAAACCCCTTCAATTTAGGGGCAATTAAGCTCTCTTAATCATGTAGATTCAACATTTTGATAATCTACGATCTCTTTTTGTGCTTAATGGAAATGTTTGAATGGGTTTAACTTATTGTTTTAGCTTTGAATTTGATAGCCTATGTTATTGACACCAAATAGGTTATGCTTAAACAAACAACAAACAAAAGTTACATCTTCATCAACATATGATTATGGGTGATGAAGTAGACTTTAAAATCAAAATTTGATGGTCTATATTTCTAATCAATAGTAAATAGATCATGCTTAGAATAGATTTCATTTTCAATTTCATTATCATTTTCATGTGAGTTAAAAAGTATTTTAATGGGTGTGTTATAGTTTAATGGTTTATATTGGGATAATTAATAGCAAAAATATTCCATACTTATGATAAACACATCAATTAAATTCACTAATAACCAAAAAAAGAGATCATAATTTCATGTTGTGTTGATTTATGTGATCAAGCGAGTGAATTTATCTCTAAATTGCCTTCAAACTCCTATATTTTTATCCATTTTCTTTTGCTAGTTTATTTACATTTTCATTTTTAGCTTAACAATGCTCTCAACTTTGTTTAATTTGATTGAATAGAAATTATAAAATCTTAACAATTCTCTGTGGATCAACCCGTAATCGCCATGTACTAGAATTGTACGCTGTGCGCTTGCGGTTATTTTTATTCAAAAAATTTCGGCTATCTTCTAAACCGATAGAAAAATAGACGTTAAACAATGAGAAGATCATCTACACTTAGTTGAGTTTTCGTATAACAATAGTTATCAGACTAGTATAGGAATGGCACTGTAATGACCTGCCATCCGACTCCACAGAATGACGCATCATTAATAAGGAAGAAAGCGATAGAAAAGAGAAAAGAAAGAGAAGAAAGAAGAAACCAACATCAGAATCTAAACAGCGGAACGAATAAATTATATTGATAACATAAATATTACATAGTTTACAACACTAATCAGAGTTCACAGCATATACATCACACACTAGACAGTTATAAACACCTGTCTAGTTATACAACTTAATACATCACAACAAAGAGATACAACACATAGTACACACAGCGGAACTATATATCTAACGCAGAAGCCTCCTACTCCATTGCTCCTCCACAATTCGTCAAAGCTAACCTGAATCCCTTGGCTACTCGTAAAAATTTGAGTACCCAAGAGTTTATGAAAAACAAAAATAAACTCCGGGTCAGACATGGGTCTGGTGTGAGTAACAGGTTAAAGTTGCTTAACTTTGAAAAACCTTTGAAAAGAAAGGTATCACGTAAGACTTCCCACACATAAACATGGAAAAGTTTTTACCTTACGCTAACCAAAACATTTGATAGGAAATCCAATGATATTATAATAGGTCTAGGATTTTCAAGTAAATACGAAATAGCAGAAATTGTTACATCTATTAAATTTCAGCTACTAGCCACAAAAGTGGGTAATACAATCAAAACCGTTGGCACTTATTGGATTTTGGATTCCATCAATGGCAGGGCTACTGGGGTACCGCCCGTCACAGTACGTGGCCTAGATCAACGTAACGAGGAGTACGCCCGCTCCCCTGCAACACAAGACCGGAACCATCCCTTACCGGACAGTCCCGAACAAGACAACCCCGTAGTTGGCGTACGTTTCAAATGCCCACACAGTCGAAATAAAAAGGGACTTCTAGACAGAGGAAAATCTTGCTCTCAAGTGGGGGCTACCCACGAAGCCTTGCTGCACCTCCCCTGTTTTAGCCATTCCCGGTTGATGAGGCTACGATTACCTTTATAGGACACATCACTTAGAATGCTCATCGTCCACCTGACGATGTTCTGAAAGCATTCAATCCATACAAGTTCGTTCCAGGTTCGAACGAAACGGAAGGCATTATCTCGTTCCACTCATTTTGGAACCACCCTCAGAGTTAACGACGATAACCCTTACACTCTAAATCACCATCTCGAACCTATAGTACTATTCCGTCAAACTCATTACGGAATCACCCACAGAGTTATACTGACGTATAGTTCCTACACCTCGAGTCTTCACTTGCTCCACTTAGATTCACGACCTAACGTTAATTTGGAATCGATGTGGTTTTCGGATATCCAAATATGGAAACCCGATCCCGGTCTCATTGAAATCCAAAGCGGGTCTTTTAAGGCCAAGTTGTTTTAAAGTTTAAAACAATTCCATTATCTATACACACAGATAGATAAATCATAGATTCACAATAGGTAATCAACATTATCATCACAACAGATAATCTATATTATCATTATCAAAAGATAATCTAAATCATCGTCACAATGCAACTAATGCATCCATATCACTCAATATTATTTATCTCATATCTGAGATTCAAACCAATCAAGGCAAACAATATCATCCATCCATATAAGCAATGATCTATAATCACCATTTATAATTAATTTAAAGTGAATTAAATTAACTACATCATTCTCTAATTAATTTAAAGTGAATTAAATTAATTACTTCATCAATATAAATCTTGCTTACATAACCTTTAATTAATTACAAATTAATTAATTAATCATCTTCCAATTAATCACTTTAATTAATCATCTTTGATTAATTATTCCTTAATTACATTTATGTAATTATCCTTTAATTAATTTCACAAATTAATTATACTTAACCAAATACAGTTAACCTTAATTACTTTACAAATTAATTAACTATAATTAATTACGTTAATCCTTAATTAATTATATTAATTAATTACCCTTAATCACTTATTATTAACTAATTAATCTTAATTAATCAATCTTAATTACATCATTAATTATATTAATTAATGATTTCTAATTATAATTTAATTAAGTACCTTATTTAAATTAATTACATTAAGTAATTAATCTTAATTTAAACCATAATTGTTAATCACCGTTGATTAGCCCCATTCAGTAATTAAGTACCTTTAATTACTTTACCAAACAAATTAACTACTCCATAATTAATTATCTCAAATTAGTCCCTTGATTAATTCACAAAGTAATTATACTTAAATTACTTCAATTATCAAATCACCTTCAATTAATTACATATAGTAATTACCCATTAATTACTTCTCTAAGTAATTACTCTTTATTTAATTACTTTAAGTAATTATACTTCATAAATCATCAAATAATTGTTTTAAATTAGTTAAACTGAATTAATTAACTTAATCTAATCAAATTAACCTCAATTAATTACAATAAGTAATTAATTTCCTTCATTACTTCCATAAGTAATTATATTTAATAATTTACACAAATGATTATCTTTAAATTAATTAATCTAATTAATTATTAAAATTAATCACATTAATTAATTAATTAATTAATTAATTAATCCTTAGCTAATGACCATCATTAACTATTAACAATTTATTAATTACTTATCTGAAATAATTAACTTATTTTAAATCATTATTAATTTCAAATTAATTAATCATTAGTAACTCATTAATTAATCCCTAATTAATTAAATAATTAAGTGTAAATTAAAACTTAATTAAATCCATTATTACTTGATTAATTAATTATTAATCATTAATTAAAAATCAAATTCTTATTTAATTAATTATTCTTAAATTACAAGTTAATTATTCTAAGAATAATTAATCTTAAACCTTTAAGATTAATCCCTTAATTACTTTAAGTAATTATCCATTTATTAATTTATTCAATAAATTAATTATATTTTTATTACCTTAATAATTAAATGAAACTCAAATCATATAATTTAACTTCGCCCAGTTTTAAAATCAATTTAAAATTTTTCTTATAAAAGAAATTTTACAAGAGTTAATCAAATTTCTTTTTAAATTCAAAATATTTAAATTTTACATTATCATTCAAATTTGTTTTAAACACTTAAATTTATAAAACTTAAATTTATTTAAACTAGAGATTCAAAATTAGATTTAAATCAAATTTAAACTTTGTTCAAAACATTTATTTACATTTCAATTTCCTATTTGAATTCAAATTTCTTTAAAAACAATTTTAAACAATAAACCCCTTTAAAGTATTTTGAACCAATTTGAATTTAAGAACTTTTTTTTTTCATTTCCAACTATGATTCAAATTTAGACTTGAATCCATAAATTAAAAATTAAATTTAAAATATATTTCAAAACTTTGCTTAATATTTAAATTCAGTTTAAAAATTTGAAAACATAACAGGATTTCTAACTTGTAACAAGTCTAACTCAAACTGCTAATAATTCACTCGAGCCTAACCTAAACTTGCCCAAGCAAAACACTAACTAACTCGAATAAAACTCAAGTAACAACCCATTAGAAAAATATTAAAACTGAAAGGGTACTCTCAGGTTTACAAAAGACTGCATCAACAAATACCCGAGCCCTCATCACAAAAACTTCGAGTCCACTTCCCCACAGCTTCGAACAAATCACGCGTAAACCCGGTATAAACACGAGCATCCATCTTCCCCAAAAACAACTGACACCATAAGAACGCCGTGCACCTGCACCACCACGGCCATCACCTTCGGCCTCTCGCAACCCCACGAGCAAGTCGTCGATCATCTACAAATGCCATACCAACCTCGAATCAACTGCAGAAACTCCAAATCGAATTCTAGCATTCGAGCACCAAAAAATGGAAAATGGGTCGAACTGCAAACGCCTCAATCTCCAAACTCCTACCATCTGAGAGGTACCACCTCCGGCCACTTCTTTATCCTCACCTCATCTATCTCCAGTTCGAATTAGGGAGGACTCGATTACTTATTCATGTCGCAGTGATCAATTTACTGAACAATATTGAAACTAGGGCATATCAATTCAATTCAAAATTCCCATCACCACTCTGCATTAATTCTACCTCCAGTATTTTTCCCTACAACTTAGCTCATAAATCCATCACCAGAATAAATATTGGCCACTCCGATCACCTAGGTTGATGATTCAAACCCAAAATAGGTTTTCTGCTTAAACCAAGTTTCCCAATCAATCTCAATCAAAAAAATTCAAATTTTAGTTTTAAAATTTACATCTTTGATCTTGTAACTTGTTTATATTCTTAAATCAAAGAATTAAGAATGATTAAATTCTACTTTCAAAAATTTCTCTGTTGTACCTTGTTTTTTTCCAAAGACAGTACAGTTTTTATTTATCTTTCATATTTACTAAAATTAAAAACTTTACTTATTACATACATGCTTGTTAAAATCTTAAACTATAACAATGATTTTAACATGAAGTCATGATTTTTTGAACATACAAAAAATATATGGAATCTAGAACAGGCAAAACAACACAACATGCATTCAAACATATAACAGAGGATATCATCATATTAATCCATTCCAACATGATTATCACAGTAGTAAATCAAGCAACTATATTACTTAAATTATTTTAGTTAAAATGTTACTCACCGAATTATGAAAGCAGAGCATCCATGTTTGACAGGCTTCAGATTGCTTTTTTTTTAAAAACTGCAGTTGCTTATTAAAAATTCATCTTGTATTTGTAATGCTAGTTGTTTCCAGGTGTAAAGATGCAGGCTCCCAGAGTTAACAATTTTCCATGTTTTCCAGAAAATGATGCAGGACTCAGTTGCTAAATTAATCCAGATGCATGCTTTCCAGAAACAATTTGCAGGTTTGTATTTTTTTTTTAAAAACAGAAAAGAATTTGCAGGCTCTCATTTGCATGCAAGTTTTGAGAATGTGCAAATTGATTTTCTGGTTGAAGAGGCTACAGATGAAACTAGAGTTGCATTTGAACTTTAAGACTTAGTTGTATGTTTCCAGAAAAATGCAGGTTTTGGAATTGAAGAGCTACAGGTTTATATGGTTTGCATTACAAGTTTGAGTATGATTCGGATGGTTTTTGAAGAAGATTGATTTTGAGTATTGATTTGGTTAGAGGAAAACTGGTTTCAGATTGATTTTCGAGGGGATTTGCAGATTTTGCTTTGGACAGAATTTGTTTTGATCAAAATTTCTGATTTGAAGAAAGATACAGATTTTTAATTTAAACAGAAAACAGGTTTGAGGAGATTTCATTTCAGGTTTTGGTTTAGAGGAAGATTATAGGTTTTTCAAATTTGTTTTGAGGAGAAATTTACAGACTTTATTTGAACAGAAATTTTCTGTTTTGTGGAAGATGAATTCAGATATTTAGATCTGGAAACTTTCTCAAGTTTTTGAAGAAAAGAAGAATAAGATGAGGAGAAATGTTTACATAAACAAAATTTTAATTTAATTAAAATAAAAGAAAAAGATAAGAATACACTTGCTCTAACCTTAACACTTGTCACTTGGTTTAATTAATGGCTTACACTTGTCTTTAGGGTGTTCTAGGAAATTCACACATGTATTAAGTATATTTTAATTTTAATTTAAAATTGTTTATAAACTCTTAAATCTAAATTTATTATTTCTTATGTATAAATAAATGAGTTTCTTCCCTATTTAATTTATTAAAAAGAAATGAGACAAACAAATTATGAATATAAGCTTATTCAAATTTTTTTAAGTATTTATTCTTTTAAATTTCAAGACATTAAATTCCAATTTAAATTAATTTATCAAATCCAATTTTAAAATCAAGTCATATATAGATGCATATATAACTCTTGTTAAAATTAAAAATAACAAATCCTATTTCTAACAAAATTTAGTTATGTTTATAAAAACTAAGTATTATCATTTTTATTTAAAAATAACAAATTAAACAATATTAAATAATTTATAAATGAGATTATAAATTTCCTTTATCACTCAATATATTAAAATCATAAGTAAATTGTATTTTAAATTCTTATATAAAATTTCCAAGCAAGATTTTAAAAAGAAAATGAAACAAAGCTTTGATGTTAATCTAATTTAAATTCATATTTAAGTTAAATAAAATATAAATCTAAACAAATAACATTTTCCTTTAATATAAACCATATAATTATTTATTAATTTGCTTTGAAAAGTTATATGTTAAATTTAAATCAAATTTTCCAATTTACCAAATATAAATTAAGATTAGATAATTGATTCATTTATTGATTTCCAAATCAAAGTTTATCAATTTACAATATATACAATTATATATATTATAAACAGAAAACAATTTATTAGCTTTTAAAAGATAAAATCTACCAATTTAAATATTTATTAAAAGATGATTATTAGATCAATTCAAAATTTTATTATCAAAGTATCAAATCAAACTAAATTTATAACACAGATTATTAAATTTATATTGCCCAATTTTCGGGATATCACATTCCTTCCCCCTTAAAAGAATTTCGTCCCCGAAATTTTAAAAGCAAAGGTAATTTAATAATCTATCTTAAGATTTTATTTTAAAACACAAGCATATGTCAATCATATGCTAACAACCATAGCAACCAATTTACTCAAACAAATCTAATTATCCAGATGAAATTCTGGATAGGAATTCCTAGAGTTTCCCAAATATAAATATCGGGATACTCGCTCTATAGAATCCAAACAATCTATACTACTAAGCTACAGAGCTCTTATTCAACTAGATCTTCAAAACTAAACTGGATATCGGGCTTCAGATAAGTCTGACTCTACAATCACATCTTCCTGAACTGCTGGTTCCATAACCAGAGATAGATCATACACGTACTCTCTCAGAGATATGTGAAACACATCGAATCCCAGTTATCCAAACTGGCAATCCAACCTTGAAAATCAAACGCCAATCCTCACAAGAATACAGAAAAGATTCAAAACACCTCGGAGCTTACTTACCCAGTCTTACCCAATCTTATAGCTCCTTGGATCAGAGAAAACTTACCCAAAAATCAGATCTCCGATTCCGGAATCCAAATTCTTTCGTCTCTTATTCACAAAACACTTTTGACGATCCTGGGCTGCCTTCATCTCTCCTGACCAGCTCAACCTTCGCTGATGACTCTAGAAACAATCTGGACCAAAACAACCCAACAAAATGATCTCCTCAAGATCAATCCCAAACCAAGAATATCAACTCTACTCCACAAACAACAGAAGACTACCTCTCTTCTCCTATCCGGAAAAGAAAGAACAAAAGCACTCCCAAACTGCTTCCGCTACACAACTCTGATAACTCAAGAGAACACTCAAACTATCGCAAGTCACTTTTGCGATCAACCAGACCACTATCCAAAAAAAACTGTTTTCTCTTTTCCAATCAGAACAACTTACGCTTAACTAGCCAATCCATTAAAGAAATGGATCCACTCTGCTTCTTCTGAACTCCATCTTCAGAAAAAATTCTAACCAAAAGACTTCTTGCTAGCACAGAACACTCTGAGCTGCACTTCTGACACTGACACCAAAGACTTCCTAATCCAAAGCTCTTCGAGGAACTCGGACTTCAAACCATACAGAAACATCCTGCTGAACCCAGCCACAACATCGAAGCAAACATACTTCTAAAACTTGTTCCAAAGAAAAATCTTCGAAAACATCTATAGTCACTGTGTCTCATCACACAGCTACCAATTCCTGAGGTATCGAGATACCATCAATTTCTTCTGCCCAATTGACAGATCCAAACTCTACTCATCCATCTTCAAAAATGATCTTTGAACCTTTACAGGTCACCTTTAGAGATAAATGAAATCCTTCATCACTACAAAGCTCACTCGACACGGTATTAGGTCTACAGTCTCGACAGATACACTTCCAACTTCAAACATTCAAACACCAACCAATGGTAGTAGTCGTGTTACACACCCACTACCTTATATACCTTTATAACCTATATTGGAAAACCTGAAAAGGTAACCCAACAGATAGGCAGAAATAAATATATCTATATATATAAAAATTACAAACACGCTATCTCAAGATAGACACCACTCCAGAGCCTAGGTATTCACTCAACCTAATGCTATGATACCACTGTAATGACCCGCCATCCGACTCCACAGAATGACGCATCATTAATAAGGAAGAAAGGGATAGAAAAGAGAAAAGAAAGAGAAGAAAGAAGAAACCAACATCAGAATCTAAACAGCGGAACGAATAAATTATATTAATAACATAAATATTACATAGTTTACAACACTAATCAGAGTCACACAGCATATACATCACATACTAGACAGTTATAAACACCTGTCTAGTTATACAACTCAATACATCACAACAAAGAGATACAACACAGAGTACACATAGCGGAACTATATATCTAACGCAGAATCCTCCTGCTCCATTGCTCCTCCACAATTTGTCAAAGCTAACCTGAATCCCTTGGCTACTCGTAAAAATTTGAGTACCCTAGAGTTTATGAAAAACAAAAATAAACTCCGGGTCAGACATGGGTCTGGTGTGAGTAACAGGTTAAAGTTGCTTAACTTTGAAAAACCTTTGAAAAGAAAGGTATCATGTAAGACTTCCCACACATAAACATGGAAAAGTTTTTACCTTACGCTAACCAAAACATTTGATAGGAAATCCAATGATATTATAATAGGTCTAGGGTTTTCAAGTAAATATGAAATGGCCGAAATTGTTACATCTATTAAATTCCAGCTACTAGTCACAAAAGTGGGTAATACAATCAAAACCGTTGGCACTTATTGGATTTTGGATTCCATCAATGGCAGGGCTACTGGGGTACCGCCCGTCACAGTACGTGGCCTAGATCAACGTAACGAGGAGTACGCCCGCTCCCCTGCAACACAAGACCGGAACCATCCCTTACTGGACAGTCCCGAACAAGACAACCCCGCAGTTGGCGTACGTTCCAACCGCCCACACAGCCGAAATAAAAAGGGACTTCTAGACAGGGAAAATCTTGCTCTCAAGTGGGGGCTACCCACGAAGCCTTGCTGCACCTCCCCTGTTTTAGCCATTCTCAGTTGATGAGGCTTGAGGCTACGATTACCTTTATAGGACACATCACTTAGAATGCTCATCGTCCACCTGACGATGTTCTGAAAGCATTCAATCCATACAAGTTCGTTCCGGGTTCGAACGAAACCGAAGGCATTATCTCGTTACACTCATTTTGGAATCACCCTTAGAGTTAACGACGATAACCCTTGCACTCTAAATCACCATCTCGAACCTATAGTACTATTCCGTCAAACTCATTACGGAATCACCCACAGAGTTATACTGACGTATAGTTCCTACACCTCGAGTCTTCACTTTCTCCACTTAGATTCACGACCTAACGTTAATTTGGAATCGATGTGGTTTTCGGATATCCAAATATGGAAACCCGATCCCGGTCTCATCGAAATCCAAAGCGTGTCTTTTAAGGCCAAGTTGTTTTAAAGTTTAAAACAATTCAATTATCTATACACACAGATAGATAAATCATAGATTCACAATAGGTAATCAACATTATCATCACAACAGATAATCTATATTATCATTATCAAAAGATAATCCAAATCATCGTCACAATGCAACCAATGCATCCATATCACTCAACATTATTTATCTCATATCTGAGATTCAAACCAATCAAGGCAAACAATATCATCTATCCATATAAGCAATGATCTATAATCACCATTTATAATTAATTTAAAGTGAATTAAATTAACTACATCATTCTCTAATTAATTTAAAGTGAATTAAATTAATTACTTCATCAATATAAATCTTGCTTACATAACCTTTAATTAATTAAATTAATTAATTAATCATCTTTCAATTAATCACTTTAATTAATCATCTTTGATTAATTATTCCTTAATTACATTTATGTAATTATCCTTTAATTAATTTCACAAATTAATTATACTTAACCAAATACAGTAATCAACCTTAATTACTTCACAAATTAATTAACTATAATTAATTACATTAATCCTTAATTAATTATATTAATTAATTACCCTTAATCACTTATTATTAACTAATTAATCTTAATTAATCAATCTTAATTACATCATTAATTATATTAATTAATGATTTCTAATTACAATTTAATTAAGTACCTTATTTAAATTAATTACATTAAGTAATTAATCTTAATTTAAACCATAATTGTTAATCATCGTTGATTAACCCCATTCAGTAATTAACTACCTTTAATTACTTTACCAAACAAATTAACTACTCCATAATTAATTATCTCAAATTAATCCCTTGATTAATTCACAAAGTAATTATACTTAAATTACTTCAATTATCAAATCACCTTCAATTAATTACATATAGTAATTACACATTAATTACTTCTCTAAGTAATTACTCTTTATTTAATTACTTTAAGTAATTATACTTCACAAATCATCAAATGATTGTTTTAAATTAGTTAAACTGAATTAATTAACTTAATCTAATCAAATTAACCTCAATTAATTACAATAAGTATTTAATTTCCTTAATTACTTCCATAAGTAATTATACTTAATAATTTAGACAAATGATTATCTTTAAATTAATTAATCTAATTAATTATTAAAATTAATCACATTAATTAATTAAATAATCCTTAGTTAATGACTTCATTAACTATTAACAATTTATTAATTACTTATCTGAAATAATTAACTTATTTTAAATCATTATTAATTTCAAATTAATTAATCATTAGTAACTCATTAATTAATCCCTAATTGATTAAATAATTAAGTGTAAATTAAAACATAATTAAATCCATTATTACTTGATTAATTAATTATTAATCATTAATTAAAAATCAAATTCTTATTTAATTAATTATTCTTAAATTACAAGTTAATTATTCTAAGAATAATTAATCTTAAACCTTTAAGATTAATCCCTTAATTACTTTAAGTAATTATCCATTTATTAATTTATTCAATAAATTAATTATATTTTTATTACCTTAATAATTAAATGAAACTCAAATCATATAATTTAACTTCACCCAGTTTTAAAATCAATTTAAAGCTTTTCTTATAAAAGAAATTTTACAAGAGTTAATCAAATTTCTTTTTAAATTCAAAATATTTAAATTTTACATTATCAGTCAAATTTGTTTTAAACACTTAAATTTATAAAACTTAAATTTATTTTAAACTAGAGATTCAAAATTAGATTTAAATCAAATTTAAACTTTGTTCAAAACATTTCTTTACATTTCAACTTCTTATTTGAATTCAAATTTCTTTAAAAACAATTTTAAACAATAAACCCCTTTAAAGTATTTTGAACCAATTTGAATTTAAGAACTTTTTTTTTTCATTTCCAACTATGATTCAAATTAAGACTTGAATCCATAAATTAAATTTAAATTTAAAACATATTTCAAATCTTTGCTTAATATTTAAATTCAGTTTAAAAATTTGAAAACATAACAGGATTTCTAACCTGTAACAAGTCTAACTCAAACTGCTAATAATTCACTCGAGCCTAACCTAAACTTGCCCAAGCAAAACACTAACTAACTCGAATAAAACTCGAGTAACAACCCATTAGAAAAACATTAAAACTGAAAGGGTACTGTCAAGTTTACAAAAGACTGCATCAACAAATACCTGAGCCCTCATCACAAAAACTTCGAGTCCACTTCCCCACAGCTTCGAACAAATCACGCGTAAACCCGATATAAACACGAGCATCCATCTTCCCCAAAAACAACTGACACCATAAGAACGCCGTGCACCTGCACCACCACGGCCATCACCTCCGGCCTCTCGTAACCCCACGAGCAAGTCGCCGATCATCTACAAATGCCATACCAACCCTCGAATCAACTGCAGAAACCCCAAATCGAATTCCAGCATTCGAGCACCAAAAACTGGAAAATGGGTCGAACTGCAAATGCCTCAATCTCCAAACTCTGACCATCTGAGAGGTACCACCTCCGGCCACTTCTTTATCCTCACCTCATCTATCTCCAGTTCGAATTAGGGAGGAATCGATTACTTATTCATGTCGCAGTGATCAATTTAATGAACAATATTGAAACTAGGGCATATCAATTCAATTCCAAATTCCCATCACCACTCTGCATTAATTCTACCTCCAGTATTTTTCCCTACAACTTAGCTCATAAATCCATCACCAGAATAAATATTGGCCACTCCGATCACCTAGGTTGATGATTCAAACCCAGAATAGGTTTTCTGCTTAAACCAAATTTCCCAATCAATCTCAATCAAAAAAATTCAAATTTTAGTTTTAAAATTTACATCTTTGATCTTGTAACTTGTTTATATTCTTAAATCAAAGAATTAAGAATGATTAAATTCTACTTTCAAAAATTTCTCTGTTGTACCTTGTTTTTTTTTCAGAGACAGTACAGTTTTTATTTATCATTCATATTTACTAAAATTAAAAACTTTACTTATTACATACATGCTTGTTAAAATCTTAAACTATAACAATGATTTTAACATGAAGTCATGATTTTTTGAACATACAAAAAAAAACTGGAATCTAGAACAGGCAAAACAACACAACATGCATTCAAACATATAACAGAGGATATCATCATATTAAT
This sequence comes from Allium cepa, assembly GCA_030765085.1. Taxonomy (NCBI): domain Eukaryota; kingdom Viridiplantae; phylum Streptophyta; class Magnoliopsida; order Asparagales; family Amaryllidaceae; genus Allium; species Allium cepa. The sequence goes on from CM060931.1 coordinate 403,332,490, forward strand.
CCATTCCAACATGATTATCACAGTAGTAAATCAAGCAACTATATTACTTAAATTATTTTAGTTAAAATGTTACTCGCCGAATTATGAAAGCAGAGCATCCATGTTTGACAAGCTTCAGATTGCTTTTTTTTTAAACTGCAGTTGCTTATTAAAACTTCATCTTGTATTTGTAATGCAAGTTGTTTCCAGGTGTAAAGATGCAGGCTCCCAGAGTTAACAATTTTTCATGTTTTCCAGAAAATGATGCAGGACTCAGTTGCTAAATGAATCCAGATGCATGCTTTCCAGCAACAATTTGCAGGTTTGTATTTTTTTTTTAAAACAGAAAAGACTTTGCAGGCTCTCGGTTGCATGCAAGTTTTGAGAATTTGCAAATTGATTTTCTGGTTGAAGAGGCTACAGATGAAACTAGACTTGCATTTGAACTTTAAGACTTAGTTGCATGTTTCCAGAAAAATGCAGGTTTTGGAATTGAAGTGCTACAAGTTTATATGGTTTGCATTACAAGTTTGAGTATGATTCAGATGGTTTTTGAAGAAGATTGATTTTGAATATTGATTTGGTTAGAGGAAAACTGGTTTCAGATTGATTTTCGAGGGGATTTGCAGATTTTGGTTTGGAGAGAATTTGTTTTGATCAAGATTTCTGTTTTGAAGAAAGATACAGATTTTTAATTTAAACAGAAAACAGGTGACGAGATTTCATTTCAGGTTTTGGTTTAGAGGAAGATTATAGGTTTTTCAAATTTGTTTTGAGGAGAAATTTGCAGACTTTATTTGAACAGAAATTTTCTGTTTTGTGGAAGATGAATTCAGATTTTTAGATCTGAAAACTTTCTCAAGTTTTTGAAGAAAAGAAGAATAAGATTGTTTACATAAACAAATTTTTAATTTAATTAAAATAAAATAAAAAGATAATTAAAGAATACACTTGCTCTAACCTTAACACTTGTCACTTGGTTTAATTAATGGCTTACACATGTCTTTAGGGTGTTTTAAGAAATTCACACATGTATTAAGTATATTTTAATTTTAATTTAAAATTGTTTATAAACTCTTAAATCTAAATTTATTATTTCTTATGTATAAATAAATGAGTTTCTTCCCTATTTAATTTATTAAAAAGAAACGAGACAAACAAATTATGAATATAAGCTTATTCAAATTTTTTTAAGTATTTATTCTTTTAAATTTCAAGACATTAAATTCCAATTTAAATTAATTTATCAAATCCAATTTTAAAATCAAGTTATATATAGATGCATATATAACTCTTGTTAAAATTAAAAATAACAAATCCTATTTCTAACAAAATTTAGTTATGTTTATAAAAACTAAGTATTATCATTTTTATTTAAAAATAACAAATTACACAATATTAAATAATTTATAAATGAGATTATAAATTTCCTTTATCACTCAATATATTAAAATCATAAGTAAATTGTATTTTAAATTCTTATATAAAATTTCCAAGCAAGATTTTAAAAAGAAAATAAAACAAAGCTTTGATGTTAATCTAATTTAAATTCATATTTAAGTTAAATAAAATATAAATCCAAAAAATAAGATTTTCCTTTAATATAAACCATATAATTATTTATTAATTTGCTTTGAAAAGTTATATGTTAAATTTAAATCCAATTTTCCAATTTACCAAATATAAATTAAGATTAGATAATTGATTCATTTATTGATTTCCAGATCAAAGTTTATCAATTTACAATATATACAATTATATATATTATAAACAGAAAACAATTTATTAGCTTTTAAAAGATAAAATCTACCAATTTAAATATTTATTAAAAGATGATTATTAGATCAATTCAAAATTTTATTATCAAAAGTATCAAATCAAACTAAATTTATAACACAGATTATTAAATTTATATTGCCCAATTTCCGGGATATCACAGGCACTATTTGAAGCTTTACATGGAAGGCCATGAAAATTCCTTTTTGTTGGTTAGAGACCGGGGATAGGTTGGTTCTTGGTCCTAATTTAGTTAGAGAAGCTGTAGAAAAGATTGAGTCGGTTCGGGCTTGGATAAATGAAGACCAATTCAGGCAGAAGAATTATGAAAATAGAAGATAGAAAGATTTAGAATTCTCAGTTGGAGATCATGTTTTCATTACGGTATCACCGACGAAGGGTGTGATTCGATTTGGCAAATCAGGGAAGTTGGAATTGAGATTCGTAGGACCATTTCGTATTGTAGAGAGGATCGGGAAACTCGTATGTAGAGTAGAGTTACTGAATAGTTTGGCAGGAGTCCACGATGTTTTTCATGTTTCTCATCTAAGGAAGTGTGTTAGAGATCCGGAGTCTACTATAGCACCGACTGTCTTAGATGACTTGGTAGTACAACCAGACTTGACTATAGTTAGAAAGCCGGTTCGCACAGTCACGAGCGATGATAAGAGGCTAAGGAACAAGTCAGACAGATTAGTTAAATTCAAGTGAAGTGACGATGAGAGAGACTGTATTTGGGAGACTAAAAACAGGATTGGAGACGCTTATTCTAATTTGTTTGATGGTATGTTTTACCTTTTTGATTGTTTTGTTAGGTACCTTATCGTAATTCGAGGACGAAATTCTTTAAGGAGGTGAGATTGTAACACCTCATATTTTTAATAACATTAGTTGAACATTTAATTAGGTAAATTAAATGAAATAATGTAAAATAATTAGGAGATTGAGATTTGTGATTAAACTAGGAGGTGGCTGCCTAAGAGATTAAATGAACTAAAATAAAATAGGTAAAGGAAATAGATGAGGGGAAAAGTTGGAATAAGAGTATTCTAATACCCTAAAACCTTTGGAATTCATTTCACATATTCATTCATTTGCAAAAATTAAATATTAAGGCCGACCACCATTAGCAAGAACAAGTGAAAAAAAGTGCTAAAGTTAGAAGATTAATCAAATCCACTCAAATCTCAAACTCCTTAATCTCAAGGCTAAGGTGAACAATGACTACATCTCATGTTTCCAAATTATTTTTGGTTTTAAGGTTAAACCCAATTTATTTTGCAAGATTATGCTATGTTTTGAGTGATTAAATATTTATATATGCTTGTTGATAAATTATACTCATTCATATAGGTTTTATGATATGTTTTAATCTGAAAACCTTATTAAATGACATTTAAATGCCTTGCGATTTTAGAGTTAGATCATAAATGATATTTTAGAGATGGGTTTCAATTTTCATAATCTTTTGAATTAATGTGGATTTAATATTAATTTTCTAGCGAGGAAATTGATTATTGGGTTTAAAATAATTTTCAACCAAATTATTTATGTTTTGGGTCTGAAATCAATACATGTTAAAAAACATATTAAAAATGATTTTCTAGAATTTTCGTAGAATTTTCCTAAGTGTTTTAATAGATATATAAAATTATTTAAGGTATGGTACTTAAATGTTATATATTTATAAAAGGAGAGGGGGTATTTTGTTAATTAATTATATTGTTTATTTCTAAAACACTGGTAGCAATTTTATAAAAGAAATTAGCAATCAATCATATTTTAACAAACAAGGCAGGTTAGTTGAAAAGATTGCCTTAAAATGATAAAATTCAGTTTAAACAGGCTTTTTATCTGTTTCGCCACTTCGGACACTTGGGGTTCCGACCTAGTAGTTCCACCACCATCACTATCGAAACCAATGCACATGGCGTCAAAAACTTGGTGCATAGTGAATTGGGCATAGAAGGAAGGTATTGTATCGAAACTAGGGGTTTTGAAGGGCTCGAATCGCTACTTTTCTTTTGAATGAAAATGCGCCCGCTTTTCTTTCAAAAGGAACGCTCTCGACTTCGTTGGCTTCCGACTGTGTCAAATAGATTTATGGAATGGTTTCAAAAGAGGTTGCGCCTTTGTTTTAAGTAAATTCTTTCAAAGTGGTCGAAAGCCTTAGCTGCCGCTTTTCTACCTTTCGAAGCAAATGGTTGAGGAAGGTATATTTTGATTCAAAACCCAAGCCGCTTCTCTAATGCTTTCGAAGGGTTGGTTTTGACACCTTCACTTCTTTACTTAGGAAATGCTTTCGAAAGAGTGCTTTCGACTTAAATGATTTATATCACTTTTGCTCCATTGAAGGTAAAACCCAAATGTTTCGAATGGTTTAGTTTGTATACCAGATGGGACTGGTATAGAGTCGCACCCTATACATTGGCTATTAGCCCCTACGTAATTTAGTCCAAAATTTCAACGTGTAGGGCTTTGTCACAGGTATGACTAAAATGATCATACGTGCAGAAGGGAATATATTTGTATGGAGGTAGGTTATTGGTGACCCTTAAAAACCATTAGGATCGGGTGACCTGGAAGAAGATAAGTTAGGGACAGACCGTCCAGAAGAGGAATATCTAACAATTGTTAGATTATTTATTTATATTATCTAGTAGGCCCGAGATAGCCAAAGGTTATTAGTTAGTCAAACAAAACTATGGTGTTCGGACAGATAGTCCATTTGTTGCTATGGTGTTCGGACAGATAAGTTACCTGATATGTATGTTTACATGATAATGCTTTACAGTTTTAACCAGTTTTGGTTGCAAAATTATGATTTGCAAAACATATGTTTTAAAAGAATATTAGTGAGGGGATACCCGTTTCGCTAAGCTGCGTGGTCTCACTTAATATAGAATAACCGAGATGTATAGTATTGTTCACACCAGGCTTTATGTCTAACTCGAAGTTTATGTTTTTCCCCTTAAACTCTCGGGTGCTTAAAATTGATTTAAGTGGATTGAGGGTTGAGGATTTTCAGGTTTTAGCAGGTTGGTGAATAAAGCATCCGGAGATGAGCAGGTGGCAAAGGAAAGCTATTTAAGAGTTGCCGTTTTTGTTTTATTCCGTTGTGTTGTATTTAAGATAGTTATGTCTATATAGTACTCTGGTCATCCAAGAGGACATCTTCATATGTCGCTCTTGGTGTATTTTGTAATAATTATATTTGGTTTGAACCTGGGAAACGATTGGGATTATGTAATGCAATATGAAACATATTTTGTGAAATCTAATCTGAAAAGTTGTTTTTGAAATTTGTGATTTTGTTTCATATTCATGTTCTTTTGATATTATGGATGCCATTAACGTTACCGTATTTGGTCACTGGAATTTAATATCATGGATGACTGCAGCATCTATAACGCTTAGCTTCGGCCCTCCAAATAGGAGATGTTACATTCTATGATGGTCTCATTGAATGGGCAATATTCCTCTTCCCTTACTTTTTTCCTTGGTGCTTTGTTGACATAACTTCGCTAACTGCTCTATACAAGCTTTTAGCTGATGGGTCTAATCTTTCTTAGGATCTGTTTAGGATGAATCACTTTTGCAAAGTGAAATGATGCCATCATCATCACAAGGTTGATCGATTTTGCAATTATGAGTCAACAAAATTAAGTGATATTAAGTATTCCTTAAAGAGAAGTAATTATATTACCTTCCTTGCATACAATATTAAGTGTAAAATTCTAAAAATTTACTACGTCGGTTAGTTATATAGGTATTCGAGCTGACACAAAAACAATAAAGCTGTAAAATAAAGTACTGGAAATAGTAAATGGACAAAGGGAAATTAGGTGGTTCGAAAGTTATGGAATCCTACGTCCATGGGAAAAATATCACTTTCTTCCTTTTATTTTCTTAGCATAGACAAATAATGATAGAGAGTATAGAATTTCGTTTTGTGTGCCTGAAAAAGGTAAAGAGAAAAAAAATCCCCCTTTCTGCTATAGTGCCTTTTCTACTTGTAGTACAGGGATACACATGGCTCGTCGATATCCTTCTTTCCCACTTTTATTTTCCACCTTTGGATCTGTCACATGTTATCCATCCTTCTCATTTGTTTGATGTGTATGGATTACTAACGTATCCTTAGCAGAAAACTGTATTTTGAGTGGTTGAATTTTTGTGAATTTAGGTGGGAAACTTGATATTGTAGCAGGAGTGTTTGAAATTGGGAATGGAGAATCCAATGTTTTAAGTAACTTTTATGCCTTGGATTCTGCATAGCCTTGGGCATGTGCTTCTGCCTCCATAGGTGGACGGTGTTGTTATGGGGAACTTTCCTTCTTTTTAGGGAGACCTCATGTCTTAATTGGTAATTTAGGGCTTCGCCTTGTTTCCTTAAACATTGTGATGCCATGTTGCCTTTGTACTGCACTAACATTTTCGAAGGTGTACTGCGCCGTTTATATTTTGTGTGAATATATCATGATGCGGGGATAGTTGGAGTTGGGCTGCATCGCTTGGTAGGAGAGATCGTGTTGTTATCATACTGATCTGCTCTGAATTGTTCTCAATCATCGGAGGACTGTCCCCTTGCTTTCGTCTATGAATCATATCTAATGATCTTTGGGATGAAGTTCGGTCTTCCTGATTTTCCTTCGATGGTACATGGTTCGACCACTAGTTATGGAGCAGTCTCTTTACCTCATTTAATCCCTTAGGTTACTCATGTTTGTGGTCAGGACTTGCAGGATTACAGTGCAGTCTTTATTAATTTAAAATCGATATAGGGTTGTGGCGTTGTTTTGTCACATCAAGATGGCGGCGCCTCTTGTTATTTTAAGTTTGCGGTACATCCCCATTAGCATATAAATACTTAAAAACATGTGCCGTGGTTTTACATCATTAGGTTAGGCTTTTGGATTAGCCTTTATACTTTACAGGTGTTTTCAGTTTTCGATGTGGTATTATAACATTGAATCTGTATTTAATGGGGAGCACAGCTGTGTTCATGTCTTTGGGTCTTGGCGTAGTTTTGCCTGGGTTCTGTCACTACGTCCATTTCATAGCTTACACATCATTATAGGAGCAGTCCTTTCCATTTTCCACTGCTTTATATTATCTCGGCGCAGCTCATTTGGGCTTAGCTTTTGTTTCTTTTCTGTGCTTCAACTTTTGTCGTGAGGGCAGTTCTCCTAGCTCGGTAGCTGCATCAAGCTTAATTTGACAGTGTTTGTGCAATATGTGTGTAACAATTGATAAAATGGTATAGAAGAGAAGGATGGAAGTAAGGAATCCTCCATCTAAACCCTTTTTCCGACATAAGAATGTAGATATAGAAAACCAGCTTTTGAAAAAATTTGGATGTTAGAAAATTGGATGCTAGATATCGGATGACAGGAATTGGATACAAAATTGATTAAACTATTCTTCTATGCATAGAAGTATGGAAAATTTTGAATAAGAAAACTAGGATTTTGATTTTCAAAAATTGCATACATATAGAACTACCGGTTTATATAGGTTGTTTGTGCCATATTTTCAAAATTGTTTTAAAAGAATGCATTCATATAGGAGGCATTGATTTAGTATTGTCCTGCATACATACCATATATGTTGTGATACACATACGCTTTTACGATGCTTAATTAAAAAGAAATTAATTAATAGCTAGCAATGCTGAAAATAGAATCTTCACAAACATCATAATTTGATTATGAGACTTGCACTATTTTGTCTGTGGCAATTTAATGACTAATCATCATATATAAAGTTTTCTGATCGAAGTTCAAACAAAAACGTTATAAACATTTGAATATTTCGGGTCATAAATAATTAAATATGTAAAACAAAACGAATATAATTAACTAATGTTGATTATCGTTACGGTTAGTTAATGCTTACTTGACGTCCAAGTCTAATTAATGTCAAATTAGATCGGTCAAAACAGGAGAGATTAGGTTGTATAAGGAATGAAACAAATGGCAGAAATATATTAACAAATAAGGGCGACCAGTCGACCCTTTCATTGAGACCGATCAACCGCTTGTGGTCGATCGGTAGATGTTGAGCGGTCAACGGGTAGTGCTGTGTTGGCCCTAGATGGAACATAGGCTAATGGTCTTGATATAATATAATCTAATCTAATGCCAAGAAATGTTTCTGTAACATCCCCATACTTGATGGCCCAAAACTAACGGCTACGGATGCTGTAGTCATCCATAGTTATTAATCTCCGACGACCAAATATGGCTGTGCTAGATTCATTGATATGCAGATCACAAGACAATGGAAAAAATTTAACAATTCAAAATCTCATTTCGACATTCCAATCAAAATATTTCATGTTCATTACATAATCCCAAAACGTTAACCACGTTCAGAAAAATATAATTATTACACATACGCTAAGAGTGACATATGAAGATGTCCTCTTGGTTGATCAGAGTATATAATAAAGGTAATAATTCTGCCTTTACATCCAAATACACAGCGGAAAAGATACCTCCAAATAAATAACTACCTCCTGCATGCCTCTGGAAACTTTATTCATTTAAAAGGAGAACTTGAAAATCCTAGACCTCAAACTACACAAAAACAATTGAGTACCCAAGAGTTTAAGGGGAAACAAAAACTTAGAGTCGGACATAAAGCTTGTATGAATAATAATCTAACATCTCAATTCTTTTAGATATATAGTGATACCTCGCCGCTTAGCGGAATGAGTTTTCCCCTCACTGGTATCCTAAAACCTTTATAAAACCATATACTGTGCTCCTGCATCCACAATGGTTAAAAACATACATTTCAAAATATTATGATGATATGCATACATATAAACATTTGGATTTCCCATCCCCAGTTTAAATTGACACCCTGTCATAATTATAGTTTCTAGGGTCACTGTTAACCTATTAGTTTTCATAGGTTTACTAATAAACTTTTTCATTACACATGGATAGCCTGACCTATTCCATTGTTTTCATGGGGTCACTAAGAACCTATAGGCTCTTGCCAATTAACTTAATTAATTCATGGGTCCCCCCGAACGTATTAGTCATTCCACTAACTAATCCCCTTATCCTAGTTTTCATGGGTTGACTAGGAACCAATGGATTAATCCAGTAATGCACTTCTCATCCTAGTTTTCATGGGTTGACTAGGAACCTACTGATGCTTTCTTAACTTCTTTCTTATCCTATTTTTCATGGGTTGACTAGGAACCTATTGACCGATGTCAATTCTTAATCCTGATATAGTTTCCATGGGTTCACTACAAACCAATTAGCCCTTGCCAACTGTCCTTAATATATAGTTTTTATGAACCTGTTGGTTACCTCCTTCATGGGTTTACTATGAACCTATCTCCTAAAGAACTTTAAAGTTAAAGCATCCTATATTTTTGGTCTCCCTGACTGCCTGGATGCAATTCTACTTATTCAGGAGTTTAATCAATTTATATTCACTATTGGATTAGCCTAGTTGGTTCTTCTACCACTTTATCCGCAAAATACTGTTATGGGTTTGCATGTGAATATATTCATATTTGAAGAAGAAAACATAACAATTTAACAATATCACTCCTGTGAGTTTTAGGTCCTTGAAATACATTTCGTATAAAGCATAGTTAATCCCTTTAACTTATATTTTTATCAAGGCAACTTCAAATTTACATACTTAAAGTCCTTTCAAAACTCCTTTATTTAACCATGAGTTTTTCCTTTAAAATTTGAGTTTAGCTTTTAAAACCTTTTGAACCCTTTCGAAACCTTTGCTTTCGATCTCATAGGATGGTCTCCGTCGAAAGCCCAAAAATCCATCTTTAAACCATAAGGCCCCTACCTTTAAAATACTTTAAATCACTTTCGAAACCTTTCGACCATGCTAAAGTATTATGATATAAATATAGAAGCATAGCTTCAAAACCATTAAAAAGCGCTCTTTCGAAACCAAAGAAGGTTATCCTTCGAAACCATTGATCCCTCTTTCGAAAGCATTGAGTTTATACTTAAAACATCATTTTCGATCAAAGTGAACATAGACGAAAGCATCTATTTTGAAACCATTCTTTAATTTAAAAAGTATTGGGAAAGGTTGATGGTGTCGAAACCATCCCTTCAAAAGCATTAAAACATCTGGATAAAATAATTAAGGTAAGCTTCGAAACCCCTTCCGAAACCATTTCCTTCGAAACCCCTGACCTCTTTTGAAAGCATTAGGGAGTGGCTTGTATTTAAAAAAACAGATCCTTTCAAAAATATTGACGCCTTCAATGCCAAAGGGCTTTGACTTGGTCGAAACTACCCCTTCAAAAAGCTTTAAACCAAATCTAAGTAAATCCTTCGGAAGTTACTTCTTTAAAACATAGGGGAAGCTCTCTTTCGAAAGCCTCTTTGAAATCCTCTTTTGAAACCATTGGTTTTGACTACTTCGAAACCCGTATATAAACGGGCAAGCGCTTTTTGTTTAAAACAAAATAAGACAAAGGAATCAACTCCTTCGAAAGCTACCTTACGACACCCTACCTTCTGCCTTTCTCCAATCCACTACGTACCATTTAAATGATACCGTGTACATTGGTTTACTGGTTTCGACCAAGAAGGTTTCGACTAGGTTGGAGGCGGAAGATCTGAGTCGAAGGGTCCTTCTAAAGAAGGCGGAACCCCTTTTTCGAACAAAAAGGCTATTTTTTACCAAATAAAGTAAACTTTTTCTAACTAACTTGCCCACTTTTAAACACATGATTGGTAACATTAAACTTGAAATTTTTTTACTAAAATTTTCCGCATTTTCTCAGATCTAAAAACGTGCCATCTTTTAACAATTAAGCCCTTCCTATTAACAAAATAATTAAATTAGGTCCTCCTTTCAATATAATTTAATTTCCATACTAAATCACTTAGTAAAAATCCCCAAAAATTTCGCAAATTCACTTTAATCATGTTGTCTAACATATAAAAATTTTTGACCCAAATTCTTAATATATTTTCCAAAATAAATTTATAAACCTAAATAACCATGTTTTCCTTCAAAAATTTATAACTAATTCTCCACGACTTGGAAAATTATAAAAATTAAAATCCAACTCCAAAATCATGTTTTCCATAACCTATAATTTTCCTATGGCATTTAAAAATCATTTAACTTCTATTTTACCCTAAAACTGTGTATATCTCCATTTAAACATCCTTGTTTAAACTATATAAATTATAAACCAAGCATATGATCATTCAATAAATCATATCCCTTATATCCGAAACTATATGATTATAAAACGAAAAATAGAGATGTAGTGATTATTATTCACATTAGATTGGATAAGGAAATTGATGATTGATTGAGATTGATTTCTTCTAGCTTGATCCTAAGCTTTAGATTGATTTTCTCTTCTTTTTCTTTCTTCCTAATAGCCTGTCTTGCTCTTCTTCTTACGATAAAAATTTGTTTGTGATAAACATGAACGTGTATGACAAAGGAAATAGTATATGGGTAGAGAATGCTAGCGGCAATTATCCTAATGCCCTTATATTTATTTTAGCTGACACTTAGCCATTTATAAGTTCATTTGATTTAAATAAGCACGACTATCTATTTTATTAATCAATCTCAATCTCCTTATCGACATTATTCTATTTATTTTATTCTAATTAAATCTCCCGAATAATGTCAATAAAAATCCGGGGTTTATAGGCTCCCATCCTTAAAGAATTTCGTCCTCGAAATTCGGTAAGGACTAAATAGAAAACATAGCAATCATCTATAACAGCTCCTAACATCCATACTAGCCTATCCGACTAGTTATTAATCTATATAAATCATATATAGACATACCATTAAAGCAGATTAGGATAAGCCTCTAGAATCCTGTCCTCTGACTCCCAAGTACAGTCCTTCTCGTTGTCACTCCACCGCACTTTCATCAACTTGACTGCCTTGGTCGTCAATCTTTTCTCATCTCTTGCTACAACCCGAACTGGTTGTATAACAAAAGTCAAATCAAGCTCTACTACCAAGTCCTCCAACTTTTTCTGAGAAATAGTAGTCTCTGGATCATGCACATACTTGCGAAGATGAGACACATGGTGGAGTCCTGCCAAACTGCTAGGTAATTCTACTCTGTATGTGAGCTTTCCAATCCTTTATATAATCCGGAATGGTCCTAAGTATCTCGGGACCAACATTCTCGATTTCCCAAACCGTACCACACCCCTCATCGGTGATACCTTAATGAAAACCCTATCTCCCATTGAGAACTCTAGGTATTTATGCCTCTTATCCGCGTAACTCTTCTACTTGGATTGATCTTTCTTCATCCGTCCTCGGATTAACTCAATCTTTTCTAACTCCTCTCTAACGAAATCCGTACCTAAGACCAATCTGTCTCCAATCTCTAACCAACATGCTGGCCATTTTCATGGCCTTCCTTACAAAGCTTCAAAAGCTGCCATCCCTATACTAGTTTGATAACAAATCAATCAAATGTAGGTGATCTTCCCATAATCCACCAAAGTCCAATACGCAAGCTCACAATAAATCCTCGAGTACCTTATTGACTATTTTTGTCTACCCATCTGTCTGTGGGTGATATGTTATACTCATCTTGAACTTGGTACCCAATACCTCTTGTAGACTCCTTCAAAATTCACTGGTGAATAAAGCATCTCTATCGTTGACTATGCTACTAGGAATTCCATGAAGCCTATCTATGTTCTTCATGAACAACTTAGCCAAAACTGATGTCGTCCTTGTCAAATTTACTAGAATGAAATGGGCACTCTTTGTCAACCTGTCCATAATAACTCATGTACTCTCATTTCCTCTCCTTGACCTTGGCAACCCATCTATAAAATCCATCGATATCGAATCCCATTTTCAAACTGGAATATCTAAAGGCTGAAGAAATCCACTTGCCTTCTGTTGTTCGGCCTTCACTTGTTGACAGTTAACACACTACCTAACCCACAAGCCAATATCCCTTTTCACGCCTTTCCAATAGGATCTCCTCTTCATATCTTGATACATCTTGGTCCCTCCAAGATGAAGCGTAAACTTCGATCAATGACATTCCTCCAGAACTTCCCTCATTAAGTTCTCTACATTCGAAACGCATAATTATCCCTTCTTTCTCAACCATCCTCTTTGGTCAAGACTAATGTCCTTTAGATCTTCGATCTCTGATCCTACCTCAAGCCTTCTTATCCTCTCAGCTAAATATGGATCCTCTCTCTGCTTATAAGTTATGCTCTCGATCAGCACTGGTCGAACTTCTAAACAATATAACATAGCAATACCTGACTAGAACTAGCAGTAGATCTCCACTGCACACCACAATTGGCAAAAGATTCTAGATCCTTCCATTTTGCCAACACCACCAACACCACATTCTGATGTTTTCTACTAAGAGCATCTGCTACCTTGTTTCCTTTCCGAGGAGTATACTCGATACTGAAATCATAAGCTACCAAAAATACTCGCCATCTCGGCTGCCTCATATTCAACTTCTTATAAGAGAATAAATACTTTAATGACTTATGATCGGTATATAACTCAAATCTCTCCCCTAAGAGATAATGTCTCTAAATCTTCAAGGCAAAAATCACGGCTACCAACTCCAAATCATGAGTGGGATATCTTACTTCGTGCAGTCTAAGCTGCCTAGATGCGTAAGCAATGACTTTGCTCTTCTACATCAACACTGCATCCAATCCAGTCCTACATGCATCTGTGTATACTTCCAACCCTTGGTTACCATCTGTAACTACTAACACTGGAGCATTGGTCATAACTTAAGGAATGCTTCCTCACAAGAATAAATAAACTGTACTTCCTTCCTAGTAAGCTTAGTCAAAGGCTTGCTATTTGCGAGAAATCCTTGATGAATCTCCGGTAATAGCCAGCAAGTCCAAGAAAACTCCTGATCTCGGTTACCTTCTCTGATCTCTTTCAATTATTGACAGCTTTGACCTTAACTAAATCAACTAACAATCCCTCCTTTGAAACCATATGACCAAGAAACTTAACCTCTTTCTTTCAAAAATGACGCTTGGAAAGCTTCGCCTTCAGCTGATTCTGCCTCAGCGTCTCTAGCACCACTCTAAGATGAATCTCATGCCCTCTTTCATCATTTGAGTACACCAAAATTTCATTATGAATACCAACATGAACCTATCCAAGTGCTCTCGAAAAACCCGATTCATCGAGAACGGCATCACCAACCACTCATACGAACCATACCTAGTCTGAAATGAGGTCAAAGGAATACTATCCCCCGCCACTCGCAACCAATGGAACCTCGTCGCTAATTCCAATTGAGAGAACACTTTGGATCCACTCAACCGATCAAACAGATCATCTACCCTCAATAGCGGCTATCTATTCTTGATCATCCTTTCGTTTAACTTATGATAGTCGATGCACATCCTCAATGACCCATCTGGTTTCTTCACGAATACCACGGCCGCTCCCAAGACGAACTTCTTAGTCTAATAAAATTCCTTCCCTCAAGTTGCACTAGCTACACCTTCAATTCCTTCATCTCCATCGGTGTCATTCTTCTAGATGGTCTATTGATAGGTTGAACCCCTGTTACAAGATCTGCTAGAAACTCAACAGCTCGTTTTGGTGGTTGTCATGTGACTGGCTCAAAGACATCTACAAATTCTCTTGCTATCCGAACCTGACTAAGCTCATCTCTAACTTCCATGGCACTCAAAAAGCATAAACACTCATACCGGAATTTTCCATTGAGAAGATGATTTGGTTATGACTATCTGGGTGCCTCAACGATATTTTCCTATCCTGGCAAAATATCCTAGCCTCATACCTAACCAACCAATGCATATCCAAAATGATTCTAAAATCTATGAAATCAAAAACATATAGATTGCATGCAAACTTACGACCTAACAAATCAAGTTCTAACTGGTCATATCTCATCCCTAGAGTTGCATATCCTCCTATTGGATTTGCAACCCTTAAGGAAGTAACAATTTATGTTGGTTCTATGAATCAAAAGCGTACATTCCATCATAGTTTTCCCATTCTCTACTGCAGTATGCCTAGAAGAAGATAGTGGTCCAATAGCAAACACCTTCCCTCAATCCGCCCTGACAGGCTTTGGACACTGGTTCTTATAATGCTCAACTTGGTCACAGTTGATGCATTTCACATTCTTCTTCTCTATGGGCTTCTTTCCCTCGCCCGTCTTCCACTCGTGAACATAATGGCCCTTCATATCACACTTATAGCACATTAAAACTGCCTTTGCCTTCTTGGCAGCCTCCCTTTTCTGGGCTCCCTTCTTCTTAAAGAATTTCCTTTTCTTTCCCGAGGATCTTGGGATTCAACTGGCTTCTCTCTAACTGATACGGCAAGCATTTCTCATGACGGATGGCTATCTCCAACACTACATTACAAGTCTCTCTGACATGAGTCATAGTCATTCTGCCTAGCTCCAGCCTCAATCCACTAATAAATCTCTCATTCCTTCTGATGTCAGTGTCAACCAAAGCATATCCGTATCTAGATAACTCATCAAACTTAGGAGTGTGCTCGATCACTGATATCTCTCCCTAGACAAGAGCCATGAACTTCTCATCAATGGCGACTTGGTAACCTCAGATAAGAACCTCTGCTCAAATCTTCTTCTGAAATCAGTCCAGGTCAGCACTTCCTCTAGAACTCCGGCTGTCACACTGTTCCACAGTGAAGCACTAATCCTTGCAGCTTTCTAGAGGTTAGCTTTCTCTTTTCTCCATCATCCAATCCTAAATTAGTAAAGATCCTCTCACAGTTCAAAAGCCAATTCGCAACTTTAACAGCATCCTATGTTCCAACAAAAGGCTTTCCACCCAAACTAGTATAGTCTCTGCTTAACCTAGTATAATTAAATCCAACTGGAACTACAGATTAACTCCACCAACATTACTAGCAGCTCCTGCTTGCAAAAGATTAGCCAACAACTGATACACCATTCCGCATCTACTGGTGGATTTCCAGCCCCTACACTAGCTTCAGCATTTGGATTAGCATTAGCCTATCAACTTTGATTCCTCCTCGTACTACATCAAGCATTTCAGTTGGTTATGGTGCTTCCTCCACCTAGATTTCCTCTTCGATTTCCTGCTTCCATATCTTCTTTATCGTAAATCCGCATACAAGCCTTAGTAAGGTAAAGAAGAATGGTCTAAGAGGAAAGGGAATAAATACTTAGATATATACCTATATTTCAAATATAAGTACGTTACTATAGCATTAACCCAAATCCCGATCATATTTTCAAATTCTTTGGATTATGTTTCAAAAAAGCTTTAAGGTTTTACTTTTCTTTTAAAGTTTCATAAACCTATGCTCTGATACCAACTTGTAACATCCCCCTACTTGGAGGCCTAAAACTAACGGCTATGGATGCTGCAGTCATCCATAGTTATTAATCCCCGATGGCCAAATATGGCGGTGCTAGATTCAATGATACACAGATTAAGATACCCCACACTCCTTAGTATTCCCAAAAAGGGCACACTAAAGGATGTGATGCGCTATAGATATAGCCAAAGCATTACCGAGAGTAAGATTCACAAGACAAATAAGTAAAAGCAGTGGAAAACATTTAAATTATAACTTGTCATTCAGAATTAATCTTCATCTCAAAATAAGTCATAAAAACATAAAACGTCTCAAAAATACAAAATCTCTCATGTCTTATGAAAATACTTCTCTGTCTCACATAATCAGAGTAAAAGTAACAATAATAATCCCTCTCACAAGTGCCAATCCATCATAAGCCAAATGAAAAAGATGAAAAGCAGAAGAATACATCTGAAATGAGGAAACTCCGCAAATGAATCTCCAAGCAACCTGAATCAACTATCACCAACTCTACTGGCTTATTAGGGGAAAAGTAAAGATAGGAGTAGTCCGACAATAAATCTGGTGAGTGAATGTAATTACAAGCATTTCTAAGCAAGATAAAGATAATAGACTAAGTAATAGTTCTAGCATGAAAGGAAGATACAGAAAAGATAAACTCGCATAAAATACTATTTCTGATTCTGTTAGACTGTTCGCTTTTATTGTTTGCACTTTTCTTGAACTGATGTGATTAGGCTAAAACCTTAATCCTATCTCAACTGCTAACTTGATTAGACTGAAATCTTAATCCTATCGACCTTTCCAACCTCTGTTGTGCCACTGTGAGCCAATCCTGTTGGACCCACAGCAAAAGACACCTCTTAGTGCTTAGGATGCAGTAGTGAATTATTTACCCTAATCGATGCCGCATGAACAGTCATCATCGGTACACACTAACTGTCACCCCCTATTTGACCCCTTATTTACCCTAATCAGCATAAGCATGCCCGGCCTCACCCATGTGTGAGACCATCAGTCCTCGACCTGAAAAGGAATGCTGGCGGTACTGGTCCTAACAAATAAATCTTTTGACTTTGCGTCCCTTGCCAAAATCCCCAATTTGAGCCTCTATCTATCGGCCACTTATTTGCCTTAATCAGCATAAGTGTGCCCAGCCTCACCCACGTGTGAAACCATCAGTCCTAGGCCTGAAGTGAAATGCTGTCGGTACGGACCACTACTGCTATATTTTCTTATTAACTTAATCCAAGATTTAAGTTTTAAAATAAGCCCCTTATGTTATTTATTTCTTTCTGATTATAACCTACATGTTATAATTGTTCTTGCATCCATTACTCTTTTATTTTCTCTTTTTAGTTATAACCACTTGTTATAGTCATGCTTGCAAATATCTCCTATTTGCCTATTTCAGTCCATCTCCATTTTATTTTGATTTTTCTCATTCTACATTTGATTTCTGCAAATTTAGCGTTTTTCTATTTTAACCCATATTTGCGAATTCTTCTCTTTTTAATATTTTATTCGCATCAAAAAGGATTAAATCTCTATAAAAAGAAACTAACATTTGCGGGCCAAATTTTAATTTAGAACGGATGTAAATAACTGTAAATAACTACAAATAACTGAATAAAAATAGAATGAAAAGAACTTCTGAAATTTACTTCTGATTCCATAGGATGGCCTCCTTCGAAAGCCTAAAAATCCATCTTTAAACCATAAGCATGATGCCTTTCGAATTAAAACATCACTTTAGAAATCTTTTGACCATGTTAACGTATTAACATATAAATATAGAAGCATAGCTTCAAAACCATTTGAAAGCGCTCTTATGAAACCAATGTAGGTTACACTTCAAAACCATTGAAAGTCCCTCTTTCGAAAGCATTGGGTTTATACTTAAAACATCATTTTCGATCAAACTGAACATAGGCGAAAGCATCTCTTTCGAAACCATTCTTTAATTTAAAAGGTATTGGGGAAGGTTGATGGTGTTGAAATCATCCTTTCAAAAGTATCAAAACATTCGGGTAAAAAAATTGAAGTTTAGCTTCAAAACCCCTTTCGAAACCATTACCTTTGAAACGCCTAACCTCTTTTGAAAACATAAGGAAGGGCTTGTATTTATAAAATAAAAGATCCTTTCAACAACATTGATGCCTTCAATGCCATTGGAAGGTCACCATTACACAGAAGGGTTTGACTTGGGCGAAACTACCCCTTTAAAAAGCTTTAAACCAAATCTAAGTAACTCCTTCAGAAGCCGCTTCTTTAAAACATAGGCGGCGGCTCTTTTTCAAAAGCCTCTTTGAAATCCTCTTTTGAAACCATTGGTTTCGACTACTTCGAAACCCATATATAAACAGGCAATCGCTTTTCATTTAAAACAAAATAAAATAAAGGAACAATGTAATTTCAATGCATTAAAATGTAAAAATCCCTAAGTATAACAAAAGTAGGGTAAGTTGAGATAATAACAATAATTCAGTTTTAAGTCTACAATATGCAATAAGATAGAAAATAAATAATTAGTGATGAACTTTATGTAAAACAAAAAAATGAGCAAGTAAGAAGAGTATAGTATTAGAAAGAAGATGGTAATATATAAAAAGGAACAGTAGATTATATTTAATAAATACTAGTAGGAGTTAAGTAATAAAAGGTGATCAAAATCTATTAAACTAGAAGCAAGCGATAAATGACATTAAAAGGGTTAATTAAACAAGAAGTAAGCATTATAAAGGTAAGGAATATAAAAGTGGAACATGAGAAGTGTAGTAATTAAATAAATTTATATAACCTCAAGTATACGTTACAGCGAATGTGAATTACTGAATCCAGTTAATAACTTAAATTAAGTAAGAATGGCATTGTCATTAGTATGGGTTGGGTTGCAAGGTCAGTAAGATTACACAATAGAAGTCTGCCCACTGAAAGGGACTACCGGTGGTTGTGTATACATTATACTGAAGTGAGACATCACCAACTGTAGGACTTATGGATTTATACGTTTGTGTATAGGTGAAGGAAAACCAAGTAGGATGGTTCACCCTCGATCGAAGTGTCAAAGGACAAGTAGAGTCTTTTTCAACCTTTTAGGGGGTATTAAGTAATAAGTGGGTATTTCCTTGATTGTGATAGGCAATTAAATGGATGATGAGAAAGGCCTGGTCCTATGACAGTGGGATTGGTACCATATATGGGAATAAGAGTTGATTTTATAGGTCAAGAATGTCATCATTCTTGAGCAGTCAAGGGAAAGATGGGGGTTACACCTAAACGGGCTACACCTACTAGTGTAAATCTCGTTTAGGACATGCACCGTCTCATAGTTGTTTGCTTGTTGTTAGAAGGCAAGCATAGATAACTCTTTTGTGGAGGTCTTTAAGATACGAATAGAACATGACAAACAATTATGATGCCATTATTAGGTACTATGGAAGTTCCTTCGTATGCGTGGCGATGAGGATGTGATATTGCATTTGATGATGGATCCTGATGAGGTGCTAGGTTACGGATAATAATGGGGATAATATCTTGGTCTAAAAAGGGAGTGTTGTACTTTTATACAAACACACACACATGTATCTATTTATTGTCTACCTAGAATAGATGAGGCATATCAAACGCGTACATAAAGTCAAGATGAATAAATAAAAAATAGACACATCATGTAACGGGAAGCAATCGACATAAACTAGTGTTATGTATAAAGTGTGTAATTTACCAGTCAATAGAGCGTTGTTCTGACCCCCTCCTCATTACAACCCATGAGATAGCTTTAGATTGACGGGTTCTGGTGCTAGGCGGGAACTGTAGAAGTACGGTTTCCTTATGCATGTTCGACATTAACAAGGACATCAAGATTAAGTGTGTTAACCTTGGTCAGTAATCATATGTTTATCATACTTTACTATTCTGCAGTGAGTTTATATCGATGGTTTCTTATATGCTTTTACTATTTTCAAGATACCAAACACTAATAATTCGTACATTGGTGGACTTGTGTAACATCCCCTATCTAGAGGCCCGAAGCTAAGTGCTACAAATGTTGTAGTCATCTATAGTATTACCTTATGGTGACCAAATACGGTAATGTTAATGGTATCCATAATATCAGAAGCACTTGAATATGTAATAAAATCATCATAGATTAAAACACTTTTCTGATGAAATTTCAAACGACATTTCATATTCCAAGTTACATATTCGCAAAAGTTTTCCAGGTTCAGATCAAATAAATACAAAATACTCCAAAACGACATATGAAGATTCCCCCTTAGATGACTAGAGTACCAAATAGTCATAACAGACTTAACACACTACAATGGAAATAAAACAAAACAACTCCTAAATATCTAACTTCAGCCTCTTGCTCGTCTTCGAAAGCCTTATTCATCCACCTACTAAAACTTGAAAATCCTCAACCCTTAACCTACTCAAATCAATTTTGAGAACCTGAGAGTTTAAGGGGAAAAACACAACCTTCGAGTCGGATATAAAGCTTGGTGTGAATAATACTATTCGTCTCAGTTATTTGATGTTAAGTGAGACCACACCGCTTAGCGAAACAGATTTTTCCTCACTGATATCCTTTTAAAACATATCTTATGCAAATCTTAATCCTGCAACCAAAACTTGTTAAAACATTAATATCGATATCATGTAAGCATATAAATCAGGTAATCAATGGACCATCTGTCCGAACACTATAGTTTTGTTTAGCTAACTACTAACCTTTGTCTGACTTGGACCTACCAGACAAAATAAAAATAATAATCAAACTTCTGCTAAATACCCCTCTTCTGGATGTTCTGTCCTAAATTACTTCTCCCAGGGTCAACTAATCCTAATGGTTTTGAGAGCTCACCAATAACCTATCCTTACTCTGTATATTCCTTTCTGTGTGTACATCATTTTAGTTTTACCTGTGACGAAGCCCTACACAATGGAATTTTGGACTAACTTAGCTAGGGGCTAATAGCTAATGTATAGGGCACGACATTATACCAGTCCCATCTAGTATTCTAATTTTTGAGTCATTTTACTTAGGGTCAACTACCCATAAATTTTCCCTAAAAACCTTTTCTTTCATAATGATTTAATCCGTTTAAATCATACTTAAACAAGGAAAATATTCTACGCTTTACCGAAAACACATTTCCATGATATATACACACACTCTTTTCTCGAAGCATTGTTGATGAAGAATCTAAACCTTTGTTTAAATCTTTAAACAATATCTTTCAAAACCATTGAAAGTACCCCTTTCAAAACCCTTGAAAGTACCCCCTTCGATATAAATAAGACCTTAGGCCGAAAGGCTAAAACATGCCTTTCGAAACCATTTACATAGTCCTTTCAAAAACATTCAAAACCTCTCTTTCGAAAGCCTTATAAAACCTTAAACATCCTCTTTTCAAAACATTTCAAATATGCCTTTCGAAAACTTTTGGAAACTTTCCGTTTGTAACCTTTCAAAAACATTGGGGAACCACTTCTTCGAAACCTTCCTCTTAAATATTTCGAAAGGATTAAATTCACCAAACCTTTCGATAGCATTTGGTTTCAAGTAAAACATGTGGAATAACCATTTGAACCATTCAAAACTGTACCTTTCGAAACCTTTAAGTTTATCTTTCAAAATCTCAAAAGGTTCTTAAAAGAAGAAAATCGAAAGTAATACTTTTGAAAGCTATTTCTAAGTAAAAGAAATGGATGTTGTCGAAACCAATCCCTTCGAAGGCATTGGAGAAGAGGCTTAGGTTTTAAAATAAAGAAACCCTTTCGAATGCATTGCTTTGAAAGGTAAGATGGGGTAGCGAGGGGTTTCGACCCCATCAAAAGCTTCTTTATAGACAAAAGGCGCAACCTTTTCAAAACCATTCCTTAAAACCATTAAACCAAGTCGAAAGCTAACTAAATTGAAAGCGTTCCTTTCGAAAAGCGGGCATATTTTCTCTTAAAACAAAGCAAAGTTTCAACCCCATCGGAACCCCATGTTTTGACTACATACTTTCGCCTATGTCCATGCAGCGTACCAAGTCTTTGATACCATGCGCATTGGTTTCTCTGGTGATGGAGGCGGAAGAACTTAGTCGAAAGCAGGGTGCCGAAAGTGGCGAAATAGGTAAAGTAAGGTAAACTGCATTTTTACTTTAAAAAGTAATTCTTTTCAACTAACCTGCCTTATTTGTCAACAAATGATTGGTGCTAAAATTTTTCAAATTCTTTTCTAAAAGTGTTGCCGATATTTCAAAAGTAACAACTTAAAAGATTTACAAAGTACTCCTCCTTTGATAAATATATAAAACATTTAAGTCTCATACCTTAAATAATTTTATATATCTGTTAAAACACTTAGAAATTTTTTAAAAAAATTTCCATAAATCACTTTTAATATGTTTTCTAACATATATTAATTTCTGACCCAAAATATTCATAAAATAACCATAATTAACTTAAACCCAAAATAACAATTTTCTTCACTAGAAAATTCATAATAAATCCATATTAATTCAGAATGTTATGAAATTTGAAACCCATTTCCAAAATATTATTTTTGACTTATCTCAAAATCGCAAGGCATTTGGTTGTCATTTAGTATGTTTTTCAACCTAAAACTCACCATAAAATCTATATAAATTAGCATAAATCATCAACAATCATATATATCCATTTTAACAATCAAAATCATGGCAATATACTTTGCAAAATATTCGGATCTAATCTAGAAACCAAAAACATAAAAAATATGATATGTAACCTATATTTCACCTTAGCTTTGCTGTTAAAGAGTTGAGATTTGGTAATGGTTTTGACTTGATTAAGCTTCCTTTCTTTGATCGCTTTATTTTCTTCTTGTTCTTCCTTAATGGTGGTCGGCCTCTCTTTTGTTGTGTTTTTTTTTTTAAACGTGAGATTGAATGTGGCTTAAGGGTTTAGGGTATAAATATAATTATTCCTACTTTGCCCTTACCTACTCTTATCTATTACATTTTAAATCCCCCTTTAATTCATTAATTTAAGTTGACACAGCTACCCGTTATTTACACAAATCTCAATATCTTAACCATTTCGTTATTTCATTTAATTTTATTAATTAAATGTCCTAAATAATGTTAATTAATATTAGGGTCGTTACAACTTGGGTTTACAATTTAGCAAATATTTGAATTCCCTAAGATGCAGGTTATCACAATAACTTCTTCCTTTGACTGTCCCCTACCAGTCTTTTTGGTAATCTGGCTTGCCTCTTCCAAGCACAAGAACTGGTTAGCCTTTCGGTGGAACTCCTCCATAGTAGCTGGCTGCTTCATCCTCAGCCATTTTTCAAAATCCATGTCCAAATGTATCCCTGGATTAAAGCCATTAACAACATATCCTAATTTGGATTATTTACTTCTATAACTAGAATGTTAAACCTACTTAGGAAACCCTACAATGGCTCCTCAAGTCCCTAAGAAATACACAAAAAGGACATCACATCCTTGGGCTGAGCAGCCTGGAGTCTGAACTCTTCCACTCACTTCTTAGCTAATTGGTCCAAAGTCGAGTTAGACTTCGATGCGAGCCCAGCGAACCATATCAACGCTACCTCGTTTAGAAAGATATGGAATCACCTGCATCAGACTGCATCCATCGCTCTAGCACCACCCAAGTTCCACTCATACTTGAATAAGTGTTGCCTAGGGTCAGTTTTACCATTATATCATGGAAACTGAAGGCATCGTAAGCCTCTTGGGATATTCTTCCCCCAAGATGTTCTCCATGAATGGAGTTCTACAAGGCACAGACACTAGTCTCTTTTATTTTTCCAACGGTTTTATTCCATCAAACGTTTTATCATATCAGCAATATGCTCTTCACTAGCTTGATAATCCGAAGGACAACTATCAGTAGCCGCATCGAGTGTTTGACTCTGTAAATAATCTCGGTTTGGTCATTAATGTCTAGGTTCTCCAGTCTTTAGAAGAACCATTCCTTCGGTTCTTCTTTGACATCTAGTTAGCTCCGCAGTGGTTGTTTCAACACCAACATCCTGAATTCCATCTTTCAGTCCAAATTCATTGTCACCATCCCACAAATTGTCCTTGAAATATGACAAGTTGATGGCTATGGGTTTCTGCCCCTCTAGGGTCCTCAAATTCAGACCGGTATCGACCGAATTCTAATTGATGTTGATATAATTCTTTACCAAGAGCTCGACCACTTCTTCTAGCGTTCCTCCCTGCTGCTATGTTATTTTTCTCACTCTTTTTCTTTCCAACCCTTTTATTCTGATTAGAAGCAGATAAATTTTCTTCCTTAGAACTAGTAGGTAGTGCTTCTCTCATGTCCCTCCTGGGCCTTTGAGACTGTTGGGATAACAAGACATTACCAACGTCCATCTTGTCAAGGAGTGTCTTTTGACTATTTACCATCCTTTGATTCGGCTTTGCTATCATGCTATCAAACTCCACTTTGGTCACCATCTCATAAGGAGCCGATGGTCCTGACAACGCAGCCGCTGGTTGGTTTGTTACCCCATACCGGTGGGAAACTCCATCCTCTCTGCCTGCAACTATTCCAGATCTACCTGACATCCTTGGTGCCATTACTTCCAGTATGAAATTTCTTTAGATTTAAGATCAAATAGTCTGGATTTGACTTTTGAATGTTCTAATCCACAATAGATAGCTAGATATAGACCAAAGTTCAATTTTCTATGAAAGCATAAAATATGTTGGGCTAAAAAGTGGCACAACAACCCCAATGATAAAATATATATCTAACTAAAAATAGCAAGTAAATAGTAGAAAACACGAGAATTTTGTAGTTCTTCGGTGAATTTGAGGCCTACATCCACTTTAATCTTATGGTAGAAAGTTGTTATCATAAATACAAGGGATGTATAGATCAAAAAAGCCTAGAACATTAAAATCTAGCCTCCTTAGCGACAAAATTGGGTATAGGCAGAAGATTAAGAATCGAATGGCCAAAATTCATTTTCCAATTGCTCTAAGTCTTCTACTTATGGAGAAATCACCCTAATGAAGTCGTTAGATCATGAAAGACTGGTTCAAAATTTAGATCTGAGAAAGTAAGAAGGGAGACGAAGTCCTATGAGTGGTAAAATCAATCTGGTACGGACCTGATCAAGTCGGTATGGACCTGATCATGTCGGTACTGATCTGATTTGTTAATAACAATTATTGTCATTTTAGTCTACTCTACCTTCTTTCTTTGATCCATTGAGTCCAAGCACTTTGTCCGTAGAAATCTTATTATTATCGAGAGGTTCTGACATGTCTAGTGCGTGCTCTCTTTAATAAAGCTTTTTGAAGTTGCTCAACTACTCCTTTAGAAATGGTCTCAAGGACGATCAATTTACCCAATTGTACCTTAACCATAGCTCCAAAGTCTTCCTAAATACTTGAAATCATGTCGATACTGATCTAAAAAGAGGTAAGTGTCGATCACTCCTTTTCGTTTTTTGGGCTCCAACTCCTTGAAGCAACTTCCATTGTCCTTCCAGACATGCCTCCAAATCCTCGAACCATTTCTTCTTTATCACAACTTCAAGATTTGTTTAAAAGTCGCTTGGTCTAAAGCCAGATAATAGGTTGCGAAGATCTCCTCTAAATCTTGTACACGGGTCTAAGTAGATTTGGACTTAACTAGCATGGCATCGACATAAACTTCAATATTCTTGCTAATCTAGTTCTTTAACATCTCTTAACTAACCTTTGATATGCTGCCCCCATGTTCTTCAATCTGAATGGCATCACCTTATAAGAAAACAACCATTTGTCAGTAACGACACTTGTGTGTTCCTGATCTGGTTCGAACATGGCTATTTGATTATATCTGGAATATTCATCCATAAGCACCAACAAATTATGCCCAATAGTTGCATCAACTAATCAATCTATTTGTAGTAATGGAAAGCTATCTTCAGGGAAGCTTTGTTAAGGTTCATGATGTTTGTGCAGGTCCTCCATTTTCTATTAGATTTTTTCCTTAGAATAGGATTTGCTATCCGCTTTGGGTAGGACACTTCTTGGATGAATCCATTTTGCTTTAGCATCTTAATTTCTTTATGAAGGGCATTATATCTTTCCAAGTGTTTGGTATGCATTTTTGTCTGACTATTTATGCATCATGATCTATATTTACGGCATGGTTGATAATTACGGGGTCAATCCCTTTCGTATCTGAATGGGTTCAAGCGTAGACATCATGGGATCTCTTTAGGAAATTGATTAACTCGGTGTGTAGTTCGCTGCTTTGGTTTTTCCAATCTTCATGATTTTGGTCAGATCTGAAGGATCTATATGCATGTCTTCCAAATCATCTACTGGCTCTAGGTCTTTACTTTTTAATCCCAAGCGAGGCTTCACCTTGCCTTCTATATCTTTTGATTCTTATGAGATTGTGCCTTCTTGGAGTGAGGAAGTATCAGATAGATACTGTGTAAATAAAAGATTATACAATTACATTCCAACCGTATGAAAATAATCTCATTTTTCTTTCTCGTAGATATTGTGGTCATAGTATGACCTGTTTTAGTATCTGCCTTAGAACTTAGTTTTAATGTGGTTTGAACTTGCACTTTATTTTCATTTTTTCATAAATCAAAGGACACAATAATATAATTTCAAACACGTTTATTGCCATGATTCAAAGTTACAATTGCTTCCACTTTACACTCCCAATCATGTAGAGGTGTGAAACTTTATAAGCAAGACTTTGTAGGTGATAACCGCTCCCATCTCTATCTATGCAGGTCTCGCAAGGAAAGCATTGTATGGAGACTGTTGGTCTATAACAAGGAAGCCTAAGTAAAAAGATTTATGCAGCGGTGAGCCTCCCATAATAAAAAGGAGTCGAGCTATTCCTAATGGGACAGAGGTTGTATTATGGAAGCCATATACCGATTCAGGACTCAGCTTTAGGATATCAGTCGGAAGTCCTACATTTTTGTAAAATGTTTTAAAGATAACATTCACAGAGCTTCCTGAATCCATAAAATTTTCTTTATTGTGTAGTTGGAGAGCTGCAC
This sequence comes from Allium cepa, assembly GCA_030765085.1. Lineage (NCBI taxonomy): Eukaryota > Viridiplantae > Streptophyta > Magnoliopsida > Asparagales > Amaryllidaceae > Allium > Allium cepa. The sequence goes on from CM060931.1 coordinate 403,359,650, forward strand.
AATTACTTTTAGGGGTTCCTGATGTTGGAACATGGCCCAAGTCGAGTCTACGGAGGTAAAAAATATATATGGCATGGGCTTCTTCTTGATGTGGAATAAAGTTTGTTGCTCAGTACGAGCTTCTTGCACTTTTCTACTTTAGCCTGAAAGGTGGGGTCCCACAAGAATGGAAGCGATGAGAGTATTGGAAAATCCTACCAGATCTTCATAAGGGTCATGAGACTGGTTCTGTGTAGGAGTGATTGGAATATCATTTTGGTAAGTTCCTAGATAACTTTTCTGAATAAGCCTTTCAATTTCATTCTTCAAATGGCGCCAGTTGTCTGTATGGTGTCCATTCACTCTATGGAACCGACAATATGCACTGCCTTTATTCGTCTTAGCTTTCTTCTGTTGTTTAGGACATTATACACTAATATTTTCTAATAAATTCATAGATCAAGCTAGAAGTATGAGTGAGTGGGGTTTTTTGTTATAAAGTTAAATTCTCTCGGTCCTTTTACGGGTCAATTGTTGTATGTTTCTACCTTCCAATTTCCATCATTGTTTGTTGGAGCAGTCCTTTTAGTAGACATTCCTCCGACTGCACTTGCTTCTTTTGTATGCATGTACCTTCTGGCTCTTCCATACAAAGCTTCATGCTTCTACATGGTTTCATACTATTTTCATCCTACATGTCTGTGTTTCTTCTTATTCCAAAGTGGGCTGTCATTAATAATGCCTCCTTATTGGTGACCCTAATTCTCATTGCACCTTCCTTGAAGCATCCGATTAAGTTGCATATGCTTCCACTGTCCCTTTGCTTAATTGAGGATAGCGTATATGGATTTAGGGATCTCTCCTTGCACGGAATTGTCTATGGAAGTCTGCAGATAACTAGGCTTAGGAGTGGATTTCTCTTGCTGTATATATCTGAAACTACCTTAAGGAAGCTCTTGCAAGATATACGGGGAACAATTGACAACGAACCAACCTCCTTGCCTTCAATATGTCCATATAATACTCGAATGTGCACAAATGGTCATCCGGATTTAACTACCCATCGTATTTTTTGATGGTTGGTGCACTAAAGTTATCAGGGAAATCTGCCTCGACGATCGCTTCACTAAATGGGGATGAACACTTTTCTCTCCTTCCCCTTTATTTTTCCACTTAAATATTGTAGCCAACTACTATATGTAGGCTTTTAGCCTCCGTATCTCCTTGTCCTTCTTACTTACATGCGATGAGCTGCATTTGCACACCGAGATGGCCTTATTTATGTCTTGCGTAATTTAGTTTTTGTTCTTTTCTAGCAAAAATGGGTTTATATTTGCTAATTTTCCTTTGATGTTTGGATTTATCGAGGCCTTAATCTTTGCTCTTGGTCCTAAGCTAAGTAGTCCAGCTTCATTGTTCTTGTTAAAGATATTATCATGTTTGTCCCTTGCTTGGACTTATTGTGCAACAGGAAGATCCTAGAGATGAGTTGTGGAGCTATGCGAGTCTAATACCCAATAATTTTAACAATAATTAATTAAAAAGAAATTAATTTATAAATTGTAATGCCAAAAAATAGAACTTTCAAAAAAGCCAGAATTTGGCTATGAAACTTGCATCGTTGAGTTCATGATGATTTTCTAATCAATTTTCATATATGAAGTTTTTCGATCGGAGTCCAAACGAAAATTTTATTAACATTTTAAGTTTTTATATCGTAAATAACTATATGTGTAAAAAAGGAAATAAAAATAATTAACTAACGTTAATTGCCATTAGTCAAAATTATCTAATAGTTATGTTTAACCTATAAGAATAATTAACGTTAATGTTAATCGGTTAAGAATGGATAAGATATCCTATAAGAGGAAATTAATTAACGTATTCAAACAGCGGAAGATAATTAACCAAAATACGTCAACCGGTCGACCTCTTAACTGGGACAGGTCAACCGCTAGTGGTTGATCGATAGCATAGGAATGGTTAACTGGTGGACGTATTGGTTGTGAATTTTGACCGGCCGAGTGGCCCAGATTTAAAATAATTTAATCTAATAATTAGTATTAATTCAAACCGCTATAAATACGAGCCTAATCTCTCACTTTTCTTTCTATATTTCTGAAGCAGCGGCAAAACTCTGCCATTTTCTCTTATCCACAAGTTCTTAAAAATTATAATATATATACATGTATATACAAGTAGAGCACAGAAAAGGATAATTGAGAAGAAGAATAAGGTTGAATCAAATCGTCAAAGCCTAGGTAAATTATAAATCCAAATCTGAATTTAAATTAAATTCAAATCTCCTCTCAGATCGAGATTTCTTATATATATATATGCTTGTGACATATGTATTCAAATAGGAAGAATAAGGGGAAGTCAAATAGGAATAACAGGGATTAGATATGGAGATTTGAAAAACTAAAAAATGAGTGGAAACTTATATATTTTTTATATAACATTTGATTTATATCATTGTAAATTTGTTCTTGTATGTCTAAACGTAATTTGGGAGTTGTAAGCCTAACTGTATACATATAATGAATTTAAAAACCCTTCTTACATATCATGTGATTAATAACTTAGATTTAATACGACATGTACTTGAATCTGGAAAGTATTAGGTAGTAGTAGTTTCAAATTTGTCGGCTAAATGGTTTATGCAAGTAAATGAAAATTAGAAGTTATGACAATAAATTATTGGGATTTGAGTAGTATTTTAATTCGTTGGAATGTTGGGCGTTGCAATGTAAATTTCTATATATTATTAAGTTCATATTTCTAAATAAAAGTGTTTCGTTTGTAATAACAAGGAACATGCCTAAAGAAAGAGATGTATAAATAAGGACATTTATCGAATTTTATATTGTCTATTTCAATAATTATAAGCAGGTAATTCCTTGTAATTTCGAACATAACACAAATTCTCTTTTTGGATAAGATATATAGACTTATAGGGTTAACCTTTCCTTTTGAGGGAGAAGTATTTCCAATGCATTAAAATGCAGTAATCCCTAAGGATGAATTATAGAGTTGTAAATGTGATAAAAATGATAGTTTAAGTGAAAATTAATATAAATGCAATAGAGATAAGATAGAACTAAAATGATACACGATAAAAAAAGGCGTGCAAGTCATACAAAGAATAATGGAAAGTGATTATATAAATAAAAAGGTTATGAAATATCCACTAATAAGGAAGGGTAGTAAAGGTTGAAAAGAATAGAAATAAAACTTCAATAATGTGAAAGGTAAATAAATAAGAAAAGATATTTGGATCTTGTAAAGAAAGTGGTAAATGATATTAAATTGTTATAAACGGAATAAGAAGTAAACACATGAAAAGTTAAAGAAATTCTATTAACAGTCAAATATTGGATGTTTGATAATTAAACAAGTATGAACACATATAGATACACACATGTAGCATCAAGTATGTATTTATGATGGGTGTAAATTATTAAACTTAGCTAAATCTTAGCTTAGACAAGAACGACATAGCCAATAAAATGTGTTGGAATGTGAGGTCGGTAGTGTTACACAACAAAAGTCTACCTGCCGCAAGAGGCTACTAGCAGTTATGTATACATTATACTGATGGAGGACATATCCAACAGTAGGACCCGTAGAATTATATATTCACGTATAGGTGAAGGAATACCCAGGTAGAGTCTTCTTTAATTATTTATCAGGTATTACCTTGATTACTTTTAGCAATCCAAATGGGATAATGAGCAAGGCTCGGTGCTATGTCAGTGTTAGGTACAATATTAGGGAGTAGGAGCGATCATAGGTTGAGAACGTCATCGGCCCTGAGTGATCAGTGGAAAGATGAGCGTTACACCTAACTGGCTATACCTCTTTCAGTGTAAATAACGTTTAGATCAAGCACTACTTTTCTAATTTGTTTGTTAGGAGGCATGGCTAGATAACCCTTAGGAGAGGTATTTCAAAAGATTGGGGCAATTCGAGTAGGTAAGTCCTCAATAGTCCATGTAGTTAATTCCATATTATAAAACGGCTAGATAAATCCTCAAGACAAGATAGAATATGGTTAAACTATTGTAATGCCTCTATTAGGTACTACGGGAGTTCGTATGCACCACGAAGAGGATGTGATATTACGTTGAAGATGGTTCCTGACGATGTGCTGGGTTACGGATACTGTCTGGATGGTAACTTGGTCCAAAGGAGGACCGTGGTACTTATATAAATATGTATATGTATATACACACACAGACTTATGTAGTTATTGTCTACTTAAGATAGATGGGGCATATCGTACATATACGTGGAGTTGAGATAACTAAGTAAAATAAAAGACATAAACTAGTGTTATGTATAAAGTGTGTAGTTTACCCGTCATAAAATTTTTTTTCTGACCCCTTCATTACAACCCCCAGGATAGGTACTGGTGCAAGGTAGGAATGGTTGAGGGACAAATTTCCTCATGCATGCTCGGCATTCACAAGGACACCAGATAACAGAGGTGTCACCTTTGGTTATAACTATATGTTTTGTTATATTTTATTATTTCGACATGAGTTTATATTGATAATTCTCTTATATGCATTTATTTATTTGTAGGGTAACAAACCAATGATCCGTGCTCCAGTTGATTTGTGTTTTCAATTTTGTGAAAATTCGGACTCGTCGGGATGCGGATTGTCACATTTGGTATCAATGCTTAGGTTAGTTGACTTAAGAATTAGGAAATTTTGGGTTAGTGTATTTATATTTTTACCTATAATTATAAATATATTATATGCAAAATCCCATGAATTTCGACTATTGAGTAGTTGCAACCATATTCTGAGAAAATGAACAAGTCCATTATGAATCAGAGTAATGAATGAAGTTGAAGATGTACACCCACCCCGATTACCCCTTGGGAAATAGGTCGTATGGAAATGTGTTGACAAAAGAAGAGTATGAGTGCAATATATGGAAGGTCCAATAAGCAGGATAGTAAGCGACTCTCTAGTTAGGCATGGATAACCCAATGGTTGTGGATCCCCGATAGGATTTCTAAGACGTGATGCACATTAGATGTAAATAAGGGGAAAGTAAGAGTCAATATGTTGTAGATATCCGAAAGAAATGAGTTCCGGAAAGAATGTGTGCAGTAATCATTCCAAGATGATAGCCGAAGTTTTAATATTACATTAGAAGATAAATCAGTAAGTATAAAAGAAGAAAATTCATAAAGAAGGGACAAGTAAAACCACTCTGAGTCCGACTTCACATAAAAGAATTTAGCTAAAAAAAGATTTGAAAAAATATACAAATAATGTATTGGAAATGATTGTTAAGGGGCATATTCAAAGGTTTTAAAAAGAAACAATACTAGAAAAGATTTTCTGAGGTTCATTTGAAAATAGAGAAACCCTGTTTTTGAAGAGTGCGTAAATATTAAATTTTTGAAGAAAACAATAAAACACCTATACGTTGTTTAAATAAAAGGTACTTTTAAAAAAAGGTTTTTGTATAATTTAAAATTAGTTAAAATGGAAATTTTAGTAAATTTGTTTAATAAAAGTTATTTTTGGGAAAAAAAGAGTAGAGTATATATATAGCTCATTATTTTTCAAAGATAAAAGGAAAATTGAAGCTCTAAAATTCTTTTTAAGTATGACAATAGGAAGTGGTATAAGTTTATAATAGGGTAAACAGAACAGGAAAAGAAGACTAGAACCTGAAAATAAAGCAGTGGGTGAACGCATTGTAATGGTTCAACCAGGAAGACAGTAAATTAAGAGGAAAGCTACATAAATAGAAGCAATTTAAATAATACTGGTTTAGGTAGAGGAAGGTTGAATAGTAATAACATTATGAAATATAAATAAACAATATTAGGAATTTGTATAAAATAATGCTAGTATCTAATTAGAAGCAACATAGGAAATTAAAGGCCAAACAAAGAAAAATGTATATTTTCCATTATTGTACGCAATTATTGCATGTATCTTTTAAAATAAGTCCCCTTCCCCTGATATTAGAGACTCCGCCAAGGGATAGAAGTTATGATTGAATGAGTAGTAGGAAAATAATAGGATGGAAGTGTCCTTGTCTACACCAGTTTTATTGTTTAAAATTTTAAAAGATGTTTTGAAAACATTGTAAAGTGTATTTTTCAAAGATATGGTTTGGTATAAGAATCAAGTTTTTAAACGAAAAACTTAGTCAATTGTTTGAGTTAAAAATCCCAACTTTAAGAAATAAAAAAAGTTTCTAAGTTTGTACTTTTAAAGATAAAGGTTTTGGGATAAAGTAATTCAAAATTTTGAGGTTCTAATTTAAAAAATGGCTAAATCAAAATCAAAATTTTAATATGGAGAAGATAGGGATGATTACCTAGCTAAGACGGGGTAAAAGATAAGTCTATGAAGAAAATAGCGATGATTCCTCATCGAATAGCAATAAGGAATCACCATAGAGTGTATGAAACATTGATATAAACCTAGGAATATTTATTAAAATATTTGTAAAAGCTGTAAGAAGAACCCGTGAAGGAATGATGAATGGTATCAAAGTACACTTCTATGAGTTCTAGAGTATACTCGCATGAAAGATCAAGACAAAGGAAGTAAATACTGAAATTTGAGAATACCATTAAGAGTTGGAGTAAAAGAAGATAAATAAAGGGAAATGCGATGACAAACACACATGGAGTACGTTGGTTGGTTTAGGATAAAAGAGGGCAAAATGGAAGGTAGGAAATTCATCGAGCAGATTTTCTAGTAAATTATTCTAAGTGTGCATAGTTTGTATTCCTTAGCCCATTACAATGTGGAAATGCACAGTCCAGCTTATAATTGGTAGTAGTAGTTAAGATTAATAAGTGGACCTTATTTACTAGAAGCTAGAATGATGGTATATGATATGTGGGTTATAGTAGAATGACATGTTAGACAGGTCCATTTAGTGTAAGTAAGAAGTGATAGGGCAACAACATCACCAATGTCAGTTAATGTTGAATGAAAGCTTCCAACAATTGTTTATTTTAGGTTTAGATTTTAAGTATTATTTGTTTCTGTTTGTATAAAACACGTATGATATTAATGGAAATGTTACTTTATATTTGTTCCTGTATCGATTACAGTATTATTCGAAAAATAGTAAAACAAGGAAATTTTAGGAAAGACACTTAATCAATGCAAAAGAAAAGGAAATAGGAAAAGACTGCACAAAATAAATTAGGAAAATTTATTCAATTAACTAATAAAAGAGAATCTAAGTTAAGTCCCAACATGTATTAAAATTTTGGGTAATAAATTTCGACGAGCGAAGAACAAGGATGGTTGTTGCAAGGCCACGAGTCGCTATCCCTACGCCTTAAAAACTAAAATTTAAAAGTGAACTTGTATGCTGGTTGTTATTAAAAATTAAAATAAAATTTTTTGACATTGACATTTACTGTGTAATTGAATAGAGTCCATTATGGATGTCGAACTATCGACTAAACCCCGACTGTGTTGGATATGGCATTAATTGTTTTGTACAAAATATATACTTTTGAAAATTTGGTTCAAAATTCATAATTTCAGAGACAAAATACATTTATGAAAAGTTTTGAAAAATGGTGGTGAAATTGAAAATTTTAAGAATTTTTCCAAGTAATTCAAAGTTTAATCTAAAAAGATTTTGTTCAAAAAAGGAGAAAAAAATTATTTTTGAAATGCAATATGCTTAACAGGGGAAAAAATCGACGTGTTAGGAAGTAGAAGTTCAACTGTATAGTAGAAGTGACAGTAAAATAAAACATAATTCGTGGCGAGAAAAAACATCAGTTTTATCTATGGAATCTCTTTTTCCATACCTTGTCGATAGGTAAACAATACTTATTTTAAAAATATCTCTGTTTTAAAATTTTAAAGGTAAATTTCCTTCTGTGGACTGTACTTGGAAAATTTGAAAGAGAATTGGTGGCAAAAGAGAAGGTTCCAAGGTACAATGAAAAGGGTACACAAGAGAATGATTGAAATATGGAATTTTCCATCTTTAATCGCTTCTGCCATAGGAACATAAGTTTAGAAAACTGAATTTTTCTAAATATGGATGTTAGAAATGATGTGCTATAATTTTAGATGGTAGAGATTATATGCAATGGTTGGTCGAACTATACATCTATTCATTGAAATGTGAGAAAAGTTAGGTACAAAAAACAAAGATTTGGATTTCAAATTTTGCATAAATGTAAAATAGCAAGTGTATATATATAAGTTGCTTGTACCGTATTTTCAAAAATTGTTTTAAAGAATGCATTCATATAAGAGGCATAGAATAGAATTATTCCGTTGACATGTCATACATATTGTGGTAACTATGCACTTGTACACGATTGGCTACAAAAATTAGTAGGACAAATTGGTTGGTTGGTTTTGAATGGTTGCATGTTATGCTACATGCCTTTGATAATTAATGATAATTAATTAATATGTAACACGCTGTAATTTTAATGGCAATACAAATATGTAACACGCTGTAATTTGAATGACAATTAATTAAAAAGAAATTAATTTATAAATAAAACCATCGAAAAATAGAATTTTTACAAACGTCATAATTTGGCTACAAAACTTGCATAGTTGGGTTCAAGGCGATTTTCTAATCAATTTTCATATATATAGTTTTTCGATCTGAGTTCAAATGAAAAAGTTATTTACGTTTTAAATTTTTGAATCGGAAATAACTATATATGTAATTAAAAAATAAAAATAATTAACTAACATTAATTACCATCAGTAAGAATTAACTGATAGTTAACATTACTTAACCCATAGCATAAGGATAATTAATGTTAGTATTAATCGGCTAAGAACGGAGAGAATATTGTATAAGAGGAAATTAATCAACATAATCAAACAGTGAAAGATAATTAGCCAAATATGTCAACCTATCAACCTCTTAATTGGGACTGGTCGACCGGTGGCATTGGAGTAGTCGACCGGTGAATGTGTAAGCTATGAATTTTGATGTGGCCGGTGTCAGTGATTCGAAACCTATAAATATGAGTCTATCCTCTCACTTTTCTTCTCATATTTTCTGAAGCGATAGCGAAGCTCGACCATTTTTCTTCTCCACAAATTCTTAATTCTAAATAAAAAATATATTTTATATACATATTTACAAGTGGAGAATAACCAAGGATAATTAGAAGAAGAATAGATTTGAATCAAATCATCAAAGCCAAGGTAAATTATAAATCCAAATTCATACTTAAATTAAATCCAAACCTCTTTTCAGATCTAAATTTCTAATAGATCTATGTATGAATGCGGTATACGTATTTGAATAGGAAGAATAAGTGGGAGTCAAACTGGAATAACAGGAATTAAATTTGGAGATTTGGAAAGCTAAAAAGATGAGTAGGAAATTACATATTTTCATATAATATTGGATTTTATCGTTATAAATCTGTTCATGTATGCCTAAATGTAATTTTAGAGTTATAGGCGTAATTGTATACATATAATGAATTAATAAACCTTGCCTACATATTTTTTGATTAATAATTTAGATTGAATATTACATGTATTTGAATCTAGAAAATATTAGGTAATAGTAGTCCTTGAATTTGATAAATTATGCAGTAGTTCCACATTTGTCAGTTTAATGGTTTATGCTAGTAAATGTAAATTAGAAGTTATCATAATAAATTATTGAGATTTATGCAGTATTTTAGTTTGTTGGAATATTGGATGTTGCAGCGTAAATTTCTACAGATTATTAAGTTCAGATTCATAAATAAGTGTATAATTTGACATAACAAAGAATACGCCTAAAAGAAAGAGATGTATAAAATAAAGACATCTACTGTATTTTGTACTGTCTATTTTAATAACTATGAAAAGATAATTCCTTATAATTCCAAATGTAACACAAATTCTCTTTTTGGATAAGATATAGAGATGTACGGTGTTAACCTTTTCTTTTGAGGGAGAAGTAATTCCAACGCGTTAAAATGCAATAATCCCTAAGTATGAATTATAGAATTGTAAATGTGATAATAATAACGGTTAAGGTGAAAATGAATATATAAGCAATAGAGTTATGAGAGAAATCAAATGATAAACGATAAAAAAGGTAGGCAGGTCAAGTCCATTAAATATAGAAGGGCAGTAAGAGTTGAAAAGAATATATAAAAGTTCAATAATGGGAAAGGGAAGTAAATCAGGAAAGATATTTAGATCATTCAAAGAAAGCAATAAATGATATTAAATTTATATAAATTAAATAAGAAGTAGTTCTATGCAGTTAAAGCGTTTAGTGGTTCCATAGTGATAGAGGTGTAAACAATTGTAGCAGGGACAAAGCGGGGATATAGCAAAAAATAACGAAGGTGAAAAAAGATTAATTAGATATAAAGCCAAGTATTTAAAGTTAATTTATACCTAATTTTGTTGGAAAAATAAAAATTGTTTATCTTACATGACAAAGCCGAAGAATATCATGATTTATGCAGCCAAGATTTAATGACTGTAAGAAATTTCTAAATTATTTTGAGCGCTTTTGCCTTAAAATTAGATCTTTAACCTAACTTTATTGATTTGGTTTAAAAGAGAACTAATCAAATCAAACTTTTTATATTAATATTGCTAAGGCGGATGCTAAAAAGCCTTGATTTAGCAGGCATACCGGAAAATAGCAGGGCTTAAGCAGATCTATCGTTCGCTAGTGCTATATTGAAAAAGCGCAGCGGTCGAAGAGCGCTATGCGCTATATCGGGGATTTAGAGGGGATTTAGCTGCACAAGAAGTAAATGCATGAAAATATAAGGAATACTATTAATAGTCGAACATTGGAGGTTCGATAATTAAACAAGTATAAACATACACGCACGCACACACATAGATACACACACGTAGCATCAAGTATGTATTTATGATGGGTGTGAATTGTTAAAGTTGGCTGAAATTTAGCTTTGATAATAATGACATTGTCATTAAAATGGGTTCAACAGAAGTCTATCAACTGCAAGAGGCTATCGGTAGTTGTGTAAACATTATACTAATATGGGACATATTTAACTGTAGGACTAATGGAATTATACGTTCGTGTATAGGTGAAGGAATACCCAAGTAGAGTCTGCTTCAATCATTTAGGGGGTATTACCTTGATTGCATTAGGTAGTCTAAATGGGATAGTGAGCAAGGCTCGATATTACATCGATGTGTTTGGTACCATATTAGAGAGTTGGAGCTGTACATAGGTCGAGACGTCATCGGTCATATGCAATTAGCGGAAAGACGAAGGTTACACTTAACAAGTTATCCCTCCTACTAGTGTAGATCACCTTTAGGTCATGCACCACCTCATTTGCTTGCTAGTTTGTTTGTTAGGAGGCAAGGCTACATAACCCGTAAGACAGGTCTTTCAAATGGTTGAGGTATTCCGAGGAGATGAATTTTCAGTACTCCATAGTCCATTGTCCATAATATGAAGCAGTTAGGTAAATACCTAGGACGAGATAGAATATGAGTAAACTATTGTGACGTCATGATTATGCATTATGAGAGTTACTTGATACACACGATGATGAGAACGTGATGTTACGTTGATGATGAATCTTAACGAGGTGCTACGTTACAGATACTATGGGGATAGTAACTTGGTGGAAAAGAGGACTGTAGTACTTATATGTGTGTGTATTGTTACTGCCAATGTTAATGCTGAAGATATGCAACATGGAGACGTTGTCGTAACTCTGCATCAACAAGTGTTGTTGAAAGAATAAAGGTGGAGTGTTATCAAAGCCAATGCCGAAAGACAACAAAACCACTGCACATCAATAAAAAGTTAAGTGACAATGTCGCATGTCATTAATAAAGTAGGAAAATGGATCGACATCAATAAAATACAATGTCGCATGTCGTCAATGAGGATAAAGATACAAAATGTCATCAATGTCGTATGCCATCTATAGAGTTGAATGATACATATCATGACTCTTGTATCGTCAAATATTGTCAGATGGAATCTATGCCATATACAGTCAATACCGTAAGCCATCAGTGTTATAACGGTGTGGTCTATGTCGCATCTCACCGATGCCATATTCTATCAATGCCGTCATTTACCTATGAAGAAAGAATGGATATCGTAACTCATCAATATCTCTCTTTTACGACATTACTCATCATTAGTACCACCCATGGCCAATGTCGCAGGGTTAAATGATGCCTCAATTGTCGACTAGACTAATGTCACAGATCGTTAATTCCAAATACATTCTGTTGTCGTAAGTGTTTGATGTCGTAAGCTAATAATGTCATAGGGAGATTGATGCTGCAAATGAACAATGCTACCAGTGCATGATGTTGCGGCTATATTATGCCATAGGCTAATGATGGTGTAGGCCATTTAATTCCCTATGTTTATCAATGTCAAGTATTATCAATATCCACAGAGGCTACCAAGGCCAATGACACTACTTCACGATAATGTCGTTCCATATCGATGCTTTCCATGTCAATTCCGCTTCATACTAGTGTCGCTTCAAATTGAAGAATGCCTTCACTATTAGGATGAAAACGAAGCTCTATTATGCACACAGGAACGTCAAAGGCCATCGTTGGTCAAGGCCCGAGGACCATTGACAGTGCTGACGATCATGCATGCCGAAGTCAAGTTGTTATGCCGCACTTCCACCCTATAAATACGGACCTAGGGCTATAGGAAAAGGAATCATTCTTGTTTCATTTCTTACATTTCAAAACTTTGTAACCATAAATCGATTTGGGGATTTTAGAGACGACTGTAGCACTTGGACTTTTGCGCATAGGACCTTGTACATTCAACAATTGCATAACATATGAATAAAGAAGACTTGAGTTATGGCTTGCTTTGTTCCAAAGCATTTGTGATTTCATCATAACTCACTTCAAATTCCATTAGCACTCATAATCTTGATTTTGAAGGCTCTTTTTTGAACTATTTGTTGAATATGCGCTTTGCGCCATATGATTTTTGTTTGATGATAATAAACATATATACATTCATTTAAATGTATTTGTTAATGTACTATTTTTCATAGAATAAATAAATATTTGTTGAATAAAATAAATTACACAGAATTTGAATTTGAATTCAAACAAAACGAGCTAAACAGATTTTGAATTCGAACAGAAATTTTATTCAAACAAATATTTATTACAATTTTGAATAGTACAATTTCAAGCTCTCACTATACATATACCATTTAGAATACATCACGATTTCATATTTACATCATTATCCTCACTACATAACACTCACACTCGTATTTTGTCTTCAACTGCATTCCGGTTTGAATCCAGCATCTGAGTAATCTGCAAAAATATTCTCAAACGCAGTAAAATTGAAAGAGAAATATTTTTGAAATTTGAAAGAAACGATGATTTTGAAAACATTGTCTGCCTCAGTTATTTGGGTTGTTCGTCATCATTTTTGACTGTGCAATATCTGTGCATATCAGTATTTTTTATCAGGAACAGGCAATTATAAGTGGCTGCAGTACACACGTGTACATTCGTATACGTGTGCACTGCCTCGCCAACTCGTGTGCAAAAATCAAACAAATGCACAGAAATCAAAAACAAGGTCAAACCCAAGATAGGTTCAACTCAAGGCAGTAGTGTATATGCTCACAATCAAACTACAACACTGTACAAGTGCCACAAGCAACATCAACAAGCAGCGCAGTCAATAAAAAGGTGAAACTCAAGCATGTATGTAGCATCAAGTCAGAACACAGTGAAAAACTGCAGTGAAGCTACTGAAGGCAACATGAAGCAACAGTCAGACCAAGACTACAAGCAACTGACACAAACAACTCAAATGCACACATGAAGCATGCAAAGAGCTCGAGCACAAGAACATGACAGCAAACAGGAAGTGCAATTCCAAGTGAAGAACCAGACTCAAGTTAGTGCACAGTGCATATATGATGCATACAAGTTCAGCCATAAACATGCCACAATATCGAGTACATGAAGATGGCATCCAACAATATTCAAACAACAGCAGTATGCAAATGCATACATAATAGAGACAGTAAAGAACAAGAAGGGAACAGGAAGTAATGATTGTAATGCAACACAGTGCAATGAACAATGAACAGAGAACATGACATGAACAATGCAACTGATCAAAGCTCGGCCAACATAATGCAACTATGTTCAAACATGACAGAAACATGATCAAAGCTATAAGTGATGCAGCATCAAGTAAACAGTGCCAAATGAAGCACAGCTGCAAACAACATGATAGTGAAATTCTACAAGTCAAGGCCAAGCATGATGCAGTGGTAATGCAATACATACAAGTTGAAGCAGTAGTTTCTGCAATGTTCAAGAGGAGACCAGAAAAAGATGGCCAGAGACAAAGACATGATGATCACGAGATTCAACAGTGCAAAGATGAACCAGACAGTGATACAAGTTCGAACAATGCCTAGTGCACAGCAGTGGTGATGCAAATGCTAACCAGAATGAAGTCCAATACAACTTCATCAAAGACTCAAGCTACAGTGCATAATGGTCAACACAGTAAGCAATGAAGCAACAAGGTCAGAGAACCAAGCAACAATGTGCACAGGTGAATCAAGTGAATCATAATGAAGCAGTGCAACATCTTCCATCAACACACTCAAGTGACTCAACAATGCAACAGTGAAGCAAACAACAACAGCTCATATGAACAAGTGTGCAGAGGCAAGAATGAACAAGTGTAGCATCTGTATCAAAACAGAGGAAACAAAATCAAGTGCATCACTACAATACAAGACCAAAGTGCCAACATGAACATAACAGGTGAAGCATCACCAAAGACTCAACAGTTCACATTGCAGTAATATCATATCACTACAGAGAGTATGGTGATGCAGTCAACAAAGCAAAAATGCAGAGAACTGATACAAAGAAATGGAGTGAATGCAAATAACTCGGCAATCAAATACACATCTAATCAGATGAATCACAAAATGAAGGCACAAATCCAAAAATATATGCATACACACATACAAATGTATATATGCACATATAAAGTAAACTGGTGAATGTGCAGTAGGGAATGCAAAGAAAATGGCAAGCTAAATCAGTGCAGAGATCAAGCCGTAGCTAAATCAGTGCAGAAATCAAAGATTTCTAATGTGGAAAGAAAACTCTGCAGCAATTTACTCGAATTCAAATATGGTCAGTAGTAATTAAAATGGGGACCGAGACAATCAAATACAGCAAGACAATTTCGAATTAATTAATTCGAATGCTAATATGGTCAGCAATTACTCATAATTGAATCAAGTAAGGAAAACCACAAAACAATTTCAGGAAAATCAACGACATGGAAAAATCAAATATGACAGTGATTAGGAGGGTTTCAACCCTATAAATAAACCCAAAAGAAATCATCATCGGCATCGAGAAAAAGGCAAACAATCAAACCAAACAAAAGTGAAATTACATACCGCAATTCAACAACTCGATCATCAGAGATAGAGCTTGCAACAAGAAGCAATTATCAGAGAACATGCGACGCAGGCCATCAGAGAACAAGCATGAGCAAGAGCAACGCAAGTAAGTGAATCAATCATCCAGAGCCGAAGCCCTAATTCAAGAAAGAAGCCAAAGCCCTAATTTGGAGGAGAAGAGCCGAAGCCCTAATCAGTTGCAAGAATTGAGGCCGCCATATTTTTTTTTCGTGACAAAAGAAAAGATAGTGGATCGGGTCAAAAACAAGGGGCCGGCCTTGTTAATATTAAAAGGGGATTTAGTCTTAATTTTATAATAGGGTTTTAGTTTTAATTTTATGATAGGGTTTTAGTTTTTAATTTGAGCAAAAATTAGAGATTCAAGTTTATATTTTAAATTTTTGCTCCTGCGTGTAGTTTTGAAGTTTGTTTTTCTTTTCGAGTCAAAGAATTTGTAAATCACCACCTAGGGATTAGGTAGCATCAGATTGTCTATTTAGAATTAGGTCAGTGAGCAGGGAGTGCGAGTTTGCAAAGCTCTATAGGCGGGAGCAGTGTTTGCGAGTAAGCGAAACTCTATAGGCGGAGCAGGGAGTGCGAGTCTAGTAGAGTGTTTGTGAGCGGGAGCAAAAGGGTCTGCGAGTCTAGTAAAGTGTTTGTAAGCGTGATACTGTTTAATTCTAATAGAAATCTGGGAATGCAGCAGTAGGCAGGGGTTGCCGAAGCTGGGTAAATTTTGTGTGTGATTTACTTTTCAGCATATTTATTTCTGCTGTTTATTTCTGAGTTTAAATTGAGGAAATTTGCTATAACCCTATTCACCCCCCCTCTAGGGTTAATCTAGATCCTACAAGTGGTATCAGAGCGAGGTGCAAAAGCCATTTTTGTTTTAAAATTTTTTTTTCAAAAACCAATTATTTGTTTTAAAAAATTTGAATTTTTAAAATGGCTACTTTTACTAGAGGTCATTTCAATAATATTCTTTCTATTTTCGATGGAACAGATTTTTTGAATTGGAAATTGAAAATGGAACTTTATTTAAAATCTGTTAATATTAAATGTTGGGATATTATTGAAAATGGGTGTGATAGAACAAATAAGGAAAGTATCTCGTTTAATGCTCTTGCTATGCATATATTATATTCTCATATTAATCGTGATATTTTTAATCTCGTTTCTCTTTGTGAAAATGCACGGAAAATCTGGAATACTTTCGATGCAATATATGGTGCAAAAGTCAATAGCAATGAGATTTCCTCCATAACCAACTCAGCTAAAGAAATGTGCTTAACAGGAATGGTAAATAGCAGTTGTGATGAGGATGATGAAGAAGGAGAGGAAGTTTCAGATAGCAGCTCAGAGGAAGCTAACTTGTGTTGCATGGCAAAATCAGAATCAGAAGCAACCTCCGATGAATCTAGTGAGGCATGTGAGTTTTCTTATAAAGAACTTGTTTTTATGTGTTCTGATCTTACTAAGGTAGTGGATACTCTTGAATCTAAAATTGAAAAACTGAAATCTGATAAGAGAGAATTTGCTCGTGAAAATTTTAGGTTAAAAACTGAACTTGAAAATATTCAAAACCTAGAATGTAAAAATTGTAAGATTTTAGATTCAGAATTATCAAAAATCAAGGATGACGTTGAGAACCTTGAAAAAGAAAACATGAGTCTTAAGGAAACCATCGACACTAGAAAAAAGGATTTTATAAATCGATGCACCTCACTAGTAACTGAGAACACATCACTTAAAACCAAAGTCCAAAATCTTGAGAAATCACTGAATAATTTTTCAAAAGGAGAAAAATCTTTCAAAATGTTATTGGGAAATCAATTCTTTACTAACAACAGAAAAGGACTAGGTTTTGGAAAAACACAAGTTGATGAAAATTCAAAAAATAAGAGTGTCTTTGCTAGATCTGAAATAATTGGACATCGGGCTGAAAATCTTAGTCTTAGAAAAAAGAACACAGAATTTAATCAAGTCAATTCATTATGCAAAATTTGTAGAAAATTTGGACACAATCAAAATAATTGTTGGTATAAACCCAAACATGTGAAAACTATACCGATTTGGGTTCCAAAAGACACACATGTAAAATCTTTGAAAGTCAAACAAATTTGGGTGCCAAAAGGAACATATATAAATAGTTTTGGGTCACCACAAAATTATTTTTCGAAATATTCTGCCACTAACAACTATGGACCTATAAAAACAAATAGGTCACAAAAATCTTTCATCGTGTAGGTGTGGTGGCAGGCTAAGGAACAACAACAGTGTTTTTCTGGATTTTTGGCTGTTCCAGAAACACAATGGGCGACAAAGCAAAGTTCCTTAGCCTAGTACAAAGGTGACAGAATCACAATGGGCAATCACGAAAATTTATCGTAAAGGTAAAACAGGTAAAATTGTTTTTTAACGATATATTAAATGTGATTATCTGCACCATACTCTAAATAAAAATCAGCCAATACTGAGATGAACAAAAGATGATGATTTTGATGCTATGATTTTTTCAAAATATTGACCAATCATCCTTAAATAAAATTACTTGGAGTAATCATGATGGTTGACTGATTCTGACTTACTTGATATGATCCTACATAACTTGTTCTTATTTATTGATTGGTGCTTAATTGATGACCAATCAGATTTTCAATTTTGAACTAATTTATATAAATTTGTTCGGTCAAATGATTGTTAATCATGCTACACGAAGATATATTTATTTTGATCACTGCTTGTAAATTTGCACGATTTCAAATCCATGAGAAAAAGGATTTTAAGAAATTGTTTTTGAAATAATTATGATGTTGATTGACTGTTGATTACTCATGAAAATAATTGTTTATCCTCTGGTTTCTGGAATTAACATCATGATATTTGTTTGAGTGTTAACACAGCTTAAATTCAAATTCAAAAGAATGATGTTTTGAAATTTTTGGTGCACATCTCATGGTTTGATTCAACAAGTGAATATTGAGTGAAATTTAAATTCAGATGCAGATTACATTGGTAATATAGTTGATAGAAAAATTACTAGTGTAACGTGATTAATTTTTTTTAAATATTCATTTGCTGCATTGTTTTTCAAAGAAAATATCTGCATATATTTCACTTGAAATAATTTTTTCAAATAGCAGAATTTCTTTAAAACCCCTTGAGAAAATCATGTTTGACCATATTTACAGCTTAATCATTTTTGAAAAATTGATTTTATAATTTTTGAATTTGATTTTAAATGACTATTTTGACTAATCTGACTCCCTTTAATTATTGAAAAGATAAATAGTGATTGAAAAAGTAATGAGTGTCAATATTTGTCATACATTACTCAAGACAATATATTTAGAAAAAAATTTCTTTAGAATTTCATAACAAGAGTTATAAAAAAAATTTTGTTGGGTAAAAATTCCATGATCATTTCTATTTCTATCATCTTTCTAATCGACCATCACTCATCAAAATTACACATAGTATGTATATTTGTGGTAGTTTACAAAGGAAATCATTCGTTCTTCAATATCTTTAAATTTATAAAGGAAATTATTTGTGCTTCAATTTATTATATTTAGCAATAAAAATAAATATCCAAAGTATTCACTCTCATTTAAAAGTCCTCACGGTTATGCATGGGTGAATTACTTAGATTTTTGATTATGTACTTCCATGCTCATTTAAAAGTCCTTACGGTTATGCATGTATGGAACGCATAGCAAAATTAATTGATTTAATAGACAAGTTGATTCTAATCCCATTTAAAAGTCCTCACGGTTATGTGTGGTTAGAAGACACTTGAATTTTTTTTAAATTGTGAATACTACTAATCTCATTTAAAAGTCCTAACGGTTATGCATGGTTAGTAGATATTCAAATTTCCTGAAATAGATATACCATAAATAAACAGAGCTGTATGATTTTTGATGATTTTATTCCCATCACTTCTGAAAGTGGAATATGCGCTTGACAAGGGTAATTATGATTTTTGTTTGAGTTTTATTAAAATTTGATATTTATATTTAATTGAGTTAAATGTTTGATTCATGTCTATCACTTCATCCCTGTTTTTATAACACTGTTATTCTTTTGCTGATAACAAAAGGGGGAGAGAAAAGTTAAGATTTTGTCAAAGAGAATCAAGCAAAGGTCAAATAATTTTCACTTTGCATATAGACTCATTTACATATTTTTATTTATGCATATATGTAGGGGGAGCCATATATGTAGGGGGAGTATCACATAGAAAGGAAGCATTCAAATAGGGGGAGCAATTGAAATTATCAAATACATTTAATATATTCAAAATCTTAAATATATGTTTGTTATCATCAAAAGGGGGAGATTGTTGAATATGCGCTTTGCGCCATATGATTTTTGTTTGATGATAATAAACATATATACATTCATTTAAATGTATTTGTTAATGTACTATTTTTCATAGAATAAATAAATATTTGTTGAATAAAATAAATTACACAGAATTTGAATTTGAATTCAAACAAAACGAGCTAAACAGATTTTGAATTCGAACAGAAATTTTATTCAAACAAATATTTATTACAATTTTGAATAGTACAATTTCAAGCTCTCACTATACATATACCATTTAGAATACATCACGATTTCATATTTACATCATTATCCTCACTACATAACACTCACACTCGTATTTTGTCTTCAACTGCATTCCGGTTTGAATCCAGCATCTGAGTAATCTGCAAAAATATTCTCAAACGCAGTAAAATTGAAAGAGAAATATTTTTGAAATTTGAAAGAAACGATGATTTTGAAAACATTGTCTGCCTCAGTTATTTGGGTTGTTCGTCATCATTTTTGACTGTGCAATATCTGTGCATATCAGTATTTTTTATCAGGAACAGGCAATTATAAGTGGCTGCAGTACACACGTGTACATTCGTATACGTGTGCACTGCCTCGCCAACTCGTGTGCAAAAATCAAACAAATGCACAGAAATCAAAAACAAGGTCAAACCCAAGATAGGTTCAACTCAAGGCAGTAGTGTATATGCTCACAATCAAACTACAACACTGTACAAGTGCCACAAGCAACATCAACAAGCAGCGCAGTCAATAAAAAGGTGAAACTCAAGCATGTATGTAGCATCAAGTCAGAACACAGTGAAAAACTGCAGTGAAGCTACTGAAGGCAACATGAAGCAACAGTCAGACCAAGACTACAAGCAACTGACACAAACAACTCAAATGCACACATGAAGCATGCAAAGAGCTCGAGCACAAGAACATGACAGCAAACAGGAAGTGCAATTCCAAGTGAAGAACCAGACTCAAGTTAGTGCACAGTGCATATATGATGCATACAAGTTCAGCCATAAACATGCCACAATATCGAGTACATGAAGATGGCATCCAACAATATTCAAACAACAGCAGTATGCAAATGCATACATAATAGAGACAGTAAAGAACAAGAAGGGAACAGGAAGTAATGATTGTAATGCAACACAGTGCAATGAACAATGAACAGAGAACATGACATGAACAATGCAACTGATCAAAGCTCGGCCAACATAATGCAACTATGTTCAAACATGACAGAAACATGATCAAAGCTATAAGTGATGCAGCATCAAGTAAACAGTGCCAAATGAAGCACAGCTGCAAACAACATGATAGTGAAATTCTACAAGTCAAGGCCAAGCATGATGCAGTGGTAATGCAATACATACAAGTTGAAGCAGTAGTTTCTGCAATGTTCAAGAGGAGACCAGAAAAAGATGGCCAGAGACAAAGACATGATGATCACGAGATTCAACAGTGCAAAGATGAACCAGACAGTGATACAAGTTCGAACAATGCCTAGTGCACAGCAGTGGTGATGCAAATGCTAACCAGAATGAAGTCCAATACAACTTCATCAAAGACTCAAGCTACAGTGCATAATGGTCAACACAGTAAGCAATGAAGCAACAAGGTCAGAGAACCAAGCAACAATGTGCACAGGTGAATCATAATGAAGTAGTGCAACATCTTCCATCAACACACTCAAGTGACTCAACAATGCAACAGTGAAGCAAACAACAACAGCTCATATGAACAAGTGTGCAGAGGCAAGAATGAACAAGTGTAGCATCTGTATCAAAACAGAGGAAACAAAATCAAGTGCATCACTACAATACAAGACCAAAGTGCCAACATGAACATAACAGGTGAAGCATCACCAAAGACTCAACAGTTCACATTGCAGTAATATCATATCACTACAGAGAGTATGGTGATGCAGTCAACAAAGCAAAAATGCAGAGAACTGATACAAAGAAATGGAGTGAATGCAAATAACTCGGCAATCAAATACACATCTAATCAGATGAATCACAAAATGAAGGCACAAATCCAAAAATATATGCATACACACATACAAATGTATATATGCACATATAAAGTAAACTGGTGAATGTGCAGTAGGGAATGCAAAGAAAATGGCAAGCTAAATCAGTGCAGAGATCAAGCCGTAGCTAAATCAGTGCAGAAATCAAAGATTTCTAATGTGGAAAGAAAACTCTGCAGCAATTTACTCGAATTCAAATATGGTCAGTAGTAATTAAAATGGGGACCGAGACAATCAAATACAGCAAGACAATTTCGAATTAATTAATTCGAATGCTAATATGGTCAGCAATTACTCATAATTGAATCAAGTAAGGAAAACCACAAAACAATTTCAGGAAAATCAACGACATGGAAAAATCAAATATGACAGTGATTAGGAGGGTTTCAACCCTATAAATAAACTCAAAAGAAATCATCATCGGCATCGAGAAAAAGGCAAACAATCAAACCAAACAAAAGTGAAATTACATACCGCAATTCAACAACTCGATCATCAGAGATAGAGCTTGCAACAAGAAGCAATTATCAGAGAACATGCGACGCAGGCCATCAGAGAACAAGCATGAGCAAGAGCAACGCAAGTAAGTGAATCAATCATCCAGAGCCGAAGCCCTAATTCAAGAAAGAAGCCAAAGCCCTAATTTGGAGGAGAAGAGCCGAAGCCCTAATCAGTTGCAAGAATTGAGGCCGCCATATTTTTTTTTCGTGACAAAAGAAAAGATAGTGGATCGGGTCAAAAACAAGGGGCCGGCCTTGTTAATATTAAAAGGGGATTTAGTCTTAATTTTATAATAGGGTTTTAGTTTTAATTTTATGATAGGGTTTTAGTTTTTAATTTGAGCAAAAATTAGAGATTCAAGTTTATATTTTAAATTTTTGCTCCTGCGTGTAGTTTTGAAGTTTGTTTTTCTTTTCGAGTCAAAGAATTTGTAAATCACCACCTAGGGATTAGGTAGCATCAGATTGTCTATTTAGAATTAGGTCAGTGAGCAGGGAGTGCGAGTTTGCAAAGCTCTATAGGCGGGAGCAGTGTTTGCGAGTAAGCGAAACTCTATAGGCGGAGCAGGGAGTGCGAGTCTAGTAGAGTGTTTGTGAGTGGGAGCAAAAGGGTCTGCGAGTCTAGTAAAGTGTTTGTAAGCGTGATACTGTTTAATTCTAATAGAAATCTGGGAATGCAGCAGTAGGCAGGGGTTGCCGAAGCTGGGTAAATTTTGTGTGTGATTTACTTTTCAGCATATTTATTTCTGCTGTTTATTTCTGAGTTTAAATTGAGGAAATTTGCTATAACCCTATTCACCCCCCTCTAGGGTTAATCTAGATCCTACACTATTGACTTTTACATGACATGTGATATGATTTTGACCTTGATACTGAACATGCGCAAGACTTTCATGAGTTCAATATGGATCATACACATTCCTAGCAACTTACCAAGGATTTCTTTAGCCCAACCAAATCCATCTTCCTTACACCTTAGGGGTTAGAGAAGAAATTCATTAACATTCCGGTGTAAGAAGGAAGGCCTGAATCACCATCTCCGTTGAATCCACAAGTGGAACTACCTTGACTCTCATACGCAGGGCTTAGAGGATTCATCCATACAAAGCATATCCTTTTAAGAAACAATTTCAAAGTAACCTACCTTTGATTCTTAACACTATTTAAGCGCAGCAACTAAGCTTTGCTTGGTTATGCCAATTAAACGTGTTAAAATCTCTAAACAAGGATCATCTAAGCCTCAAATGACTAGGCTGACCTACCAAATTACAAGTGATCATCGACTTTATGAGGAACAAGTATCAAGGTTTATGGCATTACAAGTAATGGAAGATAAGAAGAGACAAGTAGTTCCTTATCATCTAGAAAAATATAGCTTGATTCCTTTTCATGTGGGGCCAACACAAATTCTCATCCTAGGGAGGTAATACAATAAGGATAGCATCTTCATTAAGATAAGAAAGGAAATTCAGCTGAAAGCTAAGGTAACTATCTCCAAAAAGGAAATAGAAAGAGACTTCGATCAATTTGCTAGAATGGAGAAGTGTGCTTGATCGATCCTATGATACAAATGAAGCACAAGACTCCCTAAAAAGAAAACTGGCCATTGAAGATGAAGGATCTGTCACAAGCAACAAAAGAGTTAAGTGTCAATCAATAGGATCATTCCCCAAAAGATGAAGATTTTCTAAAGATTACTTCCTTACCACTTCGTATGAGAATATCTACCTCTTGATTAAAGATAAGCTAAACTACTGGCCTTCAAAAAAGAAGCGACCAAAAAATTAAAGGAATCTTTGAGGATTATACTGCCATTATCATTGTTCTAACATCCATGACACAATCAATGCTGGAGTTGGAAGGAATCATCAAATAACCTCTTAGGATAGGGGAAGCTTAAAGAATTTGTATAGAGATACTAACAAATCAGTAATAAAGAAAGATTTTCCAAGCATAATTAGTGTATCTACATGGTTAAGGAGAAAGAAACTCCTAAAATAAAAGGAATGCTTAAACCATTACTTAAGAGGCAGTAAGCGGCAAAAGCCTTTATCCCCAACAAGATGGCTTGGTTGAAGGACCTCCTATAGGAAGATTAGAGTAAGCTTTTGGTCCCGTTTGAAAAGGCTTGACTAAAGAGTCTACATGTCTTATCCCTTGCCTACACGGCCTGGCTGGTGTGCCTCCTAATGGGAGGATGAAGTAAGCCTTTGGTCCTGTCTAGGATGGCCTGACCAAAGCACCAAACCATCCTTCAGTACCATCTCCGAGGCCTTACTGAAGCGCCTCCTAGAGAGAGGTTGGGTAAGTCTATAGTTTTTCTTAAAATAGCTACCCAGAGCACCGTACAAGCCTTTAGTACCTTCTCCAAAGCCTTACCAAAGCACCTCCTAGAGGGAGGTCGGGTAAGTCTTTAGTTTTGCTTAAGGAAAGCAAACCAAATGCACTGGATAAAGGACCAAAGTCGTCACTAAAGATAGTGATAAGGAGTTTGATCCAAGTTGAGATCAACTTAAGATGGTCCTAATCAAATTCAAAAGCAAAGATAACATTATCCTAAAGAATGGATCAAAAACAATCTTCTAAAGGAAGATCTTTTAAAGGCGAGTCATTTGTGATCCGAAACAAAATCAACCGATCTTCTAAAAGAAGATATATCAAATATGAGCCGTTTATGCTCCAAAGCAAAAGAAATTTTCAAATGTCGGATAGGCCTTTTTGGTCTTCCTTATTAATTACTAGATCTTCCTGTTCTTTCTTCATTATTACTAGATGGGTTTTCTAGTCTTCCTTTATTACCGCCAGATGGGTTTTCTGGTCCTCTATTCACACTATAACCAAAATGGTTCTCTGGACTTTTATTCAATCTAGTTTTTTGGTCCTTTACACTATAACCAAAATGGTTCTCTGGACTTTTATTCAAATTAGTTTTCTGGTCCTCTATTCACACTATAACGAGAATGGTTCTTTGAACCTTTATTCAAATTATTATTAGAAGGATTTGCTAACAACGAAACTTTATTAAATTAGCTCTCAATCTTTTAAATTCCGATTGAAATCCAACTTTTTTATCAAATAGGAATCTCCGATACTAAACAAGCTATCGGAATCTATGAGGAGGAAAATTCTTATATCAAGGTCAAAACTTATGGTCTTCATACCGACTGAAATGTTGAATGCTCAAGGCTCAAAATATAAAAAAACAAGTCATTAATCACTATGCAATTTCAAATAAGAATTAGCATTTGATTTAAAGCTACATACCATGTTAAGGTACTGAAAAGCAAGTATAAAAGCTCAAAAGGAAAAAGTACATATGGTGCGTTCGAGGTTACATTCATTAAAATACAAATTTATTTACAATATGACATATCATGCGCAAAGTTGCAGGTACAAGAGAATCTATTTAAAGCAATTCTCCATTCCCGAACAAGGCACTGTGCCATCCTATCCAAATCTTCAACAACCGACGAAGAGTCAGAAATGTGGTCAATAGCCACGCCCAAATGCTCTTTAAGTTTCTTCTCTTTTATCGAGCAATGTCCCCATTGTCGATTGAATCAATTTGAGTTTTCAGTGCACGTTGGCAGTCTTATTAACTCCTCTCAAGATTTTAACCGTACCCTTTAATTCTTTAATCTCTTGCTTGACAACATGTTTTCTCGCTCAAGTTTTTCAACATGACCTTGATAATCATCAAGACGTTGAGAGACCTTTGCATCCCTTTTCTTGTTGAAAAAATGTATGCATTCAAACTTGACCCGTCTTCTCCATTTGGAAATTTCTTCATTGCTTAAACCTGGAGGTGGGATTAACAGAGTAGCAAATTCTTGGCTAGCTAAGAATTGAGATTTTGTCGTCCTCCCAGGAGTAGGAGTAGAAAGGCTAGAATCGCCTCTACTCGTAATAGTTCCAAAGATTGGTAGGATACTTGACTCTTTATTAAGTCCACTTCAAGGTAAGTTATCCGTTGATGTAATCTCACAATCTATGCATCAACCTCCATTGAGGGCCTAGATCTTAAGGCTGAGTTTATCTTTTATTTTAATTCCTGAAACTCTTTGTTTTTCTTATTGATATGGTTCTCCAAGCTGGAGGTCATTTCTTTATAGTTACCAAATGTTGATTTTAATTTATAATATTTCCTATGCCACTCTTGCGCATCTGGATTATTAAAGAACTGTAAAGCTGAAGCGTCTTAAGAAAACCGCCTCTTTACAATATCAGTTATCAATTTGTCTTAAAAATCATGCAACCAAGAAAGAACATTTATGGGACCAGATGAAAGCTTTAACTGACTTTCCTATTTAAAATAAATAAAGTGGAAATTAATAGACAAAAATTAATCTCTTTTATTTAAATAGCAAAAGATTACAAATAATACGGAGATTCAAATTATATTACAATTCCACTATTCAAATTTTCAACTAATTCTTAAAATTGTGAAACAATAATTTTAGCTTTTAAAATGACCTAGCAGATAGGGTAAGAGTAGAATCAAAAGAAGTTTTAATCCCTTTTGGGGTATTAACCGAAAGGAATCAATGATAGTCCCATTCTCCGATTGGAGAGATAGCATGATCACATATCAATTTGGCGTGATAAGTTTGAATTTCACCAAGCAGTTTATCCTTTTAATTACCAAATAAATCAAAGCAAAAATGAGGAAATCGCATATAAACTTCTTGTAGATCTTTAATAAAACCGTGTTTGGCTAACTGAGACATTCTGAGAGCTAAAGATTTTTCTTTAAAATCCTTCTTTAACTTGACAAATTTACTCAAGAGTTTTAGAAGAATAGGGCTACTAGAGGTTTCCTTAATCTATACAATATGTTAAAATCAGACTAACAATAGAGAAGCAAAAGCAATAAAGTTTATAAGCTACTTACATACTATAATTATACAATTATTCGAATTCGTACAATATTGATTTCATAAAAAGTTCGAAGATAAATCTCTTCTTATTATACTTAATCTTTTTGAGAGGAAGAGAATTAGGAGTAAGAGGACTCGCAACCCTAGGTAAGTTCCAGCAAGCTCCGTATGAGGGTCGCCTTCCATGTTCGTCCAAGTATCTTTTATGAAGGCATCTAATTAAATTCCTACTATTTTTGGCCAAGTAAGAGAAGTTAACAAACTGACCTCTATAGTGAAATTCGGAAAGGAAATCCACCAAAGCAACTTTATCATCAATCAACATCTAAAGAGAGTCATCAATTCGATATTTTCTCTCGTAAGGCTCGATGAAGACGAGCTTTTTTCAAACAAGGAGTGTCTTGCTTCTCTTTAAAAAACTGTACCGCGTAGTATCACCAGAAAGATGTCTATATTTTTTCGACAAGTCATTATACTCCTTAAGTTGCCTTTCAAGTTCTCTATGCAATTTGTTCTCATTATCCACACTATTTTCATAAAAAATCTAGTAATAGTGTTTGTTCTTTTTCCTTAATTAAAATAGTAAGCTTATCAATTAATAGCGAAGGAGATAACCTAAGATGTTTAAATGAAAACTCCATACCTGGGAAGCCAAAACTTGATATATAGGAGTCTTAGGTTTCCCCTTCGGTTGATGACTAGAGGGAGCGCCATCTTTTAGAGCAGAATTCTTTCATGTAGAATCTTGTGAGTCAAGGAGTTCGAAAAAGCCCATGTCATGAGTAGACGAGTCTAGGTAAGGATTGGCTGATCCCACTTCCCCATCATGTGGTCTTCCATGACCCTTTTCATCACCATTATCGTCGCTATCTTCATCATAATCATCATTATCGTTATCATCCTCTTCTCTACCAGATTTGGTCTCTTCATCGATTAGAGGGCTATCAATGGTTAGTCATTTGTTAGCATCGACCTCTTCCTTAGCAGGAAATTCTTTTTGAAGAGTCTCTTTGTCCTTCCTCAAACTAAGACTGAACTTTCTTTTGAAATTTTAATTCCAATCCGGAAGGGATGGAAAGTCTAAGTCTGGGCATATGCAAAAACTGTCAGCATATGCCATAAAAGAAGCACCTTCTAGCACTGCTCGGTAATTTTGGGAAGAGCATTATCAACGAAAAAGCAGTTTTCTTCTTGGCGTCACCGATAATACTATTTGAGTAGGAAAGATGGTAGTTTTCCTTTGTAGAAAGTCCTTTAAGGATTTGTTCTTATCAGCCAACTTGATCTTTTCTTTGTTGGCAATCTCCAAATATGCTTTCAGTTTGGCTTTCTCTTTATTTACCTTCTCAAGGTCTGCTTTCAATGCCTTTACCTCCTTTTCTAGCAATATTTTAGCATTTATCTCCTCATTGAGCAGATAAGATGAGCTTTTCTTTTTCAGTAACAACTTCACCTCTTATTAACGCAATATTAATTATGATGTGATCAAGTAAAGAGATTTATCTTTTGAGCTTGTCTACTTTGTTAGAAGGCCTTTGAGAAGCCTCTTGAAGGAGAAACATGTTCTTTCCTACCTGAATTGTATAACAAGTTTAAGTCAAGGAAAGATTTATGGAGCTACAGAAGATTAATTAAACAAAGGGAAATGTGTATCGATACAAGCTACTTAAGAATATGAAGAGATGGACCTTGGAATAAATTGATGGTTGCGATGACCCAAGAGAAGTAATAGAAGGAGTTTGAATAGCTAATGGAACCAGATCATCAAAATTAGCCATATGAGACTTGACCTGAGCCTCCAAAGGAAGAGGATCCTTTGGAGAAGGAGACAGCCCAGGATCGGCATATAAATGACTCAGAGCTGTAGGAGAAAATGGAAGATTAATTTTGAGAAGGGGATCCAGAGAGTGGGCCATCTCAGTTGATTCTTGAGATTTATGCCTAAGAGATTTTGAATTCACCGACTCAGAACTCGAATCAATGTTCATATGTACCTCCTCATCCACAACAACAGTGGTGAAATCCCCCACAAGCTTAGGCCTTTTGCTTGGGAAGGAGGTGGAATATTTATAATGACACCTTACTCGCATTCTTCTCTAATATTTCAATTTCTTTGGCAATGGAATCCTTGATAGAAGTAGGCTTACTCAACTAAGAAAGTGCAAGAACCTTATCTTAATTCTTCCTCTTCTTGGAAGAATAATCTTCAACTTCTCTCTCTTTAGAAGCAATGACAGGAGTAAACGAGCCTAAAACTAGGAAAATAAATTTATAAAACAATAATGGTAGGAATTCCATATTGGTCATATCAAAAGCTCACCAGAAGGTTTAAGCTAAATCGGAGAATTAGTAGAAAAAGATTTCATTTGCCAAAAACTAACGATCAATTTCAGTGAGCATTGCCTTTAATCATTGGAGGTTCTCCCAAGATTTTGTAATGATCCAAGGTTATTGAGAATCGAAGGTGCTTTTCCAATGATAGCAGCCCTACTGCCCATAGTTTTATATTACTGAGTTAAGGCTTTGATCGTTCCTTTTGCTGAATCACTTAGTTGCTTAGGAGCATGATCTAAAAGAAAGCATTCATTGGAAAAGAGTGATAGGTAAACGTGACAAACAAGGAAAAGAAACTTACATGTAGCAAAGAAAGTTTCCTCAATGTTGGAATAACACCTAACGTAGAAGAATTGCATCTACCATTCCTTGGCCTTATTGACAGTGTCAATTATTGGCCTTTATGGAAGGGGACGAATGCGGTACAGTGGATTATCATGTTGATCGCCCATTCTTGTAGGATCGGCTATAGAATGGAGGATCTCAGCACTCAAAGTAGGAAGTCCAATTTCCCAAGAAAGGGATTCTAGGCATGTCAGATAAGTTTATGCATTTGGAGCAAACTGGATCAGAGCAATTTTAGATGCTTTAAATATCTCAAAAGAAAGTCAGGTTAGGGAAGGTAGACCGTATGCCAGATATGGATTAGGGTAAAAGCGAAATACCCATCTAGAGGGTTGCAGATCATGCCAGTAGGACCAGTTGGAATAGCTTCAATACCATTAATGCCAAACTGACTCAAGGTAGAGTCAACTTCATCACGGGTAGTGATATATGATGGATTCAAGAGATGATACCATTTCTTATTAGTAGAAGGAGAAGCTTTGGAACCTGTGCTGGTCTTTTTGATGGATTTCTCGCTTTTCTTTTGGCCTTTCATTTATCTACCAGGTGATATTAATCCAAATTTGAGAAATGATAATGCTTATTATAAAGAAAGGTTATTATATGCTAAGTCAAAAAGCATGTAAATGATTTATCTAATATCTAGCCTATTACATCAAAATATTAAAAGTTTAAAGTCTAACTTGACATTTGCAACAAATTAATGACCATTGAATGGTTAATGTCGAATTCGTAACTTTTAGATTGATTAAATTGCATAGGTAAATGCTAAACTTATGATAAGAAGATGAATCTTTTGGAATTTGCATGAAAACTGAATAAGAATTAACTTAAAAGTATCCTAAGTACAATGTTATACCATTAAACCCATGTTGAATAGATAAATTAATGTTCAAGGTCGCATTAATTACACTATAAAACTATAATATAACATCACGACTGTAATTAATGTCAAAATGACCAGCACACCAAGTAATGTTGACATAATTCGACAATACTTTTATAAAAGCATTAGATAAATAAATAACCTAAAAAATTAATAAAATAAACATATCATAATGTAACGACGTCATATATGGTTTGTGCAAGAACATAGGATATAATCACAGTAATTATCAAAGTTGTACACTGACCCCATAAATCATAATTGAATCTAAATGGAAATTCTTTCATTTAGTGTTGAATTTGTGTATGAGCCACCTATAGATGGTAACTGACAAAAACACTTTCACGACGACGATTACATCACGAGACTACTATGTTGCATAGAGTTTGAGTCCAAATGCTAAAAACCAATTGTTATAATAAACAATAATGCGTTGTTCTAAGGTTGTCGAATTCACATGGTAACCCCCTAAGTTAATGACGAATAGATACGATAATAATCTTAGCTAACATCGCACCTCTAAATACTAATGATATAAAGGACTTATGTCATATACTTTCTAAACTCCAAGATTAGGTGTTGAAAAGATAAATAAGGTTAAGCTAATCAATATTGGATATCGTACTGATATCGTAAGGCATCAATCTCATAATGAAATTGAGTGAAATTGGGTTCAGGGCCTAGTAACCTATCCACTTTGTCCACAAATTAAAAGCACTCAGGAAAATAAATCAAATCGCCAGATTCACCTATCCAGCTTCCTCAACAAAGTAACAACCAAATTTAACCACAGTTAATTATCAATATAACTAGAAATATAAAAATTAACCATCCCAATTTGATATCAAAACCTAGGTGTTGACCCAAACCAAAAAATCCCCAAATTGAACCCTAATAGCCATTCGAATGAAAAACTGTTTAATCAAGTAAGATAAGTACCTTGATTTTTGCAAGAGACTGGAATTTGCAAATGATTTGGTGAATTTTAATTTTGTTTACTTGAGCTTTTAAATTGCAGATAAAAGAGGAATGATGGAAAATATCAAGCACTTATAGAAGGAAGAAAGCAAATGGATATTGTTGGATCAAATTCAAATGTACGGATGGATCTAAACAAGAATAACAATAGGCGATAAAATGTCAATGTCGAAATATTGACTTGAAAATTCAATGATACCTTTATACCATAGGGCAAATATTACTACCAATGTGATTGCCAAAGATATACGGCATGGTGTCGTTGCCGTAACTCTGCATTAACAACTGATGGTGAAAGAATGAAGGTGGTGTGTTATCAAAGCCAATATTGAGTTCCAACAAAATCATCATGCATCTACAAAAAGTTAAGTGGCAATGTCGTATGTCATCAATAAAGTAGGAAAATAGATCAACATCAAAAACATACAATGTCGCATATCATCAATGAGGATAAAGATACAGAATGTCATCAATGTCGTATGCTGTCTATAGAGTCGAATGATAAATGTTCGGACTCTTGTATCACCAAATAATGTTGGATGGAATCTATGCCATATACAATCAATATCGTAAGCCATCAGTGTTATAGCGACATGGTCTATGTTGCATCTCACTGATGTCGTATTCTATCAATGTCGCCATTCACCTATGAAAAAAAATGATGTCGTAACTCGTTGATATCACTCTTTGTTGATGTTAGTCATCATTAATACTATCTGTGGCCAATGTCGTAGGGATGAATGATGTGGCAATTGAAGTAATTTCGACGGGATTAATGTCACAAATCATTAATGCCAACTACATCCTGATGTCGTATGTGTTTAATGTCGTAAGCTAACAATGTCATATGGAGATTGATGCCGCTAATGCATGATGTCTTGGCAATATGATGCCATCGATTAATGATGGCGTGGTCCATTCAATGCCGCATGTTTGTCAATGTCTAGAATTATTAATTCCCATAGTGGCTATCAAGGCCGATGACATACTACATGACGTTGCCACTCCATATCGAAGCTGCTTCCTGTCAATTCCGCTTTATACTAATGTCTATTAAAATTGATGAATGCCTTCATTTTTGCGATGAGGCTGAAGCTCTATTATGCACCCGGGAATGTCGAATGTTATCATTGGTCAAGGCCTAGCACCATGTTCTATTGATCGACGATCATACATGCCAAAGTCGAGATACTATGTTGCACTTCCACCCCTATAATTACGAACCTAGGGGTATGGAAAAAAGGAGATTGTTTCCTCATTTCTTACTTTTTAAACTTTGCAACCCTAAATTGATTTGCAGATTTTAGAGCCGATTGTAGCACTCGAACTTTTTCACATAAGACCTTATACAATCAACAATTTCATAGTATATGAATAAAGAATACTTTAGTTATGGATTCCTTTCAAGTTCTAAAGAATTTTTTTATTCTTACATCATAAGTCACATCTAATTCTAGAAGCACTCATAATCTCAATTTTGATGGCTCTATTTTGAACCATTGACTTTTACATGACATGCAATATGACTTTGACCTTGATATTGAACATGTGCAAGATTTTATGGATTTAATATGGATCGTACGCCTTGCTAGCAACATAGCATAGGATTTCCTTAGCCCAACCAAATCCACCTTCCTTACACCTTTGGGGTTAACAAAGTAATTCATTAATACACACATACATATATGTAGTTATTTTCGATCTAGGGTAGATGGGGCATATCATGCGCATATGTAGAGTCGAGACGACTAAGTAAAATAAAAGACATAATATGTGATGGAAGGAAATCTCCATAAACTAGTGTTATGCACAAAGTGTGTAATTTACTAGCCATCAAAACGTTGCTCCGACCCCCTCCTCATTAGAACCACATGATAGCTTTAGAGGGACAGATACTGGTGCAAAGTGGGAACGATTAAGGAACAGATTTTTTTTATGAATGCTTGACACTAGTAAGGACACCACATAGTATAGGTGTCAACCTTTGTTAAGGATTCACTATGATTCACTTTCATCTCCCTCACAACAATCTACTCTTCAGCTCCCTCACAATAATCTCTAAAAAGATTCACTGTGATTCTCCAGTGGGTTCCAACTCTGGGGATTCAATCAAACTAAGGATAATCAAAAGCCTTGTAATTAAAAAATATTTGTAATAGCAGGCAATCATAATAAAACTATAAAATGGATGTAGGCTTCATTAACATCCGAACCACTATAAAAAGCTTCTTCTCTCCTTTCTTTTTCTATTCTTTTCTATACCTATTATCTGTATTATTGCTTTGTAAGAACAGGGATGCTGCTTTCATACTCAAACCAAGGTGTTGATCCATTTTTTGGGTTAACATTTTGATGCTTTCACTGAGAACTCCATTCGGATTTATCTGTCTACTTTGGATCCCATAGGTCTAGAAGTTAGATCCTAATCTTTGCTTTAAAAATCTACCACTTGGAATCAATAGCTCCTGGAAGAAGAACTACCTCTGGAAGGTCCAAAGGGGCAGTGATAGCTGGAGAAGATGCTAATCCTCAACATACTGAAGTAAATGGCGCTAACTTGGAAAACCAGATGCCAGCATCCTCCAGTCAGTGCGAAATCGTTACTAGGGATGAGTTGAATAAGATGGTTGACAAAATAAACCAAAGGATGAAAAGTAGCCGAAAGGCTCTGATGGAAAAGCCTAATGCTCACTTAATCTTACAGTCAAATCCTGCTCCAAGAACTATGCCTGAACCCGCGATAGTTATAGAATAAAAAATTCTTCCGTTTCTGGTCCAAAAGGAAGAAACGAAAAAATAGCTGCAAAAAAGGGTAACAACAGGAACTATGGGACACAATGTGGAAGGAAATATGAATACTCCACCTGCCATAAGGCAACCAAGTCTAAACTTGAATCGGGGGGCCAAGACCCTGCAAGAAGATATAACCATGGACTCTCCTATTTAGAAGATGAAGAGCAAAATTACCAATTGGAAGAGAATGTCAACGCATTTGATGATGCTAGGAACATCCAAACTGCCCTAATCAGGCCAACTACAAGCCAATGGGGTCCAGTGGGAGTGGCTCTCCTGAAGACAGGAGAGCCTAGGCTTCAACCCACGTGTCAAGACTGTTTGCAAAGCCAAATACTTGGTGTAGTGACTGATTTCCACCCTCAGGACTGTCGGATATTAGAGGCATA
The DNA here is from genome assembly GCA_030765085.1 of Allium cepa. Lineage (NCBI taxonomy): Eukaryota > Viridiplantae > Streptophyta > Magnoliopsida > Asparagales > Amaryllidaceae > Allium > Allium cepa. Next base: position 403,394,546 of record CM060931.1, read on the forward strand.
CATAGCATACATGTTCAAACGATTGATGGGCGAGTATAAAAACCGAAGAGATGATGAATGGAGATCTGCTCCAAGTTGGACCTCCTTTACCCGATGAAATCTAGAATGAAAAATATCCAAATAAATTCACAATGCCAACTATCCCATCCTACAACAGGACAAAGGACCTAAAACCGCATGTATACAAGTATAGTAGGTATATGGTCGTGGCCAGTGCTTCAAAGGCTGTTCGGTGCAGATGTTTCCCTATCTTTCTAGAAAGAGTTGCATCTATGTGGTTCACCAGCTTCCACCAAGATCCATCTCTACTTTTTACCAAATAGCAACAAGAATCCTTGACCAATTTAGGCTCCATACTGCACAACCAAAAGATGTCATGTCCTTATCCAAATTGTTCCAGGGATGCAATGAATCGCTGAAATCTTTCATGAACTGATTCAACACCACAATAACGAAAGTAAGAAACCCCAACAAGGATATGGTTTTTATGGCATCGGTCCATGCCAATCATCTGGAGACTGAATTCAGAAAGTGGATTAAGATGAAGCAACCGACCATGAGGAAGGACTTCACTGGTACTTAAGATTGGAGGAAGCGTAAGCACTGGAAAGAAAGTCTGATGGTGTACAACCAATGAACATCAAACAGAGTGAAGTAGCGATGAACCAAAACACCATGCTTTCGAAACTACTAAAGGAGCTATAGGGAAATATGGAAATCAAAAGAGGAAAAATCAGGACTCCAATAAAAGAAATGGTAATGGCAGTAGTAAAAGGCTTAACGGGTTCAGGCGGGAATATTATTACCCCCCTAAACGACACTCCGTAAAATATTTATCTCACAACACAGGGGACTGAAGAATATAAGAAACCACCATGAAGAGAAGCGACTGAGCAGAAAAAATGCTCGGGAAAGTTCTGCCGCTTCCACGAGACTCATGGTCATAACATAAATTAATGCCACCATTTGAAGAATCTCATTGAAGAGTTGATTCGGAAAAACGAACACCAACAGTACGTGAGAAAGCCACAGAATCCTAATCAACCCACAACTGCTAAGCCTCCTAGGGAATGAAGGAATCAAGATGGAACTAGAAAGGAAGGGTCCAAACGAACTAACCAAAGACTTATTATTGGAACAATATCTGGGGGACCACACCCCATGCAAAGAAGATGGGGGGAGATGGAGCGGTTTGCAAGTTCATTGAAGCATGCTCGAAAGGAATCATGTCTTGCAATAGAAGATGAAACCCTAGCAAAGCTGTAGAAAATCTTAGGTGATGATATAGTGTTCCTAAATCGGGACACCGAAGGGATCGAAGCCCCGACTCTCGACCCAATGGTGGTAATAGCGGGATTCGGTCCTACTGTTGTTCGGCGAGTGTTGGTTGATAGCGAAATCTCTATTAATATACTTTTTAAATTAACTTTTGATCAAATGAAAATCAGCATGAAAAGTATGTCTGCATGCCAAATAAAGATCCAAGGGTTCACTGGCGAACCCAAGCAGCCTGTGGGAACAATCGACCTGCCAGTGGATCTTGGGGAGGGTGATCGAAGAGTAACTCTCATTCAGACTTTTTTAATTGTGGATGTAGTATGCATATAACGTCTTTTTGGGGCGGCCACCTCCTGTAGATTTTAGAATATCTCTGCTTCAATGGTGTCTAGCCATGAAGTTCCCTACTGCAAATGGAATCAGAGTGATCAAAGGAGATCGGTGTGCTGCTAGAGAATGTTACATTGTAGAGTTACGGGAATCTAGAAGAAAGGAAAAAGGGAAGGATGTGGAGAGAAATCTCCACATCCGTGAACCCTCTGAAGAGCAACTACAGAGCCACCCCTGGCTTGGGGACTATAATCGATCCGATAAGGCTTTGGACCCTAGAAAGAAGAGCTCAGCGAAGGAATGGGCGGCATCGGCAGAATTGACGGTGTCCGTCCCGATTAACATGGATGACCCAACTAAATTCTTGAAATTGGATTGCACCTTGGAAACAAGATGCATTTGGAGCTGACTAAATTTCTTCACGCCAACTTGGATGTGTTCCAATGGATGCATTCTGATATATATGGGGTGTCTCTAGAAATTGCATGTTATGCGCTCAACATTGACCCTAAGTTCACACCAATAAAGCAAAAGAAGCACAACCTAGGTCCTGCATGGTCCGAAGCGCTAAGAGAAGAGGTGGACAAATTAATAGCCAATGATTTCATCTATGATGCAACTTATCCAGAGTGGGTATCTAACCCGATCTTGGTTAAAAAGTCCAATGGGAAGTGGCGAATCTATATTGACTACTCGGACTTAAACAAATCCCACCCAAAAGACAGCTTCCCTCTCCCTAAAATAGACCAACTTATGGACGAAATTGCAGTACATGAGCTACTAGAAATCGTGGACACATACTCCGGATACAACCAAATCCTAATGCATGAGCCTGACTGAGAAAACACCAGCATCATCACCGACCTAGGCACATACTGCTATAAAGTAATGCCATTTAGTTTAAAGAATGCAGGGCGACTTACAAAGGTTGGTAAATAACATGTTCAAGTGTTGGATCGGGAAAACGATGGAGGTTTACATGGATGATATGTTGGTCAAATCACGTGTAGCTGTTAACCACCTGGATAACCTTGCTGAAATGTTCGAAATACTCCGAAAGTATGGACTGAAACTCAATCCACTCAAGTGTCACTTTGAAGTAGCCTTCGGATAATTCCTAATATTCATCATGAGTGACAGGGGCATCGAAGAAAATCCTGAACAAATAATGACACTACGAGAAGTCCAAGCTCCAAAGAATAAGAAGGAACCGCAAAGTTTAAATGGAAAAGTTTCAGCACTGATTCGATTTATCTCAAAGCTACCAAAAAGTGTATACATTCTTCGATGCATTGAAGAAAAGAAATAAGAACTTTGAATGGAGTGAAGCTTGTCAAACAACATTCGAAGAATTGCTGCGGCACATGGAGACTCTGCCAATCCTATCAAAGCCCATGAATTGGAGAAGAACTATTTATTTACTTAGCAATCTCACCCCATGCATTAAGCGCTATTTTCGTACATGAAGAAATCCAGCGACTTGTGTATTACATTAGCAAGTGATTCACTGGAGAAAAGAAAAACTACCCGAAACTGGAAAAACTAGTGTATTGCCTCGTGATCGCATCTAGAAATTACGACCCTACTTTCAGGCTCATCCAATTAAAGTGTTGACTGAACAACCCCTGAAACAAGTGTTATATCGACCTTTAACTTCCGGACGACTTCTCAAGTGGAACATAGAACTAAGTCAATTGGATATCACTTACCACCCAAGGAAAGCCATCAATGGGCAAGCGTTAGCAGACTTCATCCTTGAATTTACTGTATGGGATGACAAGGAAGAAGTTCAGCTGGAAGTAGACACGCGATGGAAGCTCTTTGTTAATGGTGCATCCAGCAACCTCTGTTCGGGGGCAGGAGTAGTGCTTGAATCCCCTGAAGGACGAGCCAATAGCTATGCTCTACGCTTGGAATTCTCTACTACAAACAACGAAGCGGAATATGAAGCACTGATTGCAAGACAGAAAGTTGTTAAAGAGCTCAAGATAAAATCTATTCACATATATAGCAATTCCCAGCTGGTCATCTGTCAAGTAAAAGGGGAATACTAGGCTTATGGAGAGAATCTTTCCCCATGCCTGTCCAAAGTGCAAGAACTGTTAAGTGACATTAAACACTGCACTATAACTCACATTCCATGGGAGCAGAACTCCAAGGCAGATTACATGGCTAAACTGACGAGTTCCGTAGAAGCTTAGTCATTAGGGCTAGTCCAAGTTGAGACTCTAACCAACCCACATATAGACGAAATGGACGTCGATTGGATCCTCGAGATCACTTTCAAACCAGATACGTGGATGACACCGATAAAGGATTATTTACTTGCAGGGACACTTCCAACCGACCAGAATCAACGGAAAAGCTTCTCCGAAAGGCACCGTGATTCATGATACTAGATGGACTACTCTATCAAAGGGATTCTCAACCCCCCTTTCGAAGATGTGTGTCCGACGACGAAGCCCGACGAATCCTAAAGTGCACGAAGGCGAATGAGGAGACCACACTGGGGTGGAAAACCTTACGAAGAAGGTCCTCCGCTATAGATACTTCTAGCCAACAATAAACCTCGATGTTGCAGACTGTGCCAGAAAATGTGATCACTGCCAAAGATTCGACAAAATTAAAAGAACTCCTTCGATAGAACTAATGCATATGGTCAGTACATGGCCATTTGCAATATGGAGAATCGATTTAATTGGCGTCCTGCCGATAGCGAAAGGAAGGGCCAAATATACTATAGTTTTTGTTGTTGATTATTTCACGAAATGGGCTGAAGCGGAACCCCTGACCACCATAACCACAGAGAAAGTCATTAATTTTGTTATTAAAAACATTTTTTGCAGGTTTGGCGTGCCATAGAAAATCATCACTAACAATAGAACACAATTCGAAAGTGCTAGGTTCAAAGACTTCTACAAACGCTTCCGGTTTGAGAAAAGATTCTCGGTAGTAGCTCATCCGCAAGAAAACGGGCAAGTGGAAGCAATAAACAAGATCATCAAATCTACCATCAGAAAGCGACTAATTAAAACAAAAGGAAACTAGGATGATGAACTTCCAATTGCACTATGAGCTTACAGAACTACCCATAAAGTAGCAATCGGCCATACTCCATTCACTCTGGCATATGGCTTAGAAGCAATGTTTCCTGTTGAATTAGAAGTCCACTCGCACCGGAGGAATTTTTTTAATCAAAAGTAATTGAGTGGCTCCTACTCGAATCGCAAAATATGGTTGATGAAAGAAGAGAAGAAGCCGAGTTGAGAATCGTTGCCCACCAAAAAAGGGTCGCACGGGATACAACTCCAAAGTTCAAAACCAAACCTTTGAAGTGGGAGATCTTGTGCTCAAGCGAGTCTACCTCATTCTAGAGGCCTTCGGAACAAACTAGGAAGGATCGTACGTCATCAATCGAAAACTAAGGGACTTAAATTTCAAGCTAACAACTGTTGACGGAATCCAAATTCCTAGGGCATGGAACAATGAATCACTCCGCCGTTACTTCATTTGAAAACTACCTTATGTACTCTCTATTTTTCAGCAAATAAGCCATCTCGGAATGCCGGGGGCATTGTAAATAGGTAAAAATCTGTCGTAGCTTCCTTTCTAAAATTTGATTAACTTTTTGAACCAACAAAACTGTGTTCGTAATAACTACCCACTCCGTCGACGGAAGCAAATGACTCAAACCGTTGGATCGATGAAATACGATCTTTGCCGTCTAAAAATCGGTATAGCTCCGGCAACATCAAGAAGGTGAAAATACCAACTCCTCACGTTGCTCGAAGATAGGCAACATTGAGGAATACAAAAAGCCGCGTGTGACATATTCTGCGCACTGAATTTCAAAATTACACTCCTCATGTCACCCGAAGATAGGTTACACCGAGGAGTAAAAAAAGTCAAGCACTTCATAAGCCGCACACTAAATTTCAAAATACCAACTTCTCACGTTGCCCAAATATAGGCAACACCGAGGAGTATGAAAGCTGCACACTTTATAAGTCGCGCACTGACTCTTAAAACTTGAACTTCTCACATTGTCCGAAGATAAGCAACATCGAGGAGCACTAAAACCGTTTCAGACTGATGGGTCATATCAATCCCAAAAGTTGTGCATTTCATAAGCCACACATTAAATCCCAAAGCTGTGAAATCAAGCTTCTAAAACATAAAATGCTCACGTTGCCCGAAGATAGGCAACACCGAGGAGCACCAAAATCATTCCGAATCGACAAGACATATCGATCCTATAATCCGTGCATCCCATAATTCGCTTGCACTTTTAAGTCCCGAAATTGCCCCGGCAATGCCAGGGAACTTATCCATATAGGAATAACCAGAATCAAGCCACTCTAACTATTGGAAACAATGGGGATGACTCCAACAAAACCAGAGTACGATAGATTGTTACATTAAATGTTGACAACGTGTACTTGTCCACGGTCAACTTATGCAATGTGCACATCTCAAACATGCATATACTACATACCTATGAAAATATTGCAAAAAATTCGGATTACATGCTCAAGTCACAAAACTTCTGAAAAAAGAAAAATCAAGTTGTGATTTAGTCAAATTTCAAGTGTTAATGTGTAGATTATTTAAACCCTAGTTACCCGTCATTTATCAATGTTTGAAGCAAACAGCCCTGTGAATTGGGAGGGCATACACTAGCACTTAAATAAAAACACTTGAAAATGATGAATTCACATGTTCTGTTACTCCAAATAAATTTTTTGGTAGTAATTACAGAACTGGATAAGTGCAAAACAAAACAAGCACAAGTGCACAAAACAAATATGAACATACAAATAAGAGTACAGTCAAAATATCAATGTATTGCTTATAATTTTCTTTAAACAGGGTCAAAATGTAGGGGCCGTACCCACACAACACCGGCCAACAAAAGTAAAATACTGAATCTACAACAAACACACTAAGTGCATACTCTGCACTCGAATAAAATGACTCAGAAGAACCAAAATCAGATCGGTTACCACCTAAGCTCCTTAGCGCTTCTTTCCACCACTCCCCTTTCCTCCCTTCGTTCAAAGTTTCTGCCCCATCTCGGGAGTGGTGTTTCTGCTTGTAATATCAACAAATTGCTCAACACCAATGACGTCCTCTTGCTCTACAGCCTTCTCAGAAGATTCTCCCTTTGCTTTACGCATTCGTGATTTGCGGGAGCTCTTAGAGGCTTTGATCGCTTTAACCTTCTCCTTCTTGACAGCAACCAATTCATGGTGAGGCTTATGAGATTGATCCGTTTGAACTTCCCACTCCATAAATTCTTACCCTATTACGTCGCCTTCTAAAGACATAGAAGGGTCATCCAAGCCGTTAAGCGTGGCTATATTTTCGGACTACGGCCCCAGCTGCGAGCCAAATACAGACATGGAAATATGAACAGGAACGAAAACGAGCACAAAGGCTATGGAAAAGGCAGCAGGTCCGGGCACTGGGAAGCTGCCACATCAACAGGACCTATAAGATCAAAAAGGAAAGCCTTAAAGTCTTCCCGCTCTTGCGGCGTAAGCTGAAAGCTCTCGAACTTGGGAGAAGCGAGAGGATTACCTGCATTAGAAGAGTGGCCAAGAATGTCAACTTAATATTCACTGCCTTCACCCTCCTTAGACGGTTCTATCACCCGAGGGGAAGCCTAACCCCAGCACTTGTTGGCAGATTGTGGAGCTACTCTGATGTCTCGCCGGTGCCAGAAATGAAAGGCTCTATAAGTGCTTCAGCAGCCGCGATCATGGCCACATCGGTATCCTCTTTCGCCCTCTCGATCCGCAATATCAACTGGCCTTCCAGCTATGCCTTCTTTGATTCTTCGTTAAGATAAGCATTTGAATCTTACTCGGTGTAGACATCATCTCTGTCACAGAAGCAGGTAAAGATTTCTTCCCAGACCACAACGAAGGTGTGCGGAAATTTCGGACCCAAGTAGCTAAGGCTCCTCTGATGAAGTAGAGAAATGACATAGAAATTCAAGATGGTCTCGTCCATCTTTTCCATCTTCCTCTCGAAAGCATTTTGAAGCTTCAAATAATCCACCGTAACGGCGGCCTTTTCGATCTCAACATGAGATTTATCAACGCTAAGCTATGCAACTTGGTCCTGTAGTCGGCCGATCGTCGCAAGCCGATCAGAGATGGTCTTGTTGTGCTCCTCAAAGATAAGGTCATGGTCAGAGATAGTTTTCTTTTGGGCTTCAATTGTTGTATCACGAGTGGCCATTTCATCTTTCAATTTGACCTCCTCGGCATGAGCCTTCTTTATTTCGTCCTGTAGACGATCTTAATTCCTTTATGGGGCTCCTTTACTTCTTTCAGCAAGTCGATGTTCCTCCTGCTCTCCCGTAGCGCCGCTTCTTTCTCCTCCAGTTGTTTAATATGGCATCGCGTTTTGACAATGCTCGTTTAAAATCATCCTTCTCTGACTCAAAAGAGAGGATTTCCTGGTATTGTTACGATTGGTATCTGCCAGCTACTTACATAATTTTTCCCACCCTACGGCCTGGTCTAAATCGTTTTGAATAGCTTGAAGATGGGGTATGTAAGAATCTCCATGAACTGGATGGAGATAACGATTAAACTTAACTCCCCTTAGAATCCAACTGGGGAGCGCTGCCTCAAGCTTTAGTGGACCCAATGAAAGAATGTAGGCACATCTCCGTTAAGGACGCAAAGCACCCAGGGCAAGCACAATGGAAGATGGTGGGATGCAAGTTGAAGGCGGAACAGGGGCAGAGGTGACGGGGATTTCTTGGCCCATTGAAGAGTGCATCGGAGCAAAAGCCCGATGTTCCGAAGAATGTGAACGGTGGTCGAACTTTGATCTCTTTGATGGCACCTTCCTTTAATCAAAAGACCTCCTCTTCTCATACCCTCCTTTGCATGACCGACCCCACTCTCTTTCCTCTTAGCGATGAGTTTTGGCTTCTAAATCCTTTCTTCTTTTGTACTCATCCTCCATCTCTCGGCGGTGATGATAGCCGAAATAAAAGGCTTTAGAAAATAGAAAATAAGGCATGGAAAGTGTGTGCAGAAGTGAGTGTGACCCTAGTGAAGCATGCGATGTGTTTGAGAGGATAGCCTAAAATGGCATCACAAGCTGGATCTGGCAGGCACCACAGAGGGAATCGGACTAATTTTAGATGCGATATGGCATGAACGGGGGGCACTTCCTCAAATATGAAATCTTCCCCCATAAGCGCATCGAAATCGACATAAATGTCACTCAAATTACCAAACTCCACGTAATCATCTTCGCTTGGATAATCCCAACGTCCCCCAACCTCTGGGCATTGTCTTTGTCACTTGTCTTTGGGGGAGGCAAACTCGAAATAACGGGGCTCATCCCTAGAGTCTCATCACATGATTCAAAATCCCCATCATCAGATTCTGCGTAGAAGTCATCACTAGAAGTAGACTCATCGCTGTTACTCCCGACTCCCTCCTCTTATTTTTCTAAGTCCAAGGCGGCTTTGCCTTCCCTCTGTTTGAACTCTTCCTCTCCTTCCTTTGGAATCGAAGGCATTTTGACCAAGCGAGTAACTCCAGCCGTAGTAGCATCTCTTCCATCACGAGCCTCTTCAACTAATTTTTTAGATAGTCCCTCCCTCTCTTGAGAAGCGCCTTCTTCGGACCCGTGAGAAGAGGAGGTGGATCACATGCGAACCTTGGATCGAAAAGGAGATAAGGCTTCAGCTAGAATGGTAGACCTCCCTGGATACAACAATCCATATTGGAGTAAGTTCTCATCGGTCGGCAAGACTTTAATGGACATCTCCTCATCATCGATAGCCTTCAAGGTCCGACAAACTTCATCAAGAGATAGGTCTTTATTCGACCTTGGGGTAACTGCAAGAAACATTTGACTCGTTAAAAGCCACATAGTGATGCATCAGAATTCAATAAATAGGGAAATGAACTTACCCCCCATCGTCCATAGGCGATTAAACCTTTCAAGGCTCCTGACCAAGAAATATTGGGTCTTAAACTAGGACAGGTTGCTCTGCAGTCGTAGCATGCTTTTTTGATTTCTTTGGGCTTCGATTACGACCAAAGACGGACACTCATCCCTTCTCTTAAATGAAAGAAAATACCATAACTCATCGAAGCTTGGAGCATGGTTTTATGTGCGCATGAAAAGGACATACAAATAAGTCGAGATAGCGTAGCCATTGGGATGGATCTGGAATGGGGCAATGCCTAGATTTGAGAGAGTCTCTTGCAAGAAGTCATTAAAAAGGGGCACAGCTCCATTCAGACATATATACCGATGGTAAGCGGTATATCCCAAGGGAGGCATGTTGGTGAACTCGTTCTTTTTGGGAGGCATACTTCTCCCTCTAAGTATGCCATGTTACGCGCTGATATTATGCAGAACCTTAGCAGAATCCATGGAAGAAGCCCTTTTTGGCGGGCTAAGAAGAAACCTAAAATTGCGAGCATTTCGTTCCAAGACCGGACCTACCAGGACCAGCTGTGTCTATTCAACCTATGAAGTGGAAGGAGAAAGGGCAATAGATGATGACTCGACTGCCGAATGTGCCGGGCTTCCTTCACACGATTTGCAACGTGAAGATGGATGCTTCATTCTAAAACAACGGAATTTGCATTTAAAACAGTCGAGTAATTCTATCTTAACTTAATGATTCCCCCTACAGTACTTGAACTCCCATAACGGATTTCAAGTATGTACCAGGAAAAGTGTAGTTTGTTGTCCATAGGGGGTGAGCTTGTCATCCGAAACACTACGAACGCTCTATCCCATGTAGATAGTTAGCTCGCAGTGGAAAAGGAAAAGGATTTCCTATATCGTTTTCATTTGTTTTTACTTCAACTACACTTGCCCATTAGCGATCAACGATCAATAATGGATCCGTTATCTGAAGCGACGTGGAAAATTCTACTCATTACAGGGACATCGAGCGTGCAAAAAACAAGCAGGATAAGTCTGAATTCTCCAGAATAGCCAGGACAAATTCACAATGTGTCGTGCAATATCGGCTATGGAATTCGGCACAAGTCAATTCTGGCTTAATGGACGAAGATAGAAAAACATGTCAAGCACCGAGGCAAGGCCTGAATGTTGTTCTAGGAGAAACTCAAGACTCGATTTACTATCTTCCTCCATTAAGCCGCAATCAACTCAAACTTCTCGTGACCAACATCGCAAATGCGACCTCGCCATCAAATCGTAAGATGAACACTACAGTTAGCAAATCCACCTCAAATTGAACTCTAAAACATGAAAGTGGTCAGAAATTTAGAATCAGCAAACTTTAACTGGGTTGGAGGCGACTTAAGTGATGGATCGACGGCACGAAGGCTATGGCGAGCTAAGGTTTTAATTGGAGATGGTCTGAGAAGGCAGTGGCAAGGCTTTGGTAGCAGCGGTGTCGAATCATTGCAGATGACAATGTTAGATGGTTGTAAATTGATGGATCGAATCACTAAAAAGGCACGAATCGTTAAAGCGGAAGGATCAAATCACTGGAAAGATGAATCGCCTAAGGTTTAGGTCGAATGAACAGGAAGTTAGCTCGACTCGAATGGGTGAATGGATCGGATCGAAGGAGCATATGTAGGCGAATGAAAAATAAAATGGAAAAAACTCCCTCTAAGTAGTCAGGTCACTAGCGATCCATCATTTATGGATTGCTAGCGACCCATGTCTTTGAAGGCAAAATGCTCGCTGAAAACTGTTAAGTAAACATGTGGCTAGCAATCCATAGTCTATGGATCACCAGCGACCTATATGGTTGTAGGAGGATTTTTATAAAATTTGCATTGCGACACTTACCATTATTTCAAAGTATACTGGGAAGCTATAAAGAGAAATTCAATCCGTTATGGCAAGCAGTAGTGGTCAAGACCAAAACTAAGTGATCAGCTACGTAACCTGCTACATATCAGTGGAACTCAAACACGATTACTTTGAATTTGACAAACATATGCTAAAATCGATAACTTCTAGAGCATGCCTTGTTTCCAACGAAGTCGTACTCTGGGGGGCAAATGTTATCCGGATTCTTAACCCAGTAGGATCCAATAAAGATGGAATAAGTTGATGAAGTCAAAATGGCTCGGAACTCAACCAAAAAGGCTAAAGCAACAAGTTAAAAGGAGCCAAGTCATATTACTAAAGCATCGATTGAGTTTGACTAAATCAAGGGACCAGCATCCATTGAGTCCAATCATTAGCTAAATACAACCAACTAGTAAATCATCATCAAAACATAGCAATGTGAAATAAGACACTACTACAAAACAGGCCATTTGCATCGCCTCATTTGAATCGGTTTAAGTAAAAACTGATGCAATAGAACTATTTGCATCAGTTCTGTCTTAATAACCGATGCAATTGGTACGTGGAAAGCAATAGGTAATAAAAATGTCAAATTTGCATCAGTTGTCGCCAACAACTGATGCAAATACCTCGATGCAAATAGTTTTAGTCGCATCGGTTTTAAAGTCAACCGATGCAACTACGTCCATCAAAATACTTTTCGCATCCGTTCCCTTGCGTACGCGATGCAATTTCAAAATTAGGTTATTCGTTTACATCCCGCATTTGCAATTCCTTTTCCGCCGCTCCCATTCTTTTCCCCCCAATAATTCGCGTGCTTCAAAGGAAAAAAAACCCTAAAATCATCGTTAAGCGATCGGTTGATTTCAAGTGTCGAGTTTCGAGTTTGCTGATTGATTTCGAGTTTCGAGTTTCGAGTTTGAGAAGTACTTGTTTCGCTCGTTCAAGCCAATGTAAAATGTTGTGACCTCCATTATAAGTTGGAATCTAAATTTAGTGATTTATGCTGGAAAGGTTTGTGTGGTATTGGTGATTGTTTAGCTTTCAGAGTGTGAGGCGACGGTGGATTGTAATGGTGATATTATGGTTGAGGGTTTTGAGGATGGTCATGGGTACGTAGGAATTGGTTCCGATCCGAAGTATTTGATTGGTTGTGAAGTGGATTTGTGGTTGTGTGAGTTGAATATGATGGCTGAACTGTAGGATTAAGTAGTATGCCTAGGGAATGAAGAGAAGTAATGGTTTCAGTGTTGTTTGAGCTGTTTGTAGAGATATTATGGTTGGTTGGTATTTGTGTATTTGGTAAGGAGCAATTGTATGTTGTGAGAGATTTGTGCTAATTTTTAATTTAATACCTGAAATCTCCATAGCTGCCGATGAATTAAATGCATCTTATTTTCTTATTCAAAGGTCAAGTGATTCGGTGGTTGTATGATTGATTTATAGATCTGGATTATCTTCATCATTTTCAGTCAAATCTTATATTTCGTCATGGTGGATCTCGGCACCTGAATCTGATACCAAATGGTGGGGTTCAACATAGGGGGAAATGACTACCTTTTGGGTATATTTTGGCATGGTGAAGTTGAGGATGAAGTAGAAGAAATGTGAGGAGGAAAGAACTAAGCTATGAGAAGAATTGCGAGGAAAAGAAAATTTACTTTTTCGTTCATTATGCTCTCTAATAGGTTCTATTATACTTTTATGTTCCTACTCATTGCAATCCACTCATCAGCATACGCATGTATTCTCTCACATTTCATTAATACAAAAGAAAAATGCATATACATGAAACTACTAACCTATACCCTATATCGTTTATTTAATTCCCTCCATAACTTTGATAGCCTGCATCATGCTTGATCAATTCACTCCTTCATAATCTGCTCCCATCTCCTTGCTAGTTGCCACTCAACTGCCCGGAGTAACATTGGTGAGAATACCTTCTCCTCTGGAGCTTCTTCCAAGCATTGCTTCTCTAATGAACCAGCCTGCTCTCCTACTTTAATGTGAATATCAGTCAATACTTGTTGATGATTCAAAGTAGAGTTGCAACAATTCTCGTCCCTCCCAAACCTTGACATAGCCTCAAGGTCAAATGTAGGAAACTTTGCTACTAACTCCCAATAATTTTCCCATGTTGCTTCATCTTCCTCCAAATGCTTCCATTTCACTAGTCTTTGTATTGTATTTAAGTTGTTGACTTTTGCCATTCTTCCAATCAAAATTCCCTCAGGCTAACAAACAACCTATTTATCATAAGATGGAACAGATTGATGAATGGTTGTATCGGCTCCTATTTTCTTTCTAAGCTGAGAGACGTGAACAACAGGATGTATCTTTCCTTGATCGGGATTTTTTGTTTTCACCGCTATATACACAAAATTTTCATACTGTTTTGAAAGGTGTAAGGCCACAGTATGCTTCTGTCGTTGTGAAGAATTTTTTTTAGATGAATGTACATGTGCACGCATCACTGCTAGAGTGAGACAACAATAGTTGAGGTTTATAACATAATTCTTCGCATTTTCTGGCCATTCATCACACATCTTAATTTTCTTCAGTTTCCATATGCCTTGTCCATTGTATAATGTGAATGTATTTAACTGTATACTTGTATTTAGTTCAAGGTTCCATTAACTACCTGCATCATACTGTTATTTTGGCACCATTCATCATAAAATTTAAAATTTACCTGTTTATGTATGGTAGCTGATCCAATACTTAGGATAAGATGGCAGTCGTCAGATAGTAGGGGCACGGGGATGTGAATATTTATGGATGGCCATTGTAATAGGGTTTTGTAGTTCATAAATCCATGATCAATGTTGGAGATGGTACATGGTCTATTATGACTTTGGTTGGACTATGTGTAATTTGGGCTAGAGTATGGTATTTCAATCAAGGATGCATTGTGAATGGTTTTATTTAATGGAGTAAGGTTAGTTAATGATAAGGGATTGCCACCATTTTTATTCTTTAAGAGGAAGTTGCAATTGAAATCTCCAATCAGTATCCATGGGTGAGAAGACTAATTGAAGTGAGGTATGTACTCATGCAATTTTTTTCTGATAAGAGAGGAATTATTGGCATATATGAAAGTAAAGTGCAAAGAAGTTTCAAAACGAAGGTACATAGCATGAGTGTGTATGAATTGGCTATCAGATAGGACAGGAGTTAATGTGAAAATTGAAGGATTATATAGGATAAGCAGTCTTCCGTAAGAGCGTGGGATAGATTGGTTATGTGTTTCCAATTTGAGTTTATGTATTTGGCAGCTCATGGTGTTAGATTTGAGTTTTTTATTCAAGCTTCTTGTTCTTCCAATATTAGAATATGGGGTATTCTTTGGGTATTACTTTAGGGATAAACCTGAAATAGTTTCTGAATCAATAGGAGAAAGAGAGAGAGAGAGAGAGGAGATTGAAGTAGGTTGTTCTTCTTTATTGACGGTGTCTTTTTGTTTCTGTTTTCCTTTAAAGTTGCATTCAAGAAAGAGGGTTTCTTTTTGTTTGAGTGATGGCACTTTTTGGAAATTTTATATGAGGTGGAAAAGAAGGATAGAGTGGATGTAGAAATGATGGGAGGATCAATACTGGCAGTAGATAGGTTTTTGGTTGCTGAATTGATGAAACTATCAATTGGGGAGAAGATACTATTAGTTCCAATGCACATCATGTAGTAAGAGAGGAACAGCTATAGTTTGACTGTTGTGATATCTTGTGCATGTGTGCACACTCAAGTGATGAGCTCAGATTATGGAGAAATGTTGGAGTAGGAAGAAATGGTGGTAGGTTGAAGGAGGAAGCAACTAGCTGTAATTTTGGTATTGTTTTGATTAGAACAGGAACATTATCTAATTGGATGGAGGTGATGGTGCTGTGGGACATATTGTGCTTGTTTGGAGCACCATCAGTGTTTTTGTTGGATGCAGTTGCTGTTAACGTTTGTTTAGGCATTGCATTTTCATTTGCACGCATACTTTCAGACATAGGTTGCATGTTATTTCTAGATTGATGCTTTGTTGCTACAAACTTATTCACTTTTGCACATGCTATCTTGCCCATCTCCTTATCAATTACTCCAGTTGTTGTGTTTGTTCTGATTTCTTCTTGCATATTTGTTTCTGAAGCAAATGTTTTATCAATTATTTGAACTGCTTCAATACCCATATCTATTTCAATTCTCTCTTTATCTACATTCTCAATAATTTGAACTTCCATTGTCAAGTCAAGTACTGAATACTCATTTCTCATCTGAATTGCATTCACATTTGTATTTTCATTTCTATTAGCATTCTGACTGTAATCTTTTTTCTTCATCTTCCTAGTTGTGGTGTTATCAATGCTTACATTCATAAGGCTATCATGTTTAATGTGCATATCAGTTGTAGAAGAGATTTTCACAATATTTATATTTCTATTTCCTTTCATTATCTTATTCCAAACCCTATTTTTACTAGATGGATCTGATCTGTTATTTCGTTTCTCCTCTTCAACTGCTGGCTGGTCACACTGCATCACATCTTTCCCATTTTTATTGACTTGCATTTCCTCTTGCTTTTGCTGGCACATATTGGTTTTATGTCCAAAAACATTGCGGGAAGTGCATATATCCAGTTTCCAAAGGTATGATACTTTTATTTTTTGCTTTGTTCCATCAGAATTCAGAACAGGGAAGGAATCAACTAGTTCATGATTTGGTGATATTTTAATAAGACATTAGGCATGATGTATTCATAGAACTGATTCAGTTGCTTCATCTAAACAAATGAGTTTACCCAACCTATTAGCGAACCAGTTGATACCCAAAGGCAACCATAAATAGTTTATGGTTTATTTCACCGCTTACTGTCAATCCAGTTGATCTTCTTCTAGATTTAGCTAATGGTAAATCCTCTCTAGTTAAATAGTTTATTGCAAACATGCACATGGTGTAGATAGAATAGGCAAAAAAAAATGTCTTGTTCAATCTTGAGCAACAAATTAGGCCATGAATTAGCGCCACTAGCACTTGGTGACCACTTATATTTGTCTATATGAAATAGGTACATAAATGATGGCAGCATAAAGATGATTGTATGAATTATACACGGTTTTCTTTGTGTGTTTTTCAAACTAGCATTGACGGAGACAGAAATAGGCATTAAGAGTAAAGTATATACAGTATAGAAAAAAGTGCATCGGTTATACATATATGGTAGGGTCCTATGTCTAAAAAATATATTCTGCAACTTTTAAACCATTTATGACTTTCTTTACATTCAAATTGTAAAAGTACACCAAAAGTGAGATAATAATATCACTATAAGTATTTTCCTTTTCTTTCTAAAACAGTAATATTAACTTTGTTACCATGATTACACAGGCATCACTCCAAACTCTAAACAAAACACAGAAGATTGGAAAAGCACGGAAGATGAGCAGAAGGCTGTGAGACGGGAGCTTGTATCTGCATATGACAAAAACATAGCGACAAGTTTAAAATCAGAGCTTTGTGGACTCGCTATGGATCATAGTAAAACAATTACAGCTACAACAACGTTATTCGCCATTGTACTATAATACATGATTCATTAGTTTTGCACTAATATGCTGAACTTCAATGTTAATGCAGTAACAATAAAGAAGGAGAAATGGAGCAATAGCTGGTGGGTGCAGTTCAGTGTACTTTTAAGAAGAGGAGTGAAAGAGAGGAGGCATGAGGCATTCAATAAGCTAAGAATATTCCAGGTCCTCAGTGTCGCAACATTAGGAGGTTTGTTGTGGTGGAAAACACCATCCTCTTACTTACAAGACAGGGCAAGCCTTCAAATTCCAGCTTTTAATAGCAGGTGGGTATTATGTGCAGCAGATTCCAGCTTTTTTGCCACTTCAGGTTTGGATAAACGGACTTAAAAAATTCAATATTTAACATTTTAAATTTACAATAATATGATCTTTCTATATTTGCATGGCACTTCAGAAAAGAAAAGAAAAAAGGTTTTGGACCCTTTTATGGTGTATATTTCAAGTTTGAATTTGGGGTTACCTCGGAGTCTATTTGCTCATGCAAGACTACAATGAGCTGAAACCCCATTACATCAAATATGGCTTTCCTCAAGTACAGCTGATGGGCCTCTGCTCTACACATGATACACCTATACATAATTATAAAAATCACTTCATGTCATGCATTAGTGATAACAAGCTACCTTAGATTTTTTATCTTTTATTTTTCTTATGCAAAACAATTCCGGTTTTAATGCCAAAAGCTCTGTTCAATCCAAACTAGATATCAAATATATCAATTGTAGCTAGAAAAATATATACGGTATCATACCTTTGCAATGATAACTAGATGTCTTATTTTTCAGACTCAAGGGCATGAATCAATTGCAGCCAAACTTGTTGCAAATTTGATAACAGAAACAGGTGCACATCGTGTACTTGCTTGCAACCTTCACTCTGGTCAATCTGTTGGATATTTTGACATTCCAGTTGATCTGGTCTATGGTCAGGTACTCATTCTCATTTTTGAGCTTTTATTTTGTGGCTAGGTAGTTTTGGGAATCGATTATGTAGCAATGGAAATATATCAGCGTTGAATTGTTTGTTACTTAAAAAGGGCCATAAATTCTCTACATTCAGCATTTTCTTTTTGTAATTTGAATTTACTGCCACTTAAACTTAGAAATGAAGTGGAAGAACCCATAATGCAAAGTCTTATATTTAAACGTACTTGTTTTCCATCCCAAAATAGTTGAGGGCTGGGCATTTTTTAAAACTATGAAGGACTGAGTGATGGAATACAATCAAGAATGAAAGAAGTGAAAGAAAAACCAACAGCAAGTAAGTTCATTGACATATCCTAAGAGCTTATGAAACTGGAGTAACATTAGCACTCTAAATTAAAATTTAGGTGTTTATGTTCCAATCAATAACCATAATGTAATATAGGTGTTGTTGCATATAGTTGACCTAAACCAAGATGGAGTGACATCTAAGCTAGTTTATGAACTAACTGTGTTTTATGAACTTCATCAGGTAGTTTATGAACTAATTGCATGTTGTGAATTTGATACTAGTATCTCATATTGGTTGTTATGGGTTATCATAACTATGGTTACATAAACTATATCTAAATATTATTAGTTATTTTTTAAGGATGCAATGTAAGTAACAAGAAACATATTGAAGAATCTAAATTTTCTTCCTAAAGGCCAGGCTATATAATAGACTGTATCGGCAACACTGAAGCAGAAAAGCTGGTCAATTAGGCACTAAGAAGGTACATTATACGTTATTAGTATCATTTGAAATTAACAAACTTGTAGTTTATTCTGGTGGGTAGTTTTCCTAAAGGGATTGTATGTGCCTTTTTTTTAAAAAAACATGTAACTAGAATACTGAATGGTAGTACATTTACTAGAAACTCAAATTATCATGCTTGCTGCCATTACTAATATACCATGTATATTCTTATTTCATTTTATTCAGCCCACCTTTGGATACAAAGACGACCCCATGAGAGAGAATCAATGGATGGAAAAGTTTATTCCAAGAAAAAAAAGGCTCGAGTTGCTTGTTTTGGGTTGCGATGGTGTGGTGGCTAAGCAGTGATTGCGGTTTGGGAAAACTTGTTGAGTTGGTCACGGATTTGTCTGTAGCGGTTGGTGGATGGAAGGCAGCTGAAGTCAAGTGATAGCGAGTTCTGGGCGAGTTGGTGATGAAGCAGTTTCTTGAAGGTTGGGGCAGAGGAGTTGACGGTGTTTTGTTATGAAGGAGGGTTGATGTTGTGTCAGAGGATGGTAGTGAAGTAATATGCGACTAATGCAGGGCAGTAGTTGATGATGCAGTGGTCTGTAATGAAATGTAGTGGTGGGTGGGTAGGGAAGGTTGGTGATGTTTGTGTACAGTTATGAAGTGATGATGTTGCTATAGTAGCTGAGGTGCAGGTTGCACTATGAAGGTGGTAGCAGTAAGGAATGAAAGTTGTAAGAAGTTGTAAGAAATTGTAAGAATGTGGTAGCACTATGAATGTGGTACCAGTTCAATGATGAAATTGTAAGAAGTGTATGTTGGAGAAGGTATGAAAGTTATATATGTTGTGGTTGATGATGGTGGTATTGTGGTGAAGAGGGTTGAAGTAGTGAAATGTAAGTGGGTGTTTGATGAAAGATTGTTTAATGAGGAAAATGGGAAGTGGTGAGGTGTAGGCAGAGGGGAAGGAACAAGAAATAGTAGATCAGCAGTTACGTGATGGTAGAACTAATGTGGTTCGGCTCAGTGGTGAAGGAAGGTTGATGTTGTTATGGTGGTGTTTTGCTGATAACAGTATGGTAGAAGGCAGCAGTAAGGAGGTGATGTGCAATGCACTAACTGTTTTGAGGTGTTGTGTGCACTGTGTAGTTTTGGTTATAGGCAAAGGGTGGTTTTAAAGTCAGAAGTTGGACGGTTAGGTGCAGTTGTTTAGAGAATGGTGGTCTGTGGAGTTGATATGGTGGATTGCTGAGTTTGGGCAGTTGTTGAATATGTTAATGTATGTTTGATTCGAAGAGTTTTTTGATGTAGATTATTATTTGTGTTGATGTTTGATGAACTGCAGGGGGTGGCAGTATGGTTGGTGAACTGTCAGGCAGGGTTATAGAGTATGGACAGGGAGAAGGGTGTGAAGTATGGATAGGGAAAAGGGTGGCAGTGGTGTGCACAGTGGGGTTGACAGTAAAGGAAGATGGATGGAAGTGGTTATGAGTATACGGATGGTATGTGCAGGCAGGGCTAGTGACTGGTAGGGGATGTGCAGTAATTTGAGAAGTTGTTTTGGTGATTATCGGATGGTTGGTTGTTGCAGTAAGGTTTATGTGGAAGTAAGGAGTATGTAGCAATGCAGGCAGAGGTTTGAAGTGTGTTTAAGGGGGAGGAGGGCAGAAACGGTGGCGGCAGCAAATGAAACTGAAATGTGTACTCTAGGTGATGCACAGAAATGCGTACACTGGGTGGCAGCAAATGAAACAGTGGTAGTTGGATTTGAAGTATTAGAAGATGCAACAGTGGTAGTTGTATTTGAAGTAGCAGCAAATGAAGTAGCAAATGAAACTGGGTGGCACAGAAATGATGTATGGCAGAAGTGGTCAGTTGTATGTAACCAGAAATGAAATTCAATGGTTTGTGGCAGAGGCAGTAGTTGTGAGACAGTGAGGTTAATAGTGATGTTGTAAAATAAAGTTGTTCAATAGAAAATTGTAAATGAAATGGAATAAAAAAGTTTCTTTTGGAAATGAACTTATGTATAGTAGTGATGATGAAGATTAAACAGTTGTATGAGTGGCTGTAGGAGTGTAATATTTATGGTGTGGCAGTGCTGTCAGGAAGAAGAATGCAGCAGGCACTGAAGGTGGCAGTGTAGAAGAGGAGCAGGCAGTGGTTGTTTGGATGGAACAGCTCAACTTCAGGTAGCTCAAGTACAATATAGGATGAAGGTTTGTGCATTTGAAGACCATCTTCTGCTTAATTTATCCACTGTCAACGATACATTCTCTTCTCTGTATATATGTATTTTTGTGTGTCTACACGCTGCATTTATTTTTTACTACTGACTGTCTGATTATGTACTGTGGAATTTATTTATGTTTTTCTTTCTTTTGTAGAATTATTAAATCTGATTATGTATTTGCCATCAAATTTAATTTTGAATGATTGTAATATTGCATGCAATAATTGTTTGTTATAATCAATAATATATATATATAGTCTTTTTGAGTACTGTAATAATGGTTTCTGAGAATGGCTTTTTTGCATCAGGTATAAATAGCTGATGCAATAGAGGGAATAGTTTGCATCGGTTGTTATAAAAAACCGATGCAATAGGGGGATGATATTTTGCATCA
The DNA here is from genome assembly GCA_030765085.1 of Allium cepa. NCBI lineage: Eukaryota > Viridiplantae > Streptophyta > Magnoliopsida > Asparagales > Amaryllidaceae > Allium > Allium cepa. The sequence continues at coordinate 403,415,847 of CM060931.1, forward strand.
GTCGTTAGTAACAACCAATGCAAAAAAGACCTTTTTGCATCGGTTTCAGAACTGATGCAAAAGTGTTAAGCCTGTTGCATCGGTTGCATATGCATCGGTTGTTGAACTGATGCAAAAGGGGGGAAAACAACCGATACAAATGACATGTTTTGTAGTAGTGAGACTACATGAACGACCTCGATGCACAGCAACAAAAGCATGCCAGACATCAAAGTCTAGAAAAAAACCTAAGTGCATGGAAAGCTAGCGATCCATTGACTATGGATCGCGAGCGATCCATACTTCAACACTGAGTCGCCAAGGCATATGAGAAGCGAAAGAAGCAAAAATATGCTAAGTATATGGATCGCCAGCGATCCATAATTACTCACGGTCTCTTGGCGAGCTAACTAGGCAAAAAGGGGGAAGGAAGAGCTAAGCAATTGGCCCGCAAGTGAGCCAAATCTATGGATCGCTAGCGATCCATGCTTTTGGAACGGGTCGCATGCTAAGCTACGTGGCATCTTCCTATGATCATATGTAAGCACTTAGTAAACAGGCCTGGCCTAGAAGCTCCACAATCTCTATAAATACCATCATACCTGCAACATAAAATGGATCTTCTCCGGACTGGTTACTGAAGCTCTGTTGAAAAGTTTCTTCACTCTTCATCTCTCTCATAACCATCTCTAAAGGGATTCACTGTGATTCTCTAGTGGGTTCCAACTCTAGATTTAATCTAGCTAAGGATAATCAAAAGCCTTGTAATCAAACACTAATTGTAATAGCAGTTAGTAATACAAAACTATAAAGTGGACGCAGGCTTTGTTAACAGCCGAACCACCATAAAAATCTTCTTGTCTCTGTCTTTTATTGTTCTTTTCTATACCTATTATCTGTATTATTGCTCTATAAGAACAAGGCTGGTGCTTTCATACTCGAACCAGGGTGTTGATCCATTTTGGGTTAACAATTGCAACCATATTCCGAGAAGATGAACAAGTCGATTATGAGCCCGATCAATGAATGAAGTTGAAGTTGTACACTGCTCGGATTACCCTATGGGAAATAGGTCATATGGAAAGGGTTGACTAAAGAAGATCATGAGTGCTGCATATGGAAGGTCCCTGAAGTTAGATAGTGTGTGACTTCTCAGTTGGGCCCAAACAGCTCAATTTTATAGATCCCTGTAGGATTGCCAATAGATGATGTACATTAGATCTGGATATGGGGAATTTAAGAGTCTAGATGTTGTAGATATCTAGAAGAAATATGTTCTCGAAAGAAGGTATGTAGTAATTACTCCAAGGTGATAGTCGAATTTTTAATATTATAGGAGAAGATAAGTCAGTAAGTAGAAAAGAAGAAAAGTCCAAAAGAAGGGACAAGTAGGTGATAGCTTGACTAAGGCTTGATGCGAGGTTTTTCCTACGTCTAGCAATGTTAATAAGATTTTCTGTCTTGCAACACCAAGTTAATTATGAAGCAATTACAGTGCCGAACGCTTATCGTAATCAGAAATTGACAAATTTAAGTAATGCTAAATTTGCCTTAAGGTAGTAATTATTTCATTATATGCTTAATCAATTTTAAAGTTACGCTCTAACTATTTGTTCAAATATCAAGTCCAATTTGTATCCAATTAGGCTAAAAACATAAAAGAATCTAATACTAAAAAAGAGCAAGTAAAATGAAGAAAAAGAAAAGAAATAGAAATTTATTTGGTTCGAATTTCGAAGAATCCTATGTCCATGGGTCAAATATTTGCTTATATATTTCTTTCTAGTACAAGCTTTTTTAATGGCAGGGAGAGTACAAGTATATTTGGTATAAGATTTAGATAATGTTCAAAAGTCCTTTTCTCTGCTGTAGTACCCTTCTATTTACAGTACTACAATATCACATGCATAACTAATCCGTAATTCAGCATTGCTCCTCTGCCATTTGATCCTTCCACGTGCCATTAATCACGTTACTTGTTGATTTATGCATGAATCGCTGCTTTGGCTAAAGGCATGGGCATACTCTTTTAGCAAGATGATTTGGCTAAAAGTGGGAAGTTTGAATTTAAATTTAGAGGGATATTTGACCTTTGAAGCCTTAGGGCTAAACCCTTGGATTCATTACGAGGATTGTGCTTCGCTAGCTCGTGTTGTTATTGCTTTTGAATTTGTTCTTAGTTGTTGTGGTTCCTCTTCGAACATAGTGATGAAATATTCTCCTAGTGTTAATGATGTTCCTTAATTGGTGACACTAGGATTTCAAGGAGACGTTGATGCAGATTTGAGGGTTGTGTCAGTGTTGGTTCCAAGAGGGTGTTGATTTAGATATTAATGAGGTGGTGATGTGGACCTTAAGGATATGGTGAAGAAGTTTTTAAAGAAAAAGATGGTGTGGTCTTCTAAAGGTTGGTGGATTAGACGTTAAAGGGGTAGCAGCATAGTCTCTTCAGAGATGTTAGCACAATCTTCGAGAAGACGTTGACGTAGCCTCTATGAAGAGGTCAGTGCAGTCTTTCTGGAGAGGATGGTGCGGTCTCATGAAAGAGGTTTGCATAATATTTTCCTTCTGATAGTAATGGGTTCTTTTGGTTTACCTTCTGATTGTAGGCAACACTTATTTGGCCATTTTTATAAGAGTGACCTCATACTCACTTCTCACTATATCTTGTTGCAATGTCAAAGTAATTCGCTTATTGAGATCGTGTGACCTATCTTTAAATTGGCTCAATTATCGTAGTGTCTTCTGTCTTTGATTTATTTTTGCTTCTTTGATTGTATATAGGTCACGTATTTGTTTAATTATCTCCGAATGTTATTTCTTAGGTTTGAAGTTGTCTAGCTTTGTGCAGTTCCCTTCCTTTGGGGAAGTTGTGGCTGATTTGCCTTTTCCTTTAGGTTGTATAGTTCTGCTATGCTTATTTCGATGATCTGTGTCACACATGTTTATAGGAGAAAAATGGGTGTACAACAAAATCATATGGAAATGAGGACAAATCAACTTTTAAGATTTTATTTTATCTCCAATAAATATTTTTACACCTGCATTATTCTTCGATATATCCCTGCTTTATTCTTGCTAAAGCTTTTTACATCTCCACCACTATAAAATAGCTAAGCACTTCAATTGCATAGTTGCAGACTCTTAAGATCGCTTTACAGTCTTAAGCACACATCTTGAAGTTTGAACAAATTTTTTAACAAAAAAATCAAATAGTTTGGTTTCTATCAAAACATAGAGGAAGTGTACACATAAAAGAAAGAGAAAACCATGTTGTAACATTCTTAGTTCTATATGCCGATGATTTACTTTCAATGGATTATGGTGTACCACTTTACAATAAGTGAAAGCATGGCTGTATAATAACTTCTCGATGAAGGTTTTAGGTAAGGCATCCTAAATACTAGATATCCAAACTTATTGAGATTGATCGAAAAGGTTATTTGGAATTTTCAAATCTATGCAAATGGATACCATACTAAGACAATTCAGTATGGATAATCCTAAATGTAAAAATGTTCTAATGCGACATGGGATTGTCCTTTCCAAGAAGGATTCTCCATCGACGGATAAGAAAAGGCAAGGCATGGGTTGGATTCTTTATGCTTCGACAATATGATCAGTCATGTGTGACATGTTATGTATTTGGCTATATATCGCTTTTGCACTAGGTGAAGTAAGTCGTTGTCAATCTAATTTAGGAGAAAATCAATAGATGGCTGTCATAGTTAGCCTAAAGCATTTAAGAAATATGAAGGATTTAATTACAAATTATGGAAGCGATAACTCAAGGAGCACTTGGACTCAAGCTTTCAAAATAACTCAATTATAGTAAGTCGGTCTCGAGGCTTGTCTTTACTCCGAATGGAGGGGACATTACTTCGAGAAGTTTTAAACCAGAAGTTGTGCTGGATTCTACCATGGAGACTGAGTGCATCGCTTTGAATGACATCGAAAAAGAAGTAACATGGATGCGCAAATTCATTAAGGAGCTAGGTGTGATCTCTAGCATTGAAGATCCAATGCTCATGTATTATGCTGTACAGTTAATGCGCTCGGTAGATTCAAAGCGGTGGAGGTGCAAAAAGTCATAGCGGATGGCTCTAAAATAGCACATAAAACTCGTACTTAATGTTTTTACAAATATATAAATGGTAATTAAATGAAAAATTATCATTCAATTGAATTATAAATAATACATAAATAATTTTAAATAAAAACATGTGTGAATATACTTTAAATAAACGAAAAACTGTTATATAACATAATTGAATTTGGCAGAATATTAGAGTATTTTCATTTCTGAAAATATATTAAAAATTAAATCAAATAAATTAGTTTCATAATTCTATATTGTATAAATGAAAATTTTCAATTCATTTTATTAAAAAAGATATAGCAAGAATAGTGGAATATAGCGGAAATAATGGAATGTAGCGGAAATAGCGGGCATTAAAGCGGAAAGCCTATATTCTGGGGCTATATGGAAAAATCGTAGCGGTAGAAATCCTCTATGAGATATAGAGGGGTTGTAGCGGGGCATTAACTACACAGGTATTATGACAATAATGTAGCAATTCAAATTGCATAGGAACCGCGCGCTCATAAGAGGTCAAGACACATCCTCCGTAAATTCTCCATGATAAGGCAGTTTATCAGCGATATAGAGATCATAATCAAGAAAGTAGATACAAAAGGTTGAAGGAATAGGGTTGGGTCGTAGCGGGTAAATAAGATAGATTTCAAAAAAAAATCTCTAATTTAAATTTTACTGGGCATATAAAGCCTAAATTGTTTATCAGATCCAATCTAATTAATTGACATAAAATCTAATATTATTTAATCTCTTTGATTTAATTAATTGGTGAACGTAATTAAAGGGGTTCAATGTAATTTGTAAGTATATCACTATATACTTATTTGTGTATAACGTGCATATGCAACATAGCACAGGATGCACATGGTTAAGTACATACATAGATAAAAGCTAGGATTTACATTAATTATGCGTATACTTAGCTTATTATATACATATATATACAACTTAGTTGCCTAAATAAATATTTTGTAGCAATATCTGTATATAATAGGGATACTTGCTTTTGAAGCTTATAAAATTACAAAATGACCCTTTTAAATACCAAGTTATCTTAATACCATTTTGGTCATTTACACTCCCATATCCACATTCTTCATCAGTCCTTGCGAATAGCTTCCACTTTTGCCGCTTTTCACTTTAAACCCAATCTTATTCTCTCAGTTCCAAATTAGGACAACCTCTTTCTCTCTTCTTTGTGCGTGTTAGGATTCAGGTTACTACCTTCATCAATTTTCATTTCACTCATTAAATCTGCATATTATTTTAGAGAATTAACAGAAGCCTTTTTGGTTTTTTTCACTGTCGAATAAGATGATCTGAAAACGATCAAGGAGTTTCAAAGGATTCAATGCATTTCTAGAAATGCATCAAGGTACCGTATTTTTCTTTTTATCATGAATTAATTTAGTAGTTAAATTATAAATACACATTAGTTGTCAAAAGTATCTATACATACCAGAAATTTTACCTTTATTCAAACTATTTAGTTTAGAAAACCTAATCTAAACTACATGAATTTTGCAGGAATCATGACAATTGAGACAACAATGAAGACTGATACCCTTTAGATTTCTAAATCAAAGTTGGGAACAACATGGATGGGAAGAACTCATCACAAAAGGTAAATTGAATTATGTTGAATTTGAAGTTACATCTTATTTTATTGTACGTTTAGTTCATGCTTGATTCATTTCTAGGTTTGCAAAATGATTTATACGGTTTTGTTCCAATAGATTTCAGATAAAAAATTATGGATATTGAATTTAAAGTCAATATAGAAGAAGAAAGCAAGAACATTAATCGATGTTAGCTTCCTTTCTTAAAGATTAGGTATGGTTTCTACATAACCCATTCATGGACAACTCTTTGTTTGCTTCAAATCCTATACTGATACGAACCTTTCTTATTTGAATAAGTTTTCTTAATCAATGTATTTCAGGTCTACTTCAAATTGAGTTTCATTTTTAGTTTCACCAATTAATTTGTGATTTTGGATCAATTTGTTGTCTCAGTATACATTAGTCATATTTTGTTAAAAGCAGAATGATTCAATCAGAAAAGGAAGAAACTAAAATTACATTTCATTAATTTTTTTTTTAATACTTTTCATATTTATTACCAAACTTACAACTATGTACACTAAGTTGTTTTATGAGCCGAATTTTGCTAAATTTCTTGGTTTCATGTGGTATTATAATTGTGATAGCATTTGCATTTGCATTTGCATTTGCAGTTAAAATAAAAGGGGGAAAGTTTAGATAAAGATTATCCGTTTTGTTACAAAATGACTTACATAAAGAATACTCTTCCAAATGATCATATTTTGGTTAACCTTATGATGCATACAACCGGTTTAAGTTGTAGGTGAGCAAAATGCATGTGGCGCATTTGCATTACGTTTTTACTTCGCAGAAATGAAAGGGGGTGTTCATTATGGATATGGCCAATCAAGTGGAGACAACTTAGACCTGGCATATATTACTCACACTATATAATTTCACAAGCAAAGGCCCTTAGATAAGGTATTGAAGTTTCTGATCTTTTGTAATGAACTTTTTTTAATATGGTCACTTGACTTAACTAAGTACTTCTTTATTAATTCATGGATTATAGTTCTTACACATGATAGCCATTTGTTAGACATTTATTTCCATCTCCATCTGCTTTTATTTTTAGTCTTCTTATGTTAACATGTTACTTTATAATTATGGAATTTTTTATATTCATGCAACTGAGTAGAGAATAATATTATTTTGCACTTAGTGTAGTAAGTTTCTATTTGTTGTGGATTAGGGTAATCATACTGTCATTGTATTGACCTTAAATATAGGCGAAAATGCCTCTAGATTGTGTGCCCTTACTTGTCTTATAAACAGTTTTCTGCATGACTTTTAATTTGAAGTTAAGATAGCATTGAATATTTATCACGTTTAGTAGAGGTTTGTATAATTCATATTAGATCGATGATGATAGATTAGTGAATGCATAGCTCATTTGTAGAAATCAATGATACAGTGCTATCACAATTATAATACCACAATTGGTGTAGCATGTGCATGTGGAGTAGCTGATAATTAATAGGAACTATGTTTAGCAGAAGGTGTTAGTTGATAAAGTTGGTAACGAAATTTGTACCATAATTAGAATGCTTTGGAACTGGAACTGGAACTGGAATGTGTTTGTTCATGTAACGAGAAGTTTATATCTGAGGATAATATTATAAGAATGTATATTTGTAATGTATTAGTTATACTAAAATAATTTTTGATCTAGATTAGATGCCGTCAATTATAAGGGAGGGATTGAATGCTTTATAGTTTGTATGTGAAATATCTATTGGATGCAGTAGGAGATGAATAAATGTATGTGTTCTATACTTTACATTAAGGTAGCTTCAATGGTAGCTTTAATAACAAGTTTTGTTGTTAGCTATAATATAAATAGTAAATTAAACTAACTCATCACCAGTTCATTATTATTCATTTTTCGGAATACAATTAGTTGATATTTGATCTCTAAAAACTAAATGCAGACAAAAATATTTTAAAAAATAAATGTTACCATGTTAAATTATGATTTTCTCGGTGTTGTCCTTTTGATATGGGTGCTTCTTTTATTATATAAGAACTTATCTACTATGTGGATATTTTCCAATGTTTGCACTGGCTTTAAGAATTAAAGGTACTTTATCATTGATTTACATTTAAATTTAATAACAAATGTGCACGTCTAAGGCTGACACGTATCATGTAATATGTAGAGTATATAATAATATGGTAAATGTAAAAGTTACATAAGTTATGTTTTTCTCTATTTTTAAACTATTTCTGTGTATATGCTTTGTAGTTGACCAAGTCTTAGTACATATATTTCATGTATATCCGTCGAGAAGATTCAACTCTGAAGCAACAAACTAAACATATGATATTGGTGATGCTATTTAAAACATATTACAAACTGGATCACATTTTTCTATGCATTCGTCCATCGGACGTGCATGCAACAAACCGAACCATATAGACATAGATGTTAAGCTATTGATCGCTACCTTTAGGAAATAGTCTCAAAGGTGGTTTGTATAATTGAAGTCATGATTAAGATGTAGCTAGTTATCAGAACCATAAGGATGAGTACAATCTTATGATGAATGGATTGCATCCATGATCAGATAGATCCTTTCTAATGAAGATTGAAACTGGGATACTAGTGATATAAACCAGAGTTCTTCCACTTTAAATATCAAATAGGGTTTTAAACCCCATGATTTCAAGCTCTCAACCATGCAGTTGTATATCGGAGACACATATCCTTTGGTACACTCACAAACATATATGCAACATATAAATATTCATGGAGCCACCGAAGAGGTCATATGTAGGTGATTTCCACTATATTTAATGATATAGTGACGATGTGGTTCTATAATCTTAAACGAAAATCAAATGATTCCTAGACAACCCTAAAAGATAAGTTCAAAAGCTAATTCGAGGTTCACATTGCTCAGACAAAGGATGCCATAATGCTAGCTGACATCAATAAAATGGATAGAGAACCCCTACGTAATTATATGATCCATTTCAACATAGTACACATGGGTGTCTGCAATCTTGATGAAAGATTACTGCACATGACTATAGTTCTTGGAGAATATAAGAGAATGAAATTCGAGATAGACATGATGAAACAAAAATCAAATGACTTGAGATAATAATTTTATAAGACTGAATTCGTATGCTTGAAAGAGGTGGATGCTCCTAATCAATCAACCTTTAAAAGGAGAGTCATCCAACTAAAACTCGATAAAGAGGAAAGATAATGACTTGAATGATGGAAGGGGTTAACTATCGGATATGCTTTAAATTCACTCCGAGGTATACCTCTTACATTGAATTGAATCAATATATGGATAATGTGCAGCTTCCTTGCAAAGTGCCTTTTTGTAGAACAAAACTCCACCGAGATAGCCATTCGAAAAGGCAAAGAAGTATGGATTTTTTTTGCGAATTCCACAAAAAATATCCGTGATAAGAACGAGGGCCTCCACTTAAGGGATGTGATAGAGAATCACATCTGTTTGATGGTGATCTGTGAAGGATCCAACAAAAAATGATCCAGATCGGTTGTTAAAAAATGAATACTACCTCAATGATTGATCACGGTTGTGGCGATGCTAGGCATTACCTAAAATCATTTATCCCATAAACATGGAAATGAAAAGGCTTGGATTATCTATCTTTCTCAATTTGAATGAAGTTTCAGAATGCACTCAACCCAGTTATACATGTATAAGGTATTGTGCAAACCTTTATGGCATGCTCTTGGTGCATGCTCTAGGTGTTAGTATTCACTATTCGAGACTAGAAAATAAACGTCGATGATGTTTCAGTCATCACCAACATTATTTTCAAGCGACAAAATTGGTTCAACATTTTTTTTCCAAAACATAAATAAACAGACCAACTAAATTAAAATGTATATTTTCAACATGTCTTTAATTAGACAGTTTAACCTAATGATTCATATGCATAGTAGGTAAATATACTAAAACATAAATCACAATGACATACCCACATATGAAAATGCCACACATCACCTAGCCAGTTATATGTGTGTGTGTTTATACACACACACACACACACACACATATATATACATATATACATATATACACATATATATACATACATATATATATATATATATATATATATATATATATATATATAAACGCATACACATACATATGTATGTATGTATGTATGATTTCGAAAATGTTAAACAAATAAATATAATGTAAATTTGAATGAGTGTTTAATTTCAAATTTCAAATCTAAAATATGTAAATTTGATGTAATAAGCAAGATCCTAATTTAAAACTGGATCTAAGACTTGAAATTCAAAATTTTAATCTTAGGATTTTATCTTTGCAATATTCTAATTAATTTATATATATATTCAAAAATTATATATTCAAAACATTTATGTAAACATTTAAATTCATTAATGATATAATACACACACACACTTGTGTGTGTATATGTTTTGACAAAAATATAAAAAATTAAACAAAAATAAAAGTTTTATTTTTATAAAGTACATATTTTAACAAAGTATTTCTAATATATACATATAAGTTATATATATAAGTAAAATTACTTTGGCCAAATTTTTTTACTTTCCTAAAACAAAATAAAGAATAAAAATTATTTACATAATATTCGATTAACTTTTAATTCACAAACGAGTCATTTAAAATAAACAATGTCTAAAATAAACATACAAACCAGCCGTCGCTTTCTCCTTTTTCCAATTTTCATGGTCTCTCTAAGTTTCTCTTCTAATTTGATTATCCTTTTTTGATTTCATATTATTCGCTCTGCTCAAACCTTTCTAAATTCAGATCAACATCGATTCATCAGGAGATCAAGTAGGATAAAGAGGATAGTGCGTGAAATGAACTGACGAGCAGGAAAGGGAAGAAGCCTATGGACCTAGGCAGTTCAAGTGTCAACAATGCAAAAGTGAACAAAGTGAAGATGAGCTAGGAAAAAAGGAAAACGAGGTCTAACAACAATTATAGGGGTACAGCGGCATGCAAACCTAATCAGTCTAAATCTAAAACAATATCAGATGCTAAGAAAACTACATATTGCATGGCTGTTAAAAGTAAATTGGGAGACAATAGAAAAAATCTTGAATTTATTGAGATGGACGTGGAGAATGGGAAAAGAAGGGGGCGATAACTATTAAGGCAATCAGGGAAGCTTAGGAAAGTTGGGATAATTGTATTCTATTGTATGCATTGGGACAAAGACCATTTTTAAAGCTTTTGAGGCATATTCAAAAAGAATACGGAAGACCGAAAAGAATTCTGCAGTCCAGAAAGAGATAATGGTTTCTTTGTAATAACCTTTGGTTGTAAGAAACAGTACTTGAAAATCATTTTTGAAAGCCCTGGTTTTTGGACAAAAACTTAATAATCATGAAGAGATTAACTCCATTTGCGAGGACAAATAGAGATCTACTTACAACTATGCAAATTTAGATAACACTATCAAGCTGAAGTTTCAAACTTTGGGGTCCTAAGGCTATCAGTGTGTTAGTGCAATTGGGGTTCCAATCAAAATGGATGATGCGGCAAAGAATAAAGCTAGAATATCATTTGCAAGGATATTAGTGGAGATGAAGGCAGAATTTGGGTTTCCTAATTCTGTTGAAGCAACAGATGATAAGGGAGATATATACACTTAAGAAATTATTTATAAAAACCCATCACCATTGTGTTAGAATTTTCACTGTTTTGGACATCCGAAGCTCTATTGCCCCATGAGTAAAGTGCAGATACAAAAGGATAATCAGAAAGTGGAGGAATAAGAGATAGAAAAAGCACACAAGGAGGGACTAAAGAATAACAATCGATGTATGAAGTCTAAAGGAGGGATGGAGGAAATGGAGTGTAATAAGAAGGAAGATATGAAAGACAAGCTGAACTGGGAGAATCTGAAGGAAAATGATTCAAGGGTCGGGGAGAGTGATGATACGATGTTAAAGGAGAAAGAGGAATCTATTCAACAACTGAATATGGTGCAACAAGCCATTTTACAGAAAACTGAGGACAAACATGGATAGGAACAAGAACTGAACGACAAGCTAGATGATAAACAAGCGGATTTTAGGTTGGCTAAAATGAGAAAGAAGTGGAGAACATATCCTCGGTAAGGAGTGAGGAGAGGGCTACAATATCGACGTCCACCATGGAACTTAGGACTCTACCCTAAGTGATAGAGGGATCCATGCAGTTAAAGAATTCTACAACCACCTTGAGACCGAAGGGAGCTAGAAACCATCGTGGAAGAGAGACATGTCACCAATGGCTCCTATCCAAATTTTGAAAAGCCACAATTCATCAACGGACTTACCATTGGGGAAGGAGGGATCTAGACCGTTACTCTCTTTTATGGATAATAGTAATGTCATTTCTCAATCTAAAATTATATTACGAGATAATATAGGATCTGGGTACCATACTGGAAAATCAGGAAGGAATTGAGGAAAATGGTACAATTAGTTCGATCGTTCGTACATGTAACAATCCGTATGTTACAAATCACATGATTGTAAAATATTATTTTTAAATTCATATGAGGTCATATGACTATAACATTGCAAAATGTCAGCTGGGACATTTATTATCTATAGAATTTTTATTGGATAGTTTTAACCTTAAAATTTTTATAACGTTATTAACTTTTAATAAGAGAAGAATTATGGTCTAAAACTACTTCCACTGGAAAGATAAGATGGTTTCTCATTTCATAGCGGGTCATAATAGGATTTTGGAGTTACCATTTAGAAGTTATGCCTACTTGAATTCTAATTGGTTTTAAGCAAATTAGTAGTTAATTAGAGGGTGATTAGTGCAGTTTATTATACCAATTCGGGATTAGGGATAATATTGCTTCTTCCCACCTTTGCTAGTCATTCCTCTTCGTTTCTAATCACCTCCTAACATCCACTAATCCAGAATTAATCAAGATCCATCATTTCTTCAAGTTAGTTAGCCAAATTAAATGATTAGATGGAGATTAGCAAGTGGAAATTGTTGATCTACTGTTCTGACACCTTGGAATTCGTGAAGCTTGCTGTCCTACTTTGAATTTGCCTAGGGATTCGAGTAAATTGGTATAAGGTGAGTGATCTTACTTCTCTCGCTATATTATGCTTCTTATATAGTAAAAAGGTAATTTTTATATGATTATTGAAGATTAAGTGTTAAAAACTTAGATCTGATATTAACAACACCGTAGAACTTTTGTACAAAGACAGATTTGGATTTTTGTATGTTTTACAACACTTACCAACCATAAAAGTTGTTTTATTGAAAAATCAAATATAGGATGATTTATGCTTGTAAATCGTGTTTGGATGGATTATATGCATTGTTTGGATGGTGTATGATGATATTTGATAGTTGTATGAATTTTTTTAATGGATTTGCTAGTTGTTTTATGTAGTTAGAAATATGGTATGTTGTTTGTTGCATGTAGCATCAGAATGTTCGATACGCGATGTTGCTGGAGTACTGTGATATCCTCGAAATTTTGGCAATATCAATTTAATAATCTGTGTTAAAAATTAAATTAATTTGATAATAATTGTTAATAAGATTTAAATTGATTTAATAATCTTCTTTTAAGTAAATATTTAATTGATAATTTATCTTTTAAAAAGCTAATAAATTGCTTTCTATTTGTAGTATGTATATATTTGTATATATTATAAATAGATAAGCTCTGTTTTAAATTTAATAAATAAAGACATGTTTTCTAATTTTAATATTTCTAATAACTTGGAAACTTGATTAAATTTAGTATCAAGCTATTAAATAAATAACTATATGGTTTTAAATACTTAAGATAAATGTTTAATAGTTAGAACTTATTCTAGCTTAAGTTTAAATTTAAAATTTATTAACAAAAAGATTGTTTTATTTTCTTTTAGTATAGCTTGATAAAAATATGGTTTAAATATACTCAAGATAAAGTTAAAATTTGTTTAAATGATTTTAACTTAAATTTAAATTTAACAAAGGTTGTTTTGTTCTTGTTTTAAATATAGTCGATAAAATAAGTAATTTATTTATATAGTGATAATTTCATTTATAAATTATTTTAATTTAATAATGAGTTTTTTTCAAACAATATTAATAATGTAATATTGGAAAGTTTAAGTTTTAAAATAAATAGATAATGCTTAAGGAACAAGTGTTATCATATTGGAGCTTTATAACATGTGTTAAGTAACAAACCATTACAACTGATAAACAACTTTATATCTATGAACATCAAGTATGAAAGCAAACCAGGTTTGTGTAAAATAAAAAAATAAAAGAGTAAGGCCTGTAGGTAGTTATGTAGAGCAAGCAAAAGCAAAGCAAAGTAAGACTTGTTTGTAGGCTGTATGGTATGCAGGCAAGTAACGGTGAGATAATAAACACAAGAAACTATGATAAATACTTAATCTAAAAATTTATAACATAACTAAAACAAAAGAATAATATGTACATAAAGTATAAGCTGCTAAGTAAGTAAAAATGTGTTTGTATGTAACCTGTAAAGGTTTTGAATGCAAGAATTAAAAAAAAAATTGTTGCCTGTAAAGTTTTGAAATGAAAAGGGTAGTATAAAACAAAGTAAAGTAAAAATAAAAAAATGCAGGTAGCTTGTAAATAAAGATTCAGGCAAGAAAAAAAATGCAAAGCAAAGTAAATAAGCAAAATATATCTATATATAAAAATGAGTTATGGGAGACACAAAGTACTTAAGTATTAATTGCTAGCAACAATTGTCTATTCGAATTTGTATAAAAGTAAAACTCAGCCCCAAAATATAATCTTGCCTGATACAAACAGAAACAAATATTGTACCTGCATTAGCTACCCAGATATCACCTACCCCTGTACAAACTCTTCTATATATATCCTTATTTTGGTTCGCTCATTACAACATAGCAAGTTAGGAGAGAATACAAGTTAGCATTTCTTTTTTTTTTTATAAAATGAAACATTACAAAAACAATGGCAAGACAAGAAGCAAATATATAATACATCTATTAGGAAGCATGAAGTACCATTGCATTTAATGCAAGCTTAGTCAAAGTCTATTCGAATTGTTTTAACATCCTTTCAGCCTCCAATAAGAAATCTTGCCTGATAAAAAAATAAACAATAGTGTACCAGGCATTTGTAACCCTGAAACCTCTTCTTTCTATATATTTGCATATCTGCTTATTGTAGCTTAGTTTCAGGTCACGGCAAGGTAGAGAAATTTTATAGCAAGTTTTTTTTTACAAACTGAAAACATTTTACAACTTCAGCAAATAAAAACAAGAAGATTTAAGGTTCAAAGCTGTTTGCAAACAGCTGTGCTCTGTCTTCATTCACAGATCCGTGAGTAACATTATTTTTAAACTTAAGTATACGTATTTGGTTGCATGGTTAAAATCTGGAATAAGATTGCTTTGTACACATGTATTCTTCTGTGTATATATATGTGAATATTTGGTTGTGTGCATTTGCTATATGTTTGGATGTTCTATCTAATTTCAGTTTCCAGGTTCTAAATTAATCTTGAATCGATCTCTTTTGATCAAGTCTTTATTAGTACTTAAGGCTTAAACCAAATATGTTTGTTATAGCATAGATTTTAGTTTAAAAATGTATTTAAGTTAAAATAATGAGTATGGCCTTTGGAAATAAATCAATATCAGTGTAAACTTAAATTTAGTCAAAAATAATCTGTCATGGTTTATAAATCAAGGTTTATGAATCAAATACTAATACCAAAATTTGATTTTTAATACTAAAATGGAAGTTTTTAATGAAGGGGTTTGTGTGTATTTTTGGTTTAACCAGTTGAGATTTCTGATGATCTCTAAAATCTTGGAGGTCGTGAATCGTTTTGGAGGTAGATGGATGATCAGTGAGTGGGTGAAAAATTTTAGTTTGGTGTTTAGATCATTGTGTTGATAATGGTGGAAGTTTTCCGTTCTTAACCGTAGTTTAACTGGGTTTGGTTGTTCGATAAACCGAGGGTACTATGATTGATCGAGCGCTTCGTGTTTTTGGGAGATGGTGGTTGGGTTGTAGAGGAAGACGAGGCCGAAGTTTCAGGACCCCTGATGGTCGGAGGAGCAGCGGCGAACCGTTGACAGGTTGTGAGGTGGAAATGCTCTAGTGTTTCTAGGTTGTAGGGGTGGTTCCAGGTTGAGTTTGATGCTCGAATTCGTCTTCAAGGATGCGTGGAAGTCCTGGTGATCGGAACTGGAGGAGGTGGTGATAGATGACTTGTGGAGGTCGTCAAAGATGATCGGAGTTAGGTGGAGAAACGGTGCACGTGCACCGTGCCCATTGTAGTGCTGAAGAATTTTGTTGGGTGCAGGGTATTTTGACTCGGGAAGTACTCGGGTCACTCGAGTATGTGACTCGAAGCAGAGGGAGGGAAGACTCGAAGCAAGTCTGGGTACACTCGAGTCAGTGGATGGTTTCCGGTTTTAGTAAACGTGATTGTCTCAGGTTTAAATTTTGTTCAAGATTTAAAAACAGGATTTTTAAACTATGTTTAAAATTAGAAGTTTAAAGTATAGATTCAAATGAACTTTTGAATCTAAGTTTTCAAAAATTAATTTGGATTTTAAATCAAGAATTAAAAATCAAGTTTTTAAAAGCAAGTTAAACCAAAGTTCTAAATTCAAAGTTAAACTAATGAATTCAAGTTTTTCTTGAATTCAAATCTGAAATTTAAATCAGTTTTTAAATCTAAATATATAAAACCAGTTTAAATCAAATAGTTTTTTTTTAAAAGGTAATTTGTTTCAAAAAAATATTTGAATTGATTTTGACATAGTTCTTTTTTTAAAGGGATTTTTGAATGGAAGTTAAATAAATTGTTTTTAACTAGAATTTTCAAGTTAAAATATTAATGTATTTTGGAAGCTTAAATTTAAATAAACATTTAAGTAGTGAATTTAAAGGCTATTCTTATATAAGTTCATATGTAAGTAATAAATGTTATTTACATTTATTTTAAAAGATTTTAAATTGAATTTAAATTTAGTTAATGTTAAATAAATAATCATTTTGAATCTTAAATGCAAAATGGAATTTGAATTTAAATTTAAATGTAATGTTCTAATACACTTTAATATTAAGGGAGTCATTAATAAAGAAATAAATTATCTTAGAAATAATTTAGATATTAAAATAATTTAATGAATAAGTTAATTAAGGAATGACTTATGTATTTAATTTATAATTAATAATTTAGATTAATTTATAACTAGAGATTAATTAAGAAGTAAATTAAGAAATGTTATTAGTTAATGAAGATAATTAACTAAGGATTATTACATAATTAATAAGTGTGATTAATTTTATTTATTAATTAGATTAATTAATTAAGATAATCAATTGTAAATTGGTTAAGTGTAATTACATGATAAAAGTAATTAAGAAATAAATTACTTATTGTAATAAATTTAGATGATATGATTAAATTGAGTTAATTAATTTTGTTTAATTAATTTAAGAAAATCATTTGATAAATTGATAAGTGTAATTACTTAGTGTATTTAATGGAGTATAATTACTTAGGGAAGTAATTAATGTTAACTACTCGATGTAATTAGTGAAAGATGATGTGTTAATGGAGCAATTTGGGTAATTACTTTTGTAATTAATCAAGTGATTAATTAATGGAGATAATTAATTATGGAATACTTAATTTACTAATGTAAGTAATTAAGGATAGTTAATTACTGTTTTGTTATTAATCAAGGGTGATTAATAATTGTGTTTAATTAAAATTTAATCACTTAATGTAATTAATTTAAATAAAGTAATTAATTTAAATATAATTAGAAATCATTAATTAATGAGATTAATGATGTAATTTATAATGGATAAAAAAATATAATTAATAATGTGGTGATTAATTTATGAAAATTAATTAAGGATAAATGTAATTATTCATATTTAATTAATAAATGAAGTAATTATATGTTAATTACTATGAATGATTTGAAATAATTAATCCGTGGAATTAAATAAAGACTAACTAGTTATGGTAATTAGAAAATGATTAATCAAAGGTGTTTAATAAGATGAATACTTAATGGATCATTAATTAATTTGATTTGTAATTAATTAATGATTGTATAAGCAGGATTTATAGATAAAGTAATTAATTTAATTTTCTTTAAATTAATTAGAGATAGAAGTAATTAATTTAATCCATTTTAAATTAATTATAGGTTGTGAATAATAAATCTTTGCTTTGGATAATGTATTGATTGATTGTGATCTCAAATATGAGATGAGTAATATCTATGTGATATGGATATATGGTTTAAGTATGATAATAGTAAGTATTTGTTTGGATGATAATATTGATTATCTGTTTATGATGATAATGTGAGTATCTATTATGAGATGTGAATTATCTATCTGTGTGTATATAGATAATTGAATTGAATTGTTTTAACCCTAAAACAGCTTGGCCTTAAAAGATACGTTTTGGATTTCAATAAGACCGAGATCGGGTTTTGATATTTGGACATCCGAAAACCACATCGATCCAAATTAACGATAGGTCGTGAATCTGAAGTGAAGATGAAGATTCAGAGTGCAAGGGTTATTGTCGTTAACTCTGAGGGTAATTCCAAAATGAGTGTAACGAGATAATGCCTTCGGTTTCGTTCGAACCCGGAACGAACTTGTATGGATTGAATGCTTTCAGAACATCGTCAAGTGGGCGATGAGCATTCTAAGAAATGTATTCTCTAAAGGTAATCGCAGCCTCAAGCCTCATCAACCGGGAATGACAAAAACAGGGGAGGTGCGGCAAGGTTAGATAGGTCATGCCCAAGCAGGATGAGATATACCCCTGTCTAGATGTCCCTTTATTTTTCGGCTGTGTGGGCGGTTGATTGCAACAACTGCTGGGGTTATTTGCAACAACTGTCGGGGTTATCTTGTTCGGGACTGTTCAGTAAGGAATGGTTCCGGCGTTTTGTTGTAGGGGGTCGGGAGTGATCCTCGGTATGTTGATCTAGGCCACGTACTGTGACGGGCGGTACGCTAGTAGCCCTGCCATTGTATGGAATCCAAAATCCAATAAGTGCCATCGGATTTGATTGTATTACCCACTTTTGTGGCTAGTAGCTGGAATTTAATGAATGCAACAATTTCGGCTATTTTCTATTTACTTGAAAACCCTAGACCTATTATAATATCACTGAATTTCCTATCAAATGTTTTGGTTAGCGTAAGGTAAAAACTTACCCATGTTTATGTGTGGGGAGTCTTACGTGATACCTTTTGTTTCAAAGGTTTTCAAAATTAAGCAACTTTAACCTGTTACTCACACCAGACCCATGTCTGATCCAGAGTTTATTTCTGTTTTTCCTAAACTCTCGGGTACTCAAATTTTTACGAGTAGCCAAGGGATTCAGGTTGGCTTTGACGAATTCTAGAGAAGCAATGGAGCAGGAGGCTTCAGCGTTGTAGATATATATATATATATATATATATATATAGTTCCGCTGTGTTAGTATCTATGAGTTATTTGTTTGAGTTGTATCGAGTTGTATTAGCTAGAGAGGTGTTTATAACTGTCTAGTAGGTGTTATATTATCTGTGTAACTCTGATTGATGTTGTATATTATGTAAATACTTATGTAATTAATATAAATTATTCGTTCCGCTCTTGAGATTCCGATGTTGTTTCTTCTTTCTTCTCTATCTCTTCTATTTTCTCACCCATTTCTTTCTTCAAGATGATAAGACTTTCTGTGCTCAGAAATTCGGGTCGTCACAGTTGGTATCAGAGTGCTAGGTTGAGTGAATACCTAGGATCTTGAGTGATTTCTTTCCTGAGAGAGCGTATTTGTAATTTTGATATATATATATATATATATATATATATATATATATATATATATATATATTTCTACCTATTGTTGGGTTACCTGTTCAGGATTTCCAATATAAGTTATAAAGTTAGATAGGGTAGTGGTGTGTGTAACACGACTACCAACGGTTGGAGTTAGAATGTTTAAGGTTGAAGGTGAATCTGTCGAGACTGTAGACCTAATACCATCTCGAGTGAGCTTTGGGCGGTGTAAGGATTTCATTAAATCTCTGAAGGAAACCTGTTAAGGTTCGGAGTTCGTCTATGAAATGTAGTTTGGATAAGCTAGGATTTAGATCTGTCGGTTGGACAGAAGCAAGTCATGATATCTTGATACATCAAGGTGTAGTAGCTGGGTGATGAGACACAGTGACTATGGATGTCTCCAAAGATGTTTCTTTGGAACAAGTTAAGGAAGTGTGTCTGCTCGGTGTTGTGGCTGTGTTCAGCAAGGTGGTTCTATTTGATTTGAGGTCTGAGTCTCTCGAAGAGCTTTGGATTAGGTTGTCTTTGGCTTATGAGTCAGCAGTGGAGTTTAGAAGCTGCAGAGTGATTCCATTTCTTCGATGGATCGGCCACATAAGCGTAAGCTGTTCTGTTTGGTAAAGAGAGAGCGGTATCTTTGGAATTAGGCTGGATTGATCGCAAAAGTGATTTGCGATAGTTTGAGTGTTTCTCTTGTGTTTCAGAATTTTTCTGGATGTCTTCAGGAAGTCAGAGTTGTGCTAACATCTGAGGATTGAGTTTGGTATTGACTGGATTCCAGGAGTGGTACCGATGGTTCAGCTTGATAGTAGTATGGATTCTGGAGAGAGAGTTGGTGAAGCAGCTCGGGTTTTGGAGGAACTTCTGAGTTTTATGGATTTGTTGAACCATAGTTCTGGGATGTGTTGTCCAGTTTCTGCTTAAGTTCATAATCAGCATTTTCATCTATTCAGTCAGAGTTGCGCAGTGGAAGCACGGTGGCAGCTGTTTTAGTGTGGAACCATTTGGAAGTTGCAATGTTTGGATTGGAGAGTTCTACAGAAAATTTTTAAGGATCTGAGGCCGGATTGGAGTGCACCTGTTTTATCTTTTCCGGAAGTGAGAAGTGAGTTCTGTTCTCTGATTTGGAATAGAGTTTGTGCTCTGAGTTTTGGTTGATCTTGGAAAGATCATTTTGTTGGATTATCTTTGGTTCAGTTTGTTTCTAAGGACATCAGCAAGGGTTGAGCTGATCAGGAAGAATGTAGGCAGCACAGGATCGTCTGTAGAGTTTTGTGGTTAAGAGACCGAAATCGAATATTTGATTTTGGATAAGTGTTCGGTCTTTAGGATTGAATTGTCAGTTTGGATAACTGGAATTCGTTGTGTTTCACGTATCTCTGAGGGAGTACGTGTAAGATCTATCTCTGGTTGTAGAACCAGCAGTTCAGGAAGTTTTGGTTATTGATTCAGACTTGTCTGTAGTCGGATATCCTGTCTTGTTTTGTAGATCTAGATGAGTGGAAGCTCTGTAGCTTAGTAGATTGATTGTTTGGATTCTGTGATGCGTGTATCTCGGTATTTATATCTGGGAAACTCGAGAAAATTCTATCCGGAATTTTGTCTGGATTAGATTTGTTTGATTGGATAAATTGGTTGCTATGATTGTTAGCATCTGGTTGACATATGCTTGTGTTTTAAAATTTAAATCTTTAACTAGATTACTAAATTACCTTTGTTTAAATTTCGGGTACGAAATTCTTTTAAGGGGGGAGAATGTGATATCCCGGAAATTTTGGCAATATCAATTTAATAATCTGTGTTAAAAATTAAATTAATTTGATAATAATTGTTAATAGGATTTAAATTGATTTAATATGATTTAATAATCTTCTTTTAAGTAAATATTTAACTGATAATTTATCTTTTAAAAAGCTAATAAATTGTTTTCTATTTGTAGTACGTATATATTTGTATATATTATAAATAGATAAGCTCTATTTTAAATTTAATAAATAAAGACATGTTTTCTAATTTTAGTATTTCTGATAACTTGGAAAATTGATTTAATTTAGTATTAAGCTATTAAATAAATAACTATACGGTTTTAAATACTTAAGATAAATGTTTAATAGTTAGAACTTATTCTAGCTTAAGTTTAAATTTAAAATTTATTAACAAAAAGATTATTTTATTTTCTTTTATTATAGCTTGATAAAAATATGGTTTAAATATATTCAAGATAAAATTAAAATTTGTTTAAATGATTTTAACTTAAATTTAAATTTAACAAAGGTTGTTTTGTTCTTGTTTTAAATATAGTCGATAAAATAAGTAATTTATTTATATAGTGATAATATCATTTATAAATTATTTTAATTAAATAATGAGTTTTTTTCAAACAATATTAATAATGTAATATTGGAAAGTTTAAGTTTTAAAATAAATAGATAATGCTTAAGGAACAAGTGTTATCATATTGGAGCTTTATAACATGTATACAAGTGATAAACAACTTTATATCGATGAACATCAAGTATGAAAGCAAACCAGGTTTGTGTAAAATAAAAAAATAAAAGTGTAAGGCCTGTAGGTAGTTATGTAGAGCAAGCAAAAGAAAAGTAAAGTAAGATATGTTTGTAGGCTGTATGGTATGCAGGCAAGTAAAGGTGAGATAATAAACACAAGAAACTATGATAAATACTTAATCTAAAAATTTATAACATAACTAAAACAAAAGAATATAATGTACATAAAGTATAAGCTTCCAAGTAAGTAAAAATGTGTTTGTATGTAACCTGTAAAGGTTTTGAATGCAAGAATTTAAAAACAAAAATTGTTGCCTGTAAAGTTTTGAAATGAAAAGGGTAGTATAAAACAAAGTAAAGTAAAAATAAAAAAAATGCAGGTAGCTTGTAAATAAAGATTCAGGCAAGAAAAAAAAATGCAAAGCAAAGTAAATAAGCAAAAAAAATATCTATATATAAAAATGAGTAATAAGAGACACAAAGTACTTAAGTATTAATTGCTAGCAACAATTGTCTATTCGAATTTGTATAAAAGTAAAACTCAGCCCCAAAATATAATCTTGCTTGAGACAAACAAAAACAAATATTGTACCTGCATTAGCTACCTAGATATCACCTACCCCTGTACAAACTCTTCTATATATATCCTTATTTTGGTTCGCTCATTACAACATAGCAAGTTAGGAGAGAATACAAGTTAGCATTTCTTTTTTTTATAAAATGAAACATTACAACAACAAAGGCAAGACAAGAAGCAAATATATAATACATCTACTAGGAAGCATGAAGTACCATTGCATTTAATGCAAGCTTAATCAAAGTCTATTCGAATTGTTTTAACATCCTTTCAGCCTCCAACAAGAAATCTTGCCTGATAAAAAAATAAACAATAGTGTACCAGGCATTTGCTTAACCCTGTAACCTCTTCTTTCTATATATTTGCATATCTGCTTATTATAGCTTAGTTTCAGGTCACGGCAAGGTAGAGAAATTTTATAACAAGTTTTTTTTTTTACAAACTGAAAACATTTTACAACTTCAGCAAATAAAAACAAGAAGATTTAAGGTTCAAAGCTGTTTGCAAACAGCTGTGCTCTATCTTCATTCACAAATCTGTGAGTAACATTTTTTTTAAACTTAAGAATACGTATTTGGTTGCATGGTTAAAATCTGGAATAAGATTGCTTTGTACACGTGTATTCTTCTGTGTATATATATGTGAATATTTGGTTGTGTGCATTTGCTATATGTTTGGATGTTCTATCTAATTTAAGTTTCCAGGTTCTAAATTAATCTTGAATCGATCTCTTTTGATCAAGTCTTTATTAGTACTTAAGGCTTAAACCAAATATGTTTGTTATAGCATAGATTTTAGTTTAAAAATGTATTTAAGTTAAAATAATGAGTATGGCCTCTGGAAATAAATCAATATCAGTGTAAACTTAAATTTAGTCAAAAATAATTTGTCATGGTTTATAAATCCAGGTTTATGAATCAAATACTAATACCAAAATTTGATTTTTAATACTAAAATGGAAGTTTTTAATGAAGGGATTTGTGTGTATTTCTGGTTTAACCAGAAATTAGAATTTTTGCGATTTCTGATGATCTCTAAAATCTGGGAGGTCGTGAATCGTTTTGGAGGTAGATGAAAGATCAGTGAGTGGGGGAAAATTTTTAGTTTGGTGTTTAGATCATTGTGTTGATGATGGTGGAAGTTTTCTGTTCTTAACCGTAGTTTAACTGGGTTTGGTTGTTCGATGCACCGAGGGTACTATGATTGATCGAGCGCTTCGTGTTTTTGGGAGATGGTGGTTGGGTTGCAGAGGAAGACGAGGCCGAAGTTTCAGGACCCCTGATGGTCGGAGGAGCAGCGACGAACCTTTGACAGGTTGTGAGGTGGAAATGCTCTAGTGTTTCCAGGTTGTAGGGGTGGTTCCAGGTTGAGTTTGATGCTCGAATTCGTCTTCAAGGATGCGTGGAAGTCCTGGTGATCGGAACTGGAGGAGGTGGTGATAGATGACTTGTGGAGGTCGTCAGATGGTCGGAGTTAGGTGGAGAAATGGTGCACGTGCACCGTGCCCATTGTAGTGCTGAAGAATTTTGTTGGGTGCAGGGTATTTTGACTTGGGAAGTACTCGGGTCACTCGAGTATGTGACTCGAAGCAGAGGGAGGGAAGACTCGAAGCAAGTCTGGGTACACTCGAGTCAGTGGATGGTTTCCGGTTTTAGTAAACCTGGTTGTTTCAGGTTTAAATTTTGTTCAATATTTAAAAACAGGATTTTTAAACTGTGTTTAAAATTAGAAGTTTAAAGTATAGATTCAAATGAACTTTTGAATCTAAGTTTTCAAAAATTAATTTGGATTTTAAATCAAGAATTAAAATTCAAGTTTTTAAAAGCAAGTTAAACCAAAGTTTTAAATTCAAAATTAAACTAATGAATTCAAGTTTTTCTTGAATTCAAATCTGAAATTCGAATCTGAAATTCAAATCAGTTTTTAGATCTAAATATATAAAACCAGTTTAAATCAAATAGTTTTTTTTAAAAAAGGTAATTTGTTTCAAATAAATATTTGAATTGATTTTGACATAGTTCTTTTTTTAAAGGGATTTTTGAATGGAAGTTAAATAAATTGTTTTTAACTTGAATTTGCAAGTTAAAATATTAATGTATTTTGGTAGCTTAAATTTAAATAAAGATTTTAGTAGTGAATTTAAAGGCTTTTCTTATATAAGTTCATATGTAAGTAATAAATGTTATTTACATTTATTTTAAAAGATTTTAAATTGAATTTAAATTTAGTTAATGTTAAATAAATAATCATTTTGAATCTTAAATTCAAAATGGAATTTGAATTTAAATTTAAATGTAATGTTCTAATAAACTTTAATATTAAGGGAGTCATTAATAAAGAAATAAATTATCTTAGAAATAATTTAGATATTAAAATGATTTAATGAATAAGTTAATTAAGGAATGACTTATGTATTTAATTTATAATTTATAATTTAGATTAATTTATAACTAGAGATTAATTAAGAAGTAAATTAAGAAATGTTATTAGTTAATGAAGATAATTAACTAAGGATTAGTAAATAATTAATAAGTGTGATTAATATTATTTATTAATTAGATTAATTAATTAAGATAATCAATTGTAAATTGGTTAAGTGTAATTACTTGATAAAAGTAATTAAGAAATAAATTACTTATTGTAATAAATTTAGATGATATGATTAAATAGAGTTAATTAATTTTGTTTAATTAATTTAAGAAAATCATTTGATAAATTGATAAGTGTAATTACTTAGTGTATTTAATGGAGTATAATTACTTAGGGAAGTAATTAATGTTAACTACACGATGTAATTAGTGAAAGATGATGTGTTAATGGAGCAATTTGGGTAATTACTTTTGTAATTAATCAAAGGATTAATTAATGGAGATAATTAATTATGGAATACTTAATTTACTAATGTAAGTAATTAAGGATAGTTAATTACTGTTTTGTTATTAATCAAGGGTGATTAATAATTGTGTTTAATTAAAGATTAATCACTTAATGTAATTAGTTTAAATAAAGTAATTAATTTAAATATAATTAGAAATCATTAATTAATGAGATTAATGATGTAATTTATAATGGATAAAAAAAATATAATTATGATTAATTTATGAAATTAATTAAGGATAAATGTAATTATTCATATTTAATTAATAAATGAAGTAATTATATGTTAATTACTATGAATGATTTAAAATAATTAATCTGTGGAATTAAATAAAGACTAACTAGTTATGGTAATTAGAAAATGATTAATCAAAGGTGTTTAATTAAGATCAATACTTAATGGATCATTAATTAATTTGATTTATAATTAATTAATGATTGTATAAGCAGGATTTATAAATGAAGTAATTAATTTAATTTACTTTAAATTAATTAGAGATAGAAGTAATTAATTTAATCCATTTTAAATTAGTTATAGGTTGTGAATAATAAATCTTTGCTTTGGATAATGATATTGATTGATTGTGATCTCAAATATGAGATGAGTAATATCTATGTGATATGGATGTATGGTTTAAGTATGATAATAGTAAGTATCTGTTTGGATGATAATATTGATTATCTGTTCATGATGATAATGTGATTATCTATTATGAGATGTGAATTATCTATCTGTGTGTATATAGATAATTGAATTGAATTGTTTTAACCCTAAAACAACTTGGCCTTAAAAGATACGTTTTGGATTTCAATGAGACCGAGATCGGGTTTCCATATTTGGACATCCGAAAACCACATTGATCCAAATTAACGATAGGTCATGAATCTGAAGTGAAGATGAAGATTCAGAGTGCAAGAGTTATTATCGTTAACTCTGAGGGTGATTCCAAAATGAGTGTAACGAGATAATGCCTTCGGTTTCGTTTGAACCCAAAACGAACTTATATGGATTGAATGCTTTCAGAACATCGTCAGGTGGGCGATGAGCATTCTAAGAAATGTATTCTCTAAAGGTAATCGCAGCCTCAAGCCTCATCAACCGGGAATAGCTAAAACAGGGGAGGTGCGGCAAGGTTAGGTAGGTCATGCCCAAGCAGGATGAGATATACCCCTGTCTTGATGTCCCTTTATTTTTCGACTGTGTGGGCGGTTGTTTGCAACAACTGCAGGGGTTGTTTGCAACAACTGCCGGGGTTATCTTGTTCGGGACTGTTCAGTAAGGAATGGTTCCGGCCTTGTATTATAGGGGGTTGGGAGTGATCCTCGGTATGTTGATCTAGGCCACGTACTGTGACGGGTGGTACCCCAGTAGCCCTGCCATTGTATGGAATCCAAAATCCAATAAGTGCCATCGGATTTGATTGTATTACCCACTTTTGTGGCTAGTAGCTGGAATTTAATGAATGTAACAATTTCGGCTATTTTCTATTTACTTGAAAACCCTA
Source organism: Allium cepa (assembly GCA_030765085.1). Classification (NCBI taxonomy): domain Eukaryota; kingdom Viridiplantae; phylum Streptophyta; class Magnoliopsida; order Asparagales; family Amaryllidaceae; genus Allium; species Allium cepa. The sequence continues at coordinate 403,442,843 of CM060931.1, forward strand.
GACCTATTACAATATCACTGAATTTCCTATCAAATATTTTGGTTAGCGTAAGGTAAAAACTTACCCATGTTTATGTGTGGGGAGTCTTACGTGATACCTTTTGTTTCAAAGGTTTTCAAAATTAAGAAACTTTATCCTGTTACTCACACCAGACCCATGTCTGATCCGGAGTTTATTTCTGTTTTTCCTAAACTCTCGGGTACTCAAATTTTTACGAGTAGCCAAGGGATTCAGGTTGGCTTTGAGGAATTCTGGAGAAGCAATGGAGCAGGTGGCTTCATCGTTGTAGATATATATATATTTCTGCTGTGTTAGTATCTTTGAGTTATTTGTTTGAGTTGTATCGAGTTGTATTAGCTAGACAGGTGTTTATAACTGTCTAGTAGGTGTTATATTATCTGTGTAACTCTGATTGATGTTGTATATTATGTAAATACTTTTGTAATTAATATAAATTATTCGTTCCGCTCTTGAGATTCCGATGTTGTTTCTTCTTTCTTCTCTATCTCTTCTATTTTCTCACCCCTTTCTTTCTTCAAGATGTGACGACTTTCTGTGCTCAGAAATTCGGGTCGTCACAATTGGTATCAGAGCGCTAGGTTGAGTGAATACCTAGGATCTTGAGTGATTTCTTTCCTGAGAGAGCGTATTTGTAATTTTGATATATATATATATATATATATATATATATATATATATTTCTACCTACTGTTGGGTTACCTGTTCAGGATTTCCAATATAAGTTATAAAGGTAGATAGGGTAGTGGTGCGTGTAACACGACTACCAACGGTTGGAGTTAGAATGTTTAAGGTTGAAGGTGAATCTATCGAGACTGTAGACCTAATACCGTCTCGAGTGAGCTTTGGGTGGTGTAAGGATTTCATTAAATCTCTGAAGGAAACCTGTTAAGGTTCAGAGTTCATCTATGAAATGTAGTTTGGATAAGCTAGGATTTAGATCTGTCGGTTGGACAGAAGCAAGTCATGATATCTTGATACATCAAGGTGTAGTAGCTGGGTGATGAGACACGGTGACTATGGATGTCTCCAAAGATGTTTCTTTGGAACAAGTTAAGGAAGTGTGTCTGCTCGGTGTTGTGGCTGTGTTCAGCAAGGTGGTTCTATTTGATTTGAGGTCTGAGTCTCTCGAAGAGCTTTGGATTAGGTTGTCTTTGGCTTATGAGTCAGCAGTTGAGTTTAGAAGCCGCAGAGTGATTCCATTTCTTTGATGGATCGGCCACATAAGCGTAAGCTGTTCTGTTTGGTAAAGAGAGAGTGGTATCTTTGGAATTAGGCTGGATTGATCGTAAAAGTGATTTGCGATAGTTTGAGTGTTTCTCTTGTGTTTCAGAATTTTTCTGGATGTCTTCAGGAAGTCAGAGTTGTGCTAACATCTGAGGATTGAGTTTGGTATTGACTGGATTCCAGGAGTGGTACCGATGGTTCAGCTTGATAGTAGTATGGATTCTGGAGAGAGAGTTGGTGAAGTAGCTCGGGTTTTGGAGGAACTTCTGAGTTTTATGGATTTGTTGAACCATAGTTCTAGGATGTGTTGTCCAGTTTGTGCTTATGTTCATAATCAGCATTTTCATCTATTCAGTCAGAGTTGCGCAGTAGAAGCATGGTGGCAGCTGTTTTAGTGTGGAACCATTTGGAAGTTGCAATGTTTGGATTGGAGAGTTCTACAGGAAATTTTTCAGGATCTGAGGCCAGATTGGAGTGCACCTATTTTATCTTTTCCGGATGTGAGAAGTGAGTTCTGTTTTCTGATTTGGAATAGAGTTTGTGCTCTGAGTTTTGGTTGATCTTGGAAAGATCATTTTGTTGAATTGTCTTTGGTTCAGTTTGTTTCTAAGGACATCAGCAAGGGTTGAGCTAATCAGGAAGAATGTAGGCAGCACAGGATCGTCTGTAGAGTTTTGTGGTTAAGAGATGAAGGAATTTGGATTCCGAAATCGGAGATTTGATTTTAGATAAGTGTTTGGTCTTCAGGATTGAATTTTCAGTTTGGATAACTGGAATTCGTTGTGTTTCACGTATCTCTGAGGGAGTACGTGTAAGATCTATCTCTGGTTGTAGAACCAGCAGTTCAGGAAGTTTTGGTTATTGATTCAGACTTGTCTGTAGTCGGATATCCTGTCTTGTTTTGTAGATCTAGATGAGTGGAAGCTCTGTAGCTTAGTAGATTGATTGTTTGGATTCTGTGATGCGTGTACCTCGGTATTTATATCTGGGAAACTCGAGAAAATTCTATCCGGAATTTTGTCTGGATAGTTAGATTTGTTTGATTGGATAAATTGGTTGCTATGATTGTTAGCATCTGGTTGATATATGCTTGTGTTTTAAAATTCAAATCTTTAACTAGATTATTAAATTACCTTTGTTTAAATTTCGGGAACGAAATTCTTTTAAGGGGGTAGGAATGTGATATCCCAGAAATTTTGGCAATATCAATTTAATAATCTGTGTTAAAAATTAAATTAATTTGATAATAATTGTTAATAAGATTTAAATTGATTTAATAATCTTCTTTTAAGTAAATATTTAACTGATAATTTATCTTTTAAAAAGCTAATAAATTGTTTCCTATTTGTAGTATGTATATGTTTGTATATATTATAAATAGATAAGCTCTGTTTTAAATTTAATAAATAAAGACATGTTTTCTAATTTTAATATTTCTGATAACTTGGAAACTTGATTTAATTTAGTATTAAGCGATTAAATAAATAACTATATGGTTTTAAATACTTAAGATAAATGTTTAATAGTTAGAACTTATACTAGCTTAAGTTTAAATTTAAAATTTATTAACAAAAAGATTATTTTATTTTCTTTTAGTATAGCTTAATAAAAATATGGTTTAAATATACTCAAGATAAAGTTAAAATTTGTTTAAATGATTTTAACTTAAATTTAAATTTAACAAAGGTTGTTTTGTTCTTGTTTTAAATATAGTCGATAAAATAAGTAATTTATTTATATAGTGATAATATCATTTATAAATTATTTTAATTAAATAATGAGTTTTTTTCAAACAATATTAATAATGTAATATTGGAAAGTTTAAGTTTTAAAATAAATAGATAATGCTTAAGGAACAAGTGTTATCATATTGGAGCTTTATAACATGTGTTAAGTAACAAACCATTACAAGTGATAAACAACTTTATATCTATGAACATCAAGTATAAAAGCAAACCAGGTTTGTGTAAACTAAAAAAATAAAAGAGTAAGGATTGTAGGTATTTTTGTAGAGCAAGCAAAAGCAAAGTAAAGTAAGATATGTTTGTAGGCTGTATGGTATGCAGGCAAGTAAAGGTGAGATAATAAACACAAGAAACTATGATACTTAGTCTAAAAATTTATAACATAACTAAAACAAAAGAATAATATGTACATAAAGTATAAGCTGCCAAGTAAGTAAAAATGTGTTTGTATGTAACCTGTAAAGGTTTTGAATGCAAGAATTAAAAAAAAAGAGAAAATTTGTTGCCTGTAAAGTTTTGAAATGCAAAGGGTAGTATAAAACAAAGTAAAGTAAAAATAAAAAAATGCAGGTAGCTTGTAAATAAAGATTCAGGCAAGAAAAAAATGCAAAGCAAAGTAAATAAGCAAAAAATTATCTATATATAAAAATGAGTAATAGGAGACACAAAGTACTTAAGTATTAATTGCTAGCAAAAATTGTCTATTCGAATTTATATAAAAGTAAAACTCAGCCCCAAAATATAATCTTGCATGATACAAACAAAAAAAAATATTGTACCTACATTAGCTACCCAGATATCACCTACCTATGTACAAACTCTTCTATATGTATCCTCATTTTGGTTCGCTCATTACAACATAGCAAGTTAGGAGAGAATACAAGTTAGCATTTTTTTTATAAACTGAAACATTACAACAACAAAGGCAAGACAAGAAGCAAACATATAATATATCTATTAGGAAGCATGAAGTACCATTGCATTTAATGCAAGCTTAATCAAAGTTTATTCGAATTGTTTTAACAACCTTTCAGCCTCCAACATGAAATCTTGCCTGATAAAAAAAATAAACAATAGTGTACCAGGCATTTGCTTAACCTTGTAACCTCTTCTTTCTATATATTTGCATATCTGCTTATTGTAGCTTAGTTTCAGGTCACGGCAAGGCAGAGAAATTTTATAGCAAGTTTTTTTTTACAAACTGAAAACATTTTACAACTTCAGCAAATAAAACAAGAAGATTTAAGCTTCAAAGCTGTTTGCAAACAGCTGTGCTCTGTCTTCATTCACAAATCTGTGAGTAACATTATTTTTAAACTTAAGTATACATATTTGGTTGCATGGTTAAAATCTGGAATAAGATTGCTTTGTAAACATTTATTCTTCTGTGTACATGCATGTGAATATTTGGTTGTGTGCATTTGCTATATGTTTGGATGTTCTATCTAATTTCAGTTTCCAGGTTCTAAATTAATCTTGAATCGATCTCTTTTGATCAAGTCTTTATTAGTACTTAAGGCTTAAACCAAATATGTTTGTTATAGCATAGATTTTAGTTTAAAAATGTATTTAAGTTAAAATAATGAGTATGGCCTCTGGAAATAAATCAATATCGGTGTAAACTTAAATTTAGTCAATAATAATTTGTCATGGTTTATAAATCCAGGTTTATGAATCAAATACTAATACCAAAATTTGATTTTTAATACTAAAATGAAAGTTTTTTAATGAAGGGGTTTGTGTGTATTTCTGGTTTAACCAGAAATTAGAATTTTTGAGATTTCTGATGATCTCTAAAATCTGGGAGGTCGTGAATCGTTTTGGAGGTAGATGAATGATCGGTAAGTGGGGGAAATTTTTTAGTTTAGTGTTTAGATCATTGTGTTGATGATGGTGGAAGTTTTCGGTTCTTAACCCTAGTTTAACTGGGTTTGGTTGTTCGATCCATCGCGGGTACTATGATTGATCGAGCGCTTCGTGTTTTTGGGAGATGGTGGTTGGGTTGTAGAGGAAGACGAGGCCGGAGTTTCAGGACCTGTAACGACCCGAAATTTTCGAAGCCGAAAATTCCAGATAGTTATGAAAAAGAAGAAAGGGATAGAAGAAGAAAAAGAGAAACACCAAACACCTCACATTCGCAGGGATAAAATATAATAAATAATAAATGTCTACAAAAGAATACTATATCTGTTGATTACATTTAATATACATCAGAGTTCCATACATATACAGTCACTGAATAAATACAAGTATCATGTCTCAGATTAACGAATATATAAATATAGCGGAAATACTCTATTCGTTACTGCCATCCAGTTTGCCTCCTGAGCTCTAGAACGTCCCTACTTGAAAATCTGTAATACTCGGTCTGACCTGAGCATTACACCAAAGAAACACCCGGGTCAGGCTGGAAACCAGCGTGAGTAAACCCAACTAACATGGAATGCAAAAGTTTACAACCCATATAAACCCGGGTAACTTATATCAATTTCCACTTCATAAGTTGTTATAGACATCACTTATTCCACACATTAATTTCTAAGTGCCAGAACTTAGATTTTATGGTCCAGTTCACTTAAAATCATTCCAATACACCCTATTTATTCCAAGTATCAATTTGTAAAGAATCGAAGTGATTTCGGGTATTAACTAATACCCGACTCCGGTCTCTTCGAATTCAATGTTATTAATTTACCTTCCCTTTTCACAATAATCACATCTATCCTTGATTAAGTTCTCAGATTCATTAACTTATAACCACTTACATTGATCAAAATCCTTGAATTAATCATGCTCATAAATTTACTAACTCTCCATAAATTTTGTTACACTAATTAAACAAGTAATTAATCCTCAATTAAGTAATTACCAATAATTACCCCCTTTGATTTATGATATTAAGTAATTTTTCTTCGATTGCTTTTATTAGTAAATTCTATTAACTACAGTGATTAATTACCTTAATCAATCATTGATTATTCCAAATTATTAATTACTTTAGAATATTAACTACTCATCTTAGTTAACTTCTTAGTTTCCATTAACAAACTCACTAAATTATCTTGAAGTTAAATTATTATTAACTGTTAAAACAACACCTTTATTTAAAATATCGATTTAAGTGAAATAATAGAAAAATTATTTATATTATCTTTAACACCTGAAACATAAGCAATTATACCTGAGGAAAACCAAGCATTACTCAACAATACCCGAGTGTCCTCAGCTCTTCTGACATTTTTTTTAACTTTACATTTGTATGTACAATTTCAGCTTATGTTACAAGCATATCCAAACTACTTAATTCTTACTTTTATTTACATTTGTATTTTATATTTTGACTATCAAGATTTGAATTATATTCAATATGGTGTACTTATATTTAATACCCATCTTTTCTATGGTCTTATACCGCATCCTTGATTAATTCTTCTGTGTGAAAATACTTCTTTAAAGTAATTTACTTAGTATACTCAACCACCATGAAAAGAAATCCATCAAATTGTTTATCAAATCGAAGATAAAAATCTAACAAGTAAGGCATTTTCTTAGAAACAAACATGTTCATTTCGGGCAGAAATTTAACCCGAGCTTGCACCTCAAATTCATATATATATATATGGACGAATTTTAAAAAGTGATACAAATAAAAGTTATAGGCCTTTCCGTTAGCTTTCCAGAATGACCAAGATCATCGAATTTGGATCAACGGTGCAATAGTTATGACCATTTTACCAAAAACATTAAGCTTAGCATGAACTTATGCATTTGCAGGACAGCGACCAACAATTGCAATTTTAGCATAGAAACGTCGAAATCAGGCAAAATGAATAAAGAAAAAGTTGTAGCTTAGTTTCAACACTTTCTGGAACATTAAAAATTAACGAATTCCGATAAGAACTGTAAAAGTTATGGATAAAACAATTCTGAGATTTGAATTTCACAACTTCTGTCATTTTGTCTCGGGACAGCAATAAACAATTATAATTTTGACCAAGATAACATCGAAATTTTGGAAAACTCAAAACTTAAAAGTTTTAGAACAAAGTCTAAGCTTTCTAGAACATCTAAATTTATCTAAATCGGTTGAGAAACGTAGAAGTTATGGCCAATTTAGTTTCAGCCTTAAACAGAGAGCTAATATTGGTTTTGCTCTCGGGATTATAGTAGAAAAATTCAATTTTTACATAGCTAACATCCAAATTACAGAAAACACAAAACATCAAAGTTATATCACATGAACTAAACTTTCCATAACATCCAAGAAATCGAAATTTCATTAAGAATTGAGAAAGTTATGGTCAAATAACTAAGCTGCGTTTTTGATAGAACCGAGCCACTTTTACTTGCTACTATCATCTCTTCAAGAATAACATGAATACTAGAAATTTAAATAGTTTTTCTCACCTTACACTTGTGTATTTGACTTGACTCTTTTTCCTTAGCTTTCTCCAAGCTTTTTCATTTTAAGAAAAATAAGTGAACATTTCCACCCTTTATATAGTAATTTTCAAGGCTAGTTTGGTAATTTTAGTTTTGAACACTTGTCTACTTCTCTTTGCACAAGCTTTAGAATGTTGACACATGTCTACTTAGGTGTCTTAAGATGTTTCTACATATGGACACCTAATGGGTTTATGTGTCACTATTTTATTTAATCTTGTGACACATGTCCTTCATTTTTTTTGCAAGCCTTATTTCATGACACATACCTTATTTAGTAATCATTTAAGGTGTTCTAGAAGTGTACACCAAAGTGATATATATGTCATAATTCTATTTCATCTTAAGATAGGTGTATGGTCCATATTATGCCACTTGTCTTCACCATGTCATGCCACTTATCCTATACTTAAAAATGTATACATACTTATACTTTTTGTATTATTTAGAAGCATACATAAATATAAATAAAATAGAGATGGTGTAGATAGTATATTTTCAAAACCGAACAAATCACCTTTAAATTAAATTATAAGCCTTCAAATTATTTTAAACAGGCTTAGAAATTTCAGATTCAACAATTTACCCAATTTCAATTATTAAATATAATATTTAAACTATATAATTCAATGATTTAATTTTCAAGTAAATACTTATATCTCAAATTCACGTTAAAATTAACTTTTAAATGTTTAAAATCAATTCAATTATCCCATTCTACATTGTTAAAAATTCTGGGTCGTCACCGGACCCTTGATGGTCGGAGGAGCAATGGCGAACCGCTGACAGGTTGTGAGGTGGAAATGCTCTAGTGTTTCCAGGTTGTAGGGGTGGTTCTAGGTTGAGTTTGATGCTCGAATTCGTCTTCTAGGGTGCGTGGAAGTCCTGGTGATCGGAACTGGAGGAGGTAGTGATAGATGACTTGTGGAGGTCGTCAAAGATGGTCGGACTGAGGTGGAGAAACGGTGCACGTGCACCGTGCCCATTGTAGTGCTGAAGAATTTTGTTGGGTGCAGGGTATTTTGACTCGGGAAGTACTCGGGTCACTCGAGTATGTGACTCAAAGCAGAGGGAGGGAAGACTCGAAGCAAGTCTGGGTACACTCGAGTCAGTGGATGGTTTCAGGTTTTAGTAAACCTGATTGTTTCAGGTTTAAATTTTGTTCAAGATTTAAAAACAGGATTTTTAAACTATGTTTAAAATTAGAAGTTTAAAGTATAGATTCAAATGAACTTTTGAATCTAAGTTTTTTAAAAAAAAATTGGATTTTAAATCAAGAATTAAAAATCAAGTTTTTAAAAGCAAGTTAAACCAAAGTTTTAAATTCAAAGTTAAAGTAATGAATTCAAGTTTTTCTTGAATTCAAATCTGAAATTTAAATCAGTTTTTAAATCTAAATATATAAAACCAGTTTAAATAAAATAGTTTTTTTAAAAAAAAGGTAATTTGTTTCAAACAAATATTTGAATTGATTTTGACATAGTTCTTTTTTTTAAAGGGATTTTTGAATGGAAGTTAAATAAATTGTTTTTAACTTGAATTTGCAAGTTAAAATATTAATGTATTTTGGAAGCTTAAATTTAATAAACATTTAAGTAGTGAATTTAAAGGCTTTTCTTATATAAGTTCATATGTAAGTAATAAATGTTATTTACATTTATTTTAAAAGATTTTAAATTGAATTTAAATTTAGTTAATGTTAAATAAATAATCATTTTGAATCTTAAATTCAAAATGGAATTTGAATTTAAATTTAAATGTAATGTTCTAATACACTTTAATATTAAGGGAGTCATTAATAAAGAAATAAATTATCTTAGAAATAATTTAGATATTAAAATGATTTAATGAATAAGTTAATTAAGGAATGACTTGTGTATTTAATTTATAATTAATTATTTAGATTAATTTATAACTAGAGATTAATTAAGAAGTAAATTAAGAAATGTTATTAGTTAATGAAGATAAATAACTAAGGATTATTAAATAATTAATAAGTGTGATTAATTTTATTTATTAATTAGATTAATTAATTAAGATAATCAATTGTAAATTGGTTAAGTGTAATTACTTGATAAAAGTAATTAAGAAATAAATTACTTATTGTAATAAATTTAGATGATATGATTAAATAGAGTTAATTAATTTTGTTTAATTAATTTAAGAAAATCATTTTATAAATTGATAAGTGTAATTACTTAGTGTATTTAATGGAGTATAATTACTTAGGGAAGTAACTAATGTTAACTACTCGATGTAATTAGTGAAAGATGATGTGTTAATGGAGCAATTTGGGTAATTACTTTTGTAATTAATCAAAGGATAAATTAATGGAGATAATTGATTATGGAATACTTAATTTACTAATGTAAGTAATTAAGGATAGTTAATTACTGTTTTGTTATTAATCAAGGGTGATTAATAATTGTGTTTAATTAAAGATTAATCACTTAATGTAATTAATTTAAATAAAGTAATTAATTTAAATATAACTAGAAATCATTAATTAATGAGATTAATGATGTAATTTATAATGGATAAAAAAATGTGGTGATTAATTTTTGAAATTAATTAAGGATAAATGTAATTATTCATATTTAATTAATAAATGAAGTAATTATATGTTAATTACTATGAATGATTTAAAATAATTAATCTATGGAATTAAATAAAGACTAACTAGTTATGGTAATTAGAAAATGATTAATCAAAGGTGTTTAATTAAGATGAATACTTAATGGATCATTAATTAATTTTATTTATAAATAATTAATGATTGTATAAGTGGGATTTATAGATGAAGTAATTAATTTAATTTACTTTAAATTAATTAGAGATAGAAGTAATTAATTTAATCCATTTTAAATTAATTATAGGTTGTGAATAATAAATATTTGCTTTGGATAATGCTATTGATTGATTGTGATCTCAAATATGAGATGAGTAATATCTATGTGATATGGATGTATGGTTTAAGTATGATAATAGTAAGTATCTGTTTGGATGATAATATTGATTATCTGTTTATGATGATAATGTGATTATCTATTATAAGATGTGAATTATCTATCTGTGTGTATATAGATAATTTAATTGAATCGAATTGTTTTAACCCTAAAACAACTTGGCCTTAAAAGATACGTTTTGGATTTCAATGAGACCGAGATCGGGTTTCCATATTTGGACATCCGAAAACCACATCGATCCAAATTAACGATAGGTCGTGTATCTGAAGTGAAGATGAAGATTCAGAGTGCAAGGGTTATTGTCGTTAACTCTGAGGGTGATTCCAAAATGAGTGTAACGAGATAATGCCTTCGGTTTCGTCCGAACCCGGAACGAACTTGTATGGATTGAATGCTTTCAGAACATCGTCAGGTGGGCGATGAGCATTCTAAGAAATGTATTCTCTAAAGGTAATCGCAGCCTCAAGCCTCATCAACCGGGAATGGCTAAAACAGAGGAGGTGCGGCAAGGTTAGGTAGGTCATGCCCAAGTAGGATGAGATATACCCTTGTCTAGATTTCCCTTTATTTTTCGGCTGTGTGGGCGGTTGATTGCAACAACTGCCGGGGTTATCTTGTTCGGGACTGTTCAGTAAGGAATGGTTCTGGCCTTGTGTTGTAGGGGGTCGGGAGTGATCCTCAGTATGTTGATCTAGGCCACGTACTGTGACGGGCGGTACCCCAGTAGCCCTGCCATTGTATGGAATCCAAAATCCAATAAGTGCCATCGGATTTGATTGTATTACCCACTTTTGTGGCTAGTAGCTGGAATTTAATGAATGCAACAATTTCGGCTATTTTCTATTTACTTGAAAACCCTAGACCTATTATAATATCACTGAATTTCCTATCAAATGTTTTGGTTAGCGTAAGGTAAAACTTACCCACGTTTATGTGTGGGGAGTCTTACGTGATACCTTTTGTTTCAAAGGTTTTCAAAATTAAGCAACTTTAACCTGTTACTCACACCAGACCCATGTCTGATCCGGAGTTTATTTCTGTTTTTCCTAAACTCTCGGGTACTCAAATTTTTACGAGTAGCCAAGGGATTCAGGTTGGCTTTGACGAATTCTGGAGAAGCAATGGAGCAGGAGGCTTCAGCGTTGTAGATATATATATAGTTCCGCTGTATTAGTATCTTTGAGTTATTTGTTTGAGTTGTATCGAGTTGTATTAGCTAGACAGGTGTTTATAACTGTCTAGTAGGTGTTATATTATCTGTGTAACTCTGATTGATGTTGTATATTATGTAAATACTTATGTAATTAATATAAATTATTCGTTCCGCTCTTGAGATTCCGATGTTGTTTCTTCTTTCTTCTCTATCTCTTCTATTTTCTCACCCCTTTCTTTCTTCAAGATGATACGACTTTCTGTGCTCAGAAATTCGGGTCGTCACAGTTGGTATCAGAGCGCTAGGTTGAGTGAATACCTAGGATCTTGAGTGATTTCTTTCCTGAGAGAGCGTATTTGTAATTTTGATATATATATATATATATATATATATATATATATTTCTACCTATTGTTGGGTTACCTGTTCAGGATTTCCAATATAAGTTATAAAGGTAGATAGGGTAGTGGTGTGTGTAACACGACTACCAACGGTTGGAGTTAGAATGTTTAAGGTTGAAGGTGAATCTGTCGAGACTGTAGACCTAATACCGTCTCGAGTGAGCTTTGGGTGGTGTAAGGATTTCATTAAATCTCTGTAGGAAACCTGTTTAGGTTCGGAGTTCATCTATGAAATGTAGTTTGGATAAGCTAGGATTTTGATTGCAACAACTACCGGGGTTATCTTTTTCGGGACTGTTCGGTAAGGAATGGTTCCGACCTTGTGTTGTAGAGGGTCGGGAGTGATCCTCGGTACGTTGATCTAGGCCACGTACTGTGACGGGCGGTACCCCAGTAGCCCTGCCATTGTATGGAATCCAAAATCCAATAAGTGCCATCGGATTTGATTGTATTACCCACTTTTATGGCTAGTAGCTGGAATTTAATGAATGTAACAATTTCGGCTATTTTATATTTACTTGAAAACCCTAGACCTATTATAATATCACTGAATTTCCTATCAAATGTTTTGGTTAGCGTAAGGTAAAAATTTACCCATGTTTATGTATGGGGAGTCTTACGTGATACCTTTTGTTTCAAAGGTTTTCAAAATTAAGCAACTTTAACCTGTTACTCACACCAGACCCATGTCTGACCCGGAGTTTATTTATGTTTTTCCTAAACTCTCGGGTACTCAAAATTTTACGAGTAGCCAAGGGATTCAGGTTGGCTTTGATGAATTATGGAGAAGCAATGGAGCAGGAGGCTTCAGCGTTGTAGATATATATATAGTTTCGTTGTGTTAGTATCTTTGAGTTATTTGTTTGAGTTATATCGAGTTGTATTAGCTAGACAGGTGTTTATAACTGTTTAGTAGGTGTTATATTATCTGTGTACTGATTGATGTTGTATATTATGTAAATACTTATGTAATTAATATAAATTATTCGTTCCGTTGTTGAGATTCCGATGTTGTTTCTTCTTTCTTCTCTATCTCTTCTATTTTCTCACCCCTTTCTTTCTTCAAGATGATATGACTTTCCGTGCTCAGAAATTCAGGTCGTCACAAGTATGGTGTATTTTGGAGTCTCAAAGACCCAAAAACGATTTGTAAGCCACTTGGAGGTCATTTGATGGCCTAAAGTATGGTCGATATGGTGAAATATGGTAGGGGGTGGAGTTTTTTGGGTCATGATATGCTCTAATTCGAGTTTTGGAAGGTGGAATTCGAGTCATGCTAAGGGTATCATGGTGAGTAGTGGAAAAGGACTAAGAAGAATTTTGGTTGGTATTGGATATGGTCGGTATTTAGGGAAATTTGTAGCAAGAAGGCTTGGACTTCGGGAAAAAGGCAAGTGTGCTTCAGACCAAACCAAGGAATGACATGGTGTAGAAATTTTGGACTTAACCAAAAATTTGGGGGGGTTGTACATGATAGGTGCCAATCATGTCTGTGCTTCGAGTTTTCCTATGTAGTGTCCCCATATTTTGATGAAATGCTTTGGGTCAGCAAAGAGGGAAAATTGTAGTGGGAATGACCTTCAACATTTGGCCATTCTGGCAGAGTAGCTGGCCATGCATGGTCAGAGCCAAGCATACATGGTCAGTACCGACCATGTTGCTGGATGAAGGGTCAAAGCGAGACTCTTAGGGCATGCAGGCACTGCTCCAGCGGCTCTGTATGTTCGTTTTTTTAGTGTTTGTTTTTTTGATGATTGTGAAGTGATGAAGAACGATGAGGTAAATACATGACGCTTTGATGGTATGACTTTGAAACTATGACAAGATGACTCTATGACATGAGATGGACATGCAGAGATATCTCAAACTTTGATGATTCAAGGCAATTGATCGATATTAAAGTGGGAAGTAAATGCATGGGACTAGGTTAGTTCGAGGAGGCACATTCACTATGGTGAAGCGATATGGCAAGGCATGGGATGTTTTGACTCGAGTCACATGCAGAAAGGATCATTAATAACTTTAGATGTGGGTGTTTCATGGGGCAAAGACATGTGAGGATGCTTGTCTGTGTATCCTAGACCGTAGGATGGTCTAGCCTACCATAGGAGGGTAGTACCTATGGAATAGGTATCTAAACAAACACTAAACCCAATTATGACATGGTCTGTCATCGACCAAGAAGGTTGTTGAAAGAGCTATCATTTATCTAAAAGACCTTGGGAAGGTCACTATGAAGCAACATTTTAGGAAAGTCGCAATGATGGAGACCTTGGGAAGGCCATGTAAAGCAAGACTTTGGGAATGTTGTAGTGAAGAGGGCTTCTGGAACGAACGTAGTGATGTGAAACTTTGAAAAAGTCATAGTGTTGCAAGACGTTGGTGGTGATCATGGTGAAGTGAAACTTTAATGAGGATCGTGGTGAAATGGGATTTCATTGATGATTATGGTAAATTATGCTTCAATGAGGACCGTTATGAAGTAAGACTTCGGTCACGATGCATGGCGAGGTGAGATCTTGGTGATAGACGTGATGATATGAGATCGTGAGGACAGTTATCATTGTGTGTTTACTTTATATTTACTATGTTGATGTGGCCTATATATGGATGCCTTGTGATGTAGGTATTTTTGAGTTAGTTACTCTTGACACCCATTTTATACTTAGTGTAGTATACCCATATGTGATAGTAGTTCAGCATATACAACGTTTATGTGCTAACTCTTTGGATGTAGGGACATGTCATGTATGATTGTCCATACCCTATGTCCTATACTATATTTGTTTTCATAGTATTTTGAGATTGTTTATCGCTCACACTAGCTGTTGTCTGACTCGAGGTTTTCTGCTTTGCTTCTTATTATCTTAGGTACTCTTAAATGATTAGACTGGATAACAGGTTTCAAATTATCGCATGGAGTTGTTCAAAGGATGGGCATAAAACAGGCACTATTATCTTATTACTATAGTATGTTGCTTATTCTACAGTGCAGTACTTTAGAGCTTTTATCAGTGTTCTGCTATATTTAGAGATAGAATTTCTTTGAGTTTTGTTTGACGATGTATAAACTCGAGTCCATTTTCTTTGTATGACTATTGTGAACCATGCACTCTGATATTTGTTTCGGTTCATTTAGTTATATTTATATGACTCGATTGTTTAATATATATGTTGATATTATATTTTATTTGATGTGCTACGAGATATATGATAGATTATGATTGGATTTTTGTTATTTTTATCCTTGGTAATTGTCTTGCATCGATTGGGTGCCGCTACGATGAATTTTTCATGTATATTGGGTTCCGACGTATAGGGCGGTCGTCACATATGGTATTAGAGCTTAGGTTGAGCGATCGACCTAGGTTGGAGCTAAGATTGATTAGAGTCAAGGTAAGTGGAACGCCCTAGAATGGATCGAGCAGCATATAAGAGAACTTACATGTTGTATATTTTAATTTTTAAATCTATATATTAGTAGTATATATAGTATATAAGACACATTGCACACTTGAGCACCATAGACGAAGTTCTCCTTTATAAGAGACTGACCATTATTATTACAGAGTTTAAGAATGTGCCGACATACAAGTAACACTACTAGGAATTCTATGTCAAGAGTATAAGAAGAGGGAGTGGGATTGGGGGCAGCTAACCCAGATATGCAGGCCACATTCACAGAGATGATGAGGAACATGTTGTAGAATACCTAAGGTGTTGCATGTTGTTGTTGGTGGTGGTGCACTGGTGCAAGCGCCAAAGTCGACCCTGCTAAGTTAAATAAGGACTACTCTAGCCTTGTAGGCAAACCATTCCTCAGACAGAATCAGTTGTAGAAGTACAAGATTGATTGGATACCTGCAAGCCCATATTTGAAGATTTGGAGTTGGAAAATGCAATGAAGAGGAAGTTAGTGTATAAGTAACTTCAAGGTCGCCCCACAGGATGGTTGAATGTTGTTATGATTGCTATCTCTAAATATCAATTCTCTTGGCAGCAATTCAAGGCCATGTTTGAAGAGAAATTCATACGGTCGCCCAGAAGTCGTATTGTTTAGGAAGTTTTTTGAGTTGAAATAGAGAGACAAAATTGTCCTATAGTATGTGATTGAATTCAACATGTTGTTGAAATATGGTGTATCTTTCAATGATAACCCTTTGAAAAGAACGAGAAGTTCATCATGGGTTTAGATAGTTATCTAGAGGTGAAGCTAGTGGGATATATTTATGAGTCCTTCGAGAAGGTTGGTTGAGAAAGCTTTGAGGCACAAGAGTCTTTATCCAAAGTCAAATACTGAAGTTGTTATTTCAGAGGAACCAAAACTGTAAGCGAGTGGTGAAGCAAGAGGAAATGGAACAACAAAGAAAAGAAGTGGTCTCAGGAAGAGGATGGCCAAAAGAAAGGGAAGTGGGAGTTGAAATTCTTTAATTGCAGTAAGATGGGCAATCTTAGCAAAGATTGCAAGGCCTTGAGGGGTAGGGAGAGGAAGTGCTTCATTTGTGATAAGGTCGGGCACTTGAAGAGGGACCGCCCAGAGATTCAGAAGAGTAAGAAGAATGCTACTGCTTATGCATTGGATGTCTTCCTACTTCATTCGTTGCTCCATCATTGAAGGAGGAAAGGAAGGGCATTCTTATTTGAGGTATGTTTTCATTTATGCTATACCAATGTGTGTTTTCATTTGATATTAATACGTTAGACAGTTCATGCATCCAATGACTTAGTGAGTAAGTTAGAATAGTAACAGACCTACCAGGCAGACCTTTAGTTGTTTCAAACTTGGTGATGGTTCGACCGACTTAGGGGTGGTTTGTCAAGACTTAATGTGTCGAGTAACGGATGGTTTTCTGCTTGTGATTTCTTCGTTTGGGTCTTGTAGGATTTTGCATCACTGGGCATAGGATGGCTAAAGGGAGACAAAGCTATATTGAAATAGGGAGGTGCAGTAGACGACGAGCAAGGTACGGGAGAGGGGAGGGTAGAGTAAGATTGTATGCCTGGAAGGGTACAGTTATGGTTAGCTTGGTGTATTTGCTTGGGATCCCGCACGAGGAGTCGTCACTATTTTCCAATAGTGAGGGAACATCCAGATGTAGTCAGACAATCATCACACTGGGAGGTGAAGTTTTGTATCGACCTAGTGACCTATGTTATATCTTTGAGGAGAGTGGCACTCGAAGAGCAAGGAGGGCTGAAAGTGCAAGAGAGTGTCTTATGGGAGAGAGGACCCTTTCTTAAGAGTTTATATCCATTAGGAGAACTTATATTGTTTGCATGCCGTGGAAGATACTTCGAGATGGTATATGATGTTTGGGGCTTGGGGAGCTTATACCATTATTCATAGATGATATTCTTGTTGTAACATCCCCTATCTGGAGGCACGAAGTTAAGCACTACAGATGCTGCAGTCATCCATAGTGTTAACTTCCAGTTACCAAATATGGTAATGTTAATGTATCATAATATAAGAAGCACTTGAATATGAAATAAAATCATTACAGATTAAAACATTTCTTTTGATTACATTTGGAAATAACATTTCATATCCAAGTTACATATCCCAAATTTTTTTCAGGTTCAGATCAAATATAATTATTACAAAAAAGGCAGAGCACATATTAAGATGCCCCTTGGTTGATTAGAGTACTATATAGTCATAACTGACTTAATACAATACAACTGAATAAAACAACAAAAAAACTCCTAAATAGTTATTCATTAGCATCCTGCTCGTCTCTAGAAGCCTTATTCGTCAGCCTACTAAAACTTGTAAATCCTCAACCCTCGGCCTACTCAAATCAATTTTGAGCACCTGAGAGTTTAAAGGGAAAACATAAACTTCGAGTCAGACATAAAACCTGGTGTGAATACTACTATACATCTTGGTTATCTGATATTAAGTGAGACCACGCCGCTTAGCAGAATGGGTTTCCCCTCACTAATATCCTTTTAAAACATATTTTTCACAAATCTTAATCCTGCAACCAAAACTGGTTAAAAGAATAAAGCAATATTATGAATGCACACAAATCAAGTAAAAAATGGATTATCTGTCCGAACAATGTAGTTTTGTTTGGTTAACTACTAACATTTGGCTAACTCGGGCCTACTAGACAAAATAAACAAATGATCTAACTTCTGCTAGATACTCCTCTTCTGGAAGGTTTGTCCCTAACTTACTTCTCCAGGGTTAACTAATTCTAATTGTTTTGCGAGCTCACCAATAACCAATCTCTGTACATATATACTCTTTTCTATGTGTAACATCATTTTAATCTTACCTATGAAAAAGCCCTACACACTGGAATTTTGGACTAAATTAGCTAGGGGCTAATAGGTAATGTATAGTGCGCGACCCTATACCAGTCGTTCTAAAATCTGAGTCATTTTACCAAGGGTCATCTACCTATAAAAATTTTCTTGAAAACCTTTTCTTTCAAGTTGATTCAAACCTTTAAATGATACTTTAAACAAGGAAAATTAATCTCTATAGTTTACTCAAACCACCTAGCTATGTTATATACACTTTACACAAAACTTTATTATTGAGAACATTTAAATCTTTGAAAGTACCCCTTTCGATACCATTGAAAGAACCCCTTTCGGTACAAGTAAAACCTTAGGCGGAAAGGCCAAAACATATCTTTCGAAACCATTCTTAATAAACCATTCGAAAACCTTGAAAATCCCCACTTTCGAAAGCTTTAAAACCTTAGACATCCTTTTATCAAAACACTTTAAATATACCTTTCGAAACCTTTGGAAACCTTCCATTTAAACCTTTCGAAAACAATGGGGAACCACCCCTTCGAAACCTTCTTTTAAAACCTTTCGAAAGCATTTGAGGTTCAAGTTAAATATGTGGAATAACCTTTCAAAACTAGTTAAAACCTTTCTTTTCGAAACCAGTTGGGTTTTACTTTCAAAGGAACAAAGGGCCGTAAAGCAACTAAGTCGAAAGCACTCTTTCGAAAACAATTTCCTAAGTAAAGAAGCGATGGTGTCGAAACCACCTCTTCGAAACCATTCGAGAAGCGGCTTGGGTTTTAAAACAAAGAAACCCTTTCGAAAGCGTTGCTTCGAAAGGTAAGGTGCAGCAGCTAGGGGTTTCGTCCCCTTCGAAAGCGTTTACTTAAAAATAAAAGGTGCAACCTCTTTGGAAACCATTCCTTTAAAACAATTTGATGTAGTCATAAGCTAACCAAATCGAAAGCGAAAGCAAAGCAGGTACTTTTTCATTTAAAAATAAAGTAAAGCTTCAACCCCATCGGAACCCCTTGTTTCGACGGCATACCTTTCACCTATGTCCAATTCGCTGCGTACCAAGTTTTTGATACCATGCGCATTGGTTTTGATGGTGATGCAAGCAAAGTACACGGTCGAAAGCTAGGTGCCGAAAGTGGTAAAACATGTAAAAAGCATGTTTAAGCTGATTTTTAACTTTTTAAAGTAATTTTTTCCAACTAACCTTCCTTATTTGTCAAAACATGATTGGTTGCTAATTTCTTTTCTAAAAGTATTGTTGAAATTTCAGAAATAACAATTTTAATTATTTACAAAATACCTCTCCTCCTTTTATAAATATATAAAACATTTAAGTCACATACCTTAAATAATATTATATATCTATGAAAACACTTAGGAAAAATCTATAAAAATTTCTATAAATCATTTATAACATGATTTCTAACATATATTAATTTCTGGCCCAAAATCATCATAAAATAGCCGTAATTAATTCAAACCCAAAATAACCATTTTCTTCACTAGAAAATTCATAATAAATCCACATTAATACAAAAAAATATGAAAATTGAAAATCATCTCTAAAATATCATTTCTGACTTTATTCTAAAATCACAAGGCATTTGGATGTCATTTACTAAGGTTTTCACATTAAAGCATGTCATAAAATCTATATGAATTAGCATAAATCATCAACAAGCATATATTTTCATTTAATCATTCAAAAAATGGCAAAATATTTGCAAATTAGTTTGGATCCATTCTAAAACTGAATTCAATTAAAAACATGAGGTGTAGTTATTATTCACTTTAGCTTTGAGATTAAGGAGTTGAGATTTGGTCTTAGGTTATGTTGATTTAGCTTCCTCCTTTAGCTTATCTTCCTCTTGTTCTTGCTTAATGGTGACCGACCTCTATTTTTTATTTTTGATAATGAATGTGTATAATGAACATGGCTCAAGGTTTAGGGTATTAGAATGTGTCTTTTCCCTATTTTACCCCTTATCTAACTTCCCTTACTTATTTCATTCAAATTCATTTTAGTTTATTCGTTAACATGGCACGGCTACCCTTACTAATCACATGTCTCAATCCCCTAACAATTGCATTATTTTATTTTGTTTAGCTAAATAAATGTCCTAAATAATGTACTCAAAATTAAGGGTGTTATAATCTCCCTCCTTAAAGGATTTCGTCCTTGAAATTACGATAAGGTACACATAAAAATTAATCATAAAGGTAAAATATACCAACAAACAAATCATGATAAGCATCTTTAATCCTACTCTCAGTCTCCTAAGTACAGTCTTTCTCATCGTTGCTCCACTGGACTTTAACTAATCTGACTGTCTTTTTCCTTATTCTCTTCTCTTCTCTCGCGACTATACTAATAGGTTTTCAAACTATAGTCAAGTTCGGTTCCACTACTAAGTCCTCTAACAAAGTGGGTGCTATAGTAGTCTCCAGATTTCTAATACACTTCCTCAGATGAGAAACATAAAAACATCGTGGACTCCTACTAGACTGTTCATTAACTCTACTCTATAGTTTTTCGATCCTCTCTGTAATAGGAAATGGTCCTACGAATCTCGGTGCTAACTTCCCTGATTTACCAAATCTGATAACACCTTTCATCAGTGATACTTTGACAAAAGAGTGATCTTCGACTGAGAACTCTAAGTCTTTCCATCTTCTATCAGCATAACTTTTTCTGCCTAGACTGAGCTTCCTTTATCCTAGCTCGTATCGCCTCAACCTTCTCTGCAGCTTCTCTAACTAAATCCGAACCAAGAACCAACCTACCCCCGGTTTCTAACCAACAAAACTGGAGATTTGCATGGCCTTCCATACAAAGCTTCAAATGGTGTCATCCCTATAATAGCATGATAACTGTTATTATACGAAAATTCGACTAAGTGTAGATGGTCTTTCCATGATCCCCAAAAATCTAGTACCCAAGCTCTTAACAAATCTTCCAAGACTTTGTTAACTCTTTCCATTTGTCCATCGGTCTGTGGATGGTAAGCGGTACTTATCTTGAGCTTGGTTCGTACAGTATCCTGTAGACTCTTCCAAAACTTGCTACTGAACAAAAAATCTCTATCACTTACTATGCTACTAGAAATTCCATAAAGTCTAACTATATTCTCCATAAATAACTAAGCCAAAACAGGTGCTGTCCTGGTTGACTCAATGAAATGGGCACTCTTGGTTAATTTATCCACTATGACCCATATACTTTCATTTCCTCGATTCGATCTTGGTAACCCGTCTATAAAATCCATCGAATAGTAGAATCTCATTTCCAAACTGGAATATCTAATGGCTAAAGTAACCCACTTGGCTACTGATGTTTGGCCTTTACCTGTTGATAGCTCAAACACTGCTTTACCCACAAGCCTACATCTCTCTTCATACCTTCCCAGAAGAAACTCCTCTTCGTATCCTGATACATCTTAGTTCCTCCCGGATGAATAGTGAACTTCGGACGATGGCATTCTTCTAGAACATCATTCCTAATGTTTCCTACATTCGGAACAAATAGTCTTCCTTTCTTCTTCAACCACCCATTCTGGTCAAGACTGAATTCCTTTAAGTCATTCCTCTCTGATACATCCCTTCACTTCTTGATCCGTTCAGCTAATACTAGATCTTCTCCTAGTTTAAAGAAATCTTTTCAATCATTACCGGTCAAACTTCTAAACATGACAACTTAGCAGTCTCCTTACTAGATCTAGCTTTAGATCTCCATTGTATTCTACATGTCATCAACACTTCCAAATCTTTCCACTCAGCTATCATTTCCAACACCGCATTCTGGTGTTTTTTACTAAGTGCATCTGTAACTTATTTCCTTTTCCCGGTGTGTATTCAATACCAAATTCATAAGCGACTAAAAACTCTAACCACCTCTGTTGTCTCGTATTCAACTCCTTTTAAGAGAATAAATACTTCAATGACTTATGATCCTCATATAACTCGAATCTCCTAAAAGATCATGTCTCCACACCCTCAATTAAAAAATACCGTGAGTAATTCCAAATGGTGAGTTGGGTACCTAACCTCATGTGGTCTAAGCTGTCGAGAAGCACAGGCAAATTACTTTACCTCTTTGCACTAGCACGGCTCTTAATCCTATTCCACATGCATCCGTACATACAACTAGATCTTGATTCCCTTCTGGAACAACTAACACTGATGCATTCACCAATAAGTGTTTCGGCTTCTAGAATGCCTAGTCACACTTATCAGTCCAAATGAACTTTACATCCTTTTACGTTAGCTTGGTCATCGATGATATTAAGCGTAAGAATTCCTGTATAAACCTTCGATAATACTAGATTAATCCAAGAAAACTCTTTATATCAGTCACTGCCTTGAATCTACAGATTATTCACTGCTTCTATCTTAGTTGGATCTATAGATAATCCTTTCTCTGAGACTACATAACCAAGAAACTTCACTTCCTTCTTCTAGAAATGACACTTCGAAAACTTCGCTTTCAGCTGATGCTGCCTTAGCATCTCAAGCACCACTCTAAGATGAACTTCATGCTTCCTTTCATCCTTAGAGTATATCAGAATATCATCTATGAACACGAACCTATCCAAGTACTCTCATAAAATTCGGTTCATCAAATCTACAAAGAATGCTAGTACATTAGTTAGTCTGAACGGCATTACTAACCATTCATACGATCCACATTTAGTTTTAAACACCGTCAAAGGAATGCTATCCTCTGCCACTCTAAGCTGATGGAAACCTGTTACTAAATCCAACTGAGAAAATACTTTTGCCCTTTCGAATAAATCGTCAATTTTAGGCAATGGATATCGATTATTTATCGTCTTCTCATTCAACTTACAATAATTGATACGTAAACTTAAACGATCCATCTGCTTCTTGGAAAACACTACGGCTGCTCCCCACGGTGAACTATTTGGTCTGATACAATTCTTGCCTTCCAACTCCTCTAACTACACCTATAGCTCCTTCATTTCGGTAGGTGTCATCCTACTTGGCGATCTACTTACTGGTTTTTCTCCCGATACTAAATCTATCTGAAACTCAATGGCTCATTTCAGTGGCAGTCCTCCTACAGGTTCAAAGACATCTGCGAATTCTCTAACAATGAAAATGCAATCAAACTCATCTTCTGCCTCCACAACACCCAACAAATTGTTAGCCACACAACTAGGGTTTTCCACGGTCTATACAATTCGATCACTACAGTTGGGGTGTCTAAGCGATATTTTCTTATCGTGGCAAAGTATCCTAGCATCATATTTACTTAACCAATTCATACCCAAAATAATTTAGAACCCTACAAAATCAAACACATGAAAAATGCAAACAAAGGTATGACCTAACAAATCAAACTCTAGGCGGTCACACTTCATCCCAAGTGTCGCATACCCTCCTATCAGATTTGCAACCCTTGAGGAAGTAACTAAGTATGAGGGTTTTAGGTTGAGCTTATCTACCAAACATCGAGATATAAAAGAGTCGACGCACTGGTCTCAAACAGAACGCTGACTGACATACCATGGATCAGAAGCGTACCTCCCAACACAGCTTTTCTTTTTCCTCTACTGTTAGCCTCGAGGTAGATGGCTCTAATGCGAACACTTTTACTTTCCCATCCTTAGCTGGCTCTTTGCACTGGTTCTTATAATGTCCAATTTGATCACAGCTGAAGCACCTTATATTCTTCTTCTCGATCACTTTCTTTCCATCACTTGAGCGACATTCAATTGCGAAATGCCACTTCTTGTCACATTTATAGTAGACAACTTCCGACTTCCCCTTCTATGCAGCTCCACCCTTCTGAGCTTCTTTCTTATGGAAAAACTTTATTTCTGACTCTACCCTTCTGGACTTCCTTTGCCTTATTTATCTCTAGAAAAGCAAGCATCTCCTCATTCCTCAAAGCCATTTCCACTACAACATCATATGGATCCTTGATATGCGGTAATATAGCACTAGCAAGCTCAGGCTTCAACCTCTGATAAACTTCTCATTCCTCTTAATATTAGTATCAACAGTAGCATAGCCATATCTTGCTAGCTTCTCAAACCTAGTCACATACTCTAGCACTGCCATGTCTCCCTGCTCCAATTTAGAAAATTTCCTAAGCAGAACAGACTTAGCAATCTCTGACATAAATCTTTCTCTAAACCTCCTCTTGAACTCATCCCATGTCATAGCCTCCTCATCAACTCCAACTGTAAAGTTGTTCCACCAATACAGCGCTGCTCTTTACAACTGTCTTGAAGTGAACCGCCTCTTATGATCATCATTGAGCCCTAGATCAACAAAAAACCTTTTGCAATGAAGCAGCTAATTTTCTACTTTGATTGCGACCTCAGTGCCAATAAATTGTTTTCCTCCCAACCGAGCATAATATCTACTCATAATAGCATAGTTAGTCACCACTGGCTTCTTGGTTTCCTCCTTCGGCATTTCCTCTAACTAACTCAGCATCAGTTCACGCTTGTATCATGTTGATAAAGAACTGATACATTGCTCCCATGTCAACTTACGAGACCCCAGCATCCACATTTCCAGTTTGTGCCTGACCTGGATTTCTACTAGTATTTGGTCTGGCACTACCGTTTGTTTTGATACTTCCTCCACCTAGGTTGACTCTTCTAGCTTCCATATCTACATTCGAGCCTTCGTGAGATAAGGAAGAATAGCCTAATAGAGATAGAAGAATAGAAATATAGCATATACCTATAAATAGCAAATACAAGTATGTTATTGTAGCATTATCCAATGCCTCAATCTTATCTCTAATTCTTTTGGATTATGTATTCAAAAATCATTTTTGTTTAAAGTTTTTCATAAACCTATGCTCCGATATAAGTTGTAACATCCTCTATCTAGAGGCCCAAAGCTAAGCGCTACAGATGATGTAATCATCTATAGTATTAACTTTTAATGACCAAATACAGTAATGTTAATGTTGTCCATAATATCAGAAACATTTAAATATGAAATAAAATCATCACAGGTTAAATAAAAATTTCTGATTACATTTCGAAACAACATTCATATCCAAGTTACATAATCCCAAACGTTTACCAGGTTCTGATCAAATATAATTATTACAAAATACACCAAGAGCGACATATGATGATGCCCCTTCGTTGATTAAAGTACTAAATAGTCATAACTGATTTAATACAACACAGCGGAACAAAACAACTCCTAATAGCTATCCATCGGCCTCTTGCGCGTCTCCGGAAGCCTTATTCCCCAGCCTACTAAAAACTGTAAATCCTCAACCCTTAACCTACTCAAATCAATTTTGAGCACCTGAGAGTTTAAGGGGAAAACATAAACTTCGAGTGAGACATAAAGCCTGGTGTGAATAATACTATACATCTCAATTATCTGATATTAAGTAAGATCACATCGCTTAGTGGAACGGGTTTCCCCTTACTAGTATCCTTTTAAAATATATCATTTGCAAATCTTAATCCTATAGCCAAAATTCTTTAAAACAATAAAGCAATATCATGTATGTCTACAAATCAGGTAACAAATGGACTATCTGTCAGAACAGTATAGTTTTGTTCGGCTAACTACTAACCTTTAGCTGACTCGGGCCTACCAGAAAAAATAAATAAATGATCTAATTTCTGCTAGATACTTCTTTTCTGGACGGTTTTTTCCAAACTTACTTCTCCAGGGTCACCTGATCCTAATGGTTTTGTGGGCTCACCAATAATCTATCTCCGTACATATATGTATTCCTTTCTATGTGTAACATCATTTCAGTCTTACCTGTGACAAAGTCTTACACATTGGAATATAAGACTTAATTAACTAGGAGCTAATAGCTAATATATAGGGCGTGACCCCATACCAGTCCCATATGGTATTCTAAAATCTGAGTCATTTTACTCAGGGTTATCTACCCATTAAATTTTCCTTGAAAACCTTTTCTTTCAAATTGATTTTAACCTTTAAATCATACTTTAAACAAGGAAAATTATTCTTTATGCTTTAATCAAATCACCTTGCCATGGTATATACACTTTACACAAAACTTCGTTGATGAAAACATTTAAACTTTTGAAAGTACCCCTCTTGATACCATTGAAAGTACTCCTTTCGATACAAGTAAAACCTTAGGTCGAAAGGCCAGAACATACCTTTCGAAACCATTCTTAATAAACCATTCAGAAACCTTGAAAAACCTCTCTTTCGAAAGCTTTAAAACCTTAAACATCCTTTTATCAAAATACTTTAAATATACCTTTTGAAACCTTTGGAAACCTTTCACTAAAACCTTTCGAAGACAATGGGGCACCACCCCTTCGAAACCTTCTTTTAAAACCTTTCGAAAGCATTTGAGGTTCAAATTAAATATGTGGAATAACTTTTCAAAACCAATTAAAAACTTCTTTTTGAAACCAGTTGGGTTTTACTTTCAATAGAACAAAGGGTCGTAAAACAACTAAATCAAAAGCACTCTTTCGAAAACAATTTCCTAAGTAAAGAAGTGATGGTGTCAAAACCACCCCTTTGAAACTATTAGAGAAGCGGCTTGGGTTATAAAACAAAGAAACTCTTTCGAAAGCATTGCTTCAAAAGGTAAGGTGTGGTAGCTAGGGGTTTCGCCTCCGTCAAAATCATTTACTTAAAAACAAAAGGTGCAACCTCTTTCGAAACCATTCCTTTAAAACAATTTGGCCCAGTCGAAAGCTAACCAAGTCAAAAGCAAAAGCAAAATAGGCGCTTTTTCATTTAAAAACAAAGTAAAGATTCAACCCCTTCGGAATCCCATGTTTCGACTGCATACCTTTCGCCTACGTCCAATTCACTGCATACCAAATCTTTGATACCATGTGCATTGGTTTTGATGGTGATGGAGGCAGAAGTACACGATCGAAAGCTAGGTGCCAAAAGTGATGAAACATGTAAAAAGTATGTTTAAGCTGATATTTAAGCTTTTAAAGTAATTCTTTTCAACTAAGCTACCTTGTTTGTCAAAACATGATTGGCTGCTAATTTCTTTTCAAAAGTTCTGCCTAAATTTTAGAAATAACAATTTTAATTATTTACAGAACACACCCTTCTCCTTGTATAAATATATAAAACATTCAAGTCTCATACCTTAAATAATTTTACATATCTTTGAAAACGCTTTGAAAAAATCTATAAAAATTCCTATAAATCATTTATAACATATTTTCTAACATATATTAATATTTGGCCCTAAATCATCGTAAAATAGCCGTAATTAATTGAAGCCCAAAATAACTATTTTCTTCACTAGAAATTTCATAATAAATCCACATTAATTCATAAAATTATGAAAATTGAAACTCATCTCTAAAATATCATTTCTTGCATTATTCTAAAATTGCAAAGCATTTGGATGTCAGTTAATATGGTTTTCACATTAAAGCATATCATAAAATCTATATGAATTAGCATAAATCATCACAAATGTGTATCTCCATTTAATCATTCAAAGCATTTGCAAATTAGTTCGGATCCATTCTAAAACAGAAATTAATTACAAATATGAGATGTAGTTATTATTCAACTTAGCTTTGAGATTAAGGAGTTGAGATTTGATCTTGGGTTATGTTGATTTAACTTCCTCCTTTAGCTTATCTTCCTCTTGTTCTTGCTTGATGGTGACCGGCCTCTATTTTGAATTTTTGACGATGAATGTGTAGAATGAATAAGGCTTAAGGTTTTAGGGTATTAGAATGTGCATTTTCCTTATTTTACCCCTTATCTAGTTTCCCTTCTTTATTTCATTTTAATTTATTCATTAACATAGCACGGCTACCCTTACTAATCATAAATATCAATCCCCAAACCATTACATTATTTTATTTTATTAAGCTAATTAAATGTCCTAAATAATGTTACTCAAAATTAGGTGTGTTATACAAGATAAGCATGAGGACAACGCCTAAGGTATTAAGGAAATATGCCTGCCAGTGAGTGCAGTGCAGACATGATTTGTGTGTATTATTGGTTATGATTTTCCGTCGAAAGTAAAAGCTAGAGCTAAGGATGTCGACGAGCGAGATGATAAACCTACTCTAATAGAGATGAGGTAGTGTCTATGAAGATGAGGTAGTACAGATTCAACCGAGTTAGTTGGCTCCGTATAGAGGACCGAATATTTATACCTGACATTGATGGACTTAGGGATGAGGTACTACGAGAGTGCCATCAACCAAGGTTAATGGTACATTCTAATGGAAATAAGACATATTGTGTAGACAACTTATTGAGCAGGGAATGAAGGAGGATGTTGGGATTTTGGTATGTGAAAAAGCTTAAGAGAAGCACTAAGGAAAAAGGTATTGGATTGATTGGGTGATATTGAGGTTGAATCAAGAGTGGTTAAGAGAGAGGTGTTGAAGTCAGTAGAAGTTCAACAAGAGTGGAAGCAGAGACGATAGTATAGAAGAGATAGATAATACAGAACGCTTTAATTGGTTGGGTTTTATGTTTATCACATTCTCTTTTACTTACAATATCACATAGGATAGTTTAGTATCTCATATATTGGGAGAGGTATATCTATATTATCGATTGCATGGATGCATGTTTAATGTTTGAGATGACTGCTTATGATTGTTAGGCATGCAGGGTAACTATGGTTAGTTTTTCCTTGGTTCATTTAGAAATTTCAAAGGCAAAATTCTCAAGGAGGGAGAGTGTAACAACATATATTTCACATACCAGAGGATTATACGATATTATTTATAAATCCATATGAATACGTATGACTCTATAACTGTGGGAAACTAGTGGCATTTCTTATCCTTAGAACTTTTGTTGGACAGTTTTGACCTTGAATATATTGTAAGGCCTGTTAATTTTGATAAGAGCATAGTTAGGCTCTGAAACCACTCCCATTAGAAATATATGATGATTTCCCATTTCGTAGAGTTGTCATAATAGGATTTTGAGCTTACCCTTTAAAAAATTATGGTTGTTCGAAGTTGTGACTAATTTTGACTAGATTAGTGGGTAACTAATGGTGATTAGTGAAGCCCATTAGCTCAATTTGGGATTAGGGTTAATGACACATCTTCCTAGTCATTATTAGTCATTCTTCTTCATTTCTAATTACCTTCTAACCTCCAACTAAACTTGAGTTGAACTAAATCCCTCATTTATTCAAGTTAGTTAGCCTAATTTAGTGATTCATGGGAGACTAGCAAAGGGAAATTTTAGATCTACTGTTTTAGCATCTTGGAATTCGTGAAGCTTGTCGTCCTACTTTAGATTTTCCTAGGGATTCGAGTAAATTGGTACAAGGTGAGTGATTTTACTTCTCTCACTATACTATGCTTATCTATATAGTAAAAAGGTGATTTTTCGTACGACTATAAAAGTTTAAGTGTTCAAAACTTATATTTGATATTAACAACACCTTAGAACTTAATTTAAAATGGTAGATTTGAATTTTGATAAGTTTTTGCACCATTTACCAACCATAATAGCTATTTTATAGAAAACCATATCTAGGACGATTTATGCTCGTAAATCGTGTTTGGATGGATTACATGCATTGTTTGGATGTTGTATGATGATGTTTGATAGTATATGAATCCTTTTGATGTATTTGCTAAATGTTTTGCATAGCTAGAAATATGATACATCGTTTGGTGCAAGTAGCATTAAAATGTTCGAAACGCGATGAGGTAAGAATATGGTTTAGTTTGGAGTCCCAGGAGACCCCAAAACAATTTTCAAACCATTTGGAGTTGCTCTTATTGCCTAAATCATAGTCAATATTTATGGTTGGTAGTGGTGAAATATGGTCTGTGGTGGATAGCTTTGGGTCAAGGTATGCTCTACGTCAAGTTTTGGAAGGTGGAATTTCAAGTCATGCTAAGGGGATCATAGTCAATAGTAGAATTGGACATAGGAGACTTTTGGTTGGTATTTGGATGTGGTTGGTATTTTAGGGATCTTCGTGTCAAGAAGGGTTCGACTTCAGGACAAGGGTAGGTGCACTTTGAGCCAAACTAAGGAACGACGTAGAGTAGAAATTTTGAACTTAGTTGAAAATTTAGGGGGATTGCAAATGGTCGATACCAACAATGTGTGTGCTCCGAATTTTCACATGTTGTGTCCCGAAATTTTAGGAGGAAATGTTCAGGTCATTAAGTGGGGAAATTGAACTGGGGAGGAACTTCAATAGCTGGTCATTTTGGCTAAGTGGCTGGCCATATGGTCTGGGCCGACCATACATGGTCTGGGACGACCATACATGGTCTGGTACCGACCATGTTGGTGGACTCTAGTGGAAAGCAGGCAATGCACTAGTGGTTGTGCACTTGCGTTTGTTCATTCGACGTTCGTTTTTTGACGATTGTGAAGCGATGAAAATCTATTATAAACGATGAGGTGAAGGCATGACGCTTCGATGTGATGACTTAGGAATTATGATGAGGTGACTTTACAACATAAGATGGACATGTAGATATATCCCTAACTCTGATGATGCGAGAGGTTTGATCGAGTACTTTTGGGAATTGAACGCATGGGTCTACCGTAGTCTGAGGAGGCATGTTCGACAAGGTGAAGCGATGTGGTGGGCATGGGATATTTCGAATCTAGTCATGTGTAGAAGGGATCATTGATAACTTCTGATGTGGTGTTTTGTAGGGTAAAGGTATATGAGGATGTTCACTTGTGTACCCTAGACTATGGGATGGTCTAGCTTACATTAGGAGGGCAGTACCTATAGGATAGGTTATCAGAACGAACATTGAATCCAACTGTGACATGGGGTGTCATCGGCCTGAGAGGTCACTAAAAGGGTTATTATTTATCCGAAAACCATGGGATGGTCATGAAAAAGAAAGACTTTGAAAGTCATGGCGATGAAGACCTTCGGAAGGAGATGGTGAAGCAAGGCTTTGGGAAAGTTATAGTGAAGCAAAGTTTCTATAATGGCCATAGTGATATGAGATTTTGAGAAAGTCATGGCAATGCAAGATATTGGTGATGATCGTGGTGAAGTGAAACTTCAATGAGGATCGTGGTGATGCATGGCTTCGACAAGGGCCGCTATCAAGTGAGACTTCGACGACGATACATAAGGAGGTGAGACCTTGGTTATAGACATAACGATACGAGACATGAAGAGGATTATCATTGTATATTTACTTTGTATATACTATGAGTGGTGAGACTGTTGTATAGATGTCTTGTGATGTAGGTATTCTTGAGTTGGGTACCTCAACACCCATATTATACTTAGAGTAGTATACACATATGTGATAGTAGTTTAGCTTATACTATGTTTTTGTGCTAACTCTGGGAATGCCGGGACAGGTCGGGTACGATTATACATACCCTATGTCCTATACTGTACCGGTTTTCATAGTATTTTGAGATTGTTTATTGCTTTTGCCAGACTATTGTCTAACTCGAAATTTTATGCATTTCTTATTATTATCTTAGTTATTCTTAAATGAGTAGACTAAATAACAGGTTTAAGATTAGCATATGGAGCAGATTTGAGGACGAATAAGAGGCTGGCACTATTTTTTCCCTAGAGTTTATTACATGTTCCATTGTGCAATACTATGGTACATTTACCCGTGCTTACTTTATTTAGAGATAGATTTTCATTGAGTTTATTTTGATGATGTATAAACTCTACTCTGTTTGCTTTGTGTGACTATTATGAACCTTGCACTCTGGTATCTGTTTTGTTTCATTTAGTTATACTTATTTATCTCGCATGTTTTATATTTATTTTGATATTTTATTTTATTCGATGCACCATGAAATATACGATAAGTTATGATTGGAGTTTTAGTTATTTTACCCTTGACAATCATACTACACCGGCCCAGTACTGTTACAACACATTCTTCAAGTATATCTGGTACCGAGGAGAAGGGCGGTCATCACAACACAGGGAAAAAGCAATATGAGAACCCAAACAGCCCAGATATGGTATCAAAGAAGTTTACATACGTTAAGATGGACCAACTAGTGATGAAAAATCTAGAGTTTGAAACAAATGAGGCAAAAAAGTCTTATGAGAATGTTAGTGCCAAAGGCAGGGTACTCCAAAGTCACCTCACAAATAAGCAATGTCAGTAGCTCTATGGAATATAAAAGGCTTTCATATGCCCAATAGAATCACGGAGATAAGTGGAATCGTCAATAAATATTATGCGGGTTGTATTGGGATAATTGAAAACAAACTTCAATACTTGGAGAATGTTGAAATCGAAGGAAGATTGGAGAAAAAAAGTGAAATGGTGAGTAATATTTCTTTTTACTATAAATATCGAATCTTTTATTTATTAATAATGAGATATGGAGACATCGTATTATTAGTTTATGTGATCAACACATTACTTTAGAAATGAACAATACTGGTGGTGCTAGTTGTAATATTACTTTTGTTTATGACAAATTCTGAGTACTTGAGAGAAAGCTTAAGGAACAACTTGGAATATGGTGTGATTTATATTTATATATCATGGTAATCATTGGAGACTTTAATTGCATTAGATTTTATAAAGAGAAAAAGGGAGGAAACTCTATTCTGTTTAGTAAAATGAATCAACTAGAAAAAAGGATGGTGTGAACAGGTGTAACAGAGATGCTAATTAAGATATCTGATATTTCTTGGTGGTCGGATCTCAATGAAATATCTTAATTAAAATTGATAGAGTTTTTACGAACGTCCAATGGATGCAAGCGTAGAACCACGTCTAGGTTCTTACCGTCAAGTGTTAGCAATCATACTCCTATCCTAGTGTCACTCTATAACATCCTCTATTTGGAGGCCTAAAACTAACCGCAACAGATGCTACAGTCATCTATAGTAATTATTTTTCGTTTACCGAATTGAAAGTGTGTATGGATCATGTATTTATATTTAATATTCAAGTGTAATAAAAACTAAATTATAACTACCAGAGTAAAGTAAATAAAAGTAAAAAAACAATCACACCAGAGTTTTTATACTGGTTCAGACCTCCCGTCCTATGTCCAACCCTGAAACTCCCTTTCCGCCTCAAACTAGCAAACAACCCTTGCTTCACCCAAAGGAACAGACTTGATACAAAATGTCTTTTGACAAGTATGTGTTCTTAGTAACACTAATTTTGATTGCACAGTACGAATCTTCCTATAATCTCCTTTGAGTGATATGTCTATGTGAAGCTTTATTTTTAGGAAGTGATAAGAATGATGTATAGATTGCTTTTTAGAAATCAAAATATTCAAAGAATAAAGAGAAGACATTCAGAAAATTCAAATGAGTTGTTTTTAAAAATCTTTACATATTTATAAGTGTTCAAGGGTTTTCTTTAGAAGTAACAACCTTTAGTATGCTTTACTTTAGTCTAAGGGTTGCGATCTTTAAGGAAGAAGAGATGCATTGAAAAGATATGGATGCAACCATTAGAATGAAGCAAGAGTTTATTCAGGATTTTAGCCCGTTGCTCAGGTAAGACATCTGGGATAAAATTCATACGTCTGTCTCATTATATAATTTTTTAACCCGAGAGCATAGACAGACGTTTGACTTATATAGATAGACATTCGATGTCTATGCACTTATAAAATCACTTTGTTTGAAATAATGAAAACCTTGTAAAAGCTTTTGTGTGCAATTTTGTGTAAAAACTACTCAAGGAGATTTTACAAACCATCTATCTATGACTATAACACAATATAATAGCTTCTCTAATACCAATGATTCTATTTTTCTATTGTTCATCTTCAAGTCATGACATTGTGAATTCTTGAAGCATTTACCTGCAAATAGATGGAATATATTGTATGTGTATGATTGTATAGTTGTTGTCATCGAAACCATAAAATAGTGGTTCTAACATTCTCCCCTTCTTTGATGATGACAACTATACAACCAATTATAAAATAAGTGTGTAACTCTCCCTAAGTGTGGTTCCTTCCCCTATATACATGTAATATGATTATCTTTCCCCTTTGTCATTATAAAAAATAATTATTGAATATAGAGGAGATTTTCTGAAGAGAAATGCACAGATACACAAGACACAAAATTTTGCAG
Source organism: Allium cepa (assembly GCA_030765085.1). Lineage (NCBI taxonomy): Eukaryota > Viridiplantae > Streptophyta > Magnoliopsida > Asparagales > Amaryllidaceae > Allium > Allium cepa. Next base: position 403,477,104 of record CM060931.1, read on the forward strand.
GAAACATAGTACAAAGAAGTGATGGTTTATCATGGAAGCATATGTAACATTGTATACATAGAAGAATAAAGAACAAAGGTTTTATAGAGTCATCAGACACGGTCATACAAAAAGCTAATTGTTCTTAATAAGTTTTATACACTATTATGAATGAAAAGAGAATATAATACACTAATATTGGAAATATCCCCAGAGATGGTATTCCTCATCTTCATCATAGTTGCTGCTTTGCTACTACAACGATATTGATGACATCTCCAATTCCAGTGACAAATCCTTTTGAATTATCTCCGAAAGGTACAGTACCACCATCTATGTATGTTATATTCAATAACATATGTGTATTTCTAGTCATATGTTTGGAGCATCCGCTATCAAGTATCCATTTCTCCTTGTTATTAGATTTTATTTTAGGTACCTACAAGATAAAAACAATTTAATTGGTAGCCACTTCCTCCATTAGGGTCCTAAGTATTAGAAAGTGAAGGTAGCCATACCCAGGAGGGTTTGGAATCTTTAAAAGTGCAATTTTCATTATGAACAACACTTTTCAAATAGTTATCTATGTGTTCATGTCTAATTAGTTTGTTACTAGATTTTGGAATCTATATTTTCGTTATTTTAGATTTATAAGCTTTTTCTCTAGTATGTGGCTTCTTGAACATTTTATACGGTGAGCTATAGTTTCTATGTTTGGAGTCTTCTTGAATCTTAATCCATTCTGATTTCCAGATGGTTTAGAAATCTGATCAAATTGTCCAAATTCTGCTTTCCTTTATTGAATTCTGAAACATTGTAATCTTATATAACTCACTTTTAAGATCAGAAATTTTGGATTTTGATGCTTCTAGAATATCCTTTAATACAATGTTTTCTTTTCTAATATCATTATTTTCTAGTTTAACTTTTCCTATTTCACATAATAAAGAACCATTTTGAATAGAAAGATTCTTACATTTCTCCCGTGTAATTTCTAATTTTTCTTCTAGAATGGTTTTCTAATCTTGTAATAATCCTATTTCAAGGTCCATTTGATTAAATTTAGCAACATATTCCTTATTTAACTTTTTAGTTTCTCTATATTTGTCATCTAGTTCCATGCTAAGTTCTAAAATTTCATTATAAGTAAGATCGACACATACTCAGTGTTTGTCATGAAGCATGCATTGGCTTGCTCAGAATCACTATCACTATCACTGTCTGATGATTAAGATGAATCTGAGTCATATCAAGTTACTTGAAAAGCTTGTTTTCTATTCTTGAATTTCTCGAACTTGCTTTCCTTTTTGTAATTATTGAGTTCTGCGCATCGTTTCTTCATGTGTCTGAACTTGTCGCATCCAACGCATTTAAGTGAAGTTTGGCTGGATGAATCTGAATTTTCTCCATTTTGGGATTTCCTCTTCTTTTTGAATTTCTTGAACTTGTTGTAGTTTTTGGCAATAAATACGATCTAATCTTCACCTAAGTTTGAATCATCATCGTTGGCTTGAAAAGCTACATTCTTCTTTTTTTGATTTTGTTCTTTTCTTGCCTGCAAATTTGCTTCGTACGACATCAAATTTCCTGTCAATTCTTCAACTTTTTGTTGAGATAGGTCATTAGCCTCTTCGATGGACAACACTTTTATTTCCCATTCATTAGTTAAAGAATTTAAACTATGTGTAACTAAATCAAAATCTGTAAGTTTGACTCCAAGTGTCATGAGATCGTGTTGAACAGTTTGAAATCTACCATACATATCACCAATAGATTCATTTTTCTTTCATTTTAAATTAAGAAAATTGATTTTGTAAAATGGAAATCTTCGTTTGTTTAACTTTGTTTGTGCCTTCATGAGGGATTCGTAGTGTACGCCATATATCATATGAAGTAGTGCATAACATGACACGTGAAAATTCATTTTTGTCAAGTGAACAGAATAGAACATTCATGGCTTTAACTTTGTTTGTTGCTGTATTCTTTTGAGCATCTGTCCGAGAGCTTATATCTATGTCTGGTGTTTCGTATCTAACTTGTGTTGGTTTTCAAATTTCTAGACCATTAGCTTCCATAAAAATATGCATACGTGTAGACCAGTAAGCATAATTAGATCCAGTGAATAGTGGAGGACGTGTAGTGGATTGACCTTCTTGAAATGTACTAGCCATATTAAATATGTTTTAGTTATGTGTTACTGTAACTTGAAACAACCACGATTTGATACCAAATGAAAAGGTGTATGGATCGTGTATTTATATCTAATATGCAAGTAATAAAAACTAACTTATAACTACCAGAGTAAAGTAAATAAAGGTAAAGAAACAATCACACCAGATCTTGATACTGGTTCAGATCGCCCATCCTACGTCCAGTCACGAAGCTCCCCTTCAGCCTTAAATTGGCGAGCAACCCATTCTTCACCCGAAGGAATAGGCTTGATACAAAAAGTCTTTTCTTGACAAGTATGTGTTCTTAGTAACATTGATTTTGACAGCATAGTACAAATCTTCCTATAATCTCATTTGAGTACTATGTGCATGTGAAGCTTTGTTTTTAAGAGGTGGTAAGAATGATGTATTGATTGCTTTTTAGAAATCAAAGTATGCAAAGAATAAAGTGAAGAGATTCAAAAAATTTAAGCGATCTCAAAATATTTACATATTTATAACTTTTAAAGGGTTTTCTTGAGAAGTAACAACCTTTAGTATGTTTTACTTCAGTCTAAGGTTTGCAATTTTTGAGGAAGAATAGAAGCATTGAACGGATATGGATTCAACCATTAGAATGAAGCAAGTGTCTATTCAGGATTTTGGCTCGTTACCTAGGTCAGACATCTGGGATAAAATTCAGATGTCTGTCTCATTATAAATTTTTAACCTAAGAGCATAGTCAGACGTTTAACTTATATAGAAAGACGCGCGATGTTTGTGTACTTATAAAATCGGTTTGTTTGAAATAATGAAAACCTTGTAAAAGCTTTTATGTGCAATTTTTTGTAAAAAATACTAAAGGAGATTTTACAAACCATCTACCTATGACTATAACACAAATAATAGCTTCTCTAATACTAATGATTCTTTTCTTCTACTATTCATCTTCAAGTTATGATATTGTGAATTCTCAAAGAATTTACCTGCAAACAGATGGAATATATTATATGCATATGATTGTATAGTTGTTGTCATCGAAACCATAGAACAGAGATTCTAGCACAAAAGTGGTAATGTTAGATACATTGATATACCAGAAACACATGGATATGAAATTTTTTAACTCAATTTTAAAACAAATTTCTCATTCCATTTCAAATCGCATTACAAATTCATTACATAATCTCAATTCGTAAACCATGCTTCGAGAAATATAATTATTACAAATTACGCCAAGAGCAACATATGAAGATGACCCCTTGGTTGATCAGAGTTTAAAAACAGGCACTAAGTAACTTTGCCATTACATCCAATTACACAGCAGAATCAAACAGAAAGAACTCCTAATAGCTAGCTTATGTACTGCATGTCTCCGAAAGCTTATTCGTCTAAAGGAGAACTTGAAAACCTTAACTCTGAAATTACTCAAGATCAATTGAGCACCCAAGAGTTTAAGGGGAAAACATAAACTTTGAGTCAGACAAAAAGTCTGGTGTGAATAATAACCCACCATCCCAAACCATATAGATATCAAGTGAGACTACACCGCTAAGCGGAATGGGGTTTCCCTCACTAGAATCTTAACCCAATTTATAATGACCATATGCTGTGCACCTATATCCATAATGTTTAAGACATAACATAATAAAATGTATCGCGACGATATGCTAACATGCAACATGCTCTAGATTTTCCATCCTCATTCGCTTGACTATCTATCTCATGTTATAGTTTCTAAGGTCAGTATTAACCTATTAGTTTTCATTGGCTAAATAATAACATGTTCCAAGTTTACAGACTATCTGTCTGGTTTCATAGTTTTTACAGGATCGCTAAGAACCCATTAGTGTGTATTAGTAACATCATCCAGGCATAGTTTTCATGAGGTCACTATGAACCCATTGGATTCTCCAATAACATCTCTTACGTCATAGTTTTCATAGGCTGACTATGAATCTATTGATCTCTATCAACAACCTGTTTCGGACATAGTTTTCATGGGATCACTAAGAACCTATTGGCCCATACCAATAACAATTTCCATAACATAGTTTTTATGGGCTTACTAAGAACCTGTCTAAACCAATAATCTTTTGATCAGTCTTTGGCATCCTATATTATGGTTTTTATGAACTCTTAGATGCAATTCTACTCATAATGGAGTTAATTAAATGTATGTTCACTATTGGGTCAACTTAGCCTGTTATTCTGCACTTAATACCACCAAAATACAGTTATGGGTTAATAATGAAGTGAATGTGATTACACAAGCATACATGATAACTGATCAAATAACACAACAATATAAACATCAATGATTTAATTCCTTGTAATCATTTTCTTAATGAGATATGGTAAATACCCTTAACACACTATCTTTAGCAAGGAAAGCTTCCTCTAAAATTTCAAAGTTAAATGTCGTTTCAAAACTTTTTTACACTTCCATGTATTTACTTCAAAAATGAGATAGGGTTTTCTAATCTGAAAACTAAGTCTTTCGACTATATACTTCGGATCATCATGACATCATGAGTTACCCTTCGTCACTGTCCCTTTCGACATCATAAAGCAACCAAGCCCTCTATCACTCTTCATTTAACTAATGGGTTCGGAACAAGCTGCTATGCCCCTTTCCCTACTTCTTTGAAGTCATACGTATGGACCCTGAAAACACCATTGATTGGGTGTGGCACAACACTTCCATCACTACAGTTAAACATGTATGCAGAAGGACCTTTTCGACACTATCGACAAGTGCGGAAGGTACCTTGCGTAATGGTTGGACTTGCTCAAGTATAAAGGTGTGGAAGGTATGCTGTCGACGTCATTGATTGGTGTGGCACACCCCTTCCATCTACATTGATTAGCATACTTGCGGAGCATATAAGAGCGGAAGGAACCCCTTCGGCACTATCTACTAGTATGGAAGGACCCTTCCACCTTCATTCTAATAGATGTTAACTATAGCGACTCCTATATCCCCTTATTGTTCAAATAAAAGTGGCATTTTATGCTTTCAAAGGCATTAATGCTTTTGAAGGCATCAATGCTTTCGAAGGTGTCAATGCTTTCGAAAGCAAGTGGTGTTGCTGTAATTATTATAAGAACTAATTTTTAACTAACTAAAGCAATTTCTTTTTACCTAACCCTAGATGTTGTAAATTTTCTATTGGATAACAAAACCTTTTTAAATTTCTTTTTAGAATTTTCTGTCGCCTGTAATCGCCAATCCTACAATATTTAATTAAAATTATTATCTAACCCCTCATATTTACTTTACCATTAAATACTAATCTTACTAATTAAATCCAAAACTCACCCAAATCTCTTGAGAACAATCTTAGAAATCCACATAAAATCCAAAATGATAATATCTTTATCATATAAAAATTTCAGCCTGAAAATAAATAAGTAATTCCTTAAATTAATTAAACCCGAATATCCATCTGTTACACTGAAAAATTCATAATAAATTATCCATATATTAGAATGTTATGAAAATTTAAACCCATCTCCAAAATAATGTTTTACATAACAAATTCAGAAGTTATGGCATTTGGAAATCATTTTGCATGATTTTAGCCTTAAAACCAAACTACGTTATTCCACAAAGTCCTTGTTTAAATTATAATATGGCATTTAAATCAAAATATATCATCATTCATCCAATCATACGGTTTTAAACCGTAGACCTAAATCTAAACATTCAAGATTATTTATATGAGATGGTTTAGATCATTATTCACCTTGTTTGGATAAGGAACTTGAGATTTGTTCTACACTTTAATCTTCCTAGCTTGAATCTTATCCTCTAATTGATTTTTTTTTCAGCTTCTCTTCTCCTAGGTTTATGGCCGGCCTTGTTTTTCTTTTTCTTTTTTATGTTTTTGTTTAGTAAGAATGTAAAGGAGAATGAAAATGTGGTAGGGGGTTTTAGGGGTTATGGGGTTCGACTATTACCATATTGCCCTTGCCTTATTCTCTTAAGTATTTAACTTATAAACCATTCTTATAGATTCCTTTTGTTAAGGAACAGCCTTAATCGGTTTTCAAATATCAATTCCCTTATCATTCTAGTCTCTACATTATTCCATTTAATTTATCTAATTAAATCTCCTGAATAATGCTATTTAAAATTAGGGGTCTCAAAATTCAGCAAGTGCTCTATATTAAGCATATTAATCATCTGTAATATCTTGTAGCTACCATACTAACCTACCTGACTAGCAAACAGTCTATATATAACAGATATAGAACATTCCCCTATAATAGATCAGGATAGGTATCTCTAGTCCTATCTTCTGTCTCCCTAGTACAGCCCTTCTCGTTGTCACTCCAATGAACTTTCACCAACTTGATTGTCTCGTTTCTTAACCTCTTCTCATCTCTCATTACAATCCGAACTGGCTTCCCAACAAAAATCAGATCTAGTTCTACTATTAAGCCCTCTAATGCAATCAGAGGAATAGTAGTCTCTGGATCATGCACATAATTACGAAGGTTAGACAGTTGAAACACATCATGGACACCTGCCAAACTTCTCGGTTATTTTACTCTGTATGTGAGCGTTCCGATCCTCTCTATAACTCGGAACGGTCCAACATATCACGATGCTAGTTCCCTGACTTTCCAAATTGTACCACACCATTCATCGGTGATACTTTAATGAAAACCCTATCTCCAACTAAGAAATCTAGATCCTTATGCATCTTATCTGTGTAACTCTTTTTCCTAGATTGGGCTTCCTTCGTCCTATCTCATATCAACTCAGTCTTTTATGTTGCCTCTCTTACCAGATCTGGACCTAAGACTAATATGTCTTCGATTTCCAACCAACATGCTGGTGACTTGAATGGCCTTTCATACAAACTTTGAAAGGCGCCATTCCTATACTAGTCCGATAATTGTTATTATAGGGAACTCAACTAAGTGTAGATGATCTTCCCATGATAGACCAAAATCTAGCACACAATCTCTCAATAAATTCTCATGTACCTTGTTGACTCTATGTTTGCCCGTCTGTCTGGGGGTGATAAGCAGTAATCATCTTAAGCTTGGCATCTAAAACATCCTATAGACTCTTCCAAAAATCACCAGTAAGTATCTCTATCACTAACTATACTAGTAGGAATCTCATGTATTCTAACTATGTCATTCATAAACAATTTTGCCAAAACACATACCATCATAGTTGACTTAACTGGAATAAAATGGGCACTCTTTGTCTACCTGTCCACTATGACCTATATAATTTCATTTCCTCGATTCGACCTTGGAAACCTATCTATAAAATCCATGGATATCGAATCTCATTTCCAAAATGGTATATCCAAAGATTGAAGCAAACCACTCGGCTTCTGATGTTTGGCCTTTACTTGTTGACAGTTCACATGCTGCTTTACCCACAAGCCAACATCCCTCTTCATACCTTCCCAGTAGAAACTCCTCTTCATATCCTGATACATCTTGGCCTCTCTGTATGAATAATAAATTTTGATCCATGACATTCTCTAGGGCCTCCTTCCTTAGGTCTTTACATTCGGGGCATACAATCATCCCTTCTTTCTCAACCATCCCCCCGGTCAAGATTAAAATCCTTTAGATCATAAATCTCCAATTCAACCTCAAGCCTTCTAATCTTCTTCGCCAACCATGGATTCTCTTTCTACTAAGAAGCAATCCTTTGGATCAGAACTGGTCGGACTTCCAAACAGGATAACATGGCAGTGCTCTGACTAGAACTAGCAGTCAATCTTAACTGCACCCTACAAGTAGTTAAAGCCTCTAGGTCCTTCCACTCTGCTAACATAGCTAACACCACATTCTGATGTTTTCTATTAAGAGCATCGGCTACTTTATTTATTTCCCAATCATATACTCTATACCAAAATCATATGCTGCTAAAAACTCTAGCCACCTCTGTTGTCTCATATTTAACTCCTTTTGAGAGAATAAGTACCTTAAGGACTTATGATCTGTGTATAACTCAAATCTCTCTCCTAAGGGATAATGTCTTCATACCTTCAATGTGAAGATAACTGCTGCCAACTCTAGATCATGAGTAGGATATCTCACTTCATGCGGTCTAAGCTATCATGAAGGATAGGCAACAACTTTACCTTTCTGCATCAGTGTAGCTCCCAATCCCGTTCCACGTGCATTTGTATACACCAATAATCCCTGATTTCCATCTAGAACTACTAACACAGGCACGTTGGTCAACAAGTGCTTTAACTTAAGGAATGCTTCCTCACACTTGCCAGACCAGATAAACTTCACATCCTTCTTAGTCAGCTTAATCAAAGGTGCTGCTATTTGTGAGAAATTATTAATAAACCGCCATTAGTAACTAGAAAGCCCAAGAAAACTTCTGATCTCAGACACTATCTCTGGTCTCTTTCTGTTGTTAACAGCTTTGATCTTATCCGGATCAAGTGACAAACCCTTCTCTGAAATCACGTGACCAAGAAATTTAACTTCTTTCTTTCGAAAATGACACTTTGAAAACTTCACTTTCAATTGATGCTGCCTTAGCGTCTCAAGCACCACTCTAAGATAAACTTCACGCCCTCTTTCATCCTTAGAGTATATTAAGATGTCATCTATGAATACCAATACGAACCTACCCAAGTGCTCTTGGAAAACTCGGTTCATCAAATCTAGAAGAAAGTTGGCGCATTCATTAACCCAAATGGCATCACTAACCACTAGTACAAGCCATACCTAGTTCAAAACGTCGTCAAAGGAATACTATCCTCTCCCACTCTTAGCTAATGGAAATCTGTAGCTAAATCCAATTGGAAAAATACTCTACCTCCACTCAACTGATCAAATATATCATTGATTCTTGGAAAAGGATACATATTCTTGACTTTCAACTTACGATAATTGATATACATCCTTAACGACCCATCTGATTTCTTCACGAACACCGTGGTCGCTCCCTGAGGCAAACTTCTTGGTCTAATGAAATTATTTTCCTCTAAATCCACTAGCTGCACCTTCAATTCCTTCATCTTGGTAGGTGTCATCCTACTAGGTGGTCTATTTACAGATTCTGCTCTTGCCATAAGATCTATCCAAAATTGAATGGCTCGCTCTGGTGGCAGTCCTTAGAATAGCTCAAAAACATCTGCAAACTCTTTTACTACCAACACCCGATCTGATTCTTCTTCCGCTTCCATTACATTCAACAAAGCACAAGAACTTGGGTCTGACTTCTCCATCGAGTATATAATTCGATTACGACTATTAGTGTGTCTTAGAAATATTTTCCTATCTTGGAAAAATATCCTAGCATCATACTTATCTAACCAATCCATACCCAAAATGATCCCCAAGCCTACGAAATCAAAAACATATAAACTGCATGCAAACTTATGACCTAACAAATCATGTTCTAACTAGTCACATCTCATCCCCAGAGTTGCATACCCTCCTATCAGATTTGTAGCCCTTAAGGAAGTAACAAGGTATGAGGGTTTTGAAACATAACTTATCTACCAAACACTGAGATATAAATGAATGCGATGTACCGATATCAAATAGTACCTTAACCAGTATACTATGAATCAAAAGCGTACCTTCCATCACAGTCTCTCCCTTCTTAGAAGCAGTTATCCTAGAAGACAATGGTTCCAAGGCAAAAAATATATCTTATCTAATCTAACCGGATCTGGATAACGATTCTTATATTGCCCGATCTGGTTATAATTGAAGCACGTCACTATCTACAATCTTCTTCCCTTTTTCGGTTTGACATTCATGAGAAAAATGTCCTTTCTTGTCGCACTTGTAGCAAACTACATCGGCCTTCCCTTTCTTGGCAGCTTCTCATTTCTAAACTCCTTTCTTCTTAAAGAATTTCTCTTCTTGCCCTAAGAATCCTGGGTTTCAACCTTCTTCTCATTCCCAAAAGTAGAAAGCATCTCTTTATTTCGGATTTCCATCTCCGCTACAACTATACTTGGATCATGGAGATGTGGCATAGTCGCAATAGCAATCTCAGGCTTTAACCCTCTAATAAACTTCTCATTTCTTTTCATGACAGTGTCAATGGTAGCATATATATATATATATATATATATATATATCTAGATAACTCATCAAACTTCATAGCGTACTCAATCACCAACATCTCACCTTGCACTAAGTCCATGAACTTTCTTAGCAATATAGACTTGGCAACTTCAGATAAGAACCTCTCTTCGAACCTCCTTCGAAACTCTACCTAAGTCGGCTCTTCCTCGGGAACTCCCACGGTAATACAATTTCGATAATAAAGTGATGCTCCCTGCAACTGTCTAGAAGCAAGTCTCCTCTTCTGCTCACCATCTAATCCCAAGTCAACAAAAATCATTTCATAGTGCAATAACCAGTTGTCTACTTCGATAGCATCCTTTGTTCCCAAAAACGGCTTTCCACTAAGACCAGTGTAATCCCTGCTTAGCTTGGCATAGTTATTGCCAACTAGGGTCATGGGATTAGCTCCTCCAATATTCACGGTAGTTCCCCCAACTACTCTTGCAGCTGCTCCCGCTTGCATTATATTAACGAAGAACTGATATATCATCCCCATATCTATTGGTGGGTTCCAGCACCTACATAGGCATTTGTGTTCGGATTAGCATTTTCCTGTCGACCTAGATTCCTCCTAGTCTTGGGTCGTGCATTTCCATTAGTTATGGTGCTTCCTCCACCTAGATTCCCTCTTTCATTTCCTACCTCCATATCTTCATTTCTCGTATATCAACATGTGAGCCTTAATTAGATACAAAAGAACGATCTAAGAGAGAGGGGAATATGTACTTCTGGATATATATATATATATATATATATATATATATGTATGTAACAAATGAAAGTACGTTATTACGGTGTTAATCCAAACCCCGGTCTCATTTCCTGATCCATTGGGTTATGTTTTGAAAATCTTTTAGGTTCGAATTGCTTTTAAATTTACATAAACCTATGCACTGATATCAACTTGTAACATGCCTCATTTGGAGGCCTAAAACTAATCACTATAGATGCTGCAATCATCTATAGTTATTATTTTTCGGTGACCAAATGCAGTAATGTTAGGCACATTGAAATACCAGAAACACATGGACATGTAAATTTTCAACTCAATTTTAAAAAAAAATTCTCATTCCATTTCAAATCACATTACAGATTCATTACATAACCCCAATTCGAAACCCACATTCAGATAAATATAATTATTACAATTTACGCCAAGAGAAACATGTGAAGATGCCACTTGGTTAATTAGAGTCTAAATATAGGCATTAGGTAACTTTATCATTACATCCAATTACACAGCGGAATCAAACAAAAAACTACTAATAACTATCTTGCATCCTCCATGTCTCCTAAAGCATATTCGCTTAAAGGAGTATGTAAAAACCTTAACTCTCAAACTACTCAAAACCAATTGAGCACTCGAGAGTTTAAGAAGAAAACATAAACTTCGAGTCAGACAAAAAGTTTGGTGTGAATAATACCCTACCATCTCGAACTACATAAACATCTAGTAAGACCACACCGCTTAGCTGACTAGGTTTTTCCCTCACTAGAATGTTAACCCAATTTATAATGACCATATACCATACACATGCATTCATAATGGTTAAGACAAACATAATAAATATGTCACGATGATATGCAAACATGCAATATGCTTTGGATTTCCCATCCCCATTCACCTAACTATATGTCTCATGTTATAGTTTCTAGGGTCACTATTAGCCTATTAGTTTTCATTGGCTAACTAATAACATGTTCCAAGTTTACGGTCCATCTGTCCGGTTTTATAGCTTTTATAGGATCGCTAAGAACCTATTAGTATATACCCATAACATCATCCGGCATAGTTTTCACGGGGTCACCATGAACCCAATGGACTCTCCAATAACATCTCTCATGTCATAGTTTTCATGGGCTGACTATGAACCTATTGATCTCTATCATCAACCTATTCCGAACATAGTTTTCATAGGATCACTAAGAACCTATCGGCACCTGCCAATAACAATTTCCATAACATAGTTTTTATGGAATTACTAAGAACCTATCTAAACCAATAATCTTTTGATCATTCTTAGGCATCCTATATTCTAGTTTGTCTGACCTTCTAGATACAATTCTACTCACATAGGAGTTAATTCAATGTATATTCATTACTGGGTCAGCCTAGCCAGTTATTCTGCCCTTAACACCCCAAAATGCAGTTATGGATTAATAATGAAATGAATATGATTACACAAGCATACATGATAACTGATCGAATAACATAACAATATAAACATCCATGGTTTAATGCCTTGTAATCATTTTCCTAAAGAAATATGGTTAATACCCTTAATTCACCATCTTTAACAAGGAAAGCTTCCTCTAAAATTTCAAGGTTAAATGCCATTTCAAAACTCTTTTACATTGTTGTGTATTTACTTTAAAAATGAGATTGTTCTCTAATTTGAAAACTAAGGCTTTCAACTATAGCCTTCGGATCCTTATGACTTCATGAGTTACCCTCTATCACTCTCCCTTTTGACATCATAGAACAACCAAGCCCTCCGTCACTCTCCATCTAACTAATGGGTTCGAAACAAGCGGTTATGCCCATTTTGCCACTACATTCTCTTGTGGCAGGACCTTTCGAAATCATTACTTAAGCAATGCAGAAGGCCCCTTCCCCAGCTGCTTTGAATCCATATGAAAGGACCCTAACAACACCATTGATTAGGTGCGGCACAACCTATCCATCTCTATAGTTAAACATGTATGCAGAAGGACCCTTTCGACACTACCAACTAGTGTGGAAGCTACATTTCGTAATGGTTGAATTTACTGAAGTACAAAGGTGTAGAATCTATGTTGTCGATACCATTGATTGGTGTGGCACACCCCTCCCATCATTATTGATTAGAATATTTGTGGAGCATATAAAAGAGGAAGGAACCTCTTCGACACTATCCACTAGTGCGGAAGGACCTTTCTACCTTCATTCTAGTGTATGTTAACTACATCGACTAAGTTATCCCCTTAGTGTTCCAAGAAAAGTGGCATCGTATGCTTTTGAAGCCATCAATGCTTTCGAAGGAATCAATGCTTTCAAAGGTATCAATGCTTTCGAAGGCAAGTGGCATTGTTGTAATTATTATAAGAACTGATTTTTAACTAAGTAAAGCAATTTTTTTTACCTAACCCCATATGTTGTAAATTTTCTATTGGATAATAAAACCTTTTGTAAATTCTTTTAAAATTTTCTATCGCCTATAATCCCCAATGCTCCAATGTTTAATTAAAATTATTAACTAACCCCTTGTATTTACTTAATCTTAAATATTAATCTTTCTAATTAAATCCAAAACTCACCCAAATCTCTTGAGAACAATCTCAGAAATTCACTTAAATTCCAAAATGATAATATCTTTATCATATAAAATTTTCAGTCCGAAAATAATTAGTTAATTCCTTAAATTAATTAAAACCCAAAATATCCATTTCTTTCACTCAAAAATTCATATAAATTATCCATAGCTTGGAATATTATGAAAATTTAAAATCATCTCCAATTTACTTAACATATTCCAAAATCATGGCATTTGGAAATCATTTTGTATGGTTTTAGCCTTAAAACCAAACTACATTATTCTACAAAATCCTTATTTAAATTATAACATGACATTTAAATCAAAACATATCATCATTCATCCAATCATACGGTTTTAAACCTTAAAACCAGATTTAAACATTCAAGATGTTTATATGAGACGGTTTAGATCATTATTCACCTTGTTTGGATAAGGAACTTGAGATTTGTTCTACACTTTAATCTTTCTAGCTTGAATCTTAGGATCTAATTGATTTTTTTTAGCTCCTCTTCTCCTAGGATTATGGCCAGCCTTGTTTTTCTTTTGTTTATGTTTTTGTTTTGTAAGAATGTAAATGAGAATGAGAATGTGGTAGGGGTTTTAGAGGTTATGGGGTTGGGCTCATTGTTCTCTTAAGTATTTAACTTATAAACCATTCTTATAGATTCATTTAGTTAAGGCACGACCTTAATCAGTTTTCAAATATCAATTCTCTTATCACTCTAGTCTCTACATTATTTCATTCATTTTATCTAATTAAATCTCCTGAATAATGCTATTTAAAATTAGGGGTGTTTCACACTTGTAGATACACCACCCAATAAGGCCAAACCATTTGAATACTTGAATCGATGACACCTTGATGAGGAATATTTGGATAAATTTTATCAATGATGGAGGGAAGGTAGATCACTATTCAGACTTGTTCAAAAACAAAATGCCATGAGGAAGATAAGAATAAAACAAGAAAAGAAGTCCAAAGGTTAACAACAGAATGTGCTTTAACCCAAAGAAAGTAGGAAATAATATAGAAAGATTGATTTACGGCATGAGTTTTAGGAAGTTAAAAGAAAACTTGAGGATACAATATAGAAAGAAATTATAGATACTAAATGCGATTGGCTTCTTTTCAGGGATGAAGCAACAACATTCTTTTAGGCGAAGATGTCTACCAAAAGATGCATCAACAATTGGGGGAACTCTATTTCAGCCAATGGCAATATATGAAATGACACAAAAGCATTTTCCATTAAAGCTTTCAATTATCACTCGGACCTATTCAATTAGGATTCCTCCTATTTACTATCGAGAGAAATATGTAGAATATCATTATAGAATATGGTTGGGACTTATTGAATGATGATATTGATGTATTTGAAGTTAGACAGGCTGTGTTTATTTTAAGAGACATTTCAGGTCTGAGGCTTGATGCTTTTAACTCAAAATTCTATAAAATCCACTGGGACAATATCAAAGATTTGATCCTTGAATCGGTTAATGACGTATTTCAAAATAGAAAGATCTTGAAGGAAATCAATCACACTTTCATTCATATGATTCCTAAAGTCAAAAATGCAGTAGAAATTAATACTTCTGATAATTGCTTGTTGTAACATGTTATATTAAACTATAGCGAAGGTGCTATGTAGCAGATTGAAATTTTTCATGGACACATTAATTTCTGTAAAGCAGTGTGCGTTCATTCAGAACAGAAGCATTGGAGATGATATTATTTATGCTCATGAACTAGATAGTAGATTTGGAAGGAATGACAATAAAAATATATGCATTAAAATTGACATTCGTAAAGTGTATGGCTCGGTTAACAAAGAATTTGTGTTGCATATGATGAATAGTAAACATTTATTCGATAAATGGATCAAAGTGATAAAAGATTTGATTAACACATCGAGCTTTTCTATGATGAGCCAAGGAAGTCCTGTAGGCTTTTCTGAAAATTCAAATGATCTTTATTACTTATGGAAGAAAAGGTCAAAATGGACAGTTGAAATTGATTCAAGGAAATGGTAACAAAATCTTCTACATCATTTATGCAGATGACAGAATTATTTTTGCTCAGCCAGAAGCCCAAGCATAAGGGCCCTTAGAGAGGTCTTTACTACTATGTATGAATGTACAGGATTGCAAGTTAATTTTGACAAATCAACCATTTTATTTAGAGATGGAGTTCTGGGGACTAAAGAATTAGCTGCAAGTCTGAATGTTAGGCAATGCGGTTTTGGGAATTCCAGTGTCATCAGTTAGCATTAAACACAAGGACTGCATTAGCCTGATTGAGAAATTCAAACAAAAAATAGAAGGGTGTGAAGCTAAGCTTTTAAGTTTAACAAGACAAATCCATTGATCAAGTCTACAATACACCCTATTATTCAATACTGGGTGTAGTGTTTTAAAATTCATGTTGCAACCATGAATCGTATAAAGCATATTTGCTTGAATTTTTGTGGAAGGTAAAACAAGTAAACTACAATAGGATATGGTTTGCAAGAAGAAAGAAGAGGGAAGAATGCGTTTGAGGAAATTTGAAGAAATCATCATTACTATGGGTATCAAAATGATATGGAAGCTAGTGAACAAACATAGTATGTGGAATAATGGACGAAAAGTAAATATGTTAAAAACAATTTTTTCTAGAAGATTGAGAAGAAGAATGAACAATCTGGGTAAATGCAAGTTCCTTTTAAAAATTAGGTCGAATGCTCTTAAACGCACGAAAAAAAGGATTTTGAGTAGGGTCACCATGTCATTGTGATTTGACCCATGACGGCAAGGAGGTAGGTTAGTGAGCAAACTTGGGGTAGATTTGATGTTCAACACCAGAACTAAAAATTATTGGTTAGCAATATTACTGAAGGACGAAGGCAATCTAGTTACAGTTTCATCTTTATGGGCACATAAAATTATGAAATTGATAACATTAGCATATATAGTGATAACTAAAGAGACTATTGGACGTGGGTGCGTTCGAACGATGGGAGGACCATGTTTAAAAGGTTATGGCATACCACTTGAATATGTTTTAAAAATAATTTTTTACACATATTTATGTACAATAATAAATGGTAATGACATTGTTAGAATTGTCTTATCAACCGCAGTGTGCAGAATATGGCGTGAACGCAATTGTAGACTGTTTAGATGTTATGCTAACAAAAAAGAGTATATTTGCAATCAGATTAAAGATCTACTTACGATTAGAGTATCCAAATCCAAACACATACACTATCAAAACCACTCAAATCCAAACAATAATAAATGGTTATATGTTGTATGGAGTATTTTCATGTTTGCACATAATTTTATTTTGCTATAAAGGAAATTGAATTAGTTCAAAAAACTAAACAATGTTATATATATGTACATATATGTGTGTGTGTGTGTGTCTGTGTGTAATTATCATTAGCATATTATGATGATAAAATAAACTATATAGATCAAAGGAAAAATTAAACAGATGTAATTTAATAAGCAATGATGTGTGTGTATGTAAGGTGGTATATGTAATATAATACATTAGTATCGATATTAAATTAAATGGAATTTTAGCTAAGAAGCTTTGCCTCTGATTCATACCTAGATCTAGATAGCCTCCTTGATCTCTAAGATATGCAACCTTCCTTGTAAGAAATAGACATGCAAACACCAAATAAACAATATTGGATTGAATAGACATGTTTAAAATAAAAAAATAGAGAGGAAGGAAGAAGATTTTGCGACCATGACAGTGAAGAGAGGAGCAAAAAAAAAGTAAACTAAAAGTGAAGGCTAATGATGTGAATATATGGTGAGATTTAGGAGAAAATATCTCCTTAAATCCTTCTTGCTAATTAAAAACCAATGACTTCCTCTTACCCCCTTGTCTTGGCTGACCAAACTAGAGTCGTACATGAACCTAAAGCTCTCTCGACCCATTTAGTAATTTATTGAATTTAAATCTAATTTAGACCTTATTGATATCGTATATAGGTGAGCGCATATATAAATTTTATATACACACTCAATAAATTACAAATAGCATCCCAAACAATCCTAGAGGAAACTCAAGTTTACCAAACACACCTTATACAATAAATATAATAATAATAAATATTTCAGAAATATTTATTAATTTACAATTACTATAAACCATGTGGTGTTTCAAAGATTGGATTCAGTTTGCGACTCATAGATGTGAATTTAACTAACAATTGATATTTAGATAATTTAAATATTAATGTTCACACATCTTCTTTGCTAGTCGTGAGACAGTTTGACTTAACTCATCGCTTATAAATTTCGTTGGTAAAATCTAATTTTACAAATTCGAGTGGTACCTTTTAGTAATGATTATTTACACTGATGGACAATAAAGTTTGGGTTCTACTTTATCAATCATAACATTTATTAACTTGAAAACCCTAACTTTGAAATCGAACTAGTCCTCTAGTGGACGAATATACTATATTGTATTAGCATTCTACTTTATCTGTCAATTCTCAGTGACACTAAATGACGCATTTACCATATGGAACATTTTTGAAGTATGTTCCACAACTTCTAGTGCTCTAATTTTTTCATGAACTACATCGCGTCACTGTTATCATATAACAATATTATGGGATTCAAAACATTTAAGATCACCCCTAGCTTAGTTATAAATTTGCATGATTGGT
This sequence comes from Allium cepa, assembly GCA_030765085.1. Lineage (NCBI taxonomy): Eukaryota > Viridiplantae > Streptophyta > Magnoliopsida > Asparagales > Amaryllidaceae > Allium > Allium cepa. Next base: position 403,495,287 of record CM060931.1, read on the forward strand.
TATATGCCTTTTATTGTAGTACCAATCAAGGTGATGTACTTAGCCCTTTGGACGAATCAGCCACTACTTTTTGGAACATTTCCAACATAAAGTTCTTACTTAGGACTAAACATGATTTAGGATTAACATAATAGATATCACTTATGAAGTTCATGTCTAAACACTCCTTCATAAGAAATTCGTTGTTTCTATAAATAATTCTTTAATATGTCATAAATACTCGAAAACACTCTAAAATACCATATAACGATCTTGATTTGGACCTGATACTCGCTCAATGTACCAAGTACTTAAGCGAAATGTGATGTAGTAGATTACACACCATATGTAATAATTCGTATTGCAAATGCGTAAGGAATCAATCTCATATGATCCATATATTGATCAATTTAATATGTTGTCTATGTATATCATATGAGACTATCCCGACATCCTTTTATATTGATTGTCAAAATGTCATTTTCAAATCCAATATCGAGAATTAAACAACCAAACAAAAATGATTTTAACACGAGTACATTGTTAACAGTCATAGGTTTCTTGTTTACTTATAGTTTTAGAAATATTTTAGTCTCTATAGAGTTCTTTCTTACAGACACATGCTTCCTCGATATTTTGACGAAAATCAAACTATTTGACATTTCTATCAAAATGGTTGTTTAACTCTGATTCTTATCGAACGATACTTCTATATCAGTTCTTGGATCATATTCATAGCCTACAAACTTAGTATCGCTCCCACTGACTTCAATGCACTTTGGTTGTCATACGCAGATAGTATAATCTACGCCGTTATTTTGAACTCTTGTTTCGAAATATATGCGCCAAAACTGTAATATTTTACGAGAAACCTCGAATTTATTCATGCAAGTTGAATGATGAATCTATTATGTTAATTTAAACAATTGGAATTTACATTGTTATTCTTATCAATACTGCTTATTATATTCTAACTACAATTGTCTTCTTCTCAAAACAAATTTACGACTGATGGATCATATCCCTTCGAGTACAAATGTCAAAATCATATTATTATTTTTAATGTATTTGGAATTCGTATTAGATTTTTGCACTATGCCATATGGCAGATTCTGTGTACTTAATGGTTGAATGAAAGCTGAGGAAATTCTATTTTCTCGACATTGATAAGAAATTCACAATTTCCTTTTAATGTGCAAGAATTCTTTTCAAACATTCTAATTAGCTATGCCTATTTAGGCATGGTTGATTTCATTTCATTCTTCATAATCAATTTTATCTTTGATCATATCCAAATTTATTTTACTACCAATAATTTATAAAAGAAATTCCTTCCAAGTTGGTGTTTTTCTAAAACAATTATTTCTTAATGCAACGTAATAGATATTCATAAACAGTTTATGAACTGCCTTTATATATATAACTGATTTAGCATTATATGGACCAACCCAATGAAGTTTAGGACTGACCAATATTGATTGGTCGGTCCTAAACTTCATTTGGTTGGTCCATATAAGATCCCATACGAATAAGTATTAGGTGCAGCCTTTCAACTCGCACAACTTGTCAACTCCTTGATCTAGGATATGTGAGGTTGTGTTATCAACTCCTATTTTATATGATCTTGTAAACTATGCTTTGGATGAATTAAATTTAACCGTATGTACATACTCTTAAGTACATATCTTTATAGAAAGAAGTCAACTCAAATTCCCTCATCATCAATCGTACTTTGTCCAATAAAGTACAATTGCTCCTCATCGATATAACATTATGTATCATAGACAGGAATGACTTTTGAGATTGAATCTTATTCGACTTTAGGTACTTTTGAAAACCCTTTTCCAATTCACTCACCAATTTAATTAAATCAAATTTTATTTCCTTTTGCATGTTACATTACTCACTTTCATTTTATATTCTATAAACTTATTATAGACATACTACCAGTAAATATACATGTTCACTTCTTCGATAATTCATCGATGAATTTTTAATGAAGTATGCAAAACCATTTTGGTATCATTAGACATACGATTGCAAATATTTATATGTACCAATTTCAAGAGTTCACCAACCCATTTGTTGCTCCGATTGAGTGGGTTCTTTGCACCTAATCATTTGAGATACAATTCACAAGAACCATATGATTCAAACTCATATTATTATGAAATATTTTTCAAAGCTGTAACTTAGTCCATAATTCTAAATAATTTTAGAATTATCAAATACTTTTGCATTTTATAATGCATCACCTTTGTTAAAAACGAATACAATTATTATAGTTTCATCTTATAATGAATATTCATAATACTTATATTGAAATAAAACTATCAATCAATACTGATAATAGTTATTATTTCATAGATAATATTTGGTGTATTCACAAAACACAATTTTTCATAACTTGATGCATCCACTAGGAAGTGATATATGGTATGCTCCGAATATTTCCACCATTATTGTAATAGAGTAAAAAATACGAAGCTCCATTAAACCACTCATTGCAAATTTTTATTTCATTCACTGTAACTAGTTTACGGTCTAGAGTTTTAGATCAAATATATTAAACTCAAATAAATTTTATAGAAAACAATTTTCTATACAAAATACATTTGGAATAGAAATCATAATTCTCATTCCATATTAAGTATCTTTTATGTTTTAAAAAATTCACATTTTCAATCTCTTTATGAAGCAGAAGTGAACATTCACTCTCTATATATCAGTTATGTCATAAGTTACATCCACTCACATGCATCTGTTTTTCATTCCAAATGGTCGAATCATTCAAAGAAAACGCTTACTACAAGACCATAATGAACTCTTTTAAAGAAAATGCATTTGGTCATCTTTAGCATTTAAGGGTATCAAATAATTTTCACTTTTACTTAAATTGTTCAAATTGGCATTTCAGTGAACATGTCCCTAGGTACATCTTGTAGCTCTTGGTCTAGTATTATATCTAACATAACAAGATCCTCATTGTAATCAATCATATTTAATACATGATCTCTTCCATTACGGTTTACTTACTTAATGCGAATGAACTAATTACATCTATGTTTTGTATATTATGAATCATAATTGTTCACCATATAATATTTTATATGTGATTGAATATGCATTAATATCCATATTTTGGTATTTCTTTTAGAGTTCAAAACTTATAGAAGACAATATATAGCTTTGGTCAAGTAAACTCTTAAGTGACCAAGGTATGTACATTTTAGTATTTTTATAACTACGTGCTTGAATGTGTCTTGGAGTGACAACATTCCAAAGGATATATTGGTAAGCGTATATTTTATATTTCTATGACTATTTTGTAATTCAGTTCTTTTGTGTATTTTAACTAATAAATATTTTATGAATCATATTAGTTACACAAATATATCAGAATATATCATTTTAACTTTCATAGCATAGATTCTTACTATATTAGAAAGATTAAATGTTATCATTTCATTTTTTTAATAAGGCTCCCAATGTACATTTGTGTTTCTCAAAATCTAAGATGAAACATAGAAATCTTACGATTTCTCTAGTAGGTGTTAGGACGCACATGCCTTGGGATTCTAACCTTAAGGAAAGTGCTCAGCAAATCATAGGCTCGCATATAATAGATAATACCTTATCAGTTGCATCATATACAACTCCTAATTTAAAGTCTTTATCCTAATATCATCTTGACCTTGAAGGAAGCTTAACAAATCAAAAGAGATTATTCACTCATACCTATCTATTTATTTCAAAAATCTATTTTGGGTTTCTTATAGTTTCACTCTACTTAATTAAACTATATGTAATTTAGTTCCAATTTTCTTAGTTAAATCGTATTTGATTACTTCAATTAATCATTTAATTAACATTTTAGTTAATTTAATTTTATTCATTCTAAACATTTTTAAATGAATATAGACTATAACGTTTATAGTAATTTTATACACACACGCACACACACACACACACACACACACACACACACATATTATGCATGTACATTATTTATTAATTTAGTTATTTAAAATAATTTTAATTAAAATTAATTGCTAAATAATTATTAATATTTACCTTAAACATTTAAGATAAATATACATATATCATTATATATGTTTTAATTTAGTTAATCAACTTTTAATTAATAATTTATTTAATTATCCAATTAATTAATATATATATTTAAATTTTTTTATTAAATTTCTAAAATAATTTTTTAAAATATTTTATAACACTTATAAAAATTCATTTATATTTTAAACTCAGCTGTTAAATTTTGAATTTTTTTTGAAAAATAGCCCAAGGCCCAAAATCAATTTAGGTCTTTATATTGGGGATAAAATTGGTGCGTACTTCATCCTTTGGGTTAGGCAATTAGCCAAGTAGGTTTGAATACTTGATTACCCAAACTCAACCTTAAACACTACCTTTCTACACACCTACTAAATGTGTAGGCTTTAATAAGCCAGCCCTAATATTGCTAATTTAGACCGTATAAGCCATTGAGTTTTGATATCATTTAAGGAAACTAGGTTGGGTCACAGCAAGTAAACATGGTATATTTAAAAAAATTCTCTAATTTAAATATTACTAGGCCTATGAAGTCTAAATGGTTTATTGGATACATTCTAATTAATTTAAAAAAAATCTTATTTCGTTTAATTTCTTTGATTTAACTAATTGATGAATATAATCAATGGTATTTAATATAATTTATATGTACATCACTATATACTTATTTGTGTGTAAAGTGTATATGCAACATGCCATAAACAAATGCTGGAATTTACATTAATAATGTATATACTTCGCTTACGAATATGTGTGTGTATTAGTTGCCTAAATATATATTTTATACTAAAATATACATACATAAATATATATATATATATAATTTTGAAAATGTTAAATAACATTATTTACAAATAGATATAATGTAAATTTGATTAAGTATTTAATTTAAAATTTCAAATCAAAAATATCTAAGTATGTTTTAGTAAATAAGATCCTAATTTAAAACTAAGGCAGAGATTTAAAATTCAAATTTTAAATATCATGATTTTATCTTTGCAATACTCTAAATAATATAAATATATATGAATTAAAATTCAAAAATTATATTCTAAAAATATTTATGTAAACACTTAAATTGATATAGTGATATGTGTGTGTGTATAGATACAAATTAGATGTTTACATGTACATAAGTATATAAATATATATACTTATTTATATTTATATATATAAGTGTAAATATATATATATTTGTACATATATGTTTCGAGCAAAATAAAATAATAATTTTTTATTCAAAATGAAAAATAAAATTTCTAAAATACATACTTTAAACAAAGTATTAATCTAATATATACATATAAGATGTATATAATTAATTAATTCAACCGAATTTTTTTAAAATTTCCAAAAACAAATTAAAGAATAAAATTTATATACATAATAGTAAATTAAATTTTTAATTCACAAACAAGTCATTTAAAATAAATAAAAATTATTATATATATGCATATCGAAATTTTAATTCAAAAAAATTGCTTATTTGGTCGAAAATAAATATGCACAAATATATTAAAAAAATTATCTATAGCATATCGTAATGATAAAATAAACTATATAGATCACGGCAAATTTAAACAGATATAATTTAATCGGCAATGATACACGCGTAGATGTTATCCCACCCTTTGGTAAAGCTGAGATACCCAAAAATTAACTGAAAATCAATAATAACAAGTCATGAATATCAACTATGCATTGCAGGATAACCATGGCGATGAATTTTGTCCGAGTCCGGATCGGGCTGCAATTGACAAGACATGACAAGCAAAGCCGTGGAAGCCAGCATTCCAAATTTCAAGTCAATCCGAATTCGTATGCTCAAGTTATGATCGATGCAAGTTGAAGGAAGGGGCCCTGTTTTCGTATCCATCGCTGACCCATATTTCGAATCGATCAAGTTTTATCCCCCTTCATGTCCTCGTTCGTACCGATCGGTTCCCCAGGCACTGCTTTGTATCGATCAGCTTCGTATCCATCTTCAACCAGTGTTTCGCATCGATCAACTCCGCACCCATGAACCGGTAACGCGCCTCGTATCGGTCGACCAATGCCTAGTTCGCATCCATGAAGGAGGCGTTTATTCGAATCCATCAGGAAGCTTTAGCTCATATCCATCACAAAAATCGATACGAAATCACCATCGATACGAGCTAAGCCACCTATCTCGATTCGAAGTAGGCATACTGCAAATCAATACGAGGCGCATGTAGTTGATCGATTCAAACCGGCTAACGGCGCTCGATGCAAACGTGGCGAAACTCATGGATACGACGCGGCCAACTCGGAGAGAAAAGAGGATCGGCACGAGAAGGGCGCACCACATCACCGCATTGTCACGTGCGCAAACGATTCGAAATGGACCGATTCGAACTAATGAATTCGAACCAGACAGCCATCGAGCAATTTGAAATCGCATCGATCATATCTCACAAACCACTAGTCCAAATGCAATGAAATTTTCACAGCAGCTTGCGTACATGCTAAAGAATGTCTCTGCCAAGTTTCAGCTTGATTGGACAATTTTTTGATCGATACGAAATCAATTCGTATTGATCACAGATCGAGTCGAAACTTGGTGGGACCGGTCGCGTGGGCCCACTCACGTGCCAGAAGAAGTCTTTCGAAGTTTGAGCGCGATATCAGCCTCCTACGCCTATAAATAGCCCACTGAAGCCTACAGAAAAAGTATCTTTTTGCTGTTTGGCGTCCAGACTCTGCCAGATTCAATCCTACATCTTACCATTTCCGTTATACTCGAATTCATTCATTGTAACTGCTGCAATCACTTGTAATCAGCAAAGAACATCAATAAGAGATAATTACTTGAAGTGGACGTAGGCCGAAGATAGCCGAATCACTATAATTTCTGTGTCCCTGTTCATTATTTTGATATTGCTGTTTGTTATTTGCTGAGATCTACAATTTGTGCTTGAATATTGCTGATTTACATTCATAGTTTGGTGCTTTCACGATACTTGGGGTATGTGACCATTTTTGGCGCAAACACTTTGGTGCTTTCACTGAGAAGAACTAGCACCCGCTACATCGGATTGAAGTTCAGATTTGAAAAGCATGAAGGATTTAGACTTAGAGAAAATGACTCGACAAACAAGCAGAAGGCAAAGAGCTGAGAGAAGCCAACAAGGAGGAAGCCAGGAGGCATCCTTTGGAGCTGGAGAAGGACAAGCTTCAATCTACATCACCAGGGATGAGATGGAGGCTATGGCTAATTTAATGCATGAAAGAATGATGAAGAGTCAACAGGAGATGCTGCGGAATTTCTTTGAACAGATGAGAGCAGCGAACGTGCAGAACCTTGGGCCAACTACAGCGGCTGCAAGTGCAGGACTAGGAGTCAGGGTTGCGAAAACTAATGAAGGTCAGGTTCAGGACCAGAGTGCAGGGCCTGATAGCAATCAACAAGGACTTGGGGGCAGACCCTCAGGATCAGACACTGGAAGACCTACAGATGAAGCTCAGCAGGCTGGAGTCAATGCTAATGTTACTAAGCCACATGAAGAGTATTTACCAGAATTCCCTTCGAGACTTGGGGGGCAGGATAGAAACATGACAAGGGGCAACCCCTGGATGGAGATGAAAGAATGATTGGTCTGGTGCGACGAATCATGAGAGGAGGATTGTCGAGTTGAGGATTGAAGGAAGTCAGTCGGAGTCTGTTCACTCCGAATATCAGAAATGCAAGGAATCCCCCAAAGTTCAAACTGCCTGTGCTGGATCCTTATGACGGGAAGTCAGACCCAACCATGCATATTACCAGATACATCAGGCACATGGAAGTGCTAGGGGCATTCGAGGAAGTGATGGCTCGATGCTTCCCGCTATACTTGTCATATTTGGCTGCGCTTTGGTTTAGGCAGCTAGAGAACGGATCGATCGGAACATGGGGCGAGCTTGTAGAATGCTTCATGAGACAATTCAGGGTCCACGTGACGCGACCCAAGAGTGTGATGACTTTGGCTTCGATGAAGCAGAGGACCGGAGAGTCCATAAGAGATTTTCTATTGAGATTCAACGCAACAGTGGCTTCGGTTGATCGCCCGGATCCATCGATTATTTTGATGGCGGCGGTGGCTGGAGTCGCGGAAGGCACCGAACTTAAAGATTCTTTGGCAAGAGATCCCCCACAAGATCTGGGAGAATTTTATCACGAAGCTGAGAGATTCATTCGACTGGAAGATTCACGTGCCGAGAGACGAGAAGCAAATGATGTGTAGGGCGAAGGAGCCGCCAAAGAACAGTCTAGAGCAGGCAAAGGAAAGAGAAAGCAGGATGACAGATATGATGGTCCTGATAAATGGAAGAAATTCCGAGAACCTAGATTTAGACAATACACAGATCTGACGGCAGGCCTTGAACGGATTTACATGGAAACTTGAGGGCAACTCTCTTATCGAAAACCACCCAGGAGAGATCCCACTGAGCGGAAATGTAGAACTGGAAAATATTGCCTATTCCACGAGCTGGATGAGCACACTACCGATGAATGCCGTCACCTAAAAGATGAGGTGGAAGAACATGCCAGGAGTGGTAGATTGCCATAGTCTATCAGAGAATGAATAGCGACCGTAAGACCTGAACAACTACCGCCTCCACCTAACAGAACTGATCCTGGATCGGGATCACGACTCGTCATCAATTGATTATGATGGCAAGGGCCAAGTTCGGGATTTGGACTTTGGTCGATTTTTTTTCTTATATTTGATTTTAAAAATAAATGGCTATTCCACTTACTCATGTACAGGAACCGGAGAGATCCCTAGGCATGCTCTGAGATGGAAATAGACCGATCTGCCCGGAGAGGCAATGTTTAGTTTTCTCCTGATGTTTGAGATTGAACATCTAGGACTTGAATTTAATAAATAAACTTGAATTTCTTGAAATAAACCTTTGACCGGAGAGTTAAAGGATGAATATTAAATACCAATATGAAAATGATCACTTTACGACCCTACCCAGAGAGGCGGGGTCCGGAGTGCAAGAAGTGAGTTGCTTCGTCGGAAAGCGACAGGATCGACTCGCTTAATGTCGTTTCTCGTTCACCGGAGAGTGATTAGATCGGGATTCGATAAGAGCCCGGAGAGGCTGTGATCGGCCCACGATTTAGGCCATGACATCACTTAATGTTCAGATACACTGAACCGGAGTGCAAGAAGTGGGTTGCTTCGTCGGAGAGCGACATGATCGACTCACTTAACGCTGCTTCCCCTTCACCGATGGTGACAGGATGGGATCCAGCAAGAGCCCGGAGAGGCTATGATCGGTTTAGAACAACCAAGACATCGCTATATGCCCTAGAGGGGGCCGGAGTGCAAGGGATAGAGAGCAACGCCAAAGTGCAACGAGATCTTTCTATTCAATCGCTGAGTCTGGAATGGGCTCGGCATGGGTCCGGAATGACCACCGATAGTCTGGAGGTACTGTAGAATTTCATTCTTAACTTCCACAGGAAGAAATGGATAACAATTTGGCTTCGAACGGCCATGAACTTGATTGAAAAATCTATAAGCTCTGAATAAAACATGAACTCACTACATTCGATTTGAGACTGATCAAAACACACCTTTTACCAAAAGGCATGTTTTGGGAGGGAAAGTGTAATCCCACCTTTTGGCAAAGCTGAGATACCCAAAAATTAACTAAAAATCAATAATAACAAGTCATGAATATCAACTATGCATTGCAAGATAACCATGGCGATGAATTTTGTCCGAGTCCGGATCGGGCTGCAATTGACAAGACATGACAATCAAAGCCGTGGAAGCCAGCACTCCAAATTTCAAGTCAATCCCAATTCGTATGCTCAAGTTATGATCGATGCAAGGCCCTGTTTTCGTATCCATCGCTGACCCATATTTCGAATCGATCAAGTTTGTATCCCCGTCCATGTCCTCGTTCGTACCGATCAGTTCCCTAAGCATTGCTTCGTATCGATCAGTTTCGTATCCATCTTCAACCACTATTTCGCATCGATCAACTCCGCACCCATGAACCGGTAGCGCGCCTTGTATCGGTCGACCAATGCCTAGTTTGCATCCATGAAGGAGGCGTTTATTCGAATCCATCATGAAGCTTTAGCTCGTATCCATCACAAATATCGATACGAAATCACCATCGATACGAGCTAAGCCACCTATCTCGATTCGAACTAGGCATACTGCAAATCAATACGAGGCGCATGTAGTTGATCGATTCAAACCGGATAACGGAGCTCGATGCAAACGTGGCGAAACTCATGGATACAACGCGGCCAACTCGGAGCGAAAAGAGGATCGGCACGAGAAGGGCATGCCACATCACCGCATTGTCACGTGCGCAATCGATTCGAAATGGACCGATTCGAACTAATGGATTCGAACCAGACAGCCATCGAGCAATTTGAACTCGCATCGATCATATCTCACAAACCACTGGTCCAAATGCAATGAAATTTTCACAACAGCTTGCGTACGTTCTAAAGACTGTCTCTGCCAAGTTTCAGCTTGATTGGACAATTTCTTGTTCAATACGAAATCAATTCGTAACGATCACAGATCGAGTCGAAACTTGGTGGGACCGGTCGCATGGGCCCGCTCATGTGCCAGAAGAAGTCCCCCGAAGTTTGAGCGCGATATTAGCCTCCTACGCCTATAAATTGCTCCCTGAAGCCTACAGAAAAAGGATCTTTTTGCTGTTTGACATCTAGACTCTACCGGATTCAATCCTACATCTTACCATTGTTGTTATACTCGAATTCATTCATTGTAACTGCTGCAATCATTTTTAATCAGCAAAGAACATCAATAAGAGATAATTACTTGAAGTGGACATAGGCCGGAGATAGCCGAACTACTATAATTCCTGTGTCCCTGTTCGTTATTTTGATATTGCTGTTTGTTATTTGCTGAGATCTACAATTTGTGCTTGAATATTGCTGATTTACATTCATAGTTTGGTGCTTTCACGATACTTAGGGTTTGTGACCATTTTTGACGCAAACAGTAGATGTGTGTGTGTGCGTGTGTGCGATGAGGGGATATATATGACATATAATACATTTCAATCAATATATATATATATATATATATAATAAATGGAATTTAATCTGAGAAGCTTTGCATCCGATTCACACCCAGACCTAAATAGCCTCCTTAATCTTCCAGATATGCACTCTTCTTTATAAGACACTCTTCTTAAGAGATAGACGTGCAAATACCGAATAAATAATATTTGATTGAATGGATATGTTTAAAGTAAGAAAATTGGATAGGAGGGAATACGAGCTTACGGTCATGGTAGTGAAGAGAGGAGGCAATACAAGTAAATTGAAAGTGGAGACTAATGGTATGAATATATGGTTAGAACTAGAAGGAAATATCTCCTCGAATTCCTCTAACTGATCCAAAACCAATAACATCCATTTACCCCTTTTACCTTGGCCGGCCAAACTAGAACGCTATATGGACCTAAAGCTCACACAACCCGTTTAGCAATTTATTTAATTAAAATTTAATTTAAATACTTGTCGATATCAACTAAATGGATATTTAATTTAAATTAATTTAAATCAAATAAACAATTTATAGCTGATAAAAATAAATTAAACCATGTGGTGTTTCGAAGACTGAATAGATTCAATTATGCGACCCATAGGTGCGAATTTAGCTAGCGATTAATGTTTAAAAGGTTTAAATATTAATATTCACACATCACCTTAGCTAGTGGTATGACGGTTGGACTTAATTCATCGCTTACAAATCTCACCCATAAAATCCAATTTAACAAATTCAAGCAGTACCTTTTAGTAACGATCATTCACACCAGTTCTCTTCATTAACACTACATCACTTTAGGATTTATGGAATTTGGTTTTGGTCACAGTTCCAATATCATCCACATTCAACTTGGTTAGTCTACAAACAAAATCCTTGGTTCAATAATAACATTTATATTAACCATAGTACTCTGACTAGAGTTTTTGACTTTGAGTTCACTACAACTGACCATAATATTAACCTTACACAATGGAGGAGATGAATTCTCTATTGAATAGTGTTTCGGTTTCAATGCTTCAACTCAGACCTAACTGTAGTTGTTCAATGGACATCGCACCATGAATTAACTATAATTAATGTATAGTTTCCATGTTGAATTTCAACGATATTCTCACGTTGAGAGAACTATGTAATATCGTCACTCAAGATTTCCTGTTTGACCTAATTGTTATTAACCAACAGGAAACTCTTAGATGAGTTATTCTTTGGATATCCAATAACTATCCATATGTAACCACTTGGTATCCTGAGCATCTATTAATGTTACACTGTCCAACATTTGGAGAGCCTTATTCAGTCTCAATGGATGTATCGATATCCTTTTTTAAAACATCTTGACCAAAAATATTTAAATGGTAGTACAATATGATAAATTTCTCATGACTACAACATTTAGTAGCTACTATCACATAACTTATTATTTAAGGAAATATACCTTAATTAATTACTTATACCACTATGTAATAAAGTATATATTAGAAATAAAATATGCTTATTATGAATATTTGACATTTTCATGGTGATCTTAAAGTCCACTTTGACAATTCCATGTTCTTTCTTAAATTCTCCTTGTTGGAAGATAAACTTCGTGTACTTTAGGCTAATCCTTCCAATGACCATTTATTATTACACCATGGACCCTTCGATGGACCCAACAAATCTCAAGTACTTTCGATTCCCGTTTGGGCTCGATTTACTCATATTCCTTCAGTTCTTCAATTGATGATTAGTTTAGATTGGTTATCTGGTCTAGTTGGCAAACTGAGATGCTTTGATGTAAGTACAGTGGATAGGAAAAGACTGTTATATGCTCAGGCGCTTACTTAAGTGAACCCTGATAAAGCATTGGCAACCAAATTGCACGTTAGACTAACTGAGGGACAATTAGTTGCGGTTCCTGTTTCCTATAGTTGGAAGCCAGATATATGCTCATCTTTCCATTTCTTTGGTCATATATACGATTCTTGTAGGTATGGTTGTCCTACCTTGCCAATTGAGGTAGATTCCCTACTACATATTCCTCTGAAGATCCCATTGCCGAAGCCTCCTGTTATGAAATGGATTCCCAAGGCTAGTATTCCTTCTCCTCTTGTGGCACAAGTGGATGTTGATGTTTTTGAAGTTTTTTCAATAGTCGTGGTGACTCCTTTTGATATATTACTTGGAACTCTGATGAGCAATCTTGGATACATGAAGCTTCTAAAAAGAGATACTCTACTGAGTGTAATACTTACCCCATGTTTGTGGGTGATGATGAAGGTGAGAGTAGACGTCTATACTATCACATTGAGGGTAAAGGTCATACCCTTACTAAGATTAGTGAGCTTGGTGATGCGAACATGAATTTGTTTTAAGTTACCACTTGGCATAGGAAATTCATATATAGCTGTGACTCCCCCGACTTTGTTCCTAATCTTGCACTTATATTCTCTGTATATGTCCACGTTCTCGGTCCTAATTCGTCCAATGATCGTAGTAGATCCACCTCTTTTGAAGGGGCCTAATCGAGGTCCTTACTAGTTTAGGCATGTTTCCTAACTCTCGTGGTGTATTTTTTTTCTTTTAGCTACTTAGGAGTCTTTGCTACTCACCTGTATTTCATTTTTTTGATGGTATGGCTATTATTAAACCAGCTAGTCTGTGCAAAATATACGTTTTCTAATTATATAAGCTTATAATTTAAATATTATATCTTATTTTATACAAAAAATGATTTTATAATTTTACATAAATAGTTTCACACTTAAAATATTTTTGGAAAAAATAAAAAATAGTTTTACATATAATTTAATTGTATAGTATTAGCCAAAATTAAAATTGAACTTAAAATTATATATGAAATATCCAAGTATTAAAATATCAGTCAAACTTTTAATGAAAGTATAAAATTCAAAACCTTATTTGAAAATTATTTTATTTAATTTTCACCAACTTAAATATGGAATTTAATATATATATATATATATATATATATATATTTAAATTGAAAAAACATTTCTTTGCCCTGAGCGTTATAAGGTGTGTATATATTTAATATATATATTATATATTTTTATTTAATTATTAATATATATATTTATTATTAAGTTATATATATTTAATGTATATTTCTATAAAATATTATATATATTTTTCTTTCAGTTCTGCAGCAAAAAAAGTCAAATTATTAGTATAATTATAAATTCTGTGTGTGCGTACATGTATGTATGCATGTATGTAATATTTTTTATACATAAATTAAATTATATAAGTGTACATTTGGACGATATATTTGTAAACCAGATGAGTTAACTTGTTTTTTGCCGTGTAAATTCCAACATTTATACACAAGCATGTTAGACCTTGCATGGATTGCAATATGACACATGCGCACTCGCACGCGCACACACACGTATATATCTGTGTGTATGTGTGTGTACGATAAACAAGTATATATCTATAATATAATATTAGTTATATGATATAAAACTATATTATAAATTTAAATAAAATAATGATCTTATTTAAGAGAAATTTAGAAATGTTCTAAATATGTTAGACTTTATAGGCCCAATATAAATCCAATATGATAAAAATTTGAAATTCACCTATATCTTCCGTTGTTGGCTAGCCAAGTTTCAACAATGGTATTAGAGCCCAATAGCCTATGCGATCTAAATTAATCAAGTTAGGGTTAACTAATTAAGATTACAGCCCAAATATAGGATGTCTAGAAAGGTAGTGTCGAAGGATAGGTTTGGATAATCAAGTACTATGCCCTACCTAGCTACTGAACTAGTCTGAACAAATATGTGAGTCCAAAGGATGCCTCTAATAGAAAAGGTCCAATTTGAAATGATTCTTGGGCTAATTGTCAACATTGTTTGAGAATTAAAAATATAATTTTAAATTTAATAATTAAAATTAAAATAAAGTATATAAATATTATAAATTTTATAATAGAATAAAATTTTCAAAATATTTGAAAATTAATTTCTAAATTTATAAAATTTATTAATGAGGTTAATTATATATATTAATTGAATAGCTTAATTAATAAATAAATATATACATGTATTATTAAGATATATATTATGTTGTTTCAAAATTTAAAATACTATAAGTTTACATGTATGCATATAAATGAATTTCGAAATTAATATAATTGAATTAAAAAATAATAATTAAATAAATTAATTAAAAGGTTAATTAATTAAATAATATTTGCATATATATGATATATGTGTTATACTATAAAGGTTATAGTATATAATAAATATTTCACATAAATGTTATAATAAAGATAATATAAAACTAATTAAAGCTAATTAAGTAATATTTAATTGATATAATATTATACATCAGACAATAATATAAGTAATATGAAATATAAAAGATATATAATAATAAAACTTATATATTATAATTGTATAAATTAAAGGTGGAACATTTAGAAACCCTAAATAGACTTAAGGAATAAATACATATGTAAATGTATATATACTGTGATTTTCGATGTGTCCGACAATTGAAATACAAGGGTATTTCATAAGAAATATATTATTCCATAAGTCGATATCACTCTATATAATATATTAAAGAATGAATCTTCAATATAATTATTGTCCTCTACCATACATATCAATAAATTACTTGCATACTCCTTAGTTGTTGAGCAAACTCAAGCTAGGGATGTTATATGTAGTATTATTAATATACTAAATAGACAAGGTAAGATGACTATATGTATTTGTTGAGCAAACTTAAGCTACGTATACTATGTTTAGGCCATCATAATATGGTAGGTACGAATAAATAATTTCGTTTCGACTTATTGAGCAAACTCAATGTCGAAGTGAAATTAGGACAAGGTACCAAGGGTTAGGAGTTGTATATGATATAAGTGCTAAGGAGTTATCCATATTCCATGGATCTATGACTTGTTGAGCGAACTCAATGTCATAATTTCAAGACGAGTGAGTCCTAACACCTAATGATGAAGTCAAAAGACTTCTATGTTTTGATTTAGGGTTTGGCGAAACATAAAAGACTAATGATCTACCAATTAAAACTTGTAGAAAATATCAAGTCCAATACTATTTTTTGATAATGACAAGCTTATTAGACCGAACTATAGTGATTGACTAAGAGCAATTAATATAACGTTGACTTACAAGCATCTGTGGTTGGCTATTACATGCGATCTTAAACAATAACCTGCTGATGATGCAGACCTCGAACTATGACTTTCTTTTGAAAAGTAAGTTTCAAACCTAGAGACTGCCTAAATTTTTGTGATGTTTATATTAGACAAGCCATTGTAGAGGCAGTGTGAAAATATATCTATCCATGATATGTTTGATAGTCTCAAGACCCTATTTAGTGAACATCCACATTCCGCAAGGTACGAGCTTATGAAGAAGTTGTTTATTACCAAAATGACCAAAGGAAAGAAAATGGATGACGTGCTAATGACGAAGAACAATATTGATAGGTTTTCGCAATTGGATGTATAGATAAGCAATGAATTGCAAGTTAATTGGATCCTTTATTATCTTACTCCTTAGTATGAATCGTTCATATACAATTATAACATAATTCAATAAAATGTGAATCTCATGGAGCTCCTCAATATGTTGAGGTCGGCCCAGACTACATTTAAGGATCAAGGGGTCATGCTTGCTATAAAGGGTGGTGCGTCATTTTCAAAAGATTCAAAGAAGCAGAAAAGAGAAAGTAAGAAAAAAAAGAAATGTAAGAAGACCGATGACAAGGGTGAATGTCACTAGTGCCATAAGAAAGGTTACTGAAAAAGGAATTATCCTGATTACTTGAAAATTGTTTGAGAAAGAAACCAGAATGGTCCTGCAGCTCCATCGGGTACATTTAAAATTCAAAAATTGTTTTCTAATCAACAAAATGTCTTGGGTCTTAGATACTGGATTTGGAATTCATATATGTAATTTATTACAGTGGTTTAGGAACTTGCTTTGCATGGCAAAAGGAGAGTTGTGGCTCCAAGCTGTTGATGGATCTATCGTAGATGCAATGGCAGTAGAAGATTATCATTTATGTTTGCCTAGTGGTGTAGTTTTGATATTAAATAAATGTTATCGTGGGATTATTTTTGTTTCTAGATTGTCTGAGACTGGATATATATTTCATTGTGAAAATAATGTTATAAACATTAGTTTGAATAGGAATAAAGTATGTGATGAAGTGCTCGAAAATGGCAGTTATGTTATCAGTATTAATTATTTACGTTCTGTGAATAATTCTTCTAACAATGTAAATGATAGTTATTTTTGGCATAATAGGTTAGGTCATATTAGTAAGAAATGACTACACAAACTCCAAACGTAAGGTTTTCTCCCCTCACTTGATTCCGATCATTTAACACATGTGAGTCATGTCTCAAAGGTAAAATGACCAAGCACCCCTTCAGTGGGAGCAATAAAAGAGTTGATAAATTCTTAGGGTTAGTACATAGTGATGTATGTAGCCCAATGCCTACAATAATCAAAAATAATAGCTCATATTTTGTTACCTTTACTGATGATTTTTCGAGAATAGGATATGTGTATCTTATGAAGAAAAAATTTGATGTTCATGATAAATTTGTTGAATATAAAAAAGTAGTATAAAACCAAACAGGCCATAAGATTAAGATTCTTCGATCAGAATGAGGAGGTGAATACATTGGATAGGAATTCCAAAAGTAGTTAAAAGATAATGGGATTGTCTCTCATATTACTCCACCTTATAATACACAACACAATAGTGTGTCGGAGCGAAGGATTGGAACCTTATTAGATATGGTTCATTCCATGATGAGTAAGGCTGAGTTACATTTGTCTTATTGGGAATATGCACTAGAAACCGCAATGTATATCTTGAACTTGTTGCTCATAAAATCTATGCTTAAAGCATCATATAGGATGTAGTACTGTACTAATCCCCAACTCAGGTATTTGAAGGTGTGGGGTTGTTCGACGTACGTTAAGAACGTTGATCCAAATGAACTAGAGGAAAGATCGATATGTGTAAATTTATAAATATCCTAAATACTCAAATGGAATCTACTTTCCACAATATCGAGGACCAAAAGGTCATTGTTTCCCAACGCATTGTCTTTTTAGTAAAGGAATTTCTATCATAGGAAATTTTAGGTTATAGACTTGGATGAGATCCAAGAAGTTAGCACTAAGGCTGAACCGGTGAAAGAATCGAGTTCACCCGTATAAGAAAACACATAACCTATTAAAAGGTCTAGTAGAGAACTCGCGCACCAGAGAGATACTATAGTTTTATTGTGGATGGCGAGATGGAGGATTGTGTCTTAAATGACGACACTCCTCTATCTTTCCAACAAGAACTGTAGAGTAAAGACTCTACACTTTGACTTCGAGCAATGAAATTCGAGATGGATTCCATGTACGAAAACAAATATGGACTTTATTGGTCATACCCAAAGGGATAAAATCCATCGGATGCAAATGGGTTTTTAAGAAAAGTCTAAATGCAAATGGAGAAGTGGAGACTTATGAGGAAAGGCTAGTTGCGAAAGGATTTCTTTAAATTCAAGATGTTGATTATGATGAGACCTTTTTATCCATAACTATACTTAAGTCCATTCAGATTATGCTAGTAATTGATGCATTCTATGACTATGAAATATGGCCAATGGACAAAGACGGCATTTCTAAACAGAGACTTAGAAGAATCCATATATATGCCATAGCCTGAAGGTTACATGGTCAGTGCGAGTGAGGGTAAGACTTGTAAGTTGTTAAAGTCCATTATGGACTTAAATAAGCGTCAAGAAGTTAGAATATGTGTTTTGATAAGGTAATCAAACTGTTTGGTTTCTATCAGTACATAGAGAAAGGGTGTGTATATAGAAAGGAACAGGGCAACACTATTGTTTTCTTATTGGTATATGCCAGCGATCTATTATTGATTGTTAATGACATCTCGTTATTACAATCAGTGAAAGCTTAGTTTTCTAAGAACTTCTCCACGACGATTTAGGAGAAGCAACCTATATATTGGGTATTAAAATATATAGAGATAGATCTAAGAGGCCGTTGTGATTGTCCTAATCCCTATACATAGATACCATACTTAAAAGATTTGGTGTGGAGAATTCCAAACGTAGAAACGTTCCAATACAATCTGAAATCATCCTTTCTAAGAAAGACACTCCTCATGCCGATGAGGAGAAAGAGCGTATGAAGAGGATCCCCTATGCTTTAGATATAGGATCCATAATGTGCACTATGCTACATACTAGACTAGATGTGGCATGCACAATAGAATGCATAAGCCGATACCAGTCTAATCCTAGAGAAAAACATTGGATGGCCTTAAAATGTATATTGAAGTATTTAAGAAATACTAAGGACTTGTTCCTTGTATATGGGAACATAGACTTCCTTATGAAGGGGGCATGGACTCTAGCTTTCAAAGTGATATAGATGATAGTAATTTAGTGTCTGGTTATGTCTTTGTACTTAACGACGGAGCCGTCGGCTGAAAAAGTTCCAAACAAGAAACATTATTTGATTCGACGATGGAGGCCGAGTACATCGCCCTCAATGAAGCAGCTAAAAAGGAAATCTGGATTTGCAAATTTTTAAGTAAGCTCGGAGCGATTCTCGATATATAGAATCAATGGCATTGTTCTATGATAAAGATGCGGTGATCCATATCGCAAAGGAACCTAGAGTACACAAGAAGTCACGGCATATTCTTCGAAAGTTCCACCTCATTAAAGAATTCATTGAGAAGAAAGAGGTCGTGATACAAAGGTAGATACTAAGGACAACATAAGCAGATCTATTTACTAAGGGTATAGTTGTTAGAAATTCCAGTTTATGTTTCAATGATAACAACTATACAATCATATATATATATATATATATATATATATATCTTATCATTATTATAGGTATATGCTAGAAGAAGACGTCATGCTCGAAGATATCGAGACTCAAAGAGAAACGAAGATTCATTCACCATACTGCTGTTTAATAAGGTTATTTTACTATAAAAGAGTCTTAGATAAACTATTGTTAAGGTATTTTGAGTATATATGGATACACGATCATACATAATTTCATATACATCAAAAATAAGTTAAAACTGATTTTACACATCACAAACGTCTGAGATAAAACCATAGATGTCTGTGAAAATTCTCAGATTAAAATCTTCTTAAGTCAAAGACATTTGAGGTTTTTACAGTAAACATCTATCATATGCAAAAAATGCCAATTTTAAAAATACACTTCAGTTTTGAAATAAAATAAAACCACCTTTGAACGAAAGGTTGCAGCCATTAAAGTGAATAGACTTTCTTAAATAGTAACAACTCTTCATCTGCGCCTTTTTGAATCTATAAATACATTGATTGAGAAGTAAAAATCAACAAACTTGAATTAATCTACTCTTTACTCTCTTGATTTCTAAACACTTTCTTGCGTATACGTTGTTCACAAATTCTCAATCTATTATGACCAAAATATAATTTTGGTTAAACCATTTCCTACAACTCAAAGCATTCAAATTCACATACTCAAAGGAGATCATAGGAAGATTTGTACTATATGTGAAAAACTATGTATTTAGAACACAAGGTTGTCAGAGATATACTTTTGTATTAGCCTATTCCTCTGGGCGAAGCGAGGGTAATTTGGTTAAAGGAAATACCAAAGGGGGGCTTCAGGACTGGATGTAGGACGGGAGGCTTGAACCAATGTAAAAACTCCGGTTTGCGTACTTTTTATACTTTACTTTTTATAGTTTACAATAGTATTAGTTCATACACTTGCATATTATACACAAGTTAGATAATATCTTATCCATAAGAACATTTCAATTGGTATCAGAGCTAGGTCATTTAAATCTATAGTGACACGTAATTGAAGTCATTAACATGGCAAGTACATTTTAGGAAGGTCAATTAACAGCTCATCTTCCACTATTTACTGGTTCTAATTATGCTTATTGTTCAACATGCATGCGAGTTTTTATAGGAGCAAGTGGACTAGAAATATGGCTAGCAACTCAAAACAAATATGAAGCACTTAACGCCGATATTGGCACATGGACTGATGCACAAAAAGTAGAGGCATCTAACAATGCCAAAGCTATGAATGTATTATTTTGTTCACTCGATAAAAATGAATTTTCATGAGTTATGTTTTGCACTACTGCTTATGATATATGGCATATCTTATAATTTACATGAAGGCACAAATAAAGTTAAGCAAACAAAATTTCTATTCTTCAAAATCAAATTTCATCTTTTAAAATGAAATCAAATGAATCAATTATTGACATATATGCCAGATTTCAAACTATATAACACGATCTTATGGCACTAGGAGTTAAATTCACTGATTTTGATTTAGTCACATGAATTTGAGCTCTCTGACAAATGAACAGGAAAGAAAAGCTTTAACCGACGAAGAAGCTAACGATCTTTCCTTACTCAAAGTCAAAGAGTTAATAGGAAATCTGATGTTGTATGAAGCTAATTTACAGGAAAGAAAATAAAAAAATCAAGAAAAGAAAAACAAATCATTTCATGCAAATAATGACAACTCTGACTTGGAAGAAGATGATATTGTTTTCATCGCCAAAAATTACAACAAGTTCAAGAAGTTCAAAAGGATGACAAAATTACAAAACAGCAACACAAATTCCTCAAATCAAACATCAATGAAATGCTTTGTGTGTGATAAATTTGGCCATATGAAGAAGGACTATCCACTACTCAACAATAATAAAAAGAAAAAGAAATTCTAAAATTCCAAGAAAAAGAATAGCATTTCAAGTAACTTGGGATGACTCGACTCTTCCTCTTCATCCGATAGCGGCGGCAACTCTAACAAGCAAATATTTGCTTCATGGCTAGCACGAATGAGGTATGTCCTGAATTAACATACGATGAAATTCTTGAAATTAGTATAGAATTAGATGACAAGTATAAAGAATTAATGAATAAATAAATAAATAAATAAAATGTGGAAAAATTCAATAAAGATGAATTAGAAATTGGATTGTCAAAAAAATGAAAAAACTATTTTAGAAGAAAGATTGAAATTAGCACAAAAAGAATGTAAAAAATTGTCATCTCAAAATGTTACTCTAACATATGATATATAGGATAATAAAATAGAGAATTATAAACTTGAAAAAGAAAAGTATGAATTGAAACAAAATTTAAAATTAGCTAATATAAAAAAATTTGATTCTCAGAAATAAATTAGACAGAATTACTAACAATGTTTCAAAATTTAATAAAGGAAAGCAAAATCTTGAAAATTTGATAAAAATTTCAAAACCATTAGGAAATAGGAAGAGATTAGGATTTAACACAAAAAATCATAAGCTTTCAAGAAATTATTTGGTTTCTATTAATTAAGGATTTAAGAAGTATAGTACATTATATACAAATTTTAGAAAAACAAAATCTAAATATGAAAATAAGGGAACAAAAATGATTAAAATATAGATTCCTAAAGAAAATAACAAATTGATAAGACAAAAACACACAGATGTTTATTTAAAAGATACAGTTCATAATGAAAATTACATCTCTAAGGGTTCCAAACCCTCATAGGTATGGCTACCTTCTCCTACTAATACATAAGACCCTAACGAAGGAAGTGGGTACAATTAAGATTTTTTTTATTTTTCGGGTACCCAAAAACAAAATTAATAATAAGGAGAAATGGATACTCGATAGCGGATGCTCCAAACATATAATGGGAAATGCACACATGCTATCAAACATCACTTGCATAGACGGTGGCAAGGTCGCTTTTAGGGATGATTCCGAAGAATATGTATTTGGATTGGAAACGTCGTCAATGTCGATATATCTACTTCTCCTATTATTTCAAAAGTATTATTGTTAAAAACTTAAAATATAATTTACTTAGTATAAGCTAATTATGCTATAATGGATATAGAATCGATTTTGAAAAGGATAAATGCAGTATTTTCGGTCAAAATAAAACTTTAATTTTTGAAGGAACAAGAAATTGAAATATATATTCTAAACATGAATATTAATTAGAATATTGATTTATGCTTAACCGCAAATATGATGATCCATGGATATGGCATAAACGATTTTGTCACACAAATTTCAAATATATAAACAAGTTATCTAACAAAAATTTGGTAAGAGGTTTACCCAAAATAAATTTCAAAGTTAAAAATCTATGCAATGCATGTCAACTTGGAAAATTAAAGCAAAACTCATTTAAGTCTAAAAAGAAAATATCTACTAAACAACCTCTTGAATTACTTCATTTGGACTTATTTAGTCCAACTCAAGTACTTTCAACAAATCACAAAAAATATGATTTTGTAATTATAGACAATTTTTCAAGATATATTTAGACGCTATTTTCAAAGATAAAAGTGATACATTCAAATGTTTAAAATTTTTGCTAAACTAATTAAGATTATAATGGATCTAAAAACCAAAAGTATAAGAAGTGATCAGGGTGGAGAATTTGAAAATAAATTATTTACAAACTTTTGTAATAAAAATAAAATTAACCATAATTTTTCATTTCCACGAACACCACAACAAAATGGAGTAGTTGAAAGAAAAAATCGCACCTTGCGAGAATGTGCTTGAACTCTCCTAAATGGCAGTGGCTTACTAAAAACATTTGGGCCGAAGGAGTTGCTACTGCATGTTAGGTATTAAATCGTGTAACTCTTAGACCTATGACTAAAAATACATGTTATGAAATGTTCTATAAAAAGAAACCAAAAGTGTCATATTTTCGAATATTTGGAATAAAATGCATTATTTTAAACACAAAAGATAATCTTGGCGGATTCGATTCAAAAGATGATAAGGGAATTTTGTTGGATATTCGATCAAAGTAAAGCATATATAATTTTTAACAAACAAATGATTGTCATAGAGGAAAGTCTACATGTCTCGTTTGATGAAAACCTTAAAAATATAAATAAAGATGACGAAGAAGTCCTGACACTAATCAAAATAAAGCCATTATGATTGAAAATAATAATGATAATCAAAATAGCTGTGATTTGAAATCACCACCCCATATTTTAAAAGATCATCCTATTGATAACATAATTGGAAATCTAGATAACAAAGTCTCAAATAGAAGGAAAATAAATCAAATGAGTAATGTAGCATTTATATCTATTTTGAACCAAAAAATTACAAAGAAGCATCAAATGACAATTTCTAGATTTTAGCAATGCAAGAAGAACTTAATTAATTTGAACGAAATAATATCTGGGAACTAGTATCAAGGCCAAACCATCAATCGGTAATTGGAGCAAAATGGGTTTTTAAAAACAAAGTGGAGAAAAATGGAAATATTATATGTAATAAAGCAAGATTAGTGGCAAAGGGACACAATCAAGGAAGAAGGATTTGATTATGAAGAGACGTTTGCACATGTGGCATGTCTTGAAGCAATAAGAATATTACTTGCTTTTGCATGTCATCATAGCTTTAAGCTATTTCAAATGGATGTTAAAAATGCTTTCTTGAATCGTTTTATAAAAGACAACGTTTACGTTGAACAACCACCACTATTTGTTCATGAAAAATATCCATATCATGTTTTTAAACTTACAAAGGAATTATATGGTTTAAAACAAGCTCCTCGAGCTTGGTATGATCGATTAAAATCACGTTTAATAAACCCCGGTTTTCAAATTGGTAAGATAGAAACAATATTATTTATTAAAAGAAAACAGAAGGATATATTAATTGTTCAAACGAATTTGAAATGTCTCATATGGGTGAATTGAATTTCTTTTTAGGATTACGAATAAAACAATTAAATAATGGAATTTTTATAAATCAAGAAAAATACGGTAAAGAATTACTAAAACGCTTTGAAATGGATAATACACCAAGTAAACCCACTCCAATGAGCACTATTAATCATCTTGACAAAGATAAACATGGAAAAGAGTTCAATCAAAAACTCTATCGAAGCATGATAGGATCCTTACTATACTTAACAACTAGTAGACCAGATATTATGATGAGTGCTTTTTTATGTGCAAGATTTCAAGCACAACCTAAGGAATCACATCATCGGGCTGTTAAACGAATTTTACGATATTTAACAAATACTAAATACTATGGTCTATTTTATCCAAAAGGCAGTATGATTGAACTCGTATCTTATAGTGATGCGGATTTTAGTGGATCAAAATTGGATAGAAAAAGTACAAGTGGAACATGACACTTTATTGGTCAATCGTTAGTTTCATGGTTTAGTACAAAGCAAAATTATGTTTCTCTTTCGACATGTGAAGCCAAATATATTTTTGCTACCTTAGCTTGCGCTCAAGTAATATATCTGCAACAAACACTTAAAGACTATGGAAAAATAACAAAAAAATCTCCAATATATTACGATAGTACCGGTGCTATAAATTTATCTAAAAATCTAGTTAATCATTTATGAACAAAACATAACGATATTAGTCACCATTTTCTGAGAGATAATGTTGAAAAAGAATAATAACTCTTGAATTCGTTAATACCGAAAATCAAATAGCTGATATTTTTACAAAACCGTTAAGTAAACTAACTTTTATTAAGTTAAGACGAGATCTAGGAATTTCTTCGTACAATGAATTGGTTAACTAAATTTATAAAACCAATATGTTGTTCACTTAAATTTATAATAGCTTATATGGACTTTCAACTGCACAATTGGTTTTATACTCAGGATTAACTACAACCACACAAAAAAAATTAAACAACAACCATTTAAAAACTAACTATTCTCTGTTAAATTTTTTTATGGATTAACTCATTTTCCTCAACTTATTTTCAAAATATAGCAAAACTTTATCTTATAAATTCGGCTTATATTCTATTTAAAAATAAATAAACACAAATAAATTATTAAAACAAATAATACAATGTATTCCAATCACCACTCCACCTATTCAACTGTCGACTATAAATCCCCCTCATCAGATAACACTTGCCGTATCACCAACTAAATCCACACCTATATCAACTCGTTCAGTTTCTCTAAACATTGTTGCATCACAAACATACCACATTGGTTTTTCTCCTAAAGAAAAGAAAGCTAAACGTTCGATTGATCTGAAATCAACATATCTCACCGACAAAGTCGATGAGATATATCACTATCAACAAGAAATGATCGACGTTCAATGGGAAATGTATTATGAACAATGACGTCAAGGACTCCATCTAAATTTCTCGAAAAGTATATTCTAGCAATTTGTGGTCATTCACCAACAAAAAATTGCTTACATCAAAATCTCCTCGATTACAAGAAACTCGTACAAAAGCGCATAACATTACTTTGAGAAATCTGTGCAAACCGGGACCATCAAACTAAGCTTGAATTGACAATCCAAGTTGTCTAAGTTGGTCTCCACTGAAGCCGTTAATTGACGATACATAAGTTAAACCATATTCATGGGATATACAACTAATCAACAATCCTAAATTCTTCGACAAAAACTAAACTTATGCTACGCATCATATAAATTTTGTTTATGTATTAATTTTTCTTATGTATAATGCTTTGTTGCATTAAAATTTTGATAAAATTTCTATGACATTTAATTTTTTTCTGTATGTCAGAAAATACATACCACAAACGTATGTGAAAATATCACAGACGTCTGTCACATATTACAGGAATTTTTTTTCTATAGCCACAGACGTCTGTAGAAACCTTACAAACGTCTGTGAAAATTCTCTATTTAGTTTTTTTGCCACGGACGTCTGTGGAACCATCACAGACATCTGTCGATTCTTTTTGTTTTATTTTTACTGACGCTACGGACGTCTGCGGCTCCCTCACAGACGTCTGTCACTGTTCTGACAACAAATTTTCAATAGCCATATATAAACAACTTTACCCCTTTCTTCACTATTACCTCCATTTCAACTCCCAATTTTTGAAACCCTAGCTTCCAAAACATTCAAATTCATCAATCAATGGCACCCAAGAAGGTAACCGTCTCCAAAATGCAAAAACAAGGCCAATCTTCCTCCTCCTTTCAAGTCCTAGTTACACAAGCTCACATCAACCAATGGCTCCGCAACAATCCAAATACCATCAAACAATTTGAGGCGCTTTCCTAAAAGAAAATCCATTCTGGTCCTTTCTATCGCCCTGGAAATGTGACAGAGTATGAAATTTTAGGAATAACTATGGATGTCGATTGCGCAATCTAATTAGCTATGACGCAAATAAGGTAATCGTTGATCCTCTTGCTATTTACCTTTTCTACTCCAATTTATGTAGTGCGGAAATTTGGAATCCTGAAATTGAGGATGGATGGTTATAGTCTAGTGTTTATGGAAAAGAAATCAAAATTGTTGTACATATGGTTAGCCATATACTTGGATGTTCTTATGAAGGAATTGACTTAACGGATATACCAGATCATAGTCTTTTACCTAGGGATGAGGTTACCCATCAAATATGGGAAGATAGGATGCCCTAATGGACTACTTACCTATGCCCATGTTCTAGACTACTGAATCGAATGATAATTAACACAATCATTCCCCGTCTAGGTGGTCAAGATCAAATTTATCCCAATGACCATCGTGCTTTGTATGCAATATTTGGTCACCTACCGGTTAATTGGGAAAATTTTATTCATGACCAAATTAAAGGTTTTTTGACTCAGCATCGACGCTCAATTGTATATGCTCCATACATAATGCACATTTTGCATGATCTTGGAGTTCTTTCGCACTTATCACAATACAAAGAAATTCAAACATAAGATAGTGGTCCACGATATATCTTTGATGCATCTTCCTAAAACCCCTCCTCATATCATCCTCTTCGACCAATGGACTCTACAACAGCATCAACAAGAACATCAAGGTCCTCCTCTAACTAGCACTTCTCATCCTTCACAACAACCACATTCCTCTAGTCATGCTACTAAATATTAGTCAAACTCTGACATACAAGAAGCTCGCGTTGAACCAATGCAAAACGAATCTCTTCGTGATTTGGCAATCACAAACCACAAGATAATCACTACTAGTCAACGAGCTTTAAACTGAAAAATGACTGGATTGGAACTTTCTTTCTCCACAAGGATGATAAAAATGGAGAAAACTTTGGACAAAGTAGTCTCCACTTTAGGCAAAGTGACACGCAAAGTACGTTGTCGATCTTCTTCTCGCCTTTCATCCTCGCCTTCACCAACACCTCCACCTCGGGCTCAAACACCAGTTTATCGCTCTCAAGCCTCCCCCGAAGGTACGTCTCACGATAGAGGTGACCGAGGGAAGACTTATGTTCAACCTGAGGAAGAAGAAGAAGATAGTGATCACATGTACGTATTTGACACTCCTCGTTTTCAGCAACAATCATATATGAAATTCCAAGGCTTTTCAATTAACGAAGATAAGGAATACAATGATCAAACACAATTGTCGGGTACATACGAGTAGGATCCATCTTCTTAATGGGAATATTACGAGAACTATAAGGGCATATCCTACTCACAAAGTCAGTACAATTGGAGATTTTTTCTTTTACTTTATGCTTGTTTGTTTTAAGTATTTACAACTTTTGTTCCAATTATCTCTAATTTTATTTGAACTTCCATATTTAATTTTCCATGATCCTAATTTATAACATGTTATGTCTATTTAATATCTCTATATCCTATATTTTTTCCCTCCATTTTGATAATAACTAAGGGGGAGAAATCTATGCATGTACATAGGGGGAGACAAACATAATAATACTTCCATTTTTTTGATTGTATAGTTGATTTTTCATTGTATAGTTATCACCATCAAAAGGAGGGAGATTGTTAGAACCTCTAATTTATGTTTCAATGATAACAACTATACAACCGTATATATATGTGTACATTATCGATATTGCAGGTATATGCTACAAGAAGACACCATGCTCGAAGATACTGAGAATCAAAGAGAAACGAAGATTCATTAACTATAATACTATTTAGTAAGGTTATTCTAGTTTAAAAGAGTCTTTAATAAATTATTGTTAAGGTCTCCTTAAGTATATATGCATACACAATCATACACAATTTCATATACATCAAAAATAAGTTAAAAATATTATTTTACACATCACAGACATCTGAGATAAAACCATAGATGTTTGTGAAAATTCTTGGATATTTTTTTGAAGTCACAGACGTCTGAGGTTTCTACCACAGACGTCTGTCATATGCAAAAACTGCCAATTTTGGAAAGACACTTTAGTTTTGAAACAAAAGGAAATCATATTTAAACGAAACGTTGTAGCCATTAAAGTGAATAGACTTTCTCAAATAGCAACAACTCTTCATCTTCACCTTTTTGAATCTATAAATACTTTGATTGAGAAGTAGAAATCAATAAATTGAATTAATCTACTCTTTACTCTCTTAATTTCTAAACATTTTCTTGCGTATACATTTTCACAAATTCTCAACCTATATAACCAAAATATGAATTTGATTAAATCACTTCCTATAATTCAAAGCATTCATATTCACATGCTCAAAGAAGATCATAGGAAGATTTGTACTATAAGTCAAAAACTGTGTATTTGGAACACAAGATTGTCAGAGATATACTTTTGTATTAATCTATTCCTTTGGGAAAAGCAATGGTGATTTGGTTAAATGAAATAACGAAGGGGAGCTTGGGGATTGGACGTAGGACGGGACGTCCAAACCAGTATAAAAACTCTAGTTTGCACGCTTTTTATACTATACTATTTATTGTCTACTATAGCATTAGTTTGTACACTTGCATATTATATACAAGTTAGATAAGATACGATCCATAGAAACTTTTCACTAGCTTGGTCGACTCTTGAGAAGCTGATTGATGGAATGGGAACGAGGTTCCATAATTGGCCTTTAGTGCAAGTGAGAGATTGATAGAGTTAAGTATATTCCTTGGGGAAAATGCTATAATTTATTGTAAATTAATTAACTCTATAATCAATTCTCATTCGTAATAAAGGCGTTTTTCTTTCTGTTATATGTTTTTATAATATGTTATAAACAATTAAAAATTTAACTAAAATATATTTAACAGAAAATCTATTAAGTGGTGTGTTTGTGATAGTACTTACAAATAGTTGTAACCATGTGTATTATATCACAATATAATAAACACATCATTTTAAATATTCCTAATCAGGATGAATCGAGGCTGGATATCGACGCATCCATTGAGACTAGAGAATGCAACGCTCTTCAAATATTGGGTAGTGTATTTACTCATGACTAATGGGGGCACTAAGGCATTACATACTGATAGTTATTGAATAACTATGGAATGACTCGCTCGATAGTTTTCTGTTAGTTAATATATCTAAGATCAAATAGAAAATATCG
The DNA here is from genome assembly GCA_030765085.1 of Allium cepa. Taxonomy (NCBI): domain Eukaryota; kingdom Viridiplantae; phylum Streptophyta; class Magnoliopsida; order Asparagales; family Amaryllidaceae; genus Allium; species Allium cepa. Next base: position 403,525,787 of record CM060931.1, read on the forward strand.
ATGTGACTAACATACACAATTCTCTTGTCTTTAGAATACTATCGACCTTTAATATAAAAGCTCCGCTTTAATTATAGTCAAATCATAGCACAACGCCCATCGAGTGACTATAGTTGGGTTGATTGTAAGTATTGAAAGTGAAATGCTATTCAAGAGAGGATCCATCTTCTCGGTTATGTGAGGTAGCATCACGGTTAACTCAAAGCCAAAATCTCTAGCCATAGTAGTTCGATTAATAATAACTGTTATTATCGAACCAATGATTTGTTTTTGGGCTATATAGTTAAGCATGGACAATATTGGAATTTTGACCATTACCAAATTCCACAAGTCCAAAGTGATATTGTTTTAATGAAGAGAATTAGTGAAAATAATAGTAACAACCAGGTAACGCTTAACAAAGTAAAATTGATTTTTACTAAAACAAGGAGAAAAATTTGGCCAATATGTCATACCACCTAATAAGTGACAAATGAACATTAATAATCAAATGGTTCAATATTAATCGCTGACCAAATTTACGTCTAAAGAGTCACGCAACTGAATCGTTGAATACTCCTTGACCATAATATTTTATTAGTACATAATTGTTACAAATTCATTGATATATATGAAATGTTAGTTATAAAATTTTATTTTTATTTGATGAACAAATAGTAATAAATATGTTTGTAATAGTTATAAATATATTAATCGATAGACGATATCATACGCATTTAAATTAGATTTAAATGTAATATAGTTTGATCAGGCTTTAAATGGGTTCGAAGCCTGTATAGGACTGGTGTGTTTCGGCCATGATGAGACCATGATGGGGTGCGACCATAAGATGGGAAGATGGATTTGCTTTGGATGGGTAAGGAAAAGAGAATTAGTAAGAGAGAAAAGAGGACCTAAATCCTAACTCATCTCTCAAATCTCTCCTCAATATAAGCTTCTTAATCCACACCCATTTCAATACTTTTGAATCCTTCAATCCCCTTTACTTCTGGTTGAATTCTTCATCCCCTCACCTCCATTTTTCCGAGCTCAAATCAAATAAAATTAAACCCTATTCGATAGCCAGTGGTTAGCAATTCGGGAAATAGCAACTTTAGAATTAGAATATGATTATGGTGTTCATTTCAACACTTTAAGTTGTGAATTTTTGGCATTCATATAAGGTAATGATCTGATCTATATTTATATACTATTTATTATTTATATCTTATATTATATTATATTAGTTAGGCGACTATTGTAGTGTATCAGTATATCATCATATTTAGAATGGTTGTATGTGTATGTGTGTGTATTATGACATATACCTACCTATAATATGCAAGGCACAAAATAAAAACAATTTTTTATTTTAATTAATTTAATATACATTCTTTAATTAAATATAGGCTTTATAATTTAAAATGCTTTTTTTATAAACTGTTTTTTCCAGTTTTGGGTGATTCATTGGTGCAATGGAGTGTGAATGGTTGGAGTTGGTGTTGTTGATCCTATCATTGGTGATGCCGTTGTTAGAAATGGTACAGTTGATTCTATTGTTGGCGATGTTATATTTTATGCCAATCTATTTGGTGATTTTGTTGTTGGCTCTAAAGATGCTTGCGTTATTTCCCACTCCAAAAATCCACATGCTGCTAGTAATGTGGACTTAAATAGCCAGTCTTCGATGATTGGTACGTCTTCGATTCCTCAGCAGCTAGCTAGGCCGACTCTAATGCTTCCTGCCCCCTCGTCATCTCTATTTGCTTCTTTTCTCGGGAATGCTAGAGTTTACACTCCTTATTCTTTCGATGTAGTTGAGATTGACGATGTCATGGTTCTACCTGCCGAAGTTTTGCACATAGGTGTTGCCTATTGGTCTTGTTTTTAGATGGTTTTTTCTGGATTCTCTTCCGCACCATCATCTTGTTACAGAGTGTTGTCGTCAAGCTTGGAATCTCAAAGGGGGTCTGCAAGTGCATTTTGATTGCTTGTCGTTCTGTTTTAAATTCTGAGAGTTGAGGAAAGACCATGTGTTCTTGAGTCTGATCTAATTATCATTGTTGGGAAACTTTTTATTATCACTACTTTGATACCTTTGGTAGAAAAGGTTAAGGAACAGGTATTATCCCTATTTGGGATCAATTCTTTCATATCTCATCTGTTTTACAGCCCTTGATCCGTCTTGATTGGTTAGCCAGTGTTGTTGGCAAGGTTGAGTGTTTTGATGCCAATACAGTCGTTGGGAAAAGGTTAGTGTATGCTAAGGCATTGATTCAAATCACTCCTAACAAGCCATTACCTTCAAAACTTAGGGTCGGGATTTGTAATGATCCTAATTTTGATTAACATTATTTAGGGCATTCAAGTAGTTAAATTAAATGACATAATGTAAATGATTAAGGAAATCGAGATTTGAATAGTAATGAGTAGCCATGCCAAATTAACTAATGAACTAAGAGGAAGTTAAAATGAAATAGATAAGGGAAAAATAGGAATGAGTTATATTCAAATACCCTAAACCCTTATACCACTTTCATTTTACACATCCACAAACAAAACTAAATCTAAGAAGAGATTGGCCACCATTAAGGGAAAAGCAAGAGGAAATTAAGCAATAATCAAAAGAAGGAAGCTTAATCAATTCATGCAAGAATCAAATCTCAAATTCCTTAACCACAAGCTAAAGCTGAATAATAGGTTACATCTCATATTTTCTAGTTTTCGGTTTCTAGATCAGATCCGAATATTTATCCAAAGAATATTGCCATGTGTTGAATAATAAATATATATATATATATATATATATATATGCTTGTTGATGAATTATGCTTGCGCATATTGTTTTTTATGACAAGTTTTGATTTGAAAAACATATTAAATGACATCCAAATGCCAGGCGATTTTGATGTAAGGTCAGAAAGCATATTATAGAGATAGGTTTAAAACTTCATAATTTTCTGAATTAATGTGGATTTATTATGAATTTTCTAGTGAAGAAAATGGTAAAATTGGGTTTAAAATTAATTACGACCATATATATTAACTTTGGGTCGGAAATTTAAATGTTAGAAAACATATTAAAAGTGATTTATGGGAATTTTAGGACAATTTTTCTAAGTGTTTTATTAAGTATATAAAATTATTTAAGGTATGGAACTTAAATGTTTTATATGTTTATAAAAGGGGAAGGGGAAATTTATAAATGTTTTAAAATGTTGATCACTAAAATTCGGCAGTATTTTTAGAAAAGATTTTGGAAAAGTATTGGCGACCAATCATATGTTGACAAACAAAGCAAGTTGGTTAGAAATAAATTACTTTATAAAGTTAAAAATCAGTTTTAGAAGGCTTTTGTTGTTTTGCCACTTTCGGCAACTACCTTTCGACTACATACTTCTGCCTTCAACTGATTGAAACCAATACACATGGTATCAAGATTTGGTACATAGTGGATTGGAGATGGGCGAATGGTATAGAGTCGAAACAGGGTTTTCGAAGAGGTCCAGACTTTGTTTTGATGTCGCTGGCTTTGCTTTCGAAAAGAATGCTTTCGAATGAGATCGCTTTCAACTTTGTCAAGTGTTTTAAAAGAAAAGAGCTTTCAAAAGAGGTTTCCACCTTTGTTTGAAGAAAATGCTTTAGAAGGGGTTGAAACCCCTGTTGTCGCATTCTACCTTTCGAAGCAATGCCTTCGAAAGGGTACTTTCGCTTTAAACCTTAAGCCACTTCTCCAATGCTTTCGAAAGGGTTAGTGTCAAAACCTTCCACTTTCTTTACTTAGGAAATTGCTTTCGAAAGAGTGCTTTTGACTTGGTTATTTTAAGACCCTTTGTTCTAGTGAAAGATAGACCCATGTGTTTAATGGTTTCGAAACTATGTTCCAAGAGCTTTTACTTGAACCCAATGCTTTCTAAAGATTTAATTTGAGTATAAAAATTTAATTCTTTCGAAAGGTTTAAAAGAAGGTTTCAAAGGGGAGGTTCCCTAACGAATTTTGAAAGGTACTTAAAGTATTTCAAATGGAATGCTTTCATTTGCTTTCGAAAGGCAATTTTTATAGTGTTTTGAAGAGAGAATGTCTAATGTTTAAAAAGATTTCAAAGGGATACCTTCAATGATTTCGAAAGGTTGTTATAAAGGTTTCAAAAGGTATGTTTTGGTAACGTAAAGTAGTTTACTTGTTTCAAAAGGGGTACTTTCAATAGTTTCAAAAGGGTTGTTTAAATTTTTTTAAACAAAGGTTTCGAATGTTTTCATCAACAATATTTTGAGTAAAGCATATATCGTGGCAGAGAGATTTGAGTAAAGCAGAAGGTGTGTTTTCCTTGTTTAAGTATGATTTAAAGGTTAAATCAATTTGAAAAGGTTTTCAAGAAAATTTTGAAGGGTGGTTAACCCAATGTAAATGACTCGGATATTTGAATACCAGAAGGGACCGATGTAGGGTCGCACCCTATATGTTAGCTATAACCCCTAGCCAATTTAGTCCAAAATTCCAGTGTGTACGGCTTAGTCATAGGTAAGACCTTAATGATTGTTACACACAGAAAGGAATATATGCAGAGAAGGAGAATAGGTTATTGGTGAACCTGCAAAACCATTAGGATCAGATGACCCTATGAGAAGTAAATTAAGGACAGGCCGTCCAGAAGTGTGTTTAATAAATGTTAGATTATTTATTTTGTCTGGTATGCCCGAGTCAGCTAATGGTTAGTAGTTAGCAAAAAAAACTATATTGTTCAGACAAGTTGTCTGTTTATTACCTCATTTTGAGCATATACGATATTGCTATTGTTATTTTAATCAGTTTGATTACAGGATTTTGATTTACAAAACGAGGTGTTTTAAAGGAATATTAGTGAGGGTAAACTCGTTCCACTAAGTGGCGTGGTCTTACTTATTATCAGGAAACTAAGATGTATAGTATTATTCACACCACGTTTTATATCCGACTAAAATTTATGTTTCCTTTTAAACTCTCAGGTGCTCAAAATCAATTTGAGTAGATTGAGAGTTAAGGTTTTATTGGTTTAGTAGGTGGACAAATAAAGCTTCTAACGACGTGCAGGAGGCAAAGTTAGCTACTTAGGAGTATTTAATCTTATTTCCGCTGTGATGTATTAAGACTGCTATGTCGATTTAGTACTCTAATCATCCAAAGAGGCATCTTCATATGTCACTTTTGGCGTAGTTTATAATAATTATATTTGATCAAAACCTGGGAATTGACTACGGGATTATGTAAATTGAATATGAAATATTGCTTTGAAATGTAATCAAAAAAGTTTTTTCAAGCTGTGATGATTTTATTTCATATTCATGTGCTTCTAATATTATGGATACCATTAACATTACCGTATTTTATCACCGGAAGTTAATACTATGGATAACTACAGCATCTGTAGTGCTTAGCTTCAGGCCTCAAGATAGGGGATGCTACAACTTGGTATCAGAGCATAGGTTTATGAAAAACTTTAAATTTATAATTATTTTGAAAATATAATCCTAAGAAAATTAGAGAAAAGATCTGGGTATGGGATGACGCCATAGTAACGTACTTGTTTTTGCTATATATAAGTACTTGCTTTATCTCTATTCTCCCATCTCTCTTAAGTCTATTCTTATGTATCTTACGAAGACTCGAATGCATATATGGATGCTAGGAGTTGAAGAGTTAACCTTTGTGGGGGAAGCATCTCAACTAATGGAAATACCAGACCAAATACCAGGAGAAATCAAGATCAGGCAAAAGCTGCAAATATGGGTGTTGGAGTCCCGCAAGTCAACATGGGAGCAATATATCGGTTCTTCATAAATATAATGCAAGCAGGAGTTACTGCTGGAGTAGTTGGAGGAAATGTTGGAGGAGGAAATCAAGAAGCTCCGGTGGTGAATAACTATGCCATTTTGAGTAGAGATTATGCTCGGTTGGGAGGAAAGCTATTTATTGGTATTGAAGATGCAATTAAAGTAGAGAATTAGTTACTTCATTGCAAGAGGATGTTTGCTGATTTGGGGCTGAACTATGAGCAGAAAAGGAGATTCGCTTCTAGACAGCTACAAGAAGTAACATTGTATTGGTGGAACAGTGTTACCGTTGAAGTCAATGAGGAGACAATGACTTGGAATGAGTTCAGAAGAAGGTTCGAAGAAAGGTTTATGTCGGAGATTGTTAAGTCTAATCTACTTAGGAGGTTTGCTGAGTAGGAGCAGGGAGATATGACAGTGCTTGAGTATGCAACAAGGTTTAAGGGGCTAGTAAGATATGGCAACACCACGATTGATACTGTGATTAAGAGGAATGTAAAGTCCATTCTTGGGTTGAAGCCTAAGCTTACCAAGGCCACATTACTGCACATTAGGGAGTCATGTGATGTTGTTGTTGAGATGGCGGTGAGTCATGAAGAGATGCTTGCTTATCTCAAAGGAAATAGGACAATGGAAGCCTAAGGGGGCCTGAGTCAGAAGAGGAATTTTTTCCATAAGAAAGGAGCTCGGAAGGGAGGAGCTGCTAAGAAAGGAAAGGCGGAGTTGTCTACTATAAATGTGACAATAAAGGACACTACGTCCATGAATGTCGAACAGGAAAAGGAAAGAAAGCTCATGAGAAGAAATGAATAAAGTGTTTCAACTGTGATCAGATTGGATAATATAAGAACCAGTGCAAGGATGGTAAAGGCAAAGTGTTTACACTAGAACCAGCTACCTCGAAACCAACAGTAGAGGAGAGAGGAAAAGCTATGGTGGAAGGTATGCTTTTGATTCATGGTGTATTTGTAACATCCCACTACTTGGAGGCGCAAAACTAACGACTATGGATACTGCAGCCATCCATAGTTATTAATCCTTGGCGGCCAAATATGGCGGTGTTAGATTCATTGATACACAGAAACACAAGAATATGGAAAAAAAATTAAACACCAAACAAAATCATATTCCATTTCAAAACGTTTCTAATGCATTATACAATCCAACAATCGTCAACCACGTTTAAAAAAAATATACGTATTACAACATACACCAAGAGTGACATATAAAGATGTCCCCTTGGGTGATCAGAGTATATAAAGGCAATTTAACAACTTTTCCATTACAAACAACACGGCAGAATCAAATAAAAGAGAACTCTAGATAACTATCATGCCTTTTGCATGTCTCTGGAAGCTTTATTCGTCTAATGAGGTACTTGAAAAACTCGACCCTTAAACTACTCAAAATCAATTGAGCACCCAAGAGCTTAAGAGGAAAACATAAACTTCTATTCAGACATAAAGCCGGGTATGAATAATAATCTACCATCTCAAACCATTTAGATATCTAGTGAGACCACGCCGCTTAGCGGAACCGGTTTTCTCCTTGCTAGTATCCTAAAACCTTTTTAAAACCATATACTGTGCACCTACATCCATAATCGTTTAAACAATTCAAAGCAGTATGATATGATGATATGCAAAACAAATGAATTAATTCCGGATTACCCATTCCCATTCATTCTGACTATCTGTCTCAATTATAGTTTTTAGGATTACTCTTAACCTATTAGTTTTCATGGGCTAACTAATAATCGGTAAAATGAATAAGGACTCTTTGTCCAATTACATAGTTTTCATAGGATCACTATGAACCTATTGGTGACTCCAATATCTTTATGCTTATCATAATTTTCATGGGTTGACTGGGAACCTATTGTTAACTCCAATATCTTTTCTTCTTATCCTAGTTTTCATGGGATGACTAGGAACCTATTGACATCTGTCAATATCTTAATCCGGATATACTTTTCATGGGCTAACTACAAATTTAAAGGCCCCTGCTAGTATCAAATCATAGTTTGCATGGGTTTGCTATGAACTTGTCTTTCTGACATCTTTATTTATACAAATTTTTCATGGGCTAACTTTGAACCTATGGCCCCAGCCAATACCCTTTTCTTATACACAATTTTCATTGGCATACTGAGAACTTATTTGCCCCTGTCAATATCTTTCTTTGATAATTTAGCATCCTATATTCTGGTCTTCCTGACCTTCTGGATGCAATTCTACTCATTATGGAGTTAACATTGTTTATATTCACTACTGGGTTACTAGCTGTTTATTCTGCCCTTTCCCAAAATTCAGTTATGGGTCCATTACAATGTGAATATATACATATATGAAGAAGCATACATAATAACCTGGTTAATCCCTTTAACCTTTTAATCAAAGAAAACTTCTTCAAAAACTCCTTTTCAAAACACTTTATTTAATTATGTCATAGTTTCCTTTCAAAAATGAGATTGGGTTATTTGCTTTGAAACCTAAGGCTGTCGAAACCTTCAAAACCATACTTTCGAATTCACTGGATAACCTCCTTCGAAAGCATATAAATCTTTTTTCAAAACATTAGGCCCCTACGTTTCAAACACTTTTAAAACATCCCTTTCGAGACCTTTCGAATGTAATAAAGTATTACTTAATAACACTTAGAAGCATAGCTTCGAAACTATATTTCCAGTGCCCTTTCTGAAACCATTGGAAATAACCCTTCCGAAATCATTGAAAGCCCCCCATTCAAAACCTTTGGGTTTATACTTAAAATATCATTTGGGTCAAAGTGAATATAAACAAAAGTATCTCTTCTAAAACCATCCTTTATCGTCAAACAATATTGGGGAAAACATAATGGCGTCGGCACCATCCCTTCGAAAGCTTCAAATCATTTAAACAAAATATTGAAGGATAGCGTCGAAACCCCTTTCGAAGCCATTGCCTTCGAAACCCTTGGACCCTTTTGAAAGTATTTAGGAAGTGGCTTAAAACATCTCTATAAACAAGCATTATCTTTTGAAAGCATTGGTGACTTCAATATACTCGAACGGCTAAAGAACGGCATCAGAGCTTCGATTACGTCGAAACCTCTTTTTTCGAAAGCATTAGCTTATAAGTAAAGAAACCCATTCAAAAACTTACTCTTTAAAACATAAGTTGATGGAAACCCCTTCAAAAGCATTTGGAAAACCTCTTTTGAAAATATATGTTTCGACTCCTTCAAAGGCCTAAATAAAACAATGGCAGGTGCTTCTCTTTTTAAAACAAACAAGGTATCGACCCCATTGGAAGGAATGATTTTGACACCTAGCCTTAAGCCTTTCTTCAATCCACTAGGTACCATTTATATGACAACTTGTGTATTAGTTTCAGCTTAGTGGTTTTGACTTGAAAGAAGGCGGAAGCTCTAAGTCAAAGGGTACTTCTAAAGAAGGAGAAACCAACTTTTCTGGGTAAATCTGAGCAAACACTTTCTAACTAACCTGCCACATTTAAACACAAGATTGGTTGCCTTAACTTTTCAAATTCTTTACTTAAATAACTACCACTAATTTCAGATCTAAACCACGGTTAAGTTAGCAAATAAGCCCTTTCATTAAGCAAAACCAATATTGCAAAGAAGTCTCTTTTCTAAAATAATTTAATTCACATAGCAAATCACTTAGGAAAAATCCCCAAAAATACAAAAAATTCACTTTAATCATGTTTTCTAACATATCAAAATTTCAGACACTTATTCTTAATATAATTTCTAAAATAAATTTATAAACCCAATTAACCATATTCTCCTTTGAAAAATCATAGTGATCTTTCCATATCCTGGAAAATTATCAAAGTTAAAATCCAACTTCGAAATCAGGTTTTACTTAACATAAATTTTTTCCACGGCATTTAAACATCAGCATAAATCAGTTTTTCCCTAAAACCGCCTATAATATTATTTAACGTTCTTTTTTAAATCAAATAAATTGTAATTCAAGCATATCATCATCCAATTCATCATAAAAACGAATTTAACCTTAAATCCGAAAACATATGATTATAAAAATAAATAGAGATGGAATTATTATTCACCTTGATTAAGATAAGAAGATTGGATTGTGATTAATTTCCACTAAGCTTGAATCCCAAGCTTTACTTTGATTCCTCTTCTCTTTGATTATGGTCGGTTTCTCTTCTTATGTTTTAGTTTTCAAATTACAGTGAACGTGAATGAAATGGTAAGGAATGAGAATATATATAAGGGTAAGACTTATGTGCGGAAAATTTTCAATATACCCTTATGTAAATTAATTAACCTAAAAACCATTATTTAGCTCATTTAATTAGTTAATTGAGCACGACCTTAATTATATTTATTCGAATCTCAACCCCCTTTTCTCTTAACATTTACATTATTCTATTTAGTTTATCAAATTAAATCTCCTGAATAATGTTTTCAAAAATTAGGGGTATTACAGGCTCCCTCCTTAAAGAATTTCGTCCTCGAAATTCAGTAAGGACCAAATATTAAACATAGCAATCATCTATAACAACTCCTAACAACCATACTAGTCTAGCTTGTAAGTCTATAGAGTGGATCGTGTAGTGATATGCAAGTATACATGACTAACTATATGATGCAGCTAAGATAGAATTAATCTAGGTAAATATAGAATAAGCATACCAGGATTTTATACTGGTTCGGACCTCCCGTCCTACGTCAAGTCCCGAAGCTCCCCTTCGAAATTCGACTATCAAACACCCTCACATCGCCCGGAGGAATAGGCTTGGTTACAATAGCTTGTTCTTGTCAAGTATGTGTTCTATAACATGGATATTTACTGTTAAGTACAAATGCTTCCAATGTATATTTCTAGAGAGTATTGATTGAGGAGATCTAAATACATATGGAAGAGTGAAATATAAGTATAGATAGCTAGAGATCAAGAATATAATAGAGTATGTGAGTAAAGAGCGCAAGTAAGTAAGTTGAGTTCTTCTCTTTGATTCTTGATGTTATATATAGTGGTAGAGAGATTCCTTGAGTAGTTGCATCCATTAACAATTGCTCTATAGTTCCTTCTAACGGTGATGAAGAGTCGCAGTGAAGAGAAGCGAAGATGTCTTTTCAAATATGGCAGTTGTAATTTTAATTTTAAATTCCGAGTTCAGCATCAGACGTCTAGTATTTGTTTCAGACATCTGGCTATAAATATTTTTTTGTATACAGTAGCCTTTCAGACGTTTGAGTGCATTAACCAAACATCTGATCCTGTCTGTTTTGAATTCTGGAGGATTTCTTCAGATGTCTGGCTAGTGCACCCAGACGTCTGAAACCTGTGCATGTATACTTTATGCATCTGTCTTGTTGCTCTATTGATCCTATCGACTTGTAGTCTCTTATAACGTTCTTTGAGCCTTGTTCTTGTCTTTCTAGTGATGTTACTCTAGCAAGTACCTGTAAAAAGAGATATATATATATATATATGCATATTCGATTTCCATCGTTTAGTTGTTGTCATCGAAAAGGTGGATTTGATTTTCTAACAGTCTCCCCCTTTTTGATGATGACAACTATACAATGTACTTATATATAATTTATAGATCTCCCCTTGAATATTTGCTTATTTATAATTTGTATATATATATATATAATTATTTATTTATATTTCTCCCTCTTTGGCACTATCAAAAAGAATTATAAAATTTTAGCCAATCGTCAAAGACAACACAAAAAAAGAGAATTTCATTAATAATGCGAAATTGAGTACATTCATAGATATTATCAAGTGTACATAAGTTTGAAATCCTAAAATCTATGAGTCTTTAGGAGAAGCTTTTTCTTAATCATCTCCTTTATCTTCTTTTGGGGAAGAGCTAGGTTGCTTTGTAGGAGAAGTCGAAGCTTATTTTAGAGGTTCGTCCTTAAAGAGTTTGGAATGTGTTGAAGGAGGAGAAGGCACTGGGGTTAGCCAATCTTCAGAATGAGGTGTCAGACCGCAAACACGGCTAAGAACCTCTTTGAGAACCGTTAATACAGTTGAAAGTGATGTTTCAAATGTTGCTAGGCATGTGGCAAAAGATGTTTCAAATATGTCAATACGCTTAGCCAAAACTTTTTGATTTTGAGACAATATATGTCGATTTTTAAGAGTGAGATCTCGAACGCTTTCATTTGGAGTTGTTTCTGTTCGAGTTTCCAAAATCTCATCCTGGCTTCTATAATCGAATGGTGCAGGAGGAGGAGTTGTCTTACGACGTTGTTCCTCCTCTTGTGATGGTTTAATGTGTGGTTAAGGTGGAGGCCAACTTGTCTAGCTTGACGATTGTGCGTCCAATCTTCAAAAGATATAAATTCCAAAGGAATTCCCAATAGGTACGTTAGTGAGAAAAACTTTATGGAAGCATATTTTGGAGAGATTGCTTCAAAAGTTGATAAGTAGGAGGGGATGTTGTGAGCATGTAGAAGTCTCATGATGTATGTGGGGTAGATAATTGATGGCCGTGATCGAGTCCAAAAATGTTTGAGCTCGTCAAAAATAAATTTGGCTCAATTTACCCTTGTTCCGCTAAAAAGAGCACATAAAGCTTTGTGTTCTAACTCAGTTATTTGCTCATGACTTCTCAGACGGGGAATGATGGTATTGATGATCATTCGAGTAAGAAATATTGCCTTTGGTCGTAGATATTTGGATGCAAATTTAGGCATTTCATCCTTCCATATTTGATGTGTTATACTGTTCCTTGGTTTGAAACGCATATCGGGAATATTATACAGATCTTCTCCCGTGTCGGAACACTCTAGAGTTCTTCCTATTATTCCTGGAGTAAGTCTAATTGTGTTGCCATAAACACTAGACCATAACCAATTGTCTTCATTTTCAGTGTTCCATACCTCTGTGCTATCCAAATTTGCATAAAAAAGAAATATAGCTAATTGATCGATTTGGATGTCATTGGGAGTGAATGATATCAATGTTTCTAGATTGGAATTCTCACATAATTCATCCAAATCATACATTGGAAACTTAAGTAAGTTATAAAATGGACCTGTGTGAAGTTTCGTCTTTTGTATATCATCATATCTCTTGAGAGAGTGCGGTGCTCGATTCATCCATCTTTCGATTTGATCATCTGAGCAAACTTGAGGATTTGAGGAAGTTGGTTGATCTTGTTTTCTTTCGGATATCTTAGGGTTTTTAGTTCCAGGAGGCATTGTAATCGAGCGGCTTTAAAAAGAAAAGATGTTTTTGAGTAAGAAAAAATAGTCGATGAAGTATAATCGGTTGACAATAGAAGTGAAATTAGAAAAAAAATAGACGTTATCTGGGTGTTTTAAAGTGTCGATTGAATTTCAGACGTTTGGAAGCGAATTCAGACGTCTGATTTACCCTAATTCGAACGCAGTAAATAATTTAAGACGTTTGATTTAATTGGTAGACATTTGGTTTGGTCGAGTTTTAAAAATTTGATAGTCAGAGAGATTTTTCAGACGTCTGGTTAAAATATCAAACGTCTGAAATAGGTGGATTTTTTATAATTTGTTGGCAGAAACATAATTCAGACGTCTGGTTCAAAGTTCAGACATCTGAATAGCCAGGTATCTATTTCAAGGAGGCAGAGAAAATTTTCAAACGTTTGGAGGGTTATAACAGACGTCTGACATATGCACAGTGATGAAAAATTCGTGGGATATCAGAGTGTTAGACGTCTGAGATCAATATCCAGACATCTGAGATTACCAATCTTTCAAAAATAGACTAATTCTAAAGGGTGTTGCTAATTTTTTGGCCTTCTATTATTTGAAACAACATGTATTATTTATTTTTTGTGAAACAAAATTACAAATATACATAGATACAAATACAATAAAAATAATATAATCTATTTAGGTGACGATGGAGTTTTGCGATCATCTGTCTTGTCATCCCTCCATGGTTTGAGTGGAGACCATATATTTCCACGTTCGTGGGTTCTCAGGGAACCAGAGAATCGCCCTGGTACGAGGAAGAGGGATCCATGGAACTGCAAGGTATCGGAAGTGGTTCATGGTCATCTTTCTTTCGTGAAGTACAAAACTTCATTGCTACTTTCTCCAAAAAGCTTAGTAGACGTGTCATGACTTTCTGTTCAAAATACAGTTCTCGTTGTAGATCTATTTGTTGTTTTTGATAGTGATGTATCTCATCAATTTTCTCCTTTGTTTTAGGAGAGATAAATAAAGATCGTTTGGACATCTTGCTATCGGGAGTGAATCCCCTGTGATATGAGGGCCACCTATACTGCGGTTCCTGATTTGGTGTGGGTATAGGAAGCCGTTGTGGTGTATCCGCCGAGCTATCCGTTGTAGGTGTCCAGATGGATAGATAAGAATTTGCAGAAGCCATGAATATATTTCGTTATAAAAATATGAATTGTGTATATATTTTTATTTTTATTTTTATTTTTGTTGTATGAATAGTTATATATAAGTTCAAAAATTATTTATAGATAATTTTAAGAAACTAGCTAACTAAAAAACTAAAGGTGAAGGATTTATCAATTATAATTTGTGGATAGAAAATTATTAGCTAATCATAGCATAAATGAAGGAGTGGTTATTAATTTAGGAGATCATTAAGAGAGCATATTCCTAAATCGCGTCGGAGTTTAATAAAAGTTTATTCATTTAGTGATTTTGTAAAAATACCTACTATTTGATTTTCGATATTTACGTATTCTAATGAAATAATTCCTTTTTCAACAATATCACGTAAAAAATGTTGTCGTATATCTATATGTTTAGTTTGCTAGTGATTTGCAGGGTTTTCTGATAAATTTATTGCACTCGTGTTATCACAATATATTGGGAATTTAATGATAATTTTGCCGAAATCCGTAAGTGTTTGTTGCATATATATCACTTGTGCACATGCTAGAGCTGTTGAAATATATCCGGCTTCGCAAGTAGATAAGGAAACACAATTTTTCTTTTTGCTAAACCATGAAACTAATGATTGTCCGATAAAGTGACATGTTCCACTAGTACTCGTACGATCTGTTCTACATCCACCGAAATCTGCATCACTATATGAAACTAGTTCAAACGATGATCCTTTAGGGTAAAACAAACCATAATCTCTAGTACTAGATAGATATCATAAGATCCGTTTAATAGCTCTTAGGTGAGATTCTTTTGATTTTTATTGAAATCGAGCACAGAGACATACACTCATCATAATATCGGGTAGACTAGCCATCAAATAGAATAAGGAACCAATCATGCTACGATATAATTTTTCATTGAAATTTTTTTCACTATCATACTTTTCTAAGTGAACAGTAGTACTCATTGGTGTTGGTTTTCTTGAAGTTTTATCCATTTCAAAATTACGTAATAGATCGTTACAATATTTTTCTTGATGAATAAAAATACCGTTTTCAAGTTGTTTTATTTGTAAACCTAAGAAGAAATTTAATTCTCCCATGTGAGACATTTCAAATTCATTTTTCATAATATTTGAAAATTGATTACATAGATTTTCGTTGGTTGAACCAAAAATAATATCGTCAATGTAAATTTGTACAATTAAAATATCTTTATTTTCCTGTTTAATAGACAAAGTTGTATCGAATTTTGCCTATTTGAAAACAAGATGTAATTAAGTGATTTTTAAGACGTTCGTACCATGCACGAGGAGCTTGTTTTAATCCATATAATGCTTTTTGTAACTTAAAAACATGGCTGGGATATTTTTCGTGAACAAATAATGGGGGTTGTTCAACATATACGTTTTCTTTAAATAAAGCATTTATAAAGGCACTTTTGACATCCATTTGAAATAGTTAAAAATTGTGATGATTTGCAAAAGCGAGTAATGTACGAATGGCCTCTAATCTCGCTACTGGAGCAAAGATTTCGTCATAATCGATACCTTTTTCTTGATTATTGCCTTGAGCAACTAAACGTGCTTTATTTCTAACAATATTTCCATTTTCATCTGCTTTGTTTTTAAATACCCATTTTGTTCCTATAACCGATTGATCTTCTGGTTTTGGTACTAATTCCCAAACATTATTACATTCAAATTGATTTAATTCTTTTAGCATAGCTATTATCCAAAAATTATCATTTGAAGCTTCTTTATAATTTTTTGGTTCAAAATTTAACACAAATGCTATATGGATTATTTGACTAAGTTGATTTCTAGTTACTCTAAAATTGAAATCTCCAATGATATTATCTTTTGGATGATCCTTAAGTATTCTAGGGAATGATATCAAAATATTGTTTTGCACATTTGTCTCATTATTAGTAGAATTTGTTGTATTTGTTATTGGA
Organism: Allium cepa; assembly: GCA_030765085.1. NCBI lineage: Eukaryota > Viridiplantae > Streptophyta > Magnoliopsida > Asparagales > Amaryllidaceae > Allium > Allium cepa. The sequence continues at coordinate 403,541,882 of CM060931.1, forward strand.
AGTATTCCTTCATTATCATTAGTATGACGGTTAAGAAGATTTTCATCGAACGAAACACGTAAACTTTCTTCAATGGTGTTATTTTGTTTATTAAAAATTCTATATGCTTTGCTGCGATCCGAATATCCAACAAAGATTCCTTCATCGGCCTTCGGGTCAAATTTTCCTAAATTATCTTTTGTATTCAATATAAAACATTTTGATCCGAAAGTTTTAAAGTATGATACTTTGGGTTTTCTTCCAAAAAATATTTCAAAACAAGTTTGTTTAGTCATAGGACGTATGGTTACTCGATTCAACACATAACAAGTTGTGGCAATAGCTTCAGCCCAAAAATGTTTTGGTAGACCACTACTATTTAGTAGTGTTCATGCATATTCTTGCAACGTACGATTTTTTCTTTCTACTACACCATTCTGTTGATGTGTGCAGGGAAAAGAAAACTTATGATTTATTCCTTTTTTATTACAAAAATTAGTAAAAATATCATTTTCGAATTCTCCACCGTGATCACTTCGAATATTTTTAATTTTCAAATCCATTTGTGTTAATTCTTTTAGCAAATATTTTAAACATACCAAAGGTATTACTTTTATGTTTTAAAATAAAGTCCATGCATATCTCGAAAAATCATCAACTATTACGAAAACATATTTGTTGTGATTTATAGATCGTACTTGTGTTGGACCAAATAAATCTAAATATAATAATTCTAATGGTTGTTTTGTAGAAATACTATTTTTAGATTTAAAAGAACTTTTCTTTAGTTTTCCAATTTGACAATCGTCATATAAATTTTCTACTTCGTAATTCATTTTAGGTAAACTCTAACTAGCTCATATTTTTCTAATTTATTAATATTTTTAAAATTGATATGATAAAATCGTTTATGCCATAACCAAGAATCGTTATATTTGGCGATTAAACACAAATTTGAATTTTTATTTATATTCATGTTTAAGAAATAAATATTTTTGTTTCTAAAACCTTCAAATATAAGTTGTTTGTTATTATCGAAAATATTACAACTATCTTTTTCGAAATTGATTTGAAAATCTTTATCGCATGATTGACTAATACTTAGTATGTTGTGTTTTATATTTTCTACTAATAAAACATTTTTAATAATAGGAGAGTAGAAATACCATAGTTGATGACTTCTCCAATGCCCATGACATATCCTTTTGAGTTATCTCCAAAGGTTACCGTTCCACCATCGATGTATGTTGTATTTGATAACATTTTTGAATTTCCGGTCATATGCTTGGAGTATCCGCTATTTAGTATCCATTTCTCCTTATTTTTTATTTTGGGTTCCTACAAAATAGAAGATGTTTTAATTGGTACTCATATACTTTGTTAGGGCCCTAGATGTTAGGAAAAGTAGATAGCCATACCCAAGATGGTTTGGTACCTTTATGAATATAATTTTTATTATAGACTACATTCTCTCAGAAATTATTAATATGTTTTTGTCTAATCAAATTATTATTTGTCTTAGGAATTCAAATTTTCATATTTTTGGTATTCATATTAGACTTAGGTGAACTTTTAGTCTTTTTATAACTACATTTCTTAGCATCATTTCCTCTTTGTTTAGGAGTATTTTTAAATCTTATTCATTTCTATTTCCTGATGGTTTTGAAGTTTTGATAAGATTTCCAAATCTTGTTTTTCTATATTAAATTTTGAAACATCATTTGTAATTTTATCTAATTTTTCTTTTAATTCTAAATTTTCAATATTTCAATATTACTCTTCAAGTTGACATTTTCTTTTAACAAATTATCCTTTATTGTTTTAGTTTTATCAAAATCAATAGCAATAGCCTCATTTTTGACCAAATTATTTTTAATTTTTTCTTGAGATAATTCTAGTTCCCCTTCTAAAATAATTTTTGCTTCTTTTAACAATCCTACTTCAAGTTCTAATCTATTTATTTTGACTATACGTTCTTTGTTCAATTTTTTAATTTTTCTAAATTTATCATCTAATTTCATGCTAAGTTATAATAATTCGTCATAGCTAAGTTTGGGACATACCTCATCGATTTATGCCATAAAACACACATTCGCTTGTTCTCCGTCACTATCGCTATCACTATCAGATGATGAAGAATCTGAGTCATCCCATGTTACTTTGAAAGCCTTCATCTTTTTGAACTTTTCAAATTTGTTCTTCTTTTTACCATTGTTGAGCTTGGGACAGTCTTTCTTCATATGTCCAAATTGATCGCATTCATAGAATTTGATTGATGTTTGATTTGTTGAGCTTGATTTTCCACCTTTCTGAAATTTAATCATTTTCTTAAACTTCTTGAATTTGTTGTAATTTTTGGCAATAAATACAGTTTCTTCTTTGTCTAAGTTGGAGTCTTCATTTGTTGCTGGGAATGCTATGTTCTTCTTTTTCGAATTTAGTTCTTTTCGTGCCTGCAAATTAGGTTCATAAGACATTAAATTTCCTACAAACACTTTAACTAAGAGTGCTGAGAGATCATTAGCTTCTTCGATAGCTAATACTTTTCTTTCCCACTCTCGAGTAAAAGAATTGAGTATTCTAGATACTAAATCAAAATTTGTGAATTTGACTCTAAGTGCCATTAAATCATGTTGAATGGTTTGGAATCTAGAGTACATATCTATTATAGATTCATTTTGTTTCATTTTAAATGATGAGAATTGATATTGTAAAATTGAAATCTTAGTTTGTTTAACTTTGTTTGTGCATTCGTGTGTAACTTGAAAGGTACGCCAAATATCAAATGCAGTATTACATAACATGACACGTGAAAATTCATTTTTATCTAGTGAGCAAAATAAAACATTCATAGCTTTGGCATTTTTAGAAGCTGTCATTTTTTATGCATCGGTCCACGTGTTCGTAGCAGTAGTAAGTGCTTCATATTTATCTTGAGTAGCTGACCAAATTTCTATACCATTAGCTTCCATAAAAATTCTCATATGTGTTGATCAATATGCATAGTTAGAGCCATTAAAAAGTAGGAGTCATGTTGTGGATTGTCCTTCTTGAAAAATACTTGCCATATTAAAGTGATTCAAAAAAATATTACTGTACTTTGATCAAACCTTGCTCTGATACCAAATGTAAGTCTATAGAGTGGATCGTGTAGTGTATATGGAAGTATATGTGACTAACTATATAATGCAACTAAGATAGAACTAATCTAGGTAAATATAGAATAAGCACACCATGATTTTATACTGGTTCGGACCTTCCGTCCTACGTCCAGTCCCGAAGCTCCCCTTCGAAATTCGACTATCAAACACCCTCACTTCGCCCGGAGGAATAGTCTTGGTTACAATAGCTTGTTCTTGTCAAGTATGTGTTCTATAACACGGATATTGACTATTAAGTACAAACGCTTCTAATATATATATATATATATAGAGAGAGAGAGAGAGAGAGAGTATTGATTGAGGAGATTTGAACATATATAGAATAGTGAAATACAAGTATAGATTGCTAAAGATCAAGAATATAATAGAGTATGTAAGTAAAGAGCGCAAGTAAGTAAGTTGAGTTCTTCTCTTTGATTCTTGATGTTATATATAGTGGTAGAGATATTTCTTGAGTAGTTGCATCCATTAACAAGTGCTCTATAGTTGCTTCTAATGGTGACGAAGAGTCGCAGTGAAGAGAAGCGAAGATTTCTTTTCAAATGTGGCAGTTGTAATTTGAATCTTAAATTTCGAGCTCAGCATCAGACTTCTGGTATTTGTTTCAAACATCTGGCTATATATATCTTTTTGTATATAGCAGCTTTTAATCATCTGAGTGCATTAACCAGACGTCTGACCCCGTCTGTTTTGAACTCCAGAGGGTTTCTTCAAACGTCTGACTAGTGCACCCAGATGTCTGAAACCTGCGCATGTTTACTTTGTGCATCTGTCTTGTTGCTCTATTGATCCTATCGACTTGTAGTCTGTTGTAATGTTCTTTGAGCCTTTTTCTTGTCTTTCTAGTGATGTTACTCTAGCAAGTACCTATAAAAAGAGTTATATATGCATATTCGATTTCCATTGTATAGTTATTGTAATCGAAACCGTAGATTTTATTTCCTAACATAGATGACAAGGAATAATCTATATATATCTTATATAGAGAAACCCTCAAAGCAGATCAGGATAAGTTTCTCGAATCTTGTCCTCCATCTCCCAAGTACAGTCCTTCTCGTTGTTGCTCCACTGAAATTTCACCAACTTGACTGTCTTGTTCCTTAATCTTTTCTCATCTCTCGCTACAACCCGAACTGATTGTCTAACAGAAGTTAAATTAGGCTCTACTTCTAGATCTTCCTGCCCTATCGGAGGAATTGTAGACGCTGGATCATGCACATACTTGCGAAGATGAGACACATGAAATACATTATGGACACATGCCATACTGCTTGGCAACTCTACTCTGTATGCAAGCATTTCAATCTTTTTTATAATCTGGAATGGACCAACATATCTCGGTGCCAGTTTTCCTGGCTTTCTGAACAGTACCGCACACTTCATCGGTGACACCTTAATGACAACCCTGTCTCCAACTGGGAAATCTAGGTCTTTACATCTTTTATCTACTTAACTCTTCTGTCTAGATTGAGCTTCCTTCATCCTTTCTCGGATCAACTCAATCTTCGTATAATGCCTCCCTAACCAAATCTAGACCTAAGACCAACCTGTCTCTTGTCTCCAACCAACATGTTAATGATTTGCATGGTCTTCCATACAAAGCTTCAAAAGGCAACATTTCTATACTAGTCTGATAAATATTATAATAGAAAAACTCAAACAAATGTAGGTGATCCTCCTAAGATCCACCAAAGTCCAACACACAAGCTCTCAGCAAATCCTCAAGTACTATATTGACTCTCTATGTCTGCTCATCCTTCTGAAGGTGATATGCAGTACTCCACTTGAGCTTAGTGCCTAACGTATCCTGTAGACTTTTCCAGAATTCGCTAGTGAATAAGCATCTCTATCACTGACTATGCTACTAGGAACTCCATGTAGTCAACTATGTTCTTCATGAACAGCTTAGTTAGAACTGGTGCCATCCTGGTTGACTTAACTAGAATGAAATGGGCAATCTTGGTCTACCTATCCATTATAACCCATATACTTTCATTTTCTCTATTTGACGTTGGAAACCCGTCTATAAAATCCATGGATATCTAATCCCATTTCCACATTGGAATCTCTAGAGGCTGAAGCAACCGACTTGGCTTCTGATGTTCGACTTTCACTTGTTGTAGTTTGCACACTGCCTAACCCACAAGCCAACATATCTCTTCATGCCTTCCCAATAGAAGATCCTCTTCATATCATGATACGTCTTAGTCCCTCTAGGATTAATCGTAAACTTGGATTGATGACATTCTCCAAGAACTTCTTTCCTCGGGTTCTTAACATCTGGAATACATAATCATCCCTTCTTTCTCAACCATCCTCTCTGGTCAAGACAAAAATCTTTCAGATCATCGTTCTTAGCTTCAACCTCCAACCTTATGATCTTCTCGGCTAATGATGGATCCTCCTTCTGCTTAGAAGCTATTCTATCGACCAACACTGGTTGAACTTCTAAACTGGACATCATGGCAGTACTCTGACTAGAACTAGCAGTCGATCTTAACTGCACACTACAACTGGCCAAATCTTCTAGATCCTTCCATTCTGCCAACATAGCCTACCCCACCACTAAGAGCATCCACTGCTATATTATTTTCCCTAGTGTATACTCTATACCAAAATCATAAGCAGACAAAAATTCAAGCCACCTCCGGTGTCTCCAAATTATGAGTAGGATATCTCACCTCATGCGGTTTAAGCTGTCGTGAATCGTAGGCAATCACTTTATCCTTCTGCATCAACACAGCTACCAATCAAGTTCCATATGCATCGGTATACACCACTAACCCTTGGTTTCAGTCGGGAACTTCCAACACCGGTGCATTTGTCAACAAATGCTTTAAGGAAGGCTTCCTCATATTTGTCGGACCAAGAAAACATAACCTCCTTCCTGGTTAGCTTAGTCAAAGGCACTGCTATCCTTGAGAAATCCTTAATGAATCTCCGGTAATAGCCAGCAAGTCCAAGAAAACTTCTAATCTCAGTCACCATCTCTGGCCTCTTCCAATTATTAACAGCTTCTATCTTATCTGGATCGACTGACAACCTTTTCTTTGAAACCACATGACTAGGAAACTTAACCTCTTTCTTCCAAAAATGACGCTTGAAAAACTTTTCCATTAGCTGATTCTGCCTCAGCGTCTCAAGCACAACTCTAAGATATTCCTCATGCGCTTTTTTATCCTTAGGGTATACCAAAATGTCATCTATAAGCACCAACATGAATCTATCCAAATACTCTCGGAAGACTCGGTTCATCAAATCCACAAAGAAAGAAGGTGCGTTCGTTAACCCGAATGGCATTACTAACCACTTATACGAACCATATCTAGTCTGAAATGTTGTCAAATGAATGTTATCCTCTGCAATTCTTAACTAATGAAAGCATGTCGCCAAATCCAAACTCAACTGATCAAATAGGTCATCAATTCTTGGAAAAGGATGCTTATTCTTTATTGTCCTCTTGTTCAGCTTACGATAGTCGATACACATCATCAACAACCCATCTGGTTTCTTCACGAACACCACGGCCGCTTCCCAAGGTGTACTGTTTGGTCTAATAAAACTTCTTCCTTTTAAATCCACTAGTTGCACCTTCAATTTCTTCATTTCAGTAGGTGTCATCCTGCTAGGAGGTCTACTTACAGGTTCAACTCCCGGCGTAAGATCTATTCGAAATGCAACGGCTCATTTCGGTGATAATCCTGTGATTAGCTCAAAAATGTCTGCAAACTCTCTTGCAACTCGAACTTGACTTAACTCTTCTCCCACTTCCATTGCACTTAACAAAGCACAACTACTCCGGTTAGAATTCTCTACAGAGAATACAATTCGGTTATGACTATTAGGGTGTAACATTCCCGGATTTTAGCCAAGTTTAATTTGATAATTAACTTAATTTTTGGAATTAAATTGTGAATTTAATGATGAATTAATTAGAAAAATTCAGAAATAAAAATATTTTAGAAAATAAATTGGATTTCAAAATACTATGTTTAAAATTAATAAAAATTTGTTTTCTAATTATGATATAATTATTTAAAAGTTATATTTTGAAATTAATGTAATAATTTTCTAAAAGTTAAATTTGAATATTTTGAATACTAGTATTATTTATATAAAATTAAGTATAATAACTTAAGTTTAATTATAAATTTATAACTAAATGTAATTTGTATGTACATATATATGTACACACATTTAAAAGTATAATAAATTAAGTTTAAAATAGTATTGGTTACAAAGATTTGAACATTTCTTTTAAAAATTTGAGTTTGTAAATATATAAAAAATAGAAATAAGAAAACATAAAAATATGTTACATAAATTATAATAAAGTAGGGGTTTAAACTATAAATTATAAATTAAATAAGTAAGGGCTTTAAAACATATTTATAAATTAATTAAAGGAAAAGGATTTAAACATAAAAGTGATGTTAATGACATTTGTAAATGAATAAGAGTATGAATTTGTACAAGTGTTAGTTTATTAAACAAGTGCAAAAAAATAAATTTTCTTTCAATTTGAATTTATAAACATGTTTTAAAAAGAAGAAACCTGGTTAAGTAATCTCGGTTCAAAACTTCTTATCTTCATTTCTCAAACCTGAAACAATCTTCAAATCTGGAAACAAAGAAAAGAGATCAAAGCAAATTCAAATCCGAAACCTAGAAATTTAAAAATGTAAGATCAAAGACGTGTAAACCAAAACAGTGCAAAAGAAAAATCAAAAAAGGAAAATCAAAAGCAAACAGCTTCAAGTTTCAGATCAAAATTAGTTCATCTCAACATCAAGCATTAAAACATTATCAAGCTTCAATAGATCAAAAGTATCATGTTCTCAAATTTAATCTAAATTCCAAATAAAAAAATTCAAAACCTGGTCCTCTATTCTTCATTTTGGGGTGAGCAAACCTTATTTCTAAAACAAGTTATGCTTAATTTTTTATGCCTGCGATGATGAAGTGTTTGTATAAAAGAAAATGTGATGTATATCTGTATATATATAAAGAGATAAGTATGCATGTCTGGGTATATGCATTACCCTTCTCTGTTGTTCTTTAGGCAAGCATTCTTCATAAGAAAAAAATTCGTGTCTCAGATTATAAATAGATTTAGTTAATGATTATTAAATAAAAGTTGATCATAACAATATAATACCAATTTTGAAAATAATTTCAAGCAATTTTATTAAGCAATTGATTCTAAAAATAGATATCACGGTAATAATCAATGTTGGTCAGAAAATCAAATGACTTAATCTCACGTTTTGATTCCATAATCTGATTAGTGCTTGCAAATGATGAATTTATAAAAAGCAATCATAACTTTTAAGATTGGGATGGCCGAGATTTTTTGAGTTGAACAGAAATGACACTTTTGTCAAATTCCATCGAACGACGAGATGAAGTTCATCGTGCTTTGGTCGGAAGATGGTTCGAGCAATGAGGATCAACGGAAAAATAGAGTGAAGGTTCTCAGGTGGCCGTGGCGATTAATTGATGATAAAATAGGGTTTTAGACTAGGTTTTGATAGTGGTGTTTCTCGAGATGTTTCCGGCATCGATAGTTGATCGGAATCGACCACGAGGAGATGGGTCGATACGTCGCGACATGGCGAAACTTTGGGCTTGGTGGCTCGTGACCAGATGATCGGGGATGATGGCGGGATGAGGATTTCGATGATTGGTATAAAATGATGGTGGTGTCGACTCATTCAAATTCGATTCTCTGGTGATTCGTCGAAACTGGGTGGCCAGGACGTCGGGCTGATCGTTGATGACGTGCTGGAAGGAGCGTCGATGGTCAGAAACCAGTCTAGTGATCGTGCACATGCACATTCGTATATGTGTGTATCTGGGTTTAAAGTGGAATTGGGAAGAAGATGAAGATACTCGGGAATGGTCTCGGGAAAGTGAAGCATTTTATCGAAGCAATGAATCACGGAGTAAACTCAAAGTCAAGCTCGAGATTGTGCTTGGATATTCAAACATTTGACCCGGGTTTTGTTAAATAGATACAGGTTTCAAAAAATTTAAAAAGAAATTGTTTTCAGGCTTTTAAATTTTCAAATAAATCAAGTTTTTAAAATTTTAAGACAACCAAGTTTGAACTATATTTTTAAAATAAATTTATTTGAGTTCAAAGTATATCAATATGCATAACCTTTAATTTAAAAAGTTTATTTCTAATAAGATAATTAAGGAATAAATTAAGAAGATAAAATGTTTTAAAGACTTAATAACTTAAAGGTTTAAAGTTAATTGGTTAATGGTAATAAATTCCAAAGTGTTTTCCAAAGAAGTTAATGATTAATTAAGATAAATGATTTATCTTAAGTTAATTAGGTTCTTAATTAATTAAAGGATCTTTATTGATAAATAAAGAATAATTACTTAATGTAATTAAAAGGTGATTAATTAAAGTAATTGAAAGGATAATTACTTAATAAAATGAATTTAAGGATTAATTAATTAATTAATAATTAAAGTATAATTTATTTATGTGATTAATTAATTAAGGTAATTGATTTGAGGATAATTAATTAATTAAAGGTTAATTAATTAATGAAAGAGATTAAGGGATGATTTATTAATTAAAGGTTAATTTATTATTATAATTAATTAAGGATAATTAATTAAATGTAATAAATTAAGGGTTAATTAATGAAGGGTAATTAATTAAAGGATAATTAAATAATTAAAGGTTAATTATTTAATGATTAAAGGTTAATCGATTTATTAATAAAGGTTGATTAATTAATAATTAAAAGTTAATCAATTTATTATTAAAGGTTAATTAATAAATGATTAAAGGATAATTAATTAATGTTTTGTAATTAATTAATGTTAATTAACCGGGATTAATAAATTATTCATAAGTAATTAATCTGATTTAAATTAATCAAAGGATTAATAAATCTTATTTATGGAGTTCGGATTGTATGAAATGCTTTGATTTGTTTGATATCCCTGATGTGTGATGCTCTGTTTTGATTTGAGCTATGATGAATGTAATTTATTTATCTGTGATGAATTTATATTGTTTATATGTGAATCTATGAATAAAGATAAGCGTTATAGGATTATATCGCTTATCGATATTGTCGTGTTTGGATTGTGATGATTGATGATATTGCACTATTGTGTAAAACCTCTGGACTACACCATACATACACAAATATGGATTTCATGGAAAATAGGTTAAGTCACGGATATTTTTGAATTTAATGTTATTTTATTCAAAATAGTGAAATGGTTTTGAAAGTTGAATTTTGAATCCAAATGATTTTGGAAATGGAATTGAATTGAATATGAAAGCTTTTGAAAGGAAGTTTGAAATTTAAATCTAGTTTGAATATAATATATTTTAGATTAAATTGTTTTGGAAATTATGGTTTAAAAGATTATACAAGTTATATAAAATATATATGGATTTTCAAACCATCCTTTAAAATATTTTAAAACTATTATTTTGGGAAATTGAATTTAACCCAATTTTTTACTTTAAAGGCTATAACTTGTGTATATTTGATCGTATTTTTCCAAAATGAAAAGAATTTGTTTTTAAATGATAATAGCTTTCATATAATGAAAATTTTCCAGTTTTCTTAAAAAGGTTTTCCAAGTTATGAATGAATCTTTGGAAATGGTTTTGAAAGCTATGAATTCAGTCTTTGATTTAAAGATTGGATGAGTTAATCCAATTTGAAAGGGAAATTGTTTTGAAAGGCTATGAATGAATCTTTGTTAAAGATTGGTGAATCTTGTTTTAAATTGAAAAGGGTTTTAAAGGTGAATTTTTGTTTAAAAGATTAAAGTGTAGAAATTGTTTAAACTAATGAAAAGGTTTTTGGAAATAAATCTTTTGTTCAAAGATTTAAAGTGGAAATTTGTTTAAACCATTCAAGAGAAAGGTTTTTTGTGAAATATGTTGTGATTTAACTAAGATCCCAATATCCTTATGTTTTTGAAATTAAGCGCTCACTATTCGGTTTAGCCAGGAGAGGACTTTATGTCATATAACCCATTCCGAATAACAATATGACGATATGGATAGCATCTGAAGACCGGTGGTGAAGACCGGGTATTTTGGAGAACGAAAGGATTACCCGTCGAATGTCTCTACACTGAGTCGCACCGATATAGAGATCTCCATATGTGATGGGGAGTCCGATCGGGAGTGGAAATTCCCGTATTGTAAGGGCTTCTTTTGAAGTGCCTTTGGTTCTGTTCGAACTCGGAACAGACTTGTATGGATGTGTGTCTGACATTACACTTTGAGATGTAAAGCTGGTTTCTATCAAATACATTTCTGTTTGGTGGCGGAGAATTTATTCTCTTAGCTTAACACCCTTCTATGAGACGTACGAGCTCAGAGGTTATGTAGTTGATAGTTACTAGTGATACATTCCCAATTTGGTAATGTGGCATACGAAGTGCTGCTGATCATTTGCTGATCAAAGCATGGCTTTTGTGTAAAGCGTAGCTTTGTAGACATGACCTCGTCGAACCTCACAACCCGAAAATGGTCGAAACAGGAAGAATGCAGCATGGTTATGAGGGTCGCACCCTTTAGGGTATGTCTGTTCCCTTCTGGAAAAGGGTGGTATCATGGTATGGAGCCCATATATTTAACCTATGTGGTTATTGCAAATTTATTACTTTGTGGTTGCTTTATGGTTAAGAGCTCTAGGATAAAGGTTGGTAACGACCGGGGGATGACATGCCCGTGTAGTAGTTACCTAGTTACAGAGGTAACACGGCCTTGTGTTGGTAGAGATCCGGTCAGGTTCCCGGGACGTCCCTCCAGAGGCATACCCATGTGGCCCAGGAAGTTCCTTAGCCTGACCATTTGTTGGAAATCCAAAGAAATAGTACGCGCCCTGTACAGTTTTAGTTGTATAACCTGCCATGGAATGTGGTGGTAACCTGCTATTGAACATGGTAGCTATAGTAGGCATATAATAATGGTTGTATGCTGGCTAAGATTAATATTATACTTTCGAAATATTTTTTTGCACTACGCACTAATAATAATATCAAAAGGATTTTACGTATCAAGCATGTTTGACAATCATAAGGAGAAATCTCCTCCAATTGTGCGTTTGCATTGTGTGGGTGGCGGGAGGCCTTATGATAGTTTCATTTTCCAAAAAGCATTGCGGATTTCTTTTTAAATTCTTTTTTGTTTTTATTCATAGAAAACTGTTTTTGTTTGCTCATACCGGTCCCATGACTGACCTAGAGTTTATTGTTCCCTTTCTAAACTCTGGGTGCCCATAATTTTCCACACGGGCAGCCTAGAGTTGGGATTTCCAAATAATCAAATAGTAGGTGTAGATTCAATAACATTCAATCTTTGGATATTGGAAATCGCATTTGGATCGAGTTACTTCACTTCAGCATTGATGGAGGTTCTCGCTTTTTGGTTTGGAGTCTTTCTAGCTTTGGAGCTTTGGCAATGGAGTTGCATTATGTTGGATTCTCGCTTTCTTACTTGGAAATTCTATTGAAGATATTCTTTCTTTTGTATCTTGTATCTCTGATAATATTGATAAATACTTGTTGTAACCAACTGTTGTATATCAATGATTTATTTCATTTTCTTCCGCTGTGTTGTTGTACTTAATGTGTTATAAGCACTGGCGCGAATCGAATTTCAATATTTGAATTTGCGGCATTCGAATACGAGTGAAGTATGGATGTCGATTTTCAAAGGCTGAAATTCGGGGCGTGACATAGGTGTCTCAATGATATCTCCCCATCCTAGCAAAATATCCTAGCCTCATGCCTTATTAACCAATCAATATCCAAAATGATTCTAAAATCTACGAAATTGAAAACATACAAACTGCATCCAAACTTATGGCCTAACAAATCAAGTTCAGACTGGACACATAACATCCCCAGAGTTGCATACCCTTCTATTGGATTTGCTACCCTTAAGGAAGTAACAAGGTATGTGTTTTCTAAGCATAACATATCAACCAAACACTGAGATATAAATGAATGTGATGCACCGGTATCAAATGGTATCCTAACCGAATACTTTGAATCAAAAAGTACCTTCCATCACAATCTTTCCTTTGTCAGCTGCAGTTGGCTTAGCTGATGATCCAATAGCAAAGACCTTTCCCTTATCCTCCATAACTGGTTCTGGACACTAGATCCTAAAGTGCCCAACTTGGTCGCAATTGAAGCACTTCACATTCTTCATGTCTATAACCTTCTTCCCCTTTCCTAACCGGCACTCGTTTTCATAATGACCCTTCTTGTCATATTTGTAGCAAACTAAATTAGTCTTTTCCTTCTCGCAGCATCTCACTTCTGGGCTCCCTTCTTCTTAAAGAACTTCATTTCCTTTCCCTAAGAACCCTAGGTTTCAAGTGGCTTCTCTCTAGCACATATAGCAAGCATCTCTTCATGGAAAATTTCCATCTCCACAACCACATTACAAGGATCACGGATATGTGTCATGATTGCCCTAGCAAGCTCAGGTCTCAAACCACGGATAAACCTCTTGTTCCTTCTGATGTCAATGTCAGTAATAACATACCCATATCAAGACAGCTCATCAAACCTAGTGGCATACTCGATAACCGACATCTCTCATCGAACAAGATCCATAAACTCTCTCATCAACACTAACTTAGAAACCATAAATAAAAACCTCTATTCAAATCTCCTTATGAACTTAGACCATGTCAACTCTTCCTCCAGAACTCCGGCTGTAACACTATTCCACCAATGAAGTGTCGACTCCTGCAACTGTCTAGAGGAAAGCCTGCTCTTCTGCTCATCAACTAACCCCAGATCAGCAAAGATATGCTCACAATGCAACAGCCACCGTTCCCATAAATGGTTTCCCACTTAGACTGGTGTAGTCTCTGCTCAACTTAGCATAGTTATTCCCAATTGGAGCCACATGATTAGCTCCTCCAACATTCCCAACAAATCCAGCAGTAGCTCCTGCATGCATCACATTGATGAAGAACTGATACATCGCCTTCATATCTATTGGTGGATTTCTAGCACCCTCATTGGCATTTTGATTAGCATTAGCCTGTCGATCTTGGTTTCTCCTTGCAATAGGTCGAGCATTTCCATTAGCTGTGGTGCTTCCTCCACCGAGATTTCCTCTTTCATTTCCTGCTTCCATATCTTCTTTCTTGTAAATCTGCAAACGGGTCTTAGTAAGATATAGAAGAATGGTCTAAGTTAGAGGGGAGTATGTACTTATACACACACACGCACACACACACACACACACACACACACACATATATATATATATATATATATATATATATATATATATATATATATATATATATCAAATACAAGTATGTTACTATAGCGTTATCCCAAACCCCGATCATATTCCTGATTCATTGGATTATGTTTGAAGAAGTTTTTATGTTTAACTTTTCTTTTAAGTTTCATAAACATATGCTCTGATACCAACTTGTAACATTCCTCTACTTAGAGGCCTAAAACTAACGGTTGTGGATGCTGTAATCATCCATAATTATTAATCCTCAACAACCAAATACAGTGGTGTTAAATTCATTGATACACAGAAATACATGAATATGGAAAAAAATTAAAACATCAAACAAAATCATTCTATTTCAAAACATTTCCAATTCATTACATAATCCTACAATCGTCAGACACGTTAAGAGAAAATATAATTATTATAACACACGCCGAGAGCGACATATAAAGATACCTCTTGGATGATCAGAGTATATAAATGCAATTGAGCACCTTTTCCATTAAAAACAACACGGCGGAATCAAATAAAAGAGAACTCTAGATAACTATCATGCCTTCTACACGTCTCCGGAAGCATTATTCATCTAATGAGGTACCTAAAAACCTCAATCACCAAACTACTCAAAATCAATTGAGCACCCGAGAGTTTAAGGGGAAAACATAAACTTCAAGTCAGACATAAAGCTAGGTATGAATAATAATCTACCATTTCAAACCATTTATATATCTAGTGAAACTACGCCGCTTAGCGGAATTGGTTTTCCCCTCGCTAATATCTTAAAACCTTTATTGTGCTCCTGCATCCACAATGGTTAAAAAAATTCAAAACAGTATGATATGATGACATGAAAAACAAATGAATTAATTCCAGATTACCCATCCCCGTTCATTCTGACTATCTGTCTTAATTATAGTTTTTAGGATTACTATTAACCTATTAGTTTTCATAGGCTAACTAATAACCGGTCAAATGTATAAGGAATCCCTTTCCAATTGCATAATTTTCATGGAATCACTATAAACCTATTGGTGACTCTAATATCTTTATACTTATCCTAATTTTCATGGGTTGACTAGGAACCTATTGGTAACTCCAATATCTTTTCTTTTTATCCTAATTTTATGGGATGACTATGAACCTATTGACATCCATCAATAACTTAATTCGGATATAGTTTTCATGGGTTAACTACAAACCTACTGGCCCCTGCCAGTATCAAATCATAGTTTTCATGGGCTTGCTATGAACCTATCTTTCTAACATATTCATTTATACATAGTTTCCATGGGCTAACTATGAATCTATTGGCCCCAGCCAATATCCTTTCCTATACACAGTTAGCATGGGCTTACTGAGAACCTATTGATCCCTATCAATATCTTTCTTTAATAACTTAGCATCCTATATTCTGGTCTTTCTGACCTCCTGGATGCAATTCAGCTCATTCAGGAGTTAACGTAGTTTATATTCACTATTGGGTCAACCTAGCTGATTATTTTGTCCTTCCCCAAAATTCAGTTATGGGTCCATTACAATGTGAATATATATGTATATGTAGAAGCATACATAATAACTTGTTTAATCCCTTTAACATTTTAATCAAAGAAAACTTCTTCGAAAACTCCTTTTCTAAACACTTTATTTAATATGCCATAGTTTTCTTTCAAAAATGAGATTGGGTTATTTGCTTTGAAAAGTAAGTCTGTCGAAACCTTCAAAACCTTGCTTTCGACTTCACCAGATAACCTCCTTCGAAAGTATATAAAAATCTTTTCAAAACATTAGGCCATTGCCTTTTGAGACACTTATAAAACATCCCTTTCGAAACCTTTCGAATGTAATAAAGTATTACTTAATAACACTTAGAAGCATAGCTTCGGAACTATGTTTCCAGTACCCTTGCTGAAACCATTGGAAGCAGCCATTCCGGAATCATTGAAAGTCCCCCTTTCGAAACCATTGGGTTTATACTTAAAATATTATTTGGATCAAAGTGAATATAAACAAAAGTATCTCTTTCGAATCCATCATTTATCATAAAAAAATATTGGGTAGAACATAATGGCGTCGACACCATCCCTTTCGAAAGCTTCAAATCATTTAAACAAAACATTGAAGGATAGCTCGAAACCCCTTTCGAAGCCATTGCCTTCGAAACCCTTGGACCCTTTCGAAAGCATTTAGGAAGTGGCTTAAAACATCTTTACAAACAAGCACTACCTTTTGAAAGCACTTATGACTTCAATACACTCGAAAGGTTAAAGAATGGCGGTAGAGCTTCGACTAGGTTGAAACCTAAAAAGCATTATCTTATAAGTAAAGAAATCCACTCGAAAGCTTACTCTTTAAAACATAAGTTGATGGCAACCCCTTTGAAAGTATTTGGAAAACCTCTTTCGAAAATATATGCTTCAACTCCTTTGAAGGCTTAAAAAACAAAGGCATGCGCTTCTCTTTTTAAAATAGATAACGGTACCGACCACATCGAAAGCAATGCTTTCGACACCTAGCATTCCGCCTTTCTCCAATCCATTACATACCATCTCCATGGTACCCTTGTGTATTGGTTTCGGCTAAGTGCTTTTGACTTGATAGAAGACGGAAGCTCTGAGTCGAAAGGTAAGAAGGCGGAACCAACTTTTGTGGGTAAAACTAATTTAATACTAATTAAAGCAAACACTTTCTAACTAACCTGCCACGTGTAAACACAAGATTGGTTGCCTTATCTTTTCAAATTCTTTACTCAAAAAACTTGCCACTAATTTCATATCTAAACCATGGTTAAGTTGGCAAACAAGCCCTTCCATTAAGCAAAACCAATTGCAAATAAGTCCCTCTTCTAAAATAATTTAATTCGCATAGCAAATCACTTAGGAAAGATCCCCAAAAATTCTAGAAGTTCACTTTAATTATGTTTTCTAACATATAAAAATTTCGGACCCAAATTCTCAATATAATTTCTGAAATAAATTTATAAACTCAATTAACCATATTTTCCTTTGAAAATTCAGAATAATCTTTCCATAGCTTGAAAAATTATCAAAATTAAAACCCAACTCCACAATCATGTTTTACATAACATCAAATTTTTATGCAGCATTTAAACATCGACATAAATTGGTGTTGCCCTAAAACTTCCTATGATATTATTTAAACATTCTTGTTTAAATCAAACAAATTGTAATTCAAGCATATCATCATCCAATTCATCATAAAAATGAATTTAACCTGTGACGACCTGGAATTTTTGAGCGTTTGAAATGGGAATATTTAATTAATTTTAAATATTTGAGAGGTTAATTTTTAACTTGAATTTCAAATATCAATATTTATTGGATAATTTAATATTGAATTTAATTATCGGAATTGGGTAAAATATGAAATCTGGAATTTTAAGCCTATTAAAAATAATTTGAAGGCATGTAAAATTTATATTGATAGTATAGAGGATAATAGAAGTTGTAAAATTTAAATTACCAGTGGTTTGTTCAGTTTTGAAATTTTATATCGTTTAAATTGAATTTAAAAATAGCCTTCCGAGGCACAGACTCGGAATTTGACGAAACCAGTTCCATTGGGTCTGTAATATTGTATTATTATCGGATTTCAATTTTCGTAGTGATTGGAGTTGTTATGTGAGCATACGATATATAAACGCATTGAAATTTAAAACGATAATTTAATTTAAATTCTATAAGTATATTATCACATAAGCAACATCACAGCCGAAATCGTTCCTAAGCACGCCGACTTTCTTTCATCTCCGTGTTCCCTCTTTCAATAACATCATGCAATCTTCCTCTGCAAAATTTTAAAACGAAATCAATAATGGCCGATACCCAATATTTGTAGCAAGCCACCCTATACTCTGGAAAACATCGCGTCTTGTCCCCCCTCATTTTCGTTTTAATATCTCGTTCCCCTTCTTCCTTTACCATTGGAATCTCAGTAACCAAATAATGGCCGACCTAGCCTTGTCCAGCCACCCTAATCCTATTTTCGCAACTCTATCATCTGACCATAGCCGCCTTCGTTCTTTTAAAATCACAAATATCTTTCCACTTCCTCTTCAATCAAAAATCAAAGCTCTGTATAAAAAAATAAAAAAAATGGCCGAACGAAATGGCGACAGCCTTCCCCTTTCCTCCCTCTTAAATCGAAATTGAATTCGATCTTAAAAAAAAAGGAGAGCGACCGAAATCGCGCGAGCACGAGCAAGCTTAGGGTTTCGCGGTTTCGATTCAAGGCCGGGCTAGTCGCGTTCGAATCAGGTGGAGGGGATCGTGATTTAGGTCCGGGGAGATCGTGTCGCGTGGCACGTGGGCGTTGCATTTCGTCACTATGGTTCTCGAAGGTCGGAGAAGGGCAGCGTCATGGTCGATGTCGCGAATGGAGGTGGGTTCGATTGGGATGTGTGTAGCTGTGCAGGCGGGGGATTATAGGAGTTGTGCACTGTGGTTGGAGTTGCAGTCACTGTTTAGTGGAGAAGTTTGGTCAGAGAGGCTCATGGAAGAGGAGCAATTCATGGCAACCGGGGTTTTGGGTGAAGCCGAAGGTGGGGTCTTGAACCTGCAGTGAGGTATATTCGATTTAAAATTTAATATATCTCTATAATTATGTATGGTAAAATGAAAATATATATATATATATAATAATAATTTACAGTAAGGGAAGGTTTTACAGATCAGATTTTTCTATATGTATTAAAGAGGGAAATTCGTACGGTCAAAGAAATTTCATATTTTTTTGCTGTTTACAGAAGAAATACAAGTATGAATAAATATATAACTACGCTTACATGTTTTAATAAACTTAGATAAACATAAAGTTATTTTTATTCACTGAAAATAGAATTGAAACAGTAAATATACATAAATACTTATTTTCATTTACTAGTAATTTTAAAATAATGAAGATGTATTTGTCTAATTAGATCTAAATTATTATTAGTTACTAAGAAAAAAAAAATAAAGGAAAATAAGTTCAAATTTAAATCGTTAACCAATTGAATTATTAATTGGTACATAATGGTTCAATTTTTATTTCGAATATTAATAAAACCATCTAATATCTATTCAAGGTTAAAATCTGAAGGGAAGCAAGTCGAAATGGGATTTGGATTGCAAAATATTAATCAAAGGTGAGTTAATCTCACTCAGTTAAAATTAAATTTAAATGATTAAATTTAAATAATTGTTTGAAATGGTTGAATTGATTTATGTGCTGTAGTGTGGTATATATTTGGAATTGGCATTTTATATTGTGCTAACATCTGTGGATGCAGGGAAAACAGGTTGGAGGGATCCAACTGGACCCCTCAACTTTATTTAATTATTTAATATTCTCTGTTCAGAATATTTGATATTCTGCAATGAATTATGTGGAAATATTGAATGCTAGTCTTGATTGTTATAATCGGGCAATAATGAATTACCAAATATATAATTTGAGTTTGGGAATGAAAATAAAGAAGTGAAGTTGTAAGCAAAATAATTATAGAAAAGTTGAATAAATTTATGAATGAACTGGAAAGGAAATAAAGCGACTTTAAAATTTTAATAAATAAATTTTGAGTATGGGAAGGAAAATTTAAATAAATAGAAAGTTAATGAAACTTAAACTTCAATGTTATTGTTTAAAAGAACAAAACATTTATTTTAAATTTAGGATTTAAATTATTTATGAAGAATAAAGAAGAAAGTGGGAATAACCCAAAATTTGTATATTTCAGCTAAAGGATTTAAAAATCAAACTGAAAATAATAATAAAGTCCATAATTAATGAATTTTGAAATGAACTGATAAGTAAAGAAATTTATTTCAAATGGAATAAATTGGGAATCAATTTGGAAAATTGATTTAAGTGATTGAGATTGGAAATTTCTCTCCGAATAACCAAGTACGATTTCAAAATAAATTTTTAAATATAAATTAAAGGTTTAAAGTTGTTTAAGAAGTATGTTTTGAAAAATTTACTATTTCTAAATATTTAAATTCTAAAGTAAGTATTTCCTTTTAATCTATTATAGCAATAATTATTTAAAGAGTGACTTAGTATTTTATTTTTTAAAAGTGAAATTCTAGTTTTATATTTTATTTAGTAACCTTATTTTCAAAAAAAATTCATATAGTATGTATTTTTAACAAATCATTGAAGTAGTTTTAAAATAATATTTCAAAGTAAAGTGTTTTAAATTATTTTAAAATCTAGTTTTGTGCTTGGTGATTTCAGAGGAGATAGAAAATAATTGGGAAAGTTTATTCTGAAAGGAAAGATGGTTTTGAAACTGTTTTCAAAGGATTGAAAATAGAAATATATCTTGTGAAGATATTTTGAGGTTAATAAATAAATTTGGGAAATTATTTATTGTTGGATGGTTGTTTGTGAATATTAATTGATAGTTAAGTAACCGACTATCAATATTGGACAAATGCGTTGATCGTTTCGAAGAGACCGAGATCGAGATTTATTTCTCGAAAACCACTTCGATCCGGTTTGTACGTTTCGTGGAAACGATTTTGGATTCGAAGATGGAGCAGTGAAGTGCAAGGGCTAGTCGCTACTAATCCTGAGGATATTTCCAAATTGGATGTAGTAGGAATAGTGCCTTCGGTTCCGTTCGAACCTGGGACGGACTTCTATGGATGAATGTTTGCGAAACATCGTCAGGTGGACGATGGGAATTCTAAGGGATATGTTCTAAAAGGTAATGCTTAGTCTCAAGCCTCATCAAATGGGAATGACTGAAAATCAGGGGTTATGCAGCAAGGCTAGGTGGGTAGCACCCAAGCAGGGTGAGGTCATTTCAGTCTAGATGTCCCTTTTTATTTCAGCTTAGTGGGCGGTTGCTGATCCCAACTGCGGCGTGATCTCACTCGGGATTATCCAGTAAGGGGTAGTCCCAGCCTTGTGTTGCAGGGGAGCGGGCATACTCCTCGGTACGGTGATATAGGCCCCGTACTGTGACAGGTGGTACCCCAGTGCTTAGTTATTAGTTGGAAATCCATTTTCCCTACGAGCCTTGTACGAGTTTTGTTTGTATTACCCACTCTGTGGCTAGTAGCTGGAATTTAATCATGTAACAATTTCGGCTATTTTATAAGTATTTGTATATAGACCCTATTATAATATCAGAGGATTTCTATAAAAATCATTTTAGCTATCATAAGGTAAAAACCCGACATGTTTATTTGTGGCGTGGTCTTACGAGATGCTTTTGTTTCTAAAAGATTTTTGAAACGTTAATAATCAATTGGGTGTGATTTTCTCACGCTGGTATTCCAGACTAACTCGGGTGTTATTTAACTGTAATGCTCGGGTCAGACCGAGTATTATATGATACAGGATGATGCTGTGGAGTTCAGGAAACGAGCTGGATGACGATACGTACATTCGTACTTGTTTATATATATATTCCGCTGCGTTGAGTTGTTGAGTATCCATTTGTATGTTAGTGATATTGCTGTTGAGCTGTGATTGATGTACTCTGATGATGTAATATATATAAACAGATATATTTGATTTGAGTAAAGATCCTTTATTTTCTATTATATTTTATTCCGCTGCGATGGTTAGATTATGTTGTTGTTTTCTATTTTCTTCTTCTACCTCTTCTTCTCTAACCCAAACGGTTCGTATTTCTGTGCAACTTGAGTTGATTGTTGTAGAATAGTGTTGACTCAAGGGGTACGGATTTGCGGGCCGTTACACTTGGTATCAGAGCTTAGGTTGGTGATAACCTTGGCTCTGGTGGGAATTACTCATTTAAAATAGAGTCCGGCGTACTCTATAATGAGTTTGAGCGTATTAATAAATATGAGCGTGTATTTGTTAGTGAATATAAATTGTTTTAATATTGTGTTGATTGGTTTATTGAGTGGCATATGAACCTTCGTCGGCACAGTCTGGACAACTGTATCGAAGGGGTTTCTAAACACTTGAATAGAACAATCGATACGGTATTGTTTTTAAACGTGGGTGAATGAAATAATTTTACCCGAAAATATATTTTGATATAAGGAAAAGTTTTTCTTAAACTATTTATCTAATATATGGTTGTTTGGATGTTAAGAAGAATAATATTGAATTATTATTATTGTTGAGTGAAAATTTAACTTGAAATTGAAAATACAACCAAAGTTTAAGGGAACAAATTCATTATAAAATGAAATTTATAAATATGAATTTTAAATGTGAGTTATAAATTGAAATATAATCAAATAAGAATTTATATGAGCATAAACTATACAAATGAATTATACTTAAAATTGATTTAAGTAGGATTTGGAAATTTAAATCCCGGAAATTTGAAAGTGTTTATCAAAGTATTTGAAGATGAATAATAGCATTATTGTTTGGAGGTACTTCTGAAAGGAAAATTGTTTTAAATGGATTTTGGAAGTAATATAGCATTGAAATCACTTGAATTATTGGAAAATAATTCTGATGATGACGGCCGCATCATCAGTATTCATTTTTGAATTTCTAAGTGACGGATTGCTGCCAAAAATTGATTTGTTCAAAAAAGCTGGTTATTTTTGGAAATCTCAAATGAAATTTGTTGGGAATAAAACCAGGATTGGTTTGACTTTTGAGAAATGTGATTTGAAATGTTGGAGATTTCAAAATGATTTAAAACCAAAAGCCGGGAGTTTAAAAATCCTGATAAGATGGGTTGTAAGCTTATAAATTGAGATGATTTTTAAATCAGGAAGGAAATATAAGCTTTGAACGTTGGAATTTAAATTTAAAGTGAAAAGTTAAAAATGAAATTAACTTGGATTGGAAAATAAAATTTAACTAGATTGAAACTAATTGAATAGGTTGAAGATAATATCCAGTTGAATTCGAATTTAGTTGAAATCGAATTGAGATTAAATAAATTTGAGTTAAAATAAAATTGAATTGAAGTAAAAGTTCAGTGAGTTATTGAATGAAATTGGATTCTTATTTTAATGTGTAAGAAATAAGTTGGATAAGAAATAAATTGAATAAGGATGGGAATTGAAGTAAATAAATTAGAATAACTTATAAAAGAATTAGAATTAAATTGCATGGAATAAAAATATGCTTGGGATATAAATAAGCATAAGGGTTGAGTTAAAATAAAAGAATAATATATCCAAGCCTATAATGAATGGAATTGTGTAAATAATAAATTGTGACTTATAAAATTGAAAATGAAATACAAAATCCACAATAAATATTGTTTGATGAATTGAAAAATAAAAAGAAAATCCAAACTTGAATTATTAAATAAAATTGAACTAAGAAAATAAAATGAAGTGGTATTTGAAATTAAAATTGAAGTATTGAACTATAAATAGGGCAGAACTAATTTGTTAATAAATTAGTTAATGAAATGTGTAAATGGAACCTATTATAGTTAAATAAAGCTGAATTGTGAGTTTATGATGAAACTGGAAAATAAAACTCAAGTTATAAATCAAAATTCGACCTGGATTGTTAGTGAAGTAAATGAAATTGAATTGTGAGCTCATGAAATTTGGTGGTAAATTGAAAATGGATAGTGGATTCAGAACTTGAGTTTTAAATTAGAATTTAATGTGAAATGTTAACAAATTAAATATAATTGGAAATGTATCGAATAAAAATGAAACTGGATTAAAATAGTAATGGTTTGAATTGCAAATAAAATCCAAATAAGTGGAAATAAATTGGAAATGGTCATGTAATAATTGAATGAGTTGAATCTGGAAGATTAAATTTTATAATAACTAATCAAAAGAAATTGTAGATTGAAATGAGATTTGATTGTGATAGAGTTAAGTTGAATAGAAAAGAAAATTTACTTGTAAAATGAAAATGAGCTTAAGTATAAAATTTGAATAAATTGAAGTAAATTGACTTAAGCTGAATAGATGGAAGAGAGTTGAATTGAATTCAACTTAAAACCAAGTTTAATGGTATTGGATTGAATTTGAACCAAGTAAAAATGAATTTGGATTGAAATAGAATTGGTAGGTTAT
Source organism: Allium cepa (assembly GCA_030765085.1). Lineage (NCBI taxonomy): Eukaryota > Viridiplantae > Streptophyta > Magnoliopsida > Asparagales > Amaryllidaceae > Allium > Allium cepa. The sequence continues at coordinate 403,566,289 of CM060931.1, forward strand.
AAATAGTATTTAATGAAATGAAAATTCCTAATGGATTGTGTGGATAAACTGATTATATTGAATAAATAAATGGATGGGATAAATAAGAATCAAATGAAGTATGGTTTAAATAAGTTGAGAAATGGTTGTTGAATGAAATAGCTTGGATTGTCTTCGAGCTAAATAAAATAGTTCGGAATAAACAATTTTGGAATGGATTGTAAGTGAATGGATTGTGAATAAAATTGAAATGGAATGTGTCGAGCTAGATCAAATGGTTATAATGGAACCTGTTTAAAATGAAATGCAAGTGAATGGATTCGAATTTAAAATGCAATGAAAATGAGAATATACGGATTGTGAATAAATCCGAAATGGAATAGAATTAAGAGTAAGTTGAGTCGGAGTCAATTTAAATTGGTTATAAAACTCAAGTGCTTATTTATTTATATAGATCTCATTAAATTGTAAAGAATAAATTGTTATTGAATGTAAATGGAAGTTATTAAAATGTTATGGATGGATAGGAGTAAAATAAATTGTTTTTGAGACTAATTGGATTAAATATGAGTTCGGTTTGCTTAAAAATAAATTAAGTGTGAGCGAGTGAGTTTTAAACCATTCAAATTGAATGAAAATGGTTCATAAATTAATTGAAACAGTTGAATTAGTATGAAAGTTGTATAAATTGCTTACGGAAAATGTTTGATGTGCATTTCTTTAGCATTCATATGTTTAACCATTGCAACTAGGTGAAATATAGTTAAACTGCATATATTTGACACTGATACGTTTAAACTGAGTAAATACAGGTTTTTGGAAGCCGTTTGACTGGTTTTGATTGCGCTAATTGCTTAAATAAATAGCTGCTTGCTTTAAAATGCTAAATAAGGTACGCCTACGTAATAAAAATAGGAAATATGAACTGTTTTTGGTTTTTCCGACCGGGTGGGTCGATGTATATATATTTATACCTTTTGTCAAATTGCAAAAGCTCCTCCGTACAAAGGAGACTCTGCCAAAAAATTTCAAAAATTTTGGGAGTTAGAAAAAATTTCAAAATTTTTAGAAAATTTTGTTAACGACAAAACGGTTTCAAACCGAAAATTGAAATAAATTAGTAAATGAAACTAGTTTAAAATAATGACATAAATTAGTTATAAATGGAAGATAAAATTAAATGTTCAAAGTTGAAAATAAATAAAATTCATATGGAATGTGAAAACTAAATTGAATAGAAATAGATATAAACTTAAGTGGTAAGATGAAAAGGAATATAAGAAACATATAAAATGCTTATACTAACTTAAGAAGGGAATGGTGAATTCTTGATTGGAAATTGATACTACAAATATAATCTAAGTTAATGTTTGAATGAATAAATACTGACATTTTGTAAGAAAGTTGATATGATGTTTTGGGAATATTGTGATTGGATATTAGTGCTAAGCAGGATATGCAGGTATTATAAAGAGAAAAGAGAATTGATTTTGATTTCAGAAAGATAAATTTGAATAGCCCGACAAAAAGGTATGTATTTAAATTTCTATATGAAATTTGATTGGGTTTTTGATAAGCCACTTGGCGTTTTGTTTTCTTTTTGGATTTGGGAGGCCGTAGAGCCATTTTGTAGTTGTACCGAGCTAGCCGCGCAAAGGAGTCGCCGGCGAAATTATTCGAAAATTTAGAGAGTTAGAAAATTTTTGAGAAAGTTTTGATAATTCAAATTTGGTTTTAACTTTAAAATTTGAATTCTTAAGTAGTGATATAGTTTGAGGCTTATGGATAAGTTGGAAAGGTTAGATAAAGGGTTAGTGAGTCTTTGATAAAAAGATTTCTTTTGTAAGTTGTTAAAAACTATTTGGGTTGAGGGAATAGTTAACGGGATATAGATCATTCTTCCTAAATAGTAATTTCGGAGACGAAATTCTTTTAAGGGGGGAGGAATGTGACGACCCAGAATTTTTGAGCGTTTGAAATGGGAATATTTAATTAATTTTAAATATTTGAGAGGTTTAATTTTTAACTTGAATTTCAAATATCAATATTTATTGGATAATTTAATATTGAATTTAATTATCGGAATTGGGTAAAATATGAAATCTGGAATTTTAAGCCTGTTAAAAATAATTTGAAGGGTTGTAAAATTTATATTGATAGTACAGAGGATAATAGAAGTTGTAAAATTCAAATTAGTAGTGGTTTGTTCAGTTTTGAAATTTTATATCGTTTAAATTGAATTTAAAAATAGCCTTCCGAGGCACAGACTCGGAATTTGACGAAACCAGTTCCATTGGGTCCGTAATATTGTATTATTATCGGATTTCAATTTTCGTAGTGATTGGAGTTGTTATGTGAGCATACGATATATAAACGCATTGAAATTTAAAACGATGATTTAATTTAAATTATATAAGTATATTATCACATAAGCAACATCACAGCCGAAATCGTTCCTGAGCACGCCGACTTTCTTTCATCTCCGTGTTCCCTCTTTCAATAACATCACGCGATCTTCCTCTGCAAAATTTTAAAACGAAATCAATAATGGCCGATACCCTATATCTGTAGCAAGCCACCCTATACTCTGGAAAACATCGCGTCTTGTCCCCCCTCGTTTTCGTTTTAATATCTCGTTCCCCTTCTTCCTTTACCATTGGAATCTCAGTAACCAAATAATGGCCGTCCTAGCCTTGCCCAGCCACCCTAATCCTATTTTGGCAACTCTATCATCTGACCATAGCAGCCTTCGTTCTTTTAAAATCACAAATATCTTTCCTCTTCCTCTTCAATCAAAAATCAAAGCTTTGTATAAAAAAAATGGCCGAACGAAATGGCGACAGCCTTCCCCTTTCCTCCCTCTTAAATCGAAATTGAATTCGATCTTAAAAAAAAAAGGAGAGCGACCGAAATCGCGCGAGCACGAGCGAGCTTAGGGTTTCGCGGTTTTGATTCAAGGCCGGGCTAGCCGCGTTCGACTCAGGTGGAGGGGATCGCGATTTAGGGCCGGGGAGATCGTGTCGCGTGGCACGTGGGCGTTGCATTTCGTCACTATGGTTCTCGAAGGTCGGAGAAGGGCAGCGTCGTGGTCGATGTCGCGAATGGAGGTGGGTTCGATTGGGATGTGTGTAACTGTGCAGGCAGAGGGATTATAGGAGTTGTGCACTGTGGTTGGAGTTGCAGTCACTTTTTGGTGGAGAAGTTTGGTCAGAGAGGCTCATGGAAGAGGAGCAGTTCATGGCAACCGGGGTTTTGGGTGAAGCCGAGGTGGGGTCTTGAGCCTGCAGTGAGGTATATTCGATTTAAAATTTAATATATCTCTATAACTATGTATGGTAAAAACAATATATATATATATATATATATATATATATAATAATTCACAGTAAGGGAAGGTTTTACAGATCAGATTTTTCTATATGTTTTAGAGAAGGAAATTCGTACGGTCAAAGAAATTTCATATTTTTTTGTTGTTTACAGAAGAAATACAAGTATGAATAAATATATAAATACGCTTACATGTTTTAATAAACTTAGATAAACAGAAAGTTATTTTTATTCACTGAAAATAGAATTGAAACAGTAAATATACATAAATACTTATTTTCATTTACTAGTAATTTTAAAATAATGAAGATGTATTTGTTTAATTAGATCTAAATTATTATTAGTTACTAAGAAAAAAAAAATAAAGGAAAATAAGTTCAAATTTAAATCGTTAACCAATTGAATTATTAATTGGTACATAATGGTTCAATTTTTATTTCGAATATTAATAAAACCATCTAATATCTATTCAAGGTTAAAATCTGAAGGGAAGCAAGTCGAAATGGGATTTGGATTGCAAAATATTAATCAAAGGTGAGTTAATCTCACTCAGTTAAAATTAAATTTAAATGATTAAATTTAAATAATTGTTTGAAATGGTTGAATTGATTTATGTGCTGTAGTGTGGTATATATTTGGAATTGGCATTTTATATTGTGCTAACATCTGTGGATGCAGGGAAAACAGGTTGGAGGGATCCAACTGGACCCCTCAACTTTATTTAATTATTTAATATTCTCTGTTCAGAATATTTGATATTCTGCAATGAATTATGTGGAAATATTGAATGCTAGTCTTGATTGTTATAATCGGGCAATAATGAATTACCAAATATATAATTTGAGTTTGGGAATGAAAATAAAGAAGTGAAGTTGTAAGCAAAATAATTATAGAAAAGTTGAATAAATTTATGAATGAACTGGAAAGGAAATAAAGCGACTTTAAAATTTTAATAAATAAATTTTGAGTATGGGAAGGAAAATTTAAATAAATAGAAAGTTAATGAAACTTAAACTTCAATGTTATTGTTTAAAAGAACAAAACATTTATTTTAAATTTAGGATTTAAATTATTTATGAAGAATAAAGAAGAAAGTGGGAATAACCCAAAATTTGTATATTTCAGCTAAAGGATTTAAAAATCAAACTGAAAATAATAATAAAGTCCATAATTAATGAATTTTGAAATGAACTGATAAGTAAAGAAATTTATTTCAAATGGAATAAATTGGGAATCAATTTGGAAAATTGATTTAAGTGATTGAGATTGGAAATTTCTCTCCGAATAACCAAGTACGATTTCAAAATAAATTTTTAAATATAAATTAAAGGTTTAAAGTTGTTTAAGAAGTATGTTTTGAAAAATTTACTATTTCTAAATATTTAAATTCTAAAGTAAGTATTTCCTTTTAATCTATTATAGCAATAATTATTTAAAGAGTGACTTAGTATTTTATTTTTTAAAAGTGAAATTCTAGTTTTATATTTTATTTAGTAATCTTATTTTCAAAAAAAATTCATATAGTATGTATTTTTAACAAATCATTGAAGTAGTTTTAAAATAATATTTCAAAGTAAAGTGTTTTAAATTATTTTAAAATCTAGTTTTGTGCTTGGTGATTTCAGAGGAGATAGAAAATAATTGGGAAAGTTTATTCTGAAAGGAAAGATGGTTTTGAAACTGTTTTCAAAGGATTGAAAATAGAAATATATCTTGTGAAGATATTTTGAGGTTAATAAATAAATTTGGGAAATTATTTATTGTTGGATGGTTGTTTGTGAATATTAATTGATAGTTAAATAACCGACTATCAATATTGGACAAATGCGTTGATCGTTTCGAAGAGACCGAGATCGAGATTTATTTCTCGAAAACCACTTCGATCCGGTTTGTACGTTTCGTGGAAACGATTTTGGATTCGAAGATGGAGCAGTGAAGTGCAAGGGCTAGTCGCTACTAATCCTGAGGAATAGTGCCTTCGGTTCCGTTCGAACCCGGGACGGACTTGTATGGATGAATGCTTGCGAAACATCGTCAGGTGGACGATGGGCATTCTAAGGGATTTGTTCTAAAAGATAACGCTTAGCCTCAAGCCTCATCGAATGGGAATGACTGAAAATCAGGGGTTATGCAGCAAGGCTAGGTGGGTAGCACCCAAGCAGAGGTCATTCCAGTCTAGATGTCCCTTTTTATTTCGGCTTAGTGGGCGGGTTGCTGATCCCAACCGCGGGGTGATCTCACTCGGGATTATCCAGTAAGGGGTAGTCCCGGCCTTGTGTTGCAGGGGAGCAGGCGTACTCCTTGGTACGGTGATCTAGGCCCCATACTGTGACGGGTGGTACCCCAGTGCCTAGTCATTAGTTGGAAATCCATTTTCCCTACGAGCCTTGTATGAGTTTTGTTTGTATTACCCACTCTGTGGCTAGTAGCTGGAATTTAATCATGTAACAATTTCGGCTATTTTATAAGTATTTGTATATAGACCCTATTATAATATCAGAGGATTTCTATAAAAATCGTTTTAGCTATCGTAAGGTAAAAACCCGACATGTTTATTTGTGGCGTGGTCTTACGAGATGCTTTTGTTTCTAAAAGATTTTTGAAACGTTAATAATCAATTGGGTGTGATTTTCTCACGCTGGTATTCCAGACTGACTCGGGTGTTATTTAACTGTAATGCTCGGGTCAGACCGAGTATTATAGGATACAGGATGATGCTGTGGAGTTCAGGAAACGAGCTGGATGACGATACGTACATTCGTACTTGTTTATATATATATTCCGCTGTGTTGAGTTGTTGAGTATCCATTTGTATGTTATTGATATTTCTGTTGAGCTGTGATTGATGTACTCTGATGATGTAATATATATAAACAGATATATTTGATTTGAGTAAAGATCCTTTATTTTCTATTATATTTTATTCCGCTGCGATGGTTAGTTTCTGTTGTTGTTTTCTATTTTCTTCTTCTACCTCTTTTTCTTTAACCCAAACGGTTCGTATTTCTGTGCAACTTGAGTTGATTGTTGTAGAATAGTGTTGACTCAAGGGGTATGGATTTGCGGGCCGTTACATAACCTTAAATCCAAAAACATATGATTATAAAACAAAATAGAGATGGAATTATTATTCACCTTGATTAAGATAAGAAGATTGGATTGAGATTAATTTTCATAAGCTTGAATCCCTAGCTTTACTTTTATTTCTCTTCTCTTTGATTATGGACGGCTCCTTTTCTTACGTTTTAGTTTTCAAAATGACGTTAATAGGAATGAAATGGTAAGGAACAAGAAGGGTAAGAGTTATGTGCGGAAAATTCTCAATATACCCTTATGTAAATTAATTAACCTAAAAACCATTCTTTAGCCAATTTAATTAGTTAATTGAGCACGGGCTTAATTAATTTATTCGAATCTCAGCCCCCTTATCTTTTAACATTTACATTATTCTATTTAATTTGTCTAATTAAATCACTTGGATAATGTTTTCAAAAATTAGGGGTGTTACAGTATCAGTTAGAGTTCTACTTGATACCAGTGCATCGCATTCTTTTATATCTCATTGTCTAGTATATAAGCTTAATTTGGAACCTTCATACCTAGCTACTTCTTTAAGGGTTGCAAATATGATAGGAAGTTATGCGACTCTTGGGATGAGATGTGACCACCTGGAGTTTGAATTGTTAGGTCATGTGTTTATTTACAGTTTGCATGTGTTTGATTTCGTAGGTTTCAGAATTATTTTGGGTATGGATTGGTTAAGTAAATGCGATGCTAGGATATTTTGTCATGAAAGGAAAATATCACTTAAACACCCTGACCATAATGATCGAATTGTATATACCGTAGAAAACCCTAGTTTTGAGGTTAATGTTTTATTGGGTGTTGTGGAGGCAGAAGACGAGTTGAGTCGAGTTTTCTTTGTTAGAGAATTCACAGATGTCTTTGAACCTATAGTAGGATTACTGTCGAAACAAGTTATCGAGTTTTGGATAGATTTAGTATTAGGAGTAGAACCGGTGAGTAGACCATCAAGCAGAATGACACCTACCAAGATGAGGGAACTAAAAGTGCAGATGGTGGATTTGGAAGGCAAAAAATTTATCAGACCAAGAAGTTCGCCTTAGGGAGCAGCCGTAGTGTTTTCGAAGAAACTAGATGGATCGTTAAGGTTATGTATCGATTATCATAAGTTGAACGAGAAAACGATAAAGAATCGATATCCATTACCAAGAATTGACAATTTGTCCGACTAGTTGAGTGGAGCCAAAGTATGTTCGCAGTTGGATTTAGCAATAGGGTTCCATCAGCTTAGACTAGCAGAGGTTAGTATTTCTTTGACAGCGTTTAGAACCATATATGGATCGTCCGAATGATTAGCAATACCATTCGGACTAACTAGTGTGCCAGCATTCTTTGTAGATTTAATGAACTTAATTTTTCGAGAGCATTTGGATAGGCTCGTGTTGGTATTCATAAATGATATTTGGATATACTCTACAAATGAGGGAGAGCATGAAGTCCATCTTAGAGTGTGCTTGAGACGTTGAGGAAGCATCAGCTGAAGGCAAAGTTTTCGAAGTGTCATTTTTGGAAGAAGGAAGTGAAGTTTCTTCGTCATGTAGTCTTCGAGAAAGGGTTGTCTGTAGATCCGACTAAGATCGAAGCGTTGAATAATTGGAAGAGACCTAGGACAGTGACTGAGATAAATAATTTTCTTGGATTAGCTGCGTATTATTGGAGATTTATTAAGGATTTATTTTGGAAAGTGGTACTGATGACCAAGCTAACACGGAAGGATATGAAGTTTTTCTAGACTGATAAGTGTGAGGAAGCATTCCAAAAGCTGAAACACTTATTAACGAATGCACCTGTGTTAGTTGTTCTAGAAGGGAATCAGGATTTAGTAGTGTATACGGATGCATGTGGAACAGGATTAGGAGTTGTGTTAATGCAAATAGATAAAGTGATTGCCTATGCATCTCGACAGCTTAGACCGCATAAGGTTAGATATCCAATACATGATTTGGAATTAGTCGCGGTAATTTTTGCATTGAAGATGTGGAGACATTATCTCTCATGAGAGAGATTCGAATTATATACGGATCATAAGTCGCTGAGATATTTATTCTCTCGGTAGAAGTTGAATATGAGACAGCAGAGATGGTTAGAGTTTTTAGTTGCTTATGACTTTAGTACTGAGTACACACCAGGAAAAGACAACAAGGTTGCGGAGGCACTTAGCAGGAAACATCAAATTGCTGCATTGGCAATGATAGCTGAGTGGAAAGACTTGGAAGCACTGACTACATGCAGAGTACAGTGGAGATCTAAGAGTAGTTGTAGTACAAAAACTGCTATGTTTTCATGTTTAAAATTTCGACCAGTGATGATCAAAAGGATTGCTTCTAAGCAAGTAGAGGATCCATGTTAGCTAAACGGAACAGAAAATTGAGAGTTGGAATAGAGAGCGATAACTTAAAGGATTTCAGTCTTGACCAAAGTGGGTGGTTAGGAAAGTAGAGACGACTATGTGTTCCAAATGTGGGAAACATTAGAAAGGAGGTTCTCAAGGAATGCCATCGTTCAAAGTTCACTATTCATCCGAGAGGAACTAAGATATATCATGATATGAAGAGAAGTTTCTTATGGGAAGGTATGAAGAGAGATGTAGGCTTCTGGAAATAGTGTTTAAACCATCAACAGGTAAAAGCCGAACATCAGAAACCAAGTGGATTACTTCAACTTTTATATATTCAAGTTTGGAAATGGTATTCTATTTTGATGGATTTCATATACGGGTTCTAAGGTCAAATCGAGGAAATGAAAGTATATGAGTCATAGTGGACAAATTGACCAAGAGTGCACATTTCATTCCAGTTAAGTCAATAAGGACGACACCTATTTTGACTAAGTTATTTATAAAGAATATAGTTAGGCTTCATAGAATTCCTATAAGCATAGTAAGTGACAGAGATTCCTTGTTCACTAGTGAGTTCTGGAAGAGTCTATAGGATACCTTAAGTACCAAGCTCAAGATGAGTACCGCTTACTATCTGTAGACAGATGGGCAAATGAAAAGAGTTAAAAAAATCTTAGAAGATTTGTTAAGAGCCTATGTTCTAGACTTTGGGGGATCATGGGAAGACCACCTACACTTAATAGAATTTTCATATAACAATAGTTATCAGGCTAGTATAGGGATGACACTGTTCGAAGCTTTGTATGGAAGGCCATGCAAATCTCCCAGTTGTTGGTCAGACACCGGGGATAGGTTAGTTATTGGTCCAGATTTGGTTAGAGAAGCTACAGAAAAGATTGAGCTCATTCGAGCTAGAATGAAGGAAGCTCAGTCTTGGCGGAAGAATTATGCTGATAAGAGACGGAAAGACTTAGAATTCCCGGCTGGAGATCATGTTTTCGTCAGGATATCACCAATGAAAGGTGTAATTCGATTTGGGAAATCAGGGAAATTGACACCGAGGTTCGTTGGACCATTTCCTATTGTAGAAAGGATTGGAAAACTCGCATATAGGGTAGAGTTACCAAACAGTTTGGTAGAAGTCCACGATGTTTTTTATATTTCTCACCTAAGTGTATTCGAGATCCGAAGACTACTATAGCACCAACTATGTAAGAGGATTTAGTAGTGGAACCAAATTTGACTACGGTTAGAAAACTAGTTCCTATAGTTGCAAGAGTTGAAAAGAGACTAAGTAACAAGATAGTTAGATTAGTCAAAATCCAGTAAAGTGACGATGAGAGAGACTGTACTTGGGAAGCTAAGAGCAACATTCAAGATACCTATCCTAACTTATTTCGTGGTATGTTTTACCTTTATGATTGATTTTGATGGGTGCCTTATCGTAATTCGGGGGACGAAATTATTTAAGGAGGGCTGTCTGTAACGACCTAATTTTAATTAACATTATTTAGGACATTTAATTATAAATTAAATGAAATAATATAAATGATTAAGGGAATTGAGATTTGAATAATAATGGATAGCCGTGCCAAATTAACTAATGAATTAAGAGGAAGTTAAAATGAGATAGATAGGGGAAATAGATAAGGGCAAAATAGGAATGAGTTATATTCTAATACCCTAAACCCGCATATCACTTTCATTTTACACGTCCGTAAAAAAAACTATATCTTAGAAGAGGTCGGCCACCATTAAGGGAAAAGCAAGAGGAAATTAACCAATAATCAAAAGAAGGAAGCTTAATCAATTCATTCAAGAAGCAAATCTCAAATTCCTTAATTACAAGCTAAAGGTGAATAATAGGTTACATCTCATATTTTCTTGTTTTCGGTTTCTAGATCAGATCCGAATATTTTTTCTAAGTATATTGCCGTGTTTTCAGTGTTAAATAGATGTGTGTGTGTGTGTGTGTGTGTGTGTGTTTATTGATGAATTATGCTTGCTCATATTGATTTTTACAAGTTTTGATTTGAAAAACGTATTAAATGACATTCAAATGCCTTGTGATTTTGATATAAGGTCAGAAAGGATACTGTAGAGATGGGTTTAAAGTTTCATAATTTTTGGAATTAATGTGGATTTATTGTGAATTTTCTAGTGAAGGAAATGGCAAAATTGGGTTTAAAATTAATTACGACTATTATATATTAGCTTTAGGTTAGAAATTTAAATATGTTAAAAACATATTAAAAGTGATTTATGGGAAATTTTAGAGAATTTTCTTAAGTATTTTAATAAGTATATAAAATTATTTAAGGTATAGGACTTAAATGTTTTATATGTTTATAAAAGGAGAAAGGGAAATTTGTACATGTTTTAAAATGTTAATCTCTGAAATTCGGCAATATTTTGAGAAAGATTTTGAAAGAGTATTGGCAACCAATCATAAGTTGACAAACAATGCAAGTTAGTTAGAAAGAAATTACTTTATAAAGTTAAAAATCGGTTTTACAAGGCTTTTGTTGTTTCGCCACTTTCGGCAGCTACCTTTCGACTACATACTTCCGCCTCCAACTAGTTCGAAACCAACACACATGGTATCAAAGACTCTGTACGTAGTAAATTATGTTGAGACTTGGTTCTGATTCACGACACGAAGCTATCACTACGACATACAGATTTGACGACTGCTATGACAAAAAGAGACAAGGAGAAGAGACTTTAAAACCAGTGCATCAACTACAGTATTTTGTTTTTAAGTCTTAGTTCAATATTGTGAAAATCTCTCATCGATTACGTATATATTAGCTTATATATTTAATCATTATATTTACTAATTATTTTATGCATATATAAGCATACATTTAAATTATAAAAGTGTTTTAAAGTTATAGAAATTAATATATCTATGTAAATTGTGCAAACTGCACAAAATTAACCAGGTCAGTCGACTGACCTCCTGAAACCAGTCGACTGACGCTGGGAATTTTGTGTAGCATGCACAGATACATAGATATACAAATTTTAAAATTTTAAAATTGCTTTGAATATTCATTCGACTGACCCATAGGCTCAATTGGCTGAATTTCTATAACAGCCACTTTTTGAAAAGACACGACTTTCTGTGAAGAGATATGAACCTCTACGAAAAGATTAGATGCAACACTTCAATCGAAACTCTTCGAACAACAGTCACCGCTTTCTAACCTTTATAAATACAAACTCCAACTTCATTCCAAATCACTCAATCATAATCGAATTCTCTTATTCTCTGATCTAACTTTCTGAAATCTATTTGCTATCATACTTTCAATTATTCTACATTAAAGCAATACTATACCTTTCTATTCTTCATATACTTCAAACATATATATTTATACTCGAGGAGAAGATTATAGGATGGGTGTACTACAAGTGACAAATCCGTGTTATCAGAACACACATTAATCTAAACTATTTTCTATATTAGTTGAGGTCATGTTCTGTTGCTCAGGCGAGTGAAGTTATCTTCGGCTATTGAGGTGAAATCATGTTCTACTGCTCAGGCCCCTGTTCGGCTGCTCAGGGGTGTATAGACATGTTCCTTCGGGTTAAGTGAGGGTTTTTGTTTTAGTGAAATTCCAGAAGGAGTCTGGGACTGGACGTAGGATGGTGCTCTGAACCAGTATAAAAATCTCCGGTGTTATTTTACTATACTGCTTTTTATTCTACACTATTTACAGTTTTACTATCATCATTATACTCATATCATTATATATCCATATTACACGATCCATAACACACTTTCATTTGGTATCGAAGCCTCGGTCGTCAAATTACCGTAACACATTTATCTGATAATCTAATAATATGGACACCAACAACAGCACTAACACTTACTTCATTGAAGGACAATCCACTGCACGTCCACCACTATTTAATGGCATGAATTATAACTATTGGGCCACAAGAATGAGAATTTATATGCAAGCAAATGGTTTTGATTCATGGAATATAACTCAGAAAAAATATACTATTCCTACTGAAGAATATTCCACTTGGTCAAATACATAAAAATTAGATGCCACGGCTAATGCAAAATCCATGAATATGTTGTTTTGTGCCTCAGACAAAAATGAGTCTAACCGTGTTAGCATGTGCAATACTACATATGAAATAAGGCGTACACTCAAACTTACACACAAAGGAACCAACAAGGTCAAACAAAGCAAAATATCCATGCTCAAAAGTCAATTTCAAAACTTTAGAATGAAAGAAAATGAATCTACAAATGACATGTATTCAAGATTTTAGGATATCTATCATTCATTAGTAGGACTAGGAGGAAAATATTCAGATTTTGATATTGTATCCAAAATACTTAACTCTTTAACGGAAGAATGGGAAAGAAAAGTTCTTGTTATTGAAGAAGTGAGCGATATTTCCAAAATAAATCTGGAAGAGTTAATAGAAAATCTAATGTCTTATGAAGTGAATTTTCAGGCTAAAAGAGTTCAAGATCAAGATAAAAAGAATATAGCATTTCACCCAGAACAAGAAGAATCAGATTCAAACAAAGACGATGTAGCCTTTATTGCCAAGAACTTCAAGAAATTCTTGAAATATAGAAAAGGAAACAGAAATAATGGCAAGAGAAGTTCAAATAGAAATAAACCACCATCCTTATCAGTTATGAAATGTTTTAACTGTCACAAAAAATGGCATATGCAGCATTTTCAGTCGCATGGGATGATTCAGATTCCCCCTCTTCTTCTTCGGGAAGTGAAAATGACAGGATAATGAACAAGCTAACGTATGTTTATGGCTAAAGCGAATGAGGTTAGTGATTTAACTTTTGATGAAATGATAGAAAAAAATTCTGAATTATTAGATACTTTAAAAGTCTCAAAAGAAAATATAAAGAAGCTGTAGAAAATCAAAACAAGGCAGAATTCGAAAGAGACATGCTTAAAGATGAGAAGAAAATATTGGAAGAAGAACTTGAAAAAACTCAGGAATCTCTTTCAAATGTTAATTCTCAACTTATTTTATTAATTCAATAAATTGAAACTCAAAAGGAAAAGAATGATAGTCTTGTTTCTGAAAATCATGTTTTAAAAACTAATATTAAAATGGTAGAACTAGAAATTCAAGTCTAAAGAAAAAACTAGAAGGAATCACTAAGGATGTTTCAAATTTCAATAAAAAAAGAGAAAATTTATCTAGAATTATTGAGAATTCACAATCTGTTAGTAATAAAAAAATGGTTTAGGACATAAGAAGAAAGTCAAGAATTCACAATCTAGTAATTCAAACAAAGCTAAGTATGATAAAACATCCACATCCTCAAGTAGATTAGTTTCTAAAACTATAAATATATGCATACCTAAAACTAATAGAAACTAATAAAGAAAAAGTATATTAGTTCATTTATAGAAAATGTTCATAATAATAAAAATTATATTTATAAAAGGGATGCAAAACCCATTTAGGTTTGGTTTCCTAAGACCTAACTCTTAGGACCCTATTAAAAAGGTGGGTATTAACGTTATCTCATATTTTTTGCAGGTCCCACTCAAGAAAAGAGGAAAAAGGATACTCGACGGCGGTTGCTTGTTGAATCACATATTTTGATTCATGACAAAGCAATAAATTATACTATATGGATAAGCGACAAAAAGAAAAGGAAGTATGTTGTTCAAACTACAAAGGAGACAAGGCTACAAAACTACGTATAGTATGTTGATCTATTGAAGTTTTTTAGTCATAAAAATGTAAAAATCTATCCTCAAGTAGTGAGGTTAGTTTAAAAACTTTAAATTCTATAAAATGTGAGAAGTGTGCTTTGACTGTTAGGTCAGTCGACTGACCATATATGGCCAGTCGACTGAACCTGTACAGGTGCACAGAAACGCTCTATTTTTAAACAACTATGAATATTCAGTTGACTAATCGTTTTGGGTCAGTCGACTGAATTCTTTCAACAGCTATTTTTTCTGAATAGACACTTCCTTTTGCCAAGAGTCGCGTTCTAATATGAAGAGGTATGGCTACTTCTGTTGATCAGAACTCTTCATGAACGGTTGCATCTCTTTAACTATTATATAAACACACAAAATCCATTTCACAAATCACCAATTTTCTGATTACTTTCTGATCTTATTTTCTACTATCTCTGCATTCTAAAAAGCAATCATAACTTTCATATATTGCTTGAATCTCTGAATCAATTAGCTTATTCTTTGATTTTAAGCAATATTTTTCCTTTCTAAATCTTTATACACATACATACTTGAGGAAAGATTATAGGAAGGTTGTACTATCAAAGACATATCAGTGTTATTAAGAACACATAGTGTCAAAGCAATTCTACTTAAACTGTTGAAGTCCTGTTCGGTTGTTCGGGCGGGTAAAGTCCTCATTCGGTTGTTAGAGGCGGAAAAATCCTGTTCGGTTGTTTAGGTGTTGTATACCTATTCCTCCGGGTTAAGAGAGGGTTATTGTGAGAAATTCTAGAGGGAAGTCTGGGACTGGACGTAGAACGGAAAGTTCAAGCCAGTATAAAAACTCCTTGTGTGCTTATTCTTATTTAGTTTACTATTATTATCTGTTTCCGCATTTAGATTATAATACATTCCATATTGCACGATCCTAAGTGATAACTAGCAATACAGTAGTCACTATCATATCAGAGCAAGGCATCTTATAACCATTACAAAGTTATCTGATATCTTGCTAATATGGAAAACAACACCACTAATACTAGTTTTATTGAAGGTCAATCCACTGCACGACCTTCATTCTTTAATGGTTTGAACTATAATTATTGGTCTACTCGTATGCGAATCTATATGCAATCTAATTGTTTTGAATCATGGAATATCACACAGAATGAATACACTCTTCCTACTGGAGAATATTCCACTTGGTCAAACACACAAAAATTAGATGCTACTGCCAATGCTAAAGCTATAACATATTATTTTGTGCACTAGATAGACATGAATTTAATCGTGTTAGCATGTGTCAAACTGCTTATGAAATATGGAGAACGCTTAAAATCACTCATGAAGGAACTAACAAAGTTAAACAAAGTAAAATCTCCATGCTCAAAAATCAGTTTCAAAACTTTAGAATGAAACGAGATGAATCCATCAATGATATGTATTTTAGATTTCAAGATATCTATCATTCACTATTAGGTTTAGGAGAAAAATTTTCTGATTTTGATATAGTATCAAACTAAACTCTTTAACGGATGAATGGGAAAGAAAGGTCCTAGCTATTGAAGAAGCAAACGATCTTTCAACTATGAAACCAGAAGAGTTAATAGGAAATCTAATGTCATATGAAGTAAATTTGCATGCAAAGAAAGTTCAAGCACAAGACAAGAAGAATCTAGTGTTTCAAGCAGAAGAAGATGACTCTAACTCGAATGAAGAGGATAGGGCATTTATTGCTAAGAATTTCAAAATGTTTTTGAAATTCAAAAAGAATAACAAGGGCAAGAGCTACAAAAATAATTCTAGCAACAATAATAGCTATAAACCATCATCTTCTGTCATGGAATGTTATGAATGTCATAAGAAGGGTCATATGAAGAAAGATTGTCCAGAAAAACAAATTCAAGAAGAACAAATTCAAGAAGAAAGCATTTTCTGTAAGATGGGATGATTCGGATTCTTCATCATCAGAAAGCGACAGTGACAGTGACACAGAGCAAGCAAATGTGTGCTTCATGGCTACAAATGATGATGTAAGTGAACTAAGTTTTGAAGATTTAGTTGAACTTAATTTTGAACTAGTAGATTTTGTAAAACAGACTAAGAAACATAATAAGGAGTTACAAGGAAAACTGAATAGATCTGAATTAGAAATTAGTATGCTTAGAGATGAAAAGAAATTTCTCGAAGAAGAACTTGAAAAATCTCAAGAATCTAATTCTAATTTAGCCTCTAAACTCTCCATGATAACTCAGGAATTAGAAATTCAGAAAAATAAAAAGGGTATTTTGTCAGTTGAAGTAAATGATTTAAAATCTAACAATAAAGTTTTAGAATTAGAAAAATCTAGTCTTAAAACTAAGCTAGAAGATATTAATAAAAATATTTCCAAATTTAATAAAGGACGAGAAAATCTTTCGAAAATAATAGAAAATTCTTAGTCAACTTCAAATAAAATGGGATTAGGATATAAGAAAATTGTAAAACCAAAGAAATCTAAAAAGTTTAAAAATAAGTTTAAAAACAAAATTAAATAGCATTTAAAGAAAACAGTTTCTAAAAATGTTAAAACTATTAAAATATGGATTCCTAAAACAAATAATAACTTGATTAGGAATAAACATATCAAAACATTTATGGAAATTGTTCATAAAAATGAGAATTATATTTTTAAAGGGAATTCTGAACCTTCTTGGGTTTGGTTTCCTAAGACCTAACTCTTAGAACCCTAAAAGGAAAAGTGGGTACCATCTTAATTTTTATTTTTTGCAGGTACCACTTAAAAAGAGAGAAAAATGGATTATAGACAGTGGTTGCTTAAAACACATAACTGGTGATAAAGACATGTTAACAAACATAGTCTACTCAAATGGAGGATCAATCACCTTTGGAGATAATTCAAAAGGTTATGTCATCCGCAAAGGCGATGTGAGCAATAACGGTATTTCTAACTCACCTCTCATTACTGATGTTCTATTGGTTAAAAACTTAAAACATAATTTATTAAGTATAAGTCAATTATGTGATAAAGGTTTTAATATATCTTTTTCAGAAAATAAATGTAATATTTCTGATAAAAATCAAAATTTAATTTTAGAAGGTATAAGAGATAAAAATATCTATATTTTAAATATGAATATAAATCATAACATAACTATGTGTTTAGTAGCTACAGAAAATGATTATTGGCTATGGCACAAAAGATTTTGTCACATAAACACTAACACTATTAATAAATTAGCTAAAAATAAACTTGTTAAAGGATTACCTGACATGAAATTTAAAATTGATAATATCTGTGATGCATGTCAGTTTGGAAAATTAACAAAATCTTCCTTTAAATCTAATAAAATCTTATCTACAACACAACCACTTGAACTATTACATATGGACCTTTTCGGACCTACTCAAGTTCAATCTATTAATCACAATAGATATGTGTTTGTTATTGTAGATGATTTTTCAAGATATACATGAACTATTTTTATGAAACATAAAAGTGATACTTTTGAAAATTTTAAAATTTTTGTAAAAAGAATTCAAAATATAAAGAATTTTAAGGTTAAAAATATTAGAAGTGATCATGGAGGTGAATTTGAAAATAAAGCTTTCGAACATTTTTGTAACAAGAAAGGAATTAATCATAATTTTTCCTTTCCTAGAACACCACAACAAAATGGAGTTGTAGAAAGGAAAAATAGAACATTACAAGAATGTGCACGAACTTTATTAAATGGAAACACTTTACCTAAGCATTTCTGGGCAGAAGCTGTTGCAACTGCTTGCTATGTTTTGAATTGTGTTTCTATTCGACCATTAACAAAACATACTCTTTATGAACTTTTAAATGGTAGAAAACCAAATATTTCATATTTTAAAGTTTTTGGTTCAAAATGTTTCATACTTAACAGTAAAGATCAGCTTGGCAAATTTGATCCAAAATCCGATGAAGGTATATTCATAGGATATTCTGAAAGAAGCAAAGCTTATCGACTATTTAATACTAGAACTAAAACAATCGAAGAAACTCTTCATGTTTCATTTGATGAAAATATCAAAATTTCTTCTAAATTTACAAATTTGGAAAATGATACAAATATAAATTTAACAAATAATTCAGATGATGATGATATTATTCCTCAAAATAATAATTTTGAAGTTTCTTTAGAAAATGTAAATACTATTAGTAATAATAATATAGTAAGATCTCCTCCAAGAATTCTTAGAAATCACCCTATTCAAAATATAATTGGAGAAGTAAATTCAAATGGAAGAACAAGACATCAATTAAATCAAATGGGCCATATAGCTTTTCTCTTTAATATAGAACCTAAAAATATTAAGGAAGCCTCAACAAATGATTATTGGATTATAGCTATGAAAGAAGAGCTAAATCAATTTGAAAGAAACGAAGTTTGGGAATTAGTTCCTAGACCAAGTGATCAATCAATCATTGGTACAAAATGGGTTTTCAAAAACAAAGCTGATGAGCAAGGTAACATTACTAGAAATAAATCTAGATTAGTAGCACAAGGTTATAATCAAGAAGAGGGAATAGCCTATGAAGAAACGTTTGCACCAGTTGCAAGACTCGAAGCTATACGTATTCTACTGGCTTTTGCATGCTTTCATAACTTTAAATTATATCAAATGGATGTTAAAAGTACTTTTTTAAATGGTTTTATAAAAGAAAATGTTTATGTTGAATAACCTCCTCTGTTTACTCATGAAAAATTTCCAGATCACGTTTATAAACTTAAGAAAGTTTTATATCATTTAAAACAAGCACCTCGTGCTTGGTATGATCGACTTAAAAGCTATTTATTGGAATCTGGTTTTAAGATTGGGAAGGTTGATCAAACATTATTTATTAAGAAAACTAAACAAGATATTTTAATTATTCAAATATATGTAGATGATATTATTTTTGGTTCAACAAATGAAAAATTATGTCAGGAGTTTTCGACTATCATGACAAATGAATTTGAAATGTCACATATGGGAGAACTATCATATTTTCTCGGGTTACAAATCAAACAAATGCAAAATGGCATTTTTATTAATCAAGAAAAGTATTGTAATAATCTAATTAAACGATTCGGTATGGAAAACACTTCTGCTAAACCAACTCCTATGAGTACAACTATACATCTTGAAAAAGATGAAAATGGTAAGAGTGTTGACCAAAAACTATACCGTAGTATGATTGGATCACTACTTTACTTAACTGCTAGTCGACCTGATATTATGATGAGCGTTTGTTTATGTGCTCGATTTCAAGCAAATCCTAAAGAATTACATATGCGAGCAGTTAAACGTATAATTCGTTATCTTAATAAAACCAAAGATTTAGGATTATTTTATCCAAAAGAATGTCCTTTTGAATTAGTATCATATTGTGATGCTGATTTTGGAGGAAGTCGAACGGATAGAAAAAGTACAAGTGGAACTTGTCATTTCATTGGACGATCCTTAGTAACTTGGTTTAGTTAGAAACAAAATTGTGTTTCACTACCGACATGTGAAGCAGAGTATATATCTGCAGCTTTAGCATGTGCTCAAGTAATCTACATGCAACAAACATTATGAGATTTTGATATAAAATTAAATAAATCTATAATATATTGTGATAACACTAGTGCAATAAATTTATCTAAAAATTCTGTCAATCATTCACGAACTAAACATATTGACATTCGTTATCATTTTCTTCGTGATAATATTGAAAAGGATATAATAAATTTAGAATTTGTAAATTCTGAAAATCAATTAGCTGACATCTTCACTAAACCTCTAAATGAAAATTGTTTTATAAGAATAAGGAGAGAACTAGGTATAATTTCTTTATCAAAATTATAAAAATTACTAATTAATTTAATTTAAATTTAATATATAAATAAATAAATAAATAATTTTGGTACTCGAACTCTGCACCTCGGGTTTGATAAGTCTATGCCTTTACCATCTGACTATTCATTGCTTCACATCTACACCATTTACATATGTTTCTTTATATTTTCTAATTTTAAAAAAAAAAGAGAAAATCTCAGCCAGAAATTCTTTTTGGTTCATTCTCTTCCTCTATTTTTTTTCAAACTGCACGTTCAACCATCATTTCTTAACTGCATTTTACTCCTATATATTCCAGCTCTCTGTTCTCATATCTCCATCAAAAAGAAAATTATATTTCAAACATATTTGTTTCTTTCTCTACGTAAACTTCTAAAAACAAAAATTTCTTCATCACATAATTCATCAGATGGATCATCCTACTCTTCTATCAACTTTGAGACTCCATCATCTACTTCATCAAACCTACCTACACCTACTCCCACCCATGGACCTGCAAGACCATCAAGTTATCGAACCGGTTATACACCAGAGAAAAAGAAAGCTAAACGGTTCCTGTTCTTTGGTTCTCCTCAAACCAAGCAAAAAATTGATGATCTTCATCATTACCAGAGGGAATCGATAACGCTTCAGCGCGAAATGTATTATGAATAGAAAATGAACTCTAGACGTTTGAGTTTTCTTGAAAAAATTGGATGGAAATTCCACGGTTCATCTTCCTCTTTGGCTCATCAACCTACACATTGTCAACTCAAAATCCATGGGATAGGTTGCCACAAGCTCCATCTGTCTCTCCAAACTCTTGTTAGCGTGGAAACCGTTGGTCACCTCTGCGACCATAGGTAGAAAAGACTACAGATGAACCAACAAAATCCAACTCTCCATCAACCTCATCTTCAAAATAAATATGTTTTGTTGTCTTTTTTAATTATTTTACTCCATATTTATTATTCATTGTATTAATATATAATAAATATTATCTGTTGGTGCTCAAAAATGACTGAATATGTTGAAAGACAAATTCAGTCGACTGGAAATTTAGGTCAGTCGACTGAATCTGCATACTGTATGTTCTCATACACTATTCAGTCAACTGATCGAATGCAACCAGTCGACTGAATAAGCAAACAGAGAGCAAATTCCCTACTTCAGTCGACTAGACCAGTCAACTGAATCTACATCATAACTCTCGGGAAAATTATTCACATAATGTTTAGTTGACTGATCAAATACGACTAGTCGACTGAATGACCAAATAGAGGGCATATTAGTTATTTTAGTCGACTATACCAGTTGACTAAAACTGCTGCAGAGCTCTTGGGAAAGTGGTTCAGTCGACTGACCATAAATATTCAGTCGACTGAATTCACAGCTGAAACGTCCTTTCCATCTTTTTTACCTACTTTTTACCCCTAAAACCCTCACTTCCTCTTTTACTTTTTACTTTTACCTCCAATCTCCAGAATTCCAAAACCCTAGTTTCTAAAATTTTCAAAAATATCTTCAATTCTCTTCATAAATTCAAATAACACCTCGACAAACAAAGAGATCTAGGCATGCTTCTTCTTCCTCCGAGCCAATTGATTCACAAATCGCTCAATGGCTATACGATGCAACTGCAGTTCAACGATGGAATAAGATGAAAGAAGCTCGTTTCTTTGAAGGTTCTTTTGTTGTCTTCCTGATTTTGCATCGTATAGGATTCAAGAATTAGCAAGAAGAACCATTTAGAATCTCTTTTAGATCATAATCAAAATAATATCAAGATATATCATATCTTGGTGAAACTCTTCTGTGCGAACTTGAACTTAGGCCATTAAAATCCACTCAATCGTGACAATTGCGTTTGGAGTTTGATATGTGGGAAACAAGTGTTTCTCTCTTTAGATAGAATCGGTCGTGTACTTCGTACTCCGACAAGGGGTGTTGAATTACAAGAATTGAATATTGTCGTAGGTGAAAGAGACGAAGTAAGTCATCGATTTCTAGAAGATGGTATGACCGAGCTTAAGTCTATTGCATTACGACCTACTACCAGAATAATGCATAGAGCTTTGATGCACACAATTCTACCCCGCACTAGCTCATACAAGCTTGTCTATCCAAACAACTATAAAGCATTATATGCTATTTGGGGAGAAATTGAAGTAAATTGGCCAAAACTCATTCTAGATGAATTTCTGACATTCAACCAAGGTTGTATGAATATTATTTACTTTGGTGAATATATTATGCAGTTGCTTATGAATCTCCAGGTTCCTATTCGGGAATCCGATACCTCTATTCCTAAAACCTTGAATAGTCGCACCATTAGTCTTATGAAACTACCACCAGGACCTCTCACTATTATGAGCTTTCAAGAATGGAAATCTCGACCTCGCCAAGAAACCTCTTCTCAACAACAACATCAATCACGAGATGACATCCGTATGCCAACACCGTCCCAAAGTACTCAAGAATCGATTGATTTAATCGTCTAAAATCAAGTTATCTTGGATTCCCGTATTAAAAATATTGATAAGAAAATTGATAAAAAGTTTGATAAAATCAAGAGTTTCTTCGGGATTTTATGGGATGCAATATCATGCTCCTCTTCCACCGCTACGGAGATTTCTCAACGTGATCCAGGCAAACGCCCAGCCCCTTACTTTACGTGGTCAACGTCGAAAGAACATACTAGTTCCGACACAGGAGGCAATGGGGGTGGCACACAATTTGCAGGGAGTTCCTTCAAAGGAAAAGGACCAGTGCAAGTTGAAGAAGAAGAGACAGAATCTGATTCTGAATGAGGTTATTTTTTTTGTGGTAGTAAGTTAGTTATTTCTTTGTTTCGTACATTCTCTAAGTTGGTATTCGTAACATTTGAAATCTATTGTTTCTGTGATTGCATCTAGTATTTTATTGTTTCTACTGTGTTAATTTTATATGTACATTATCTTTTCCTTTTTGTCGATGACAAAGGGGGAGAAATTTGGAAACTAACCACTCTATGCAGGGATTAAAGTATCACCATATATTTAGGGGGAGATATATAATGCCCGTTATATATTTCTCAAAAATAGTATCATATATAACAAGTGTTGTCATCAATCAAAAACGGGGAGATTGTTGAATCACATATTTTGATTCATGACAAAGCAATAAATTATACTATATGGATAAGCGACAAAAAGAAAAGGAAGTATGTTGTTCAAACTACAAAGGAGACAAGGCTACAAAACTACGTATAGTATGTTGATCTATTGAAGTTTTTTAGTCATAGAAATGTTAAAATCTATCCTCAAGTAGTTAAGTTAGTTTAAAAACTTTAAATTCTATAAAATGTGAGAAAGCTGCTTTGACTGTTAGGTCAGTCGACTGACCGTATATGGACAGTCGACTGAACCTGTACAGGTGCACAGAAACGCTCTGTTTTTAAACAACTATGAATATTTAGTGGACTGATCATTTTGGGTCAGTCGACTGAATTCTTTCAACAGCTATTTTTTCTGAATAGACACTTTCCTTTTGCCAAGAGTCACGTTCTAATATGAGGAGGTATGGCTGCTTCTGTTGATCAGAACTCTTCATGAACGGTTGCATCTCTTTAACTATTATATAAACACACAAAATCCATTTCACAAATCACCAATTTTCTGATTACTTTCTGATCTTATTTTCTACTATCTCTGCATTCTAAAAAGCAATCATAACTTTCATATATTGCTTGAATCTCTGGATCAATTAGCTTATTCTTTGATTTTAAGCAATATTTTTCCTTTCTAAATCTTTATACACACATACATACTTGAGGAAAGATTATAGGAAGGTTGTACTATCAAAGACATACCAGTGTTATTAAGAACACATAGTGTCAAAGCAATTCTACTTAAACTGTTGAAGCTGTTCGGTTGTTCAGGCGGGTAAAGTCCTCTTTCGGTTGTTAGAGGTGGAAAAATCCTGTTCGGTTGTTTAGGTGTTGTATACATATTCCTCCGGGTTAAGAGAGGGTTATTGTGAGAAATTCCAGAGGGAAGTCTGGGACTGGACGTAGAACGGGAAGTTCGAGCCAGTATAAAAACTCCTTGTGTGCTTATTCTTATTTACTTTACTATTATTATCTGTTTTCGCATTTAGATTATAATACATTCCATATTACACGATCCTAAGTGATAACTAGCAACACGGTAGTCACTTTCATTGCTCAAAACACATGACAGGAGACAAAGATATGCTAATAAATATTAAATACTCAGATGGAGGTTCTGTCACTTTTGGAAATAATTCCAAGGGATATATCATCGGCAAAGGCGATGTGAGCAATTACGGTACATCTAATTTACCTCTTATTACAAACGTTTTATTAGTTAAGAATTTAAAACATAATCTATTAAGTATAAGTCAATTATGCGATAAAGGTTTTAAAATATCGTTTTCTGAAAATAAATGTAGTATTCTTGATCAGAATCAAAATATTATTTTTGAAGGAAATAGAGATAAAAACATTTACGTTTTAAATATGAAAGTCAAACATAACT
This sequence comes from Allium cepa, assembly GCA_030765085.1. Classification (NCBI taxonomy): domain Eukaryota; kingdom Viridiplantae; phylum Streptophyta; class Magnoliopsida; order Asparagales; family Amaryllidaceae; genus Allium; species Allium cepa. Next base: position 403,591,089 of record CM060931.1, read on the forward strand.
CAGATATGTGTTTAATAGCTAAAGAAAATGATCCCTGGATATGGCACAAACGATACTGTCATATCAATTTCAAAAGTATAAATAAAATTTCTAAAAATAATCTTGTAAAAGGTTAACCAAATATGAATTTTAAAGTTAATGATATATGTGACTCACGTCAACTAGGTAAATTAACTAAATCTTTGTTTAAATCTAAGAAAGTTATTTCAACATTACAACCGCTCGAGTTACTTCATATGGATTTATTTGGCCCTACCCAAATTCAATCCATAAATCATAATAAATACGTATTTGTAATAGTTGATGATTTTTCTAGATATACCTGGACTATCTTTATGAAAAATAAAAGCGATACCTTTGAAAATTTTAAAACATTTGTTAAACAAATTCAAATTTTTAAAGGTATTAAAATTAAAAATATTAGAAAAGATCACGGAGGTGAATTTGAAAATATACAGTTTGATAATTATTGTAAAAAGAAAGGAATATTTCATAACTTTTCGTTTCCTAGAACTCCACAACAAAATGGAGTTGTAGAACGAAAGAATCGAACTCTACAAGAATGTGCAAGAATAAATGAAAGCACGTTACCAAAACAATTTTGGGCAGAAGCTGTTGCAACTACTTGTTATGTTTTGAATCGTGTTCTATTAGACCTCTTACCAAAAATACTCCTTACGAACTTTTTAACGGTAGATAACCAAACATATCTTATTTTAAAATATTTGGATCAAAATATTTTATATTAATTACCAAAGATCAGCTTGGCAAATTTGATTCAAAATGTTACGAAGGAATATTTCATGGATATTCGAATCGAAGCAAAGCTTATTTAATTTTTAATAAACGAACTAATACTATAGAGGAATCACTCCATGTATCTTTTGATGAAAACTCTAAACTTGTTTCTAATACAATTAATGACAATGACTTACTTAATAATAAAAAACAAATATAATAATAAACAATTCAAGAGATGATGATGATATCATTTATAATTCTAGAGAAAATGAAAACATTAGTAATAATTTAGAAAACAGAAATACTACTAATACAATAAGATCTCCTCGAAGAGTTCTACGAAATCATCCTACAGAAAATATAATTGGAGAAACAAATTCAAATATTTGAACTAGAAATCAACTAAATTTAATGGGTAATGTAGTTTTTCTCTCTACTGTTGAACCTAAAAATGCTAAAGAAGCATCATCCGATGAAAATTGGATTATTGCTATGCAAGAAGAATTAAATCGGTTTGAACGAAATGAAGTTTGGAAATTAGTACCTAGACCAACCGATCAAACTGTTATAGGAACTAAATGGGTTTATAAAAATAAAGCAGACGAATTAGGAAATATAACTAGAAATAAAGCAAGACTGGTAGCATAAGGATATAATCAGGAAGAAGGAATAAACTACGAAGAAACGTTTGTTCCAGTTGCTAGACTAGAAGCAATACGCATTTTATTGGCATACGCATGTTTTAATAACTTTAAACTATATCAAACGGATGTCAAATGTACTTTTTTAAATGGCTATATTAAAGAAAACGTTTATGTTGAACAACCTTCTTTATTTATTCAAGAGAAATATCTAGATCATGTATATAAACTTAAGAAAGATTTATATGGTTTAAAACAAGCACCTCGTGCTTGGTATGAACGACTAAAAAATTATCTAATTAATTCTGGATTTGAAATAGGAAAAGTAGATCAAACTTTATTTATAAAACATTCGAAAAATGATATATTAATAGTTCAAATATATGTCGACGATATTATATTTGGCTCAACTAATAATGAATTATGTAATGAATTTTCTAAAATAATGACTAGAGTATTTGAAATGCCTCATATGAGAGAATTATCATATTTTCTAGGACTTCAAATACAACAATTTTCAAATGGAATTTTTATTAATCAAGAAAAATACTGTAATAATCTTATCAAACGTTTTGGAATGGAAAACATTCTGCCAAACCAACACCTATGAGCACAACAGCGCATCTTGATAAAGATGAAAACGGCAAAAGTGTAGACCAAAAACTATATCGTAGTATGATAGGGTCACTACTTTATTTAATAGCAAGTAGACCAGATATTATGATGAGTGTGTGCTTATGTGCACGATTTCAATCTGACCCGAAAGAACCACATTTACGTGCTGTAAAACATATACTATGCTTGGTAAATCCTTAATATCATGGTTTAGTAAGAAACAAAACTGTGTCTCTCTATCAACTTGTGAAGCATAATATATTTCTGCGGCAATAGCTTGCACACAAGTTATTTATATGCAACAGACACTTAAAGATTTCGGAATCAATCTATCAAAATCAACAATTTACTGCGATAATTCTAGTGCTATAAATCTATCTAAAAATCCTATAAACCACTCAAAAACTAAACATGTAGATATTAGACAACATTTTTTACGTGGTGATATAGAAAAAGAAGTGATAAATTTGGACTATGTACCATTAGAAAATCAATTAGCCGATATTTCTACTAAACCACTGTTAGAAAATACGTTTATAAAATTGTGACGTAAGCTCGGCATAATTTCAATTAAAGATATATAAATAAAATATATAAAAATTTACTAATAACTCAAAAATAAATTTTTTTGCAAAAATTTGAAATTCTAACCATGCTGAGACTCGAACCCATGACCTGCTGTGAATAGCCTAAGTGTCATAACCACTTGAGCTATTGATTTTTCTGTTGTAGTCTAGCATGGGCAGTTTATTATATGGTGACATTAATATATACTACAATACATGTCACATTTAACTTTATAAATATACATTACTATTTTTTGTAAATATTAAAATTACACAAAATATATCAGCCAACAGAAAAACTAACGTGTTTCCATACTTCTTGGCTGAATTTAATATAATCCACTCAAATCTATCCTATTTTTCCTAAACTTAGCCTATAAATAGATGTATATTCCATCTTCTATACAAGCAAACTAAAGTAAGGCCTTCATTCATTTTCATCTCAAACTAACGAAAAGCTTTTATAAACAATTTTTTTTAAGAATGTCAACCTCCTCTTCTACGGATTCGATCGTAATTATTGCATCAAACAACTCTCCAAAAACTCTGGATCATAAAGTTTCACCATCATCGGTCTATCACACCGGATATACTCCGGACAAGAAGAAGGGAAAGAAGACTATTGATATTTCTTCGAATACGAAGAAAAAGATCGATGATCTCCACCGTTATCAGCAAGAATCTCTAATGCTACAACGGGAAATGTATTACGAACAAAAGATAAACTCCAGACGGATAGGAATCATTGAGCACATCGCTATGAAGTTCTGTGGGGCATTGTCACATCTGATAGACGAACATGTTGTTTCGCCTATTAGACGACCATCGACTTCGTCTCCACCGCGACCACCATACTCACCGAATTCGTGGGATCACAACGAAGAATCAAATGCTCATCGTAAGCAACTGAAAGAAATCAAGATGCCTAGCCCCTCGAAATAATCATAGTTGTCATTATCTTTTGTTGTATTTTCGAATAAATTCTCTACGTATGTACGTTTCTTTTTGGAATAAATTTATTTCTGGTTCATTAATCGACATTTCACATATAGAAAATATTAACATTTCATAGCAAAATAAATTTATTTCTGTATCATTCATCAAAATAAAAACTATTTATATTAATAGGATTAACAACATATATAATATATTAACGTTTAACATCAAAATCAAATACACTGCAGAAAAACTTCCAAGTCAGTCGGCTGTCTTAGGAGATCAGTCGACTGACATAACAACAACATTTTTTATATACATGGCCAGTCGCAGTCGACTGTCTCAGAGCCTCAGTCGACTGGACCAGAAGGTAGAAAAATTTCAACCTTCAGCTTCAGTCGACTGAAGCCCTGAGCCAGTCGACTGATGCAGCAACATAAATTTTTTATATACATGGCCAGTCGACTGTCTCAGAGCCTCAGTCGACTGGACCAGAAGATAGAAAAATTTTGATCTTCAGCTTCGGTCGAATGAAGCCCTGAGCCAGTCGACTGAACCGTAGATTTGAGTTACTTTTTAACTTTTACCTACCCACTTCACTCCTTTGTCTTCCACTTTACCTTCTCTCCTCATTACCATTTCAGATTTTCAAATTTTCGAAAACCCTAGGCTCTCAAAAACTCCATTTTTTTCTTTAAAGTTAAAATTAAATGGCTCCTAAATGAAAGGGACAAGCTTCCTCCTCATCTCAACCTCCGTCGAATGAACAAATTCAAAGGTGGCTATTTGATGACATCGCAATTAGAAGGTGGAGACGAATGCAAGACTCAAGGATTTTCGAAGGTTCGTTTGTCAAATTCCCTAATTTTTCTCCATATCACAGCCAAGAGTTGGCTCGAAGGAGCAATTTGGAGTCGTTATTTAACATTGATGATAACAAACAGAAAATCAACCAAATAATGGTGAAAATGTTCTATGCAAACCTAAATTTGGGGCACCAAGACGTTTCAAATCAACAAGACTGTGTATGGAGTCTCGTATGTGGGAAACCTGTCTTTTTCTCTTTAGACCGCATGGCTCGTATTTTACAAACAGAAAATGATGGTGTGGAACTGGCTATTATTGACTGTGAGTTGGTTCTTCGACATAATGTAAGCCATTTGTTTCTAGAAGACGGCATGCATCAACTAACATCGATGTCTTTACGACCAAATGCACGAATTATTCATCGCGCTCTAATGAAAACCGTAACTCCTAGAACCGAAAGTTATGAACTTGTCTACGAAAATAACTTTAAAGCTTTATATGCTATCTTTGGAAACATAAAAGTCAACTGGATCCGTTTAATTCTTAAAGAATTTTTAAGCTTCAACACCGGTAGAATGAATATAATCTACTATGGTGAATATATTATGCGTCTTCTAAAAGCTTGTGAAATTCTGGAACCGGATTCACTGATTTCTACCGTTGGATGTTTGAACGCTCGGACTTTAGCCTTGATGAAACTACCGGTTGCTCGACCCCCTCATATAATATCTTTTGAAGAATGGACCCAAAGGCAAACAGCTCAAGACCGATCACAACAACATGGCGAGCCATCTCAAGGACCATCTCTTCAAAGATCGACTCGCCATCAACAAGAAGAAATTGTGATTCCAAATCCGGGTCTACAACCACATGAATCCATCAATATAATTTGCCGTAATCAGCAAATTCTACAATCCAACATCATCAAAATTGATACGAAGCTTGATAAGGTCAAAAGATTATTTACCAAATTATAGCAAGCTATCTCATGCTCTTCCGGGACATCTACGGCTACTATAGGCGATCTAGGTAAGCAACCCGTCTTTACATGGTCTTCTTCTGACGACGATCAAGCAAGTAGTGGTGATGATGATGGAGATGAAGGTGAAAGTGGTAGGGGTAAGCAACCAATGGCGTAAGATGTTATTTTTCTTTTTATCCAAAACATTTGTTTTCAATTCGTATGGCCTGTACAAAATGGCCATTCTAGTTTGTTTATTTTGAACACTCCTGATTATGGAAGTTAAATGAATGGATGATTGTTCTTGTTTTTATTTCATAATATTTTGCACAATATAACTTCATATTACTTATTCCTTTTTGTCGATGACAAAGGGGGGGAAATATTATAACTAATAATAAGAATGCAAGATAGAGAGCGTCAAAGATTCAGGGGGAGTAAGTATTTATGTTATATATGTGTATATATATACATATATGTATGTATGTATGTATGTATGTATGTATGTATGTATGTATGTATACAGTCGAAATCTATATCTATTTGCAGGTTGTGATCAATCAAAAAGGGGAAGAATGTTGAGACTTGGTTTTGATTCATGACACGAAGCTATCACTACGATATATAGATTTGACGACTGCTGCGACAAAAAGAGACAAGGAGAAGAGACTTTAAAACTGGTGCATCAACTATAGTATTTTGTTTTAAGTCTTAGGTCAATATTGTTAAAATCTCTCCTTGATTACGTATATATTAGCTTATATATTTAATCGTTATATTTACTAAATATTTTATACATATATAAGCATAAGTTTAAATTATAAAAGTGTTTTAAAGTTATAGAAATTAATATATCTATGTAAATTGTGCAAACTACACAAAATTAACCAGGTCAGTCGACTGCCCTCCTGAAACCAGTCAACTGACAGTGGGAATTTTATGTAGCATGCACAAATGCATAGATATACGAATTTTAAAATTTTAAAATTACTTTGAATATTCATTCAACTGACCCAGAGGCTCAGTTGACTGAATTTCTATAACAGACACTTTTCGTAAAGACACGACTTTATGTGAAGAGATACGAACCTCTACGAAAAGAGTGGACGCAACACTTCAATCGAAACTCTTCACCAATAGTCGCTGCTTTCTAACCTTTATAAATACAAACTCCAACTTCATTCCAAATCACTCAATCACAATCGAATTCTCTTATTCTCTGATCTAACTTTCTGAAATCTATTTGCTATCATACTTACTATACCTTTCTATTCTTCATTTACTTCAAATATATATATATATAGAGGAGAAGATTATAGGAAGCGTGTACTACAAGTGACAAATCCGTGATATCAGAAAACACATTAGTCAAAACTATTTTCTATATTAGTCGAAGTCCTGTTTTGCTGCTCAAGCGAGTAAAGTCCTCTTCGGCTGTTGTTGAGGCGAAATCCTGTTCTGCTGCTCAGGTCCCTGTTCGGCTGCTTAGGGGTGTATATACATGTTCCTCCGGGTTAAGTGAGGGTTGTTGTTTTAATGAAATTCCAGAAGGAGTCTGGGACTGGACGTATGAAGATGCTCCGAACCAGTATAAAAATCTCCGGTGTCATTTTACTATACTTCTTTTTATTCCGCACTATTTACAGTATTACTATCATCATTATATTATGTATCATTGTATATACATATTACACGATCCATAGCACACTTTCAAATTGGAGATAGGCGAAAGGTATAGATTGGAAATAGGGCTTTCATAGGATTCGAGACTTTGTTTTGATGCCGCTTGCTTTGCTTTCGAAAAGAATGCTTTCGAATGAGATAGCTTTCAACTTGGTCAAGTGTTTTAAAAGAAAAGAGGTAGCCACCTTTGTTTTACAAAAATGCTTTCGAAGGGGTCGAAATCCCTGTTGCCGCATTCTAACTTTTGAAGCAATGCCATCAAAAGGGTTCTTTCGCTTTAAACCCTGAGCTGCTTCTCCAATGCTTTCGAAAGGGTTGGTGTCGAAACCTTCCACTTTCTTTACTTAGGAAATTGCTTTCGAATGAGTGCTTTTGAATTTGTTATTTTAAGACCCTTTGTTCTATTTAAAGATAAACCCATAGGTTTTGAATAGTGGTTTTAAGGGTTTCAAAACTATGTTCCACAAGCATTTGCTTGAACCCAATGCTTTCGAAAGGTTTAATTTGAGTAAAGAACTTTAATGCTTTTGAAAAGTTTAAACAAATGTTTCGAAGGGGAGGTTCCTTAACGGTTTTGAAAGGTACTTAAAGTATTTTAAATGGAAGGTTTCCAATTGCTTTTGAAAGGCAAGTTTTACAGTGTTTTGAAGAGAGGATGTTTAATTTTTAAAAAGGTTTCGAAGGGATACCTTCAATGGTTTCGAAAGGTTGTTATAAAGGTTTCGAAATGTATGTTTTGGCCTTTCGGCCTAAGGCTATAAAGTGAAATGGTTTACTTGTTTTGAAAGAGGTACTTTCAATGGTTTCGAAAGGGTTTTTAAATTTTTTTTTAAACAAAGGTTTCGATTGTTCTCATCAACAATATTTGAGTAAAGCATATATCATAGCAAAGAGATTTGAGTAAAGCAAAAGGTGTGTTCTTCTTATTTGAGTATGATTTAAAGGGCTAAATCAATTTGAGAAGGTTTTCAAGGAAAATTTTGATTGGTAGTTAATTCTAAGTAAATGACTCGGATATTTGAATACCAGATGAGACTAGTGTAGAGTTGCGCCTTGTACGTTAGCTATAGCTCCTAGCTAATTTAGTCCAAAATTCCAGTGTGTAAGGCTTAGTCACAGGTAAAATTAAATGATGGTTACACACAGAAAAGAATATATACAGAGAAGGAGAATAGGTTATTGGTGAGCACGCAAAACCATTAGGATCAGGTGAACCTGGGAGAAGTAAGTTAAGGACAGACCGTCCAGAAGTGTGTCTAACAGATGTTAGATTATTTATTTTTTCTAGTAGGCCCGAGTCAACCAATGGTTAGTAGTCAGCCAAAAAAAAACTACATTGTTCGAACAGATAATCCCATTATTACCTGATTTTGAGCATATATGATATTGCTATTATTGTTTTAATCAGTTTGATTATAGGATTCTGATTAGCAAAAAGAAGTGTTTTAGAGAGATATTAGTGAGGTGAAACCCGTTTCACTAAGTAGCGTGGTCTCACTTAATATCAGTAAACCAAGAAGTATAGTATTATTCACACCAGGCTTTATGTCTGACTCGAAGTTTATGTTTCCCCTTAAACTCTCGGGTACTCAAAATTAATTTGATTGGATTGAGAGTTAAGGTTTTACAGGATTAGTAGGTGGACGAATAAAGCTTCTGAAAACGTGCAGGAGGCAAAGTTAGCTACTTAGAAGTACTTAGTCTTATTTCCGCTTGATGTACTAAGACTGCTATGTCTATTTAGTACTATGATCATCCAAGGGAGCATCTTCATATTTCGCTTTTGGCATAGTTTGTAATAATTATATTTGATCAAAACCTAATAATCGATTGCGATATTATGTAAACTGAATATGAAATATTGCTTTGAAATATAATCAGAAAAGCTGTTTTAAGTTGCGATGATTTTATTTCATATTCATGTGTTTCTGATATTATGGATACCATTAACATTACCATATTTTGTCACCGGAAGTTAATGCTATGGATGACTGCAGCATTTATAGCGCTTAGCTTCGAGCCTTAAGATAGAGGATGTTACAGGATTGCTGAGGGTCATGATGCTGAGGTGGAAGTTCGTTATAGTTGGAAACAGGATATTTGCATGACTTACCAATCTTTTGGCTACATTGAGTCGTGTGGGTTTGGAGTTTCTGATCCTCCTCCTCTTATTCCTGCTAAGATACCTCTTCCTTGTCCTCCTGCTAAGCGTCGGTCCATTATTGACGAGCCGTTAGTGTCCCTGCTGTGGATCCTTCTTCCTTTGTTGATCTGGAGGTCATTTCAGTGCCTAGTGCATATGTAATTCCATCTATTGCTCGGCCTTATAAGCGTCCTATTTATTGTAATCATGGTGAGAATTCGTGGGTTCGTGAAGATTCAGAAATGAAATATAAGCCAAAGAGTGATAGTTTCTGTATGTTTGTTAGAGTTGAGGATAAGGAGCATACTATTATTTATCATGTTGAGGGGGGGGGTTGATCTTATCTTCTGATGGTGAAGATGGTGAGCATATTAAGATTTTTTTAGAGGATGATACTTGGGATAGGAAGTATTTTTCCTTTTGTGATTCCGTGCACTTTGTGTCGGACCTAGCGTCTTTATTTTTTGGGTATATGCATGTTATGGGGCATGTTTCTGCTCATGACTGTAGTAGCGACGACGGGGATTGGCTCTCCCTTGTTTGTTAGTAGTTTAGGTGCTTCTGTCTAACTCGTGTATTTTTTTCATCCTTTTGTTGTTCTAGCGCCCATGCCGAACACCTGTTATTAATGTTCACAATAAAAGTGGACGGCCCACTTTAAAGCCAACTAGTTTTGCTAAAAAAATACTATATCTTATTCTATACAAAATATGATTTTATAATATTATATAAACAATTTCATACTTAAAATATTTTCAGAAAAAATAAAATAATTTTAATACATGTATGTATATATATTATTTAAATTGATTAATTCTGTAAATTAATTATATCAACATATATGTATAAATATGATATAAAATTACGTTTTATATTTTATAAAACTAAATTAGTAACTAACATGATTTTGGCCAAAAAAGAGTTTATATATAATTTAATAATTTAAATATTATCCAAAATTAAAATTTAATTTGAAATTATAAAATTGTATATAAAATATTAAAATATCACTTGAATTTTTACTAAATTTTAAAATTCAAAATTATATTTCAAAGAATAATTTTTATTTAATTTCCACAAAATTACATATGGAAATTTAATTTTAATATATATATATATATTTAAATTTATAAAAAAACATTTTTTTACCATGAGCATTATTGGGTGTGTATATATTTAATATATACCTATATATATTGTATGTTTTATTTAAGAATTAATATATACACACACATATATAAATATATTATTAAATTATTTATATATGTATGTATTTAATATATACGTTTATAAAAAAATTATATATGCTTTGCTTTCGATTTTCAGCAAGAAAAATAAAATTGTTGTATAATTGTAAATGTTTTAAAATATACTTATATATTATAATTTTATAAATTCCATGTATATACATATATATTATTTCAAAATAAAATATAATTATGCACACACACGCATAAATATATGTGTGTGTATGTCCGTGTATATATTGTAATATTTTATATGCATAAATTGAAGTATATAAGCATTATTTAGACGATTTATTTGTATACTATATGAGCTAACATGTCTATTGCGGTGTAAATCCTAACACTTATACACGAACATGTCATACTTTGTGCGGATTGCTATGTGACATATGCACGCAAACACACATGTTTGTGTATGATACACACATGTATATATTTATAATATTACATTAATTACATAATATAAAACTATATTATAAATTTAAATAAAATAATGATTTTATTTAAAAGAAAATTAAAAACGTTCTAAATAATTTAGACTTCATGGGCCCGGTATAGAATTATAGATCCAATATAGTAAAAAGATTAAAATTTACTCATATCTTCCGCTGTATGCTGGTTCAGTTCCAATAATGTGCACCTTGAGTTGGAGGTCCTTGACAACACACACTTGCACATATGTATATTGATCAAAGTTATTTCCAACAAAAAATATGTACTTTAAACCCAAAATACATTTTTTTTTCTAAAACGGACAGTTTTTAGATTTTAAACAGAATTAAGTTTGTCTCATTAAAAAAATTATTTATATTATACTGCTTGCTGGTTTTCGAATTAAAAAATATTTTTTTCGTGTGTAAACACACACTCTTTTAGAGATGAAAACTCTTCTAGAGTGAAACTCTGTTCTAGAGAGGAACTCCTAAAACAACGGTTAAGGCTGGAATTTTCAATTTTTAGTTCCTGATTTTTAAACGGAAAAAGGTTTAGGTAATTCTTCCATTATCTGGTTCTAGATGATAAACTGTAACAGCAAAAATATGTACCGAGTGGTACTCATTGCGGCTAGACAATTGGTAAAGATTGATATGCTACAACAATTTCTACAAATGCAGATCGAACTCATACGTACCTCTTTTGTGTGGGTTCAGAGAAGCATTCTCAGAATTGTTGGAACGACGGTTCTATTCTGATTAGGCTATGGGTGATACTAGGGTTCGGCTCAAAACAGATCTAATGAATGTGATTCAAAGACCAGGAGTCCCAACTCAGAATATTTGTTGCGACGAACGTTGGTGAGGAAGACAGAAGTGTATGTACTTGTTTGTCAAATAAGCATCTAAAGATGCGGATGTTATCTATATGGATCACCAACACTGTAGGTGATCTCATATATAGGATTAAATCTGCTAATAGATTTAACCGCGGTTTATAAAAGGTAAAGAAGAAAGAATACCAAGGTCCATCGATCTGAGGTCCGAAACTTGCCCACGAATGAGGGAAGTCGTCGGTGACAGTCGAGATGTTCTATATTAAATTTTGCTCATGCCACCAAATTCTTGAAAAATATTGAATAATTAACTGTGAAGTTTATATAAACCAATTCAATTCGGCGGTTACAAAATCAAATCAATTTTAGAATTCGATTTCAAATTGATTTTCTTTGATTATTTGTTTAAGTGAATTACCTGAACTATTATTATATTATTCAAATTTATGGTATTATGAAACTTTCTATAATTGATTTACTAACAACAACAACAAAAAATTCTAAGTTTACAAATAGAATATATACGAGCTTCCAAAATAGCATAATAAAAAAACTCAATAAAACTCTTCAATTAATTAAACTTTTTAATAATATCATGTGATAATTTCTCTTCATTATCAATTTAGTTTGATCAAATCAGCTTGATCAAATTAAACAAGATTAATTCGGCTCATTTCGATTTATGTAACGATCCCAATTTTAATGATGAATTTAAATTTGTAATTTAATTAAATTCTTGGGTTAAATTATGTATTTATTTGAATTTTTCAAATTTAATAAGAAATGTATACTTATTTGCTTTTGAATCTGGATTTGAAGTTCAAAATAAATGTTTTCAATTGAATTTGATTAGAAATAAAATTTTGATTTGGAAAGTAAAAAAAAGTTATAAAATGTTTAAAATAAAAACTACTCATCAATATTGAATATAAGTGTAGAATATAAAAATAAAATATACGTTATAAATTAAATACTTAAGTTAGAAATATAATTAGAAGATAAATTACAAAATAAAAACATGTACAAATCGAAATGTAGTTAGTTTAAACTTTGAATAGAAATCTACAAAATATATGCAAACTATCTATGTACAAAAGAATTAAAGAAAAGACTTGAAGAAGAAAGCAAGATGTAAACAAGAAATAACAAAACCATTGTGTATAAAGCAAAAAGAACTGTGCATATACATACATAATTAAATAGTATAAGTTATAAACAAAATAGGACATAGCAATTAATGCAAGATGTCCTTAGCCACAATATCATCTCGGCCATATTTTGTGTTTGGCAAAGTATAGTATGTAGCATGCATTGGTAAGGCAAGGCAAGTATAAAACAAAATAAAGTATAGGCAAAAGTACACTTGTACAAGCTTATACAAAGCAAAGACTACACATAAATATTTAAACAGCATGGCTTGTAAACAAAATAGGATTAGCATTTAATGCCACCTCTCCTCAGCACAACTATGTCTCTTCTCAGCCGAACAAGCATTCTTAGTCAACAAACAAAAAAATAAACAAAGTCTGATCAAAGAAAAAAATAGTACCAGGTAACACCTACCTATACACACTATTCTCTCTATAATTATATGTATACGTCTACTTCATTTCATTTTTTTTTCAAACCAAACTTAGCAAGCCTAAAAAGAAATCTGTAGAAGTAAATAGCATCATTCAATCTTCAACAAAGGTTCAATTCAAACAACAATTTATCTCAACTAGCAATCCAGAGATCAAGGAAATTCGAAACTGTTCCTCTCTGTTTTCTTCCAAATTTCAGGTGAGCAAATCACCCTTATAAATTTTATTTTAAAAAAAAACTTGATGTGTCTGATTTACATGTAATAATCTTAGTAGTATGTTATGAACTATGATGTGCATGTTGATCTTGTATATATGAGGGTCAATACCTGTATATATGTTTGGAGACAGGCAAGAAAACTTGCCTCTGTTCATCATTTCCAGGTTTTAAAACCTGTTTAAAACTTAAACTATCCTAACCCAACTACATTATGCTCTGATAGCTGAATGAAAAATGTTTATATGAGTATAATATTACTTATAAAAATATAATTGAGTGTATTTAACCAATGAACTACTGGAAATTTGGAAATTACAGTGATAAACAAATTTTATCAGAAATCCCAGTATCAAGATTTTAAATTACAGTTATATGTTTGGATTCGCACTTGAATATTATGAATTTTGATACCCAATTCAAGATTTTTAAGTCTACATACACTGAGATATTTCAAATTGAACGAAAAGTGCATTTTTGTGGTTTGCCATTGATCGACGAAGAATGAGATGTCGCGTTTGGTGGTGAAGGAGGTTGGTGGATAGGTGGTTATCAGAAAATTATTCGTTTGAATTCTAGTTCACCGTGGAGATCAGGTAATGTTGATTTAGGGTTTGTATAGCAGTTGTGATTGTCAAAGTTTTCGAATCAAATTCTCTATCATGGATGAATCGAGTGCTGCCGCACCAAGAGAAATCGAAGCGTTGTTGAGGGGAGCTGCTCTGGTCAAGGTGGTGGGGTTTCAGGTGGTTGCTATCGTCGGCGGCGAGGTTATTCGCTTCGTTTTGTTTTTTTGTTCCAGTTCGACAGAGTGCTCGAATTCTGATTGGCAGTAGTTATTGACGATTCGCGTGGTCAGTTCGTCTAAGGGGATGATCTTCGACTTGCTCGAAGTATTGGTGGAGAATGGAGGTGGCGAACGGAGGCGTGCACGTGCACGGTGGCGTGGGTCATTTTGCGTGTCACTGCAGTTATGTTTTAGCTTAAGCAAATAAAAAAAAGGAGGAAAGAAGGAGAAGAGGGAAGAGTGTTTGTGTACAGAGAATATCTTGGGAAAAAAAAAGAAAAAAAAACATGAGTTTGGTTACCTGATGCTTTCAAACTTAAAACTTAAGCTAACTAATAAAAAAAATGGCGAAGGCTTCGGGTTCGTACTCGAGTACGTGGGCTCGTTGCCAGTTGATTTTACTTGAACTAAAATGTAACTTATTGGAGAGAAAGAAAAAGGGAGAAGAAGAAGAGGGAGTGGCATGGGAAAATGGGTGAAGTACTCGAAGTGTTTCTCGAGTTAAACAGGGGAAGTCTCGGGTTTGTTAGCCTGGGTTAACTGGGTAACATTTTTTTTAATTTTTAAACATGATAAAGTTTTAAAAGGAAGGGTGCCTCAGGATGGTCTCGAGTTTGTTAGCTAATAAGTTTTAAAGTTTCTTTTTAAACAAAAGAAGATGTTCAAGTTTTCAAATAAATTACTTAACCAAGTTTTGGAATTCAATTAATACTTTAAATTTAGTAATTAATGTAAAATAAGTGTTGAAATTTAATTAACATTAAAGTTTAAATTTAGTGACAATTTGATTTCAAAGTTTAAAGAAGATTTAAGAAAAAAATGTTAATTAAGATAATTATTATTAATTATTTAAAAAAAAGAGTAATTAAGAATAGTTAACAAATTTTAAAATTTGTAATTAACTAAGTGATTAGAGATTGATTGATTTTAAATTAAAGATTGGATTTATTCACAATTAAGTGTTTAATTTATTTGCAATTAAAATTGTTAATTAGATAATTTAAGTTAATTAATTTATAATTTATAGTCAATTAAGATAATTGACCAAGGAATAATTAATTAAAAATCTAATTAATTTATCATTAAAAATAGTTACGTGGTTAATTCTTTTAAATCACCTTCACCTTAAATTTGTAGATGATTGACTATCATCAAAATGTTGTGTACTGGATTGATATTTCTGTTTGTGATTATGATGCTGTGTGATGTGAATTATTCTGTGTTGAACTATGATTGTAATTTGTTTCTGTATGTCTTCGTGAAAACCTTTTTTTCCCGTAAAACGGCATTTGAACATCGATGCGATAGGGAGTCGGATTCTAGTTGGTTATCCGAAACCCACATCGAATTGTAATGATTAATCTTTGTGATTGATAAATTTATTTATTTATGAATCTGTGAATAAAGATAAGCGTTATGAATTATACCACTTATCGATATTGATATATCTGTGATGATTGATGTTGTGCACTATTGTATAAAACCCTTGGACCACACTCATACACACACAAATATGGATTGCACGTGGAAAATCGGTTAAGTCACAGATTTTTAAATAAGTTTGAATCTGAATTTAAATTCAAATAGTTTTGGAAATAAATCAAGTTTAATGTGAAAAGCTTTTGAAATGGTGTTTTAAGAAATAAAAGTTATTTTGAATAACTAATAAAGATTTGGAATTTGAATAATCGGATTTAAATTGAAATTAAAAAATCTGAAATTGAATTTTATATTCAATACTTATGATTTAAAAAGGACTTTACAAGTTATACGGGTTTAAACCGTTTTAAGCGTTGATTTGGAAATTTGAATTAAACCAAAGATTGTAACTTGTATAAATGGAATCGAGGTTTTTCCGAAATAAAACTATTGTTTCTAAGTGATAAAAAGCTTTCATATGAGTAATGAACTTTTAATTTATATTAAAGGGATTTCAAGTTTAAATTGAAAATGATTTTCCAAGTTATGGACGAATCTTTGGAAACAAGTTTTGAAAGCTATGAGATAAATCTTTGATTTAAAGATTAATGAATTAATCCAATCGAAATGGAATTGTTTTGAAATCCGGGAATGAATCTTTGTGAAATAAATCTTTTTGTTTAAAAGATTTGAAATGGTAATTGGTTTAAACCATTTGAAAGAAAGTTTGGAATTATTAAGTTGTGACTTAATTGAAATCCCATATCCATATGTTTTAAATGTTGCGCTCACTATTCGAGTTAGCCGGGAAAGGACCTTTGGGTCGTATAACCCATACCGAATATGTGATACGTCGTTATGGATAGCATTTGAAGACCGGTGGTGAAGACCGGGTATTTGTGAAAACGATAGGATGACCTATCGATTGTCTCTGCACTTAGTTGCTCCGGTATAGAGATTCCCTAAGTGAGGAAAGTCCGATCGGGATTGTGAATACCCGGATTGCAAGGGCTTCTTTGGAAGTGCCTTCGGTTCTGTTTGAAACCGAAACAGACTTGAATGGATTGGATGTCTGACATTACATTTTGAGATATAAAGCAGATTTCTTTCAAATACATTTCCGTTGGTGGCGGAGAATTTATTCTCTTAGCTTAACACCCTTAGAGGTTATGTAGTTGAGGGTTATCAGCGATATATTCCCAACTTGGTAATGTGGCATGCTGAGTGTTGATGATCATTTGTTGATCAAAGCGTGGCTTTTGTAAAAAGCGTAGCTTTGTGGACGAGACTTCGTCGAGCCTCACAAACCGGTAATGGTCGAAACAGGAATTGTGCGGCAAGGTTTCAGGGGTAGCTTCCCTAGGGTATGACCATTCCTTCTGGAAAAGGGTAGTATCATGGTATGGAGCCCAGATACTTACTCATGTGGACACACTATATTATTTACTGTGTGATGTTGTTGGTTAGAGAGTTCTCGTTTAAAGGTCCCAAAGGACCGGGAGTGGCATATCTAAGGTTTTGTATATTCCCCGGGAAGGGGGGTAGCCGGCCTTGTTTGGCAGAGATCCGGTTGGGTTCTCGGGGCGTCCTTCCAGAGGCGTTTCCATGTGGCAATGAGAAGTTCCTTGGCCTGACCATTTGTTGGAAAAAATCCATTCATCCAATACGAGCCTTGTACGGTATTAGTTGTATCACCTGCCATCTACTTATGGTGGCGCCCCACTGTTTGGATGGTAGCTACAGTAGGCATAAGTGCGAAATGTCTATGCTGGCTAAGATTTATATTCTACTTTCGAAAAGTTTTTCTGCACTTTGCACTTATAGTAATAATATCAAAGAAATTCGCGTATCAAGCATATTTGACTATCATAAGGAGAAATCTCCTCCGATTCTGTGTTTGCATTGTGTGTGTGTGTGCGGGAGGCCTTATGGTAGTCTCATTTTCCAAAAAGCATTGCGATTATAAAAATTTAAATCTTTGATTGTTTTAAAGACAAACTGTTTTTGTTGTTCACACCAGTCCCAAGACTGATCCAGAGTTTATTGTTTCTTTCCTAAACTCTGGGTGCTCAAAAATTTTCCACACAGGCAGTCTAGAGTTTGATTTTTCAGATAATTAGGTTCAGTGGATCATCTGAAGCTAGTTCAGTTTTTCTTTGGATATGGATGAGACTTGCTTAGCTTGGTGCAATGTTGATGGTGGATCGAGCTAGGAGTTTTGGAGCTTTGTCTTTGAAGCTTTTTGGATCAGAGTTGCAGTATTATATTATGAAAAGACTTATTTCATATTGTATCGTGTTCCGCTGTATTTTGTGTTGTATATTCTCTGATGTTGATGATTATCATTGTATCAAATTGATGTATCGGATATTGTATTTATGTTATATCAGTGATATCATCTTTTATTTCCGCTGTGTTATTTATCATTTAATGGTGTTGCAAGCTCTCACGATACGAATTTGATGTTAATTGTCGGACATCGAGTTCGGGTCGTGACAATTTAATTTCCAATATTTTCAATTTCAATTCCGTTTAACATTTTTGGACTTAAAACCAACCCTATAAATCCTTCTTTATGGTAAAGCGGTAACGCTGGTTACTGTATTTGATGTCATGTACTGTACTGAAATGGAAGAGCAAATTTGCAAAATACAAAGTTGTTAGAAGTCCAGCAACTTTTATAACACAAAAAAGAAAAGAAAACGAAATGGAGGAAAAATAAAAATCTCATTGTGTATGGCAGCACCATGGTAGGCTTGTGTAGAACACGCCTTGATTAAAATAAACAAACCCTCGACCATATTTAGCCATAGCTGGTCATGCTCTCTAACGCAAACCTTGCAACTTATTATCATCAAGCAAGAAAAAAAAAATTAAAAATTTGACAAATAATCTGCAAGTTAATGCGAGAGGTGCAGTGTATAATTTTAGAAGTATTTCGCTGTGTACAGATGAGAAAAAATATATATAAAAAATCAGTCTACACTAACTGTAAATATGATTTCTTGTTACTTATTTTACATTTTAGGCACTGAGCTCCCCTTGACAGTTCACGTTCCACTTTGCTTTACACTTCAAAGCTTGAAGTCTTATAAACTTACAAAGAAGCATAGGGGCAACAACGGATCAACATGTTCACGAGGCAGCAGATTCGGTATAATTCTTCGAAAGTTGGGCAAAATCAGGACTAAATATAGCTAGAAGAACCCAAAAGTAACTCATACATATCATTCGGAGTTAACAGTGTGGTGCCCCCAAGAATTAGCTCTATATCAGGTCTACTGCTTTCTGAAACCGCCTCCATAGCCTCATGAAACTAACAGCACAAGATATGGGCTTAAGCTATATAATTTTAAAATGATAAACAGTTTACGAAGAAACATAAACTAAAATCAACTGAGCATGAGAAGGGTAGTTTTGGATGGTTCTCCGAGTATTCCTTGTGCAGCCATAAGAATAGGATATCAGAAATATATTATGTTCTCACAACTTCAGTGTTTGCCCTAACTAGGAAGGCATGATAATGAAAGAGAGTTGTGTATATTGTGTAGATTATGGTAGCACAAAGCATATAGCTGTAATCCTATCTTCTAATTCTTCATTGAAGAGTTCATGTAATCCTATTTTATTTTATTTATTTATTTTTAATTTTTTTGGTATTATACGCATTATGATAAAAGAATTTTATGAAGTTACATTACTAGAGTATTATGTGTGTATTATTATTATTATTGTTATTGTTATTGTTATTGTTATTGTTATTGTTATTGTTATTTTGGTATTAAACACATCATGTATAAAGGATTTTCTTTTTTTTGGTATTATACATGTGAAGTGTCACTGCGTGCATGGTTGCTGATAGATTAATGTATCACAAATCTACTAAAAAATATAAGTCATCTGCCCTTCATGCGTTATATCATATTATTGTGTCGGTTCATGCATATAGCATAACATGTACTGATTTTTCAGTCACTGTAATTTACATATTGAGCATAAAAAAGTTATTTAAGTAGAGACAAACCAGACACCTCTTTAAGTGGTCAAATAACAAATTTATGGGCTCTTTTGTTGTTCATATATTTAGCTTATCTTTTTGCAGCGCCTAAGTGCAAATTGGTCGTTTACTGCTTAATTCTTTCAAAATATGTTATCAGAAAAGCGCTTAAACTTGTTTAGGAAGTGCGCACATATGTGGCTCTTAATTGCACTTGTGTGATGGAAGAGGATACTTATTTTCAGATTGTGTACTTTGAATTTAACACTTTTGCTTTCCTTTAAGACTTTGTATTTTGGCTTAATTGATGTATGAATATGATTTCAATCATATGTGACAAAATATCAAGTTAAAGTTCCGGACTTCAAAAATCAAGTGGCACTAATGGAAGGGACTATTTTATCATCACACTTACTACTTAACATAACATAGCTTTTAAGTTAATAAAGTAGAAAAAATGATTCAAACTCAAAATATCAAATAAAAATAACCAAAAGAGAAAGAAAACAAACCTCAAGAGTGTTAATGCCTCCCACCACAAAAATCAAAAGAAGGCTTTGATCTCCAAGATTTGGTTTAACCTGCCAATTTGAACATACAAAAATCTACAGCTAGGGGGAAAACACCAACAAATATTAGACTAATAGAAAAGAATTACCTGTCCAAGCCCAAATCTACCAAATCCACTTTTCAAAAATCGACCAACGGCAGAAGAGTGATATTCTAATCCTGGGATATCATACTTTGCCAATACAGTAGATAATACTTTATAAATTAATCCTTTTCTAGCATAGGGGTCGCCTCCAAAATTACTTGAGGCCACCCATCCTCCTTCTTTTAAAGATGGGTGTCTCCATTTTAGACCTGATAACTGATGAAACATTTTAAAAAGATTATCCACTCTGTCTCTCAGTTCCAACTTCAGTTGCATTTCATTATACGATTGATCATTCTGTTGATCGGTATCTTCATCATCCCAACTACCCCACTGATCGTCAAAATCGTCGATTTTGGAAGTCTCGGGCTCATCCTTTTTCAATTTTACCTCTAGTTCTTTTTCTAACCCATGAAGAAAATGTAAGTTTGCCTTCGTCAAATTGTTTTCAAGAATAGCATCAACTACAGCTTCTTTTAGATGATGCTCTTCTTCCCATGAAAATGGCCCACCAGGCCCGGATGTTGGAAAATTTTCACCAGCTAAAATATATCCAATGATAGTTAGAAGCAGCGAATCTTGAAAGGCAAGCAAACTATTTGGTAGAGTACTTGTATTAATGAAGTCACGAATTTGACTAGAAAGACTTTGACTAGTGTCCGTGGAGCTTACATTAAGTATTCTCTCGGCACTAACAAATGCATCCCATTTAGAACTCCGAGGTTCACTTAGTACAATAATAGCAGCTATTGCTAGCTTAATCCTGTCTTTATATTTTAACAGACGTAGCTGATTGCTTCCCAACTTTTTAACCAAAATTTGAAGCTCTGAAGCAGTAATTAAACCTACTCGGCTTTTGGAGAAGATGGGTACCTTTTCTTGCTGAAGAGCTTCTAGAAGCCATTTCTTGATCATTAATGGACCATCTTTCACGCTGCTATCAATCAAAGCTTCTACATATTTGGACTCCATGTAATTTGATAAAAGGGACCCACTCAGCAAGCTATGAAGTTCAACGTCCAGTTTATCATCATGAAGTCTTTCTGAAAGATCAGCTAAGTCGGCATTCTTATTCTCTCCAACATTATCCAAATTCCATCCAGACACAAAAGCTACAATGTTCTCAGAAAGTTGATTTTTGTTCATTATAGACTCTTTTTCATCAAAAACGGTATCAAAAGATATTTTCATATCAAGTGAAGGGCGTTGAATAGTAGCACGTGGATGTAAGTTATCAGATTGCAAACTTTTAACAGACAAAGATGAATTTGTTTTTTCTTTAAGAGGTAGAGAAGATATCATCCTGTCAAGGAATGAGTCACCATGGGAACAAGGAGTGAAAATATCAAGTGTGCGGTCAATAAGAAGAAGTCCAGCTGATCTCTTATTACGCCTACCAACATCATAAAGACTAGACATGTCTGTAAGCATCTTGCCTATGACTTTTGATGAGTCGCCCAATGAAAAAATTTCAAGCTTCAGATCCATCTACATAGTTAATAGTTAATGCTGTGTAGGGTGAGAAAATGCAGAATAACTATTAAAGGAAAACATTCTTATATGATTTCAACAACAGTTGGTTAATTTACTACAATTTGGCATGTCAACATAGAAAAAAGAGAAACTTGCATGGATCTACATATGCTACCTGAATTGTGATGATCTATAGCCTGGAAACTGAAAACAAAATGTGGTGCACTACTAGCAATATGTTGTTTTATTAAATATTATTATTATGCAATGCAATGCAAATATGCCCATTGTCGTATTAGGTTACTGCTATTACAACAAAGTACAGCAATTCTCACTTATGTAGCAGTTTCACAAAGTGGTTTCCAACTGATGTTCTTATAACCAACACCACATTGGTAAATAGATTTCCAGCACCACAAAGTCAAGGTGTTGGTTTTCTCACATTCAAGTCCTAAATGATTACTGTTTAATTAGAATCTTTCGTTATAGCTGTACAAAACTATGAGTGTCTCCAATTCACTCTTCATTTTGCAAACATATAGGTTCGGCTCCCCATTTAGTCGCTACTTTTTGCAGAGAGAGCTGCATTCCCCAAAATATAGAACCCACATTCATCTAACTCTCCAGTTGAATGGAGGACGGTTGAAGCTAGACTTAAACCGATATTCTCTTTTTAGGCAAAATGATCTAAAAGGCTTAAGAACAGTGAAGGCAACAAGTTTGTTACATAAAATATATCGCAAAGTGAAGAATACCTTGGCAGCTAAATTGTAAAGAAAATTCGCAGTTAGTGTTATCCCGGGAGGAACATCATCGCCATCAGGATTTGTGCTGATACAAATTGAAGGCAAGCCTGGGCTTAAAGATCCTTCATGATTATACGACAAACACGCCTTGGAAACAGTACCTTCAGAAGGCAGCACAAAGACTCTTTCTGAAATAGGACACATAATCATAGGGAAGTGATGCACTGAAGCTATCAGCCTTGTTGGATTCAAATCGATATTAGAATCATTATCCTCGGTGGGATCAAGCTGAGGCCAAATATCTTCTTCAAAAGAGGAACCATCATTATATATACTCGTTGATGGCTTTTTTTTGTGATGCTGATGTAAGCTGGTTTCCTTTTTCTTGCATGTTTTAACAAGTTCTTCATAATCTTGAAGAAGTAATGTCTCGTATTCATGATAAGCATCCGGTCCTAGAGGAGAATCAATGTATGCTGAGTGTGCAATCTGCATGCGTACATCAAATACAGTAAAGAATGGGCACCAATGCAACAGTATCACCTTTAATTATTTGATATGATCTAAATATTATGTCGTGTATTTAGAGCATACCTCTGAGATCGATGTAAATATATTACATTGGACAATTGATCTATGCGTACTCAAGCAACGTAGAACATAACGATGGGCATCGCTAAGAAGACGAGATGTTATAACTACCATCTTTTTTGCAGGGCCTATGGATGTTGAATCCCAACCCGTCGCCTTAAACAAAAGATTTGTCATTCATTATAAGTCTTCATGTTTGAATAAATATAATATATGGAAGAGCAAATTCACAAAACACATAAGTTACGACATATTCAATATATATTTCTATAGAATTTTAGGTGAAAAACTTGCTTAAATATTCAAATTTAAGAAATGTTACAGAACTTAAGAATTTACTTATCTAAGCGAAAATGAAAAAATTACATCTTTATTGCACCACTAACTGAAACTAATATGAAGTATCTGGATAATGCCCTAGACTTGAAAAAATCGCTAGTATAACACAGTAGTCTACAGATTCAATGGTGTTATTTAATGATAGTAGAAAAATACAAAATATGAACTACAAAAGCACATGATAAAATCAGTACGCATTTGCTTCTTACTAATGAGAACATTTCAGATTCCTACATAATTCACAATGGACAAATTGATCGTTTTACTAGTTTCTTTTTATCTGACAGGAAAGCAAAAGAACATATTGAACGCCATCCACAGAATCATGAACTCGATGCAATGGTATTGGATAATGTCTCGCCCACAAGACAACATGCATAATCTAGCACAAACTGATTATCCTAATACATATTGTGTATTTCATATCAAGAGACATGGTTAATGAGTTACTACCACTTAAACTTTCATTATTCAATTCCTTCAAAATTATTCATGATACAATATGTAAAGTAACTAACCATATTTAACAGTTGTTTTAGGTGTTGGTGTTGAAATAGGAGCATTAGCTAATAAAATATCTAAATTGGCTGCCAACTATATATGTGTATATGATTTAAAAACTTACAATATCAAGCTTTGAAACAGTTTCCAGGTCACAAACAGATCTTACTCCAACTTCCAATAAAACTTCAAAAGCACCAATAAACTGAAAGGCTTCAATACAACCAGCGTCAACATATAATACAGCATCCTTCAGCTCTTCTGAAATCTGTAACGAGTCATTTAATAACAAATTTTATCAGACAATTGGATTTCAATTTGTAAAGTAATAATTAAAGAAGTGATCTTATTTTGTTCACCTGGTGAATGGAGTCGAGACAAGATCTGATAAGATTCACTGACGCCATTGCTGCTAATTATTTGACAATTTCTCAATAACCAAAGTTTAGCATCCACCAATCACACGCATTATAGATGAATCAGAAAATGGCAAGTGAAGGATTAGTGGTTCATAAACATACGCGGCTTCTCCATTGAACAATCTAATATATTCAGACAGCCTCAATCTTCATTACAATCTTGCTCTGGCGAAATTACAACATTGAAGGAAAAGAAAAAAAAAAAAAAAAGAGACGAGCTCTGTTTACACTTGGATTTCATAAACCGCAGGAAAGAGCAACAGATTAATGAAGAACTATCTTGATTTCGAATTGATGTTGCTGAATTTCAACTGAACCAAACTAGGGTTTGAGAAAATGAATGGAGGAGTGCAGCTTGCTTCGTGGTATCCAAATAAAAAACAAAAACAAGGCTATTTCTATTAGCACACCGTTGTTTTCTTTACATGCCACGATAAAAATAATAAAATTTTAGTTACAATTTTACACTAAAATCAAGTACTTATCTTTTTAATCTTTTGTTTAAGACTAATAAAAATTATTGTCAACGACAAAATTTCTCAACGTTTTAGCTTTAAGGACACACCTTTAGTATTTTAGCTCGAATGACAACTTTCTATAGGTATCAGTTTTTAGTTATTGATAGCAGTTTTTACGTATCAGTTTGTAATTATTGATAGCAGTGTTTAGGTATCAATTTTTAGTTCGGTAGCAGTTTTGAAAGAATGTTTGTCCTTATGAATAATTTTGAAAGAATGCTTGCTTTTATGATTAATTTTTAAAAAAATGTTTGTCTTTGTAGTTAAAATATTGAGGTCGTGTCCTCGAAAGCTAAAAATATACAAAAAAAAATTCCTTTAAATTAATTCCCCCAAAAGAGAATAATCAACACTCATTTTTGGTTATGAAAATGATAATTGACGGATTAATTTAGCAACATGATTGCCGTCAATTTTACGCTAAACGTATATATTTTTTACAATAACGAAGAATAAAAAACTAAGTGTGCTATATGATTCTCTTCAAACTTGGTTTTACAATGCACTAGGGTTCGATCATTATCTAGTGCATCATGCATTAGGGTTCAATCAATACCTAGTACATCGTGCACTAGGAATTAACCAAAATCTAGTGCAACGTACATTAAGAATGTATAAATCTATCGTTTTATTGGTTGAAAGTAGGGCTGTCAATTTCCAGCACGACCCGAACATTACATGGAAATTAGCAGGTTAACCCGACCTGGTTAAGTTGGCGGGTCATTATTGGGTCAATCCGAATTCGACCATTTATAAACGGGTGGGTTTCGGGTTGACCCATGAACCCGATTTGACCTGTTTATACTTATATGGGTTAACCCGACCCAATTATGACTCGCGAACCCGAATTTGATCCATTTATAACCTGTTTATACTTATATGGGTTGACCCGATCCAATTATGACCCATGAACCCGAATTTGACCTGTTTATAACTCGTTTACGACCTGTTTGTAACCCATTTATACCTTATACGGGTTGATCCGACCCGTTTACAACCCGACCTGACCCGACCCGGTTATAATCGGATCACATGGGTCGGGTCGGGTCAACCTGTTTATAATCGGGTCGAGTTCGGGTTGAACTATCTTTTACCTGTTTAATAAATGGGTTGACCCAACCCATTTAAAATCAACCCGAACCCGACTTGACCCGACCCGACCCAACCCCGACCCGACCCATTAACAGCCTTAGTTGAAAGGAATAACAACACTCGTATAAAATGATGAAATGTGGAATTAATCAATACTAAGAGTGAATTAAACAGTATGTAAGGGTTGACATGGAATAAAATGGGGTGGAAAGGAAGATATATGGGGTGTTCAAATTTTTAAACAACTAGTGGGGTGGGAAAAGAAATTAACAAAAATACCAAATATTACTTTAGTTTAGTCCTGAGGGGACCAACCGCTCAGCTATGGATATCGCGGCCTACGTTCAACCGCCACGCCTTAGCATCGCACGTACTACATATTACCTAATCAGTCACGATCTATGACAATGTAAACCAACATATTCAGTTGGCAATATAATACCCATCGGCAAAACTTTACCGATTTATTTGGATAACATGTCATTTTATACCGAATAATATCGAGCAAATACCGAAATATATATGGGTAAAATAAACTGCAACTAAGATGCTTAGCACCACTCTTTTTACTCTATAGAAAAAGTTTTTCCTTCTCATGTGTTTTACTTTTCTTACTCTTCTCTAGGAGCATCTTTAGCTTCGTTAAATGCACTTTACATCTGCTAAAGACTCTTCTTGAAAGCTAGGTCCCAAGCAAACCTCTACATTATAGCAAATGTTGCCTTATGTATGTGTGTGTCTGTGTGTGTACATAATACACACATCTCATCAAAGATGAAAGTTGAGAAGTCTGTTTTCTCATTTTGATATCTTAAGAGTTCCCACCCAAAATCTAAAATCCTCATTCTATAGCGACTTACCACGTATCAGTTGAGTTAGTTTATCTTTTACTACATTCGAACGATTACGAGTCTCGACATCTTAAGAAGACTTAAGAAGCTTAACATAGATTTTCCTTAGATTTGGGCTTCAGCGGTAGTTGAGGACGTTAATAGAAACAACTCAAAAGATATATTACTCGGTATAATTGGGCATATTTTGGATTATTGGGTAAGGGAGAAGAAAGATGTAACGACCGCTTTACACCTTTGGTGTCCAATATAATAGTGTGATGTAGTGGTACCCGGCCAATATAGAGCGATGGTCAAGGGGAAAAGTAACTAAAACAATCACAGAACCTATCATATATCTCCCAACGTGAGGATAAAATATATCAATACTGATATATAAAACAGGAGAGACAATATATAACTGAAATAAATAATATAATTAAGGTAGGTTCATCATGGTTATACAGCATATAATAGAGTTTATACACTAATAATAAACTCAAATAAACTGTCTCCAGAAAATGTATGGCACTAATAAAAGCTAAATAGTGATGTACATTGGAATAAATAACTTAGGTAATAGAATATATAATAGCTCTAGGCTCCTACTTGTCTTTTGAACAGCTCCATGCGCTAATACTGACCTGCATCCACTCTACTCATTTAAGAGTGATTGAGATGATAAGAAGCAAATCATAAAGCCTCGAGACAGATAACGATCTGGTGTGAGCGAAAAATGATCTCAAGATGCTGTAAAAGTTGATATAGTATAAGGAACGCCATGTATGAGGAGTCATACATGACATGTTTATGTATGCAACAAGTTAGCACATAAACTCAAATATATATTCAGTTGTCATTGTGGGTGTACTAATGATCAAAGTACATAATAGGGTGTGCGTTATAACAATATCACAAAACAACATCACAATCACATGTCAATCAATGCAAACATAGAAATCATAGCTTGCAATGCAATCAAGACAGTCAGAGCAACCATTACACAGTAGATGCCCATAAATGACTCGCATGACTCACTCGGATAGTTAATCACTACTCAGAAAAGCTCATATTCACTCAGATTACTGGGGATATGGACCATTTAAATGTCCTCACATAGATCAAACTCGTGGGTGCACTTAGACCACCCCAAGGTACACTCAAACTACCCTGCCCCATATAAAGCATACGTAGCGCTAATAGAACTACCTCTTATCTACTTCGCAAGTGATCACTGGGAACTTGCTCGCTCGATGACGATTTCCATGCTATAGTTACTTTCCTCATAAAGTACATGACCAAAGCGATTCACGACATTGATTTGTTTAAATCTAAGGTGATAGTGTTATGGGTATACCCAAAGGGTAGTCCTATAATTTATTATTAATCTTGGAATAAAATCTTTTCTGAGATAAAAGGTGTTTTTTACTATATACTCGATATAATGTATTAGATTAGTTATCTATTTAATTTAAGTATATTTCAAAGAAAAGCCATAAATGGTATATTTTATGATAATAGTTACAATGTGTTATAATCATAAGCAATCTATCATAATATAATAAATGTATTATTTTAAATATTCATAATCAAGATATATCAAGATTGGATATCGATACATCCACTGAGACCAAAGTACGTAACACTCTTCAAATGTTGGACAGTGTATTACCCATGGCTGTCGGAGGCACCAATGGGTTATGTACTAATAGTTATTGGATAACTATGGAATGACTCACTAGATAATTTTTCTGTCAGTTAATATAACTAGGTCAAATAGAAAATATCTATGTGAAAATATTATAAATCTCTCTCGATTTGAGAATACCATTAAACCTCAATGTGGACACTCATTCTAGTTAAATCGTGTAAATGACTATAGCTAGGTCTAAGTTGAAGCATTGAAAGTGAAACATTGTTCAATAGAAAGTCTGCCTCCTCAGTTATATTTAGTTAGTATCATAGTCAACTGTAATCAACTCAAAGTCAAAGTCTTTGGTCAGAGTAGTTTAGTTAATAATAATTTTTATTATTGAACTAAGGACTTTTTGTTTGGATTCTTTGGACTATACAAGTTGAATGTCTATAATACTGGAATTTTCACCAATACCAAATTTCATAATTCTAATGTGATATAGTTTTTGATGAAAAAAATTAGTGTAAATAATTATCACTACCGTGACCGCTTAAAATAGTAAATTGAATTTTACCAAAACCATGTAAGTGATGAATTCAACCAAACTTTCTCACCACTAGCTAAAGGGACATGTAAACGTTAATATTCAAATTATTCGATATTAATTACTAAACAAATTTACACATATGAGTATCATAATCAAAATGTTGATACTCCAAATACCACCTAATTTAATTAAATAATAATTGTTATAATTTAATTAATTAATCAGTATTTGTGAAATATTAATTATAAAAAAATTAGTTGATTTATTTGGATCGGTATTAAAAATAGTGTGTATATAAAAGTTATATATGTACGTGTCAACATACGATATCAATGTGCATTTGAATTAGATTTAAAATGTGAATTTACTGATATTGTTTGAAAATGCAATTAGGCCTATTATCCTAATGGGATGGCCATCAATGGTAAGAGGGTGAGGTTGTGGTGATATTTTGATATGTGGGTTTAAATTAGTGGAGAAAGAAGGGGTAAAAGTATTAGATCTAGATCCTATTTTTTTCTCTTCTTTATTTTCTTATATAAACTCTCTACCCTCTCTATTTTTGTTTTGACTTTCTCTTTGCCTCTATATGCCTTTAGGCCGCAAGCTTTGTAGCCATCTCCCCTCCATTTTCAAACCAAATACAAGTTTAAATCAAAAAAATAAAGGTGTGCCGATCTATTCGATTATTAGTACTTTCTGGAAGGGATGTGATCAGTATCTAGGAGTACATTCGATTCAGCATTCATGATGTTACAACTAGGCTACGGTTAAGGTATCTTTAAATTTATATAAATTTTATATATGTGATCATCTATGCTATTGTATAGAAATAAGTTGAAATTATATGACGGATTCACATATATGTTTGTTGTCGATATACAAATGAATATGTCATAAAAAATAGAAACAAATTTTTTATATATAAGCATATCTTTTTTCCAACCAAGTTTGAAAATAAAATCTAAAATTAAAATCATTTTAAATGTAATATAAATTAAATTCGTATTTTAGAATTATATATATAAGCAGTGTATCATTTGCATGTATAAATATATATATATATATATATATATATAAATCTAAAATGTATTATTAACATTTATTAATTTAAAAACTTTAAACTGTAATTTGTTAACATGTATATAATTAGATATAAATATACAAATATTATAAAATAAATTTTTGTATGGAAATAAAAAAACTAATTTTTTCCATATGAAACTTTTATATAAATTAAAAAAACTAAAATTAACCCGCATGGAATAATTTATAAAAACAAAAATTTGATATTTTCAAAACTAATACATGGCTATATATATAATTTTAAATATTTTGTTATACAGCATTATTAAAATATATAAATTAATTAAATTTTTATGTAATTATACACACACACATTCGAATAAAAAAGATTTCACATGTATTAATATAAATATAATTTTTAAATTAATATAATATATTTGAATTTGAATTTGAATTTTTAAAGGTGTTTTAAATCTTGATCCAATGCAAATTTGAAATTTTCCTTAAACATTTTAGTTTTGAATTCTAAATTGTTATATATATATATATGTAATGGCTAATGTGTCCGTTGTATAAATGCTAACACTTGGATACATGCATATTAAACCATGCACACTTCATATGTTGCACGTGCATGTACATGTGTATGTGTGTTAAATACACACACATTTTATCATTTATATAAATATATAAAATCATTATATTAATCAATTAAATAAAATAGTGATTTTATTCAAAATTTATTTAGATTAGATCTAAATTAATTTAGACTTCATAGGCCTAATAAGATCCAAAATGATAAAAGAATATAGAAATTCACTCATTTAACCTACTGTGTACTGGCTCAAATCAAACCCAAGGCTCCACTTAATTCCCAGGACTTTCCTATGTTATGCCGGAAGCAAACTCCCAATTTTCCCACTTCTACTCCGAAGCCAACTTCACAAAACCCTATGTCTACTCCACGATGCACCATCGATCTTCCAAAGCCAAAAACTTAACATCTCCTTCATCGAATCCATTGTTTCCCTTACTACAAGTTCACCGTGATGCCACATTCTCCATTGATTGATCGCATAGCCATTGAACAACCCTTAGTTGTGTATCTATAATGGGTCGGTCATCACATTCTAACTCGAAGTTCACAATCAAATGACCTGAAACGTGTAAGAAAAAGTCCCGAAGTAAGCTTCTTCCTCCCCATGCAACTCATCTCCTAGCCAAACCTCCAAACACCCAACAAAATAAGGATCAGTATCGACCTATGCTTAGGTCGATACCGAACCATACTCGGTCTAACTTTGCCACTTTTGGCTAAGTTATTTCTTTCTTCATGCATGCCTCGATCTCCCCTAAGCAAGTCCAGAGTCTTCAACTCCATTTCCTCAAGGATCTCTCTCAAAACCCCAAAGTCTCCATGCAAAGTTTCCAGCGCTACATTCTTCCTTAAGCCATAACTTCATCAAATCAGGTCCAATCCAAATGCAATCCATAGTGTAGCCTTCTTAGTACATCATCACCATCTTCCAACATTGATCGCAAGTCCACTTGAGCAATTTTGGATCGATCGATTCTTATGGATTAGTAGTGATGGCTCGGATCGGTCGTCCAAAAACTTAATTTCGTTTCTGCATTTTTAGAGTTAACTTCCCCTCTACTCCAAATGCTTTAACCATCCATTCAAGTCGTTTGCATCGATTCGACTTGAAACACTCTACATCGAGTCTCTCAAGTTCTTATCTGCTTTATGCCTTATCCTAAGCAACAAAACACAACAAAAACTTCCAAACAACCATCATAACAACAATATAAACACATGGCAATCATTATGCAAGGGTTAATACCAAAAAGTAGCACAAACACCTAAGAAATTAAGTACAGAATAAAAATGTAGAAATGTAAATGGAAAATGAGTAAAAACAAGGCACCAAACATTTATAGTGGTTTGACAAACTATTGCCTACGTCCACTTTAGATTTCTATTGATTATATTATTGTTTTACAAGTACAGTTCTTATAGATCGGTACCACTCCACATGTGATTACAAAGAGATATTTAATAATTGCAAGGAAGTAAAAAAGATCCTCGAAAATGAGCCTCTAGCCTTCTATTTATAGTTGTATGTTCTTAAAAAACGCTCTACCATGTCTTCCTCTACGATATCCACAACTTAGATGTAGTTGTCCTTGAGAAAATGTGGCTAAGTCAGCAATGTTTATGGATCAGTACCGATCCATAAGATCTTTTTATGGATCCTTCTTGTTATTTTAGGATGAAGCGACTTGTCGTTGGCTTCATGATTTTCAACTTGTTTATATTGCTATAAGCTTGTTTCTAAGTCCAAATGATGGATCGACGGAGGAATGGAGTTGTTGATTTCAAATACTTAAGTAGATCGATGGAGAAATGTGTGCGACCAATCCAGTTGAACTTAGAATAGGCTTCTAGCATCAAGACTTGTGAATAAGAGGAAATTATGGTGATTATGGGAGAGTTTTTGTTAGGAACTGAGTTGATGATGTTTTGATGACAACAACCTTATATAGTTATTATACATTACTTTATAAAATATATACTATCATTTTCATATAGATAGATATATATATATGTATATAGGAAGTATATGCAGGTATTATCGAAGACTGATCAGTATAAAGACTCAAGCATCAAGATGAAGATTAGAGATTCAAGATTCAAGACTCTAGAGAATCAAGATTTCAAGATCTCAAGATAAGTGTCTAGTATTTTGTTAAAACTTCATAATAGCACTCTCATCTTTCTTCCAATTTTCTTTTGGGATGGAACCCAATTTCTATCGAAACCAGTGGCTTACAAACCCACGACAAGTAGCTTACAAACCTACGACAAGTGGTTTACAAACCCACGAAAATCAAAATCATTTAAACTACTTTGTACAAGTTCTCGAGTCTTATGGAGGAGCTCTGTAGGAAGGTTCTTGCAATTTCAGTTTGAATAGATTTTTCAAAATGTTTTTAAATCTGTTTTTCAAAATGTTTTAGCTTTCAAAATCATGTTTTCAAAAATGTTTTCAAACTTTGTTTTAGCCTTGAAATATTCCTCCATTCTGATTTTAAAAACTTCTATTTTTAAAACATCAAAACTTATTCTGATTTTAAATATTACTTATATAATTGACGGTCTATATCAATTATATATATATATATAATAATGTTTTATATTCATTCTCTATCTCAAAATATTGTTTAAACACTTTATTTTGCTTCAGAGAAGTTTCAACTTGTTTTAAATTCAAATGCTTTTACAAAACAACATCTCTACAATTTTAAACTGAGGGATGTCGACATATGGGGATACCCCATGTCGACATGGTGACAGTTGGATTCAAAATTCAAATTTCAAAAGGAGTGTCCATTCGTTCAAAAACCTTTCGCCAATGGTTATGACTGTTGTGCATCTATATAAAGGCTTCCAAAACGAATTTTTTAACAACTACTTTCTTATTTTTCTTCACTCTTTCTTCTCCACCATTCCATATCCATAAAACTTTATATTTTCAAGATCGTGCCATCATTCTGCCAAATTCTCAATAGGAAATCATTTAGATACTCTCTCTATTTTGATTCTCCATCATTCTACTAAAGATCAAAGTGCTATTCAGAGTTATAGGAATAATTTGTATTCAAAAAGTCCATAGAGTCTATCCATTCAAAAGGATTGTTATTAGAAAGTATTAGGGTGATCTTGTGTCCCGTAAATCAAGAGAGTTTACCCCAGACTCGGAGATAGGAGGGTTCCTCAAGGCCTTAGAAATTGAGGGTTGTAATTTGGATATTGGCTTATAAAAATCTGTACAAGGATATTGCCTTGGTGCAGGACTGGATGTAGGAGGATTCCGAACCAGTATAAAATCCGGTGTGTTCTTTCCTTTTACTTGCTTTACTTTACTATTTGCATTTGTTATATGTTCTGTGATCACTCTGTGTTAGAATTCTATTTAGATTTGTGTTGAAAGTTTTAATTTAGTCATATAGTTCATATATTCTTTAAAACACTATTCACCCCCCCCCCCTCTAGTGTTATTTCTGCCTTAAGATCCTTAATCCGTATCCCTAACAATTGATATCAGAGCATTGGTTTTCATTATTTTCATAATCTGAAATTTTGAAAAATTTTAATGGCACAACCCACTAATAATGTCACTTCTGTCACCACTACTTCTGTCAATACAAGCACTAACACTAGTTCATTTGTAGAGGGTCAGTCTACTGTCAGACCACCACTTTTTAATGGCAGTAATTATGCATATTGGGCATATAGGATGAAAATTTATTTACAATCCATAAGTTTAGATACTTGGAATATGACACAAATTGAATATGTTGAACCAACTACAAATTTTGCCCAGTGGACTACTGAGCAAAAGACAGTTGCACAAAACAATTCTAAGGCTATGAATATACTATTTTGTTCACTAGATAGGAATGAGTTTAATAGAGTCTCTGTTTGTAAGTCTGCATTTGAAATCTGGAAAACTTTGCAAGTAACTCATGAAGGAACAAGCAAAGTTAAACAGACTAAAATTTCCATATTAACTAACCAGTTTCAATTGTTTAAAATGCATGAAAATGAGTCTATTTCCGACATGTATTGTCGATTTCAAGACATTGTACACTCATTGATTGCTTTAGGAAAGGGTTTCTCAGAAGAAGATCAAGTCAGAAAAATACTCAATTCACTCACTCCAGAATGGGATCAAAAGACACTTACTATTGAAGAGGCAAATGATGTTAGTCAAATGAAGATCGAAGAGTTAATCGGTAATCTAATGTCTTATGAAGTTCAACTACAAGGGAGAAAAGAATCTAAGGCAACGGAAAAGAAATCGATTGCATTCAAAGCAACAACTGGAGATTCAGAACAAGCGAGTGATGAAGAAATTGCTTGCATGACCAGAAATTTCAGGAAATTTCTGAAGTATAGAAAGATGAATAACTTTAAAAGAAACGATCAAAGAAATTCCAGAAATACTTCGGAGAACTACAACAACAACAATAATTGTGATAGATGCTATAACTGCAACAAAACAGGGCACTACAAGATGGATTGTCCATATCCAGACAAACAGACATTTCAACCAAACAACGAGCAACCAAAGAAAAGAAAGAAGGCATATGTAGCAACTCTTGACGATTCAGATTCATCCAGTGATGACGAGAAGAAAACTGATAATTCAAATCTGTGCTTCACGGCTATTCTCGAATCAGAAGACGATCGAAGTTTGGATCTAAAAATAGGTACACATTTATTTTAATTTTATTGGATGCTTGCTTGCTTTGATTTCGTTTGCAATTTCTTGAATTTTTAAATTCAAAATCACCCTTTGAAATTTGAATTTTTAAATTCAAAATAATGTTATTCTAATAATATTTTAAATATTAAAATATTTTAATATTATTATATTTAATATTATTACTGAATTAAATATAGATATAGAATATAGATTAGTTTTCTTAGGATTTTAGGAATTTATTAGATTTTAGGAATAGACACCTCCTTTCAAATTCAACAGGCACATGTCGACATGCCATGATACCCCATGTCGACATGCCTCTCAGAAATTTGATTTCAAAATTTGAATTCAAACTTTTGAATTTCCCTCCACCTTTTCACTTACTTCAAAATTCTGAAAAGACACCTCTTGACCAGAGAACATGACTTTAGAGAATCTATTTAATATACTTCTCTTATCATCTCTTTTCACTTTATTCTCATAATTCAAACTTTCTTCATTATCTTCTACTCCTCTCAAACACTCATCAATGGCTTCCTCAAGTAACCCATCAACTATGTGGCTGCCCAAATCCATCAAAAATGATCTTTTCGATGACCCGGAGGCTATCAAAGCTTACATAAGCTATGTAAACTATGGTAAAGTCAATACGGGAAAATTTGCCATTTTTGATGATTTTTCTTCTTATGAAATCGATCAACTTTTTAAAGAAAACTCCATTCTTAGCTTGATTGATAACAAGCAAAATGATTTCGTTTGTTATCCAAACCTTGTCAAAATGTTTTATGCAAACCTAAATCGTCGATTTTATAATGGAAATGAAGATCAAATTTGGAGTAGTGTTAAAGGAACACTTATTGTTTTGGATTCCGATATTTTGGGTACTATTTTGGGTTGCAAATCTACCGGTACGAATCTTTCGGAATTTCAAATCAATGAAACCGATCGAGAGACTTTTCATCACATTTTTGAAAGCGATAACCACATGGATTTTAAGAATCGCTTTTTCCACCCAAAAGCAAGAATTGTCAACCTTCTTATTCAACACACAATTAATCCTAGGTCGGGAAACTACAATAATCCCACCTCAAAAGTGTGTAAAGCTCTTTTTGCTATTTTTGGAAAATATGATATTAATTGGGCACAAACTATTTTTGATGAGTTAAGACCCAAAAATTTTAATATCGGAGAAAACACTCTTTATCATGAAATTTACCTTACTCGGATTTTCAATTATTTTGGTGTGGATGTTAAAAAGGAAGAGTTTGTAAGTAGAAAAGTGTTCAATCATGGGAACATTTCTCTTATGAAAATTCCACTCATGTTTCAACCATATGAAACACTTGCCGAAAAGGAAGAGAGACTTGCTCATTAAGAGATGAAAGAAGAGGAAGAAGAAGAGGAAGAAGAAGGGGAAGGAATGGAAATTGAAGAAGAAGAGGAAGATGAAGAAACATCTTTGGAAAGTATAGAGTATCCACATACCCCCACCAATCCGTCCAACAAAACCATAATCAAGAACCGAAAGATACTTGCCCAAAACCAAAACGTTCTTAAGAGATCTATTAGCAAGAAAATGGATAAAATCTCTACCAAGATCGACAAGTTCTTTGGAAAGATATGCAGGAAACTTGGCTTGTCTTTATTATCATCTTCATCAAACTAATCCTAGCCATTATCTCTCTAGCTATCGTTTATCTATCTTTGTATTTTCTACATTTTTAGTTAAGATTATGTAATGTTAACTAATATAAGTAATGCTATCTTATTCTCTGTTTTCCAGCTTTATATATCTTTGATAGTTATTTATTTTAAGTTTATATAGGTCCACTTGTATAAAAATAAACTTAAAAATCAAAAATAACTCAACTTGGTCATTCTGTCTAGACCATGTCGACATGCCCCATCCCCCCGTGTCGACATATAACAGTCAAAAAGTAGTTACAATTTCTAACTTCAAATTCTTGTAACTACCAAGTGACAATTCATTTTGAACGGCCAATAACTCCTATAAATACCTATTTCTTCCAGAAAAACTTCTCTACCTCCATTTCTATTCATCTCCTCTCATACTTCAACTAATTTCTTAAATTATGTCTTCTCCAATTAAGAATTTAAGTGAAAATCTTGAAGAAACTCTTACTTCTTTCAAGAATATTCTTTCTTTTATACTTAGTAATCAAAGGCACTTAGAATTAAGCCAAATGCAGATGATCAAAGAGCAAGAGAAACACTTCGACGCACTTCGTTGGATGATCTCAAGCCTTAGCAAAGACGAACCCGAAGCAAATCCACCAGTCACTCTCGACAAAGATAATTGGGATGTTATCAAAACTGATCCTATCTTTGGAGAAGATGGATGGGTGGAAGTCCCAAGGAATGTTTGATCATTGTGTATGTTTGTTTGTTTGTTTGATTTGATTTGATTTAGATTTGATTAGGATTTGATTGGATTGTTTACTTAAGTTTGA
Source organism: Allium cepa (assembly GCA_030765085.1). NCBI lineage: Eukaryota > Viridiplantae > Streptophyta > Magnoliopsida > Asparagales > Amaryllidaceae > Allium > Allium cepa. The sequence continues at coordinate 403,628,819 of CM060931.1, forward strand.
TTTGGATCTGGTTTGTATATAACTTCATATACTATACATGATTGGTTTGCTATGTATAATATTGATTTGATTGTCAAGTTACACTTATATATATGCACACACACTTGATCACTTACACGTTCACTTTACACTTTTATTATATATATACTTTAGAACAGGTAAATCTTTTATTCCTTTTTGTTGATGACAAAAGGGGAGAAAGTTATAAAAATATATGCGCTTGGTGTAAGGGGGAGTCATGGAATAAAGGGGAGTTGTAGTTTTAAGAAGAAGTCACGGAGTAAGGGGGAGTTATGGGAAGTTATGGTATGGTAAGAATATTTTATAAATAAAGGTTGTCATCATCAAAAAGGGGGAGATTGTTAGGAACTGAGTTGATGATGTTTTGATGACAACAACCTTATATAGTTATTATACTTTACTTTATAAAATATATACTAACATTTTCATATAGATATATATATATATATATGTATATAGGAAGTATATGCAGGTATTATCGAAGACTGATCAGTATAAAGACTCAAGCATCAAGATGAAGATTAGAGATTCAAGATTTAAGACGCTAGAGAATCAAGATTTCAAGATCTCAAGATAAGTGTCTAGTATTTTGTTAAAACTTCATAATAGCACTCTCATCTTTCTTCCAATTTTCTTTTGGGATGGAACCCAATTTCTATCGAAACCAGTGGCTTACAATCCCACGACAAGTAGCTTACAAACCTACGACAAGTGGCTTACAAACCCACGAAAATCAAAATCATTTAAACTACTTTGTACAAGTTCTCGAGTCCTATGGAGGAGCTCTGTAGGAAGGTTCTTGCAATTTCAGTTTGAATAGATTTTTAAAAATGTTTTTAAATCTGTTTTTCAAAATGTTTTAGCTTTCAAAATCATGTTTTCAAAAATGTTTTCAAACTTTGTTTTAGCCTTGAAATATTCCTCCATTCTGATTTTAAAAACTTTTATTTTTAAAACATCAAAACTTATTCTGATTTTAAATATTACTTATATAATTGACGGTCTATATCAATTATATATATATATATATTTAAAATAATGTTTTATATTCATTCTCTATCTCAAAATATTGTTTAAACACTTTATTTTGCTTCAGAGAAGTTTCAACTTGTTTTAAATTCAAATGCTTTTACAAAACAACATCTCTACAATTTTGAACTGAGCGATGTCGACATATGGGGATACCCATGTCGACATGGTGACAGTTGGATTCAAAATTCAAAAGGAGTGTCCATTCGTTCAAAAACCTTTCGCCAATGGTTATGACTGTTGTGCATCTATATAAAGGCTTCCAAAACGAATTTTTTAACAACTACTTTCTTATTTTTCTTCACTCTTTCTTCTCCACCATTCCATATCCATAAAACTTCATATTTTTAAGATCGTGCCATCATTCTGCCAAATTCTCAATAGGAAATCATTTAGATACTCTTTCTATTTTGATTCTCCGTCATTCTACTAAAGATCAAAGTGCTATTCAGAGTTATAGGAATAATTTGTATTCAAAAAGTCCATAGAGTCTATCCATTCAAAAGGATTGTTATTAGAAAGTATTAGGGTGATCTTGTGTCCCGTAAATCAAGAGAGTTTACCCCAGACTCGGAGATAGGAGGGTTCCTCAAGGCCTTAGAAATTGAGGGTTGTAATTTGGATATTGGCTTATAAAAATCTGTACAAGGATATTGCCTTGGTGCAGGACTGGATGTAGGTGGATTCCGAACCAGTATAAAATCCCGTGTGTTCTTTCCTTTTACTTGCTTTACTTTACTATTTGCATTTGTTATATGTTCTGTGATGACTCTGTGTTAGAATTCTATTTAGATTTGTGTTGAAAGTTTTAATTTAGTCATATAGTTCATATATTCTTTAAAACACTATTCACCCCCCTCTAGTGTTATTTCTGCCTTAAGATCCTTGATCCGCATCCCCAATAGTTTTATGGATTGGTGCCGATCCATGGGGATGGATCGGTACTGATCCATCATTTGGATGGACCTTGTTCTAGAATATTTAGGATGGTCTTGTTTCTATCTAATGACTTTGTGTTTACTTGGTTTTTAGACTCTTTGGTTATCTCTCCAGGCTTCCTGCCTCGACAGTTTTCAAGTTCGATTCATCAAGTCCATTCAAATATTGCCTGGTCAAAAGGTTGGATAACAGCAAGCGATGCACTTCATAATGTAACCAATACCAAGTAAAAATGTAAAATAGGGTACCCATAAGAACACAAATAGGTCAATCCAGATTTATATTCAATTTAAACATTGTAATTCATTTTAAGACATAGGTGAGTTTAGGTTAGGCCAAAATAATGTTTTCAGCTTTAAAATCATTTTTGTTTTAATATTATATTTTCCCCTCATAGAGTTAAGGGTATGCCCTGGGGCAATTATGTAATTTGTTGCATACATATAACTCGATAACCAATTTTTTCGAAATAAAAGGTGTTTTCTTTCTATTATGTACTTGATATAATGTGATATATTAATTAATTAATTAATTAATTTAAAGTTTATTTAATAGAAAATCGATAAATAGTATGTTTTATGATAGTAGGTACAAAGTGTTGTGAGCGTAAGTAATTTACCACAATAAAAATAAATATACCATTTCAAAAGTTCCTAGTCAAGATGTATTCAGACTAGATATCAATACATACGTTGAGACTAATATATACAACTCTCTCCAAATATTTAGTCACACAACCGAAACGATGCATTCTTCTTTGACCAAACAATTTAATTAATTTGTAATTATTATAAATTAATTAAATTAATTAATGTTTATTAAATAAATTTATAAAATTTGATTTTGATTCGATGAATAAATATTACTAAATATATTTATAAATATATTAATCGATGTACGATATCGATCAGCGTTAAATTGGATTTAATTGCATAATATTTTATTTGGGTTCTAAATGGGTTTAAAGTCCATTGAGGGGCTAGTTTTTTTGGTTATTATAAGGGTTATAGGCAGCTAAAAAAGATGCATTAGAGAGGCTTTGATTTGGATGGCTAGGAAAGGAGTATGAGTAAAGATTAGATCCTAACTTTTCTCCATCTCTTCCTTTATATAAAGATCTCCACCCTTTTCTTTTGTTTGAATTTTAAAGCCTTCAAAACTCTCCTACTTCTGGCCAAAATTAGTCTTCCATGACCTGCATTAATTTAAGTTTAGATCAAATCAAGTCAGGTGTTATTTGATAGCTGGTAATCATCGATTTAGCGACTGTCACTCTACTGGATAGGAAATTAGTTCAAGGAGCAATTATCACCATTTTAAGATGTATTCATTGGCATTGGATATAAGGTATATTTCTAATCTATTTGCGAATATCAATGCGTATATATAATAATTATATCATATTATATATATTGTTAGTTAGGTAACGATTCGAATATACAAATATATTATCATAATTAAATTGGTATATGTTTATAATTTTATATTAAAAAATTATTATTATTTGTTATTTATATACCTTTAAAAGGCATGACTCAATTAAAAATGAATTTTTACTATTCTACTAATTAATATACACTATTTAATGATATATATAAGTTTTATAAATTTAATATTACATTTTACAATATGAAAAATGTGATTTATAATTTTATATAATTAGTGTTATATAAAAAAAAAGGGCAGAGATAAAATAATTTATATATACGAGTAGTATGGCACACGCTTTGCACATGATGATTGCAAATGCTTCGCGAGTAAATTGATTTTTTTTACAAATTATACGTGTTTAACATATTTAAGAGAAATAATTTTCTTAAATATGTAGCTATACTTTTGCGTTGGAATCATGTGCAATCAATTTGAATTTCACTTCTAACTTGAAACATTTAATTTTTTGTTAGATTGAATTTTTGTTTTGGTTATAATTAATAAACTGCAAAAATATATAGGAAGTTTAATTGTAGATCATATATTTAAGTGACACTACATTTGGTAATATACGTAGGAGAACGTATTGACTTTGTAAAAAGTATAGTTGCAAGATCCTATTTTTAAGTGATGGTAATATTTGGTAATATCTATAGAGATGCATTTGTGGAAGTTTACGATAGCAAAAACAGGAAGAGTAACCGATATGATTTTTTTGAGAATACACAGAGCAATGTACTTAAAAAAACAATATTAATAAATTCTAAAAAGTGCAATTTACTTTTTTGTATAAAACATATTTGTAGAAGTTACAGTTGCAAAAATGATCTTTTTAGAATAAAATTGAAATATTATTTAAAACTAAAAAATAACATGAAAAAAGAATAAGTTTTCATCGATTAGTTCATTTTATGTTAGTAAATAACAGGTAATCATGATATTATTTTGAGAATATACAGAGAAAAGCACTTATGTAAACAATACAGACAAACTCTAAAAAGTGGAAATTATCATTTGAATATAAAATTGAAGCGTAGAAGTTGTAGTCGCAGAAATGATTTTTTTTCCCTGTAGAATAAGATTAAAATATATAAGTGCAAGATAGGGCTATAGTGCAAAGCATAATTTTAGTGGTATAATTACGATACCTGAAGTTGTGATATCGGAAATTAACGATGGCGAACAACTCAATAAAATGTGTCCAAAAAAACCAGCAGTGGTGAAAGATCTGAATGAAGATGACAGGAGAGAGAGATGGAAAAGGAATAGAGGTGGAAAGAGATGTGAATATGGATGGATAGAGTCGGTAGCATTTATTGGAGTTGGTAGATAATTCTAGAATGTTATATTTATGTTATGAAGTTTGAATGTTTCTATGTTGGAGCAATTAAGGGTTATAAACATGCATGTCACGTCTATTATAACTCATCTGCGGTATTTTAACTCATTCGTTAATTCAAAAATTTTCGGATCGGGGTGCGGAAAAAAATTACAGTCTTGAAAAATCTTAACTGACTGATATGATCAAATATTATGTAATGTTATACATGGTATATATACTACCCAGTGATATCTAATGGTCATAAATACTCTAATAGGTTTTTTATTGAAAAGTTAATAGAGCGATATCATTGCTATACATATAACATGTTATATTTTTCAGTTTATAAACTACATTGTATAGCTTATATGGTTTGTTGCTCTTAATTTTGCTATGTGTTTATTGTCATAATTGTATGACGTTATATCAACAACTTGCTTGATGGTATAGTAAAGTGATATAATAATGACATTATTGAATTAATGCTTATTAATTTCACTTTCCAACATAGTATTTATCTTCCTTTAAATCTATTTTTGCACTAATTGAGTTTCTCATACATATACGCTTTGATACTTGTATCATTTATTCACAAATTAATACATAACATTGAAATTCATAAACCACCGGATATGGTATACAATAAATTAAGATATATATATATATATTCATTTGTTCACGTTAATTAATCAGAATCAACTAATTAAATCATTTCTTACATTGTAAAATCATTTCCGTTTTGATATTTCTATAATTTATTCATAGTTTAATGCATAACCTTAAAATTCATAAATAACTATATATGATATATATAAATCAAGACATATTCATTTATTTAAATTAATTATATATTAACATATATTTTTTCCTTGTCTCATATAAAGGGCAATTTTGGAAGTTCATGGTTGGACCAAAATTTGTGCTTACAAGCCAACTATTAATAAAGATATATATTTTTTAAATATTATTTTTATGTTAACTAATATGTAAATTAATTATTTTAATAGACATATAATACATAAAATATATTTTATATTTTATAAAATTAAATTAGTATTAGATAAACTTTTGAAAAAAAACAAAATAATTTTTATTTATTTATTTTAAATATTTTAAAAATAGCCGAATATTAAAATACTTTCAAAATTAGATTTTAGATTGTAAAATTATATTTTAAATACTAAAACATCAAAATATCGTTTAGATTTTTTATAGAAATTTTAAAATTCAAAATACATTTCAAAATTAATTTTGTATTAAATTTTAAAACAATATCCGTGAGGATATTTATTTAAAATATATATTAAATTTAAAAAAAAACTACCATGTGCAACATCTGATATGTATATATATTCTAATACATTTTCTCTTATATATTTTGAAAGTTTTTATATATATATATTATTCTTATATCATTTATATGTAAATAAATAAATAAATTTCCACTATATAATATATGTGTGTGTGTGTGAGTGTATTAAAAAAATTTATACATACATATATTGCTCTTGATTTAAAAAAATTAATATAATTTATAATATGTTAAAGTATACATATATACACTTGCAAATTATAATGTTAAAATTATATGTATGTGTGTGTGTGTCTATGTGTTTATATAAAATTATTTAAATAAAACATAGTTTATATATGTTTATATATATATATATATATGTGTGTGTGTGTGTGTGTGTAATTATAATATTTTGAATATATAAAATAAAGAATACAAAATTATATTTGGATAATATATTTATGCACTAGATGAGCTAACATATCCATTGTAGTGTAAATACCAGCATTTATACACAAGTATGTTATACCTTGCATGGATTGCCATGTTACACATGTTGTGACGACCCGCAAATCCGTACCCTTTGAATCGACAATAATCTACACATGTCCGACCCAAAAAGCACAGACTGATGGAAAGTCAAGGGAAAGAAAAGAAGAGAAAAGAAGAGAAGAGAAGAGAAGAAAGAGAGAAGATAGAACAAAACAGAACAATACAGAATCTCACATCGCAGCGGAAAATATATAATATCATATTAATGATCTTTACAAAATAAAAACTGTGTATATATACACATCAACCAGAGCTCAACAATCAATCGATAGTTATCAGCCTGAACAGTTATAATAACCTGTCCTCACAAATGCCGATAATAAACAACAACTAAGCAATAATGCAGTGGATAATCAAGCAAATACGGATGTACGAAAATGAAGATCTTCAGCTCTCCTGCTGAAGCTCCAAAAGCATCAAATCTAGACCTGTAAATATACTCGGTCTGACCCAAGCATTGAAAGAGAAGAAGGCCCGGATCAGTCTGGTAAACCAGCGTGAGAAACACACTCAACTGAATTTATTAAGTTACCAAAACTTTTTCTTTATCAAAACAAAAGTATCTCGTAAGACACGCCCACACATAAACACAGACTTGTTTTTACCTTACGATAACTAAAACATTTCTTCCATATCAAATCCTCTTATATTATACTCGTGTCTAGTATATACAAATAATATTAATCATAGTCGAAATGGTTACCCATATAGCATTTCGAGGCTATTCATTACGCCTATACAAACAAAATTGCAGCTCGTAGTGGGGTTTGGATTTCCATACAAATGACCTGGTGAAGGGACTACCATCCGGCAGTACATCCCTAGAAGAATGTACCGAGGACCATCACAAAGGATCCTCTACCAACACAAGACCGGCCCACCTCTATAACTAGATGGTACATCATCCTCCGGTCGTTACCGACCTTTACCGAGGGCCCTCTAGCATACAAACCACAATAATCAGATACACGACGTCATAGCGTGTAAAGATATATCTAGAAGAAGATGATCATATCGTACTTGGGAATGACCCACTTAGCCTTGCCGCATCTAACCATGTTTTGTTCATTTCCAATTGATGAGGCTAGAGGTAACGATTACCTTTCAAAATCACATATCACATCACTTTGAATGTCACACGACCATTTCCGTTGACTACTAATTGCCTTCCACAAAAATATAACCCTTAAGCTCATACGTCTCAAGGAGGGTGTTAAGCTAAGAGAAGTTGCCTTCTCCACCACCATTAATGTACGTTTGTAAAAACTAATGTACGTAATCTATATAAATGCAATGTCAGACAAACATCCATACAAGTTGTCCAGGAACAGGACAAACTGAAGGCGCTTTCCTACCACATCCTATCGGAAAATCTCTAGGATTAGTAGTGAATAGTTCTCGCATTGGATATTTCATAATGAAGAGATCACTGCTACTGGATGTATATTGAGATTTTAACCTCAAACGATCAACAAGCAGTCCCCCACTATGAAAATCCGGAATATCAATATCATCACAAGCAACCTGTACAATCGTCGCATATACGTTGGTCCGAAGTGGTTTTCGGATAAATCCGATCCCGGTCTCTTCGCACCAACAAGGCAAAAGCGTTTCTCAACCTCACACAACAACTAAGTCTCATAGACTTATCACATTTTCAACTTTCAACTTACTATCATTCGGGCCAAGAAGGAAGCTCGATAGATGGGAGTAATACTCCGCACTATACGAATCAACATCCTCAACACAAAGGATAATCAAGCCTACACAAGTGTAACGTACTAAATGTACGACCAAATAGTTCCCACGCCAAGTCAAGGAACTAAAATTTGGCAAAGTTTGATAGTCGGTTACTTAACTATCAAAGCGATATTCAGCACCATAACAATCACTAGGCCCTTTTAATTAATCATTTATTAATTTAAATCATTGCCAAATATTCACTTCAATTATCTTTAAAAGATATAATCTCAAAACATTCCAACATTGGAAAACATTTCCAGATACTTATTTAATAATAAGTAATTCACAATTCAATTTATTTTCAACACTTGGAAAATATTCAATACACTTAAAACACGATTAAGTATATATTTTATTCAATAAGGAAAACATTCTCTTTAACATATTTATTTGGGTCAAAACGAATGTTGCGTAAAACATCGTTACGACAACCCAAAATCACTAGTATAGGGATTCGAAAATAAGATAGATATATAAATCCCAATACTATACAAAATATTTCCTTTCGAAAATCATTTACTATAACAACAGTGTTATGGTCCATCATTTCCTTATACTTTTCGAAAACGTCTATTTCAACAATGAATGTTGAAATCTATGGTTTCGATACTTAACACATTTTAAAACATCTTTAAATCGTTTTAATTCTATTTAAAATATCACTTCCAAAACATTTCTTTAATATATTATTCACTGCCTAAAATCGTGAATATAAATCGTTTACCAAATTCAACACTTTACATATTTAATTAAAGAATTATCCACTGTCCAAAATCGTGGATATATCTCCTTTAATAAGCTTTCAAATTTACTTATCAAATTCAACTGATTTCAGATTTATAAAACAATGTTAATAAATTCCTTTTGTATTATAAAAACTTCCATTTATAAAATCAAATTCCATTTATTATTTTATAAGAACTTCAACTTATAAAATCCTTTAATTAAAAAATTCTATTTATATCTCATTTAAATGCCAAAATCCAATTTATAAGTTAATTACTTACAAATCATTTATTTTATAACTTCATAGTTATAAATCTTATTCCCTTATAAACTCCATTTATAACCTCATTTTAACACTTATAAAACTCCTTTATAATTCCATCATTTCTCATTTATAAAATATCAATTTTATAAATCTTATATATAAAACATTTATATTAGTCAAAAATCTAAATTTAAACCATTTCACAAAATCATTAACTCCATATTTCACAAATATCACATTTCAATTATATTTCCTTAAACATCATAATTTTTATAACATAAAAATTATCACATTTATTTACATAAGTAAATTCATTTCTTAACAATTCAAAAATACAGTAAAACGTATATTTTCAAAATTAATTTTAAAATCCTTTTTAATTCAAAATCATCACTTTAACGTTTTTAAATTCCAAAATATAGGCCCAATGTTGCAACAGCACTAAATACAACAATCACGGCATCCAAAACATCATATATCATATGATAACAGAATATATCACAATATCTATAAATAAATCAATACTATTGAGGAATCCAGTTGGATCCCTCCAACCTGTCACCTGCAACAAATATACATATTAGAATATGTGTACAATGTCCGCTTCAAAGCAAGCGCGCGTACAAAGGGTCATCCGCTCATACACGGGAACGTATATGGTCATCTGTTCCACTAGGCAGGTATATATCCAAATACCAATCAATATATGATCCAAACAATCATCAATCATCGTAACTAATATTTATTTTCACTTATATAAAAATATCAGTGAGTCAGAAAGAGTGAGTTGTACTCACGTTGCGTCCAATAGCAATTGTAGTGTTTTGTTCCGAATAAAATTAAACGACCGTTTAATTTTACCTAAAATTCACACTAGCTCCAATCAACTCCAAACCAGCTCCATCGCGTAATTCTTGTTAATACGAACCCAACGTAATTCGTTTCGTCAATTTTCGACCTCGTATGACAAAGTTATAGCATTTAGAAGTTTGAATGAATTATTATACAATTTATTTTCAATTTTCTTTTTATATTTTAACCTTTTCAATCTGAGCCGTACGTTTCTTTTCCCAAAATCTCGGTCGTGCTTTTCAAGTTCTTCCCCATTAGGTTTTGCACGAAAATGAAACCCAAAGCTCACATAAAACTTCTCGATGCCGCGACCACTTCACTCGTCTAGACAATGATCGAGTACCATCAATTTGTAGCCCATTGCCGACACCATCAATGCCGTGAACGAGGCGAAACTCGGTTGCCTCCCTATGTGGGAAATCGTGCACGAACGCACAGCGTTCAATCCCAAATTGTCGTTGATCCGTGGCTTGAATTTCGATCTTAACCGTCAGATTTATAGTTCTCATCGAGCTCTAGAAGTTTGTACTTGAAGACTTCGCGTAAAAGTCGACGGATTTGAAGAAAAATAAAGAAGAAGGGAACGAATTTCTGGCCATTGTTTTCAAAGCGGCCGTGACGCCCCACCTCTATACCCACGCCAGCCAAGGACACTACGGGGTAATGCCGTCAACTAACACGGAGAATAAGGCTGGATAAGAGCGACCATCTATAGCCTTGCTTTAACTATCTATTGAATACATCGACAAGAGACATACCAAACAGATCGACATATCCAATGAATACTTAAAACAGAACCATAGGTGGTTGGAGGATCTATCAAAACAGAATATAACGACTCAAATGTAATATACATCATAGAACAAAAAGAAGCTAGCTAAGTAGTCCATGCGGAAGCAAAATAAGCTAAGTAGAAAACCCGGATAGGATCGCTCGATAAATTCTTTGGTTTCCCAAGTACAATCATTGGGGTTAGCGGACCATTGAACTTTAACGAGCGGCACGTCCTTGTTCCGAAGGTGTCGCACCTCCGTTTCAAGTACGCGAATAGGCTGCTGTACAATAGTTAAGTCCGATGAGACCTCAAGCTCTTGCAAATCAGGAGAATCGATAACAGAATCCGACTCTCGAAGATACTTCCGAAGTTGAGAGACGTGAAACACGTCATGAATGCCAGATAAATGAGCTGGAAGTGAAACTCTATAAGCCACAGGGCCAATACGTTCAGTAATAGAAAATGGTCCTATAAAGCGATGAGCCAATTTCCTAGTCGTACTGAAGCGCATCACCCCTTTCAAAGGAGAAACACGAACAAAAACAAGATCACCAATCGAGAACTCGAGAGGCTTTCTACGGTTGTCCGCGTAGGATTTCTGGTGGCTCGGTGCCTCTTTCATTCTCAAATGAATCAAATCAATCTTCTCGGAAGAATCACGAACAAAATTTGGGCCAAGAATAAGCTTCTCCCCAGATTCCCACCAACAAGAAGGTGATCGACATGGCCTTCCATATGAAGCTTCGAAAGGAGCCATATCGATACTGGATTGAAAACTATTGTTATAGGAGAACTTTACAAGAGGTAGGTGATCCTCCCAACAACCACCAAAATCAAGAATACAAATACGGAGGAGATCTTCCAAGATACGATTCACCCGTTCAGTCTGTCCGTCAGACTGCGGATGATAAGCTGTGCTAAAATTAAGCTTTGTTCCCAAAGCTTGTTGAAGACTCCGCCAAAAATGACTCGTGAATAAGGAATCACGATCACTCACAATAGAACTAGGAACACCGTGAAATCTCATGATTTCCTTGACATATAACTTAGCCAAATGCGAAGTAGTCCTATTAGACTTAATAGGAATAAAATGAGCAGACTTGGTAAGGCGATCAACAATAACCCAGAATCTAGAATGGCCCGACCTCGAACGAGGTAGGCCGTCAATGAAATCCATAGAAATCTGATCCCATTTCCACAATGGAATCTCTAGAGGCTGAAGAAGACCTGAAGGGCGCTGATGTTCGGCCTTAATACGCTGACAAGTTATGCGATTACTCACATAACTCACCACATCGCGCTTCATGCCTTCCCAATAATAAAGGCGACGCATATCGGCATACATCTTACTACTACTAGGATGAATAGTATACTTAGAGCGGTGACAGTCATCAAGAATGTCATGCCTAAGTGCAAAATCAGAAGGCACAAAAAGACGGTTTTTCTTGTGAAGACACCCATGAGAATCAATGCTGAAATCCCACAATGCCTCATCACAGGATCCAGACTCACAAAGCTGTATAAGATGCAACAAATCAGGATCACGCCGCTGAGCATCGGTAATATGATCCAATAAAATGGGTCGGGCTCCCAAACTAAATAGTAGAATAGGAGAATCAGAAGATGAACCTCGATCACGAATTTCACAAAAACATAGAGTCTCAAGAATATCCCATTCGGCAAGCATCATAGAAACAACAGCCGAATGTTTGCGACTAAGCGCATCAGCAATACGATTACCCTTTCCAGGGGTATACTGGATATCAAAGTCATAGGAAGCAAGAAACTCGAGCCAACGTTGTTGTCTCATATTGAGTTCCTTCTGAGTGAACAAATACTTCAAGGATTTATGATCGGTATAGAGAATGAAGCGCTCGCCCAATAAATAGTGTCGCCAAATCTTCAAGGCAAAGACAATGGCGGCTAACTCAAGATCATGAGTGGCATAGCGAACTTCATTCGGACGCAGTTGCCTAGAAGCATAAGCAACTACCCGATCCTTCTGCATAAGAACAGCACCGAGACCACTACCATAAGCATCGGTGTAGACAACAAGATCATGATTCCCTTCGGGAACCACAAGAATAGGAGCATTAGTGAGAAGTTCCTTTAATGTCAGGAAGGAAGCTTCACACTTGTCGGACCAAATATAACGAATGCCTTTTCGAGTAAGGCTGGTGAGAGGAAGCACAACGCGGGAAAAATCCTTAATGAACCGACGGTAATAACCCGCCAATCCAAGGAAACTACGAATCTCATGTACATTCTCAGGCCTCTTCCAACTCTGGATGGCTTCGATCTTAGAGGGATCGACTGAAATGCCATCGAAAGGTATAACATGGCCTAAGAACTTAACCTTATTCTCCCAAAAATGGCACTTGGAGAATTTGGCTCTAAGCTGATGGTGACGGAGAGTACTCAAGACAATTTTCAAGTGATTAGCATGCTCAGCTTCAGACTTAGAATAAATAAGGATATCATCAATAAACACAAGGACGAACTTATCGAGATATTCCCGGAATGATCGATTCATGAGATCAACAAAGAAAGCAGGAGCGTTTGTCAAAACGAACGGCATAACGAGCCACTCAAAAGAGCCATAACGAGTGCGAAAAGCGGTAAGAGATATACTATCCTCCGCGACTCGTAACTGATGAAAACCTGTGGCAAGGTCGAGCTGAGAAAAGACCTTAGCACCACTCAATAGATCGAACATATCATCGTTCCTAGGCAATGGATACCTATTCTTGATGGTTAACTCGTTAAGCTTACGATAGTCAATGCAGAGCCTAAGAGTTCCATCAGACGTCTTCACGAAGACGACCGCGGATCCCCATGGAGAAAAACCAGACTGAATCAACTGCTTGGACTCAAGCTCTAAAAGCTGCTTCTTGAGTTCCTCATTTTCCTTTGTAGACATCCTCGTGGGAGGACGACTAACTGGCTGCGCGCCTGAAATGAGATCAATGCGGAACTCAATTGCCCGCTTAGGTGGCAACCCGAAACAGGCTCGAAAACATCAGAAAAGTCACAAGCAATAGGAATACGAGATATATCATCATCATCTCGAGAATCAAAAGAATATAAAGTCATTTAGGAATTATCCACATCCCAAAGAACAAGTGATAGCCGAGTAAATGAATCTGGATGTCGAAGATATAAAATCTCTCAGAACAAATAATCCTGGCATCGTATCTCACTAGCCAGTCCATTCCCAAAATCATATCAAATCCCAGACAAGAAATAACGTGCAGATTCGCACGAAAGGAAAAGCCACATAAAACAATCTCAACATCATCACAAAGCATGCTAAGGTTCGCGGATCCCCCAATAGGATTCGCAATCCTTAAAGAAGTAACCATACAAGAAACATCCAAAGATAAATCATCGACGAGCTTTTTCGATACGAAAGGTGAAGCACCCGTATCGAAAAGAACTCGAATACTATGGTCATGAAATAAAATAGAACCTTCCAAAATAGATGGAGATATACCTTTGGGCTGAGAAGGACCTTCCGAAGCCTTAGCAGCATAAAGCTTGCTAGACTTGGCACCAGCAGGAACAATAGGGCAGGTGGAAACATGATGACCTTCCTTCTTGCAGTAGCGATAGAAGAGAGGCTTAGGACAAGCTCGAATCATATGATCAGGAGAACCACAATTGAAACACTTCCGAATGAAAGGAGTTCCAGAAGGCTGAGGCTGAGAATTAGAACCACCAGTCTTCTTCTTCTTAGAAGGAAAAGACCTGGATTTCTGAAATGGAAACGGCTTCTTGTTGGGGTTCTTGGAAACCTCAACATCATCACCACTATCACACTCCTTCTCGATGGCCTCGAGATGAAGCGCAGGATCCACCAACTCCTCAAAAGAGAGCTTAAGCTGGAGCAACAAAGACTTCTTAAGATATTTCTTAAGACCAGAGACAAACTTCAGATTCTTCTTATAAGAAGTGCTAATGAATTCAAGACCATACTTAGATAAAGTCTCGAATGATGCAACATACTCAGAAATAGAAGATTTCCCTTGCTTCAACTCAAGGAAGCAATGGGTCAATAAAACTTTTTCAGATTCAGGAACGAACTTGAGTTCGAATCGTCCCCGAAACTGAGTCCAAGAAAGAGTAGACTCATCAATTTCGGCTATAAAAAGCTCATACCAATCAAGGGCACGCTCTTGTAATAAGCTAGAAGTTACAAGAACTCTATCATGATCAGAAAGATCCATACGAGAGAAGATACACTCGCACGTGCGAAGCCAAGCTTAGACTTCAAGAACAGACTCGGAGCCTTTAAACGGCTTTCCTCCAAGATGAGAAAAATCACTGCACAGACGTGCAAAGGCAGACTTGCGAGGTGGAGATACTCGAGGAGGAAATGGAGGCTGAATGCTCCTAAACAATTCCAAAAACTGATTGGCGGACATATAAACGCCATCCTGATGTGAGCCACTGGATTGCCCAACATCCGAACGTCGTCCCATGCCTCTTCCAGCCATACGCTGAAAGTTAAGATGAGAACAAGATTATTCACAAGGTAGATGATTCAATATGGAATACTACGGAATTTAAATGCATTCCTAGACGTATTCCCACATTCTATCTACCACCAAAGGCACGGAAGGAATAGAGGCAAGATGATTCAAAGATTTGTAACACTTATACACTTTGATGTACCGGAATATGTGCTTCTATTCTGTATTTATCATATTTTGTTCTGAACCTTGCTTTGATACCAAGTTGTGACGTCCCACTTCTATACCCACACTAGCCAAGGACACTACGGGGTAATGCCGTCAACTAACGCAGAGAATAAGGCTGGATAGGAGCGACCATCTATAGCCTTACTTTAACTATCTATTGAATACATCGACAATAGACATACCAAACAGATCAACATATCCAATGAATACTTAAAACAAAACCATAGGTGGTTGGAGGATATATTCGAACAGAATATAACGACTCAAATGTAATATACATCACAGAACAGCAGATCATCATATACACATCCAGATACATAACAGAGTATACAAACTGAAACATGTCAAGTGGTATAGCAAACCACAATATACAGGCGAATCCAAAAGAATACATATCAGAGTTACAACAAAAAGGACTACACAAAAAGCTTTAACAAAAAGAAGCTAGCTAAGTAGTCCATGCGGAAGCAAAATAGGCTAAGTCCAAAAGCACCTAACCTGAAACAACCCGGTCTCACCCGAGTATAAATACACGGGTCAGTCTAGCTAAACAAATCAGTTAGATAAACTGAACAATAATAACCTGCAAGGTCACAAAGTATAACAAATATCTCTAAAAGAGATAACACAATCATCTAACAAAAGATGAATCATAACAGAACAAACCTCGTATCATCGACAACTCAAAGAAACAAAGGATAAGATTATCCCAAAACAAGCCAAAATGGCAAATATCAAATACCAATGAAGGTAACCCAAGTTCCACAAGGTAACTGCTACATATCGTGCGGCTCGAAAAGACCAACATCAAAGGGCGATACCTAGGGAATATACATATCAATGAAACAACAGAAAATTGCACGTGCTCAGTACTGTATAAACAAGGATCCATGAGCCCGAAGACTCCAAACCCAATATCACTCGAGCGGTGACGAATGACCAACTCCAAAAGAGATACCATAGGGCAACAAACCCGAAGGCACAAACCCGAAGGTAAAACCCGAAGGCAACATACCCGAAGGCAACAAACCTGAAGGAGATAGTCCGAAGACGCTATCCCAAAGGCAACAAACCGTAGTGGTGAAGGTCCGGAGGCCCAGTACTGGACACCACTAACTGGCAGAATGCGTCATAACTCTCAAAAAGGAATCCGAAAAGTGGTAACGTGAGTCCCATAACCACCCGTTCGCACTAAACGGTTTACTATCCGTTAGTTAATTTCACACTCAAAGCAGTACAAAGTTTACCTCATCTCATTGGTAAACCAGACCAAAAGGTCAAAATAATCAATCAGATAGGTCGGGGATTAATCGGAAAGATAAACGTATGGATTCATGGTCCGTGTTTTACCTAACCATTTAATCTCCTTTCCACTTCGCTCGAAGTGCGAATTTGTATGTGTATTTTAAATAGAATTTATAAATTTGAGAAACGAGCTTTTCACGCAATTTAGAAGATTATTTTGTAAAAACCCGTGGATGAAGTCAAAAAGGAATCATCAAGGTCAAATATGCATAAACAACTAATTGGAATCAACCCGAATCAATAAAAGTTGGAATCACAAACAAATAGGCATACTAGGCAAAATTGAAGCAGGTCGGTCGACTGGCCAACTGCAGTCAGTTGACTGAACCATAACCCGAGAGTTTTTCAAACTCTGCAGTCAGTCGACTGACTGCAGGGGGTCAGTCGACTGGCTGTAGCTGGAATGGTTTTCCAGCCTATTAAATGGAGGAGCAAACTCACCCCATTTGCAACCGGTCGAGCAATGGACTTAAGGGGCTTTTGCCAATCGATAACCCAACACCATTGACTCTCTGATTCACCACCAAAAACATATTCAACATCAAAGTTATGATTTTTCAAAGATTTGACTCCAAAACAACAAAAATGGAAATGTTCACCAAATCAATTCAAACCAAAAGCAATTACACATGAATAAGTGTTAGGAATTCATACCTAACAATCAAAGATATCAAGAGAAGTAGATGTGAGTTCAAAACTCACCTTTTAACTCAAAAACAAGGGTGAGAAGCTCAAATGCAAAGAAAAGACCAACCACTCTCCACTTCAACTCTACTAGCTTCAATCTAGGATCAAAACAAGTATTTTCCTAACTTAGGTTTAGGAAACTTTCTGAAAATGAAGGAAGAAAGAGTTGGAGAAGATGAAGAGGAGGCTTACCAATAGCTTCACCTTGATTTTGGAGCAAGAATTCAAGTTTGCAAGAAGAACTAGGGCTTGGAATTTCTATTTCCCATTCCTTTCCCCCATTTTCAGTTGTGCTTGAGTTTAGAAGTGAAAATGAGTGAATGGAAGGAGAGGGACTGAGATAGGGTATTTAGTTAGCTAGTGAGCTAAACCCAAACCCAAAACCCAATTAGAAAAAGTGGCAAAACTCAACTTACTCCAAACATATCAAAGTTTATACCCAAAAAGATTGCAAACGCCATTTCGAACTCAACGGAAGTGGTTTCGAGTCCTAATTCGGCCGTTTGCAAAAAGTAACATTTCAGACCTAAATCCGACTAACGACGCTATATATAAATATATAATCGTTAAATATGCGGGTTGTTACAGCGGCGGCTAGGGTTTCATTGATTAGGGTTTGATGAAAACTGTGAATTATGAAGTCCTTTTATAGAAAAAATTTCGACATTATTCATCCCGAAAATTTTCGAACTCCAAACGAAGCGTGCCGCATGCCGTTTATAATGTTTTACCCCTATTTCGAACGCAATGCAATATATATCGGGAGCCAATTCGATCGTATTTGAAAGATAGGTTTTCGAATCTACTATTTAAATTTAAAATCCACTTAAACTGATTTCTATGCGTTTTAGCTTGCCCCGTACAAACTGTAAATCCGATTGACACGAAATTTGAAATCCTACAATAAAATAACGTTTCGGATCCAATGAAACCGGTTTCGTCAAAATCCAAGACTGTTTGAAAAATGACTATTTTTACTCGTTATCTAAATATTAAAATATTCAATTTCTACAAATTAACTTTTAATTCGATTTTAAAAGTTCTCTAACATCATTCTAATTCAAATAAAATTTAACTCAACTTTATAAATCATTTTTATTCATATTAAATCCAATTTTCAATTATTTCTACAATTTCAAATATTAAATTAACAATTTAATTATCCAATTAAGTCATTATATTCGAAATATTATTTATCCATCTTATTAAATTTACTTGTGAATATTTAAAATTAATTAAATATACGAATTTCAAATGACTAAAATTCTGGGTCGTTACATTCTCCCCTACTTAAAAAAAATTCATCCTCGAAATTACTAAGAAAAAGTCACAAAATCCATTACCTTTTCAAAACAATTCGTTCAAATTAGATTTACCAAATCTCTTTAGTGTTTAACTTTTCCAAAAATCATTAGTTAAACTTCTTACAAAAACTTTTCTAAATTTTCCAAATCCATTCTTAGTTATCTTTTCAAAACCAACTAAAATCGTTTAACTTTTAACTTAAAAACCAAAACTTTAGTTATCAAAAGTTTTCCAAAATTTTTTCTAACGCCTTAAATTTCAAAAAAATTCGCCATAGTCTCCTTTGCACAGTTCGATCCAAAAAAATAACAATGTATATATCACAAATGTACATCTCATCATCGAGGATGAGGCATCCCGAAGGGAAAAAAGTGTAAAAGTACGATATGTAATCCAAGATATGTAACTTATATTTTATTAGCGAGCATATACAGCTAATATAGCGCGAAAGCTAGCTCCAAATACGAAGCAAGCGCCATCTGCACCTACTATACACTCAACAAACAATGAGAAACATGTATATATGAAAGTAATATCAGTATACAACATATACCACTACAACTACTACATATGCCAATACAGCAAATGCAACAAAAGGCAACAAATCCAATCATCAAACAACTATCATCCAACTAATCCATATCTATCCAGTAAATCCATAACCAAATCAATACACTTTCACTTCTTATTAATATTCATTGAATTGGTTTTCAATTTAATCACATTTGATTCATTAACATTGGATTTACTAGCATTCACTCATTCATATTCAATTAGTTTACAATCACTAATTTACATTCAAGTTAGTTCACTTCCAATTCAATCAAATTCAATTCAATTCTATTTACTTCCACTTCCAATTTGGATTCAATTACTTAGCTTTCCATTTCATTAGTTCAATTTCATATGGATTTTCTATACAATCAATTAACATTCATCTAACAATCAATGCATATCTAACATTTGCCAAATTAATTTACTTTACATTCATTCAATTTGGTTCAACACTTTTAATTTCAATCGGTTTAATATTCAATTCAGGTTGAATTCTAGTATTCACCATAATCACATTTTTATACAACACTTCCAATATTATTATTGATTCACAATTTCCTAACTCAAGTTTTATTCAATTCTTAACAACAACATTTTCTAATCCATGTTTATTCCCTAATTCACTTTTACAATTAAATTTGAATTTCGTAATATAACTCAAGTTCATATTCATTCTATTTCACTTTATTAATTTACTTCGATACCAAAATCAACTTTGTTCAACATTACTTAAGCTATATTTCATTTCAACTTCATTTACATTTACTTTCACTATACAACATAAGTTCATCTCTAATTCATTTCAAATTCTATTTTATTTAACTTTTACTTAAGTCAAATTCATATCACTATTCAAAATCAGATTTTACTTGCTTAACAAAAAGTGTTTAACCATTTTAACAATTGGTTTTACTTACCTTTTCTCATTTTATAAGTTATACCACTTATTTGTTCAAACTTCCAGAAACATTTACCTAAGTTCACTTTCCTTCACTAAACTCATTCTTTATAATTTCAAATCATGGTTATATAATCACTTTACACTTAGGTTTAATTAAACTTCCAAATTCATATTATAATCACTTACCTTTTAAGTTTAATAACTTATCAAATCCAGTAAAAATCCAATTCCTTTTATTTAACTTTCCTTTAGTAAAATTTCAAATCATATATTTTATTATACTAACTCAAATTTATTTCAACTTTACGAAAGTGAATTCTTACTTCATATTATAAGTCCAAAACTTATTTTACTTATGTTTATCAATTCCAACTTGGATTTTAAATCAAATTTGTTTATCATAACAAAACTTCAATTTTCAATTTATTATTGGTAGCGAATCCATCACACAGAAACTCGAAAATGATACTGATGATGCTGCAGTCATCACCCTTATTATTTTTCAGCAACAGTAGTGAATTTAGTGCTTTATATTTTTTTAAATCCTTTTATTTATAAATCACATTTATAAGCTCTTTTTACTTATATAATTTCACTCGTTCACTTTACTTATATAAAATCATTCCAAATTTATTTATCTTATTTAGATTTATAACTTTTTAACTTTTGAAAAATAACTTCCAAAATCATCAGAATTCAAATTTTCAAATAATTAGTCTAAATCCATTTTTACTTAACTCATTTTTATAAATATATTCATATAGTTTTACTTCTTACATATAAGATTATTTCACAATCGTAAATCATATTAATTATAATTCCGTACTTATATAATTCATTTGCTTATACAATTTCATTCTTTTACAATTGTTGTTTTTTATTTAGATTATTCAAACAGCTTTTATTAACTTATATATATTTACATTTTCAAACAACCAGACAATCAATTCAATTTATATACACTTCAATAATTCCTGACAAATTATTTCTTTTATATATAAAATATAATCGAGCTAAAATTATTTTATTTACCCAATTTAAATTAATTCTATGCCGACTTGCCTCGTTTATGTGTTTGGAAATACCTAACGATAATATGGCGTCCCACATACCGACCAGAATTCACAAACAGCTCAACAGATAAGTAAACACAATATAAAACATTTTTATATTCACTAACAAATACGCGCTCATATATGTAATACACTCAACTCAATCTAGGGTGCTACTGTCTCTATCTATAATGAGTACACATCAAAGATTAGGAATATACAAAATCTAAGCTCCGATACCAAATGTAACGGGATGCAACCAGTGGGTAATACCCACCATAGCTCACACCGATACCTCGCGCTTTGCTTTTACGGCCAGCCTCTCGACTACAACCAACCCTTTCACTCTAGGGACATGTAGCGGCAAGAGTCATCCGTTCACTACCTAACAAGATGCGAGAACCCCCTATTAGGCGGAACATAATCAAGCAAAACCGATGTACGAAAATGAAGATCTCCATTTCTCCTGCTAAAGCTCCAATCGCATCAAATCTAGAGCTGTAAATATACTCGGTCTAACCCGAGCATTGAAAGGGAAGAACGTCCGGATCAGTCTGGTAAACCAGCGTGAGAAACACACTCAACTGAATTTATTAAATTACCAAAACTTTTTCTTTATCAAAACAAAAGTATCTCGTAAGGCATACCCACACATAAACACGGACATGTTTTTACCTTACGATAACTAAAACATTTCTTTCATATCAAATCCTCTTATATTATACTAGTGTCTAGTATATACAAATAATATTAATCATAGTCGAAATGGTTACCCATATAGCATTTCGAGGCTATTCATTACGCCTTTACAAACAAAATCGCAGCTCGTGGTGGGGTTTGGATTTCCATACGAATGACCAGGTGAAGAGACTACCTTCCGGCGGTACATCTCTAGAAAAATGTACCGAGGACCATCACAAAGGATCCTCTACCAACACAAGACCGGCCCACCTCTATAACTAGATGGTACCGAATATATCATCCTCCAGTCGTTACCGACCTTTACCGAGGGCCCTCTAGCATACAAACCACAATAATCAGATACACGACGTCATAGCGTGTAAAGATATATCTAGAATAGGATGATCATATCCTACTTGGGAATGACCCACTTTGCCTTGCCACATCTAACCCTGTTTTGGTCATTTCCGGTTGATGAGGCTAGAGGTAACGATTACCTTTCACAATCACATATCGCATCACTTTGAATGTCACACGGCCATTTCCATTGACTACTAATTGTCTTCCACAAAAATACAACCCTTAAGCTCATACGCCTCAAGGAGGGTGTTAAGCTAAGAGAAGTTGTCTTCTCCGTCACCACTGATGTACGTTTGTAAAAACCAATGTACATAATCTATAGAAATGCAATGTCAGACAAACATCCATACAAGTTGTTCAGGAATAGGACAAACCGAAGGCACTTTCTTACCACATCCTGTCGGGAAATCCCTAGGATTAGTAGTGAATAGTCCTCGCATTGGATATTTCATAATGAAGAGACCACTACTACTGGATGTATGTTGGGATTTTAACCCCAAAACGATCAACAAAAAATCTCCCACTATGAAAATATGGAATATCAATATCATCATAAGCAACCTGCACAATCGTCGCATATACGTTGGTCTGAAGTGGTTTACGAATAAATCCGATCCCGGTCTCTTCACACCAACAACGAAAAAGTGTTTCTCAACCTCACACAGCAACTAAGTCTCATAGACTTATCATGTTTCCAACTTTCAACTTGCTATCCTTTGGGCCAAGAAGGAAGCTCGATAGATGGGAGTAATACTCCGCACTATACGAATCAACATCCTCAACACAAAGGATAATCAAGCCTACATAGAAGGCAACATACTAAGTGTACGACTAAATAGTTCCAACATCAAGTCGAGGAACTAAAATTTGGCAAAGTTTGATAGTCGGTTACTTAACTATCAAAGCGAACAAACAAATATTCAGCACCATAACAATCACTAGGCCCTTTTAACTAATCATTTATTAATTTAAATCATTGCCAAATGTTCACTTCAATTTATCTTTAGAAGATATAATCTCAAAACATTTCAACATTGGAAAACATTTCCAAATACTTATTTAATAATAAGTAATTCACAATTCAATTTATTTTCAACACTTGGAAAATATTCAATACACTTAAAACACGATTAAGCATATATTTTATTCTATAAGGAAAACATTCTCTTTAACATATTTATTTGGGCCAAAACGAATGTTGCGTAAAAATTCGTTACGACAACCCAAAATCACTTGTATAGGGATTCGAAAATAAGATAGATATATAAATCCCAATACTATACAAAATATTTCCTTTCGAAAATCATTTACTATAACAACAGTGTTATGGTCCATCATTTCCTTATACTTTTCAAAAACGTCTATTTCAACAATGAATGTTGAAATCTATGGTTTCGATACTTAACACATTTTAAAACATCTTTAAATCGTTTTAATTCTATTTAAAATATCACTTCCCAAAACATTTCTTTAATATATTATTCACTGTTCAAAATCACGAATATAAATCGTTTACCAAATTCAACACTTTTACATATTTAATTAAAGGATTATCCACTGTCCAAAATCGTGGATATATCTCCTTTAATAAGCTTTCATATTTACTTATCAAATTCAATTGATTTCGGATTTATAAAACAATGTTTATAAATTACTTTTATATTATAAAAACTTCCATTTATAAAATCAAATTCCATTTATTATTTTATAAGAACTTCAACTTATAAAATCCCTTAATTGACGAATTCTATTTATATATCATTTAAATGCCAAATCCAATTTATAAGTTAATTACTTACAAATCATTTATTTTATAACTTCATAGTTATAAATCTTATTCCCTTATAAACTCCATTTATAACCTCATTTTAACACTTATAAAACTCCTTTATAATTCCATCATTTCTGATTTATAAAATATCAATTTTATAAATCTTATATATAAACCATTTATATTAGTCAAAAATCTAAATTTAAAGCATTTCAAAAATCATTAACTCCATATTTCACAAATATCACATTTCAATTATATTTCCCAATACATCATAATTTTTATAACATAAAAATTATCACATTTATTTACTTAAATAAATTCATTTCTTAACAATTCAAAAATTCACCAAAACGTATATTTTCAAAATTAATTTTAAAAATCCTTTTTAATTCAAAAGCATCACTTTAACGTTTTTAAATTCCAAAATATAGGCCCAATGCTGCAACAGCACTAAATACAACAATCACGGCATCCAAAACATCATATATCATATGATAACAGAATATATCACAATATCTGTAAATAAATCAATACTATTGAGGAATCCAGTTGGATCCCTCCAACCTGTCACCTGCAACAAATATACATATTAGAATATGCGTACAATGTCCGCTTCAAAGCAAAAGCGCATACAAAGGGTCATCCGCTCATACACGGAAACGTATATGGTCATCTGCTCCACTAGGCAGGTATATATCCAAATACCAATCAATATATCATATATCATCCAAACAATCATCAATCATCGTAACTAATATTTATTTTCACTTATATAAAAATATCAGTGAGTTAGAAAGAGTGAGTTGTACTCGCATTACGTCCAATAGCAGTTGTAGTGTTTTGTTCCGAATAAAATTAAACGACCGTTTAATTTTACCCAAAATTCACACTAGCTCCAATCAACTCCAAACCAGCTCCATCGCGTAATGCTCGTCAATACGAACCTAACGCAATATGTTTCGTCAATTTTCGACCTCGTATGACAAAGTTATAGCATTTAGAAGTTTGAACGAATTATTATACAATTTATTTTCAATTTTCTTTTTATATTTTAACCTTTTCAATCTGAGCCGTGCGTTTCTTTTCCCAAAATCTTGGCCGTGCTTTTCAACTTCTTCCCCATCTGGTTTTGCATGCAAATGAAACCCAAAGCTCACGTAAAACTTCTCGATGCCGCGACCACTTCACTCGACTAGACAACGATCGAGTACATCAATTTGTAGCCCATTGCCGACACCATCAACGCCGTGAATGAGGCGAAACTCGGTTGCCTCCCTATGTGGGAAATCGTGCACGAACGCACAGCCTTCAATCCCAAATTGTCGTTTTTCCGTTGCTTGAATTTCGATCTTAACCATCAGATTTATAGTTCCCATCGAGCTCCAGAAGTTTGTAGTTGAAGACTTCGCGTAAAAGTCGACGGATTTGAAGAAAAATGAAGAAGAAGGGAACAAATTTCTGGTCATTGTTTTCAAAGCGGCGGCTAGGGTTTCGTTGATTAGGGTTTGATAAAAATTGTAAATTATGAAGTCCTTTTATAAAAAAAAATCGACACTATTCATCCCGGAAATTTTCGAACTCCAAACGAAGCGTGCTGCCTGACGTTTATAATATTTTACCCCCATTCCGGAAATTTTCAATTTCTACAAATTAACTTTTAATTCGATTTTAAATGTTCTGTAACATCATTCTAATTCAAGTAGAATTTAATTCAACTTTATAAATCATTTTTATTCATATTAAATCCAATTTCCAATTATTACTATAATTTCAAATATTAAATTAACAATTTAATTATCCAATTACGTCATTATATTCGAAATATTATTTATTCAGCTTATTAAATTTACTTGTGAATATTTAAAATTGATTAAATATACGAATTTCAAATGACTAAAATTTGAGTCGTTACACATGTACACACAAATATATGTATGTATATGATACACGTGTATATATAAAATGTAATAATGATTACGTAAAATAAAACTATATTATAAATTTAAATAAAATAATGATTTTATTTAAAATAAATTTAGAAACATTCTAAATAAACTAGACTTCGTAGCCTAATAAAGATCCAATATGATAAAAAATTGAAATTCACCTATAACTTCTGTTGCGGGCTGGCCAAGTTTCAAAAATGGTATCGGAGCTCAATAACGTATGCGATTTAAATTAGTCATGTTAGGCTTAACTAATTAAGCTGACAACCAGGTTAATAGGGTGTCTAAGAAATGTAGTGTCGAAGGATTGAGTTGAGTAATCAAGTACTTTACCCTACCTAACTATCCGCCTAGCCCAACAAATATGTGAACCCAAAAGTTTGCTCCTAATAGAAGAGGCCCAATTTAAATTGAGCTTTAGTCTAATTTTCAAAATTGTTTAAATTAAAATTTTAAGATTTTAATTTAAAAGTTAAATTTAAAATAAGATATGCATATATTATAAAAATTATAATATAATAATAAATTTCAAAATGTTTGCAAACTAATATAAATAAATTTATTAATAAGATTAGTAAATAGATAAATTAATTAAATGAGTTAATTGAGAAAAATGTATACATGTATTATATATTTATTTTTAAAAAAATGTTTAAATAACATAAGTATACACGTATGTATATAAATAGATTTTGAAATTAATATAATTTTTTAAAATTGTTTAGTTAAATAAATTAATTAAAAGGTTAACTAATTAAATGATATACACATATATATGATATATGTGTTATACTATAAAGGTTATAGCATATAATAAATATCTAATATAAATGTTATATTAAGATAATATATAATTAATTAAAGAGCTAATTAATTAGAATTAATTTAATAAGATTTAATTAAAATAGTGTTATACATAAAAATAATATATAAGTTAATTAAAATATAAAAGTTATATAATAATAAATCTTATATAACACAAATGTATAAACTAAAGGTCGAACATTAAAGAAACCCTAAATAGACTTAAGTAATAAATACATATGTATATGTACGTATACCGTGTCTGACACTTGAATCACAAGGGTATTTCATAAGAAATACATTTTTCCATAAGTCAATATCACTTGATATAATATACTGAAGATTTTGAATCTTTAATATAAAAAAATTTCCATCATTTATATATTGATAGATTACTTGCATACTCTTTAGTTGTTGAGCTTTCGTCAAGCTAGGGATGTTATGTGTAGTACTATTATATTGAATAGACGAGGTAAGATAACAACGCATATTTGTTGAGCTTTCCTTAATGTATGTGCATTATACTTTGGCCATCGCGAAATGATAGGTCCGAGTGAATAATCTCACTTTACTTGTTGAGCTTTCCTCGATGTAAAGGTGCGATTATGACAAAGAACCACGAGTTAGGAGTTATATGTGATACAACAGATAAGGAGTTATCCATTGTATGTGGACTTATGATTTGTCAAGCTTTCCTCAAGGTCAGAATCCTGAGGGGGATGAGTCCTAACACCCATTAGTGAAGTCAAAAGACTTCAATATTTTGCTTAGGGTTTGGTGAGATAACAACGCATATATATATATATATATATATATATATATAAATATTCAATTTCTACAAATTAACTTTTAATTCGATTTTAAAAGTTCTCTAACATCATTCTAATTCAAATAGAATTTAATTCAACTTTATAAATCATTTTTATTCATATTAAATCCAATTTCCAATTATTACTATAATTTCAAATATTAAATTAACAATTTAATTATCCAATTAAGTCATTATATTCGAAATATTATTTATTCAGCTTATTAAATTTACTTGTGAATATTTAAAATTAATTAAATATACGAATTTCAAATAACTAAAATTCTGGGTCGTTACACATGTACACACAAATATATGTATGTATATGATACACGTGTATATATAAAATGTAATAATGATTACGTAAAATAAAACTATATTATAAATTTAAATAAAATAATGATTTTATTTAAAAGAAATTTAGAAACATTCTAAATAAACTAGACTTCGTAGCCTAATAAAGATCCAATATGATAAAAATTGAAATTCACCTATAACTTCTGTTGCGGGCTGGCCAAGTTTCAAAAATGGTATCGGAGCTCAATAACGTATGCGGTTTAAATTAGTCATGTTAGGTTTAACTAATTAGGCTGACAACCAGGTTAGTAGGGTGTCTAAGAAATGTAGTGTCGAAGGATTGAGTTGAGTAATCAAGTACTTTACCCTACCTAACTATCCGCCTAGCCCAATAAATATGTGAACCCAAAAGTTTGCCCCTAATAGAAGAGGCCCAATTTAAATTGAGCTTTAGTCTAATTTTCAAAATTGTTTAAATTAAAATTTTAAGATTTTAATTTAAAAGTTAAATTTAAAATAAGATATGCATATATTATAAAAATTATAATATAATAATAAATTTCAAAATGTTTGCAAACTAATATAAATAAATTTATTAATAAGATTAGTAAATAGATAAATTAATTAAATGAGTTAATTGAGAAAAATGTATACATGTATTATATATTTATTTTTTTTAAATGTTTTAAATAACATAAGTATACACGTATGTATATAAATAGATTTTGAAATTAATATAATTTTTTAAAATTGTTTAGTTAAATAAATTAATTAGAAGGTTAACTAATTAAATGATATACGCATATATATGATACATGTGTTATACTATGAAGGTTATAGCATATAATAAATATCTAATATAAATGTTATATTAAGATAATATATAATTATTAAAGAGCTAATTAATTAGAATTAATTTAATAAGATTTAATTAAAATAGTGTTATACATAAAAATAATATATAAGTTAATTAAAATATAAAAGTTATATAATAATAAATCTTATATAACACAAATGTATAAACTAAAGGTGGAACATTAAAGAAACCCTAAATAGACTTAAGTAACAAATACATATGTATATGTACGTATACCGTGTCTGACACTTGAATCACAAGGGTATTTCATAAGAAATACATTTTTCCATAAGTCAATATCACTTGATATAATATACTGAAGATTTTGAATCTTTAATATAAAAAAATTTCCATCATTTATATATTGATAGATTACTTGCATACTCTTTAGTTGTTGAGCTTTCGTCAAGCAAGGGATGTTATGTGTAGTACTATTATATTGAATAGACGAGGTAAGATAACAACGCATATTTGTTGAGCTTTCCTTAATGTATATGCATTATACTTTGGCCATCGCGAAATGATAGGTCCGAGTGAATAATCTCACTTTACTTGTTGAGCTTTCCTCAATGTAAAGGTGCGATTATGACAAAGAACCACGAGTTAGGAGTTATATGTGATACAACAGATAAGGAGTTATCCATTGTATGTGGACTTATGATTTGTCAAGCTTTCCTCAAGGTAAGAATCCTGAGGGGGATGAGTCCTAACACCCACTAGTGAAGTCAAAAGACTTCAATATTTTGCTTAGGGTTTGGTGAAACATAAAGGACTAGTGGAAGCCTTATTAGAAAAATGAAATGATAACATCTAACCTTTCTAATATTGTAAGAACATATGTTATATAATGTTATAATAATCCACATTGATAAATTTGTGCATTTAATACGATTGATAAGACGTTTATCAATTAAGATATACAAATGAATTGAACTGAAGATTAACAAATAGAAATATAATATATATTTACTATTCAATACCCATGCAAGCGCCTGCTTTTACAACTACTAAATACATTAATAATTTGGTCACTTATGTGTTTATTTAGTCAAGACCGTGTATTGCATTCTATGAGTTCCAACTCAAAAGCGATACTATGGATATTTGATCCATATCCTCACATATAAGTGCTATATAGTGAACGATCGCAGTTCGTAATGTATGATACTTTGATGAAATTAGTTTATTCGAAATAAGAAAATAAACCATAGTGCAAGATCGAATATTCAATTTGATTGATTACGATAAAGACCACAGCATGTTAAAAGTAACACAATGCCAAAACTATAATATGGATCTACGGACTTGATCGATGATATGTCAGCTTGATCAATTTACGCAAAGTGTAGCATATATGATAAATGTTAAGGATGTTCGAGTGCATTTTTTTAAAGAGTTCGTTATGATGTTGTAGTAAGGATATTCTTTTGAATGATACGACCATTTAGAAAGAAAAATAAATGTATAAGAGTGGATGTGATTTAAAGTATGGTTGGGATGAAGAGAGTGAATGGTCACTTCTGCTTTAGAAAGAAACATCGAAAATGAGAATTGAAAAAAAAACTATTGATACTTAGTATTGGAAGAAGAATTGTGATTTTTATTTTGAAATGTATTTTCATATAGAAAATTATTTTCTATGAGATTTATTTATTTGAGTTCAAGATATTTGATCACATAACTATCTACTGTAAACTAGTTATAGTGTATGAAATAAATAATTTATATTAAGTGAATAATAGACTTTCGAATTCAACACGCTATTATAGTAATGGGAGAAATAGCGAGGGCATGCCATATAGCACTTATTGATTGCATCAAGTTACAAAAATTATTTTCGTAAAACACACCAAATTTATTTATGATATAATGATTATTTTTTGGATAGATTGAAAAATAGACATAGTTATATTTGAATGTGAATATCATGAATACTCGTTATGAAATAAAACTATAACATGGTATTTGTTTTCATAACAAAAGTAATGCAATAGAAAATACTGAAGTATCTAAAATTATTTACAATTATTTTGGAATTACAAACTAAGCCATAGTTTTGAGAACTAATTTTAATCATATGATTAAGAATCATATGATACCGGTTAGTTATATCTCAAACAATTACGGGTAATACATTCATCTAATGGAAGCATCATAGGAGTTAATGAACTCTTTAGATTGATATATATATATATATATATATATATATATATATAGATGTATTCGATCGTAAGTCTATTAATACCAAAATGGTTCCACGTACTTCATCATATTCCCCAATGAGTCATCACAGACATGGACATGTGTATTTGATATGCGTGTATAAGCATGTAATAAGCTCATAGAATATAAAATAGAAGTAACTAATATACATGCAACAGAAATTATTCGATTTGATCGAATAGGTAAATATATTGAAAAAGGTTTCGTATGTACCTAATAAGAATAAGGATTCAGCCTCAAAGATCACTCCTCCTTATAATAATGATGTATTGATATGAAGTAATCGAACTTTGTTGGGCAAAGCACAATTATGATGAGTGAAGTTAAGTTAAACGCTTTATATAAGGTGTGTACTTAAGAGTAGTGCACAAGATTAAAATTAATGTCATCTAAAGAGTAATTTATAAAAGAGGCATTTCATTAGAAGGGCAAACTTTGCAGTCCAATTAGTTTCTAAGACACACATCCATATGAATTAATTTTAAGGCCAAAGTCAGCAGAATAATTACTTTTAAGGACAAAGTCAGCAGTCCAATTACTTTCAAGGACATAATTTCATAGGTTTTTAAGCCTTAGAAACTAATTACTTTGCATTTTGTCCTTAAAAGTAATTATTTCAGTTGTGTGTCCTAAAAACTAATTGCACATGCTAAAGAGTCCCTTGTGGATAATTTGCATTTTATAAAATCATACAAGATGTGAGTTTATAAGAAACCTTGTCATGTCATAGGTCAAAGAGTTGGCGGGTTGTATGAGTCGAAAGAATACACGTAATAATTATACGTAAATGATCTTGTATGAATCGCCCAAAAGAAGTTTGGGTACGATAGTCGTTGGGTGACTAAATTATGTTTTGAACATAAATATACATTGAACTAATGCAAACTCAGTTTTATATAAGGCAATTTATAAAATGCCTATGAATGCTCATTCCGTTACACTAAGAAACAACTGCCATTTCTAGAAACACCTACTTTGTAACGAAGGAATTTCATTAGGAAATTATTGGTTGTAAAATGGACTTGGATATGATCCAAGGATATAACTGATTACCGGGGATGAAATGAAATTAACCAAATCTAAATGAACACAACACATTATAATGTCTAATGAATATTCTTGCACATAATAAACTATAAATTTCTTATCAATGTCAAGAATAAATGGTCCTCGGTTGTTTAATAAAACCATTAAGAGTATCTACTTTATAATATGGTACGATGCACAGATTCGAAATAGAATCCTAATACAGTATCAAAATATGACTATGATAGTTGTACACGATGGGATACAATCCATTGGCCATAAATATGTCTTTAAGAGAAATAGAAATTCAGTTGGAATATAGCGAGCCACATGATAAGAATAATACCGTGAATTTTAATTTTTGAAATCAACAAATTCACCATTCGATGTGCTTAAGTTGGTTCGCATTTACTCAAAAAAATTATTGCTTAGTACGAATTTGTGTGTAACGACTCGGGAATTTTAACAATTTTTATAACGTAATTAACTGAATTTTTTTTGAAAATAAAACAATTAAATTTTGTAATGAAAATTTGATATTTGGAATGCATCCATTTAAACATAGCAAATGACAAATTTTCATTGATAAATATGAAAGTTAGTTCCGTTGTATAATTTTCAATTTCAATTTTTAAATCAGTTAAATTTGATGGAAATAAAATATTTTTGAAATCTAAATATTTTTTTACATAATAAAAATGTAAATTATTTTCTGAGTGAGACGTCGTAATTTGTTTCACCAAATTGGACTGCTATAGCCTCGTTTATCATATTTTCGGTGTTTTAGCAGTATTTTCGGCAGCGAAAAATCGAGTTTTTATAACTTGATCATATCGCTGATATCTATATACCATTCTGTTCATCTCTTCATGTTGATCTCCATAGTATACTCATTTCTATAATTCGGTATTCGGTACGCGACGAAATGACAAAAAAAGGGTTTGGCATATCATTACCATATTTGTATCTTCCAAATTTCCAGCCGTGTGAAACTATCATTCATTGCTCTAATAAATACTGAAAACAATGTTTCACTCTTCATATTTCATTGATTTTATATATATTTACGTGCCTTCTCACTTTGCCTCATTTGTTCATTCTGAAAAGAAAAGAGTAAGCCTAATTTTCATCTTTGTCTCTTCTGAAAGCTTGTCGTTCTTCTTCAATTGGCTGAGTTCACACATAATTACTTCGAAAAAAAAGTGAGATTTGGTCGTCGCTTTTCTCCTGACCTGATATTTTTCCTCTGAAACCCGAAGCAAGGCAAGTGCCATCCCTCCTCAAACCCGAAGTCAACCCAAAGCGCTGCCTATCGCCTAACACGAACCCTAACCTGCCATGACCCGAAGCCACCACCTCTCCGACCCACGCGCAAACCCAAAGCACCGTCCAAACGACTCGAAGCAAACTACCCTTCAACTAAGATCTGTGTTTTCTTTTTTTTCTTCCTTCTTTTCGAGCCAGACCTCGCCTGTACCATGTTCCTTCCCTTCTAACTCGAGTTTCTATCCCTAAAAACCCGAAGCCAAACCCGAGAAACTCCTCTGCCTTGACCATCCACCACCCGCCCGTGTTCCCATGCCTGAAACCCGAAGTCCCTAGCCCTCTGACCCGAGTCCAGCCTCTCCTCAATCAAACTACATCCAAAGCTCCTCTGACGTGAACCCACAGCCTTCCCTTCTTGTTTTATATACACACACGTTATATACCTACGTTGTCAGAAGCTTTATATTTCTTGCTTTCATGTTGTTTGAAACTGTCCTTGTCTGAATGCATACCGGAGAGAATTTGCCCATATCTGTTGCTGAAATACAAAAGTTTGTATGTCTTGATGTTTATTGTTGCGCAGATTTTACTTATTGTTGTGCACATGCCATGTTTGTATGTATGTTTCACATACATATGTGCAAGTCACCTGATACAAAACATTATAAATGCGTAGAGTTGTGTTACATAGATGATTATAGGCTGAAGGTGGTATCTCGCAAATATATATATATATATATATATATATATATATATATATATATATATTAATTATTCCTTCAATATTTGAAAAAAAACAAATGTGTATATATATATATCTTACATGTATATATTTGTTTTCATCGAATTCGCAAGCTAAATTTGCTTTTGTGCTTATCGCGGCCAATTGACTTGTCGTGCCTGATTCGTGCTAGTGTTTGTTGCAGTATTCTTTGTCGTAGTTGCTTTCCATTGTTTTCTAGCCTCGAAAGGTGCGCGATCACTCACGATTAACATTCTTATATTTAGTAAATTTAAATCACATGAAATGACGATTGAAATATGCTGTTAAATTTGAATTGTTATGTTATCGAATTGTTAAATATGATAGGCCATTATCTACGATTGTTCACCTATGACATATGACACCGTAACCTGTTGAATATATTACATTTAAATTTGTTACTAATGATATATGCCTGTTGTTGATATGTTATATTATTATTATATTTCTTCTCACTCTGCAAATTCCCTGTTAGTTTATAATTCTCTATGGGTTGAAATAATACATACCCGAACGATCTTATAGATTATGGAAAAATCGTTATGGGTTGAAATGATAACCCAAGCGATTTTCATTGATTTTGAAATTTTTGGATTGCGGGTTGAAATGATATATACCCGTAAATATTTAAATTGCGGATTGAAATGATAAATTCTGTATCACTTGACCATATGATAGAAAATTATATACGGACACTATTGGTCTATATTTTGAAAATGATTTCCAAAGTTTTGCAAGGAAATATATGAGTTTTAATAAATATTGATTTTTAAAATATAATATATAAATGTTATTATATATATATATATATGTAAATTTAGATTTTTAAAATTATATGTTTTGGAAAATTTAAATTTATAAGTTCATTTTGAAAATATAATTTTTACTGTTTTCTTAAAACTTTATTATTTCAAATATATATAAATAAGATTCAATTTGTTAAAATTTAATTTAATTAATATATATTATGTTTAAGTATTTATTTAAAATTATAGTTTAAAAATAGATTTTGTAATAACTTTAATAAGTTAAGGTTGGGAAGATAAATTGAAATTGATTTGAGATTGTATTTGTTTAAGAATTGTATATAAAAAAATTGATTTGAAACTTATTGAATTTGAGATTTTAAAGATATGATTTTATAAGTTGATTTTGATTAAAAGCGATTAAACGAATATTTTCAAATTAAATAAATTGAAATTGAAGATTTTGTTTGATTTTAATGCTTAATTGGAGATTTTAATTAAATGTTATTAAAAGTGATTAAGTGAATAATTTTAGAATTAAATATAATTGAAGTTTGATATTTAATTTTTGATTTTATTTAAATTTGTAATCTGGAATTTTATTTAAATGCTTATGAAAATGATAAATGAATATTTTCAAATTTAAATAAAAGTAAAGTTGAATTTTGAAATATAAATGGAATTTATCAAATTGAGTTATTGTAAATGTTTGAATAATTAAACTTTGAAACCTATTGAATTCAAAGTGGTTTAAATTTGAAGTTCAAAACTGGATTTGAAACCGACATAAATTAAAATGGTTCAATGAGAATTTGAATTGAATTGTGAAATTGGGAGAAACAATTCTAATTATAAACTATTTTTGATATATAAAGTATTTTAATATATATATATATATATTAATACATACACTATTTTAATATATAATTATTCTTTAAATATAAACTATTTTTAATTTATAACTATTTCAATATATAAACTATTTTCAATATTTAAACTGTTTAAGTTGGAATTGTTAAGATTTAGATTTAATGGATTTAAATGCGGATATTTTGATATGATGTTTTAACCTATTTTATGGTTAAGATTTTGGAAATAAATATGATTTTAAAGTGAATAATGATTTCGAAAGTGATATGATTTCGAAGGTGAATATGATTTCAAAAGTGATATTATTTGGAATGAATATGATATTTTGATATGAAGTATGAATTGTTTAAAATGTAAATGACCATAATGTGAAATAAGCGTTTGGTTGTTAAGGAGACCAGGATCGGATATTGTCACACTCTCTGCCAATACCAAAAACCACTTTAACAACTGTGCACGTGGTGAAGTTTTCAGAACGAAGTAGGATGGTTTGGCGAACGATTCTGTATGAGGTATTAACACAGCCTTGACTCCCGCGAGTCAACTTGATTTGGCTAAAATAGGAGCTATACCGGGCCATGTGAGGTCGCACCTCCGATCGAGCATGCATCTTCGATACCATTCCATTACTTTGTGATTTGATTGGGTGCCCCTTTGATTTGGGAGTGTGTCTCGAGATGGGCGGTAGTAGCTGCTATGCGTTACCACCAGTCCGGGAGTGCAAACGGTAGAATCCTACCTTGGCATTGCCTCACATGCCTTGTCACATGCCTTATCGCGAGTTTGGTTTGTACCATACCTATGGAGTGCCCTCTGAGTAAACCACTAGTTTGGTGGCGCTTAAGGTACTGTATAGACTACTAGAATATATAAAATGTGTCAAGGGTGATATCGGTGATGCCTTAACACTATTTTAATACTTTACTTTATTGATAAACATATTATAATAGCGTATATTACAACAGAACAGATAGTTCCATAGATTCTTAGCGGACGAAAATCCCAAACATCCTTTAAGTTACTTGTATTTCAGTTGACATTTCACTTGAGTTGAATTTACAAGTATAAGAATGTTAATCTTGACTCGAGTGTTTTGCGTTTTGCATTACGCTCGGGTCAGATTAAGTGTCACGGCATTTGAGACTCATCTTTGGAGCTTTGGAGCTTCGCTTGGAGATCTATCTTCATCTACTCAGCTATTCTATTATTTTAGTATTTCCAATTATTTATGATTCAGACTTGTTAGTTGATTATGTATTCAAGACTTCTTTGTATTTGAGATTTCTTTTGTATTTTATTTCAGACTCCAATGTTTATATAGTAGCTTCATGAACTACTATTTATTTATTCTGCTGCTTATTGGTTATTACTCTGTGTTTGTGATTTTATGATTGATTTATTTACTGTATATGCTAAGTTTTGCCAAATATAAACTTACAATCTGATATTTTAAGCAATTCAAGTCCGACATGTGCGGACGCGAATGGTTTAAAATACCATGTCGTTACATTGTGTTCGGTATGTATGTGCTAAAATGGAAAATTCTAAATAATGATTTAGAATAGATTGTTAGTACATACCAACCAAAGTATCTCGAAGTGAATTCGTGGATTTTCCTATACAATCCAAAAACGGATATGAAAGTATCATTCAGAAAAGTATCAAAACCGAACAATTGTTTTAATAGAAATATCAAATAATTTGATTATCGGTCCAAATGCAGAGGAAATGTGTGCTCATAATGAAAAAGTTAACAGGGTACATACATATTTCTAAACCATTAGTAAATAACACATTGTTGATTGTTAACGATGTACTTGTGTTAAAATCAGTTTTAGTTATTTTAATACTCGATGTTGGATTTGTAGATGATATCTGTTATATTAAGTATAAAAGATATTGGGAATGTCCCAAAACGATATGCAAAGATACCTTATTAAAATATTTAATATGGAACATATAAGATGGATTCCTTATGCATTAGCAATAGGAATTATCATGCATGTTATACTGTCTACGATATCATGATATGTTTATATATTTGATACATGAAACAAATATCGAATCCAAATTGATATCACTAAATGGTAATATGGAGTATTCTAGTATATTTACGAAATACCAAAAAATTGTTTACAAAAACAATAAAATCCTTTTAAATGAGTGTTCGGACTCAAACTTTCATAAGTGATATTGAGTATAATATGTTAATAATAAATTCAAGTTAATAATTTTTAAGTTGGAGCGTTCTAAATGAAAGACTATGATTAATTTAATGAAAAAGGCTAAGTACATCAGCTTGAATAGCGCCGTAATAAAAACAACGTATATAAATATAAACACATAAATTTATAACTGAGCCGAGGTGAATCCAAATGTTGAGAATCCCATAACATTGTTATATGATAACAATGTCACAATATAGTTTATACCAGAATTTAAAGCTCACCGGAAGTTGAGATACATACTCTGAATTGTTCCATACGATAAAGGCAATTCATCGGCGAGAGAGAGAGTTGACTAAAAGAGTAGATAATTGAAACATAATAGCATACCAGTTCACCGAGGGACTGAACCAATTGGTTTTGAGGAAACCAATTGGAGAAGTTGGAATAAGAATTCATAATTGACCCCAAGTGCAAGTGGAAGATTGACAGACTTAGGGGTATGCCGTAGGGGCAATTATGTAATTCATTGCATATATCTAGCTCGATAACCAATCTTGTTTGAAATAAAAGCTGTTTTCTTTCTATTATATACTTGATGTAATGTGTTGTATGAATTAATTAATTCCATTAAAAATATATTTAATAGAAAATCCATAAATGGTATGTTTGTGATAGTAATTACAAAGTATTGCGACCGTGAGTAATTTATCACAATGAAAATAAATATACCATTTTAAATATTCCAAGTCAAGATGTATCGAGACTAGATGTCGATACATCAATTGAGACTAGAGTGTGTAACGCTTTCTATATGTTGGACAATGTATTATTTGTGGTTGTTGGGGGCACTAAAGGGTTACGTAATGATAATTTTTGGATAACTATGGAATGACCCACTCGATAGTTTTTTGTTGGTTAATACAACTAAGGTCAAACGGAAAGTACAATGTGACAATTTTACATAGTTCTTTTGACTTGAGAATATTATTGATCTTCAATGTGAAAGCTCCACTTTAATTATAGTCAATCATGGCATGACGTCCATCAAGTGACCATAGTTGAGTTGAGTGGAACTATTGCAAGTGAAAAATTATTTAAGAGATGATTCATCTCCTCGGTTATACGAGGTTAGTGTTAGGGTCAACTCAAGTCAACACAAAAACAAAGTCTTTGGCTAGAGCAGCTCGGATAATAATAATTGTTATTATTTAATCAAGGACTTTGTTTTTGAACTATAAAGTTAAATATGAACAATATTGAAATTTTGACCATTACAAACTTCCATAAATTCATAGTGATATTGATTTGACGAAGAGAATTGGTGTAAATAATAGTCACAGCTAGGTAATACTTAATAAAGTAAAATTGGATTTTACTGAAACCAAATCGATAAATTTGGCTAAAATATCACACCACCTGCTAAGTGATGTGTTA
This sequence comes from Allium cepa, assembly GCA_030765085.1. Classification (NCBI taxonomy): domain Eukaryota; kingdom Viridiplantae; phylum Streptophyta; class Magnoliopsida; order Asparagales; family Amaryllidaceae; genus Allium; species Allium cepa. Next base: position 403,668,294 of record CM060931.1, read on the forward strand.
AAATTAATATTCGAATAGTTCGATATTAATTGCTGACCAAATTTATACCTAAGGAGTCACACAACCAAAATGATGAATCTCCTTTGACCAAACAATTTAATTAATTTGTAGTTGTTATAGATTAATTAATATGCATTAAATATCAACTATGAATTTATACTCTTACTTGATGAACAAATATTACAAAATATACTTATTACAATTATAAGTATATTACTCGATATGCGATATCGATAAGCGTTAAATTATATTTAATTACGCAATATTTTATTTGGGCTCTAAATGGGTTTAAAGCCTATTAAGGGGCCTGGTTTGTTTGGCTATTATAAGGGTTATAAGTGGTTAAAAATGATGGGCTAGAGAGGCTTTGATTTAGATGGCTAGGATGGAAGGAGAATAAGTAAAGATTAGACCCTAACTTTTCTCCTTCTCTTCCTTTATATAAAGATCTCTACCCTGATCTTTTATTTGGCATTTAAATCCTTCAAAACTATCCTAGATCTAGCTAAAATTAGTCTTCCTAGACCTTCATTAATTCAAGTTCAAATCAAGTCAAGTGTTATTCGATAGCTGGTGGTCATCGGTTCAGGAACTAACACTCTACTAGATCGGAAATTAGTTCAAGGAGCAATTATCATCGTTTCAAGGTGTATTCATTAGCATTGGATATAAGGTATATTTCAATTCTATTTATGAATGTCAACGCATATATACGTATATATATAAAATAATTATATCATATTATCTATATGGTTAGTTATATAGATATATTATCATAATCAAATTAGTTATATGTTTATAGTTCTATGTTAAAAAAATTCTATCATTTATATACCTTTAAGAGGCAGTACTCAATTAAAAAACCGAATTTTTATTATTTTACTAATTAATATACAATATTTAATAATACATATAAGGTTTATAAATTTAATATTACATTTTACTACGTGCAAAATGTGATTTTATAATTTTATATAATTAGTATTATATAAAAAAATTGGTAATGATTAAATAACTTATATATATATTATTTTTAAATACAATTTTAAGTTAATTAATATGTAAATTAATTATTTAAATAAAGTTATAATATATACATTATATTTTATTTTTTATAAAATAAAATTAGTATTATATAAAATTTCAGCAAAATAAAAACATTTTTATTTATTTTAAAATATTTTAAATATAGCCAAATATTAAAATAATTTTTTAAAATTTAGCTTTTGAACTGTAAAATTATATTCTAAATACTAAAAAATCAAAATACCACTTTTATTTTTTAAAGAAAGTTTGATATTTAAAATATGTTAGAAAATTAATTTTATATTAAGTTTTAAAACAATATCCATGTGGATATTTATTTAAAATAAAATAATAATTTCTTTTGCCATACTCAACATCTAGTATGCATATATATTCTAATACATATATTCTTATATATTTTGAAAGTTTTAAAAAATTTATAGATACATATGTTGCTCCAGACTTAAAAAAAATAATTTTAATATAATTTATAAATATTTTAAAATATACATATATTTAATTACAAATTACAATGTTAAAATTCTATTTTTGTTTATATATATGTATGTATGTATATGTATATATAAAATTATTTAAATTAAACATGGTTGATATATGTTTATATATATATATAATTATTTAAGTAAAACATAGTTTATATAAGTTTACATACATACATACTTACACACACACACATATATATATATATATATATAGTATTTTAAATATATAACTCAAAGTATATAAACATACATTTGGATAATATATTTGTATACTAGATGAGCTAACATGTTTGTTGCAGTCTATATCTCAGCACTTATACGTGGGTATGTTATATCTTACATGGATTGTTATGTTACACATGTACACACATATATGTCTGTATATGATACACATATATACATAAATTGTGATAATAATTACATAAAATAAAACTATATTATAATTTAGATTAAAAAAGGATTTTATTTAAAAGAAATTTAGAAACGTTCTAAATAAATTAAATTTCTTAGGCCCAATAAAGATCCAGTTGGTAAAAAAATTTGAAATTCTTTCATAACTTCCACTACAGGCTAGCCCTATTCTAACATCCTCTATAGTAAAGTGAGAAACAAATACCACCCACCTAAGCTACCCAATGCACAAAATCCAATGTGAATCCAAGATGAACAATAATTTACCCAACTCTTAATGCACCCAAGCAGTAGTCAGTGATTCCTACTAATTCCCTTGCTAATTGGCTTCTAACTACTTGATTTGGCTAATTAAAGTAATGTTTAGAAGTGCCTTTTGGCCAAAGAGATAATTAATAGCAATTTATAACTATTTATGGGAAGTGTGTAACAATTAAGAAAATGTCCCAACAGCCCCTATCTTTGATAAATGTTGTCACATGATGAAGTCGGGAGAAGTTATCGCATATAAGAAGAGCTAATGATGACCGACCAATGACTCAAGTGGCTCCTAAAGGCCAAGCTGCAAACCTTACAGCCCATATAGTACTCTATCTTTTTTACTTAAATCCCATCATTGATGAATTGGGCCTATCTACAGCCCAACGCTAATACATTTATGAAAAATCGCAAGGAAAAGTTCATCAACATCGATCCACCATTGCTGACGTGGCAGCAATGGTTAATTGATACCCAAAAGATGGCCAGAAAAGCATGGATTTTGGCCAGGCATCAAACAAAAAGGCAACAAAATCAAACTCATTTCAAACACCGCAGAAAAACTGTAGAAGCTCAATCTTTTCTATGACCATAGCTCTCAAAGACATGAAGGAGGAACACAAAAAACAACGACGAAGGATGAGAAGGCCTACTGTTTGGAAGAAGAAGCATTAAAAGTCTGGAGTTTTGAGAGTTTTTAATAGTTTAGATTGTTGTTGCTTTGGTGAAGAATGGAAAGGAAGAAGATAAGGGGTATTTATATACCTACCCCCTCCGTCACAACCGTTGGATTCGAAAAGCCATCAGATCTCAATTATCTAGGTGTAATCGGTGACATTATCACTTCATACATGCTGGAAATGCGAGCACCTCTGCCAATAGCATAACTCCATGTGTGGCATGCATTAAATGTAAAATAGAAGAACCAGTTAACATAATCTTTATGATTTAATAAGCCTGCCTATGCTCGTAAAGATGGGCTCGGGGGAAATTTTTTGCTCAAATTTCTCGCAAGTATGATTAAGCCGGCCGGCACATCAATGCCCGATCCAGGCCCAAGATAGCTAGCACTCGACCCAATGCAGTTCAGACCAGCCCATGTTCAATCTGACTCCATCTCAACAGATCCGACAAACAAGTCACAAATAGGCCGGCATGGATTCTTATGTCATCCCCGACTCGACACAGGTTGACCTAACCAACACTCCTGACCAGATCCGCCTCAAGCATGACTCATCTTTCGGCTAGCTTCATTTCAGTCTATCTTCGTCTGGTCCCAAGCAGCCTATCTTGTCATCTCGTGAACAGCTCAAAAATTCTCTCACGATTTGGTCCTTAGCAATATTCAACTTTATTTAGAAAATCTAACAAGCCATAGATAGGACGACATGGATCCCTATGCCTAGCCCAACGTAGTTCAGTCCAACACGGCTACCTCATATGACTTGACCCTACTCAAAGCAACCCTTATATGGCCTGACTCTTTTAGCCTGCCTATGACCGGTCCTAAGCAGCTTGTCTCATCATTGTATCTCAGTCGTTCCTTCATGATCCAACCTTAGTATCGAGCCAAAAAGTGGCGCAACGTCCCGAAATGAAATTAAACAGAGAGATCTAGCAAAATAAAAAATATAAGAAACACATCAAATTTTTATAGTGGTTTGAAAATCTAAGTCCTGTGTCCACTTTAATGTTATTACTTGGATATTTCGGTCATAAGTACAAGTATTTTACCAATTTAAGAGCCTAGAAAATCAAAAAATAGCTTCCTTTGCGATAATGATGTGTAGAGAGTGAGGAAGAAGGAGCGAAGAAGTTAAAATGCCAAAAGTCATTTCTAAGTTACCATATGCTTGCTATATATAGAGAAATCGTCGGATCTTGAAATATCAAGTCTAACTTGAGATTTAAGAATGTAGGAGTAAAGATGAAGTTCCCTGGCTAATAAAATCATCTCGGCACTGATCAAAAGTGATCAACACTGACCTGATTTTATGATAACAAATCATGCCATCTTCCTCTAATTGGTCTTATATCCATGATCCATAAAGTTCTAAGCATATTTATCCTAGAAATCAGGTTGTTGCTAATAGGTTCTGACATCTCTAGCACTTGTCCTTTTCTTTAGAGATCTTCAGAGTTGCTCACATACTCCTTCAGAAATAGGCCCCAGGACAATCACCTTAGCCAGCTATCCATTGACCAAGGCTTCAAAGCTCCTCGGAGTGCATGAAAAGAGCTCGGTACCAACCTAAAAGAGGTCGGTACTAATCTCTTTTCTTGATTCCTTTGCACTCCAAACTCTTGAAGCCACTTCTATCTTCCTTCCAAGCATGCTTCCAAGTCTCTGAACCATTTCATCTTTATCCCGACGTCTAGAATGGTTTGAAAGCCGCTTGGTCTAAAAGTTGGATAGCACTTGCCCCTTAGAGTGCGCTTCGATTCGAAACAAAGCATGCACTGGAACAAGACAGGCGTACACCATTGTTTACATAAATCTGTTAGTTATCGAAGAGTTGCTTTAAAGTGTCGTCTCTATTCCATGGGCATCCATTCAATTGCTTTAAATAACAGTAGTACCACATCCCATATCAAGGTCAAGATCCACACTTTGGGGTTCGTTCCATGCTCAGGTAGGTGCGTGCCACTTTACTTTTCCATTCCTCTTTCTTCCTTCTAGTTTTTGGTTGAAATTTCATGCCGGTTTATCGACTGTTTCAAGTCGGTATCGATATGAACTACTTAGTTATGGACTCCCTTAATAATCCTTACTTAGAAAAAAATCCTACTTACGCTCACTTATTTCCTTGCTTCTACCCATTGTCAAATTCCTGCGAACAAACCTCCTCGCCCAAACCAGATCATTATCGATCGCCTAGAGAAATCGCCGCCTCCTTTTAGTTGCCACTAGCCTTCGTCTTCAGTTCAACCACCATTTCACCACTCAAGCATCTCGACTCTGTTATCATTAAAATCTAGATCCAAATTTGAATCTTAAAGGTGGGCTATCGAAATTCTTGTCCATGGTAGTTGCTGCTAGGTCGTCATTGATCGCCTTGGGCTGCCTACGATCAAGTGAACGATGAAGGCCGAAAATTTGTGATTTGGCCAAGCTTGTTCCCTTGATCATTATAACTGTGGAACTTCCCTTAGTGTTTTAGGATTATCCTGAAACAAGCACAACACTTCCTTGGGCAACGTTTGCCCATAGTCACTCTCCACATTGGCCGCATGCTTTCCTGAATTGCTTTGGGTTTCGTTTCATGATGCCTAGGGCTTCTTTACTTGTAATGGTCTCCAGCACCAAATCAACTAAGGAAAGTGTGAGTAGACCTTGTTTGAGTTTGATCAAGCATAAATTACTGTTTTGATGTCCATCGAAATGGTTCTTCTCCAAAGAACAGCTGCGATTGATGTGCTACAGCAGTCGAATAATTCCATTACACAACACTTCTAATCACTGCATTCCCCATGTTCCTGCATAAGAACGCTCCCGCTGATCTGGACAATGGTTCTATTATCGATTATTCAAAAATAACAGGTAAGATCCCATGCAGAGCTCCATCATGCAACGTGGCTCATTTTACAGCACGAGCGGGCTATCTACACAAAATAGTCTATTTGTCGTGTATGGGACACAAGACGCACACTGTATGGATCGACATTTCTTATTTTTCCGATCGACATTCTGAATCTGGTTGGTCAACACAGGTCGACATCCACTGGAATCTAAGAGCCAATCATATAGGTCCAGAAAATAGAATTTCAAAATAAAACATACTTGACCATGTTTGATATTGAGTTTTCTTGGCCAGAATGAATCCTCGATTCAATATTGGTATTGGGCCTTCAATGCCCCCTGAAGCCGAGTCTACTACGGCTCAGTCCACAACCTCTACACTTACCGGACCTAAGCACTCGATCACCGCTGAATTACAAAGAATGATGGTGCCAGTGAAACCAATCCAAGACCAACCTCCTCCACTAAATGAACGAATCATCTTAAGAGTTTTAGATGATTATCCAGAATAATGCCAATGGTTTTAACTGCCAAGTCACTCTAGACTATATGTCAACAACACAAAATTCCAAAAGGTGATGTCTTGCTCCCAACAGGCAATTAATAAGCACATAATCCTCTAATGGGCTGTATAACCTATAATAAGTACATGTGCCTAGGTGGCATGGTTGCACTCTTCAATTCATTCCTCTGAATGTTCATCCAAGAGCTTGGGCTCGCTCCTACTCAAGTCCACCCTAATAGTTACGCCTTGTTGAGCTCCTTATATGTCCTATTTATAAGCCAATTTTGTGACCTCCAACCTTTGGGGAACTCAAACATGTCACGAGCTTCATACAATAGAGCGAGTTGCCTTACCTTATGATCATCAAAGCTTAGTGTCGATGTAAGTTCATTAAAGCATTTCGCAATAAATGTTCATACTTCAAGAGCAAATATTTCTCCATTTGATGTCTGTACGGCTTCAGTAGGCTTTGGCCATCCGTAAGTAAGACTTCTTCCATTCCACTTTTGCCCGTACTTGGATTCTCACCATTCAAGTGTTTAAATTGTTATCCAGTTTCTTCATAGATCTCTACTTGAGACCTAAGAGAAGAGCACTTCAAGACTCTATAAATTGTTAATAAGATGAACATCTGATATCTCTTCACCGCTTATCTCCTGACGAATGGGAATCTTCATTAATGCAATCTTATACATCCTGAACGCTTTGCCGTTCCTGCTGAAGTTATACCAAGTAGTTCTAGGATGCTAATTAGTTTTTTTACCCCCATTCACAACTCAAGTGAAGATACTTAAGGGGGTGTGGGAGGCTCATCTAGCGCATTGAACATTAACGAATCTGTCGATAGAGTTGCGAAAGTGCACATTGTTGGTGAAGTGCAAGTGGGAGGGGAAGAAAGAATTGGAATGGAAATAATACATGGCGAATAAGGAGAGAGAGAGGATGAATGAGAACAGAATGAAGTGCAAGGAGGTCATGAAGAAGAAGATGATAACAAGGACTTCGAACAAGAAGGATACAAGTCGTATGGAGAGACATCTCCTAAAGGCACCAAACTTCCTACCTTGCCACATCCGAAATGAATAGTCATCAAGACTTCCTAACAACTACAGAACTGAGCATGGTGTTGTCAGGCGAGACGACTCCCCCAACCGGTTCTTCAGACAACATCTTTGGTTCACTGATTGATCTCGACATCCCCATTGATGATCTTATTAAGGAGTGCTCCTTTGGTTTTCGCTTTCCAATTGAGGGCATCCTAGCTGAAGGAGGTGAGACTTTATCTTTACTACCTTCTAAACATAGTCTGTAGAGTATTAAGGGGAACACCAATACTTCACAACTTCTAGGATCATGAACACACATACCTTGCATTCACTTAAATTGTAATCTTACAAAACTGATACAATCATTTCTTTCTTTTCAGTTATGATGGGGAGAAGCCGATTTGGCTATCTTCACCATAGCATTTTCAAGCAAAGGAAGTTAACCGTTGAACCATATCCTCCTCGCTCCATCTCTTATAAAGAATGAGAAACCGATGAGAAAAGAGGCAGAAGAAAGGAAAGAGAATGTGATGAAAAAAAGTGACCGCTAAACAAAAAGGGATATGAAGAAAAGGCAAACAAAGGAGAGAGAATCTTACGACCATGGAAAACGATATAAAGATTCATGTGAATACCCTGGTTCTTCTTTTGGGGACCCCTACTTCGATCTCAACCACAACTTTCTCCACAATAGCAAACTCCAATATTACTTTCTCTGGCTACCATGGTTCCTCTACCCCCATAATCAAAAGGGTTTCTATTCGTTCAATGCCTCCTCCAACACCGTCGAGCCAGATGTAAGATTCCTTCCCAGACCTTTGCTTGACTAGGGTCATGTTTGAGCGTAGGGTCAAAAGAATCTTAATGCTTATAGACCGGAGGAATGAATGGAAGAATCTTTGCTTCACCATTTCTGACATCAATCGGATTCATCAAACTAATATTTGATCATTTGAGTCAATAAAGAAAAGCTATGACAGAATTTGAGGAGTATCAAAAGGATTTGGCCAATCTGAAGAAGAAAGAGATGTGGCTTGGGCATCGGAGTAAAAGGTCAAAATACTGGTTGGAGAGATAAAAAAGCTCACAGTCAAGCCAAGATTGTGATGAAAAACCTTCTAAAAACTACTTACGAAGATAATACTGCTTTTAAGACGCAGCTCACAACCAAGGACTTGACCTTCCTTGAGAAAGACAAGGCTATCAAAGACAAGGAAGCCAAGATCCGAGAACTCTGTACCGATAAGGATAAGCTTAAATCTACATTGCTCTGGTAAAAACTGAGAAACTCGTGGCTTAGGTCAACCATGTTGCCACCATAAACGAGCTAATTGAGCTAAAGGAGAAGATCGAAAAATAGAAGGAAGATTTGAATTCCATCCTTCAATAGTTCTTTGCCAACATTATCCAATATAAGAACTTGAAGTAGCTAGGAAGCACTTATTTCATCGCTCTTGCCGATGCTTGGGAAGAGGTACTATGCCATGTGGAAGTGTCCGGCAAACGCCTCACCAAAGATGAATTGAAAGCTAAGTACCTTAATGCTGACGACATTGAAAAATTTAAAGAGGGAAAAACCATCCTAGAAGCAAAAGACGTCATTGTTGCTAAAGCTTGCACTAAAGATCCTGCTGGTCCAAATGCATTAGGCAAAGTAGAATCACCATATCCAAGGATCCAAGAGCTTACGATGAAGATTCCAATGTCTAAGGAAGCCAGCTCTGAGGCCACCTAGATTATTCCAGCTTCTATGGCAATTACCTCTATCAAACCTTATTTTTTCCCCCTTCATCACTAAGCTACTGCAGTTCATACTTGAAGAGGGAGAAATACTAATTCTCCTATTCAACAATCCAGTCCCTATGAAGGTATTTCTTTGTGTCTCCAGTGCTCAAGATTCTTCAGTTCTCACTCAATATTGTTATAAATCTTTACTTCTTCATTTATGAACTCACAGGTTACTCGTAGCTTCCTCCTCCGCTGCCAATCACATAAGGCATTGGCCCCACTGTAATTACTACCGTGTTAACCTCCGCAACCACGGGACTAATCATTCCAAGCCTCCCCTCCAGCTCCATTCCTGGTCTTGATTTGGAAAATATTGTAGCTATAGAGGGATTAGATGAGAATTCCTAGTCTTTGGGGGAAGACATTACCATTACAAGTGCCTTGGGCCCGACTAATTCCAAGTGAAAATCAAGATCGAGCCCGAACTCAAAAAATATGCTAGTGTTGAAGAGCCGAAACCTTCTTTAGGAATACTTCATATTAGAATCAAGCCTCTGAAGGGCAGTAGTGCTGGCGCCTCCACAAGAACATCGAGCCTCCGCTTGACCAACCCAAAGATCATATCATCACACTTACTGAAGGGAATACCACTCCTTCTGAGGGCTGCACATGAAAGGAGAAACATAAGGGCGTTAAAGGTTAAAAGAGACCTTGTGATGGTTCAGATGGGGAAGGAGGCAAGAAGAAGATATATAAGAAGCAGGCTTCTCAGTTGGCCTTTAATGATGACGAGACAGTTTACTTTTATCTCTTTTTGGTTGTGTGTTTTTTCCTTTTGAATATAGGACGTGCTTGTGAGGGACCGGCCCCCGCGTCCACTGTATATAAAGATTGAATGTAATGAAAGATTGTTTTTCTATTTCAAGCTCTATCTCATTTGCATTTCCGCACTTTATATTTTATTCATGCATATATACAACTGCTTACATCCATAATATAGCTGCTTGTACTGCAATTCATCCATATTATACATGTATATGTCTGTGCGCTGCTTTTAGTTACTACAACTCTACATGTATAAGTAAAATTCCTACAATTGCTTTAACTATATTTCATTATTTAGCTTTGCTTATTCTTGCCAAAGGGTTTCCATTTGGCTAAAAAAATAATGCCGAACCAACTTTGTGGTTATTCCTGTTTATCCTAGGTCGACTCTCCTCCAACCATTAACAAGTTATAAATAAACTGAATTCTGTACCGTTCTCTAATTCTGAGGAACATCGATCTGGATGTTCATATCCTAACATTTTCAATTTTGCCAACAATTGGGCGTGATCGATATTGTTCATTGATTCCTGCCAATCAACCTCGGCCAAGCATGTCCTGTTTGGACTGCCAATGGATATTCAAAAAATCCAAAATTCATTTGCATCCGTATTCGAAAAATAAATAAATATCTGATATCCGAAAAAGTGGACATGGATGCAGATACAAAAGCATCCACATCCAAAATTATTCATTCAATTTTTGTCTAGATTATAGTTTATTTTATGTGCATTTTCGTACAATGATAGATATGTATTTTTATTTTATTATTGAATAGTATATATTACATGCATTTAATGCATATTAGTGCTCAAAAATATTTATTATTATTATATTTAGCCATCTTGAATATTTTTATAATCAATGTGATTGAAAATTAATTAAGTTAAACCAAGTTTTGTATTTATATTTCTTGATTTATCTATCGTTAGCGGATAAGAAAATTATCCAATATCCATTTGTATCTATAGATGCGGATATTCGATATCAGAAAGTGGTTTCGGACGTGGATGCAGATATAGAGCTATCCGTATCCGAATGTATATGTTTTAGGCCTATGCCTTATTGGGCCATGAGTGGGATCATGCGTTTTGTAATTCTACAACCACCACATCAAGTCTCCGGGACTAGGCATTACAGATGCCTGAATCCGGGTCTCTCAACCTTGCCAATCTTCAGGCATCGATCAAAGGTTAATAATGTGGGGCGAATTACCTGATTGCCTCTAATCCATTTATACTCTCTGAATCATGATCCTTGACTGGAGGAGTCCAGCGGTACCTATTTCCAGGTATCAACTTTCGACCTCACCTGTCCCCGAGCATTGAGGAAAAGCATTCAACGACCATCCTCGTTGATCCTCGACCGAGCATGCTCTACTGGGCTGCAAGCACGATTGTGAATGTACTAGCCCGTACACCAGTTCCGACCTCCTAGAACCGATGCTTTGGACACCTATCTTTGGGCATTTACTCTCAGTCTCGCTTATCTCCGTGTGTCGATCGAGAGTATCTGTTGACCATCCTTGCTTATCTTCACCCTTGCATGTGCTGCCAGGCCGCAAGCATGGTCATTAAATTTTCAACCACGCACCAGTTTCTATCTCTTGAAATTGGCACTTTTAACTACTCAACTCCGGATATTCTTTATTTACCTTGCCTATTTTCGGGCAATAGTCAATTCCAGAGGGATATGGTCAAATTATCCGATTAACCCTTGTAATTGTATTGTTTTGTCCTGATCCTGGACCAATAGAGTTGCTACCTATCTTAGGGTACCTGACTGTACTGTTAATAGCAAACACATGGTTTTGCTTCCAAGAACACGGTTCCATTGGCTGATGAAGATAGCTTTTTTATAAATGAAAAATGTGGTAAGTTCTGCCTTATTACATTGCCCCAATTCGCCAGAGAGGCTTATTTGCTGAAAATAAACTAAAAAAATCTAAGTGAAATATCATCACAATAGATTGTTATCCCACGCATGTAGGATCATAATCCTGTCAACAATTGTCATCCAATGCAACGATTCTTCGGATCTAGACTGTTCCTTCTTCCTTTCTTCCATTGCTTTATCTCTTTGAGCTTAGTAATGTAACATTCCCGAATACCACTTTGGTCACTACTGATCGATCCAACCCCGTTCTTCATCAAGAACTTCATTATAAGACACCAAGATGCTAGTGCAATCCTGAAATCAGCAAGGGCCATTCAGCCCAAAAAGGGCATTGTATGTAGAGAATTCATCCACATTAATAAATTTCTAAATCCACACAGACTTGTGGTCTCCATCTCCCAATTCCATAGACAAATCAATTGTCCCAATTGGTTGCTTTGCCTTGTCGGTAAATCCTTGAACCCTGAATTTACAAGGCTTAACATATTTCATACTTGTCCTTATCTAATCAAACATCCTTTTAAACAGAATATTCACCAATCTTCTACTATCCACCAAGACTCGGTGCATCATAGCTAGATCTAAAACAACCATTATCACTATAGGATCTAAGGTTGGCACTTTAGCCCCATCAGAATCTTTATTCTGAAACACAATATCATAAGCTATCAACCTTTGCTACTTAGGTAGAGCTCTATCCTAAATAGCAAATTAGCTCTCTTATGTATCTTCCGCAGTGAGCTCATGTACTGTTCTAACTCATTCTAGCTTTTCTTTGCTAGATGAGGCCTTCCCAATTATGGTGTTTATAACCATTCCTTCCATCTCATTGCTGGGACCCTCTCCACTTGGTCTAGGTTGGTTCCCTTGGGCATTCAGTCCTTGGGTTTCAGAATTTTATCTACCATCCTACGACACTCTTACTACTACAGTTTATTCTTTTTTATCAATTCTTTAATAAAATCTCTAAGAGCATTTATGCCCATGAGTTTCATGGAAGCGATATTACTTGCCAGACCACTTTTCTTCCACGGTGGCCTCCCTCCTAGGCGGCTTCTATACCTTTCTGTGTCTTATGTGGTAAGGTTTATGTATTTAGGTATATTGTTCAAAGCCATGTACTTGTCTAGCCTCATCGTCTTTTGGAATTTTTTAGCACCATTCCACCTACCCCTAGTCCCCTGATTTCTCTTCCTTTGATTGCTAGAATTACCCATATTTATGACCACATTACTAAAGCTCTCATCGGTATGTTTAATAGCTACATTACTTTGAACTATTTCCTTCAAGTATCCACTAACAGTCTTCCTAGTAACCTAACTTGCTTTCTCTAAATGCAAAAATGATTTTCTTTTTGGTGGAACTCTTCCATAGTTTTCGACTACTTCGTCTTTAGCCATTTCCCAAAGTTTGTGTCCGGATTTATGACCCGGACCAATGCCATCAACACCATACTCACATTTCGATTGTTAACTTTAGTAACTAAAACATTAAACCTATTCAGGAACCCCTTCAATGACTCCCTAGGTCCTTGAGAAAGGCTTGATAAGGACATCATGTCCTTAGCCAAGATGTGTGGAGCCTGAACTGCTTCAAAAACTTCTTTGCCAACTCATCAAAAATCGAGATGGATTTTAGTGTGAACCGAGTAAACCACATCAACATGACTCCATCCAAAAAGATAAGGAAACACCTACATCAGGCCATATCTGTTGCTATAGCACCATCCATGCACCATTTATATTTGAACAAATGTTGCTTAAGGTAGTGGTCCTGTTATATGATGACATTATAGGCATTGTAAATTTCCTAGGATACTCTTCCCTTAAGATGTTCTATGTGAATAGAGTTCTACTAGGTGTAGAACCCCTATCCTCATTCTTTCTCCATTTATTTTCCTCCAACAACCGCTTGATCATTTCCGTTATATGCTCCTCGCTAGCTAGGTAGTTTTAAGGACGACTGTTAAGGGCTATGTCGAGTATTTGACTCCATAAATAGTCTATGTTTGCTCATTGAAATCTAAGTTCTCCAGTCTTTAGGAGATCCACTCCTTCAGTTCTTCTTTGTCGTATAGTTAACTCCATAGTTGCTGTTTGAACACCAACATCCTGAGCTTCAACATCGAGTTCGTGAATATTTCCAGCATCTTGCAAATCATCCTCGAAATCAGATAAGTTGATGGCCTCAGCTCCCTGCCCCTCTAGGAGCCTTGAATTCATGTCGGTACCGACATGATTTTAGTCAGTACCGATCTACATTCCCTTAGCATAGTTCTTCCAGGCCCTCCAGATTTCTCTTTGCTATTCTAGTAGCTTATTCCTTCAACTTTTTCTTTCCATCCCTTCTGTTCTGACAAGAAGTAGATGAGTTTTCCTCTTCAGATCCAGCAGGTGATGCCTCTCTCATGCTCCTCTTGATCCTTGTGACTATTAGGTCAACAAGGCTATGCTAGCATGCATTTTTTCAAGTAGAGCCTTTTGAATATCTACATATTTTGATTCAACTCTACCATCATCTTATCAAATTCGTCACTTATGACCATCTCCTGAGGGGTAAATTGTCCTGGCAACGACGCTATTACCGATCGATTAGTCACTTCATCATCATAGGAAGCACCTTCATCTCACCAGCGACTGCTCCAGATCTTCTAAACTTCCTTATTGGTGCAATGGAATCCAACATGAAACTTATTCATATCTTCAAATAAAAAACTTTTATATCCAACCTTTGGACGTTCTAATCTAAAGTAGGCTGAATCTATGCTTGAGAATCTCCTTTCTCAGTGAATGCATCAAAAATGCAAAGAAAATATGTATCACAACACCTAAAAAAGAAATTAAATAGAGAGATCTAGTTAAATAAAATAAGAAACACATGAATTTGTAGTGGTTCGACAAATCTAAGGCCCAAGTCTACTTTAATATTATTACTTAGAAATTTTGGTCACAAGTATAGGGATTTTACTGATTTAATAGCCTGAGATAGCAAAAAGTACCTTTCACTTTGTGATGTGGTCATGTAGAGAGAGAGTGAAGAAGACGAAATGCCAAAAGTCCTTTTTAAGTTGCCATATGCTTGCTATTTATAGAGAACCCACTCAATAAAATCATCGGATGTCAAAATACCAAGTCTAACTTCAAATCTGGTAATGTAGGAGGGGAGATGAAGTTTACTGGCCAATAAAATCATCTCGGTACTGATCAGAAGTGATCGGTACCAACATGATTTTTTGATGTCAAATCATGTCATCTTCCTCTATTGCTCTTCTATCCTCGATCCATAAAGTTCCAAGCACTTTTGGCCTATAAATCAGGTTGTTGCGGAGAGGTTTTGGCATCTTTAGTACTGTCCTTTTCTTCAGAGCTCTTCAGAGTTGTTCACCTACTCCTTTAGAAATGGGCCCTAAGATGATCACCCTAACCAGCTATCCATTGACCAAGACACAAAGCTCCTTAGAATGCTTGAAAAGAGCTCGGTTTCGACCTAGAAAAGGTAAGTACCAATTTTTTTCTTGGTTCTTTTTTCTATCCAAACTCTTGAAGCCACTTCCATCTCCCTTCCAAGCATGCTCCTTAGTCCTTGAACAATTGGTATCGTCCAGAATCTTGACATCCAGAATCAGCCATAAATCATGTCTTCATCTTGACGTCCAGAATTGTTTGAGAGCTGCTTGATCTAAAAGTCAAATAACACTTAGCATATTCAGATTCTCCTAGCAACCTTCAACAACAAACGGTCAACCCCTAAGCTTCCCATCCGCCATGCCACCTGGGGAAGTAAAAGTAAAGAACAAATAGTATGGGCAGTGATACTTGGTATCGTAGCATGAGTGCCACCAACATGTCTATTCCTTTAGCAAACTGCCATGTTGTATGCGTATTAAATGCAAAGCATGCACCTTGTATAAAATGTCTGCCAGCATGATCCTCAGTCACATATTCCACCTACAATTATTCTCCAGTAACCCATGTGAATAGATTGATGGACAAAAGCACTTACAACTTGTTTTATTACACGGTCTTAGCCATCCACCATCCATATCTACTACTATAAATATCTCATGCCATACAACATCAAAGAGGTTTAAAACCAGCTGGAATATAGCTAATCTACAAGCTCATAATCCATTCACAACAAGCAAGTCCTCCCAAAGCTCTTTAGTTTAGTGTTGTTGTAAACTAACTGCAAAATTTCTTATTATTCTCTTGTAGTTCCTTATAATTAGATGAGATAAAGATAGTAAGAAACTTTCATATTAGATGTAGGCTACTCCGTCGAACCATTTTACATTTTTATGCCATTTACTTTAATTTACTTGTTTTTCTTCTCATTTTACATTTTAAGCCTAGTATTAGTAAGTTCCTTTTTGATAATACGACACATTAGTCTAATTTCGAGGTTGGCTTATTTATTAGTCAATGCGGCTGATTTAATCGAATGGCTAAGTACATCACCTTGAACAACATCATAATGAAAGCAACATAAGTACAATTGTATAAATTTATAACCAAGCTATGGGTGATTCCAATTGTTGAGAATCTCATGACTTTGTTTCATGAAATAATGTCGCGATAAAGATCGTAAGAGAACCTAGGACCCAAAAGCCGTCTAGACACATGCTCTAAAAGTTCAAGATGATAAAGGCAAACTATCAATGATGAAGAATTGATAGCTGACAAAATATATAGTAATATAATATGCCAGATCCATTCAGTTAAGGACTAGCTTTATAGGTTTTGAACCGACTAAAGGAATAGGATTATGATGCTATAATTGGCTTCAACTACAAGTGAGAGATTGAAAGAGTTAGTGGTATTCCCTAATTATTAGCCAACAATATGTTAGACTTTTGGCAAAACATCGATGGTGAAAGATATTGACTTCAATTTAATTTTCTATTATATATATATGATAGAGTTAGTGGTATTCTCTAGGAGAAATTATGTGATTTGTTACATATATAATTTTGTAAATGATCTTGTTCATAATAAAGGTGTTAGTTTTCTTTTATATGCTTTTTTATGTTATGATATAATTAATTAAGTAATTAATTTAAAGTATATAACAAGAAAATCCTTAAATAAAATGTTATCTGATTCTAGTTGCAAATAGTTGCGATTGCGAGTAACAAATCACGAAGTAAAATGACATTTTGTTTTAAATATTCTTAGTCAAGATACTTTGAGAAAATTATACTAATTCATCCATTGGGACAAGAGTGCGAACGATCTCTAAAGGTTAGTTAGTGTATTACTTATGCTTCTGAGGGCATCAAAGGGTTATGTACTTGTATGTATTGGATAACTATGAAATTACTCATCCGAGAGTTTCCTGTTGGTTAATAACAACAAGGTCAGATAGGAAATCTTAGGGTGATGATGTCATATAGTTCCCTCGACTTGAGGATACTATGGAACTTTAGTGTCAATACTCCACTTTAATTATAGTTAAATCATAGCACAGTGATCCATCAAGCGATTATAGTTAGGTCAGAGTTTAAGCATTAGAAGTGAAGCACCATTCAATAGAGAATTTATCTCCTCGGTTTTATGAAGTTAGTATGACGGTATACTATGATTAGGTTAAAGTCAAAATTCATGGCCATAGTAGTATGGTTAATAATAAATGTTATTATTGAACCAAAGACTTTTTTTGACTAGCTGAGTTGAAAGCCGATAATAATGGAATTTTAACTAATACTAAATTCTATAAATCCTAAAGTGATGTAGTTTTAACGAAGGGAACATGTGTAAATTATCGTTACTAATGGTACCGCTTAGGGAAATGTAAAATTGGATTTCACCGAAAAGATTTGTAAGCGATGAATTCGACGAAACTATCACATCACTAGCTAAGTTGACTTGTGAAGTTTAGTATTTGAATTATTCACACATTTGTGCCCCACAATCGAATTCGTGAATTCTTCAAAGAACCAAATGATTTAATACGTTTATAAAATATTATAAATTGATTAAATTAATTAATATTGATGAAATATTAATTATTATTAATACATTTTACGTTTTAGATATTGTTAGTGATTATTTGAATGCATATTTTTATATTTGCGTATATCGATATATGATATAGGTATACTTTTAAGCTAAGTTTAAATAAGAAATAATTACTTGAAGAGTTTTTATTGCATCGATATAAGTAGCAAAAGAGGGCCATCAATATATAGGAGAGAAAAGTGTGGAGTGATTGAAAATTAAGAAGGATCATAAGGGAAATTTTAAAAAAGTGAATTGTAAAGGTTCCATTTTTCCCGTTAAAACAAGTCCCCTGAGTTCATTTCCACTACCATTTTTCCTTCTCCTTTTTTCTACCATCTATGGCTACAATTTCCTTGTCCCTCTTCTAAAAAAATAAATTCCAAAACAAATCAAAGCATCATATAAACCTAAAGGCTACGTGATTCATCCAACTTAAGCAAAGTTGGGTGTTGATTGAAGAATCTAAGGAGGAATTTTCAAATCAAAGTGTCACCAATATGCCAGATCTGTAAAGTAAAATCAAATTTTAAATTATATTCTTGGTTACAATACACATATAATGATTTTATACACACACATATTATTGACTCACCATAATTCAGATTTAATAATACGATCTAAACAACCAACGAAATGTTACAATCTATTTTAACTTGATATATTAAAACCAAAAAATACATATGTACACATAAAACTATGTTTTCAGGCAATGAACAATGTTAATTACATATAATAATATTCTGAACATAATATGGCTTTGATGATTTAGTCGTTTTGTTGGAAATTTTAATCACTCCTAAAATATAGTATGTCTTGACATCTTACTTAATTTAAAGTATTTAATTTTGATTTTATAATATTTTTAGATAGTTAAATAAATAAAAAATCGGCTAAAACTTTATTTAAACATACATATATACATACATGCATACACACATACACACATATACATACATACATACATATATATATATCAGAAAAGTTTAATGCAATATGTGTGTGTGCTTCAAATCAATTGGAAATTATTTTGGCTTTATCATTATATATATATATATATTTGTGTGTGTTCACGTTTATTACAATATCAATACTACTTAATTAGAAATATTTGGTAACTTTGACGTAGATCTGAATTTAAACACACTATACTATATCAAGGTTAGATACTTTGGTTTTAAATTGAATTTCATATTTCAACTTAGTCAAACCATGCTAGATTGGTTAAACCATATTTTATTTTGTTGAGGTAAGTAATTTAATTTGTTTACCCTATACATATTCTAAACTAAATAATTAATTTGAGGCTATTTATATATATATATATATATATATATATATATATATATATAAGTGTATGTATAACCAATATATGTAGGAAACGCGGATTACGGATCTTAAGGCAGAATTAACATTAGAGGGGAGGGGGGTGAATAGTGTTTAATTAATTTTACGATTTTTTTTGAAATCTTTTTAAATTAAACCCAAACAGATGAAATTCATAAACACAGAGACAATCACAGAACCAGAGACACATGCAAATAGTAAATAAAAGAAGTAAAGGAAAGAACACACCGGAACTTTATACTGGATGGAGTTGCCCTACATCCAGTCCCACACAATTTCTTGTGCAGATTTCTTTTCAAATATAGTGTCGATATTACAACCTCGATTTCAAGGCCACGAGATACACCCTCCTATCTTCGAGTCCAAGGCAAACTCTCTTGATTTAACTAGGCTACAAGATCTCTTAATCGATATACGTGCTACAATCACACCCAATTGATTTACGGGCCACAATCACACTGTTTTCAATCACACTTTGATAGAGAGAGACTCGACACACTTCGACCTTTCGCTCTTTGATTACAAATGTTTTTATAACTCTAAATACACTGAGATCTTTGAGAAAGAGTAGCAGAGAATCAAACTAGAGACGATCGAGTTTGATTCACTTAGGATTTTGGTAGAGTTATGTTTAGAATGTTTGAAAATAAGAATGAAAGAGAAAGAGGAGAGAAAATAAAGAAATCTTAAGTGAAAATTTGCTGAAAACTAATGGTATATATAGGAGAATAACGGTCATGTCCATTCGTGAAAAGTTATGACGAATAGACACATCTTTTGAAAATTTAAATTTTAAAATCTACGGCTATCATGTCGACATGGGGGGCATAGGCATGTCGACATCCCCTAGTATTTTTTGAAAATTGATTTTTGTTTTAAAAGAGATTTTCTTTCTAAAGTTTGTCGAAACAATCTTAGAACTTTATAAACTATTTTGAATATGCTTTATGATTATCAAAACCTTTGGAAACTGATCTTACGAAATATAAAAGTAATAAAAATTAGATATATAAATATTTTGAGATTAAAGCTAAAACATTAAAACCAGGAGATAGTTTAAAAACAAGAAATGATTTTGAAATTAATATGATTGAAAATAGTTTTTCAATTAAGGCAAAAATATTTAAACCGAGAAAGATGCCTTTTTAAAAAGATAGTTTTGAAAAAAATCTAAAAATAAGTCATTTTGAAAATTTCGTGGATTCCACTCCACTAGAGAAAGTTGTGGGTTCCATCTTACTAAAGAGGTCGTGGGTTCCATCCCACTATTAAAGCAAGATGGTGGATTCCATTCCACAATTAGTATCCGAATAAAGATTTTAATGCTATTATGAAGTTTTAACGTAAATCTAGACTCTATTACTTATTTTTATATCTTGAACTTTTGATACTCGTGAGTCTTCAGTCTTGATTTCTTCAATCTTGAATTCGTCAGTCTTGAATCTCTATATCGTATAGTTTTCATTACCAGTATTGCATATATATATATATATATATATATATATATATATATATCCTACATATGCATATATTTAGACATAGATATTATTATTTATATTTTATAACAAGTCCTAAGGTTGTTGTCATCAAAACCATCATCTTAAGAACTAACAATCTCCTCCTTTTTGATGATGACAACCTATGTTTATAAAATATACTCTTCCAAACTCTGATTCCCCTTTATTCCAAGAACTCTCCTTTAATCTACTAACTCCCCCTTAATCTAAGCCTAACTAATAGCCTAACTATCCAATTTCATAATTCTCCCCCTTTTTCATCAACAAAACTAAGCCTAAACTAAATAACTCCCCCTTAAACTAATACCATGGAACTAAATGCTAATAGTGAAGTATAATAAGCGAAACATAAATCTTATTTTGTTATATATGATGTTACATTACACATATATATGAAACATAGACACAAATATATACAAGAACATAAAATATAAAAACATTAATATAATAATAATCTAACGAGTGTCCTTGACAACTGGTGACTTGTAAATCTAACTATTAGGGTAATGGAGACAAAAGTTTCCATGTTGTTCGACTAAATTGCCATTTTTGTCAAAACAGACTTCTCCAACTCAAACAACATTATCGTCCTCATCCATTTGCGCTTCTTCCGCTTCTTCTTCTTCTTCTTCTTCGTCTTCTAATGGATTATGAATAAGTATGTTAGAGGAATCATCTTCAATCACAAAAGGGTATGCATGATTATCCATTAGAAAATTTTTTAGATTTCTAAGAATCTTGTCTTGTTTCTCTTATTCCTTTGCCATCCTTATTTGCATGACTTGTAATTCGGTCAACATTTGCAGAGAGTCCTTTATAATTTCCTCGATCTTCATTACTCGAGCCAATGTAGTACGTTGGAATGGACCATAATTAGGAGAAGGGAAGGAAATGTTGCATTTTGGTTTGATTTAGAAGAGGAGGCCATTACTTTGTATTTTCGAAAGTTTATTACAGAGAAAAAGAAGTGAGAAGACAGATGAATTCGAGATATTGTGGTTATATAACCACCAAATTGATTTCAGAGGGAAAATCAAAATTTCAAATCTGATCGTTTTATGTCGACATGGGGGTAAGGGCATGCCGACATCCCTTTGAAAATTTTGTCAAGTTTGTTTTTCTCTATTTATTTGAATATATATATATATATATATATATATGTATGTATATTACTATATCTATATTCTATATCTCAGTTATAGAACAAATACCTAGTTTTCTTCTTAATTTAGCAAAGGTTGATTGATCCAAGGGTTTGGTTAGAATATCAGCTATTTGATTCTCAATGTTGATAAATTCAAGAGAAATAATATCTTTTCTTATATTTTCTCTGAGAAAATGATGTCTGATATCAATATGTTTGGTACTGGCACGATGAGTAGGACTTTTGGATAAGTTTGTTGCATTTGTATTGTCCAACAAATTAGTGATTTTGAAATATTTAATCCACAATTCATTAGGGTCTGTTGCTTATAGATAACTTGAGAACAAGCCAAAGCAACAGAGATATATTGTGCTTCAGTTGTTGATAGTGAGACGGTATTTTTCTTTTTACTAAACAGGAAACCAAAGAATGTCCTAAAAAGTGACAAGTTTCACTTGTACTTTATTGGTCTGATTTACAACCAGCACAGTCAGCATCACAATATGAGATTAAATCAAATGAATCATTTTTAGGATAAAATAGGCCATAATCTAAAGTGGTTTTATTGGTTAGAGGTCTAATTAATCCTATTCAAAATGTAACAAGCTGCAGCGACTACTTTAGCATTCTTGGTAATTTACTATCTGAAATCATAGTTCTTGCACACACTTGAATCTTCCTATTTTTATGCTCTACCACTCCGTTTTGTTGTGGAGTTCTTAGAAAAGAAAAATTATGAGTTATTCCTTTTTTTATTACAGAAATTCTCAAAATTTTCATTTTCAAATCTTCACCATAATCATTACGAATAGTTTTGATTTTTAAAGAAAGTTGATTTTGAATTCTTTTTGCCAAAGTTTTAAATAAATCGAAAGCATCACCTTTATATTTTAGAAAAATTGTCCATGTAAATCTAGAATAATCATCTACAATTACAAAAACTTATTTACTGTGATTTATTTACTGAATTTGAGATGGACCAAACA
Organism: Allium cepa; assembly: GCA_030765085.1. Classification (NCBI taxonomy): domain Eukaryota; kingdom Viridiplantae; phylum Streptophyta; class Magnoliopsida; order Asparagales; family Amaryllidaceae; genus Allium; species Allium cepa. The sequence goes on from CM060931.1 coordinate 403,691,002, forward strand.
GATCTAAATGAAGTAACTCAAGAAGTTTTGAAGTTGAAATCGTATCTTTCAATTTGAATGAACTCTTCCTAAGTTTTCCTATTTGACAAGCATCACAAATACTATCTACTTTATAATCCATTTTAGGAAGACCTCTTACTAAATCAAGTTTTGAAAGTCTAGATAAAAGTTTGAAATTCAAATGCTCAATTCTTTTATGCCAAATCCAAGGGTCACTTGTATTAGTCAAAAGATATAGGTTATCATTTGACATTTTCATACTGAGAATATAAATATTTTTCTTCCTGATTCCTTCAAAGATAATATTTGATATATTATCTTCGATGTGACACTTGTCCTTTTCAATTAACTTGTTAGCCCTTGTCACATAGTTTACTTATGCTAAATAAGTTATATTTTAGATTCCTAAATAACATAACATCAGAAATAATAAGAGTTTTAGAGCTACCGACATTGTCGATGCCAATCACATATCCTTTTGAATTGTATCCAAAGTTGACATTCCTCCATCTTCTTAAATTATGTCATTCAGTATCTCCGGATTACCAATCATGTGTCTTGAACATCCACTATCAAGTATCCATTTGTTTTTCTTGATTTACACCATTTATCCATTGCGTATTGATTCTTCAAAAGCCATATAACACATTTTATCCGGCACAACACACCAATAGGTAGATAACTTGATTTTCTATAATAATAATATGCAGACTTATGAGATAATGATGATTTGGACAGTTTTGAACTAGTGTTAATAGAATCATTGCCATTTTAAACTTTTTCAAAATTCAAATTATGATAACTTTGAAAACGTCGCTCTGATACCGAATGTAGGAAATGCAGATTAAGGATCTTGATGCATCATTAACACTAGGGGGAGTGAATAGTGTTTAATTAATTTTATGAATTTTTTAGAAATATTTTCAAATTAATCCCAAAAAATGTAATTCTCAAACACAGAGACTATCAAAGAACCTAAATAAAAGCAGTAAAGGAAAGAACACACCGGAATTTTATACTGGTTCGGAGTTACCCTACATTCAGTTCCACATAATTTCTTGTGCAGATTTCTTTTAAAATATAATATCGATATTACAACCTCGATTTCAAGGCCACGAGATACACCCTCCCATCTCCGAGTCCAGGGCAAACTCTGTTGATTTGATCAGGCTACAAGATCACCTAATTGATTTATGGGCTACAATCACACCCAATTGATTTACGGTCCACAATTACATCATTTCGAATCACACTTTGATAAAGAGAAACTCGATACACTTCGGTCATTGATTACAAATGATCATATAACTCTGAATAGCACTGAGATCTTTGAGAGAGAGTAGCAGAAAATCAAACTAGAGATGATCGAGTTTAATTCACTTAGGATTTTGGCACAGTTTTGTTAAGAATGTTTGAAAATAAGAATGCAAGAGAAAGAGGAGAGAAAACAAAGAAATCTTAAGTGAAAATTCGTTGAAAACTACTGGTGTATATAGAAAAATAACGGTCATGTCCCTTCGTAAAAGGTTATGATGAATAGACGCTTCTTTTGAAAATTTGAATTTTAAAATCTATGGCTACCATGTCAACGTAAGGGGTATAGACATGTCAACATCCCTTAGTATTTTTTGAAAATTGAGTTTTGTTTAGAAAGAAATTTTCTTTCTAAAGTTTGTCGAAACAGTCTTAGAACTTTGTAAATTATTTTGAATATACTTTATGATTATGAAAACCTTTGGAAAGCGGTCTTACGAAATATAAAAGCAATAAAAACTAAATATATAAATATTTTAAGATTAAAGCTAAAACATTAAAATCAGAAGATGGTTTAAAAACAAGAAATGGTTTTGAAATTAATATGATTAAAAATAGTTTTTGAATTAAGGCTAAATATTTAAACCGAAAGAGATGTCTTTTTAAAAAGATAGTTTTGAAAAAATATAAAAATAAGTCATTTGAAAATATCATGGATCCCATTCCACTAGAGAAGGTCGTGGGTTCCATCCCACTAAAGAGGTTGTGGGTTCCATCCCACTATAAAAGGGAGAAGGTGGATCCCATTCCATAATTAAAATCTGAATAAAGGTTTTAGCGCTATTATGAAGTTTTAACATCGATCAAGAATTTAATACTTATCTTGATATCTTAAACTCTTGATACTTATGAGTCCTCGGTCTTGATTTCTTCAATTTTGAATTCATTAGTCTTGAATCTCTATACTATACAATCTTCATTCTCAATATTTGCATATATATATACACACCCTGTATATACATATATCTTGGTAAAGGTATTAGTATTTATATTTTATAACAAGTCCTAAGGTTGTTGTCATTAAAACTACCATCTCAGGAACTAACAATATATACAGGGTAGATATAAATTTCAACTTCTATACATTTATACACTGACCATGTTATTGTTTGTTGTTATATGTCATATTAAATATATTATTATCACACATTATCTTTTGTATAAAGATTAAGAATAATATTAGTTGAATGTTTATAAAAGAGGAAGGTGGAATTAGTTAACAATGTCACCTTCAATGTGATTATGTCAAGATCTAATACTATGTTTTGTTCCCATCTTTAAACATTAAGCAATCGTGTTTACTATATTCATATGTATGTCACACCATTTAGATACATGAATATATTAGATATATTCATATTTATTCAATACCATACTTAATTAACATAGATTAAATTAATCATGAATGAACAACCTTTATAAAATATGATTTTATTAAAACAGCTTGATTGGATCTAATATTAAACATTAGATTTTATAGGCCCAATAGAAACAATTAGGAATTTTATGAAATCTACCTTTGTTACCCACTATGAAATTAACCAAGTTCCTTTAATATATACATACTATGTACGTGCATGTATCTATACACACAGACACACGTATGTATGACTACAAATAATTATTTTATATTAACAATTATACATACTAGTACAAATCACACTAACGTACATCTAATAGCTAATGTACTTACTTTTTATTTAATAAGATTTAATAGAGGAAATGTGTTATAAGTGAAAAAACTTTAGTGGTCACAATACTTTTGTTTCAAGCAGTAATGGTGGTGGCGGCGGGTGCGAATCGACAATGAAATTCCGTTGATGAGTAGTCGGGAAGGAGACGATGGTGGAGCCTGCAACTCGATAGTGATATTACGTTGATGGGTGATCATAATGGGATACTAACTAGGGTATTTTTGAACTTTTAGAAAGATACAGTGCTATTGATCGAATTTTCTTTAATGGTAATAGACATAAACACACACATGCATATATGACACACACAATATAAATTATTTTTGGTAATTTTTTTATTAATTTTCTAGATCCATATATATATATATATATATATATATATATATATATATATATTAGAACATAAACTTCTATTAAACTAGGTTTTTGATTTTAATAATAAATAAAGAAAAATAATTTCTCAATGTTTGTTTTATTATAAATTATACATACGAATATATATATATGTGTGTGTGTGTGTATGTATGTATATATCGATTTCCATGTGGAAATCAATGAAAATATTATGTCAGTATGTTTACGGGTAGAAAAAACATTTTTTGTAAATTATTTAAAAGTTTGCTATTTTAAAACTTAAATAATTTTGAAATTTCCAAAATACATAGGCTTGAATTTTAATTTTAAAATAATTTATTTTTTTCCTAAGAGCATAAATAATAAAATAAAAAATAAATTTCTATATATTTATTATATATTAATTTTTCAAAAGGATAATGTTTTAAAATTTAATTATAAATTGATATATGTTTTAAAAATAAAAAATTAAATTTTAATATGTATCATATATACGTACATACATACACACACACACACATATATATCAAATGCGAATATCTTATATTTGAATAAGTTATATTTTTTAATAGTATTTTTATATACATTGAAATACATACACATATATATTACATATAAATATTATTTCATAAGTTTTTCAGTGGTCAAAAAAATAATAACTTTATTATAGTATAAGTATAAAAATAATTTTTATGATATATGCCATTCCCATTTTAATATTATATTGGCATCATTTCATCACATTAACATTTTATTAATTGTCAGACACGATGGTCAATTTACCCATTAAACCGTATGATAGTTTATATTGTTGTAATGTTCATGTTGTGAATATGAATATCACTAAATAATGAATATAAAATTTAAATAAAATTAATAAATTAATTATAAATAAATTTAACAATAAATATTATTTTTAAACATTAATAAACAAATATTTTTGATAAATTAAATAAGTTAAAATATTATTTAATTGCTTTTATTAATTAAACACTTAATTTGATTTAGTAGAAATAAAAAAATTCACATAAAAGTCAACCTTCCAACTCGTCGTCATCACCTTCACCTACCTAAGAATGATGGAAATCAATGATTAAAAAGTTAAGCTTTGGATTTAGTGCTTGGATTGGTGAATTAGGTCCTGTCAAGGCAAGGCGATGATGTTGAGTTTAAGTAGGGTTTAGGCAGCAGCTCAAGCGTTGTTGGGGTCGGGGACGATGAAGGCTGGTGGTTGATGGCAAGGGCAAGTTCAATTTGAAGGCTGGGTAATTTTAATGGCAGAGCGAGCTCAAGCTTTAAAACAACAGAAATAAAGTGAGAAGGAAGAGAGAGGAATCAGGTTAGATAATCCAATACATCCGACTTTTGAGGAAATAGAGTTGGAGGCTTCCTCCAAGTCTCAGATCGGTACCATTCCTAGGAGTTGGATCATACCGAGTCACAGTTTTAAAAAAAAACCAGTAATGTTGATGACCATCCTTATGTACATGCCTATGTGAGTACGTGCATATGATAATGGAGCTACTCAAGAATGTCCACATGAATACATGTGCATGTACATGTCAAACCCCATACAACTCGAGTAAACTTGGAATATCCATGAGAGGGACCAGTTCAAAATTACTAAACTTGGAATGGTAGATCATGAAAGTGCACTCTAGATTTATATTACCAGATACTGGTAAAACATCACGACGGATGGCGATAATCATAATTTTCACAGAAACAATCAACGTGGAGGATAATGACCATTTATAGCATAAAGTGGAGTCCTTCACGGTAATCCTGACTTGTCTTGATTCAAAGTGAAACAAGATGTACTTTTGTGGGCAAAGTGTTATCCCATCTTTTGACCAGACAATATTCAGATAGACTAGATGAATCGAACTTAGAAACTATGCAAGCAGTAAGCCCGGAGAAATATCCCAGGAGTTTAGAAACTAAGTATAAACAAAGTCAAGGGGTGGGAACAAAACAAATCAAAGAAACGAGGGACGAAGAGCCAACATGTGTTTGATCGGTGCCGATCCAACATCACGGATCGATAGAAATCCACAAAGTTTAGTCCAAACTGGCCCTCACTACTTCTAAATGCCAGTGATGATGCTAGGGTCCTATTTCAAGTTTTATTTTGTTGATTCCATGCAATTCTCTATTGATCTCCACGAGCACTTGAAATCGGCAACTCCACTTCTCCACCGATCCATCATTTGGACTTAGAAACAACCGAGCAACGATGCAAACAAGTATGGAATCATGAAGTTGACCATGAGTTTAGCCAGGAAAAGAAGTTCAAAACTAGCCATATGAAGAATTTATGGATCGATACCGATCCAAGCCTATGGATCAGTACCGATCCGTGAATATTGATGAGGTGTCCACTTATATTCTTGGAGAAGTGGTCTATGGCATGAAAAACAAGTGGGAGATCAAGGGGTTGAGATTTTAGGCTCCTACGTCCATAAATAGAGGGGCTTGGCTCATTTTTATGGATCTTTTGGTTCTAGCTCTGTCTTACTTTAATTTCTTATAATCGCTCATATACCGATCTGTAAGAACATCTGCTTGTAAACCAGTGATATAATCAATAAAATCACCAAGTGGACATTAGCTAAGATTTGCCGAACCACTATAAATTGTTGTATTCTTTTCTTGCTCTTTTTCATTTATTTATTTAGTTTTTATTCTTTATACAAATCTATTGGGTGTTCGTGCCATTTTTGGTTCAAACATTTTGGTGCTTTCATTGTGAGCAATCCTATTATAAACCTACTTGGACCTATCATCTACTATTGGATGTATCAGATCTGAATGATAGATCCAATCCTACCATTCTACTATTCAGATTTTCAACAATCTACTAGAAGTTATTCGCTATGGTCCTAAGGTTGGAACGCACTACAAACTCTATAGTGTCGATAATGCCGAGAATCAAGATGGTCAGCATGTGGATGAAGTTGCGTACCAAAATCAACCGGAGATCCAGAATCCAACTAATGTCGTGACCAGAATGAAGATGGATTATATAATGAAGGAGATGGAGGATAGGTTTCAGGAGAGTCGCAATGAGATGAACCAGCAGATGCAGGAAAACTTGAGACTGTTAAATGAGCTGACTCTGAAATACTATAGACGGAGCACGAGAGACTTAACACCATTTAATTCAGAATTTGATAGCTCCTCATGATCTGAGCAGAGACAAAGGAATAAGAAGCAGAAGATGACTCAAAACACTATCGGGACTTCAAATCAAGGCACGGGCCAGACTCGTGGCAAAGGTCCATGGATCGGTACAAACCAAGAGATTGGATCGGTATCGACCAACCAGTGCTGAAGCTAGACCTCGCCCTGTGGATGGTGGCATGGATGTGACCTATGGTCATTCCGTTGATGATCAAATTCTAGAAATCGAGCTACTGCTGACGATTTGCGGCCCAAGAATCAAATAGAGGGGATTGTTGGATAAATGGGTCTCTCGGAATCTAGAGAACCCAAGTATCGAGAGTATGCTCAAGAGGTTCCTCGTGCCGAACACTCGAAACAGATCTCGACTACCACTATTTAGCTGAACATGTAGAATCAAATTATTTGGCCGAGATGTTTAGGAAACCTGTGAATGAAAATCAGTTTAGAAGCAATGATGAATGCGGTACTTCTCCTACGTGAAATCTATTTACCGAGAACATTCTACAAGTGAAGTATCCATGAAGGTTTGTAATGCCAACGATGCCACTGTACGATGGAAAAATAGATCCAAGGCAACACTTGATGAAATACAAATGGCATACGGAATGTACTAGAGCATCTGTGTAACAACCCACAAATTTATCACTTAGATAAATTATATTCATTTTTAAAATATTTAGATATGGGTTTAATTGTAAGAAATAATCATGTTTTAAGTGGTAAATAATAATATTTATTTTGTGTGGAAAAAATATCTACGGACAAATTACTGAGGTGAAATATTGATCATTTGTAAATATCGTTCTAGGTAAAATATCAATAAAGCAGCCAAAAATCATTTTATCAATAAAATTGCTTTTAAATAATAAAAATCGCACAAGGCTCTAGATTCATACACTAATATATGTATTCAAACAAGATTATGAAATAAAATAATTCATTTTATTTTTGAAAATAAGATGTATTTATGATATTGACAGTTGATATCATTGGTTTTATATATTACTTCAGAAATTCAAGTTAAGTTTAAATATTAAATAAATGTATTTTTATTTAAAAATAAACCTATTTTAATCATTTAATAATTATGGTAAAATCATTTTTAAAATTTATTTACCAAATTAGATAGTTCGTAGAAAACTAGAAAATGTGAGCGAAAAATGTTTTACGGAATTTTAACTTTTCTACACTGAAAAGTTGTCAGGAACGTTGTTCGCCTTTATGCGCTATACACACACATATATAGTAGATAACTTACCATATAATAATACGTTAATAGTATATTATCTTATGTTAATTATGTTTAGCAAGTAATGTGACAAGTCATGGTTTTAAAAATAATAACTTATATATATAAGTATATATCATTATCTCTTGTCATATCTTAACCTTATCATCATTATCCCTCATGACCTAGAGGAGGTGACTATAGAGGAGGGAATGTGACACATGAGGTTAGTTTGTAATTTTCCTACTTTCGTGTGTCTATAAGCATACATTCGCTTCACCATATTTTTATTTACTTCTCCATTTCTATTTCCCTAAAGCTTTCTTCATGTTTCATGGCTTCTTATGTTAGTTTTAAATTTTCTTTAAATCAAAAGATTTAAATTGTCTTAAAGATGCAAACTTGTTTTTAATTTCTTCTCCATTTTTCCTCCACTTTATTCGGCCATAACTTCCTACATTTTAGACCAAATCAAGATTTTCTTTTTTTAAAATTCTATAAAATTTCAGTAGTTACACCTTTTTTTTACTACTTTTTCTAATTTTAAGCTTAGTTTTGTCAAAATCTCATTTCTTTGCAGTATAATTTAAATCACAGAAATTCAGGTTCGAAAATTGTTCTCCTTCTTTTGACCATTTCTACCTCAAACGAAACCTGAGTTGAGAGATTCTTTTTTCTAAATTGTAGAGAAAATAATTTTATAAATTTTTTATTCTGATCACTTTTCCACAATCCCAGACTAATATGTCCAAAAATCAAATGGAAGATGACATATTTTTGGGGTGATTTTTCATGCATCTAAGACATTTCAGGTTTCAAAGATTTTGAAAAAGTTTTTGACTTTATTGTGATGTGTTATTATGGTGGTAATATGATGATAAAATTGAATAGTTATTATGTTGGTCGATGCTGATTTGATGGATGTTATGTTTGGTATTGAGTTTAAGATTTGAATGTGATGTTGTCGAGTTAATAAGCATATAACCTTATGTTTATATGTGTGTTTCATTGTGATGTTAAAAGTGTGGTCGTATGGATGTATGGTTACGATTTAAGAATCAAAGCATGTTAAGTTGAAATGAAGTTAACAACTTTGTGTGTTGCGACGGACGTGAGATCCGATTTGAAATCAAAACTACGATTTCTAGTTTCAAAGTTTGGAAATGGTTTCAAGTTTTATCTTCGTTTAAAGTTAAAAAAAACTTTCTACATATTATTTTAAAACATGTAGGAGCAAGAATTTAAGTGAAGTATTTCGTTTAAAAGAAGATATAGCGAACTGCGCTAATAATGATAGTCGCTATGGATGTAGTTCGACAAAAATTCACGATTCCCACCTTTAAGTGATTCATTTTGGAACTATTTTGCAAAAGTTTTCCATACTTAAATAGTAATATAAAAATAGATTAATTTTAGATTATTTACTAATTTAATAATTTAATAAAATAATTAAAGGTAATTAGCAATTAATTAGCAATTAAGTAAGTGATTAGAGGTTAAGTAACACTTAAGGAAGGTTAATGACTTATTATTGAGTAATAAGGTTTTAATTAGTGATTAACCGAGAATGAGTCAACAAAAAATTATCGATTTTCAATACGGAGAGATTAGAATCGGATCTATATATGATAACGACTCCGAACCAACATGTGCGTTCGAGTGGAAGACACCTTGATGATGGTTGAAGATGATGCTCTTTAAAATGCAAGCGCTACTAATCCTGAGGGTGATTCCAAAATGGATGTAGTAGAGTTAGTGCCTTCGGTTTTGTTCAAACCCAGAACGAACTTGTATGCATGAATGCCGACATTGCATTGACGCTTGGAGGGCAGTGTTAGCATTCCATGATGGGTTGCTATTCAGAAAGGTAAAATATAGCCTCAAGTCTCATCAATCGGCAATGACTAAAACATGGGATATGCAGCAGGGCTATGTGGGTCGCACCCATGAGGGTATATCATCACCCTTCTTGATATATACACAATCATAAATGAATTCGTGTATGTGGGAGCGCTTGGTTAAAGGTTGCAAGGCAACCGGGGTGATGATATATTCGATTGTGGTAGGCCGATCCTGTGTTGGTAGGGGTCATTAGGTACGACCTTGGTATATTTTTCTAGAGGTGTACTATGGCTGGCGGTACCCAGTAGCCCAGTCATTAGTTGGAATCCATTCTCTAATACGCGCCTTACATTTTCGATTGTAGAGCCTAGTATGTTGGAATGTGAGATGCAAGCATTTCGGCTATTTTATCTATTTTCTTTAGACCTAGATACTATGATAATATCACTGGATTTTGATGTAAAATGTTTTGGTTATCTTAAGGTAAAATTCCATCGGTTTTTATGTGCGTTGTGGTTTTACAAGATACTCTTTGTTTGAAAAGTTTCAAATGTAGAAATCAGTTTGGTTTTATTTGTAATCAAGTTTTGCTCACGCTAATTTACTAGACTGACCCGGGCGTTATTCCATGTAATGCTTGGGTCAGATCGAGGATGTTTTTCCCAAGTTTAGCTGGATACTTTGGAGTTAGAGAGGAGCTGGATGGTCAAGACGTATTCACTTATATTTTTCTTCCGCTTTATTATAGAGTCTATATGTTTGTCAATGTAAGGATAGGTTTCTATAACTGTCCAAATTTAAGATAAGTCTAGTGTACTTTGATGTTGTATATATGAAATAAGATGTTTCCTTTTTGTAAAGATCATTGTTTTATTATATACTATTCGCTGCATTGCGAGATTCTGTGTTGTTTAGTTTTCTTCTATCTTCTACCTTATTCTTTCACCTTAACAAATCGGTATTTTCAGCACTTGAATGTTCGGCATATGATACAGTAGATGTATTAGTGTTGATTTTCGAGATTCAATGATCTAGTTCATTGCATTTGGTATCAGAGCTGAAGGTTGAGTGAGAACCTTGCCCTTAGTGGGGGTAAACTCATTTGAAATTGGGCAAGTAAGACCCTAGAATGAGCCTAAATGTATTATAAATATGAGTGCGTATTGTTAGTGAGTAATAATGTTATATTGTGTTGTTGATCTGTTGAGTGGCCTAAGAATTCCGGTCAATGCGTTTGGCCAACGTTATCGATAGGGATTTCCTAAACACTTGAACATGTCCAATTGACATAATACTATTTAAAATTGGTAAATGAAATAATTTTACCTAGGATACATTTAAGGAATGATTTTCAAAAGTCTATATAGTTATCGATGAGATGTAGGGTTAAAATTGGATTTAGAATAGAGTGTATTTAGTTAAAAGAATTTTTTTAGATAACCTTATAAAAATGAAAAGGATTATGAGAATATTAAATCCTGATGGTTTTGATAAAGAATTAAATGATTTTGGAAAAGTTGTGGTAATTGTACTTAAAGAGATTTTAAGATATAAATACTTTAAAATGGATTTAAAAGCAAAGTTTTCTTTAGACAGTTCGGAAAGGAGTTCCGATCTATTTTGTGATAATCAGAATAATCTTCTAAGTGACAATAGAATGTTTGCTTAGGATGATATGATAATGCACTTAGTAAATTATTCTCTTTGTCGTTTGTACAATCGAAATGAGTTCGAATCCAAATGAATCCGAATCTAGTGGATGATTTTATTAAAAGAACTATTTAACTATAATAGTATCATTTCAAAAGGGAATTTGTGAAGAAAGAAATTTTTATAATTAACTAGTTCGAGTGTCTAGGAAATGACTAAAAATGGGTAAGAGATGTGTTTGGATGGTAAACACTTCTCTTGAGTATTTCCCTACTTAGAAAAGGATATATGGTACTAACTGGTAGTATCCAGTTCCTTGACATCATTTTAGAGTTACTTGGGCTATATGTATGCTTTCAAAAGATTTGTTAAAATAAAACTTGGATATTGTGTTCTCAAATCTCTTAAAATAACAGTGTTTACAAAATAAAAAGATGTTTTGATTAAGAGTGGGTTAATAAATAAAGTTTTAAGTTTGTTGAACATCCTCGGTTAAGTAAAACCAATTTTAGATTTGAAATTATATATACTCTTCTTGATATAGAAGAGTATCATACTAAAATGAATTTGAGTTATAGAATGTTAATAAACTTAAGTAATGTCCTAAAGTAAAATGGTGATTCTTTCAAAAGGGTAATTATAATCTTGGGAAG